>CM056054.1:157547864-158792864 GCA_029574335.1 Rana kukunoris | reverse complement strand
CGCACAGGGTCAATCAATGAGGCTCATTACACAGATGACTTGATACAATTTTTCATGTCTCCGAGGGCTTGTTCACACCGCTTCAGTTGAGTTGTGTTGATCTGTATAGATCAATGTAGGCTCAACACCAGGGGACAAAAAATATTTTTTTCTTTGCCCCTTGTTTACACAAGACTGCTGCCCTCAGGTGGGTCCCAGTGGATTGCATAAAAATGCAGACATGCATTGCATTTTGTTGAATTGTACTTCATGTCACTGCCAGTCAGTTGCACAACTGCAGTGCATAGAAATGAATGAAATTTCAGTTTGTGGCATTTCAATGGGGTATAAAAAAAAAAAAAAGAAAGACAGTAACGCAAGGCACCACCTCTCACTACCACAGTACGATGGACACCAGCCCACACTTGTTTTGGCATGTAGGCTGGTGTGAGAGAGTACTTATAAGTTAAGTTATTTTCATATGTGTTTGCATGTGTGTCAATGTGTGTGTATTTTGATGTATGCCATCTCAAGATCATCATATAATTGCTTTATAATCTGACACACATCTCCTAAGAGGGTCATAACGTAGCCCAGAATTACTGTACTAAAGTAAAGTCAGCATTCGTATGATTCCCTTAGCACGTGTGATAATTTGGCTTGAGAGTGAGGATAAAGGAACCTTTTGCTCCTGTTTTTTTCACCCATACCCTAGGAAGGGGAATACAAACAACTTGTTCCTCTTGTTATCTGCTGGGTTGAACTTAACCCCCCCCCCACCTCTTTTCCATGCCCCCACACCCATCCTAGGTATCAGGGAGTCCAAAGAACCCAGTGACTTTCAACCTCTGGACCAGTGTAAGAATATTTGTTAAGACCCTCTTTCATTGTACCCACACTATTAAAGATAATCCTTTTATTGAACCATTTTCAGGTAGGTGGGAAAAATGAACCCTTGACCCCAAAACATGTGATGCTTTCCAAATGGATTAAAACACAGTACCATTATAATGCATAATATAGCAATAAGCCATTTTTTTTTTTACAAACCAAACTATGTACATCCAATCTCTAAAATCTCATATAAGCTACAACAGGTTAATGCAATTTTAAATATTTTTGCAGTAGCTGTCATTAAAAGAATACTTGTGATCCTGCAATGAAAGTCCTTGTTCAAACACTTCCTGTTGGGTTGACAACTGTGTACCAATTGTACTCATGTGTTGTCACCCTGTCACATACGGCTGAGAACATGCAAACACATATTACAAAGGCAAGTACACTGTTGCCACTATCCGGAAATCAGTTCAAAGTGTTGATATTCAGGCAACTACGAAGGGCAAATAGAAAGAAAGTTTATGAAAGAGGCTGGAAAAATGAATATAAAAAACTGGCAATTGTTTATGACTGATGAGTTCAGATATGTGTGGGATACAAACGGAATACATTTAAATTACGATTTTAGGGGGGCGTACTGGAGCAAATACCGATGTCCCTGAGCCTTGGATCACGGCCCTTTTTATCCCCAGACCTTCGTGCACACCGTGGCAACATATCTAGGAAAATAAAAGACTCCGGGAAGACAAGCAGAATGACAGACTTTTTAATCCAGCCTTGCTGCACTTATTCCCAAAATGGTGCCGGTAAGCATGCTGACACAGCATACAGCACCCACGCGAGACAGGGAGAGATCACACAGCAGTATTCCTCCCATAAGCATAAGCCACATCGTGGCCAAATATCTCATTCCCAGTCATCCTCTTCCTCATCCAGCCCAGTTAAAGCGAAACTGCAAAAAATGCAGAAGGCCGACAGAGGGAAATGGAGGAGATGCAAATAACTCTCACAATGATACCAGGGAATTTCAGGACTCCACCTTAGAGTTCCCTACCAAGAACCAACCTCTGATTGACACACGGTTAAAGGACATGCTGGTGTCACTACACAGCACATTCCATGCTGATATCATATCACTCACAAACCATTTTAAATCTGAGATTCATGCAGTAGATGGATAGCAGAGTCACCCATGTTGAGAATAAAATGGGTGACTTTGCAGACACCGTTAATGAGGTGATCAATGCCCACAATGCGAGAGATGATGAACTACAACTAATTAAAGCAAAACTAGCCAATCTCAAAGATCGTTCAAGAAGAAATAACATTAAATTCAGTGGAATTCCAGAGTCAGTAAAATCACCTGATCTACACGTTTACTTCCAAAATATACTGCAAGAAATTTTTCCTGATGCATCTCCAACTGATGTGGCTATTGACAGAATTCACAGATTGACCAAACCTAGGCACCTGCCTGAACATCTACCATGGGACACAATCGCCAGGATACACTTTTACCAGATCAAGGACAAGTTCCTTATGGCCACGAAAAACGTGGAAACCATACCACCATGTGAAGAAAAAATGTGTATATTTTGCGCCACAGAAGAAAAAATGTGTTATTTCTCCCAAAAAAATGGGTAGATTAACACGTGATTAAACCTGAATATGTTTAAATATACCAGTTTAACAGCTGCCACCTTTAAAAAAATTTCCGATTGAGAAAATACAAATAGAAACAGGAGTGAAGGGGCGCTGAATAACTCAAAATTTATATACTTTAGTGTGTATACATTCATATAATGTGCAATCTAATAAAGCAACAAACATAAATTATTATTATAGTGAACTTGTGTCCATACAATAAAGTGAGAGAAAGTCCCAATAGTGCTATACGATAAACATCCAATGGCGTATCACAGCCCAAAGATATCGCAATGTTTGCAGTTCAGGAACCACCACCATATATTTGCACCCGATGTGATCAATAGAAATGGCTCCTTACCAAAAACAGTAGACTCTTTTAATTAAAAAAGAAGTCATATAACGCTTGTGTCATTAAAATGACTCGGAATGGTCCGGATAGGTATGTTCAGATGATCCAATGTTCATATGGATACGGTCATAGAAACAGAAAGGCAATCATAGTGAAATATTGTTTATTAAAATATATTAAAAAGTAACATGCCAACTGGCTGCTTACTTGAGTAGTGCCCTGATCCCGGCACTGAGGCTTACAGCGTATGTTTCAAAACCAATTGAACCCGCGGATAAGGATAAGGGTCGGCAATCGCGCTGGTGATTCCAATGGTTGGCGTGCGGTCCACCATCAACAAGACTGCGTGACTACGAAGGGGGATCGGAGCTCCGTCGCACTGCTAGTCGCACTAGTCGGCGTGCGTTCCACCGTCGGATACCAACGGACCCGGAAGCCGGAAGTGGTAAGAGGAAGCGTGACTGGTTAGCGCCTCGACGTACGTTTCGTATATTACGTCATCAGGAAGCGTCTAAGGGGGATCGGAGCTCCGTCGCACTGCTAGTCGCACTAGTCGGCGTGCGTTCCACCGTCGGATACCAACGGACCCGGAAGCCGGAAGTGGTAAGAGGAAGCGTGACTGGTTAGCGCCTCGACGTACGTTTCGTATATTACGTCATCAGGACGCTTCCTGATGACGTAATATACGAAACGTACGTCGAGGCGCTAACCAGTCACGCTTCCTCTTACCACTTCCGGCTTCCGGGTCCGTTGGTATCCGACGGTGGAACGCACGCCGACTAGTGCGACTAGCAGTGCGACGGAGCTCCGATCCCCCTTCGTAGTCACGTAGTCCTGTTGATGGTGGACCGCACGCCGACCATTGGAATCACCAGCGCGATTGCCGACCCTTATCCTTATCCGCGGGTTCAATAGGTTTTGAAACATACGCTGTAAGCCTCAGTGCCGGGATCAGGGCACTACTCAAGTAAGCATACCACCATGTATTCAAGGACTTTTTTTTCCTCCCAGATCTATCTGCTTATACAATGCAAAGAAGAAGAAATATGGCCACAATCACAAAGCCACTGAGGAACCATGACATTTCCTAGAGATGGGCATATCCGGCCAAACTACTCATTACAAAAAAAATGGAAAACAATTCGCTGTCAACTCCCTGGAGGATGGTATTCATCTCTTGAAAGAATGCAGAATCCTAGAGTGTGACGAAGGAACCCAATCACCAACTTCCTTCCCATGCCCTCACTCCCCCGAATGGCTGAGTGTGGCAAATGGGTGAAGGCTGAAGCCAGTCAACTACCCTACCAACTCAACTAAGCTTAGATAGTCTCAGGGACCTACACTTGGTTCTATTTTCGCCCCCTTTGAGATTTTGCGGAATATATTCCCATCGGATTCAGTTGAATTGTTCCTTTTTCTTTTTTTGAACTGTGTTCACACCAGCGGTTCTAAGTTTCTATTTCTATTTCTAGTTTTTATCTCTGGTGTATTTCAGACTGTTGTCCTAAGTTTGACCTTAAACCTTTTGATCCGGGACACTAGCTTGTGTTCTTTAGAGACTCATCTTATTTAAAACTTTCAAATCACTGAACAGTAAGTGTAACTTACTGATCACAAGGCCTTAGGCCCACACAACCCACAGAATGGGGTTTAAAATCTCTTCATTTAATGTACAGGGACTAAACAGCCAGCATTAAAGAAGCATGGTGTGGAAGCACATCACAATGTGATCTTTTATGCCTTCAGGAAACACATTTCAATGCAAGAAACCCACCGAAATTCCAACATCCATGCTTCCCAACGATGTACTGCTCAAATGCTCCTAAGAAGAAACAAGGAGTCGCTATAAGCATCAAGGACACTGTTTCCTTTAAACATATCCACGCAGAAACTGACGAGATGGGTAGATATGCTATTCTTGTATGTGAAGTGAATAATGCAATATATACCACAGTGAATGTATATTTACCAAATGTGAGACAAGTGTAATTTCTTAAAAAGGTTTGGAAACTAGTACACAAAGTGTGGCAGGGTCAGACCATATTATGCGGAGACCTTAATGCCATCCCTAACAGATCTCTCAATGTCTCTAATGAGGCTTGTAATCATTATGGCAGAGTTACCCTCTCGCACTTTCTGTCCTCAGAGAATCTTTACAATGTCTGGCGTTGTCAACATTCATCTGAGAGAGACTGCTCCTATTGCTCGAGTGTGCATCACACATACTCGAGAATTTATCTTTTTTTAGCCCACAAATTCCTTTTACAAAATGTGAATGCGTCTACTATACATAACATTACATGGTCTGACCACGTCCCAATTTCCATTGAAGTGAAGGGGTCACACACAGAAACTAGGGCAAACAGGTGGAAAAATTTAATTTTTCTCTTTGAACACCCGGATCATAAACTCAAAATAGCCAATGATCTCCAGGAATTTTTGTTGAATTATTGCCCTGTCTGTGTCAGATCCCTTCACTGTATAGAATAGTCATAATGTCTACATGAGAGGGGTCCTCATGAAACTCAGTAATGATATTAAAACCCAAAAGAAATCGCTAAGGCATTCTGGGATTATTACAGTAATCTCTACCATTTGAAAGATGATAATTTAACTACACAACCCTCCATTGAGATGATCCAGGATTTTCTGGACTAAACTATCTGAAGAACAAGAATTACTTAACAAATCAGTATCCCCAGAAGAAATCCAAATAATAGTGCTGTACCTATCTAAAAACAAATCTTCAGGACCGGATGGGTTCTCCTCTGAATATTCTGATTTTAAGATATATGCCAAATTGATTGCTAATAGACTAGCCCAGTTTCTCTCTTTTCTGGTAAAACAAGATCAGGTGGAAGTCCTATCTGAGAGAGGACCGGAAGCCTCCAAATATAATGAGTTTGTTCTTAAACTTCTGAACTACATTCTTCGACATAATGTTTTTGTTTTTGGTTCCTCCCACTACCTCCAGGTACAGGGGGTTGCGATGGGGACTAAATGTGCCCCATCGTATGCCAACCTGTACCTGGGGGGGTGGGAGAGAAACATTTTTTCCCGTGATGATTTAACACCCCTTATGGACTACATAGTTAGTTGGCATCGATATATCGATGATGTTTTGATTTTTTGGTCTGGTAGCGAATCGCAACTGCATGAATTCATGGAATTAATTAAATGTAATGATTTTAATCTAAAATTCACATTTAGTTATAGTCAAACTGACATTGATTTTCTAGACCTAAAAATCTCTAAAGACAAACATGGCTTTCTACATTCCTGTCTGTTTAGAAAACCTACAGCTGGAAATACAATTCTTCACGCCACCAGCTCACATCCTGCTTCTCTAATTGAAAGTATTCCCTATAGTCAATATCTTAGGCTGAGACGCAACTGCAGCCTTGACAGTGACTTCAAGAAAACCTCAAAGGATCTCTATCACAGATTGAGAATAAGAGGCTATAGCCATAGGCTACTTAAACGTGCGTATAATCGGGTGAAAGTTCAAAAGAGAAGCTCACTTATCTTCTCCTCTAACACTAAAAGCAAAATGGACACAGTAAGAATAATCACCAAGTATTCCAGTCAGCACAGAGAGATGCGCAATATTCTAAAGAATTTTTGGCCGTTGCTATCTGCAGATCCAAAGTTAAAAAAATTCATTAGAGAATCCCCAGAAGTGACTTTTAGACGTGTTCCATCGCTTAAAGATCGTTTAGTACATAGCCATTTTAATATGGCTGACCCATTTCAAACACCAACTAAAGGTGGTACCGCCCCCTGTGGCAAATGTGACGTATGTATGTTTGTTGGAGATCAACAAAAATTTAAATTGCCCAATGGTGACTGGCACTCGACCAAAAAGATCATTACCTGTCAAACAGTGGGTGTTATCTATTTAGCCCAATGTCGCTGTGGAGGCTTTTATATAGGTAAAACTAAAAGACCTTTTTTTAAGAGAATTCAAGATCACATAAAACCTATTCTGAAAAAGAAAATTGTTACTGCGATCAGTAGACATGTAGGAATCCATCACAACTTTGACCCAAACTTCATAAAGTTGTTTGCCCTTGAACATATCGCGCCTGACACAAGAGGAGGCAGCGTGGATGGAACTCTGCTTCAGCTTGAAGCACGCTGGATATACAAGCTTAGGGCTACCATTTATCCCGGGTTTAATGAAAGTCTTAGTTTTAAACCTTTTATATGATACCCAAGATCCTTGAGTACCCTCTCCCATCAGTTTTAACAACTGGCCCCTGGTCTCCCCTTTTTTTTTTTTTTCCCTTCCCCATTTCCCTTCCCCATTTCCAGTCCCTTATCGTTGCCACTGTTCTCTCCCTTTTTGGCAACATACCACTGCCCCGGGTCTATGATAACCCGAGGTATGCTTTTCTGTACAGCGCTGCGCTACACAATTGACTAATAATTATTTATATCTATCTAATGAATCAATGTTACATTTTGTATTTAAATATATTTTGAGTAGTTATGATATTGTTCATATGTATTTTTGTTTTTTTATTTTATATTTTTTTCATATTTTTTCTGGGTTGCAGAGGCACTAGGGAAGTATCGGAGGCAATTCGGTCTACCCTTCGATTCTTTCTTATGCTCCCCCTATCCATCCCTGTGTGCTTGGTTTGTCTCTGCTTTGGCGCCCGGTCTAGCAAACATAAACATCTTTCCCCCCCCCCCTCTCCTTATCTACACACTCGGCCTATGACAGCTAACCCCTCCCTTGTATCCAATGCGTTTTTTCATTATTTAATCCCTCTGACATGCCTCCTCTGTTTGTTTTGGTTGTTCTAACTTTAATACGCTTTGTATGAGCCTTGAGTCTCACGCTGAGGCGTCATGAACGTCCACACGTGACCATCCCGTTGCCTTCTGGGATGTGTAGTCTCGATGGGCATTTTTTCTGTCTCAACGGCCAGCGTCGTTTGCGTCACCCGCTCGTCACGTAGATCACGTGTTTGCTACATCAGACGAGTCTGTCCCTTAAATAGCCGTCTGCTTCACAACATAGCGCAGATGACACTGGCTGTAATTGCTTACACCACTGCACGGTAAGACCTTACTCTGGTACATACATTCTCTTTTTGTCTCTCAGTCCTTTACACTGAGTACTTTTTTCTTTTATTCCCCTAGTATCTATACATCTATGTTTGATGCTGCTCTATAAGTCTATGGATCTGAGACTCTTGGTCCTTTCCATAATATGTATTGCAATAAAATACTTTCCAGTACTTATGCAAATTCCTGTAAGTCCCTCTTCGTTACCCGTTTTCACTTTTCACTTTTTGATATTCTTTTTTTATTTCTATCTTTTGGTTCTCATCATGTTTAGAGTTACTTGTGCTATCTTTTGCACACCTGCAGTCCATGTCCAGTGTTCCTCTAGTAACCACCTCCATTTTCAAGCATATCACTCGCTCCATGTAAGTGAAGTTGTCTTTTCCTGATTCAACTTTAAACATAATTTTTTTTTTTTTTCTCCCCTTCCCCTTCCAATGATCATATGCAATTTTCATTTATTCAATTTTTTATTTTTCAAATACTAGATCTCCTGTCTATCTACACGATCAAGGTGTCGCTTGTGGTCTATGTCAACCTGTGTATTTTAGGTTGGGTGGTTTTGCTCCCCCTGGTGGCAAAATATGAGATGGCCCGAGATATCCTGTGGTCAAAGGGTGTGCTTAATTGTTTGTGCCTCTGCAGCCCAGTAATATCATATTTAATGTGTATATGCATATTTTGTACCTACATTTCATGTATGTATAAAATTAATAATGATGTTTTTCTACATTTTGTAGTCTAATCAATTTAAAAGCCGTGATTGTTACCATCTACCCTTGAGAAAGCTTATTATAAGCGAAACTGTCGGGACACAACAATCAACTGTAGGCTGAAACCTGATTCTACTTATCTCTGACCGATCATTTGTTTGTTTTAATATTCATAGAATTTTTGTGTTTTCTGTGAATAATTATTTCTTTATTGTATACTGAATAAATTATATTTTCTACTTTTGTACTTTTCTGGTCTGTACAATATTTTCTTTCTCTTGCTAACAATTATTACTTTTTGCTAATTGCACCGTTTAGAAAATCCCATTTCTTTCCCCCCTCCTTTTTTCCAAGATCAGGTGGGCTTTATCTCAGGCCGACAAGCACCCAACGCCACACGTAGGATTCTGAATCTCATTCAGGTAGCTGAGTTGTCGAAGGACCCCTCTGTGTTCCTGTCTTTGGACACGGAGAAGGCCTTTGACAGGATCCATTGGAGCTATCTAAGGCACGTCCTATATAAATTCGGTATAAGGGGAACAATAGGTTCAGCTATACCAGCACTATATAATAACTCCTCAGCTATGGTATTTTCAGACAGCTTTAATATCACCAATGGGACTAGGCAGGGGTGCCCATTATCCCCCCTGATATTTGCCCTCCTGATGGAACCTTAGCTGAAAAAATAAGATCCCACCCAGACATAAATGGCATTCCTGTCTCACAAAATCTCACTCTATCTCACTTTTCGCAGATGATCTGATCCTTTCACTGTTCAAACCTAGTACCTACCTTCTGGCAGTACACAAAATTCTGAACCACTTTAATAAAATGTCCTATTATAAAGTAAATGCAACTAAATACAATATACTAGCAATTAATATACATGATGTCCTCAAACAAAACCTATCATCTGGGATTCCCGTATACATAGTCCAGTAAACCCATTTAGGAATCTGACAACTCAAAGCTCTAACCTATTTAAAATTAACCTCCTACCCCTCATTACGTCCACTCAATCTGAACGAAATAGGTTAAAACATTTCTATCTATCATGGTCGGGAAGACTGGCAGTATAGAAAAGGCTCATCTTATTGAAAATATTATACTACTTTCGAGCTCCTCCGATCTTGATACCAGCATCATTTTTTAAAGCTATGCAAACACAACTACATAAATTTGTAAGGGCCGACAAAAAGCCAAGATGCTCCCAGTCCTCCTTACTGAAACATAAAATAGCGGGTGGCATGGGGCTCCTTATTTTGAGAGACTATTTCTTAGCAAGCCTTCTAGACCAAACCAAACACTGGTTCCATTCTCATTCAGTGACACATTGAACATCTATAGAGAGGGATTGGGTCTCCCCAAATTCTCTCATTTCCACACTTTTAGCAATCGCATTCTCAAACACACATTTCAAATCCAGATACCCACTATACAATTGATGATGAACAACGGGACATTAAGTACCAACTGTCCACTGAACTGAAAAGCTATCCTTCTATGAAATATGTACACTACTTGTTTAATCTTGTGTTTTGATTACCTTATAATATGTAATCTGTACCACTGTGGACTGTATTCTTGGAAACAATTTAATAAAAAATATATATAAAAAAAAAAAAAATATGACTTTAAAGGTGGCTAACAATTCACAAAGTATTAAAGGTACAACACATTAGTGCCACATATGGTCTATTTACAGATCCACAATGTATTGACATTTAAAAAAAAACCACTTGTTTCACAGTATTAGGGGTGAATGGAGTGTCGGATCAGGTATGCCTGAAAAACTGATGCAGACCTGATCAGACCACCTATGTGAAAGGACCCCAACATTGGCTTTGCCACCCTATTATACTAATATATACAAGATCATATCAGATGATTGCAAGATCTTAAATGAAAATAGCAGGTGGATCACAACAGTTATGAAACAACGTGTTTCGTGGTTTCAAAATATCCCACTTCCTCAGGCCCTGTGAAACTATGCAGATAAGACCATCATAAGATTACATCCAATAAATAGATGATATGACAGCAATCCACATAATTGACATGATATACGATGCAACTATTTATAGTTAACCATTGGTTGCATTGTACTTTAAATACTTTGTGAATACATTTGTAAAGTTTTAATAGCAGTGTATATTATTATAGGTACAGTATATTGTTAGGCACTTTCAAAGTCCCATTTTAAGTGTATTCTTCCGTTTAAAGTTGCAGGGATATTGGTGTCTTTCTTTGTGGTTCCGGCATTATGTATTTATATATTCGAACATGAGTTATCCCATGACGAAGCTGTAAAGTGGACAACACATTATGAGCTGTGGAGCCAAGCCCTGTCCCTTCAGTTGCATTTATATTCAAGGGGCGTGTCTCTGCCACATATAATTGGCTGTCCACTTTGACAGCTTCTTGGCAAGATAGCTGAGGCAGGTTTTGGACTTGTGTCCACACACCCCTGAGATCATCCATGTTGTTAATGATGCACAGTGTCATTACTAACTAAGTGTTGTTCAAACTAAATGTTGAGTTTAAATCTTCTTTAGGGAAAAAGCCGCTACTTACTAAGTGACTATTTCCTTAAACATAATATCCAACGTTTGGAAATTATGTGTAAGGCAAGCTCCTTTAGCTTAATTACACATTGAAAATGTGGTTAGAGTAAATTCACCAAGACTACTTTACAGTTTTAACAAGCCCCTGTATGACCATTTTTTGTGCAGCCCACAGACAGAGTGTTGTTCATAGGACCCAGAGGGAATATGTGAAGATCACTCACCCATTACACATATGTATTCTATTCCTGCTGTTCTTATAATGTCATTGCAGAGCAGCTCTCTGGATGGTAATGCAGTTCTACTCTACTGTATATAAACGCATAACCTCAAACATTCATTCAAGGAGAGGCACTAAGCTATTAGGAAAACTCTCCAGTAACTAATTAATCTTTTCAAGGAAACGCTGCTTACAAATCCCTCTTTAGCACAAATCAATATATCCCTAAATAACCCACAGACCAAGAACACTGGGAGACAGCACCCCACGCAGAGAAAATCTTTCATACATAAAAGTGCTTAATTTACAAAAGATGCAGAATTAAAGTATTCATAGTAGACTTGTCTGTTATATAACTTTGCACATGCACAGACAGGTGTAATTCCTGAACTGAACAAATTTGGAGACTGCATAATGAATACACATGGACTTCATATTTTTACTTTTGAAAATGTCTTTATCTGTAATAAAAGCCCTTTTCATTTAGTTTTTTTTTTTTACTATCTGAATATTAAGTATGCAAATGTATACTAAAACTACTAAAAAACTTTACAATTATAGGTAATGTTTATTAAAGAAAAATAGATATTTAAAAATTCATCTAACCTCTGATTGCTTATAGCTTTTTTTTTTAGAAACAGGGACAAATAATGAAAAAAAAAAAAAGAAATTTGGGTTACAATGGCTTTCATGTGAGGCTTCCTGAGGATTTAAAAATAAGTAGTGGTAAAGGTAGTCTAAACCTGTGATCTGTTTTGCAAGACAGGTTATCGATTATTTGTCATTGGTCCTAAATTGACCCCTGACCAGTTCACAGACCACTGTCCATTTGCTAAGCACAACTTATATTGATGGGAGTGTTTTATGAGTGAGCAACTTCATCATTAAGTAAATGTTGGACATCACACCCAATATCCTGCCAGGCCTCACTGCACCTAACTCCATAGAGTTTCACTAGGGATGTCAAGATGGATCAGAGCGGATCTGATTGGTAAGTGTGGTCATGTACCAATGCTGACCAATCAGAACTGCTCTGATCCTTCCTGATGTCCCTTAGGAAAGGAGAGAAAGAACAGCAGGGTTTTCAAACCCCAGGACCACTGCACAGAAGATTAAACTAAAATACCCTTGGAAGAAAGAGCAACAGGAGGTGATGTAGAGTGCCAGTCCACCTAGCAGAGTAAACCAGTGATAGTTGGTGGTACCAGCTGAAGTAAATCAGTGATAGCTACAGAATGACCTGAATAACGGTGAACCTGGGTTTGGCCTAATAAGCTCATTACTACTACCAGTTTTTTTAACCCCTTCCTGTCGACAGTACGCATACTGTATAGGTGGCCTCATGGAAGTGGGTCTTTATCTATGAAGCCATGGCTGTCTTTATGCTAGGAGAGAGAGACACAGAGCCCCAGGTCTTGCACCAACGATCAGGCCCTGGGACTCACAGGACTTTCCTTCAACCCACAGCCCTGATCCTTCCCCCTCCACACCATAAAAAAAGAATACAGTTTTTTAAAGAGCTGTTTCTATTTACCCACCCCCTGCCACTTTGTACTGCTGCAGAAACCTTCTGCGAGGCATGTGCATTTCATCAAGCCTCTACCAGCCCTCATACAATACATTGTGTACAAATGGGTGAACCAGAAAATAACCTGTTAGGTCCCATACTGGAGCCATCAGATCCAGCAAGTGGCAATGGTTCTAGCTTTAGGCAGGAGACTGCATTATTCACCATATCTTTAAAAGCAAACATTTAATATACTGCAGCTTACCAATTCTTTTTTGCGATGGCTGCATCCATTTTCTTTATTTTAGGCATTCTTTATTTTATTTTCCCCTGGTGATCTGGCCAGTAAATCTTTTGCTTTTCAACAGAACAGCTATCATGCAGATGCAACAGTTAGGGGATTGAGACAAACCAGTTAACACTGATGGGGTATTTACAATGACCAGTATTTATTCATTTATATAAAACCTTTATCTATCTATCTATCTATCTATCTATCTATCTATCTATCTATCTATCTATATATATATATATATATATATATATATATATATATATATATATATATATATATATATATCTATCTATCTATCTATAATGACGTTTGGCTACAATATGTTAGTGCATTTAAATCTACTAGTGCACCTAATACTACCCTCCCCTCAAATTGACAATGCTGTCCAAAGGTGTCTCTGTGCTCTTTCATCCAGAGTGGGTGCACACTAATAAAGGAAGTGTGTTACTGGCCAGAGAGGGAAAGCCTAAAAAAAAGAAAACTAAGCCACCACACCTAATAATAGGTAAGCTGCAATACATTAGTTTTGGGGCTTACAGTAAAGCCGCTTTAATGATTTTCTTCAGTTTGAGAGAGATCAAAGGTGAGGCATCCTCCTGGGATGAGTTTTCTGACCCTGAGGTTTAATATTAGAGATCCTCATCTTCCTTCCCCATCCTCATCTTATCAGGAAACTGTAGTGATGGAAAAGTCAGACAATGACTCAGTACTTGACACTGTGGGTGCATGCTTGTTTCCTTTCTGTCACAATCTGAGGATTGGAACATCCAAGACTGTAAAACTCTGGGTCTAGCGGAGTGGCAGGAATGAGTAATCAGGTTTGCCAGGGTACTAATCTAGCAGATGCAGGAGCAGTGTGGCCGCACGCAAACAGAGGTGTGTCAGAGTTGCAGGATCTAAAGAGCCACTTGTTCTTCACCATAGCCACTGGAGGTCTGGATGTTGCGCTGCGAGACAGCCACCAGGTTGCCGTTCTCTAACACACCTGTGCAGGCACAGTGCCAGCAAAAAGCTCATAGAGAGGACTCAGGGGACACACAGGATACAGGGTACCAAGGAAGACTACTGTAGCAAGCCAAGATTAGCTACTACGGGGAGGAAGCACAGGAGAGCAGGGTAAGCTGGGCAATAGGGCAGAGAAAGATTGACACAGCAAGCAGGAATAAGGGGCAAGAGGCAAAACAACAACAATGCTGTGGAGAGCACCCACAGCAACAGAAAATGAAGAAATGCATGGGCAGAAAACCTATGGGAATGCAAGAGAGCAGCCATTGGGAAAACACTGAGAACAAGATTAAACAAACCCATAGAATACAAGTATACAAGCAACAGTAAACACCACAGGAAAATCTGGCTACAGTGTGGAGACACATTGCTTGAACACTAACCCACAGGTGCAAATGCTTAATACCTAGGTTCAGGGCGGATTGGCAGGAAACCAAGCAGCTCGGACAGGAGGCAGAAACTGTATACAGAGACATGACAGTTTTCCCAGCTCATGGGCACTAGTTTTTCCAGTAGTGGGAAAAAGTGGAGTTCTGGCCAGGCCATCTTGATTTCTACTGTGGACTCTTTAAAAGCACACTGACTTTTCGAGCATGTGAGTGCATTCATACCTTTTCATTTTACATTTCTTTAAAAGGATTCATTGTGCCATGATATATGCTTCCCTTGTTTTTTTGTTTTCTTTTCTTGTTTTCAAGTTGCCCATACTTTCTTGTCATACGGAGGGAATGGTTGGAGAGACATAAGCCCTATTACAGTGACAGTGTGCAGAGTCCCCCATCATAAAGCAGCCCCCAACCCAAAAAAAAAACCCTATGTTGAGGACATGTGGTCTGGTATGGTTCAGGAGGGGGGGGGGGGGGCGCTTGCTCGTCCCCCCCTTTTCTGACCTGCCAGGCTGCATGCTCGGATAAGGATCTGCTGTAGACAACATGCCATATTTTTTGCTTATTTCCCCTTAAATCCATACCAGACCCAAGGGGCCTGGTATGAATTGGTGCGAGGGACCACCACACTTGTTAACATTTTTGTATTGCCAGCAATGGCTTGCAGCTGGGAAAATCCGTTTAACCACTTAAGACCCGGACCAAAATGCAGGTAAATGACCAGACCCCTTTTTGCGATTCTAGAAATGCGTCGCTTTAACTGACAATTGCGAGGTCGTGCGACGTGGCTCCCAAACAAAATTTGCGTCCTTTTCTTCCCACAAATAGAGCTTTCTTTTGGTGGTATTTGATCGCCTCTGCGATTTTTATTTTTTGCGCTATAAACAAAAATAGAGCAACATTTTTGAAAAAAATCTATATTTTTTAATTTCTGTTATAAGAAAAATCAAATAAACTAAATTTTAGTCAAACATTTAGGCCAAAATTTATTTAGCCACGTGTCTTTAGTAAAAAAAAAATTGCAATAAAAAAAAAAAAAATAGCTACCTAGCGGGAACAGCGACACTAATGTAGCGATCAGAAAAATGATCGCTTAGTGACGCTGGCAATAGGGAGTGAAAGGGTTACCTAGGGTGGTGATCAAGGGGTTAAAACTTTATTAGGGGGGGTACGGGGGCTACCCTGGACCTGACACTAACTGCCTGTCACACTGACACTAACTGCAGTGATCATACATATAATCACTGCATTCAGTGACACTGACAGGGGGGAGGGGGCGGGGGGGGCGATCGCGGGGGTTAAATGTGCCTATGTGTCTGTGTGTCAGTGTAGTGTTGTGCAGACTTACTGTGCGATGTGATCTCTCCTCAGCGGTGGTTGAAAAAACCGCAGAGGGAGAGATCACATCACTTCCTCCTTCCTGTGTTTACACAGGAGGAGGAAGTGACACAGCAGGGGAGCGCGCGGATTGGCTGAGAGTGATCCGGAGGGGCGGGCAAAAACGAACAGCCGCCCCCTCTGCACGGAACGCTCGGCCAGGTAACCGGACCGCCGCATGTACGGGGGGGTCCCGATCGGACCCCTGAACCCCCTCAAGGCACCAACGTATATATACGTTGATGTGCCTGTCGGTGCCATTCTGCCGACGTAAATGTACATGCGGCGGTCCATAAGGGGTTAAATGTAATTTTTTTTCTTGATATATGTCAGTTTCTCTGCAGCAGGTTCTTTACATGGTACAGATGTGCCACTTTACAGAAAAAATATAGGGAACCTCCAGGCACTATATTTAAAGTAATTTTTCATTGTTATTGTTTCACTTTAACCACTAGAGGTCCGCGCTATTGACAGAATACGTCAACAGCGCGGACCTGAGGCGCCGGGGTCACGTCTTTGGACGTGATGTACTTGTAATTCCCTGCGCGGGCCACAGGGTGGCGCGCGGCGGGGAAAAACAGTCCCGACGCATCACCGAGGATTCGATGCGTGTACCCGGCGGCCGCGATGTCCGTCAGGTACACGCGATCGGCGGTGACAGAGCAGGGACGTGGAGGTCTGTGTGTAAACACAGAGCTCCACGTCCTGTCAGGGAAAGGAGACAAATGCTGTTTCCCTTGTACATAGGGACACAGCATCGGTCACCTCCCCCAGTCACCCCCCACACAGTTAGAACACACCCAGGCAATACATTTAACCACTTCCTCACCCCCTAGTGTTAACCCCTTCAATGCCAGTCACATTTATACAGTAATTAGTGCATATTTATAGCACTGGTCGCTGTATAAATGTGAATGGCGCCAAAAATGTGTCAAAAGTGTCTGATGTGTCCGCCGCAATATTGCAGTCCAAATAAAAATCGCAGATCGCCGCCATTACTAGTAAAAAAAAAAATATTAAAAAAAAATCATAATTCTGTCCCCAATTTGTAGGCACTATAACTTTTGCGCAAAGCAGTCACTTACTGTGATTTTTTTTTTTTTTACAAAAATACGTAGAAGAATATGTATCGGCCTTAACTGAGAAAAAAAAATGGGATATTTATTATAGCAACAAGTAAAAAATATATTTTTTTTTAAATTGTCGCTCTTTTTTTGTTTATAACGCAAAAAATAAAAACCGCAACGGGCGATCAAATACCACCAAAAGAAAGCTTTATTTGTGGGGAAAAAAAGGACGCCAATTTTGTTTGGGAGCCACGTCGCACGACCACACAATTGTCAGTTAAAGCGACGCAGTGCCGGAAGCTGAAATTTCGCCTGGGCACGAAGGGGGTTTATGTGCCCAGTAAGCAAGTGGTTAAGCATCATTGTGAGCAGAACTGTCTATCAAATCCCCAATCTCTATAACTGGTGTCTGGGGATAGAGATTCACCATCTCCTGTCTGTAGAACGAAGAAGAGGTTACTGGTGCTGGGAAGAGCTCAGTTATGTCTGACCCTGATGCCAGCTCTCCTGCTGGGTTGGTGGCATCATTCTAGGGTGCCATCTGCTGGGAAGGGGAGCCAGCTGCTCCATTTCGCTTACTCTCATCTGGCTGATGACATGTCTCTGATACTGTCTTCCATGTGCATGGTTCTTTGCTGGGGAGGAAAGTTTGCTTCCTCCACCTTGGCCAACTGTTGGGAAGGGACGCCTCGTCTCCCTTCTCCCCTGGATCTTAATCTGCTGCTGGAAAATTACCATCTACTTCTCACCCTTGCCTCCGGAACCGCCAGAGGTGTAGGGTAGAGGTCTTGGACTCTTTGTCCAGTTGTCAGTGCTTCAGCTGCAGAAGCTTCTGGTAACGCCACAGGTGCTGCTGTCAGAAAATCCCATGTCTCTGTCAGTATTGTGGAAGAAAGGCCATCTGCCTCTTCTCTCAGGAATGCTGAAGCTGCTGTTGGTGCTGGGCAGAGGTTAGCAGGGCTCTGCCCTGCTGTCAGCACTTAAGCTTTGGAGATGGCAATCTTCAGATTTTCCACTGCTGATTCTTTGACACGCTGAACGTGTTCTAGCAGTTTCCTGTATGCCCTTTCCAGATGCTGTTCCTTAGCAAATAGTCCAGATCGGGTTTAAGCTCTGAGACCCCTGCAAGATCGAGCATTGCCTCTCTGTATTCTCACAGGTCTTCAAGGGAAGGTTCACCTTCATCGCCAAACACAAAACAATCTGTAAGGCTCTCTCACAGCAATCCAGGGCTGCCAAAGTCATAAGCCTCTGGAGAGCATTCTGTTGTCTTCCCTAAATATTCCTGCTCTGCGTGCCATTGCAGAGCCTGATGCCGATTGTCCAGCTCTTTCTTTTGCTTGACCAGCCTGTCCAATTCACCCATTTCTCCTGGGGCCGCTCTCCCAAGAATGCCATCTGTAACTCCCGTTGTTCACTGGCCTGTTGTTCTGGGGTTGGAAAACACTTGCCCTCTTGCATACCAGCAGCCTGGAAAGCTCTAATCCAGAGTCGTACCTGAATCTGCTGCCTGAGCTCCATGGATTCATCCGCAGACATAGTCATGGAGTAAGCTGAAAAAACGATCCGCAGAAGCCTCGGGAACTCTCATGTCAGATCCATATCTCTGCTGGGGTGATCGAAGTCTGCCACCCCGATCTTGGATTCAGGTGGAGGTTTGGACGTGTTCACAGCCAGGAAGCACGATCCCACTGCTGCCAAAGAGTTGTGATGAACCCTTGTACTCAACAGGACTAAGTCCACCGTAAATGCTTCCTTTGTCCAGAACCAGCACTACCCAAGGCCTTTAGCCCACCCAGTCACCAGCAGTATCTCAGTGTAGGGTAAAAAACATAAAACTTCCTTTATTCGAACACATGTTATCACAGATATACAACTCAGAGACCCACACACCCCCACCCTTGGATTCAGGGCATTGTAAACTGACCAATAACAATGGACACACAAGTCAGATGTATTCAAACTTCCCATCAGTAAACAGTCTTATCAGAAGGGAGAGCTGTTGAAGGCATCCCCCTCCACAGAGATACACATCCCACAATATACTTTTCTTCCAAGGCAGACAGACACGATAAAACAATGGAATACAACCACACCCCAAACGATCCCAGCAAAGAGTCCACAACAGCATAACACTGAGTTTCCATAGCTCTCCAAGGTAAAGTTGCACAAACCCCCCACCCTAAGTGACTCCCGTCACAATCATTTAAATGCATTCATGCATGTTTCCCAGGGCAGTACCCAAGTCCCCATACCCTTAGTACGGCCAATAACTTGCATATAAGCTTTCAAAATGGGGACTTTTGTTTTTTTAAGTTCAGGTACATAACACTTTAATAGAGTTTGTGGCTCTGGTCGAAACTTTTTACATGTTCGGGAGTTCTGGTATAAACCAAACCGAGGGGTGTTCGGCCCATCACTAATGTTGACTATTCCTCATTTCATAAAAAATAAAAAAAACTGGAGTTAGGCTTTTAATAAATCCCAAAACAGGAACTTTACTCTTTCAATCCTTTTGCTGCTATTCTCAGTAAATAGATAAGGAAGTATATCATATGTACTTGCTTTAAACTTCAGTTACTTCCTGGCTTCCAGGCCTAGGCAAATGCTGTCATACATTCCACGAGTCTTCAGGAGGGGAGGAGAAGCACACCCTCCTGCATGCATGTCTGAGCTAAGGGCAAACAGATTCCCCCAAGTAAATGCTACATAAATCATCTGCCCTTACTCAGAGCTTTTTTTCTCAGAAAATAGGTGCAGAAACTCAACCACGACCATGTTCAGATTTCACAAACTGTAGAAGGGTCTTTAAGTGGCATTAAATACGAGAATTGCATTACATACAGAGTGCAGAGTTCAGGAGGGTTACACACAGAGTACAAAGCTGTGACTTTTTTAAACACAGAAACCAGACTTCTGTGTTTACAAGTGATTGTGGTGAGCAGGTACCAAAGGGTCTGAGCCAGAGGTGGTGGAATTAAGTTCCCCCAAGTTCCCCCTGAAAAAAAGCCCTGCCCTTACTCAAAATGGCCACAGCCAGAAATACTATAGGGGTGTTTTTCAAAGTGAGTTCTGAGCAAAATACAGCATGGAGTCATAGAAGCATGGGTGAGTCTGCTCCGAATATTAGAAATGAATTAAACAACATTTTTGGCATACCAACCAACTTTTTGAGATAGGAATGAGGGACAGCTATTAGCAAAAGTATGTAGACATAGGACATACACCTGTCATGCCCCCTTAACCACTTAAGGACCGCTTACTGCACATATACGTCGGCAGAATGGCACGGCTGGGCACATCAACGTATATATACGTTGATTTTAGTAACCAGCCGTGGGTCACGGGCGCGCGCCCGCGGCGTGCTCCCGTGACCCGGCCTGAAGCTCCAGGACCGGGACCGCGGGACTCGCGGACCCGATCACCGCTGCAGTGCAGCGATCCGTCCCTGGAGCTGAAGAACAGGGAGAGCCGTGTGTAAACACGGCTTCCCCGTGCTTCTCTGTGGCCGCATCGATCGCGTCATCCCCGTTATAGGGGGACGCGATCGATGACGTCACACCTACAGCCACACCCCCCTACAGTTGTAAACACACACACACAGGGAAAACTCAAAGTCAAAGCGCCCCCTGTGGTTAACTCCCAAACTGCAACTGTCATTTCCACAGTAAACAATGCAATTTAAATGCATTTTTTGCTGTGAAAATGACAATTGTCCCAAAAATGTGTCAAAATTGTCCGAAGTGTCCGCCATAATGTCGCAGTCACGAAAAAAATCGCTGATCACCGCTATTAGTAGTAAAACATTTTTTTTTATAAAAATGCAATAAAACTATCCCTTATTTTGTGAAAACCAACCGATAAACGCTTATTGCGATTTTTTTTTTACCAAAAATATGTTGAAGAATACGTATCGGCCTAAACTGAGGAATTTTTTTTTTTTTTTATATATTTTTGGGGGATATTTATTATAGCAAAAAGTAAAAAATATTGCATTTTTTTAAAAATTGTCGCTCTAAGGGAGCTGTGGTGGCTCAACGTGATTGGCACTGCGCTGACAAGCCATTCACCTCTGCAGCCAAGGGTTCGGATCCCGGTCTCGGCTACATGTGAATTGAGTTTGGTGGTCTCAGCCCGGCTCCCGGTGGGTGTGCTATGCAAGGTACGCCTGTGCTTAGTACGCCCATTCCCCCCCCCCCACAAAAACCACCACACTTGCACGCACACAAAATTGGTTTAAAACACATGCACTTTGGCTATGCGGTCTCTTAAAATAAAGAGAGGCCAAGGACCTACGGGGCTGGCTGGGTGGGCTAGGCCCCCTCACTCCCTCATAGGGGGAGTCCCTCTGCCCCATTGGGGTCCCGTTGGGCCCCAGTTGGGCTCCCAAGAGGAGCAGGTAGGGCGGGGTGAGTGGGAGGCCCCCCTTCACACCCGCCATTGCCACCAGGGGCATGGAGAAGGATGGCGATTGCCTCCAGGGGGGGGGGTCTGCCTACTCCCAACTCCTGCAGTCCGGCTCCTCTCTCTCGAGTTCACGCACAAAAATACACTTTAAAAAAAAAAAAAAAAAAAAAAAAAAAAAATTGTCGCTCTATTTTTGTTTATAGCGCAAAAAATAAAAACCGCAGAGGTGATCAAATACCACCAAAAGAAAGCTCTATTTGTGGGGAAAAAAGGAGGCAAATTTTGTTTGGGAGCCACGTCGCACGGCCGCGCAATTGTCAGTTAAAACGACGCAGTGCCGAATCGCAAAAATGGGCAAGGTCCTTTAACTGCATTTTGGTCCGGGTCTTAAGTGATTAAAGGAGAATTATAAAAAAAAAAAATAAATATTAGTTAAACCCACAAGTGCTTTATTTTACCACTACTATTCATTTAAATTGACATTTAAAATTTGCAAATGCAGCAAGTTAGATATTGTATGAAATGTTTAGCAGTGGAAAACACTTTTTTAAGATAAGTGGATTTTATATACAACTACCTGTATATAGATCAGATCAAAATGAGGGACAAATGAGAAGAAACGAGGGGACAGAGGGAGTTTGTTCCAAATCAAGTACAGTCCCTCCAAATCCGGGACAGTTGGGAGCTACAGTATGTTTTTGGTGCTCAGATGCAGTGTAGGTGTGCGTTAATCTTTCCTAAATCTGTCTGCTCCACAAAAACAACAGAAGGATTTGCTCATTTCTAATTTGAATGAATAACTACACTGTATGTGGCATCCAAGTGCTGCTGAATCTTCCAAGCAAAAATCCATAAACATGTGGCTATTATCACAGCTGCATTGCATAAACACACTGAAGGAAGTAAAATAGTCTGTTTTTACGGGTGTAGACCTCGTGCTGAGCTGGTGTATGATTAATCGCATAGCAGCAATACAGGGGACTGAATGGATCCTGTCAAGCTGATGATGTATGGTGTGTGCTGATATGGTAAAAGCTTCCCCCATGTATGAACTCCCAAGAATTGATCACACACACAGGTTTCCATTTGATTTATCATTTGCAGTCAAAACATTGCTCAATGTTGCATAAAATCTGGTTAAAACAATGCATGTTTGGCTGAGAGCATAATAAGTAATGTGCATCACACAGCAGCCAGCTCTTCTCTTGGGAACACCTCCTAATGGAAATGTTCTCCTTACCAGGAAGCGTCCAGCTCTAGTGATTAAGTAGATAAGCTGCAATCTAGTGAAATACTGAGTATATTAAAGGTTGACCTGATGACGGACTCAAACTAGCAGTTTATTTAAGAACTTTGTCAAGCACTAGACGTAGCTGTAATTGGAACTTCATATCGAATATTATAGTTTCAGAAAAAGTATACTCATTTTGTGAAAACTCTTGTTTGATTTTTGAATTGAGATGGACCAGGCTTTTATGACTTCCTCTCTCTATGTGGTCATGACTAATGCCCCGTACACACAATCGGTTTTCCTTGGCGGTAAAAAGTCTGACGGGAAAACCGAGAGGAAAGCCGAGATCCTGCTCTGCAGCATGACTGCTGAGGCGCAATGGGCCTAGGTACGAATCAACTGTAATAATGGGATAAAATCCCCCCACCCACTTGCCCCCTTAACCATTTAATAAAAATCACTAACAATCATTAGGTTGGAAAGGGCAAGGCCACAGCTTTATTTAACCACTTAAGTCCCGAGCCTGTTTTTCAGATTCGGTGTCTACGAGACTAAAACATTTTTTTTTTGCTATAAAATTACTTAAAACCCCCAAAGATAATATATATTTTTTTCTAATGCCCTAGAGAGGCAGTCATTGCAATACTTTTTGTCACAACATATTTGCGCAGCGGTCTTGCAAGCGCACTTTTTTTGGAAACAAATCACTTTTTTAAATTAAAAAATAAGACAACAATAAATTTGGCCAATTTTTTTTACATATTGTGAAAGATAATGTTACGCCGAGTAAAATGATACCCAACATGTCACGCTTAAAAATTGCGCCCGCTCGTAGCATGGCGTCAAACTTTTACCCTTAAAAATCTCGATAGGCGACGTTTAAAAAATTCTACAGGTTGCATTTTTTGAGATACAGAGGAGATCTAGGGCTAGAATTATTGCTCTCGCTCTAACGATCGCGGCGATACCTCACTTGTGTGGGCGCTACTCGCGTATGCATTCGCTTCTGCGCGCAAGCTCGTCGGGACAGGGCGATTTAAAAACATTTTTTTTTCGTATTTATTTTTATTTATTTTACCAATTTTTAACACTGAAATTATCACTTTTATTTCTATTACAAGGAATGTAAACATCCCTTGTAATAGAAAAAAGCATGACAGGTCCTCTTAAATATGACATCTGGGGTCAAAAAGACCTCAGATCTCATATTTAGGCTTAAATGCAAAAAAATTATAAAACATGTAAAATTTCATTTTTTTCAAATGACCAAAAAAAAAAAAATTCTCTTTAAGACGCTGGGCGGGACTGACGTTTTGACGTCACTTCCGCCCAGCAGAGCTATGGGGACGGGTGAGGGACATTTTTCCCTCACTCACATCCCCACTGAGCACGGGAGAGGACACGATCGCCTCCGCCGCTACCGACGGCTTCGGTAAGCGGCGGAGGGCGCGGAAGCGTGGCGGGAGGGGGGGCCCTCTCCCGCCACCGATAACCGCGATCTCGCAGCAAATCTGCTGCGGAGTCCACCGTTATCGTTTGACCGACTGCCCACTGAAGAGATGGATATCTCGGTTGTGGAAGCAGCTGCTGCCATTACCGAGATATCCATCTTTAAAGTGCTGACGTAGAACGACGGTGGGCGGTTGGCAAGTGGTTAAAATTCCAACACATAACCATATTAACACTATAAACCAGTGCCAGTCACAGTTGCACTGTGAGCATGCAATGCCAAAAGGGGAGGCCTGTCCTTACCATAAATGCTGGACAGACAGCCTACTTCCAATTTTCCATCAAGGGCTTAGCCCATTGCAGCAACTTTACTGCTGGCAAGGTCAAGAAACCGCAGCAAGCTGTGACATACCAAAATAAAAAAGGGGCGGGAGGGTGGGCAGCTCTTCCAGCCACGTTCTTCTTCCAAAAGGCCCATAATTCCCTGGGGCAAAACTTTACTCAGCTCTGGCCCAGCCCATCCCCCATATTTGACCAATCATGACCTTACACCTAACTTGTCCAGCACCTGGCCATGCCCCCATCAGTCAAAGCTCTCTTTCCCTAGGTGGTTCAGGAGGCCTTCATTTTCCCCCTACACACAGACGGTTTTCCAGGCAGGAAAACTGCCATAAGAGCTTTGGACAGGAACCCTGGGCGTGTATATGCTCCAGTGTTTCCCATTGGAAAACTGCTTGGAAAAAGACCCCTGGGAATCCCGGCAGGAAAAAAGAAAACATGTTCTTATTTTTCCCGCCGGGATTCCTGTCGTGAAAACTGCCATGGAGCATACACACGGTAAGTTTTCCTGGCCAAAAGCTGTCATTGCATTTTTCCAGAAGCGAAAACTGGTTGTGTGTACGAGGCATAAGTCTGGGTTCACATCCTTGTGATTCTGTATAAGTGCATTTGTGCAGGCAAAGCAGCTCATTCAAAAGTCCCTGACCCTTCCTAAAATCACAGAGCTACATTGTGCTGTGTCACTATCCGATTTTGCGCACCCAAAAAAAGTGCTGCATTTTCCAGGCATCTGCTAAAGAGCAACGCCTTTTGTCTTTTGACATTTAGGCCCCAGATGTGTATTGTGACTCACGTGCGCATGCGCAGGAGTAATGTCAGTCAATCAATCAGCTTAAAGGGGTTGTAAAGGTTTGTTATTTATTTTCTACATAGGTTCCTCTAAGCTAGCGCATTGTTGGTTCGTTTACCTTTTCTTTTGATTTCCCTTCGAAATGTTTTTTTTTTCTTTGTCTGAATTTCTCACTTCCTGTTCCTCCTCAGTAAGCTTGCCCCCATCATCCGAGCCGTTCTGGCTGGGGGTATAGTCAGGGTGCTAGCCCCCTCCCTTGGGACTACATCCCTGCGGGGAGACACTATGAACACAGTGTCTCCCCGCGGGGATGTAGTCCCAAGGGAGGGGGCGAGCACGCTGACTAACCCCCAGCCAGAACAGCTCGGATGACGGGGCAAGCTTACTGAGGAAGGACAGGAAGTGAGTAATTCAGACAAAGAAAAAAAAACATTTAGAAGGGAAATCGAAGGAAAAGGTAAGGGAACCAACAATGCACTAGCTTAAAGTAACCTATTTAGAAAATAAAAAACAAACCTTTACAACCCCTTTAAGGCATGGTACTTGGAAGGAAATCCAAGCGAACATGAATTAGCCGGGGGCCTGCTGGATTGATTAGACACAGCGCTTGAGGGTTTCTTTGGCAGGCAAGTCTGCCATAATGTGCCAATATGCGGTGCATACTAGCACATTATGGCATAACCCACCAGAGGGCCTTTAACCACTTCAGCCCCGGAAGATTTGGCTGCCCAATGATCGGGCCATTTTTTGCGATATGGCACTGCGTCACTTTAACTGACAAATGCGCGGTTGTGCGATTATGTATCCAAACAAAATTTGACATTTTTTTTTTTAGACAAATAGAGCTTTCTTTTGGTGATATTTGATCACTTCTGCGTTTTTTTTTCCGCTATAAACAAAAGAGCGACAATTTAAAAAAAAACTCAATATCTTTTTTACTTTTTGCTATAATAAAATATCCCAATTATTTATTTATTTTTAATAATAATTATTTCCTCAGTTCAGGCCAAAATGTATTCTACATATTGTTGGTAAAAAAAACAAAAAACGCAAAAGGTGTATATTGATTGGTTTGCGCAAAAGTTTATAGCGTCTACAAAATAGGGGATCGATTTATGGCATTTTTATTATTTTTTTACTAGTAATTGGCGGTGATCTGCGATTTTTTTTTATCGGGACTGCGATATTGCGGCGGACAAATTGGACACTTTAGACATATTTTTGAGACCATTGACAATTATACCGTGATCAGTGCTATAAAAATGCACTGATTACTGTATAAATGTCACTGGCAGGGAATGGGTTAACACTAGGGGGCGATCAAAGGGTTAACTGTGTTCCCAAGGTGTATTCTAACTGTAGGGGGGTTGGGATTGACTAAGGGAGGAGAGAGATCGGTGCTCATACTTAGTATGAACACATAATCTCTCTCCTCTATCCTGAGAGTACCAGAGTTTGTGTGTTTACACACACAGATTCTGTTTCTCGCTCTGTCACAAGTGATTGCGGGTGCCCATCAGTCATTGCGCTTCCTCCAAGTGCGCCTTCTACAGCATCTTAAAGGGCCGGCGTACAGTTACGTATAGAGAGCCAATGGCTGCGCTGCTATCAATCTATCCAATCAAGAGCCGAGAACCCCAGGCAGAGAGACGGTGCGTCCTCGCCGTGGGACATTCCAAGGCTCAGGCAAGTAAAACAGGGGGACTGGGGGGATGGTGACTGACGGATCTTTTTTACCTTAATGCATAGGATGCATTAAGGTAAAAAAAAAACTCCTGTTTTTTCATTAACCACTTTAGCCCCGGACCATATTGCTGCCCAAAGACCAGAGCACTTTTTGCGATTCGGCACTGCGTCGCTTTAACTGACAATTGGGCGGTCGTGCGACGTGGCTCCCAAACAAAATTGGCATTCTTTTTTTTCCCCCACAAATAGAGCATTCTTTTGGTGGTATTTGATCATCTCTGCGGTTTTTATTTTTTGCGCTATAAACAAAAATAGAGCGACTATTTTGAAAAAAATTCAATATTTTTTACTTTTTTCTGTAATAAATATCCCCCAAAAATATATAAAAACTTTTTTTTTCCCTCAGTTTAGGCCGATACATATTCTTCTACATATTTTTGTTAAAAAAATCGCAATTAGCGTTTATTGATTGGTTTGCGCAGAAGTTATAGCGTTTACAAAATAGGGGGTAGTTTTATGGCATTTTTATTATTATTTATTTTTTTACTAGTAATGGCGGCGATCAGCATTTTTTTTCAGTACTGCGATATTATGGCGGACACTTCGGACACTTTTGACACATTTTTGGGACCATTGGCATTTTTTTAGCGATCAATGCTATAAAAATGCATTGGATTACTATAAAAATGCCATTGGCAGTGAAGGGGTTAACACTAGGGGGCGGGGAAGGGGTTAAGTGTGTTCCTATTTGTGTTCTAACTGTATGGGGGGGTGGACTCACTAGGGGGAATCACTGATCTTCCGTTCATACATTGTATGAACAGAAAATCAGCGTTTCCCCCTCTGACAGGAACGAAAGCTGTGTGTTTACACACACAGCTCCTGTTCCCTGCTCTGTAACGAGCGATCGCGTGTGCCCGGCGGCGATCGTGCCCGCCGGGCACACGCACGGGACTCGGGGGCGAGCGGGGGGCGGGCCGCCGGTGGCGTGCACGCGCCCCCTAGTGGCCGTCGAAAGTGGTGACGTAGAGCTACGGGCTCTCGTGCAGGAGTGCCGACCTGCCGCCGTATACCTGCGGCGGCTGGTCGGCAAGCAGTTAAGGTGAAAAAACAGGAGGGTTTACAACCCCTTTAACTACCACTTTAGATTCAAAAAATTGTTAATTCTGAGATCTGTTATTTAAGACACACAAGCTCACAGTGACGCATCAAAATTGCATGAGCATACACTATATTACCAAAAGTTTTGGGTCGTCTGCCTTTACATGCACATGAACTTTCTTGGCATCCCAATCTTAGTCCGTAGGGTTCAATATTGAGTTGGCCCACCATTTGCATCTATAACAGCTTCAACACTTCTGGAAAGGCTATCCACAAGGTTTAGGAGTGTGTCTATGGGAATGTTTGACCATTCTTCCAGAGACACATTTGTAAGGTCGGTCACTGATGTTGGATGAGAAGGCCTGGCTCCCAGACTCCGCTCTAATTTATCCCAATGTTTTTAATCTTTTGAGGTCAGGATTCTGTGCAGGCCAGTCAAGTTCCTCCCCAAATTTGCTCATCCAAATCTTTATGGACAGTGCTTTGTGCACTGGTGCGCAGTCATGTTGGAACAGGAAGAGGCCATCCCCAAACTGTGCCCACAAAGTTGGGAGCATGAAATTGTCCAAAATGTCTTGCTATTCTGACATCTTAAGAGTTCCCTTCACTGGAACTAAGAGGCCAAGCCCAACCCTTGAAAAACAACCCCACACCATAATCCCCCCTCCACCAAATGATTTGGACCAGTACACAAAGCAAGGTACAATAAGACATGGATGAGCAGGCTCAGGGTGTAGGGACTTGACTGGCCTACACAGAGTCCTGCCCTCAACTCGATAGAACACCTTTGAGATGCATTAAAGTGGAGCCTGCGAGCCAGGCCTTCTTGTCCACATCAGTGCCTGACCACAAAAATGGAAAGGTCAAACATTCCCATATACACACTCCTAAACCTTGTGCCAGCCTTCCTAGAAGAGTTGAAGCTGTTATAGCTGCAAAGGGTGGGCCAACCCAATATTAAACCCTACAGACAAAGATTGGGATGCCATTAAAATTCATGTGCGTGTAAAAGCAGGTGTCCCAATACTTTTGGAAATATCGTGTATCTATAAAGCTTAGATGCTCTAATCATGTTTAGCAGCATCAGTAATGGTCAGCTAACAATAATTCTATGACTCATTTTTCATTTTGACATGAGTTCTGAAAACGTGGAACACTAACATTTGCGCAGTCCTCGTTCTCCGGTTCCAAGGATAATTAACGTTGTCACAGCAAGGAGCATTACAGTCACAAAGAGGTTAGAGAACTGGGTTACCAAGTCATCCTATTATAGACTGCTACACATAAAAAAGGGTCTGTGTTGATAAGCTTTTGGTTTGTGTGGCATCAGTTTTCAACTTTTCTAAGATGGTTCAGAATGCCCTGACAGGTGCATTTGACTTGAGGTTCACTTCCTTCTCAACTGCACCGAAACTGCTCCAAGCGGGTTCTGCATTCTCACTGGCGTGTATAGAATGCAAAACTCCTCTGATGTCAACACAAACCTGTCGGCACAAGAATTTTTATTACATTTCCAGCACATTTGAGGATTCACAATATACATGCAAAATGACCGTAACCGAGTGGTTGAAGAATGGAGAGCAAACAAGTGTTATCAGTTGCATAAAAACGAATAGCATGGCTATACACAGAAATATATCAACTTACAATAACTCTAGGAAGGTAGGTAGTCTGGTTTAGTAACAACATATGTTTATAGAAACCATGTGGGCGTTCTTAACTGCTTCCCAACCGCTGCACGCACTTATACGTCGACACAATGGCATATATACAATGCTATATATACGTCCCCTTTAGGGAAGTGTCATTGTGCACACACGCGCGCCGCAAGCTCCGTGAACCCGACCACTGGTCCCGTGGACTCGATCACTGCGTGGATTCCCCATTCACTGCCAGTGTAATTTTCATAGTAATCAGTGCATTTATATAGCACCGATCGCTGTAAAAATGACAATGGTCCCAAAAATGTGTCAAAAGTTTCCGATGTGTCCGCCATAATGTCGCAGTCACAATAAAAATCGCTGATCGCCACCATTACTGGTAAAAAAAAAAAAATATTAATAAAAATGCCATAAAACTATCCCCTATTTTGTAGACGCTATAACTTTTGCGCAAACCAATCAATAAACGCTTAGGCTTCATTTCCACTGGCGTTTTTACAGCCACTTTTCTGAGCGTTTTTTACAGCTTAAAAACGCCTGTCCATGTTTATTTTAGGGAAAAAAAAAACATTTTTTTTTTTGAGCTGGAGCCTTAAAAACGCTGCGGCGGCGTTTTTGAGCGTTTGTGCGCGTTTTTGCACGTTTTTGAGCGTTTTTTAATGTCTGGCGTTTTTACAGCTCTATTGCTGGAGCTTCAGAACGCACTGGTCCCGCGTTTTTTTTGCAGCTTAGCCATCTACAGCTCAAAAATGTCATGGTGGGCATGAGGCCATAGACTAACATGGACAGGCGTTTTTAAGCTGCAAAAAACGCTCAGAAAAGTGGCTGTAAAAACGCCAGTGGAAATGAGGCCTAATTGTGATTTTTTTTTTTACCAAAAATATGTAGAAGAATACGTATCGGCCTAAACTAAGGAAAACTATTTTTTATATATATATATATTTTTTGGGAAAATTTATTATAGCAAAAAGTAAAAAATACAGATTTTTTTTTCAAAATTGTCGCTTTATTTTTGTTTATAGCGCAAAAAATAAAAACCGCAGAGGTAATCAAATACCACCAAAAGAAAGCTCTATTTGTGGGAAAAAGGACATCAATTTTGCTTGAGAGCCACGTCGCACGACTGCGCAAATGTCAGTTAAAGCGACACAGTGCCAAATGGCAAAAGGTGGTCTGGTCATTTACTAACAAAATGGTCTGGGGCTTAAATGGTTAAAGAACATGCAGTAGAGAGAAAAGCCATTAGGGAAGATAAAAGAAAAGGAGATTTCAGACCTCAAAGCCCTCACTTCTGTGGTCAGCAATCCAATTTGCCCATGCTTTATAAAAACTTAGGATAGACAAGGTGGCAAAGGCAAATTCAAGCTGAAAGTGGGCATTTATTATGTGAGTGACATCCGATAATAAGGGTGGATGTGAGGATTACCACCGCTTCGATATCGCTAGGCGGGCAGCAATTAAAATCTATTACATTTCTGGGGCTGATTAAATGCAGGGAATTTTATTTAATGATTTTATTATCCACAGAAAAAAAAAAAATATGGCCAAGTTTATTGCACAGACAAAAATCTAAAAAGCATGTGTCAAGCAAAAAAAAAAATCCACAACCACTTAATTGTAAAGCCTCATACATACGATTGTTGTCAGGGGATTGTCTGTTGACAGACTTATTACAGTACGCTCCTTCTGACAATTGTTGTCCAACTTTCAGCCAACAAATGTTGGATGGCAGGCAAGTACATATTTGGTGGACAACAGTCTGTTGTCTGATTTTCGTATCGGCAGTACACAAGTCCATCACACAAAAGTTGAAAGTATAAACACGCATGCTCGGAATCAATGCTCACCAAACACGAAATTAGCAGAAGGGGCCCAAAGGGTGGCGCTTAAGAGCTGAAATACCTTGTAGTACGTCACTACATTCGTGTTTGTTGGCCGACAATTGTGTGCCGTTAGTATGCAAGACAAGTTCCAGGCACATGCCCTTAGAACAAAAATCAGGCGCTCGGTTGGCCAACAAACACATCGTGTGTACGAGGCTTCAGTCATCTTCTGCCATATCCCTGTATGTACTAGGTAAATGTAAAAAGTGTAAATTCATTTACAATTTACTGACAATCTGTTTACAATCGTGAGATTGTTAAGAATAATATGATCTTAACACTTTAAGACCTTTTACACTGGCGCGTTTTTCAAGTGCTTTAGCGTTAAAAAAACAGCCTGTAAAGCGCCTGAAAGAAGCTGCATCTGCAATTCCAATGTGAAGCGGAAGCGGTAAAAAAAGGGTCAACAATGCCCATTTGCACGTCTCACTGTGCCCAACCTCACTGTGCCCTGAAATTGACCGGCTGCGGGCATCCATTCATCGTTTAAAAATCGCGGTCTCCTCCTGGTCCCTTCCGTGATAGGTGTTACTCAGCAGACACAGTTCCGCCTATAAACAGACGTTCTCTCATCCTCAAACTCAGTTTCCTAGCAGACACTGTGTTCAGTGTTCCGCCAATCACAGACGTCCTCTTGTCCGAGGATGAAAATACGTTTTGTGATTGGCAGAACACTGAACACAGTGTCTGCTGGGAAACTGAGTCCGAGGATGAGAGAATGTTTGTGATAGGCGGAACTGTGTCTGCTGAGAAACGCCTATCACGGAAGGGACCAGGAGGAGAGCAGGACTTTTAAACAATGGACGCCCGCAGCCTATCAATTTCAGGTACACTGACTCGAGTATAAGCCACGGGGGGTATTTTCAGCCTTAACCACTTAAGATCTGGACCTTTAGACAGCTAAAGGACCCGGCCAGTGTCGCTTTAACTGACAATTTTGCCAAACAAAATTGGCGTCCTTTTTTTCCCATAAATAGAGCTTTATTTTGGTGGTATTTGATCACCTCTGTGGTTTTTATTTTTTGCGCTATAAACAAAAATAGAGCGACAATTTTGAAAAAAAAAAAAAATTTTTTTACTTTTTGTTATAATAAATATCCCCCAAAAATATATAAAGCTCAGTTTAGGCCGAAACGTATTCTTCTACCTATTTTTGGTAAAAAAATCGCAATAAGCGTTAATCGGTTGGTTTGCGCAACATTTATAGTGTTTACAAAATAGGAGATAGTTTTATTGCATTTTTATAAAAAAAATTTTTTTACTACTAATGACAGCGATCAGTGATTTTTATTCATGACTGTGACATTATGGCGGACACTTCGGACAATGTTGACACATTTTTGGGACCATTGTCATTTTCACAGCAAAAAATGCATTTAAAATGCATTGTTTACTGTGAAAATGACAATTGCAGTTTGGGAGTTAACCACAAGGGGGCGCTGAAGGGGCCTTTTATTACCTCATGTCTGTTTCTAACTGTAGGGGGGTGTGGCTGTAGGTGTGACATCATTGATTGATTCTCCCCATAAAAGGGATCACACGATCGATGACGGCGCCACAGTGAAGAAACGGGGAAGCTGTGTTTACACACAGCTCTCCCTGTTTGTCAGCTCCGGGGACCGATCGCGGGACTCAATCGGCTATTGGGTCCGCGGGTCCCGTGGTCACGGAGCTTCGGATCGGGTCGCGGGCGCGAGCTCGCGACCCACAGCTGGGCACTTAAATAAGGACATACCTGTACGTGCATGTTCCCAGCCATGCCATTCTGCCGACGTAAATGTGCAGGAGGCGGTCCTTAAGTGGTTAAAGAAGGAGCTGAAAAACTTGGCTTATACTCGAGTATATACGGTATTATTGTAATGAAAGCTGAGGATTTAGAAAGATTTATAACTTTTTAAATTACATTAACCACTTTAGCCCCGGACCATATTGCTGTCCAAAAAACAAGAGCACTTTTTGTGATTCGGCACTGCGTCGCTTTAACTGACTATTGCGCGGTCGTGCGACGTGGTTCCGAAACAAAATTGGCGTCCTTTTTTTCCCACAAATAGAGCTTTCTTTTGGTGGTATTTGATCATCTCTGCGGTTTTTATTTTTTGCGCTATAAACAAAAATAGAGCGACTATTTTGAAAAAAATTCAATATTTTTTACATTTTGCTATAATAAATATCCCCAAAAAAGAAATAAAAAAACATTTTTTTTCCTCAGTTTAGGCCGATACGTATTCTTCTACATATTTTTCGTTAAAAAAAAATCGCAATTAGCGTTTATTGATTGGTTAGCACAAAATTTATAGCGTTTACAAAAAAGGGGGTAGTTTTATGGCATTTTTAATAATATTTTTTTTTTACTAGTAATGGCGGCGATCAGCATTTTTTTTCGGTACTGCGATATTATGGCGAACACATCGGACACTTTTGACACATTTTTGGGACCATTGACATTTTTATAGCGATCAATGCTATAAAAATGCATTGGATTACTATAAAAATGTCATTGGCAGTGAAGGGGTTAACACTAGGGGGCGGGGAAGGGTTTAAGTATGTTCCTGGTGTGTTCTAACTGACTCACTAGGGGGAATCGCTGATCTTCCGTTCATACATCGTATGAATGGGAGATCAGCGTTTCCCCCGCTGACAGGAACGAGCGGAATGTGTTTACACACATACCTCCCGTTCCCCGCTCTGTAACGAACGCGCGCGGCCGGCGGCGATCGCGCCCGCCGGGCACGCGCGCGGGACTCGGGGGCGTGCGGGGGGCGCGCACGTGGGCCGCCGGCGGCGCGCGCGCCCCCTAGTGGCCGAAAAAGATAGGACGTAGAGCTACGTGCTCTCGCCCAGCAATGCCACCGTCCCGCAGTAATATGACGGCGGGCGGTCGGCAACCAGTTAACCTGTGAAAGATTAAATGGCAGTGACTGTAAATGATGAAATGCAGACAGCTGTATTACAAGGGATATTTCCATGTAATAGAGATGGTAACTTGGGACTGCACATAAGTCATAGAGAGGTGGTACACAGTCAAGGCATCAAATGTAAATATGTATTTATCCTTCAATAGGAGCAGAGACAAAGCTGCAAGACAAAGGTTCCTTTCCTTGGCTTGACAGCTGACAAATACTAAAAACATACAATAGCTGGCTTGATTACAGAGTTTCAAATCTTCACCAGTATGGAAAGCCATTCATTTATGTTATAAAATATCCACAGTGCAAGGGACAAACATTGTTAGAAAAAGATATGATATGAGCAATATTCCAATAAGGAAAATGCATGACCAGTATTAACCCTGATGAATGAGTACATTGAAGCTACTCAAGTGATTGTAAAGTCTCTTTTATTTTTAGTTAAAAATAACAAACCTGTTTTACTTGCCTCCTCTGTTTAGTGGATTTGCACAGAGCACCCCAGATCCTCCTCTTCTGCTCTCCTGGCCCCTCCCCTCCTGTCAAGTGCCCTCACAGCAAGCAGCTTGCTATGGGGGCACCGGAGCCACAGCACCCTGTGTCCATTCAGACACGGAGCCACAACCCCGCCCTGTCCCCTTATTCTTTTCATTGGCTGACTAACTTGGACAGCAGCAGGAGCCAATGGCACTGCGCTGCTGTCTCAGCCAATGAGGAGGGGAGTCCTGGTAGGGTTGCCACCTGTCCAGTATTTACCCGGACAGTTCAGGTTTGGAATCATGCGTCCAGGTTTCAGACTGCCTGAGACCCGGACACATTATTTAGACTGGACTATGGCTTTCCAGCAGGGTTACTGGCTGCAGTTGTTTAAGCTGAGAGTGTCTGTTACATTCTTTCACACTGCCCAGAGCCAACACTAACAAATCAACTCCCCCCCAACACACACACAGATGGGAGAGGAGAGAGGGCTCGATCTGCACCTCTACCCCCACCCCTACCCCTCTTTGTCTGCCCACACTCCAATTCCAGGCACTGTGACTCAGAAATAGAAAGTTGAGGCCAGAAACTTGAAGTCCAGCAGCCTCAGATTCATCTGGATGAGAGGTGCGGAGTGCCGAGGGGTGAGTGAGCTCACCATCCATCCCGTCGGTGACTTTAATATGGTAAATCAGGGTCCTCAGAGCACCCCTCCCATCAGAGTTCCCCTTTACACCAGAGGCCACATTGTTTCCCTTACATCAGAGACTTCTCTGTACATCAGAGTTCTCAGTATTCCCCCTTAACTCAGGGTTCCCAGAGCATCCCTTATGTTAGAGTCCCCAGAGTTCTCCCTTACATCAGAGTCTGCAGAGTCCCCCCTTACAGGGAAAGGGAACTCTGCGAGTTCAGATGTAAAAGGGGAACTCTGTGGACTCTGATGTAAAGGAGGACTCTTATTATCAACTTCATATGATTAGAAATGTTATTTAATAGCAAAATATATGTATATCCTGCGGGAACGTGTGAGAACGGCGTCCCTGCAATTTTTTAACGGCAGGAATGCCGTTCCCTTGGCAGGACTAGAGCAGCCCAGCCAACCGAGCCGATCCTTCACTAAGCGGTGATGCCCGGCATCGCTGCATAGTGAAGGACTCGACTCGAGTCACTGTCAGGCGAACTGAGCCGAGCAGACTCAGAGCTCCTCCTCCAGGCTCCGACCTCGCCTGCCACCTTTCCTTTAGTATGCGGTCGGTTGCGTGTGACTTCACACAGAATGCATTAAGATTAAAAAAAAAAAAAATCCTGCCTTTACAATCACTACGCGGCCGTATTTTACCAGGCTGTACGACGAATCCTGGTAGATTTTGTCCCTTACGGTACGGCGGCGTTGTGTTTTTCTCGCCGCGTAATCGAAATACGCGATTAGGGGGCGTGAAGCATTTAAATTAGGCGCGTCCCCACGGCGATCGAACTGCGCATGCTCCGTTCAGAAATTTCCCGCCGTGCATTGCGCGAAATAACGTTGATACGTCATTCGTTGTTTGAGTAGCGTCGTTTACGGACATTCCTATTCCCGGACGTTTTACGTCAAAAATAAAAAAAGACGTCGGAAAACGTTGATATTCGACGCGGGAACGACGGCCATACTTAACATGGGCTGTCTAATATTAGACCAGCAAAAAGCTGGTATAGTGTTACGCAAAAAAAAGATGACTAAAGGTGCCGTAAGAGATTGCGATAGACGTTCGTAATTTCGTGGATAGTCGGCAAAAGCTCATTTGCATATCCCGACGCGGAAAACGACGGGAACTCCACCCAGCGGCCGCAATTTATTGCAGCGTAGATCCGAAGGCGTACGAACACATAAACCAGTCGGATTGAAGCCCGCAGCCGTAATTTCATGGTTTGAGGTTTCAGAGTAGTGAAAAAACGTGCGTAATTCGAAAGTACTCCAGTCTAACGTGAGATTGACAGAAGTAATCGCTCTGTGAATCTGGCCCAATGTGTTTAAAAAAATAAAGTCAGTAGGTAGCACTGATGAAAAGAATGCAGATTAACGGATGGTTCCCACCAGAATTTCTGTATTCTGGATGCATTTCTGCATGCACATTTTTGCTGCATTTTTTATGCAGCAAAAATTATTCCAGACCAGTTTTCCCTCTTTTTTTCTTCATTTCAGGTGAGTACAACAGAGGGCTGGTTCACACCAGATGCAGTCCAGTGTGCTTCTGTTCTGCATCAAAAATGCATTAACACTGTTTTCCATGGATTCCAATGGCCCTATTTCACACTAGCGCAGTCAACAAAAGTACACCTGGAACCTGGGTTACCAACCTTCCACAGTGAAATTTACTGAAAACACTAAACATTTACTGACAAAGACACATGATGGCAGCTATCCTCAGAGAAAGCCAGCTCTGTAGGATGAAGCAAGAAAAGGAAAAACAGAAAGGTTTAACCACTTCAGCCCCAGAAGAATTGGCTGCCCAATGACCGGCCATTTTTCACGATATGGCACTGTGTCACTTTAACTGACAATTGCACTTTGCACGCAAACAAAATTGACATCCTTTTTTTCCCACAAATAGAGCTTTCTTTTGGTGGTATTTGATCACCTCTGCGGTTTTTATTTTTTGCGCTATAAAAAAAAAAAAAGAGCGACAATTTTGAAAAAAAAAAATCAATATTGTTTACTTTTTGCTGTAATAAATATCCCCCAAAAATTTAAAAATAAAAAATTATTTCTCAATTTAGGCCGATATGTATTCTTCTACATATTTTTGGTAAAAAAAAAAAAAAAAAATCGCAATAAGTGTATATTGATTGGTTTGCGCAAAAGTTATAGGGCCAGATTCAGGTAGCTTAGCGTATGTTTAGGCGGGCGTAGTGTATCGAATATACTCTACGGCGCCGCAACTTAGAGAGGCAAGTGCTGTATTCTCAAAGCACTTGCTCCGTAAGTTGCGGTGGCGTAGTGTAAATTGGCCGGCGTAAGCCCGCCTAATTCAAAGTAGGAAGGAGGTGGGCGTCCTCCACTTAAATTTAGCGTGACCCCATGTAAATGAATGGCCAGTCAAACTGGGCATGCGCGCGCATGCTCAGAATCACGTTGCATAAACTCCCTAAGATCCGTTGGCGTAAATGCCTATGATGTGAACGTAAGTTACGCACAGCCCTATTCACATAGTACTACGTAAACGGCGTACGCAACATAAAATTTGACGGTGTCGTTCCCTGGCCCATACCTTTGCATTAGCTGTGCCTGCTATAGCAGGGGTAACTTAACGCCGGACGTAAGCCTTTACGCAAATCGTGTATATGAAGCGGCCGGCGCATCTACATTCATCTACGTTCATGAATCGGCATATCTTACTCATTTGCATATTTCTAATGGGAACGCTGAATGCGTCCAGCGTAACTATGCGCTCATGATACACCGGCATAGGCAAGTTACGTCGAACGGCTGAAGCCATGTTTTTCGGCGTATCTCGCTTTGTGAATCGGCGCAAAGATGCGACGGTGCACATTTGAAATTACGGCGGCGTATCTGGAGATACGGCGGCGTACATCTTTGCTGAATCTGGCCCATAGTGTCTACAAAATAGGGGATAAATTTATGGCATTTTTCTTATATATTTTTTTTTTTACTAGTAATGGCGGGTGATCTACAAATTTTATCATGACTGCAACCTTATGGCGGACACATCGGACACTTGACGCTATTTTGGGACCATTGTCATTTATACAGTGATCAGTGCTATAAAAATGCACTGATTATTGTGTAAATGACACTGGCAGGGAAAGGATTAAACACTAGGGGGCGATGCGGGGGTTAAGTGTGTCCTAGGAAGTGATTCTAACTGTGTGGGGGTAGGCTACCACTGATATGACAGCGATCACTGCTCTTGATGACATGCCATGTCACTAGGCAGAACAGGAAAATGTCTTGTTTACATAGGCATCTTCCTGTTCTGCTGCTCCATGAGACAATCGCTGGCGGACATGGAGTCCGTGGGGCATGCTCACCGAGCATGCGGCGGGGGCACGTGCACGGATTCCTGCAAACTTTAATGTCCATTTATAGATTCTGACATATCTAAATGAAAACATTCATAATCAAGAGTCTCCCTATTTGGGAGGATACCACATCAATAAAAAAATTGATTGCATCTCGTTTTGCACAGAGTGGTCCCGAACAGCACACGCATTATTTTAAATTGAATCAGAGTGAAATGCACAGAAATTACGTCACCAGAAGTGGGGAGACAGCCGGGAACACTGTACTAAATAGGCAGGCTAGCAAGCTATGCCAGCAGAAGGAGCTGAAGCTCCGAGAGTGTAGCCTGTATATTCAGTGCAGTGTTCCTGGGTGTCTCCCCACTTCTGGTGATGTCATTTCAGTGTGTTCCACACTGTTTGTTTGACTTCCTGGTGGGGCCACAGAACATGCTGCAGCCCGTGGATGCAGTTTGAAAGAGAGACCAGAGAAACCAGAGAGTACTAGATTTTGCCTTCCTTCTTTTGCATTTCCATTATATATGGTGAGATTATCTGGGTTTTTATTTCATGGGAATAGGCAATTTGGATAAGGAAAGTCATTACCAGCACCACACCAGCCTTCTCTACTATCCCCAGAGAGGCACACTGCTGGTTTGACTCAGGTGAGCAGCCTGCGAGACTGGTGGAGGAGAGCACAAGCACTTTGGATTTTTGCACCATTGATATATTGATTTTTTTAATTCACTTCAGCCACAGATAATATATGAACTTTATATATGAACTTTCAGCAAAATATATGTTTATTGGTTACCATTTTTTAGTTACACTTGTTTTTGATCTATAGCGCAGCACTGTTTATTGATCATTTGCACCTTTTAAGTGAAGTGAGAACCCTTGTTGGTGATAGCGGCTATTATTTTTTACACCACTTTATTTCACAAGATTGCGCAGATTGATATTCACTTTACACATCCTGCATCATCCACCCTCAGTTGGTCAACTCCTTCCTGTGTCATGACCTAAAGTCTGCCAGGAAGTAAGGCAGAAGTAATGGAGCAGTGTTTTTAACAACAAAGTTGTTAGATAAGCCGGTGTAGAATTGATGGAAAGACGTTTTATTTTTGCAAAATAAATACATTAATGCTATATTGGTACATAAGGGAGCTGGAATTTGGGGGAAAGAAAAGTGAACTTAGCCTTTAATGTGTACACAATTCTGCAAACCTCTATAATTCAATTTTAAATGGGTTGTAAAGGTTCATGTTCATAGGATGCATTAAGGTGAAAAAACATCTTACGATCACTGGGCCCCCAGCCCCCCCCCCCCATTTTACTTATCTGAGCCCTGGAAAGTCCCGCGTCACAAACACACTCTTCCTTTGCTCGGTCTTCTCGGCTCTTCATTGGATAGATTAATAGCAGTGCATCTATTGCCTCGCACTGCAGTCAATCATCTCCAATGACGAGAGGGCTGGGGGCAGGGGCGAGTCCTGTAGTCAGCAGCTATGGATGCCGGATACAAGACTCAGGAGCATGCCCGTAAGGTAACCCCCTTGAGAGAGCACTTCCCAGAGGGGGTTATCAGAATCGGGGAGGAGCTGAGACAGCCGCCAAGGGACCCCAGAAGACGCCGTTCGGGGCCACTCTGTGCAAAACGAGATCCACAATGGAGGTAAATGTGACATGTTTGTTATTTAAAAAACCTTGAGGCCGGATTCACACCTATGCGAATTGGTTGCAGCTTAAACCACATCTAATACGCAGAACATTTCTACATTGTTTTCAATGAGGCTGGTTCACATATGTGCGATGCATTCGCACTGTGCATTGCAGAAAAAACGTGTGCGGATTTTATGCCTTGAGGTGCGGCTCAGGTGCAAATTCAGTCCCATTATCTTCTATGGGTACGCAGCTCATTTGCAGATGTGTTCAGTTCTCTTCAGGAATTTCTGTCATTCAGCTCAATACACTTCTCCCCCACTCTCCTCTCACCCGTAACAGCTAAAAAGCAATGGATCTGCTGAACACTTCTCTTATCTATCTGCAGAGATTACAGAGCTGAAATTCGCACCGCACAAGTGTGATTTCGGCCTGAATCTTTAGTGTCACTTTAAAGCAACTCTGTTGTGGTAAAACACATTTTTAAAATCAGTTTAATTCTAGCCCTTATGTCACTACAGGACATAATAGTGATGTAGGAGCCAACAGATCAAACCACAGTATACAGCTGGGGACCAGGAATCTGACACTCACACAAATGACAGATATTATATTTGATCTTCAGCAAGCACTCTCTTTTCACGTCTGCAGAGATATGCTGCATGGGTAGAAACAGAGATGAGTATTTTAGCAACAGTGTAGAACAAGGGCCTCCAAACTTTTTAAGCAAAGGGCCAGTTTACTGTCCTTCAGGCTTTAGGGGGGCCGGACTGTGAACATTAGTATTAGAAAATGCCCCAGCCTCAACGGGAGTAAACAACTCCTCAGGCTTGGTGGACAGTAGGAGTAAAACAATTACAAAAAACATGTGGTGGTAGGAGGAGGGATAATGCCCAATCATTGGTAAACATGTGCAATTCATTTTGGTTCGAATACAAATTCGGACAAATTTTTGGTTATTTGGAGATTCGGATTAGGAGGAGGAAAAACGCCCAATCATTGGTATTGATGCAAGGAATTGTGCCCAATCTTTGGTGTCAGTGGAAGAAATAGTGCCCCATCATTGGCGTCAGTGGGAGGAATGGTGCCTCAACCTTGTTGACAGTGGGAAGAATAGTGTCATTAATCAGTGGAAGAAACAGTGACGCAAGGGCCGGATAAAGGCAAGCAGAGGGCCACATCTGGACCACGGGCTGCAGTTTGGAGACCACTGGTGTAGAACCTTTGCTTTCATTTATACAATGTCCATGGTACATCGAACGTGTTTTTATCATCTCCACAATTGGATAGGGTATGGCTTATCAATAAACATTAATAAATAACTATAATGTATGCAATAGATCCTTTTGTGTTTAAAATATAAAAGAGTTTCAGTCTAAAGGGTAAACTGACTAGTAATCCATATTCTCAATACACAACACAATTTATATGATCACCAATACAATTTACACCTTTGGAGTTCTATTATAAATAAAAAATTAAAACATATTAAGGTTAGAGGTTAACATATGTTAATATTGCAGAAGTATTTTACAATTGAATAGAAGCAGCAGCATGATTGCTGCTCTGTTTTAACATCTGTAACTGAAGCTTTCAACAAAGGAACGGGGCGTCCTGCTGTGATCAAACTGTTGAACAGAGCCAGTTCCAACTGGCATACAATGTGGATTGATTGCAAAGGCCGAAGCTTCTTTTTGACAGTAGTTTGTAGTGTAAAACTCCCTGAAGACTTTTTTTTTCCCCTCTATCAGGCACTGAGATCTATACAAGAAACTTGGGAAACAGAAAATCAAATGAAGGAATTTGAGCAGACATAAAGACTCTTTCCTCTCCTTCAAGTATTGGTCTCCCTTGTGTCAATTTGCAGATGTATTAAATTATTTTTGCTCACTGATCATGTTTAAGTTCCAAGACAAATAATAATGTGCAATGTTCACATTAACACATAACCATTTGATTTATGCTTTAATTCTGTTTAATTAAAATAGGATTAATATAATCCCTGTTATACTTGATATTTTATATCTGTATTCAGATAAATCTATCAGGTATATTTAGACACAGAGCAATTAAGTAAACAGCTCCATGTGGAATGTAAGTAAACTTATAAGGCTATAACTAGTAAAAATGGACCTCATTTATACAATAGGGATGAGCTTCGCCTTCGATACGAACGTATGTTCGACTCGAACATTGTCTGTTCGTACGTTCGACGGAATTCGAACAAAAGTGGTCGTTCGCGCCAAATTCGAGTGACGCAAAACGGCCCATAATTCACTGCGGCATTGCGCGCTGATGATTGGCCAAGCATGCTGTATGTCCCGAATGCTTGGCCAATCACAGCGCGCAAAAAATGAAGAGCCATAATTGGCCAAAGCCTGGGTGGCTTTGGCCAATTATGGCTCAGGGCTTTAGCACACGCCCCACACTATATAAGGCCGCCTGCTGGGCGGCCTCATGTAGTGTGTTCCGGCTTGTTCATGAAAGAAGTCAGAGAGATAGCCTTTTTATATAGCTAGATAGAGCAGGCAGGCTAGTCAGTTTAGCTTCAATTACAGTGTGTACAGAATATATATACATCCCTAGGAGTTGTACATATATTTATACACTGTATAGCTTAGCTAGATCAGCTATTCCTAATTTACTGGCAGGCAGGTGATTGTGCTATTTAAAGACGTTATCACAGGCATAGACACCCAGCAGGTACAATATTTAAAGGAATTTTTTTTATTTTTATTTTTATTTAAGCATCAATAAAATCACTGCTCCTGGAGCAGTGATTTTAATGATGCTTAACTTAAAAAAAAAAATGAAAAATTCCTTTAAATATTGTACCTGCTGTGTGTCTATAGTTTTCCTGTGAAAAGGTCTTTGAGAACCCGGGTTTGGCCCGACTGAACATGTATCAATGGAAAAAAAAGTTTTAAAAACTGTAATTTTTCAGGAGTCCTGCTTCTGAAAAAAACAACCGTTTTTTAAACTTTTTTCCATTGATACATGTTCCCTGGGACAACACCCGGGTTCTGAAAGACCTTTTCCAACAGTAAATTAAATATAGGTCCCATAGACTTCAATGGGGTTCTAAATGTTCGCACGAATGGTCGGTCTGTTCGATGGTTCTGGTGCGAACCGAACGCGGGGGTGTTCGGCTCATCCCTATTATACAATGAGATGATCTAAATGTATTGTTTGTGCAGGTTTTATATGACAGGCTGTTACAGGTAACACAGGCACTTCCAATTACCATATTTATCTCTATCTTTATTGTTTTACCAGTCAGAATGGTTTGTAAATTTGCTCAGCCTCTCCAGTTAGGCCTGGAACGAAGCCTTTGGCCTAGGTGGAAGGCCTACATTAAAGTATTAGGCACTGTTTTTTGCAACTAAGGCCCCTTTCACACTGGGACAGGAGGTGCGGTGGTGGTAAACTGACGCTATTTTGAGCGGCGCTTTACCACTAATTTTGCAATGCTATTCGGCCGCTAGCGGGGCAGTTTTACCCCTCCGCTACTGGCCAAGAAAGGGAATAGCCGCGGTATCCCATTGATTTCAATGGGCAGGAGCAGTAAAGGAGCAGTATAAACACTGCTCATTCACCGCTCCAAAGATGTGGCTAGCAGGATTTTTTTTTCATCCTGCCTGCACACCCGAGGACTTTCACACTGGAGAAACAGCAGCCGCTGTTTCAGGTCAGTTTGCAGGTTCTATTTTAGCGCAATAGCGCCTGCAAACCGCCCCAGCGTGAAAGGGGTCTTAGGAGTTAAAAGATGAAGTTGCAGTGGCATACAGAGAGCTGGCCATTACCCGATAGGTGGTCAGTTGCAGGAAGGCACAGATCCAAAGGGCCTGGTGGTGGGGTGGAGAATCCAGTAAGTAGTCACTGTTCAGTCGTTGTCATACAAACATTATCACTCATGCCTCTCTTTTCCTTTTTTTCCCCCACACATTTACATTCATACAGGGGATTTTTGGGCACATCTTTCATAACATCCTCACTATTTTCTTGATTCATTTATATATTTACTCAGTCATACTTATACACTGTTATGCAGTTTTTCAGATTGATGCAGGTCAGATGTGTCCACAACCATTCACCTTATACTCTTTACCTTTTGGACATCCTGACTCCTCTCAGGGCTGTTCCCGTTGTCCATTAGGGCTGCTGCTACCTCAGCCCCGGGTGAGACGTTGCACTTGATGTTTTCCCCCTTTTTTCCCACATACATGCTGCGTTCCACCCTAGCTAATATGCAAGTACTACGCCATGCATCTTATCCTAATTAGTGAATTGGTCCTATTTTATTATGTTCTGATTTTTTCTGATTTCTTTACTTTTTCAGATATTTTACATCCTACTCCTGATGAGTGGATATTATTCCACGAAACGCGTCGTTCCATTATATCAAGACCATCTGACCATTTATTATCTTATTCTCAAGAAATCATGTATGCTTCTTACCAATCATGTGTTTTAATTGCATGTCTAATATTTATCATGTTTTTCTTTATGTATTAATTTCATTATGTAACTGTATTCCATGAATTATTTATTATGTGATACCCAATCACGATATGGTCCGATTCTGATTTCAGAATAAATTATATTTATATTTTACATAATCTCATTATATTATCTTTCTAGTGACTCCCCTCATATAAAGTCCCATGACCTTAGCCTTTTCTTGTACACTATTGCCTTGGGCATGATTTTGTCATGGCAGCTTGGCACAGTGATAGGGTTAAAACTGGAGTTTAGCTAACAAACTTTTTTTTTTTCCTACAGCTTTAGTTACTTTACTTAGCTGTATGTGCAGGCTGGTAGATTTTTTTTTTTTTTGAAAACTTCACTGCAGGGCTGCCCTGTCCTCTTCCTGCTGCTGGACCTCCGGTGCTGTGAGGGTAAATATCTCCTGCAGTCTAGCCTCAGGGGCACTAAAGATGACCCTACAAGGATACACCACATCCTGTCCCCTCCTCCATTAACTAACACTCGTTCATTGATTACACCACCCATAACACAATATCTGAATAGGGGGGGGTCTGATCAGTCACAGGATTCTCTCTCCCATTCAAAGATAGGCAGCATAATCAGTGCAAAAAGCTTGGAGATCGGAATCTGTTAACCCTTGTAGTGTTGGAAGTTTACCAGCAGGAAGAGGACAGGGGAAATCCTTAAGTGAATATTTCTACAGAAACAAGCAAGTTGTATATTGTGGGACATACTTGATTTCAGGTAAGTAATGCAATTAAGGCTGTAGAGAAAACATGTTTTTTAGCTAAACTTTAGCTTTAAGTTGTAATGGGGTTGGCGTTCAATCTTCGGTTTGGGGAAAAGTTAAAATCTCTATTAAGCTTTACTGTTATAAGGTTCAGAGAGATTTTTCCTCACTTTATGTTCTGGTCACAACCTTTAATCAGACAGGAATTAAAGGGTAAGTCCACTCTAAAACTAAAATTTCTGCATCTAGACATGCACATATCTAGCCCTGTAAAGACGAAATCAGTATACATACCTTTTCTGAAGCTGATCCGACCCGATCTCCAGAGGCGGAAGCTGACAACAGCTGTGAAATGAATGGGAAGTGACGTCACCTATAGCGTTACTATGGGGCTTTCGTTGTCAGATCTGCCCTCTGCACCCGCCTCCGCAGCAAAGCCGCGGTTGACAGCTTATTGTGGGATCTGGTCAGATCGCCTGCAGAAAAGGTATTTTTAATACTGATCTGTACTGGTGTCACTGGTTCCCAAAAAGTATCACTTGGGGTCAGATGTGTCTGCCGCAATGTCGCAGTCCCAATAAAATTAGCTCACTCTGAATATGTCCTAACGTTTTCCTGATAGCCCATTACAGGCAGGGTTTTTCAGTCCCCTTTGAGGTAGCAACCATTTAAGATGAGAAGAATAAATGTGCTAATTGATACTTGATGGACTACTGATCCCAGCAGGTCTGATTTAAATCCTGCCAGCCCTCCTGGCTGCAGCAACTTGACTTCACAACAATCCCGCAGTCTCTCCCTCTGGCTCCACATCTAACCCCTGGCATGCCTCTTCCAGAGCTTTCCACTGTGCTTTGCACTCACAAGCCCGGGCATGGATCCCTCCTGAAATGACTTTCTCCAGACGTGCTTACCAACTGTCCTCTTTCCAGTTCTTCTTCCAGGAAACCTCTCAATGACTGTACAATCAGAGGCTCCTGAGCTCCCTGCCTGAGGCACCCACCCCAAAAAAAGGGGGTTCCCTCGGCCCACGACAGTCTAACACTCCATCATTCAGTTAATCCACCAGCCTGCCCCCTGCCAATTCAATTTGGGGATTGGTTAGGGCTCCCACATCCACCCCATGTCACTTAAGCTCTCTGCCCTGCCCCTTTTTCAGAACCTTCTCCCTGGAAACAGAGGAGGCACTGAAGAGCTGAAACACATCTCAGTGACCTGTTGCTATACTAAAACCACTCCCTTGCCCCCATATCCAAAAAAACAGGCCTAGCTCACAGCATAGACTTGCCTAAAATGTACCTGTGCTGGTGGCTTACACAAAAACCTACACTAGCACCTAACTACCTAAGATAGATGGTGCTAAATATTAAAAGCAGAAACATCTGTCATGTGTTCAATTTGTATTTTTGCTACATTTTGTGTTCTGTTCACACCTAATACAAATAATTATGATTTTTTTCTTATTGCTACATAGAAAAACGAAGTCACAGATGAGAATAATTGGAATGAACTTACTGAGCATTTATTAAATAACGTGCTTATTAAAATTTTGCCTAAGATGACAGCGGGCTCCATTAGTTGGGACGCTAATGTTTTCTGGGATTTTTGGATATACACTGATTAAACATTCAGACTGTATAATTTCTAGCTATCAACCACTGAGGGCATGCTGTTCTTAAATGTTTTAATTACGTTTTTCATTTGCATCTTGGTGTGTACATGAATTATGTGGCATGGGACAGAGTCAGCAATACTGAACATTAGGATTCCCTCAAGGACTGCAGCCCTGATGCATGGCTGTAATCAGTGCTGTTCTACAGTGCCGTGCCTGAAAGAGACATATAATCAGTGCTCATTTTAAACCCGGGCCCCTGTGATTTGCTGCTTCTCAATGGCTGCCCTGCTGAGTGATGACTTTTGGACTGTCTCATGAGCAAAACTGGAGCCTTACATGATCAATGTGATGTATTTGGTTAATCTAATTGCATACATTATCATTTAAACTATAAAAAAATAATCTTTGCTATTCATACCTGAAAGCTTATCTATACAACCACTGCCATCAATTATTTTAAATAACTTATGCTTGTATCATAAGGAGCTTGCACAGTAAAAAAAAAAAAAAAAAACTGGCGCCAGAATCTGTCAGCCTTGGTCGTATACCTAGCTGCAATTTATATAGCCAGCCAGTTGTACAGGTTAAGATGACTGGCTTTGTGTGCCGATAATGCAAGCAGTGGTACTTAATTTAGTTGGATGACATGTTACATCATACATAGGATCTGAACGTATACGGTATTCCAAAGCGTGTTTAGCATCTTTCATTGAGTTTGCATTACTGTTTACTGTGCTTCAGCAGTAACATCATAGCATCACACATAGCCCTGTAGTCAACTTTGAAATGAATGACCCTAAAATAATAAAGCCCACCTTCTTGGATAATAAATTGGATCATTTTTCCTTTTTTTTTTTTTTTTTGTTCTGAATATGCATGGCTGCCATTATATAATCTGTTTTCATGATTTCATAATTTGTTACAATGACAAAAGCAAGTCCCCATGGATTTCAGATTGAATTGATCCACAAAGATGTACACCATTGTTGTATTAAATCCCTACTAGCTATACATTGACTCCATTAAACTTTATTGGGCATAGTAAGCAACATAAGGTACCAGACTTCACTATTACTAGGACACTTCTCATCACTGTGTGCAAGAGCTCCCCAAAACAACCAAATTTCTAAGGTGTAAAAAGAGTATTCATGTACTTACCCACCAGGGGCATTAGTGTGAATGTCCCCCGAACTGTTTGACCACAGTGTTGGGTACATGCTGCAGGAGGATGCGCAGTGTTTTGAAGGCTTCGATGATGGTACACAGCTAGAAGAAGGCAGTAACGTGAGCCCAGAGAGAGGGGTGCCCAAGGAGGACAGCAATCTGGCAGTCATGTTCCCCCAGCTGCAGCATACTGCCAGGATTTCTACAGTGATGAGGAGGGAGGGGATGATGAGGTCACCGACTCCACATGGGTGCCTGATAGGAGAGAGGAGGAGGAAAGAGGAGGAGGACAGAGGAGGAGGAGGCACATCTCCAATGAGGCAGGATGCCCTCCAGAGGCCAGCTTAAGGGCAGCACATCGACTGCTTCACAACGCAAAGCCCTGCATGTGCAGGACGCTGCTGTCTCTCCACGTTATTCCAAAAGTTCTTTGGTGTGGGTCTCTTGAGACAAGTGCATCAGATCGTACTGCTGCTATTTGCAACATATGTCACAAGCCTATCTCGCGTGGCCAAAACATCACCTGCTTGGGCACCACATGCTTGACCAGACATAGGTCGACCTGCCATGCAGTTCGTTGGCAAGCATACCTCAAAGACCTACACCAAAGAACAAAGCGGACCTCTCCTTACATTAAAGCTGCAAGCAGTTTTAAATGTTTTTTTCCTATAGAAATGTCATTTTGTGCAGGGACAGTTCTAAACATGGGAAACACATGCCACTTCACAGGCATACTATAGACACCCAGCAGGTATGATATTTAAAGAGGTATTTCATTTTTTTTTAAATTTAAGCATCATTGAAATCACTGCTCCCGAAAAAACATCCGTTTTAAAACTTTTTTTGCATTGATACATGTTCCCTGGGGCAAGACCTGGGTCCCCAAATCCTTTTTAGGACAAAAACTTGCATATTAGCCTTTAAAATTAGCACTTTTGATTTTAAACGTTCAAGTCCCATAGACTTCAATGGGGTTCTAAAGTTCGCGCAAACGTTTGGTTCATCTCAACTGGATATAGAACAGTAGATGACCAGAGACTGCAGGTACACTACAGGAGATGGTAAAAAAACTGTAGGCATGCTACAAATGTGGATGAAGACTGGAGAAATACTGCAAGAGACCATCAGAGACTGGGGACTCAGTGCTAGAGATCACTTCCATTAGTTTCTTTACAAGTTAACACTTCATATGGCCCCCTGAAAAAATGACTGCCACCACATTTGATATTCCGCTTAGCAAGATAAATTATAAAGACACACACAAAAAATAAAAAAACTGTTTACAAATATTTTACTTCACTGTCAATGCATTAGCAGGTGTCAAACACAAGGCCTGTGGGCCGAATATGGCCCTCCAGCTCATTGCATGTGGCCCTTGAACCTCTGCTGCAGTGGCTCTCCTCTGGTTCTCCTCAAGACCCTAATGCCGCGTACACACGGTCGTTTTTGTGATGAAATACAACGTTTTAAAAAACGTCATTTAAAATTATCGTGTGTGGGCAAAACGTCGTTTTATGTCTTCAAAAAAACGACCAAAAATTTTTTTGAACATGCTTGATTTTTTTATGTAGTTTTTCAGAATGTCGTCTTTTGTTTCACAAAAAAATTATCGTGTGTGGGCAAAACGACGTTTAAAACGACGTTTTTAAACCTGCGCATGCTCAGAAGCAAGTTATGAGACGGGAGCTTCAATGGAACAGAGTGCCGCCGAAAGTGTCTTAGGTAACCATGCTTTGCAAGAGCATTTTCAGAAAACGATGGTGTGTAGGCAACATCGTTTTTTAAAATGAAGTTTGAAAAACGTTGTTTTGTTTCGTGAGATAAAACAACGTTTTTTACATCACAAAAAGTGATCGTGTGTACGCGGCATTACTTTCTGCTTTCAAGCAATGCATCCAGCTTCTTCCCAGCAGCAGCAAAAGGTAAGGGGGGTGCACTGTGATGTAAGGGAGGGCGGGGGACTCAACTTCTGATGGCGGGGATGCCCTGCCTTGACATCTAATGTAAAGAGAAGGGGATGCGCTGGACATCAAATCTTACAGATACAACCGGCCCTTTTGAGGGCAATCATAATGCTGTTGTGGCCCACAATGAAATTGAGTTTGACACCCTTGCATTAGCACTTAAGCAAGGGAAACACTGGTTGCTGGAGTCACAGGTTGAAGATCAAGACAGCAGAGGGCAGATGGATGGAAGTCATATTCAATAATTTTGGTTCCCACAGAAAGATGAATGTTTAGTCATATTTAGGCAGTCATGTATATTTTGGGAACAGTAGCAGGTTTTATTTTATTTTATGCACAGATATCAATTACATAGCACTGTTTTTTTGTTTATTTCAGTCATGCTTATTGTCTTGGGCAAGATAGGGAAAACAAGAAAAAAGTTCAGGTAGTCACTGTTGGCCTCACCTAAATGACTAGAGACTGTGGCCCGACCGTCCATAAACAGATGGAGCAACTGACTGCCATCCCATGTCTCAAGGCACCTTCTAGTTTTGACCAGGTTGTAGGTAAATGGCAACATTTTGGCCCAGATTCAGGTACATCTGCGCATTATTGGACCGGCGTAGCGCACCGCCTTTACGTTAGACTTGCGCAATGTAGCCGCGTAATCACCCTATTCTCGTAGCTTTTGCACAGAAAATTGCGCATGCGTAATGTTATTTCAGAGGCGTAAGGCGGAGTAATACAAATTGGGAAGGACGTGGGCGGGTTACATTGAAATGAGCCGTGACCCCATGCAAATAAAGGGCCGGCCGGCTCGCGCATGCGCGCTTGAAGCAGACCATGTAAGCTCCGCTGTGCGCATGCTCACAACTCGGGAGCGGCGCAATCAGTGAAATTGGAAATGGACTAAGGACTACGCAGACAGCATAAATAGACAGACACAAACGCACTTGCATTGCAAAAGTACATCCCTTTGTCCCTTCCCATTTAACCAAGTGCTTTTGTCCTGTTGTTCGTTGCGTTGTGTTTTGTATTTGTCAGATTAGTGTTCTGTGTGATCAAGTGTTTGTTAGTAGATCTTTGAAAGTGTTTTTTTATAAGTGTTTGAGAGACTGTTTGTTTGATATATTTCTGTTCGTTTGTTTTCTTGCTGATTTTTTGCTGTTTGTTTTTGTGACTGTTTTTTGCTGAGTGCTCGTGTGATTTTTTGGGTGTTAGTTTTCTCTTTGTGTGTGTTCTTGCTTGATTGGTTGTGCTTGTTTTTGTGACTGATTTTTGTTGACTGGGAGTGAGTTTTTTTTGCAGTATGACAGAGAGAAAGCGAAAACTCAATTTTACTTTGGCGGAAAAAAGAATTCTTGCCCGGGCCATTAGCGATTATGGGCGTTTCCTCCACGGCCCAGACAGTGCCAACACCACCCCGGCCAGGAGGAGGGAGATTTTGGACCTCATCACTGAGCAGGTCAATTCAGCGGGGGAAGGGGGAGACACGGACCCGGTCTGGGATTGACAAAAAGATTAATGACCTCCGGCGTCTGGTCAAACAGAAGCTGGCCAAAATGCTTGCCCATGCCAGGGGCACAGGAGGGGGCCCACCATGCCGTATTAGGCTGACAGCGGAGGAGCGTGCGGTGGCCCTGACCTTTCATCGGCATGAAGTTGAGGGCCTGCCCGGCTTTGACTCAAGTCCGGAGCCCGTGGTGCCAGGTAAGTATTTTTTTTTATATCAGGTGTGTAGCATGTGTGGGGGAGGGGGGGAAAGGGAATATGTGGCAAGTGTGTGGATCCTCCAACCTGTGAATGTTTTGTATCATCCACAGATGTGCAGGAGGGTGCAGGGCCATCTGGCCTGACCGCACCATCCCCAGGGCAGCAGCTTAATGAGGCCACCCCGACAAGGCCGGAGTCCGCGGAGGAGGTTGAACAGGAGGAGGAGGAGGTTGAGGAGGAGGAGATTCATGAGGAGGAGTCGTCCATGTCAGGCTCTGGACTTTTGGTTTTTGAGGACTCTTCCCCTCTGGCTGGCAGCAGGCAGCCCTCCCTAAGGGGGAGCCCCCCCTCCTCCCCCAACATGGCTCCCCTCCCAAGGGCCTCCCCTTCTCCCCGGCCACAAGCATCAGCTGGAGGCAGGAAGTCATCCCAGAAGACCAGGGGGGTGGCCGATCTCCTGCCCGCCACTCTGAGAAGGGACCAGTTCCTCCAGACCCGCCATCTGGGACAGGTCAGCCAGACATTGGTGCGGATGGAGGAGAGCCTGTCCTCCATCAAGGATACGCTGGGGAACCTGGACTCCCACTCCCGGGCTTTCACAACCTGCCTAAACGAACTGCAGACAACATCAGCAGGAGTTGGGCAGGATGTGAGGGCCCTCACCCAGGCTATCCAGGCCAACACGGCAACACTTGGTGCTGCCCTGGACAGAATAGCTGTGGCCTTGGAGGGCAGGCCGCCAGGTGGGCAGAGATCAGGGGCTGCTCCTCCTTTCCCCGGTTTTCCCCCTCCCCCATGAGTCTCCCCTGAGGAGCCAGGGCCATGGCCGGGGGCGCCCCAGGCGTGGCTCACGTCAAGGGCAATAATTTTTTTTCCCCTCTTTTTTTTTTTTTTTGGGCTGGAATTTTTTTGATTTTGCTGGTCTTTTTATTTATTTTTTTGGGTTGTGAATGCTTGTGAATGTGGGGGTGACATTCCTGCCAGAAAAGGGGTGTCACCCTCAATTTTGGTGGAGAAGGGTTCCCCAGGACCAGGGAGAAGTGATCCCCAGGTCCGTGTGAATGGTGTATGAATGTACAGTGACATAATTGGAGCCTTGGCGTGGCGTTGCTGCTCACAAGTCCTGCATGGTGGACTGGTGCCAATCAAATTTGATGTGGATGTGGGGTGTGTGTGCTAGGGACCACAGTGTTGTGCATGCATGCATTCTCATTGTGCCATGATTAATGTGTGTGTTTAACGTGCAAAGATGCCCAATGTGAGCTGTCTCCTGGCTGCTCTTCCCTCAGAAGACGGGGTATCCTCGGTTAGGGGGGGATTGTCTGGTTCAGGGGTCAGGTCATCACGTAGGTCAATCTGCAGGCCCTTTCTTACTGTGAAGTTGTGCAGCATGCAACAGGCACCGATAATATGGCACACAAAGTTTGGGGAATACAAGAGGGTACCCCCAGACATATCCAGGCATCGGAAACGTGACTTCAGGAGGCCAAAGGTGCGCTCCACCATTGCACGTGTTTGGGCATGTGCTTGATTGTATCTTTCCTCTCCTGGGGTTTGGGGGTTCCGGAAAGGAGTCATGAGATGGGGTCCCAGTGGATATGCAGAGTCACCTGTAAGGGAAAAGACAGGAGGATGTTAGTCATGCATGTGCCCCTTGTGATCGGTGCATCATGGGGGGGGTACAGTCATGCCTGCCACCCATGTCACTCACCAACCAGCCAGGTGGCCCTATACACGTTCTGATCGAATTCCATTCGGATGTGGCATTGATTGTATATGTAACTGTCATGGCTGGACCCTGGGTGTTTGGCACGGACATGCCATATGAGGCCTTGGGCATCGACTATCACCTGTACGTTGATGGAATGCCAATGCTTCCGATTGCGGTACATGTGCTCTGTCTCCTGGGGGGGCTGGAGTGCCACATGTGTGCAATCAATGGCCCCCACGGTGCGTGGGAATCTGGCAATTCTGTAGAAATCTGTCATTGCCTTCAGCCGCAGGTCCTCAGTGGTGGGTTTGATGATTTGGTTGGCCATGCGTCTGAGGATTGCAGGGACAACCTGGTGCACACATCTGCTCATGGAGGATTGTGACATCCCAGCCACCACTCCACTTGTACGCTGAAAAGAGCCACTGGCAAGGAAATGGAGTGTTGCCATGACCTTCACCAGTGGCTGCACTGCATGTGAGCGGTGTGTTGGGCTGGTGATGTCCTCCTGCAGGGTTGTGGTTAATTCCAGGATGGCATGAGGGGTGAATCTGAAGATGCGATACACCTCAGAATCACTCATGCCAAACAGGTCTATGCGGGTGCGGTATATCCTCTCCCGTGCCATCCTCCGTGCCCTCCTCCTTCTTTGCTCATCTAAAGTCAGTAGTATAGCTATGCGCGACGATGCCCCTGGCATGTTGGCATACAGATTGTTGTGCAACACGTGTGACTGCTGAGCTCCTCACTAACAGTGTTGCTTTATCTAACAAGTAGACTTTTTTTCTCTTTTTAGACCAGCTTTTATATGGTCTAATTTTAGACAGGACATTTTGCTGTTGCGCACACTGCGTAGCCTGCGCTGCCCTAACGTTCTTTTGTGGATCCCCATAAGTCCCTCATTAGCATATTTGACTAGCAAATCAATGGTCTGTCTATCGCAGTTTTGCGCGGACGGATGCGCCAGTCTAACGAAATTACGCTGGACAAAAAAAAGTAGATTTTTTGCGTATCTCGTTCTGGGGATGCCGTGCATCGAAACGCACGCACACATTTAGACTTACGCCGCGCATCTCCTGTTGCACAGGCGTAATCGCTCTGTGAATCTGGGCCAACGTGCTAGGAATTAGGCTTCTGCACCACATCTATTGTTGCAATTTTCTCTCTTATGCTTAAAGGGGTTGTAAAGGTTAATTTTTTTATTTTCTAAATAGGTTATTTTAAGCCAGTGCATTGTTGGTTCACTTACATGTTCCTTCCATTTCCGTTCTAAATGTTTTTTTCTTTGTGTTCTTTGTCTGAATTTCTCACTTCCTGTTTCTCCTCAGTGAGGTCTTCAGTAAGCTGTTCTAAATGCCTTTCCACCGCTCGGATGATGGTGGAAAGAAGGAGAAACAGGAAGTGAGAAATTCAAACAAAGAAAAAAAACAGTTAGAAGGGAAATCGAAGGAAGAGGTAAGTGAACCAACAATGCACTAGCTTAAAGGAACCAATTCAGAAAATAAAAGACAAACCTTTACAACCCCTTTAAAGAGCTTTGACTAATGTGTATTTTTGTGAATAGGATTGCCAGTGTTATCTATGCAGTCAATACAGACAATTGCAAAGGAATATAGATCCACAACCTGGGGAACAGTGTCAGGAAAGTTTGATTCCAAAAAATGCTTAAGTGAATTGCATTTGCTGCCAAGATTTTGTCACACGCCCTTGAATTTCCTTTTTGAAGACTCAGGAATCTGTCAAAGGACATGAATGATGGACAGTGATGGTATGTGAGTCACATAGGATTCTTTTTAGCATGAAATATATATAAATAAATAAAAGAGACTAAAAAGACACTTAAGGTACCTTTCTTATTCCAGATGCCAGAAAAGCACTTTCTTGGCAGCCAGCCATTCGCTCCCTGCTTAATTTTTGCAATTTTTATGCTGCTCTTTCAACAGATGTTTATCTAAATCATTGAAATCTTTGTCTTTCCCATTTTGGACACTTTTAGTATTTAGTCTGACTCTATGAATAACAATGCAGATTAAACGTTAATGAAATCTCCAAGGTATTTAAAAGCTTCCAGGTGTTCCTATGTGCGATTGTTAAGTTTTACAAAAAAATCTCAAACTCTTACCGTAAAGATATTACAACATTTCCACAAGCTTATATTCCAAAGACTTTAAAAAGTTATACATTGCCAGTGTTTATCTGCATAATAGTATAGCCCTCCTGCCCTAGGCTGTTCTGCAGTACTTATTATGCAACGTGCATTCAGTTTGGATAGTAACCAGCCAAGCTGTCCAAAATATAGATCAGGGGCTTGCCATGATCCAGAATTGCTACAGCAAATGTAAATATTAATGCTACAATCTCTGCTGGGGTAGCCGGGGGAGCGGGTAAGTTAATATTGCAGCTTTTTGCACAAAGTGGGAAGTTTGCAGCACTATATACTAGGAATGGTCACTACATTATTGATGTAGTTAGCCCTAGGTCGGGGCAGGTATGTTACACTTCCCAACATATTGTAGCCTAACTTAGAATATGCATCTCAACCAGAGTAATTTTAACTTAATCAAAGCTGTAGAGTTCATTTACTAACCAGGAAGAATCCAGCATAAAGATGAGCAATTTTAAAAACAACTTCCCTATACACACAAATACACACTCTCCTTTTTTTAGAAGCTCCAAATCAAGGGCAATCCAGGTCGAACTGTGATGTGTCTTGTTAAACATTTAACAACAGGAACAATTTAGTGCTTATGAGAAAGATAGAAATGTGTTGGCACAGCCAGATAAGGGGACACCTTCCTATGTAAGCCTTCAGCGTCTGCCTTGATGTGTCTTCTGAACTCAGTGGAGCTTATTAGTAACTTCTCACTAAAAATGTACACACCATTATTAAATGGTAAATGTTTTTGCCTAGAAATTAACATGAAATATTGCAATCCACTGAAATCCAAATGCCATTTCAAGGCACAAAAGCACAAAGAAAAAAAAGGAAAAAAAAAAAGAGCAGTTGCACACATCTGCTCTTCTATATGGGAAAGTGGATTGTTTCCACTTTAACAAATGACCCCTATTACTTCTAATTAAATAATTAAGCGTAGCACTACCCCCGGAGGAGCTGCTGGTTGTTTTAGGTGGCACATTTACCTTGTGGCTCTTCTGAATTCCTAGAGGTGCATGGTGAATTTGGTAGAAGTAAAGGAATGTCTGCAACAGGTGCTCTTTGCTGTTCTCTTTATTACCCAGCCAGGTAAAAAACAATAAAACTTGTGGTGAGGAAAGTGAAGTTGAAGGAAGCAAGGAGGCGTAAGCAAATTCAGGCGTAATGATAGGGAAACAGTCCTGCTTCCAAGTGTAACACTTCTCTGCGCCACTCCTGCTTGAGTAGAATTAGCGTACCTGGACAGGCCTCTCTCACTGACCTGGCAGCCGGAGTATCACTCGAACATTTGTAGGATAAAGTCCCTGCCACAGACCCTCCTTAGTGAACTTGAAGAAAAGTCTCTGCTAAAGACCCTCCTTGGGGAACGTCAGGAAGACACCTCTGCCACAGGTCCTCTCTGATTGTAGTTATGGAGGCAATCCTCCTTAGATGAATTACACCTGGATCTCCTTCTTTATGTTGCCCAGGTACCGACTGACAGGTGATCAATCCTTCAGTGTCCGGCTACCTTGATTCCTGGTGGTTTGTCGAAATTCTATTGGACCTCCAGCCTCTCAATGGCGATCCTCAGATGGATTACCCACCGAACAGCACTACTGCTTGGGATTCTCAAAGGTGGGAACCCAGTCGCTCACTGGGTCCCCGTCGCTGCTCAAATGTTCCAGGCCAACATGGCCCCGGGAACTAGGAACACCACGTGGCACGCACGCCGCGGCCAGGTAGGCCATAACGCCGGGATGCCGTGATGTGGCCACCCTAAAGGTGGGTGCCACACTGGACAAAGGAGAACCCAGAACCAATGGCATCTGCCCCATAAATACACTCCCCCAGCATGCACAGCAATGTATGAACAGAAGATCAGTGATTTCCCCTAGTGAGGCCACCCCCATACAGTTAGAACACACCCAGGAACACACTTAACCCCTTTCCCGCCCCCTAGTGTTAACCCCTTCACTGCCAATGGCATTTTTATAGTAATCCAATGCATTTTTATAGCACTGATCGCTATAAAAATGCCAATGGTCCCAAAAATGTGCCAAAAGTGTCCGAAGTGTCCGCCATAATGTCGCAGTACTAAAAAAAAAATATTAATAAAAATGCCATAAAACTACCCCCTATTTTGTAAACGCTATAACTTTTGCGCAAACCAATCAATAAATGCTAATTGCGATTTTTTTTTACTTGTATCGGCCTAAACTGAGGAAAAAAAATGTTTTTTTATATATTTTTTGGGGATATTTATTATAGCAACATGTAAATATATTGCATTTTTTTCAAAATTGTCGCTCTATTTTTGTTTATAGCGCAAAAAATAAAAACCGCAGAGATGATCAAATACCACCAAAAGAAAGCTCTATTTTTGGGGAAAAAAATTACGCCAATTTTGTTTGGGAGCTACGTCGCACGACTGCCCAAATGTCAGTTAAACCGACGCAGTGCGGAATCACAAAAAGTGCTCTGGTCATTGGGCAGCAATATGGTCCGGGGTTTAAGTGGTTAAAGTAACCAGGTGCTACATAAGAATCATCCATCATGGTTTATCTGGAAAAACAACCTAAGAACTGTCTAACTATGTGATTTAAAATGAATTTTGGGATTTGGAACCATGTCCCTGTCTCTCACAGGGATCATAGTTCATTAACTATTTAAACCTATATGTATGAGATTTGATTTAAAGTAAACCTGTGCTCCATTAAAGGCTCGGCTCATATATGAGCGGCATGCAGCTCACAGCAGGGAGCTGGTGTGTTCTGGTTCACTATTTCAGGTTTGATTTAATCCCGAATCTTAGGCTGAATTTGGACCTGAAACGGACCAAAAGACGCACAGCTTTTGTGCAAAGCGGAGATATGTGAACCGGCTTCATAGAGAGCTGGTCAAAATCTCCTGCCATTGCAAATTGGATATGGGATCCCTGCATCCAATTTGTAATGGTGTGAACCCAGCCTTACACTATTCAAAGCAATTATTCTGCTTAAAGTAGAATTGAACTAAAAGAGTAAATATCTGTTATCTTAGCTATAGATAACATGTTAAAAAAAATTATATTTGGAATTGTTAATTGTCCTGGAGTAGTATTTTGAAGTCGTGTTTTGAAACTGTACTTTTTATCTTAAATTCTCTCTGAAAAATAGCAGTTGAATTCCTTATATGTGAGTGTGCCTAGGCTTAATGTATACAGACGTTTTAAAACCTCTCCTAAATGATTTAACTTGACAGATATTAACCAACGTTTAAAACGGTCCGTTTTGCATGTTTACATGACACGTTTAGCTATGTTTACGTTTGAGCCTTTTATTTTTTTTAAATAGTCAAGCGTTTACAAGCTGTTACAAGCATTTAGCGTTTCAAATGACTCTAAACATCCATCCTAAACACATTTTTTGCTTGCCAAAAAATGTGTTTAAACTCAACTGCCTAGAAACGACCCTGTGTACATCTACTGATAAGATAACAAAAGGAGAGTTCAGGGATCAGCTCCAAAAAAAAAACCACCCAACTGCTACTAAACGTCCATTTATCAGCAGCAGTGTACATGAAGTCTTAGGGTAGCATGCTTTAAAATCTGTCTGCTGGGAATCCGTCCGTCCGACATGTCTGCTGGTTAGTACGCTAACCAGCAGACATATCTGCCCGCACAAGCGTCGAATGGATTCGACGCATGCGCGGAAGTGTTTTACTTCCTGGTGCGGTGACCGTCACCGCCACGTCACCGCGCTGTCTGCCGGCGGGGATTTTGGTTTGATCGTGTGTACACGATCAAACCAATTTCTCCCAGCAGACAAATCTGATCAAATCGGTCTGACAGACCGATTCGATCGGATTTATTTGGTTGTGTGTACGCGGCCTTAGACATCTCATTCACTTGGTAGCCTGCACCTGATCTGTTACAGGAGTTTACAATGTTATTTGAATGGAGATTCTCACTCCAATTCTGGTTATAAGCTTTGCATACTACAGTAAATCCACAATTGATGTGCAGATTCTGCCTATGTGGCACTATTGACTTTACTCTTAAGTTATTCTTGATCATTACTTAGATGAAAGGCTCTATTTATTTATAATTTTTTTTAACAACAATCGGTTACACTGAACTAACCAGGAGCGGCGGGGTCCATAAGGGTCATAGCCCCCCATAGTTTGCATGCGGGGCGCAGGACTCAGGTTTCTATCATTTTTTTTTAAAACACATGATTAGAGCTGGAGGCTCTAATATGCTTGAAAAAGATTGGGCTCGGGGAACAGTGTTGTGACACTAGCGAATCAATATTCACTATTTTCTTCCAGCTTCTTTCCCCGGCCAATCAGGACAGGAGGCAGATAGCGTTGGCCGGGAGTATCCAAGGAAGCCGCTGCATCGTGACCATGGACGGGTGAGTGCGGAACTGGTGGGGGGTGTGTTTGCCTCCCCCAAAAAAGTTTAGCACCAGCCGCCACTGGAACTGACCTCTGTTTATATGCTTGATGCAAGTTAATACCTTCACATTGTTACTTTTCTCAATATATGCTCTCTACCTTTTTATTTCAATGAAACATTTAACAAAAGTAAATGTAAGTCGCACGCCAAAACTTACCAGTTCTTTCTATATTTAATTTGTCAAAAGATGAAAACTACATACATTCATGTCACTATCGGAATTCGGAAATCGCCTTGACACATTTGAACACTGCACAGGAAAGTGGTTTCAGGTGAAGACATTAGTGTATGCAATTTTCATCTTAACAAATTAAATCTAGAAAGATACGTTTTGGAGAAACTGCTTACCAGATCCTGTGGTCCTGCTGGACCAAGCTCAGCATATAAACCACCAACAGGGGTAATGGTCAGCTACATCTGCATTCAAAAGTTACCTTGGGTGGACTTCCACAATGATCTCTCTCAATGGTGTATCATGTAAGGAAAGAAACCGCCTCACATAGTGTAAAACCAAATGATTTATTGTAAAAAATAGGTAAACAACTTACATTTTGTTAAAAAAGATAAGCCTTGAACTGTTCACGCCGGCCGGACGCTGAACAGACTAACCGTTCGTGGAGAACATGCGAAAGAGGGGATGACCTCACCACGCTGCTCGCTACGCCCAATGCGTTTCCTGATAAATCACTTTGTCTCGGGGCACGGACCGCGTGCTGCGTCATCCCCTCTTATAAAACAAATTCTGTCACGAATGTTCAGGTTGTGGGGGGGTCTCACAAGCAGTCTGGTGCTTCAAGCAGGGAAAAGGAAGAGGGGCGATACTGGAAAAAGGGAGGATGCCATTGAAGGTAAAAAGGATGGCGCCTTTCCTAAAGCGTTATCCTAATCGGGAGGCAGCTTTTTTGTTGGAAATTGGTTTTTCAGAGGGTTTTAAGTTAAACAGTAATTTGCAGGTCGATCCTCCTCTGGACGACAACTTGCAGTCTTCTCGGGTACATTTGGAGCTCTTTACGGAAGTATTGTTGGGTCGCATGGCAAGCCCCTTTGAGTCGCCACCAGTGACCAATCTGGTTGTTTCTCTGTTGAGTGTTGTTCCCAAAAAAGAGCAAAACAAGTTTTGGCTCATTCAGGGTCTCTGCTAAAAAAATATACATATATTGTTTGGGGACTATGAGTAATTTTCTAGCAAAAAAAATTGGATTTCTATATACAGGAGAGGAATGCCAGAATACGCCTGGGCTGGAAGTGGTTCATTTAACGAACATTCATTTGGACCAAGCAGCATCTGGTTGGACTTTACAATCGGAGAATGCCACAGGAGGGAGCATTGTGATAAGTGGATATCAGCAAATGAGCAGCCTGGCAAATATTGTATAAATATGCAGTCACCAGCAAATGAGTTGATGAATGTTTTAAAAATATACCCCTATTTATTTATCACAATGTCAAAAGCGAAGTGCAGCCAAGAACACAACTCAGTATCCAGATCCTTAAAAGGAAAATATTTTTTAAATTCATTATTTATTCATGTGTGAAATGCACTAATGTGTATCGATCTTCACACAGATCAACATGGTTCTATGTATATATTTAGTAACATAAGAAGCCGCCATGTGGCATGCCGGATTGGCTACAGATTCCTTCTGAAAAATAAATTATAACAGTGCTGTATGACTTTAACAATAATGTTTTACAGACATCAAAGTGCTTATCTTAAAGGGAATCTCTAACACATAATGCATATATAAATCCTAACAATGAACTTCTTTTATTTGCTCTCTTTTAACTGAAAGTGTTTTTTTGTATGTTCTAAAAGTGCAAAAACATACATATTTATCATATTACCAGAAATCTTTTAAGCTGATAAACTGAAGCCTAGTACACATGATGATCACCATCATTCGTAAATTATTATTTTTCTGCATGCTAGACTCCATATTAGAAATGATGAAGTTACTAAAGTATGAACATTTTCGTATAACAGAATAAAAATTCAGAAGTGATGTAAAATAGTTGTATTGTATTTTCTTTATCAGATTTTATTTTGTTGATTTTTATTTTCCCTCAAAAAAAATAAAAAAAATAAAAGAAGCATACAAAGCATAAACTGACACATCACATATACCTTAAAAAAAAAGTGCCCCACCTATTGAACCCCTTATACTGTGTGCCACGAAAAGAGCACATAGAATAGTAGTAGAAATAGGAGGCGTATATAAAGTAGGATCAAGATAGTCCAATAGACATATAAGTGGTTGGACTGGAATGTTTAGATTAAAAAGCCCATTAAGTGTACCAACCACCTCCTCCCAATATCTCTGGTGTCTGGGGCACCCCCAAAGCAGATGTATAAGAGTACCTGAATTGCCACATCTGGCACATGCTGGATCAGATCTCAAGCCAATAGAGCACAATGCATTCCTAAACCCTGTATTGTATTTGCAAAAGCACAGGAGTTTTTTTCTGGGCATAATGGTACATTTTTGGTCCCTTAGGCTCATTCATTGGGATGATCAGTCCCATCCTCTGTACAAAGCCACTGGTAGTTTTAATTCTGTGTTGGCACTTTAAAATAAATAAGTTGGTTTTGTGTCGCTGTTTGGGCACTCAGGCTCAAAAGGGTTTGCCATCACTGCTATAGAGTAGAAATATTCCGGCGTTCTATATACCCTTTGTAAAATAAATATCTGGGTCAATCTATGAGATGGAGAGAGAGAGGCAAGAGGAAGAGTACAATAATCTCTCCCCAGACCTCCTTTAGGGATAAATACAATATCTCGGTCCCATCCTGCTCTCTAACGAATAGGAAATCTTGGTAAAAAAAATTCCAATAGGACCCTGCATTGTATTTGCAGACAAGAACTGTGCGGATTAAACAATCGTACGATCTGGTATAGTACAAGAACATTTTTGTACCGCTTCAAAAGCAGCATATTCTGATCATGTTTACTGTGCTGCATTCTTGTCAGTTACAATTTTCCCAGCTATCTTCCAGTGACAGTGCTCAATCATATATATGGGGGAGCTGTGTTACACTACCCCCCCCCCCCCCCCGTAGGTCAGGATTGTTCTAATGTGACAATGCCGCTTCTCTATACAGTAGATATAGTGAAAAAAACTCTTTCATCCTAGTACAGGAAGTGTGTTACTGGCAGGATCAGTTAAAAATAAAATTAAAAAAAGATGGATAAAGAAAATCAATGCAGCACCACATCTACAAGATCTGATATATTGCACATTAGTTTTAGTATTTGAATAGATTTAGATATGCTTTAAAGTGGTTGAAAACTCACATAGTTTGCCCATGTCTCAACACTGACACTTGACGGTAAACCAAGGCGTTTAGCACAGTTACACTTTGAACTAAAGATCATTATTGACTCCCTGAATTCTTTCACTGGTTATCTGGAATTGCTAATTAGGATGTTCACCCAATCCTAGACACATTTTGAGAGTTATAAAGTTGCATAGCATTTTATTAGTATGTGTTGTTAATTTGTTTTTTTACCTCTTACCTCAGGTATCACCATCTAAGTACCCCCTTACATCAGGTATCCCCAACAGAGTGCCCACATACATCAGGTGTCCCCATTAGTGCCCCCATACTTTTTAGCTCCAGGCTGGGGGTGGGACATGCATGTGACATTATTGGTTGTTAGGACACTGGCAGCCCTAACAACCAAATACTGCAGAGAAATGGGGGAATCTGTGCTGCGGACTGACTAGCTGATGGTCCAGATAGAACTGTTAATCTATGTAGGTCCTGATCACTATTTGCCATTGAGTGAAGCCTGTTCCTTCCTTTTCCAGTTACACTAGCACCCTCTCCTTTTTTGCGTTGGTGTCACTTGGGCAAGAAGTGAGGGGAAATCTCTCAAACAAGGACACACAAAAAATCTTTACGTGTGCGAAAGAGGAATACTATAATAATAATCATTTGCCTCACCCCTTGCCTATATAAGAATTGTCAAAGTGCAGAGCTTTATGTTTTCCAATTTTTCAGGTGCGGCGGGGTGTTGTGATTGACGGTGGATTTATTTTTTAAATAAAGGACCTGTTAAAAACAACTTCTTGTGGTTATTACTTTTTGATACTTTTTTGTGAATGGGTAGGGGTATGATGTACCCAATACCCATGCACGTGGGGGGGGGGGGGATCTGGGGGCCCCTTGTTAAAGTGGGCTTCCAAATTTCAATAAGTCCCCCGTCTGCAGACCCCAACAACCAAAGCCCAGGGTTGTTGGGAAGAGGCCCTTGTCCCTATAAACATGGGGACAAGGTGCTTTGGAGTGAGGGGGACAGAGCCCAAGTTGAAGACCTGGCGAACACCCTGAAAATTTGGATGTTCGCTGAACAGGTAAAGGTTCGGTCCAAACTCATGTTCAGGCAAAACTGTTTGCCCATCCCTAGGTGTCACTGGTCCCCAAAAAAGCATCAAAAGTATCCGCCACAACATTACAGTGCGGCTATAAGTCACTGACCGCCGCCGTTACTAGTAAAAAATAAATAAATTATGGTTCCGTAAAAATATCCCATAATTTTTGTGCAAAACAATCAATATACGCTTATAGGGATTTGTTTTACCAAAAAATGTAGCAGAATACATCTTGGCTTAAATTGAAGAAGACATTGGATTTTATAGATTTATTTAATGTCTTATAGCAGAAAGTAGACAATTTCCAATTGTTTTTGTTTATAGTTAAAAAAAAATAAAAACCACAGAGATGATTAAATACCACCAAAAGAAAGCTATATTTGTGGGGAAAAAAAGGACATACATTTTATGTGTCGATTATGTCAGTTAAAAGAATGCAGTGCCGTACTGCAAAAAAATGGTCTGGCTTTGAAGGGGGATAAACCTTCCGGTGCTCAAGTGGTTAAAAACATTTACATTAGTGTATGTAAAAACCACATTAAAAATCCTATGCATATATAAGCATACCCAACTGTGCAATGTAAAGCGCTGCACAAACTGTTAGCGCTATATAAATCCTGTATAATAATAATAATAATAATAAGAAGAAGAAATATTCAAGTTTTAGCCCTTGAGAAGGTGTGAGACCTTACAACATAAGATCTCAAGTCCATAATAGCATTAATTCAATTAAAGTGCGCTGATGTCAGTAAAGCATCGATAAATGTGCTTGAAGAAAAAATATATAATTTTCTGATCATGAGAAATACACATGTATTATCAATATATCCCAACTGAAGCAAGCATTTCTATCCAATCCTTGCGACTCTTTGGAAACACAGCCTACCTTACTTTGTGTTAGCATGAAGATATTACATGAGGAAACATCACTAATGCATGCTTCCAATGTGATCGACAATAGAGTCTGAGAGCTCAGCTGTTCTATTACAATTCAAAGTGAGATTAAAATAGCACTTTGATTAGTAATAGCTATTGAATGGCACTGAATGGGTCAATGGTACAAAGTCTTAACAGTATCACTACAATGGTGTTCTGTTACAGACAGAATTTCTAATTAAACATGTTGATTAAAAAGTTGGCCACAAGTTCGATAACTATTAACGAGGCAATTAAATAAGGATGGTAATTAGAGACAAAGAAGAGCGATTCGAGAATTTGATCTTTCCCAATTGTATTTTGGGTCAATTACTCCTAGTGCATCACAGATTGAGCAAAAGTGAGTGCTCTGAATGATATCCTAGCTGTTTAGCGCACAGTAGATTAACAGCAGCTTTGTCTGAAGTGCAGCTTCAAAGTGGAAGAATGTACAAAGCTTCTGTGAATCTCAAATTATTCATAGACCATATTGATCAACATTAGCAGGTATGTAAAATAAAGAACACGTTTTTGTTAGACCCAGGGAACATCATTTAAAGAAAAAAAAGTGGGAAAGGAGAAATGGGGAAATGTTCCCCTTGGTTGGGTAAATCCATATACAAAAGGTGGCTCACCACCAGGGCTTTTGTTACCGTGCATGTGATAGAGCAACATGACATCAGCGAAGGCTAGTTTTAGCACTGCCGCTTTTTGGCCACTAGTGGGGCACTTTTAACCCCGCTAGTGGCCAAAGGAGGAGTTAATAGCGCCTGGGTTGCAGCGCTTTCAAAGCGCTTTCCATTAATTTCATTGGGCAGCAGCCGTGTAGGAGATCGGTATACAGCACTCCCACGCCACCCCAAAGATGCTGCTTGCAGGACTTTTTTTTCCCTTCCTGCAAGCGCACCGCCCCAGGCATGAGAGGCGCATTGCGATGCACAGTATACCCTTTATACTTTACCTTTGCAGGGAAACAAATGGGAAGTAAAACCCATCAGGGTTTACTTACTCTTTAAGCCATGTTTAATAGCTTTTACCGGCGTCTGGCATTTTTACAGCTCTAGCGCTGAAGCCTCAGAATGCGCTGGTCCTGGATTTTTTTTGGGAGCTTAAAAAACGCCTATGCCACCAACAGCTCAAAAACGCCTGTGCGGGTATGAGGCCATTGAATAACATGGAAAAGGCATTTTTAAGCTGTAAAAACAAGCTCCTGAAACGCGGCTGTAAAAATGCCTGTGAAAAAGCAGTATTTTTCGGAAACATAATACCAGTTGCACTCCATTATGTGAAAGTGCTAAATAATTCTCTGTTATCTCTTTAAAGGCGGCAGTCATCTTATTCAAGTCTCTTAAAAAAGACGTTTCTTTATGGAATCTCCGCATATACATATAGTACACGCATAATTTGGAAAGGAATTCCATGTAAGTCTTTTTTCTTTTTTTGTGAGACATATTAAATCCCATTCTTGTATCATAATTGATTTGACTTTTGTACTTCAGCCAGAAGGCTACTAATTAACTTATGATTCAGTGACCAGATCAGTGTAATCTCCGGCATCAAACAACTTTTATACTGTGAAGCTGTACTGGAGGCTGCCATTCTGACTTCCTTGTAAAAATAATAGCTACCCTGTACCTAGCTTGCTTAATTTGTTTTCATATTCATTGGCCTTTAGACAAACATATAGATTAAAAAAAGTTAAATCAAAAACTTACAATCTGTACACTTCTAGATCAGTGCCTCAAAAAGTATTGAAACCTTTGGATTACCATAATAGTCAGACAGCATACCCAGAAGAAATGGTCAGTAATAGCCACCTCTATAATCTCTCAGCCCAGCTTTCTTAAAAATATCAGACAAGTCTTGGCAGTACTGTAACAAACACCTATGGTGGCAGATTGGTGGTTCTGGTTACTGTCGTGGGAAGCCACAGATAGTGATGCCACGCACACATGACCGTTTTTCATGTCATGGAAAAAAACAATGGGCCAGATTCACAGAGCCCTTACTCCTGTCTAACTCGCATTAGACTGGAGTACTTTCAAATTACGTGCGTTTTTTTACTACTCTGAAACCTCAAACCATGAAAATACGGCTGCCGGCTTCAATTCGACTGGCTTACGTGTTCGTACGCCTTCGGATCTACGCTGCAATAAATTTGCGGCCGCTGGGTGGAGTTCCCGTAGTTTTCCGCGTCGGGGTATGCAAATGAGCTTTTGCCGACGATCCACAAAGTTACGAACGTCAATCGCAATCTCTTACGGCATCTTTAGTCATCTTTTTGCTGCGTAAAATTATACCAGCTTTTTGCTGGTCTAATATTAGACAGCCCATGTTAAAGAGGAGTTCCACCCTAAATTTTTACTTATTTTTAATCCACTCCCCTCCCCCTTACATGCCACATTTGGCATGTAATTTTTTTGGGGGGGGAGTGGGGGCTTCAGTAGGAGTGGGACTTCCTGTCCCACTTCCTGCTTCCACCGAGGGGCTGGTTAGGCGATTAAGCCTTAATCGCCTACACCAGCCCCTCCCTGTAGGCGATCACATGGGACACTGATAGGTCCCATGCGATCGCCTCTCCAATCAGCGGCGAGCCACGCTGCGCGCGCATGCGCAGTGTGGCTCGCGCATGCGCAGTGGATGCCCGGCCGTGAAGCCGAAGGCTGTCACGGCTGGGTGCCCACAGTCGGGATGGAGACGCCGGCTGGGGAGGGGGGGAGAGTAGCGGAGCCCCGGTCGGCGCGCCGCTGGAACGCAGGAACAGGTAAGTGAATGTTTATTAAAAGCCAGCAGCTACACTTTTTGTAGCTGCTGACTTTTAATAAACACAATTTTGGGCTGGAACACCCCTTTAAGTATGGCCGTCGTTCCTGCGTCGAATGTCGATGTCTTTTTTTATTTTTTATGTAAGTCGTCCGGGAATAGGAATGTACGTAAACGACACTACTCAAACAACGAATGACGTATCGACGTTATTTCGCGCAATGCACGGCGGGAAATTTCTGAACGGAGCATGCAGTTCGATCGCCGCGGGAACGCGCCTAATTTAAATGCTTCACGCCCCCTAATCGCGTATTTCGATTACGCGGTGAGAAATACCAAAATTGGGCGTATAGCCTGGTAAAATACGGCGGCATAGTGTATCTCTGATACTCTGTGCCAATGTAATTGTATCTGAATCTGGCCCAATCTTTTTCTCGACGTGATTCCTCTCAAGCCTGCCTTGCATACACACGATCAAGATAAAAATGCTCAAGCAAAGCGTGGTGACGTACAACACGTACTGCGGCACTATAACGGGACTATAACGGGAAGTTCCATTCGAATGGCACCACCCTTTGGGCTGATTATGCTAATTTCCTGTCTCATAACTTGCTTCTGAGCATAAGCGTTTTTTCCCCATCATTAAAGGATCAGTAAAGGATTTTTTTTTAATGCTAAATAGCTTGCTTTACCTTATAGCAGTCCTGCTTTCATGTCCTCCATGTCTGTTTTTGCTTAGAAGTTGCTGTAATCCCCTGCTGAACTCCACACTTCCTGCTTGTCTGGCTCCTTATGAAAAAACTCATGGTAGCTTTTCATTGTGGTCCATGATCAAGAAGATGTGATTACTATGGGCCAGATTCAGGTAGAGTTAGGCTGGAGTATCAGTGATACGCCAGCATAACTCTCACTTTGAGCTGGCGTTTCTGTTTTCTGTAAGCAGAAAACAAGAAACGCCGGGTTGGAGTTCCTATACGAGCGGCGTAATTGTATTTCGCCGTCGTATCGGAACTGCAAATTTAAAAATGGCGCTCGGGGCGTTCCCGCTGATTAACGCCGAGAATATGTTAATCAGCGAGAGACGGAAATTCACGATCGTACGCGGGCCCGACGCAGTGACTTTCCGACGTTTCCGTAAGCGATACGCGGCGTAAAGAAAAACATGCCCCCTAGGTGGAGTATCCTATGTTAAGTATGGCCGTCGTCATCGCGTCGAATTTAAAAATTTTAGCGTCGTTTGCGTAAAACGTCCGTGAATGGGGATTGACATCATTGACGTTCACTGACAGAATTTGAATTTGAATTCCGCTGGCTCATTTTCGCTACGCCGCCGCAACTTTAGGAGCAAGTGCTATGTGAATAACAGTACTTGCTCCTAAAGTTTCGGCGGAGTAACGTAAATGACTAATGTTACTCCGAAATAAAGAACTGCTGTCCTACCTGAATCTGGCCCTATGTGTCTAAAACTCCTCAGAACCAATCAGATTCATTTTAAAAACAAATACTGCCCTGTGTTTGTTTGTTTGTGTTCTGTGCACACACAGAACAAACTGAAACTAGTCTAAAAATGAAACTAAAGTGCAGGCACATTATAGGATTGATTTTTATCTATTTTTAATCATTTTTAAAAGGAATCAGTTAACTATTATGTCTCTATACCCTGTTAACTGTAATTTCAGCAAAAAAATAAAATCCTTTACTACTCCTTTAACCACCTCAATACCAGGCTTTAAAACCCATCTCCATACTGGGCCTATTCTGGCACTTCTCTCCTACATGTACAAATCATCATTATTTTGCTAGAAATAAAATGGCGGTCATTGCAACCTTTTATCTTGCACGATATTGTGCAATAATTTTTCAAATGCCTTTTTTTTTGTAAAAAAATGGTTTCATGAATTAAAAAACAAAACAGTAAAGTTAGCCCAATTTTTTGGTAAAATATGAAAGATGATGTTATGCCGAGTAAATAGATACCTAACATGTCATGCTTTAAAATTGCGCACACTCATAAAATGGCGCCAAACGTTGTTACTTAAAAATCTCCATAGGCGACGCTTTAACATTTTTACAGGTTACCAGTTTATAGTTACAGAGGAGGTCTAGTGCTAGAATTATTGCACACGCTCTAACGCACGTGACGACACCTCACATGTGTGGTTTGAACGACGTTTACATACGTGGGTGGGACTTGCGTGTGCATTTGCTTCTGAGCGCGAGCTACCAGGGACAGGGGCGTTTTAATTTTTAATTTTACTCATTTATTTATTACACTTTTAAAAAAAAAAATAGATTGCTTTTATTCCTATTACTGTACAAGGAAGGTAAACATCCCTTGTATTAGCAATAGTGTGACAGGTCCTCTTTAAGGAGAGATGTGGTGTCAATAAGACCCAACATCTCTCCTCCAGGCTGGAAAGAATGCGATTGTGAAAAAAAAAAATCACAGATTTCATTCTTACTAGCCGCAATTGTGGTTTGTTTACTTACAGGTACCCGGGCATGACATCATCACATCGCGCCAGAGCCTCCGACGGTCATAGAGATGACTGGTGACCATCTGGTCACCAGTCATCTCTATGCTGCACATCCGGCGGACGGTGATCATCCCCCTGGGCCCCCCGATGGAAGGAAGAGCCCAGAGAAGCACCGGATGGCGGCGAGAGGGGGGATGTCCCCTCCTGCCGCCTGTAATAATGATCAAGCGGTGGAACCGCCACTACGATCGTTCTTGCGGTGCGCAGGATCGCCTTCGGAAGAAAATTATATCTGAATGATGCCTCTAGGTGCAGGCATCATTCAGATATCCCTGCACAAAGTACAGAATGTCATATGACGTCCACCCGGCATAATAGATCCCCTTTTTGGATGTCATTTGATGGCGTGCGGGTGTAAAGTGGTTAAAGCATACACACAATTGTTTTACACAATGAGAAAAACGACGTCGTGAAAAACGAGGAGAAAAAATACAGCATGTTCTAAATTTTTAATGGCCATTTTTCTTATCGAGAAATATGCTCTAGAGCCTACAAGCAAAGGTTTTTAACGACCAATTAAAAAAAAATTGCATTTTTCTCCCCATGAAAAAACGGTTGTGTGTACGGGGCATAAGAGTTAATGTTGCATTGTTTCTATGGGATACTGCACTTTATACATCTTGTACTGTCTTAAAGTAGAATTTTGGGCCTTGTAACTGCCTCTCCCTCCTAAAACCTATACTAACTAACCTAGTTAAAAAAAGGTGGCTATGCCTACCCATTTTTAGGTCGCTCCAGTCTGTTCATGTCATCATCTCCCCTGTGTCAGGCAGTGGCGGCTGCGGAGGAGAGGAGGGAGCGCCAACAATGGATGGGTCAAAGTAAGCCTATGGGTGAAGTCACTAATCAGGTATTAACCAGGTGATGTCAAAAGATCTTTTCCTGCAGCTGGTGCTGGCTTGGGAAAAAAGAAGAAATGGATGCACAACCAAAGTTTCCAAAAGTGCCTTTTATTGCAGATGGTCAAAATACACCAGGGACACCAGGAGTTAGTGACATAGACGCGTTTCACACATCTGATCTGTGCTTAATCATTACCTGGCTGACACAGGGGAGATCACAGGGCCAGACCAGAGTGACCTGATAATAGGTAAGTAAGCATAGTTAGAAAAAAAACTTTTTTTTTTTTTTTTATGAATAATAATCCCAGAGAGGAAAATAGCAACATTACATGACCAGTCAGGGTTGTGGAAGCCTGCTTTCTGAATGGATTTTAACTTCAGTTTCAGAGGTTACACATGCCTTGCAACTACCTGTGATTGCACGCTCATTGAACCAATCACAGTAATCACCCGTGTAAATACTGGATGTGTCTACAGTCAGCTCTCCCCTTATTCTCACAATGGCTCTGGATTGCTTCCACACTTTATAGCACAGAATAATAATAATAATGATAATAATCAGCTCCATTCTCTGGACATGCCTAGCGACTCTCAATGTCATTGACAAAGCATAGCCAACAGTCGATCTTTGTAAATACTTGTATGTATTTTGGGAAAAAAAAATGTATTCATATTGTACATCAAAGTGTAAGTACTGCATTTACTGATGCTCTGTTAGCCTGAAAAGTTTCATCTGTGTGCCCTATTTGATCCTGGTGTGGATCAAACATAGTTGTCATTTAAACACATCAGTGACAGCATGCAACAAATGAGATCACCTTGGGGTGTTAACTTTCAAATGAGGGGTCATTTTGTGGATGTTTGTACTGTGCTAGCATTTTTTTTTTAAATGTCTTGTAAAAGAAAGTAAAAGGTTTGATCTTTTGTCCTTTGCATAATACAAATAAATATCCAAGTGAGTATTAACCTTATTAACCACCTCAATACCTGGCACTTTTACCCCCTTCCTGCCCAAGCCAATTTTAAGCTTTTAGCACTGTCACACTTTGAAAGAAGATTGTGCGGTAATGCAACACTAAAGCCCTGTACACACGGTCGGACTTTTGCCCAACCAACATCAAAATCCGACACTTTTCGCATTTGTCCGACCGTGTGTACGTTCCATCGGACCAACTTTTTTGGCTTTCATCGGACAAAAAGTTGGGTCTGCGAACGGACCAACTTTCAGGCAACAAAAGTCCGATGGTGCAAAGTCCGATCGTGTGTACAGCAAACCATCGGACTTTTGGACAAATTACAAATGCGCATGCTCAGAACCAATGTTAAAATCAACCAACAATAGCAGAAGTTAACCAAAGGGTGGCAGTAAAGAGCAGAAAAACCACGTGATGATGGAAAAGTTTTAGAAAAGTTTGCAGAAAAGTCCGAGCGTGTGTATGCTATGGGTGTGATCGGACAAATCAATTAGGACAAAAATCCAAGGGAAATTTTGTTGGATGTCCTACCTTGTGTATGGGCCTTTAGTCAAATTCAATTTTTATCATTTGTTTGAGACCAAGCTTTCTATTGGTAGTATTTAACCACTTAGGCCCCTTTCACATTTATACGACTTCAAAGTCGCGCGATTTTACCACGATTTCGCCGCGATTCGCGGCCGCAATTTCAATGAATGTCTGTGTAAGTGGCATCAAAATCGGACCAAAGTAGTGCAGGGACTACTTTGAAGTTGGCACTACTTAAAATCGTGCCAGTATGAATGGTAGTCATTGAAAATAATGGAGAATGACTTGTCATACGATTTTGCAGTCCAAAATCGTGGGACAAGTCGTATAAGTGTAAAAGGGGACTTAAGGACCGCCTAACGCCGATATACGCCAGCAGAATGGCACGACTGGGCACAGGCACGTACCTGTACATCGCCTTTAAGAGCCTAGCCATGGGTCGCACGCACGCCCCCGCTGGTGCGCTCACAAGCCATCTGAAGCTCCGCGCCCACGGGACCCGCGGACTCGATCGCCACCGGTGTCCCGCGATCGGGTCACATGAGCTGAAGAACGTGGAGAGGTGAGTGTATACACACCTTCCCCATTCTTCTCTGTGGCAGTGACACTGATCGTCTGTTCCCTAATATAGGGAAGGACGATCAGTGACATCACGCCTACAGCCATGCCCCCCTACAGTAAGAATCACTCTCTTAAGGCATACTTAACCCCCTAGCGCCATCTAGTGGTTATCCCCTTCACTGCCATTGTCATTGTCATTTTCACAGTAATCAGTGCATTTTTATAGCACTTTTCGCTGTGAAAATGACAATGGTCCCAAAAATGTGTCAAAAGTGTCTGATGTGTCCGCCATAATGTCGCAGTCGTGAAAAAAATAGCTGATAGCCGCCATTACTAGTAAAAAAAAATATGAATAAAAATGCCATAAAACTATCCCCTAATTTTGTAAACACTATAACTTTTGTGCAAACCAATCAATAAAATGCTTATTGCCTTTTATTTTTTACCAAAAAAGTAGAAGAATAATAAATATCGGCCAAAACTGAGGAAAAAATGTTTTTTTTTATATATATATATATATATATATATTTTTTGGGGGGATATTAATTATAGCAAACAGTAAAAAATATAGCATTTTTTTTTTTTCAAAATTGTCGCTCTATTTTTGTTTATAGTGCAAAGAATAAAAAACACAAATACCACCAAAAGAAAGCTCTATTTGTGGGGAAAAAAGGACGCCAATTTTGTTTGGGAGCCACGTCGCACTACCGCACAATTGTCAGTTAAAGCAACGCAATGTGGAATTGCAAAAAGGGGCAAGGTCCTTAACCTGCTTAATGGTCCAGGTCTTAAGTGGTTAATCACCACTGGGTCTTTATTTTTTACTTAATAAACAAAAAAGACTGACAATTTTGAAAAAAAAAATTGTTTTAGTTTGTTATAACATTTTGCAAATAAGTAATATTGATTCTTCATTGGTGTTTGTTGATGAGGCTGCATCAATGGACACTGATGGGGCTGGACTGATGGGAACTGATGGGGCTGGACTGATGGGCAGTGATGAGCAGGCACTGACAAAGCTGTACCGATTGGGGCTGCACAGTGTAAATGATGTACTGTGCCATTTTAGATTGTCTCTCCTTTCCTCACACACTGGCTTTGCCAGCAAGTCTGTTTACATGTGATCAGCTGTGATTAGACACAGCTAATCACATGGTAAATGACTGCTATGATTGGCCTTTTACCCTGATCTGTCATTCGCTGCATGGAGTTTAGCCGACTGACTCATTGTACCATTTTGAAATACATCTTTATATTTTCCTGGTTCCTTCTTGGTGGGCTGGTTGTTGCGTACTTATTTTCCCCTGTGTCCAGCTTCCTCCTGGAGTTATTTGCATTTTTCATCTAGGAATCACCGGTTTCCTTGACCTCGCTTTGCCAGCAAAGCTCTCTTTCTGCATGGGTTAATTGTGTTCCTAAATTGGATGTCCTCATTGGCTACATGTCAATCAAGACCTGAATGATTTGCAAGATAGTGAGACCCTTTTTCTGCTTTTGCAATCACTGTATTCTGAATTGTGTCCTGAAGAAGCCCTATGACAAAACGCGTTGATACACTCAAGGCTTTTATCATATTATATGCATCTCATATGTATGATCTTTAATTGTCATGTCTCCTTTTTTTATCATGTATGTGTCTTTTCTCTATTAAAATTATGTCCAATTATCTCTATTGTTAACTGTGCCGTTAAAGTCCAAATTGGGTCCACCATTGGGTTCCCTTTTTCCCTCTTTTTCTATCATTAATATTTCGGACTGGGGGGAACTTGCACAGTTTTTTTCAATGATTTTTATGGGTATTGCCGGGATCCGACAATATTACAGCCGCAAGCAGTTTTAAATTAAATTTTTTCCTTTAAAAACACTGTGCTTGGGAGTAATGCCGTGCGCAAGATGAGCAGTGGTGTTGATACTGCACTTACCAAGTCTGAGACTCTTCTGGAACAATATCTGCCGCCAACTGATGAGGAGCTAGCCAAAGAGGCTGCAAAAACAGAGGGATTTGAGGTATCCACCATGAATGCAAGCTACTAAGCTACTCGACGCATGCTTGGAAGTTGTCAGTCAGTGTCAGTTATTGAGAGAGTAAGGACGCTCTCCAACGAGTCTCTCTCTCAGGGATAGCTCAGCCAGGCAGGGTCCTCCCACTGTGCGGCTCCAGTCCTCGCAGGCAAGCAGGGCTTCCACCTCCCTGTCTCCCTGTCTTGGCTGCCACTACTTACAATTTACCTCTCCCTGGGTACCTCCGGTTCAGTGATCCAGCCCTCCCCTGGATTCTCTTCACTCCAGGTAAGAGCCTCGCTGGGACCACTGACGGCCGTCCTTTTGAGGACAGCCGCCACAAACATCCATGCCCCACGGCTCTCCCCTGCTCCCCTGCTCCTTCTTCCCTTCCACGGTTCCTCCCCCAGGTGCTTTTTCCCGAGAACCGCGCCAGCCTGTGGGGAATCGCGGGCGCCGCAATCTAGGAAAGACCGCGGCTTCACTTGCGGCCTACCGCCGCGCCGATCCCCACACGCTGCTACAGGCCAGAAATCACCCACCTCACCCCAGAAGCATCTCCACATCACTATCACTGCTCGGGCGTCCTTTGCGCCATGCAGCCCTACTAGCCTTCGATCGTGGCAGCAGCGGCAGCCGCGACTCAGGAAAGGCCGCGGCTTCATCCGCGGCCTAGCGGCGTGCCGCTCCCCACCTCCAACTATTGGTACTTTTCCCCCAATCGGGCCAGGAAGCCCCCCCCCACCCTTGCAGAGTCCCCTCGCCCCCGATCATCCTTCTCAGCCCCCCTGGCGGCACAGACAGTGATCTCCTTAGCCTGGTACCCCCCCAGCCTGGATCCTGCTGTCAGGTTGGTGGCCAGCTTGCTCCATCCAGCCCTATCTCCCCCTGCTCATACTCGTTTATAACTTGATCCAGGGCTAAAACCCGATCGCCTATTTAGGGGTCAGGAAGGAATTTTTTCCCTACCACAGCATATTGGCACAGCGTGGTCAGGGTTTTTTGCCTTCCTCTGGACCAAGCCAGGATCCGAGGATTCGGTTATCCTTGAGAATCCACCCCCCCACTCTTGCCATGGTTAATCGGCAATACTCGGCGGAGAACATTTGGGATCTGGAGCGATTTGCCGCAATTCTGTCGGCCGCTACCAAAAAGACCCTAGGAAATCTGCGACTTTTGAGGATCGAGCGACGATCGACTTCAAAAAATCGCAGGCAGTTACCACAGCCAAAGCACATATCATGTGCTTTGATTAACACTAGATCGGCAGTAAAACACCGATTAGAAATCCACGATTTCTTATTGCAACATGACTTAGACTGCCTCTTTATCACAGAGAGCTGGCTCACAGCCGACTGTAACACCATTCTTGGAGAATTGGTGCCAGAAAACTACCGTATTATAACGGAAAATAGAATAGGGCAAAGAGGAGGAGGATTGGCGGTGATTCATAAGACACGTCTTGCGATCACAAAACCAAGCCTCCAAAACCCTCTTCCATTCATGGAAACCCTTACTCTCCAACTGCAAGTAAACGGCCAGGAGACCGTCCGGATTCTACTCTGCTATAGGCCACCTGGCCCCAAGTCGCAGCTGCTCCCATCCTTGACGGATTTTGTCTCCACCTACACCCTGAATAGCAGACACCTTTTGCTGCTCGGGGACTTCAATCTCTGGGCCAACTCCCCGCAGGACCCCATTGCCGACGCCTGCATCGACCACCTAGAAGGATTAGGGCTTCAGCAACTAGTATGTGGGCCCACACATGCTTCAGGTCATACGCTCGATCTTATTTTCAGACAAGATCTGGAAATAAAAATCTTGGAAAATGAACCATTGCCATGGACAGATCACCATGCAATTAAATTCATTATTTCCGATTTCCCCCCCTTAACAAAAACATCAAATCCAGTGACAACACACTGGACTAGATGTCAGAAGAAGCTCCACTCTGAGCTTTTCAAAGCCACATTAGGGGAAAAAATAAATACAATTCAGCCGCACCAAACAGCGGAAGAAACATTGGTGGCCATAAACACAGCACTATTGCAGTCAGCTGACTTGATAGCGCCTAAACGAAAGACCCAGATCAGGAAAAATAACTCCGGCTGGTTCAACAACCAGCTGGCGTTACTGAAGCAAGAGCGCAGAAGGGCAGAGGCAGCCTGGAAAAGAAACTCTTCAGATGAGAACCTCTCGATCTACAAGGTAATAACTAGAAAATACTACAAACAAATCTTTGAAGCCAAGAAGAATTATTTTTCTGAGGCTATCAACGGTGCCCTAAATCGCCCCCGCAAACTCTTCAAGCTGGTCACCCAGACCATGAATCCAGGATGTCTTGTGGCCCCCAACTTGGATTCACAAGAATTTTGCGATGAGTTAGCGGATTGCTTCATTACCAAAATTGAGGCAATCCGGCAAGGCATTCAGCAAAACAATCGCTCTTCCAGCCCCCCCCGGAGTCGATTACACTGCACCGGCAGTAAGTCACCACAGTTAGGTGAGTTCACGCTGGAACCCATCTCCATTCAGACCACTAAAAATATCATCGGCACTCTGCGCAACAGCACTGCGCCAAATGATATTATCCCCACCAAACTGCTGAAGAAATGCGCCGACATCTTGGCACCTCCTGTCACGCAGCTTGTCAACCAATCCTTTAAGGAGGGCATAATGCCCTCCCAGTTGAAGGAGGGCTTCATTCAACCCATCCTGAAGAAAGCCACCCTGGATCCTAAGGATCCACTCAACTGGCGCCCCATAACAGACCTAAATGTTCTCTCCAAGGTAATGGAGAAAGCAGTGGTACAGCAGCTGCAACAGTATCTAGACACCCACAACTTACTCGACCCATTTCAATCAGGATTCCGTCCCGGACACGGGACGGAAACTGCATTGCTTAAGATATGGGACAACGTTCTCGAGGCCGCAGACGAAGGAGAATCTTCTCTTCTGGTTCTGCTGGACCTAAGCGCAGCCTTTGATACAGTAGATCACAAGCTGTTGCTGACTCGGCTGGCTAAAGTAGCTAAAGTCGCAGAACGCGATCTATCCTGGTTCTCCTCTTTTTTGGAAAACAGATCGCAAATAGTGAAGCTAGGACCCTTCACTTCTGAACAACGCACATTATCGTGCGGGGTCCCTCAAGGATCTCCCCTGTCGCCGATGTTATTCAACATCTATGTGCGTCCTCTTTTCGAAATCATCAGCAGCCAAAAACTGCTATATCACTCCTATGCAGATGACACGCAACTGTACTTCCGCATTTGCAATAAAAAGGATCACCACCTCAATCTAGAGACATGCCTCTCTTTGATAGAGGACTGGATGACAAAGAGTTATCTCAAACTCAACGGAGCAAAAACAGAACTTCTTCTGTTTCACGCCAAGCGTAGGAATCTATCGACACCAACTTGGATCCCGCCGCCCATTCTGGGCAAAATTATCACCCCTAGCGCCAAAGTCAAAAGTCTTGGGGTCATCTTTGACTCCGACATGACAATGAACGCACAAATAGGGTCAGTAGTCAGCGGATCTCACCATCTGCTGCGCCTACTACGCAGACTCACGCCTTTTATTCCCAAGAAAGACATAGCGGTCGTGGTGGGAGCGATTGTAAATTCCAGACTGGACTATGCAAATGCCCTTTACCTCGGACTCCCCAAGTACCAGATCGCTCGTCTTCAAGTCGTTCAAAATATGGCCGCCAGACTTGTGACTGGGAAAAAACCCTGGGAATCAATCTCACCTTCACTGAGATCCCTTCACTGGCTTCCAGTTAGAGACAGAATCTCCTTTAAAGCTCTCTGTCTAACGCATAGATGTATCCAGGGGAATGCTCCCCATTATCTATGCGAAAAATTACAAGTTCACAATCCCAATCGTATTCTACGATCCACCAATCAAAATCGGCTTCAGATACCAAAAGCCAGATTCAAGTCCAAAGGAGACAGGAGATTCGCTGTCCAAGGTCCCAGACTATGGAACGCCTTACCAGCCAGCATTCGGCTGGAGGAGAACTATCTACTCTTCAGGAGAAAGATTAAGACGCATCTCTTTTGATCTCAAAGGAGACAGGAACATCAAGCGCCCAGAGGCGATTTACTTCGCATGTGCTGCGCTATATAAGTTTTCATTCATTCATTCATTCACTATGTTCGCCTGGGATCACTCTCTACAAAGGCCCGCAAACATGCTTACCAACAGGCTTTGACAAAATTCAAAGATGCTAAATGCTGAAGCCAGGAGGCTATTGCTCAGCTAAATACCACTGTTGACCTGATTGAATTTGCCAGAAAAAACATGAGTGATGCCAATCAAAGGGTACATGATGCACAGGGAAAACTGTACAATAAATTGGTGGCATGGACAAAAAGCACAGAACAGAATCCTTGTGGAGACTCTGAAAGCACTGATCAAATTGAATCCCGCACTCTGACAATCGCACGGAATCTAACCCATCAACTGCAAACTACATGTCTTTCTCTGGTGTCCAGTGTCAAAGGCCTTCCACAAAACGTCCAGAACAAAGCGCAGAATGTTAGTGCCATGGCTGCAGAAGTGTACCAGAATTTTCTCTCTGCCTCCTCTTTCAAAGATCTCTCAGACAGCTTGATAAATACCAGCAGAGAGAAGTTTACATATATGAAGGATTCCATGGATGATGTGATGGACTTTTTGGTTAACAACACTCCTCTAAACTGGCTGGTAGGTCCCTTTTACTCATTGGCTGGTCCACGTGGGGAGGAAGAAGTTGATGGGGCTAGTCCACGTGGGGAGCAAGAAGCTGATGGGGCAGACACAACCAGCAAAGCGGAATGAGCTTGCTTCTATTTCAGGAGTCACTTTGCACTTAAATTTTTTTATTTTTTTCCCCACTAAAGTAATTTTGAACTGACTTGCCACATTTGTGCCTTCATCTGAGGCATTCTAGCTCTGCCACAGTGCATGTCATTACATTTTGTGGTCGTGTGTATTAATGTTGGCCAATGCATGCTACCTTGAGCTCTAGTACCCCAGTGAAAACTTGTCATCTTTTCAGCTCATTTGCTGTATACACTGTTAACTTTTTGTATCAATAAATATTTTGCATTACAAAAAAAAAAAAAAAAAAAAACATTTTTTTTTGCTGCTCTCATTCATTACACTATGTACAGTGGCCATGTAAGCAGCCTTACATAATGTGGGGCATGGACTTAGCACCCTGAGCGGCCAAAGGCACCATGTGTGTACATCAGCCTGTCTGACAGAGGCTGGGCAAATGGCCGGCTTCTGTTAAACGGGCATGCAGAAAAACAGCATCTAATTGGCATCTGATCAGCACTGGCAACCAATGGCTGCAAGTGCTGACCGGTGAGCTATGGCAGGCAGATTGTTGTACTAACATTCATTTTTTTATTGGTTAGGCCGCTGGGTTGAACACAATTTTTTTTTTTTTTAACGTCAGCAGGACAGGAAATGAGAGGAAATGTTTCCAACAGTGCCCTGGATAGCATTAAAAACCTGACAGCTGTTCCAACCTTTCCATGCTCTATTCAAAGCTACACAAAACATTTTGACTTTCACAATTACATATTGCCTGGTTAACTTGATGTCTGTTTTGTTTTTTCTTTCTTTTTTTTAATGATCCAGCATGGCTACATACACTTATTATAATGTAGAAAGCACGCATGTTGGAAAGAGGTGATCAAGTAATAAAACACGTGCCATGATGTGATTACGATGTGGGCAAGAATGCACTTAGGATATACTTCCTTGCCTTTTCAGATTTCATGTTTTTCTTTCATCATATTTTCAAAGACTTTCAGATTCATGGTTGAAAGCAGGGTTTCCTATCTACAATTTTTCGGGGTGGGCATGTTAGGCAGAGATTAGATGTACTAGCTTCCTTCTGCTGTCCACAAGACTGTTATGCTTTGCCGTCTACACTGAATTAGATCAACTGACATATGATGACCTTTAAATAAGCCACATTTCTTAACACTGTAGAACAACAAAGGGAAACAAGTATGTGGCGGAAGTTTTGGATATCATAAAAAGTGTTGTTTTATCAGTTAACACACTGATTCGCTGAACAACTCTGATCTGCACATCAGATGATCAAACATCCAAGGTATTTGCACAGAGACAAAAGCTTTAAAGGGGTTGTAAAGGTTTGTTTTTTTATTTTCTAAACATGTCCCTTTAACCACTTGCTTACTGGGCACATATACCCCCTTCCTGCTCAGCTTCCGGCAATGCGTTGCTTTAACTGACAATTGCGCAGTCGTGCAACGTGGCTCCCAAACAAAATTGACGTCCTTTTTTTCCCCACAAATAGAACTTTCTTTTGGTGGTATTTGATCACCTCTGCGGTTTTTATTTTTTGTGCTACAATTGAGTTACAATTTTGAAAACAAATTCAATATTTTTTACTTGTTGCTATAATAAATAACCCAATTTAAGAAGAAAAAAATAATCATTTTTTTCTCAGTCTAGGCCGATACGTATTCTTCTACATGTTGGTAAAAAAAATAAAAATAAAAATTGCAATAGTTGACTGGTTTGCGCAAAAGTTATAGCGCCTACAAAATAGGTGACAGAATTATTATTTTTTTATTTTATTTTTACTAGTAATGGCGGCGATCTGCGATTTTTATTGGGACTGTGACATTATGGCGGACACATCGGACACTGTTGACACATTTTTGGCACCATTCACATTTATACTGCGATCAGTGCTATAAATATGCACTAATTACTGCATAAATGTGACTGCCATTGAAGGGGTTAACACTAGGGGGTGAGGAAGGGGTTAAATGTGTACCCTGCATAGTGTTCTAACTGTGGGGGAGGAAGACTGACTGGGGGAGGTGACCGATCTGTGTCCCTATGTACAAGGGACACAGATCGGTCTCCTCTCTCTCTGACAGCACATGGATCTGTGTTGAGCCGCAACAAGACTTGGTAGAGTGGATGACCAAGCCATCCTCATCCTCCTCATCCTCTCTCACCCAGGCTCAGGGTACTTTGTCTGGCAAAGCACCTGCCAACGCGGCCTCTTTCCGCTGCTCAATGGCATCAGTCACTCCTTCCCTAGCCCCACCATGTCCTGAGGAGTCCTCCGAACAGTTTGACCACTGTGCTGGGTACATGCTGCAGGAGGATGCACAGATAGAGGGGGTGCCCAGGAAGGACAGCAATCTGGCAGTCATGTTCCCCCAGCTGCAGCATATTGCCAGGTTTTCTACAGTGATGAGGGGGGGGGGTGATGAGGTCACCGACTCCACATGGGTGCCTGGTAGGAGAGAGGAGGAGGAGGAGGCACATCTCCAATGAGGCAGGATGCCCTCCAGGGGCCAGCTTAAGGGCAGAACACCGACTGCATCACACCGCAAAGCTCTGCAAGTGCAGGGCGCTGCTGTCTCTCTGCGCTATTCCAAAAGTTCTTTGGCGTGGGCCTTTGAGACGAGTGCATCAGATCACACCGCTGCTATTTGCAACATATGTCGCAAGCGTATCTCGCGTGGCCAAAAGATCACCCGCTTGGGCACCACATGCTTGACTAAACATATGTCGACATGCCATGCAGTTCGCTGACAAGCGTACCTCAAAAACCCACACCAAAGAACAAAGCGGACCTCTCCTTGCTCCTCATCAGCTGGGATCTCCAACTCCACTATACCTTCAGTCCTCTCTGAAGCCTGCACTGATAGGACTGAAGGTGTAGAATAAGGTGTGTCACAGCCAAGTACTTGTAGGCAATCTACTATTGGTACACCAACGTTAGATTGTACCAGGCAAATTTCCCTGCCCCAGCTGCTGCAGCACCAAAATAAGTTTCCTCCCAGCCATCCACATGACCAATGGTTAAATGCTAGCTTAGCTAAATTGCTAGCACTTCAACTACTGCCTTTTCAGTTGGTAGACTCTGCCCCCTTCCGTGAGTTTGTGGAATGTGCGGTACCTCAGTGGCAGGTTCCCAAATGCCACTTTTTCTCATGGAAGGCGATTCCAGCTTTCTACCGGCATGTGGAAGGCAATGTCCATGCCTCACTGGACAGGGCGGTCAGTGGTAAGGTGCATATTACCACTGACTCATGGTCCAGCAGGCATGGACAGGGATGTTATCTATCTTTCACAGGGCATTGAGTGACTCTGCTGGCAGCTGGGAAGGATGCAGGGCAAGGTACAGTAGCATTGGAAGTTGTCGACACACCTCTCTGCTCCACCCCTACTCTTCTTCTTCCTCTGTGGCCTCTTCCTGTCCTGATTTGTCCTCGGAACCAGTGGTGCTCTGTAGGCAATGCAAGGGGCTACGCAGGTACACAGGCAAAAAGATGTCATGCGGTGCTTGAGCTGGTGTGCTTGGGGGACAGGAGGCACACTGGGGCAGGGGCAGGCTCAGAGGTGGTTGACGCCACCCCAGCTTAAGCCAGAAATGGTGGTTTGCGACAATGGCACCAACCTCCTCACCGCCCTCCGACAGCGACAACTGACCCATGTGCCCTGTTTTGCTTATGTCCTTAACTTGGCTGTGCAGTGGTTCTTGGGCAGATACCCGGGCTTACAGGATGTCCTGAAACTCTGTGTGCATGTCCGACGGTCATATAATGCCAGTGCTTGGCTGGCTGACCTCCAAAAGGAATACAACCTGCCCAAGAACCGCCTAATCTGTGACATGCCCACCAGGTGGAATGCTACGTTGGCCATGCAGCAGAGGCTGCACACACAGCACAGGGCCATCAAGAAGTATCTGTGCCAATATGGCACCAGGACAGCGTCAGGGGAGCTTGTTTTTTCCCCACACCAGTGGGCCATGATCAGAGATGCATGCACTGTCCTGTCACCATTTGCTGAGTGACTATCCTGTTATACTGAGTGACTATCCTGTTATGCTGAGTGACAATCCTGTTATGCTGAGTGACAATCCTGATATGCTGAGTGACAATCCTTTTCCTCCTTAATGATCATGCTGATAGCTTGTAAGAACATTTTTGGTCCTGGGCACCGCCACCAGTGGCTAAGGCCCAATTTAACAGGGGAGTGCAATTACAATGTTTGATGCAATACTTTGCAGCAGGGATCATTCCTGTGCTCCAACTAGAGTATCTGTGAGGAGTTGCAGTGTTGTGGCACCAGCACCAGTGCCCAAGGCCCAATTTTTCTGTCCCTTTTTAACAGGGACATGTAATTACAATTGTTGATGCAATACTTTGCAGCAGGGCCCATTCCCGTGCCCACCAAGAGTAACTGTGAGGACTTACAGTGTTGTGGCACCAACACCAAAGGCTCCATTTTTCTACCACTGTTCAACAATGACATGCAATTACAATTCTTGATATAATAGTTCACAACTGGGCATTCTGGCACCGACCAAGACTAACTGTGAGGGCTTACAGTGTTGTGGCAACACCAACGACTCCTACTTGCAAACTGAAGGAGACAACAGGAAGTGAGAGGGGTAAGGGGGGACTCCACTGGGGACACCTGATGTAAGGAGGGGCTCCTCTGGGAATGCCTGGTGTAAGGGGGGGACTCCTCTGGGACTGCTTGGTGTAAGGGGGGCTCTGTTGGGAATGCCTGGTGTAAGGGGAGCTCTGCTGGGAATGCCTGGTGTAAGGGGGACTCTGCTGGGAATGACTGGTGTAAGGGGAAACTCTGCTGGGAATGACTGGTGTAAAGGGGGGCTCCGGTGGGAATGCCTGATGTAAGGAGGGACTCCGGGCTTCCACTGATTCTGCATTATGGTGAGTTGAACCATTTAATTATATATTACAATGTAACAATAGAAACAATGTGCTTCAATCATCCTTACACAATAACAACCATGGTGTCGGGATGATTGAAGCGCCAACACCAGGTGTTTGGAGTATCTTTATCTGCTGGTTTGTTAAACTTTCTGGAATACACATGTTTCTATTGTGGTGAAGGATCTGGCCTGCTGTCCCTCCATCCCTCTTTCTTTCTCTCTCTCTCCCCCCTTTTTTCTCTCTCTCTCCCCCCTTTTTTCTCTCTCTATCCCCCCTTTTTTCTCTCTCTCTCCCCCCTTTTTTCTCTCTCTCTCCCCCCTTTGCTTTCTCTCTCTCTCCCCCCTTTGCTTTCTCTCTCTCTCCCCCCTTTGCTTTCTCTCTCTCTCTCTCCCCTTTGCTTTCTCTCTCTCTCTCTCTCCCCTTTGCTTTCTCTCTCTCTCTCTCTCCCCTTTGCTTTCTCTCTCTCTCTCTCTCCTCTTTGCTTTCTCTCTCTCTCTCTCTCTCTCTCCCCTTTGCTTTCTCTCTCCCCTTTGCTTTCTCTCTCCCCTTTGCTTTCTCTCTCCCATTTTCTCTCTCTCTCCCCTTTTCTTTCTCTCTCTCTCTCCCCTTTTCTTTCTCTCTCTCTCTCCCCTTTTCTTTCTTTCTCTCTCTCCCCTTTTCTTTCTCTCTCTCTCTCCCCTTTTCTTTCTCTCTCTCTCTCCCCTTTTCTTTCTCTCTCTCTCTCCCCTTTTCTTTCTCTCTCTCTCCCCCTTTTCTTTCTCTCTCTCTCTCCCTTTCTTTCTCTCCATCTCTTTCTTTCTCCCTCCATCCCTCATTCATCTCAGACTCTAACCACACACCCTCCGAGCCACACCCATGTAAACCACACCAACAATTTCACATAAACCACGCCCATTGTTTGCCACCGTAGAGGGCCCCTTAGTAGAATTTTGCTTAGGGCCCCAGGGAGGTCAGAATCGGCACAGTTTATCGCCAATCCGTGTTTCACAAAAAAAAGTGAGGTGAAATCTTCTGAACAGATGCGCACAGACAGCAAAACAAATGTTACAGGGTGATAACCCCTCTCTATGTTTTCCAAAAAGCTTAAAAATGTATTTTTTGGCTGGAGCTACACAAATTTACCAGTTCAAAATTACAAACAGATTCTACTTAACAACAAACCTACTGTCCCGTCTTGTTTGTACCGCCTGTACACTTCTGTTCAAAGTATATAGGGCCAAAGGGTCTGGTAATGACCTGGGGGAAGTGGGATGCTATTTTTCGCAATGATTTTCATCCATGTTGCAGGGACCAGACATTACATTAAAGCTGCAAGCAGTTTTAAAAGACCTTTTTCCTATAGAAAAGTAATTTTGTGCAGGGACAGTTCTAAACATGGGAAACATGTGCCACTTCTCAGGCATACTATGGACACCCAGCAGGTATGATATTTAAAGGAATATTTCAATTATTTTTTTCACTTTAAGCATCATTAAAATCACTGCTCCTGAATAAAGTTTTTTTTGCATTGATACATGTTCCCTGGGGAAAGACCCGGGTCCCCAAACCCCGTTTTAGGACAATAACTTGCATATTAGCCTTTAAAATTAGCACTTTTGTTTTTAAACATTCGTGTCCCATAGACTTCAATGGAGTTCTAAAGTTTGCGCAAACATTCAGTCCGTTCAAAGGTTCTGATGCGAACCGAACCAGGGGGTGTTCGGCTCATCCCTACTCTGCAGGTACGTAAAATACAGGCTTGTGAATCAGCAGTGATAATGCTAATAGTCAATATCCCTGCAACATTTTTCATCTCACTGTAGTGCAAGCAGGCACAGTCTACACAAAAGTGAAAACTCTGCTTTTAATTCTGGAGCAGTGTTGCATTGTTAGAAAAAAAACTAATACAAATACGTATGTGGTAGCGCTGCTAGGTAAATAAACATAAATCAATAAATTGATAGTACATACAATCAAACTTCTTATAAAGTGCATGCTCCATTGTGCAAAATAGCAAAATATATATCTAGATAGTGATGAAATAAATATGAAAAAAAAGTCGACAATATATACAAGGTGCATGTTCCACTGTTCAAAATAGCAAAAAAACGGAGTTAGGCTTACAGGTAACTCTCTTTCCAGGATTCTTCCAGGACATCCCTGAGATATATGGCTCCTCCCTCCGGGACAGGAAACACATTCACCCAAATTATAAAAGAAGGTCCTCCAGGCCTTCTCCTCAGTTCATCCAAGAATTCCTGAAGGCTCTGAAAAACATAACATACTAACACATCGTCAGTACACATATCCAACTCCTGTTTACAAACTATAAACTCTGGGTGGGAAACCGGGCTGTCCTGGAAGACTCCTGGAAAGAGAGTTACCGGTAAGCCTAACTCCGGTTTTCCCCCCTCGTCTTCCAGGACAGCCCTGAGATGATAAACAAGAAACTTACTTGTCAGGGTGGGGTAGCCGCCTGGAGGACCCTTCGGCCAAATGACTGATCTTTCTCAGACATTAAGTCCAGGCGATAGTGCTTGGCGAAGGTCGTATAGTTTGACCATGTTGCCGCCTTACAAATTTCTTCCGGAGTGGCTCCGGCCTTTTCCGCCCAAGAACTCGCAACTGCTCTAGTAGAGTGTGCTTTGACAAATGGGGCTTGCTTACCCCTAACTCATAAGCTTTAGCTATCGCTAACCTGATCCACCTGGCAATGGAAGACTTAGATGCTTTTTGCCCCTTCCTAATCCCCGAAAAATTAACAAAAAGAGAATCAGACTTTCTGAGTTCCTTGGTTACCTCTAAATAAATTAAAATACATCTCTTGACATCTAGAGATGTCCCCTCTGAGCTTGAGGGAGACAAAAAAAGTCGGAAGGACAATGTCCTGTGTCCTGTGAAATGAGGACGCCACCTTGGGGAGAAAGCTGGGGTCTGTTTTCAACACAACTCTATCCTCATAAATTAACAAAAATGGCTCTCTGATAGAAAGCGCCTGAAGATCACTTACCCGCCTGGCGGAAGTGACTGCTACCAACAGAACTGTCTTAAGGGTTATCCATTTTAAGATAGATTCCTCCAGAGGCTCAAATGGACTAGCTGACAATGCTTTAAGTACCAAGGAGAGATCCCAAGGAGGACAGGGTGAGATCTTCACCGGCCTAGATCTAGACAAGGCTTTGAAAAAGTTCTTAATAAAATAATTCTGCTGAAGGGAACATTGAAGAAAGACACTAAGGGCCGCAACCTGCACTTTTAGGGTACTTGGAGATAAACCCATATCTACCCCTGCCTGCAGAAAATCTAGAATGGCTGGGACCCCTGGTTGATCGATTCCCTGCTCTTCTAACCAGACAATTTTTTTTCCAGAATTTGGCATAAATTGTTCTAGTAACAGGCTTTCTGCATTGTATCAGGGTTTTGATTACTTTCTCTGAGAAGCCCTGTGTTCTCAGCAACTGTTCCTCAGATACCACGCAGTTAGGTTTAGTCTGTCTACCTGCGGATGAAGAATGGGACCCTGCGATATTAGATCCCTCCTGCTGGGAAGACGAAATGGGGAGAGAATGGCCAGATTTTTCAAAATGGCAAACCAGGGTCTTTTCGGCCAAAAAGGAGCAACCAAAATTAGATCAGTTCTTTCCGACCAAAATTTCTGAAGGACTGCTGCGATCATCCTTATTGGAGGGAAGGCGTAGCAGCTGTTGAACTTCCATGTTCTGGAAAAAGCATCTATCCCTGTAGCCCTGTCTCCTGGATGGATCGAGAAGAACTGGATTACCTTCCTGTTCCTTTCGGAGGCGAAAAGGTCCACCTCCGGTTGACCCCATTTCTGCACTATTTGAGCGAAAACCTCCTCGTGTAGTGCCCACTCGTCCTGACTCACCTGTTGACGGCTCAGATAATCCGCTAGAGAGTTCTGGGTGCGTTTTAGGTGGACCGCTGTCAGTGAAGCCAGGTTTGTTTCTGCCCAGGAAAAAAATGTGTTGTCTATACCCTGAAGAGCAGAGCTTCTCGTCCCTTCCCTCCCTGCTTGTTCACATATGCCACAGTTGTTGCATTGTCTGTGCGAACCTGCAGATGTTGCCCCTTCAGGCTTGTTTGGAACACCTCGATTGTTTTCAGGATTGCCAGGAGCTCTCTCTGGTTTGAGGAACGTTCTGCCTCTCTTGGAGACCATGTTCCCTGGGCCACTGCCTCCCCCAGGTGGGCTCCCCACCCCCAGGCACTGGCATCTGTAGTTACTACTGTTTCTACCGGCAGGGTCCAGGTTAGACCTTTGTCTAGATTGTGGCGCGTTCGCCACCACCATAGAGTCCTTTTGACTCGGGACGAGATTGGAACCTGGACCTCCAAGTCTTGACTTTGGCCACTCCAAAACCGAAGCATTAGTTGCTGCAATGGACTTTTATGAAACCTCGCCCAGGGTACCGCTGGAAAACATGCAGTCATAAACCCCAGCACCCTCATAATATGTCTGACTGAAGCCTCTCGGTTGGACTGTAACTGGGCTGCTGCCTGTTCTACCTTTACCATTTTTTCTTCTGGGAGATAAAAAAATTTCTCTACAGAAGATATCCTGTAACCTAGGTACAGAACCTCCTGGGATGGGGTCAATTGAGACTTGTCCCGGTTGACTATCCACCCGAGAGAGGAGAGAAAGTTCTGAGCTTCCTGCAAATCCTTATCCAGCTGTTGGGCTGATCCTGCCACGAACAGGAGATCGTCCAGATAAGGAATTACAATTATCGCCTTGTTTCTCAGCGGTGCTAGAGCCTCTGCCAGGACCTTCGTAAAAATTCTTGGCGACGAGGACAGACCAAAGGGAAGGGCTTGGAACGGGAAATGTTTGATCTCCGAGTTCACTTTTACCGCCACCCTGAGGAACTTTTGGAAGTCCAAATGAATTGGGACGTGTAAGTAGGCATCCCTGAGGTCCAGGGTGGCCATGTAGCACCCTGAAAACAGAGACCTTGCCACTGTGAAAATTGACTCCATCTTGAACTTTTTGTACTTTACAAATTTGTTCAGGGGACGAAGATTCAGGATCATTCTGAATTTTCCCGATGGCTTTTTTACTACGAATACATGGGAATACGTCCCTAGACCCTGTTCCTTTTGTGGGACTTGAATTAGAACTATTTGGTCTACTAACTCCCCTAGAGATAGGCCCAAGGCCTCTGCCTTCTCCCTGTCCCTGGGAGGCTGGATAACCAGAAAACTTGGGGGGGGGGGGGGTGTTGTCGTGAACTCCAACTTGTATCCGTTCCTGATTATGTTTAAAATGAACGGACTTGAAGTTGCCATGGTCCATTGTGGGAGAAACTGCCCCAATCTTCCTCCCACCGGGACGCAAGAGTCACACTGTGGCTTGGGGGTGGTTTGAGGAGGATTAAACAATATTCCTCCTCTCCCCCTACCCTTATGGCCTGCCCAGTGTTTCTTTGGTTGGCCTTCCTTTTGTAGGTTTTGTTTGAAACCTCGAAAAAAACGTTTTCCCCCCGCTTTTTTCTTTCTCTCAGGAAAAGCCTTTTTTCTGTCCTGAGTCCTTTCTAGCGCTTCCTGTAGGCCTGACCCAAAAAGGTGGTCACCTGAAAAGGATAACCCACATCGTTTTAACTTGGAGGCGGCATCACCTGTCCAAGTTTTCAGCCACACTGATCTTCGGGCTGCATTTACCAAGGCTGCTGATCTAGCTGCCAACTTTACTGATTCTTCAGAGGCATCAGCCAGAAAGCATACAGCTTTAAAAAGAAGAGGAAAAGATTTTAATATCTCCTGTCTAGATGTACCCGCCTGAATGTGGGTTTGCAACTGAGTAAGCCAACATTCTAGATTTCTAGCTACACAAGTTGCTGCTAGTGCGGGCTTCAGACTTATTGAAGAGGCATCCCAAGCTCTCTTCAACAACAAGTCCCCTCTCTTATCCATCGGGTCCTTCAAGGCCCCCAAATCATTAAAGGCCAGATCCGTTTTTCTTGATATCCTGGACAAAGAGGCATCTAATTTTGGAACCTTGTTCCATGGCTGAGACCCATCCGAATCAAAGGGGAATCTCCGTTTAAGGGAGCCTGAGAAGAATGGTCTTTTTTCAGGCTGTTCCCACTCCCGCAGAATTGTGTCAATCAGGGATTTGTGAACAGGAAAAACCCTGGATCTATTTGCACTAGACCCCTGGTACATGAGGTCGTGCTTGGAGAGCTGAACCTGTTCCTCACGGATCTCCAAGGTATCATAAATAGCCTTTAGTAGGTCTCCTACATCTTCCAAGGACAATTTGTACCTAGAAGCCCTGGAGGAATCATCTTCTGCCTCAGAATCTGATGCTGATCCTGCCTGAGAGGAAGCAATAGACCTAGGAGTCTGCTCCCTGTACTCCTCCTCCTCTTGAGTCTGGGACAAGGCAGGCATACTAGATGCTCTAAGTAGGGACGAGGCGGGACCCTGCATCCTGTCTATCAGTCCTTTAAAAGACTGGAATGTGGACGCCATTTCCTCCTTAACAGAGGATAATAACTGGCGGCAAGCAGTAACTGAGTCATCTTTTATCAGACTGCTAACACATTCTGGGCATAACGGCTTGTCCCAACTGGAACCTAGCTTTGTCCCACAGACGGCACACTTTCTTCTAGGCGGCTGTAGAGTTTTAATCTGAAATAGACACAAACCAGAAAACAAAAACTCAGTTACCAAACAGCCTATGCCTGAACACCACTGTGCCTAGCTCCTAGAAGTGCCGTACCCACCACCAACAAGGTTCGCCACCCATGGGGGGTATTTTTGGCCAAGTAGACCAATTCCCCCCCCCCAGAGTAAACCATGTGCTCTCACCAAGCTTACCTGGGAGGGACCGGTGCCAACCGAACCAGGGTCTGGATGTGCCGCTGCAGCTTCCATGGTTCTGGTGCTTTTGTCCTCAGCGATCCGAGATACACCACTAGGCTCCGGCTCCTACATAGCCACTGCCGCACCTTTTTGAAACATGGGAACGATGTTTCCGGCGCCCCCTGATGACGCGCTTCCGCCCGGGATCTCACTTCCCTTCCTTGGAACGCAGTGGTTCCGCCCCTCCAGCGCCGATCCCGGAAGTGCTGTATCCACAACGCGGCATATGGCGTCTCTCGCCTTTCACCGCTGCTTCCTGAGCTGAGGCCATGAACACACTGCCGTCAACCAGGGGTCCCACTCTCGCTGAGCCAAGGCAGCGGTGGCCATCAGCGACACTCTCTACCCCCGGGCCAGAGGCGTGCTGTAGGAGGTAGGTTCAGCTCTTACTCCCACAAGGGGAGAACTGGGGAAAAAATAAAGTAGCAACGTTCCCAAATGTGCTCCTTCCCGTCTGGCAGGAAACACAAAAACTGAGGAGAAGGCCTGGAGGACCTCCTTTTATAATTTGGGTGAATGTGTTTCCTGTCCTGGAGGGAGGAGCCATATATCTCAGGGCTGTCCTGGAAGACGAGGGGGGGAAATAATAATAATAATATATAAAGTGATAAAAAAATATGATGAAAAAAGTCCACAATATTAGAAGAGACTAACAGATAAAAGCTCTAAACTGTCTCTACTTGTGAACCGTGTTTCACGAACACACAATGTGACTCCACTCCCTGACTTGTGCTACCTTTACCGAGTGCAATGCAGGCTCACCTCCATCATAGACCCCTAGGGGTTAATTGGGTTTATAGGCTGATACTCTAGTTCCTTAAGACACTGTGTGATTTCCCTTTAAGGATGGCTTCACATTAGTCACCAGTAACTCCAAGAAGACACGGGAAGACAAACATGCTTCCAACAGTGCAGTACCTAGGGGTAATTCTTACCACACAAGCTTCATAAAATGCCCTCACATTTATTGATTAAAAACAAGGCATATAACAACATCCAGCAAGTCTCACGTATTGTGATGATAGTCCCACCGCCAGGCTACGCCTCTACGCATTACGCCACAACACATAGCTCCACACAGGTATTTTCTCTCATTGTAGATGTGGGAACACATAGGTGGTAGCAGCGGCTTGACTTGCATCCCTGTCACTGGGGGCTGCACACAGCCATTCACTTGCTTTTCAGTGTTGCATTATTACCACACCACCGCAAGAAGCCTCATTAGGTGGACTGCACTGGAACTTTCAGCAAGTATTTGTAGGCCTTTTCAAGGGGACTCAGAGAAACATTCAAGCGTAGACGCAGCACATATTTTTAAGTAAGGTCATAATTTTACTTTTAAATCATTTCAATTATATGTATTATTTTTCATTTTATCAATGTTTGTTCACTTTTCTAATCGTTAGAGGTGTAACATCAATATTTGTTTTTGACCATAGTAATGTGAAATTTCAAAGAAGCAGAACTGCATATTTTTCTCAAATTAACAAAATTCTAATAGTGTATGTAGTATTTGTTGAGTAAAGTCCATTAATTTTAAAATCAAATGTTAAAAGCAAATGAAATTTGGAAGTACTTTCATACGCCATTTGTCAAGTCATGGAATGCACTGAGAATTTTTGTACAAATGTTCATACAAACATTTGTTTGGAAATCTACTAGTGAATGGCCAGCTTTACACAGACAAGAATGAATGAATGAATAGAATAGAATAGAATCAATCATTGGTTTTAACCACAGGTTCTTTTTCTTAATAAGGAACTATAATTTAATCAAACGCTGTGCTCTCCTGGGGCTCCCCACTGACCGCTGTCATCTTCAGCTGGTGGCTTCTGGGTACTGACCTCTGGCTATTTAAAATGGCTGGGCCATGGTGACATCAGTCCTGTGCATGCGTGAGAGTTCAGTTTGTTTGACATTGCTGAAATTGTGCCCTGAGCTGGGCATGTGCATATCAGTGTACAGTGGTGGACAGGCAGGTACAAAACATTAATGCTGCTGAGACATTGTATGTCTCTTCTGTATTAAAAATTCTGCCTGCTCCCCACTTTTTTTAATACTAATGTTCCACTTCAATTCTGAATTTTTAAAATAACAAATGCAATATTTCAGAGGTTGAATATAGTTTAATACCTTTGGTAGTTTAATAATACATTGTTTAAAGGGGTCTATATTCCAGACAGAAGTAAAAACTGGAGAGTAAGGAAGGACAAAGAGGTTTGTGTTTAAAGAGAGACAGTACCTCTGAATGAGGGGCACTGGGGAGCTATGCAGGGATAGAAGCAGCCAGACAACTCACTATTCCAGCTTACTATTGGCTGTTATTGAGACATAAATGGCACAATATCAAGTCTTTTCTCCTTTCTTAGATGGGAAAGAGGAACGCCTGTCAGTATAAGGTATATAAGCATATGGATACACCCCACCATACACCCAGCTACACTGACAATTAAAAATCAATAAGAAAATGACTGCATAAACAAAATACATTTTCTCACCTCTACTTTTCCTTAATACTGGCTTTTAGTAATTTACAAATGCAATCATTTTGGAGGTTTTGGCAGATAAACTGTACAATGTAATATAGAGGTCTATATATCAGTCAGGAAAGAGGAACAGAGAAGTGAAGAGAGGGATTTTGGCTCCAAGATATTGCCAAAACAGTTAGGAGAAACCAGACAACTCAATATTGTGACTATTGGTTATTTCTGAATCACAATTGTGGTCAACAAATTAGACAGGAAGGATGAGGTATATAAAAGACTTACCATTCTAGCATCCCACAAGGACAAAGTCTTGTCTGCAGAGCTGGTGAGCACAATGTTGGAGTATGGAAGGAACTCAATGCTGTTGACAGAGTCCACATGGCCTCTCATGGTGTACCTACACCGCTCACTGTCAAACAAAAGCCATAAGAGATTAGCTAGCAAGTAAAGGCACATAAACAACTGCTTGTTCTTGCAAATCTGCAAATTCAAGCACTGCATTCATATTTTAAAAGTTTAGATAAAACAATGAATACTACATAGTAAAAATATTCTTGCCACCATGTTGATGAAAACCAGCAACTTAGTTTACAAAATTTGCATACAAAGACTCTGATATTTAATATTAAAAGTAGGACCAATATTTTCCATAATTGAAATAATGTATTCAGACAAAGAGAACAAATGTAAAACCTCTGAAAGAACAAGAAAATAAGCAGTTCAATAAGGGAGATAAAACATACAGGAGGAGTTAACACTTAACAATTCACAAGTCGATAGATCAGGTCATTATTATTCCATTGCACGGTGCAAGCCAGATTTCAACTAGTTAGGTTGCCCTCTCTCTAGGCTGCTTATCACTCAATCTCCACAGTAACATATATTGCTGCTTTAAATAACATGTCCCAAATGAATTTCCTGCAGAGCTATGAGATGTAATTAGAACTCACACCCTTATGTGTCAACAAGGAAAGCAGGCAGGCTACATAAGAAACTAGAACACATAGTGCATATGGCACTCACTTATAGTGATTGACACAAAGGATAGACAAGTGGGCTGCATGGAGACTAGGGTGAGATTAATTAGCTGCCACAACAGGAAGAGCCTGGCTGAGATATTTTCCAAGGTGAAAATGGACTAAGGTGATGGACCCTGACAGCCCGCATGTGAAAAGAGACAATACAAGAATATTCATACAGTATGAGTACTTTTAGCCATATAAAAAATTCATGGAGCTCAGATAAGTTTTTCTCAAATTATTTAGCAAAATTCTGGCATTGCATTTAATGCTCAACACAAGTAAACTGCATGAAAAAGTCAAAAGTGATTAAGACAGGATCGTTCCATACAATGTCTACCCATTAAAATCCACGTTTTGTAATTAGTCCTTGCCGGTGGAATTAGTAAGTAAACAGGACTCTGTACCTTACTTGAAGAGTTCAGTGTGGTGCCTGACATTGCAAGCTACAACAATATCTGCACTGAAGAGTACCCACCAACTCCCTATAAGAGGGAGACATTTTTACATTATTTTATAATTTGGGTAAAGCTCATTGTTTTGCAATGCATGCATAGTATGGTATGTTGTCTAGTTAGACCCCCTTTTACACTGAGGGCATTTTGCAGGCGCTATAACGTTAAACATAGTGCCTGCAATCCGCCCTTAAACAGCTGCTCCTCAAACTCCAGTGTAAAACAGACCAACAAATTGGAGAAAAGACTGCGCTAAACTAAATAAAGTGATTGAGAAAATTGCTGCCACTACCAAAAAATTGTGGATACAAAATTGGAAAAGTGTTTAAATATGAGGTACAGCGCTCAAAAATAAATATTGGCAGCAGCCAATCCCAGACGATGTCCGCTTGTGACGAAACGCGTAGGGTGGTCTGTGTTCCCGACAACATTACACCTCTCCATACGGAGATCCTGTGAAACAGCCAACAAACTTAGCGGATGAGACATCGAGAAACGTCGTATTTGTACCTATATACACCGCGCATTCCCTACTTGCTCTTGTAAGTGCAATACGATCTTTTTCATTAAACCCATTTTATCGCAGTATACACTATGGATCTTTTTTTTATTATTTCTCTGAAATACTATTGATCCAATCTTCTGCATACGTCTAGTTTTAACCACGAGTCTTCAGGGAGATGTTAAACACCTCAGGCGCATACTGACCGCTGTGATTGTGGTCAAAGCTTCTGGTAAGGAGACTGCATCAACAGCACTTTGGTGTCCCCCCTGGTGGAAGGAGTGTATTTTTTGGCTTTACCACACAGTTTATATATAAAGAAGAATTCCCTTGATTTATACACATTCAGTTGTGAATATTGGGACTTTTGTATTATTTTTAGTGGATTACCACCTTCACTTATTTATGTATTTAAATAGTTTACAATTTAGATTAGATTCCATTGTTATTTCATATATGTATTTTTCATTGCACATATATGTTGTATATTTTCCCAATTTTCTCATAGAAGTTTTGGGTATCATCAATATTTATTTCTTAGCGCTGTACCTCATATTTAAACACTCCAGTTTGAAAGCCCAAGGGGCTTTCACACTGGAGCGGTGCGCTGGCAGGTCATCAGAACAAGTCCTGCCAGCAGCTTCTTTGGAGCGCATTAGCAGTGGTAAAGTCACCGCTGCTAATGCGTTCCTGCCCATTGAAATCGATGGGTAGCACTGCCGCCCCGCCGGCAATATGCAACTGTAGCGGCGCATTGCGGGCAGTATTAACCCTTTCTCTGCCGCTAGCGGGGGTTAAAAGCGTCCCGCTACCGACCAAAATGTGCTGCAAATCCGACGGTAAAACAGCAACATTTTACTGCTATTTTACCGCCGACGCTATGGGCACCAGTGTGAAAGGGGTCTTAAAGCATTTGTTAACACAAACAAAAACAAAAAATACAAATAGAGAGCCTGTTCCCTTAAAGCAGTGCTTGTGCTGTCTAATCTGCCCCTCTCTAAACTGTAATAAACCTGGCTGATCCTGACATTTCCTGTCTGTGTACCACCTCTCTGAGTTGACCACAATAATCAGGGCTGCTGTCCTTTCATTATCTGCAGCTCTCCTCTCTCGCTCTGTGTTCTGTGCCCCTGTCTCCACCCCCCCATCCCCTGCCACTATTAATACAAAAAAAAATTAAATGGTCACTGGCAGCCCCTCTATTATGGATAGACATACCGCACTGTATAAGTCTTTTATAAAAACAAAGCATGAAAATCCAAATTCCAGAATGACTTTCCTTAATAATACAAAGCAAAAACTCATGGAAATCAGCTACATAATCGGCTTCATCTAGCTGAAGTGAAATGTACCCACTTGTTTACTAGGCACACTCGTTCTGCCCAGGACAATTTTCAGCTTACAGAGCTCTCACATTTCGAATAAAAATTGTCGGTCATGCTGCACTGTACCCATATGAAATTTGTATCCTTTTTTTCACACAAATATAGATTTTATTTGGTATTTAATCATCACTGTTGTTTTTATTTTTTGCTACAAAAAATACCGAAAATTTTGAAAAAAAACAAACACAACATAGCGTGAAGGAAATAAAAAAAAAACACTACCCAAAATGTTTATTTCCATGATCAGCTGTCATTGGCTGACAGCTGATCATGTGGTAAAGGGCCTGCTGTGATTGGCCCTTTACCCGATCTAAAATTAGCCAAGTCTCACAGACTTGGAGATCACAGAGCACCGCCGCCTGCACGCCCCCTGGGAAAGCACAATAATGGGAGGATGACTATGGATGCCCTCCCGGCAATTTAAGCACATGCTGTAGCTGGTATAGGAGCAGATTTTCACAGAGAACACTACATCACACCAATACAGAAAACCTGTTAAGACCTGAGACATACTACAATTATGTCTTCCCAGTTTGGGATATCCATCATTTATTGGACATGAGGAAGTGGGTCAGCTCATGAAACGCGTAGGGTAAATATATATGAATAAGCAGTTTCTTAAATAGTTTTTATGGAATAAAACCCTTTATTTAAAGAATTGTAGAATGATCTAAATAAAGTTATGTATATGTTTTAATTATAACTTGTTGGCCTAGTGGTTATTAACCCAAGGAAGTACATGACAAGTCCCAAACCTTAATCAGATTTCTACTTAAACTAGGGGAAGAGTCAGAGTCAGGTAACAGGTTCTGGTAACAGGTTTAAATCAGGGCACAAGACGAAGCCAAGGCACAGTGTGATGAGCTTGCATGGTCTTTATACCATTACCTATCAGGTTCAGGTAATTCCTAATTGCAGCAGGAGATATCTGCTCCACCTTACCAGGATCCACCTGCTGGTGGACGCCAGTACTGCGGCCCAAAGATCACATAACACCAGCAGGGAAAGGCTCGCCTGACAGTTCCAAACTGCCAGGAGACACCTGCTGGTGGACATCAGTACTGCATGGAAAATATCAGATGGTATCACCAGCTAGTGGAACCTTTCCTGACACCAGATCAGTATAAACCCTCATATACTTGTCTCATTATATCAGTAGGTAGTTGAGGGACTACATTTCACAGTCTCGGAAAACACAAATGATTCCCTTGGGTAAGGTCCTTTTTTTGGTTAAAGAGTTAGTTCACCTTCCTAATAAAATTTGTAGTGCAGTCAATGGGCCTCGATAGTTTACAACTCATGGTGCAATGTACAGAAGTTGAGTCTCCTTTAAATTATAAACCTTTAGACCAACTTTTGCTTCCACAAAGCCTGGCTAAAAATAAAATAAAAGCAGCATTCTGAGCAATCAGAGTTGCATAAAAGCAAAGTCGATTGGTCCATTGGACTTGCCTATCATCACAGAAATGAGAGCAGAGATGTTGCATTGCTTGTCCATACATTTGTACAATTGCTGGTGTTTCTTGGATGCCATGCTGTATATTACCATCGGAAAGCAATACAGAAACTCCATACTTGTGACGGTGATGGTGGAGGTGCACCCGTGAAAGTGTGCTCAACAGACCATTAATCCTAACTGTTATGCAGGACAGCGCCATTCACTCAGAATGCTACTTTTTTGGTTGGGCTTTGTAGAAGCCGTGATTGGCCTAGAAGTGTGTAATTTAAAAAGGAAGCCCAATTTCTCTACACTGAACCTCGATTTGTAAACTACCGGAGCCCTTTGACTGTATGGCAAATTTTATCATGTTCTAACTCTTTCATTATTAAAGTAATATATAACAAAGTTTACTATGATTGCATTTTCCTTGCTTATTTTGTGTATTTGATATCCTGTTCATATTATATTAGTACTGATAGCTGAACCTGAAAATAACCTGAACTGTATAAACTATTATGAAAGTGCTATTGTATGTGTGACAGGGATTATTATGTTAACAAAGGAAACCTTTCTTTCTTTTATTGTTGACTGGAATAGAGTTACCAGACTGTCAGAAACTGACATGTAATCATTACAAATGTTAACAGGATGAGAATACATGTTTTATTCATCCAACTGCTTTTAACAATAAAATATTATTATTATTTTTTGGTTTTGTTTTGCAGAAGAACTACATATTTAAAGTGACACTGTCAAGGGAAATACATGGGCTACCACTGCTGGCCTCCTTCTACAAAAAAAAGGTTGTTTCCTGGCTTTATGAATGTTGTCACACAAATGGCACAAGCATGGCATACATGTGTCAGAAAATGTATATTCCTTATCTTTATACTTGTTTAGGATCAGTGACTGAGGGGGGCATTGAAGCCAATGCATCAACGTGACAGACATGAAACTAGCTTTTTACAAAGACTGATCAGCAATGGCACCTCCATTATTCTCTCATGGCATGTTTCCTTTAGGGTGAATGTCTTGAAATATATTTAAGATGTCTTCAGATTAACCAAAACAATGAAGCAACAGGATTGGGAGATAGATAGATAGATAGATAGATAGATAGATAGATAGATAGATAGATAGATAGATAGATAGATAGATAGATAGATAGATAGGATAGATAGGCTAACCCTATAAAACACTGAAAACTCCTTTAAATAGTAGGTTACTCCAACATTTCATATTCCCGGTGTGCCTGCTGTACCAGGTACTTGTATCAAAAAAGCATTCTGTTCTGTTTGTATTGCATCTTTGTGTGAAATACCAGTTTATCTACTTTCATATTAAAAACTGTCCACACTAGGCATGAAAGCACATACTGGTCCACTTTCTGGCTGAGCTGGGAACTTACTCTTCTCTCCAGTGATAAGTCTGTGCCCTCCCCTGGCACAGCCATTCACTGGTAAGACCAGCGTGCTGTGGTTTCTCCTCCCCAGATGTCTCAGCTCCTTATGCAGCTGAGAAAATAGCATGTATGGTCACAAAAGACAAAAAAAGGTATTTAAATTATGTATACAAAATGTTTTTCCTTTGATTTCTATTTTAAACCAAATTAGTTGATATACATGGTAAAGGTTTACGTATATTTTAAACACTTTGATAAACAAGACATACTGGCAAGTAGTGACTATAACAAACTCAGACCAGTGAGGATAATATTACATATACAAATAGATTCAATGGGAATTCACAAACAATTAAAGTGGTCTTAAAAGAGAAGTAAGGCCAAAGCTTTTTCTAGTCATGTTGGCAGCACAACAATTTGGATCAGGTCTATTTATACACTACAGCCCAATTCAAATCTAGTTGTGTAGGCGGCACAAAAGTTTATCTTGGTCTCATCAGACCACAGGATATAGTTCCAGTAATCCATGTCCTTAGTCTGCTTGTCTACAGCAAACTGTTTGCAGGCTTTCTTATTCATCATCTTTAGAAGAGGCTTCCTTCTGGGATGACAGCCATGCAGATCAATTTGATGCAATGCACGGCATATGGTCTTGAGCACTGACAGGCTGACCCCCCAGCCCCTTCAACCTCTGCATAAATGTTGGCAGCACTCATGCATCTATTTCTGGATATGAAGCCGAGTATGTGCACTCAACTTCTTTGGTCAACCATCAATATGGACTACCTGCAGACACATTCAGCTATGTAGGAATTGTGGTATGCTTGATTTTTTTTTTTTTTTATCTTTTATGGTTTTATTTGAAGATCTGAGCTTATGCTTGATGTTTTAGAACAATTGATGTAAAAAAAAAAATTAATTGTCCTCTATTTAATGCCATTTTTTTTGTAGATTTGAATGGAGTAGTTAGGGGGTTAGATACCCTGTCAGATTTGTTTTCTGTCTGTGCCCCAACTTTGAAAATGTTAGAGAAAACCTAAAGTCTTAGGTGGTCAACAGGTCAGAGATAAAAGGGAAAATATTGAAATCAGAACACTTATTTTGGTGACACCCGCCTAAAAGAAGATTTATTTTCCATAGGACAGAACTCTTCTCACTTCCTGTTATTCATTCAGAGTGGGAAAAAAAGGTAACTCTCCCTAATGGGACACAGACAGCAAAAAAAAAAAAATGTCTTTAGATTTGCTTTAATTTCTCCACAGTGGCTGCCGCTATGAAGGCAGGTGAGCTTTTTTTAAAAGGCTATATAGGGAGCTGTGGTGGCTCAGCGTGATTGGCACTGCGCTGACAAGCCATTCACCTCTGCAGCCAAGGGTTCGGATCCCGGTCTCGGCTACATGTGAATTGAGTTTGGTGGTCTCAGCCTGGCTCCCGGTGGGTGTGCTATGCAAGGTACGCCTGTGCTTAGTACGCCCACCCCCCCCCCCACAAAACCACCACACTTGCACGCACACAAAATTGGTTTAAAACACATGCACTTTGGCCATGCGGTCTCCTAAAATAAGAGAGGCGAAGGACCTACGGGGCTGGCTGGGTGGGCTAGGCCCCCTCACTCCCTCATAGGGGGAGTCCCTCTGCCCCATTGGGGTCCTGTTGGGCCCCAGTTGGGCTCCCAAGAGGAGCAGGTAGGGCGGGGTGAGTGGGAGGCCCCCCTTCACACCCGCCATTGCCACCAGGGGCATGGAGAAGGATGGCGATTGCCTCCGGGGGGAGGGTCTGCCTACTCCCAACTCCTGCTGTCCGGCTCCTCTCTCTCGAGTTCACGCACAAAAATACACTTTAAAAAAAAAAAAAAAAAGGCTATTTATTGCTTGTAAAATATATATATATATATAGAGTTGAGCGGAATACGCCATATTCGATTTCGCGATATTTCACGAATATATAGAAGAATATTCGTGAAATATTTGTTAATATCGAATATTCGTGATATTTTATCAAAAAAACATAATGCTAATAACGCTAATAACGCTAATGCGAATGCGAAATTGATTGCGAAAATCTCGTCCACGCATGCGAATGCGCGCGAACAACACGCGAAAACGGAGATCATTTCCTGGATTACTAAACTAATAGGCACTAAACACTAACTCTACTTACACAAACGTATATGACTAAACTAAAGCTAATTTTTTTTTTTTTATACACAAAACACAGAAGGACAGAGAAAGTATTTGCGAATATTCGTAATACGAATATTCGCATTGCGAATATTCAGCAACATAAAAGGATCGCCTCAGCTACTCGGCCCAGGGTCTCTAATCATACCAGCAATGCTTTTAGACGTTGATGAGATCACTAGGATGTGATCTGTTTTAAAAATACATTTGAAAAAATACGAATATTCGCAGCGATATTCGAGTTAATCGCGAATACTCGAATATGCAATATTCGTAACGAATATTCGCAATGCGAATATTCGTGAGCAACACTAATATATATATTTATATATATATATATATATATATATATATATATTAGAATCTGGCCACAGTTCTGCATTAAGAAACCAAATACTGCAGTTGCAACTTTTTTGAGAAAATGTTTACATATATTTAAAGAAAAAACTATATTAACTTTAAGCAAATGTTGTGGAATATCTAAATTAAAGGGTCACTAAAGGAAATTTTATTTTTTTAGCTAACTAGCTTCCTTTACCCTAATGCAGTCCTGGTTTCATGTCCTCATTGTTTGTTTTTGCTGTAATCCTTCTCTGTTCTGCACACTTCCTGGTTGCCTGTTCCTTATGAAAAAAAGTACTAGGAGCTTCTCTCTATGGTCTGTAATCAAGAACGTGTGATTACTGTGTGTCTAAAATCCCTCAGAACCAATCAGTTTCATTTTAAAAACAAACACTGCCCTGTATTGGCTCTGTGTCTCTGTCCTTCACAAAAACATGAAACTAGATGAAAAACAAAACTGAAACTGCAGGCACATTATATGATTGATTTGTATCTATTGTTACTCATTTTTAAAAGGAATCCGTTAACTATTATGTCTCTATACCCTGTAAACAGTCATTTCAGCAAAAAAAAATGTTTTCCTTTACAACTCCTTTAAGTGAGAGTTAGGAAAAAAGATTGCTCACCATAATATTTACAGGCATGAGAGGAGAGATAAAATGAATGGCCATAAGTTGAACTTTAAGGCTGGATTCCAGGAATTAAGCAATGTTCTCAAATGTGGCAGATTACTATGGGTTAAGTCCAATGAGGTGTATGCTACCTCATGGATTAATTTACAGAGTTGCATGCAGCTGCTCTGTCTGCCGCTCCTCCTTCTGCTCAATCATAAGGCACTTTATGTTATGGAGTCCTATTCACAAAATACAAAGCCTTCTGTGAATGGACAGCCGAGGAAAGGTGCGAGCAAAGCTGCTGCTGTGTGAGAAACAGTGTTTCTCCTGTCAAGAGCCAGTACTCCCTACACTCACGAAAACTGGCAATTGTGAATAAAATAAGTAAGTCCAAAAGGTGGCATGCACCTTTTGGACCTAACCCATAAAAAGCCAGCACACATTTTAGAAAGTGGCTGAATTCCTGGAGTTAAAGTGATCATAAAGTGTAATTTTTTTAAATAAAAACAACAAAATGTTATACTTACATGCTATGTTGCAGTGGATTTGCACAGAGCAGCCCAGATCCTCCTCTTCTCTGGTCCCTCTTCTGTGCTCCTGGCCCCTCCCTCCTGTCAAGTGCCCCCCACAGCAAACAGCTTGCTATGGGGCACCCAAGCTGAGTCACAGCTCTGTGTGTCCATTCAGACATGGAGCTGTGCCCTAGCTCTGTCCTGCCCCCTCTCTCTTCGGTTTAGCTGACTGACTTTGACCGCAGCAGGAGCCAATGGCGCCACTGATGTGTCTCAGCAATAAGGAGGGAAAGTCTCGGATGGCCGAGACATTCATCGACATTGCTGGATAGGGATGGGGCTCAGATAAGTATTAGGGGGTGCTGGGGCAGCTACTGCACACATTAAGCTTTTTATCTTAACCACTTACGGGCTGCCCGCCACAGTTTTACATCCTCTGTTTGAAGAGGAATACCATTGTTATGGTAGCAGCTAGCTACCATAACCAGGTATCCTCTTCTTCAGCGGGTGGTCCGCTACAAGATAAAAGTGGTCTCTGTGGCAGGTATGCCGCAAGATTATTTTTATCATCAGTGGGAGAGGGCCCCCAGCTCCGTGTTTGGGGAAGGAGACGAGTGAAGGGAAGATTGTCCACAACCGTCTCCATCACTGCAGGGCGGAAGCAAATTTTTTTTTATTATTGCATTTAAGTCCAAATATGAGATCTGATGTCTTTTTGATCCCAGATCTCATATTTAAGAGGACCTGTCATGCTTTTTTCTATTACAAGGAATGTTTACATTCCTTGTAATAGGAATAAAATTGACACAATTTAATAATAATAAAAAAAAAAACTGTTTTAAAATCAATAAAATAAAGTAAAATATATAAGAAGGAAAAAAAATGTAAGCGCCCCGTCCCAACAAGCTCACGTGCAGAAGCGAACGTATACGTGAGCAGCGCCCGCATATGAAAATGGTTCTTAAACCACACATGTGAGGTATCACTATGACCATCAGAGCGAGAGCAATACTTCTATCCCTAGACCTCCTCCGTAACTCAAAACATGCAACCTGTAGAATGTTTTAAACGTTGCCTATAGAGATTTTTAAGGATAAAAGTTTGACGCCATTCCACGAGCAGGCGCAATTTTGAAGCATGACATGTTGGGTATCAATTTACTCTGCGTAACATTATCGTTCACAATATAAAAAAAATGGGCTAACTTTACTGTTGTCTTAATTTTTTTTCCACATATTTAGCATAACATATCATCCACGAATGCAATCATAACAAAGAAACTTACATAGGTAACGTGCATTGTTCAGACATTAGTAAACATGGATATTAGAACAGCGCGATGCTGTACACATTACCAGATAAAATTAAATAAGCCTAAAGACACCTTATTGATAACCGAAACTCAAGTATCTTGAGAACGGTGCCTATATAGAGCTAAGCAACATTGTGAGTGATCTCAGTACTCCGGGGGCCAAAACCCGTAGGCCTAGCCGCAGCTGCAACTAAAACCTAAACTTTGAAACCCCATTAGGTCAGGGAGGTAAGGAGTGGTTAAAGTGTAGAGCCTAAATAAGCTTGGCCGGTTATATCGCTATAGAGGTAAGGAATGGGTGGAGGGGGGGGGGGGGGTAGGGAGATAAAAAAAAGGGGGGGTGGGGGTAGGGGTCCAGGTGACAAGGTTCTCTTTCCTATGGGAAAATTTGCTATCAAGGAAATAAGGACTTGTAGTAGTCTGAAGTCTTGAAATGTGTCCAGCAGGCCCAGGTTGTTGTGAATTTCTGTATACGGTCTAGAGAGATATGGATTAATTTCTCCATCTCCTCTATTTTGGACACTCTGTTCAGCCACTCCCTAATGGTTGGGATATCTGTTGATCGCCAGTGCGTGGGAATGCAGAGTCTGGCTGCATTGACCATATGCATGGTCAATGATTTCTAGTATGTTTGTTTGGGCAGGGTTGTAATCTAGGGTATAGGTGGTGACTCAGGAAATTATGGCGTGGACTTCTTTCCAGAATGATTGGAGCATGGGACAATCCCACCTTATATGGATCATGGAGCCCAATGCTATTTTGCATTTCCAACATATATTTGCAACTGAAGGTAAGAACTTGTGCAAACGTGCTGGGGTCCTATACCAGTTAGTTATCATTTTGTAACCATTTTTGTGAATCGCTACATTCAGCGACCCCTTGTGAGCAAATGTATGGAGAGATTCCCAGTCCTCCTCTGTGAGTGATAGTTGTAGATCCATTTCCTAGGAGGTATGTAGGGTCTGCTTCGCGGAAGGACTTGAGTAATTTTGGAGTAGGGCATAAATGTATGAAATTAGGTGTCTTTGTGGTATATTGCTTGAGCGTTCCTAAAAAAAAGTGTGCTTGTAAGACCGCTGTGCAAATACTGTGCGACAAAAAGTATTGCAATGACTGCCGATTTTATTCTCTAGAAAAAAATGTATAATGTTTGGAGGTTCTAAGTAATTTTCTAGCAAAAAAATTTTTTTTTAATTTGTAAACACAGAGTCTGAAAAACAGGCTCATTCCTTGAGTGGTTAATGCATAGAATGTGTATACACATATATATATATATATATATATATATATATATATATATATATATATATATATATATATAAACTTCTGCCTTTACAACTCATTTAAGCTTTAAAGCCATACTAAATATTCAGAATCGGTAATCGGTTTGACAATTGGATTGTTTTTTTGCAATTTGGTATGATCACAGGCCCAAATGAGCAATTTTAGGGGAACAGTTCATCGCATCAAGCTTATTTTTCTTTAGGGTGATCCATTTACTAATTTAGCTAATTTTGTTGATTCATAATAACTTATCAGGGAAGCCGTATCACCTGCTAATGTCTTCTTTGTCAAGGAGGAATATGTAATTTTACTCCTTTTCTTATTACAAAGGAAGCTTAGAATAGTTTATTGAAAAAGGCCGCGTACACACGATTGGATATGTCCGCTGAAACTGGTCCGCCGACCAGTTTCAGCGGACATATCCGATCGTGTGTCCGACCTAGCGGACAGGTTTTTCCAGCGGACAAATTTCAAAGCATGCTTTGAAATTTGTCCACTGGAAACCTGTCCATCGGACATGTCCGCTGGTTAGTACGCCTAACCAGCGGACATAAATCTCCCGAACGCGTCAAATGGATTCGACGCATGCGTGGAAGTATTTTACTTCCTGGAGTGGTGACGTGACGGCGTCAACGTCACCACCACGTCACCGCGTCCTCAGTCCGAGGGGATTTTTGTCCGATGGTGTGTACATGCCGTCGGACCAAAATCCGAGGAGACATGTCCGCTGGAAACGGTCCGTCGGACATGTTTCAGCGGACATGTCTCCCTGTGTGTACGCGGCCTTAGGGATTTCAATTAAGGCAGCTTGTAAACAGCAAAACATTAATACTGATAATCATCTTCATAAGATTTTTTTTCCGTAGAATGAAATATATTTAACATCTTATTTACCTATAGTATTTTATGTTCGTCTTTAGAGAAATTAAATAAGCTTTATATAAAGAACAAATGTTATTAAGACACATTCTGAGATTTTTAACGTTTAATGAGTTAATGTTAATGTTCAACATTTCAGATTTTAGGTAGTTTTATTTTCAATCCTGAAAAACTGACTAATAATTGGAGATAGCAGGTTTGATTTTGTTCACCACCTCAGACCTGGGCTAGTCATTAAATCTCACCGTGCATTGGCCCTCATTCAATAATGAGTCTTTTGACAAAAATAACTTTTCATTGCAAATTCTCTAAAACAGCTAACTGCCACTAAAAAAATAAAGGGTAGCACTAATGAAACTTTCAAAAATAAGAATATTCCAAGGGACACAGAGTTCACATAGATCATGCCTGCCATTTGGATTGACTGAGGAACTAATGTGATGGATTGAGCTAGAGCTGAAGATATTGATTAATGTTTAGCACAATGGTGCCTCACTTAAGAAACCTATCAATATCTTATACAATATGGTAGCCCAAGCTATTCCACTTAAAATCAAATGCATTTAAGGAAATGGTTCTTGAAAGTGGTACTTTTCGTATGAAAGTATACATCTTTCTTTTATAAAAAAAATAAAAAAAAAAAGCTTGAAAAAAGCTGATTAGCAGTGCATGTCACACATTTCATAAGGAAAACACGCTGTACAATTCTCTACCTTTTCTTGTGTTTGAGATACCAAACATATTATACTAAAAAACATATTTATGAAGGCAGATTTATGAAGCAGTGAAACCAGTGTTGCCAACCTACCAAATTAAAATTTACTGACACAACACCAACATTTTACTGGCACAGCCAAGTTTTTACTGACATTTCCAAAAGTTACAAATTTACAGTTTTAAGTGCAAGAGTACTTAGGCTACAAATACAATTTGCAATTAGAAATATGATTTAGGTAGATAATAAGGCAAAAAACATACTGTATTTGCTGGCGTATAACACTTTACACTTGAAAAACTGGCCAAAAAGCAGGGGTCGTCTTATACACCGGGTCAGGTGCTGGGATGCCTGCCGACTTCCCGCCGTAAAATGACGGTGGGCGGTCGGCAACCAGTTAATAGAATACATCGCTTGCTGTGATTGGCTCCAGCAAGACTGAAGAATATGGCTCCAGAAGGAAGAAATATGAAGCGTCGGAAGCCTTGGAAGGGGGGGGTCGTCTTATACGGTGAGTACAGGCAAAAAATCGTAAAAAAAAAGTAAAATTAGAGGGTTGTGTTATACGCCTGGTCGCCTTATACACCGGCAAATATGGTACTTCTTATTTTATTTTTGATATAGTAAGTAAGTAGAGACAGGAGGGCAAGAAATTAGAATAGGCATCACACACATAAGATTAACTCTCCCAGTGACACTGACAGCAGTGTGCAGCAGCACAGATGATGACCAGGGCTTTTTTTTCAGGGGGAACTTGGGGGAACTCAGTTCCACCACCTCTGGCTCAGACCCTTTGGTGCCTGCTCACCAGAATCACTTGTAAACACAGAAGTCTGGTTTCTGTGTTTACAAGTGACAGCTCTGCACTCTGTGTGTACCCCCCTGAACTCTGCACTCTGTATGTAATGCAATCCTGGTATTTAATGCCCCTTTAAGACCCTTCTACTGTTTGTGAAATCTGAACGGGGTCGTGGTTGAGTTCCTGCACCTATTTTCTTTAAAAAAAAGCTCCGATGATGACACCTCCCTGACACGTTCCAGTAACAATCTCTCTCCAAGCCTAGTGGTCCCTCCAGTCCACTCCAGTCTAAACAGCACTAACAGTCCCGGTCCCAGCCTGCATTTCTCTCATACCGCATACCCACACACAAGCTCTGGTCGCTACATCTTGGCTCCATTGCACCATGACATCACATGACATGCTAAGGCACCGCCTCCACCAGAGCAGGCACTCGGATGGTCTCAGCCAGCTCCGGACCAAGCCGAGCATCACAGACATATTTTTTACTGGCAACCTTTTACTTTTACTTGCATTTACTGGCAGGAGAAAATACTGACGGTTCGCAACACTAAGTGAAACTTACATTCACCACACATTCACTGTAGATGAATCTGTCAGGCGCAAGTATTTGGGATTACAGTGATTGATTCAGCACCAGTGAATGGTTTTGTGAAAGTCACAGCCACGGCTTTAAAAAAAATTAAGGAAAATCTGTGAGAAGCCCAGCAAGGTTTCCTGCAATGGTTCCTGTGATTAGCTGCTTGTAGGAAGCCCCATTGAAAGCAATGGGATACTGTCCACTTTTAAAAATAATTGCACCCACTCACATGCAATCACTCATGCAGCAATCACATTGAATTGATTAGCCCTGGATGTGGACTGCCTGTATCCAGTTCTGATAACTTGCATGTAAATGCTTTCAATGAAGCTGCTTACTTGAAGCTAATCATGGGAACCCTGGGATTTACACAGGTAATCACTGAATGGTTGCATTTGCAATTTTAAATGCACTCTAGGTGTTGTATCACTTTTCAGTTGCCAGGAAAATACAAAGTATCATGAACATGCTTCCTAGAAAATCTTGGTGTGGGCTAAGAAACATGCAGCGTTTTTCTTTTCCACAAATTATTTGTTATTGAATTGCAGTATGCCTTTGATCTAAAAAATCTTTATACTCCAAAAAAGGAGTCAATTTCCTAGCACAGCCCTCTCTTTCCTTGAACTTCATAGCCCTCTCCTCTGAGTGTCTAACCCTTCTCTCTGCTGGCCCAGCACCTCTTCCCCTCCATTTATTTCCCTACATAACCTTTCAGGTAGGTGCTGGAAGGGAAACATTATAGAACAGTGGTAGGCAACCTTGGAGAAGAGTAGATCTACATGAATGAGATCAAAGATCACCATAGTGCAACACACTTTTTTAAAGATAATCCAGCAAGGCCCTATTAACAATAAGAAAGGTTAAAAGAAAACTTCTGAAAATTTTAATAAATGCCCAAACAAATGTAATAAAAGCCCAAATTCCAGCAACAAAAATAAAAATAGAAGCCCTTTTCCCCAAGCATCATTCTGGATTCAACCTGCAGTTTCCTTCAAGATTCCCAATACAATTGGGGACCCTGGGAGCCTGGAGTGTTGGAATTTGTAACATCTTGCTAAATTCTCTTAAAAGAAAAGCTCCCTTTAGTTTGGAAAATTTAAATTTTGTATAGCCTTGGGATTATAGATCATTGGAAATCAAATCTGTATTAGCCTGCAAAATCCTCAGTCTAGACTTATGTGTAGAATACTGCTGTCTCTAATTGGTTGGAGGCGGACCATGGAGAGCAGATAGTGTTTTTAGTGTGTAGACTAAATCTTCAAATTGGTACTCTTTGGCCCGGATTCACGTAGGGGGCATACCTTTAGAGCGGTGTAGCGCATCTCAAATACGCTATGCCAACGTAACTTAGAGAGGCAAGTGCAGTATTCACAAAGCACTTGCTCTGTAAGTTGCGGCGGCGTAGCGTAAGCATGCCTGATTCAAAGTAGGAAGGAGGTGGGCGTCATCTATTTTAATTAAGCGTGACCCCATGCAAATGAATGGCCGATTAAACGGCGCATGCGTGCGCATGCTCAGAATCACGTTGCATATACTCCTTACGATACGTCGGCTCAATGCCTACAACGTGAACGTGAACGTATTCACGTAGTACTACGTAAACGACGTAAAAGACGCCGGCTGTTCCGACGTCCATACCTTTGAATGGGTTGCGCCACCTATATGGTGGAATAACTTTACGCTGGACGTAACCCTTACGCAAACCGCGTATCTTTTTCGCCTGGCGCATCTACGTTTTTGTGAATTGGCGTATCTTACTCATTTGCATATTTAACATGGGAACGCCAAATGCGTCCAGTGTAACTACTGTATGCGCCCAAGATACGCTGGCGTAGGCAAGTTACGTCGGGCGGCTGAAGCCTTGTTTTACGGCGTATCTAGCCTTGCGAATCGCCGTAAAAGTACGACGGCGCACATTTGTATTTACGACTGTGTATCTGGAGATACGCTGGCGTGAAGCTACCTGAATCTGGCCATTTATGTCCTCTCTATACCATGAAGAAGAATGCTTTGAAAGGCTTTGGTTTTCCATAAGAATGTCACAATATGTCTTGCCAGATCTGTTAGCATTATGACGTTTGATGGAACAGAGTGTGTAACTATCCTCTTGCATGAGGAATGTGTAATAATTGACAGCCTTTATTTTTTGTGTAATTTTATTTCTTGTACTACAAAAATTTAAGATATATATATATATATATATATATATATATATATATATATATATATATATATATATATATATATATATATATTGTGATATTGGGGGATGTTGGCTCTTGTGGTAGATGCGTTTTCGGTTAGTGAGTCCACACCAAACAGGCATATATCGTTAAGGGCCTGGTAGCCCACGTTTATTAAATGAGGAAAAACAAAACAAAAGTCCACTCAGAAATCCCACGCAGGGATTTAAACCTTATTCAGAGATAACTGGAAATACCAGCCCACCTGGCTACTCTTCAACAGCACTGCTGCTACAGGTACTGGTCCCTCAAACCACCAGCTCCTCCAGGCCCACAGTCCTGGATGCAAACGGCTCCGAAGGCCTTCAATGCACACAGCGTCTATCCTCACACAGAGACACTAGCAGCCACTGCTCCAACTCCTCCTTCCTCTCACTTCTACTCTCCCCAGCCCTTCATTATATGAGCTGTGTACATTCGGGCATACACCCTGCTGGCTATCCTTAAAACCCGGACAGAGGGTTGGAGATCCTGTCCCACCCAAGACTCTGAAGGATCTCCAAGCCACAGAGCCCCATGCAGAAATGCAGCCTCTGTGTCCACTTTAATCCCATTTTCATTGGGACAGAGCCTCGCTCTGCCACAATATATAACATACAGTTTGTGTTTGAAATGTTGGTAAAGATTAGTGGCTAAAAAGTCCCACCACAAAATTGTAGTTACTATATATTCTTATTAATTGGAATGTTGGCACAAGTTTTTTGATATTGTGGGCTGAGTTCTGGTTTGGCTGACTGGGCTGAATTCTGGCCTTGCTGAAACTTGGCTTGGCTGGTTGATATTTAGCCTGTCTGGTTGAGCTGAGTTCTCACATGGCGGTCTGGGCTGAATTCAGACCTGCTTGGCTGACTGGCATAGGCTGCGCTAAGTTCTGGCCTGGCTGGCTAGGCTGGGCAGAGCAATGGCCAGGCTGACCGGTTTAAGTTTGGGCCTGGCTGACTGTGCTATATTCTGGCTGGCTAGGCTGGGTTTAGCCTGTATGTGCAGTTTACATTTTGGTCATGGCAATGCAGGGCTCAGGAGAAAGTAGATCAAAGTGCAGAGGGTGGTAATACCGTATATAATGCAGAATTCCTAGGTCAGAAGTTAGTAACACAAAGTGCACAGATTAAGAGTAAGTATTGCAGAGTGCAAGGCTCAGAAGTAAATAAGGCAAAATTCAGGGGGCAGTAAAGACTTTAGAGTTTAAGTGTCAGAAAAAAGGATTTTTAATAAACAGCTTACCTGTAAAATCCTTTTCTTGAAGTACATCACGGGACACAGAGCGCATAGCCATTACACTTGGGTTATATGGGTACCTTCAGGTGATGGACACTGGTGTAATCAATTTCACAGGAAGTCTCCTCCCTATTTAACCCCCTCCCACTGGGAGTGCTTCAGTTTTGTAGCAAGCAATTCCTCCGAGGTTACACAATGTTCCCCAAAGGAGGGGTGGGAGCTCTGTGTCCCGTGATGTACTTCAAGAAAAGGATTTTACAGGTAAGCTGTTTATTAAAAATCCTTTTTTCTTTATCGTACATCACGGGACACAGAGCGCATAGCCATTACACTTGGGATGTCCTAAAGCAATGCTCTATGAAGGGAGGGAGACCGTAAGGCCAAGAATAGCCAAACAAAAAAATTATCAGGAAGTAAAGTAGCTCCACCAACAGAGAAAAGGGGGCATGACCCGGGCCAGAGGATTCTATACTGCTGCCCGTAGGCCCGCCTGCCCAAATGCTGCGTCCGTACCCTTTGCAACGTCCAACTTATAAAATTTAGTAAACGTATGTACGGAAGACCAGGTTGCCGCCTTGCAAACCTGTGCCATAGAGATCTGATGGTGTGCCGCCCAGGAGGCACTCACGGCCCTCGTAGAATGGGCTTTAACTGATAAGGGAGGTGGAACGCGCTTCAGACCATAGGCCTGAAAAATCAGCTGCTTAATCCACCTAGCCAAGGAAGACTTGGCAGCCGGCTGACCCTTCTTGGGGCCATCCAGAAGAACAAAAAGCACATCTGTTTTCCGAATCTTCTCTGTAGCCTTGAGATAGACCCTCATGGCTCGAACCACGTCCAAAGTATGAAGCAGTCTTTCCTCTCTGGACTGGGGAGTAGGAAAGAAGGATGGTAGGACTAGGTCCTGATTCAAGTGAAAACTGGATATGACCTTAGGCAGGAAAGAAGGTTGAGGCCGCAGAACCACTCTGTCCTTATGCAGAATAAGGTATGGCTCCCTGCATGACAAGGCTGCCAGCTCAGAAACCCTTCTGGCCGAAGCCATAGCCATCAAGAAAACCAACTTCCGGGTTAGTAGCACAAGAGGGATTTCTGTCAGAGGTTCAAACGGCTGCCTTTGTAAAGCTGACAAGACCAGATTTAAATTCCAGGGGCAGAGGGGAGCTCTAATAAGGGGATTCACATGCAAGACCCCCTGCAAGAAGGTTTTCATAAGCGAATGGGTGGCCAAGGGTCTTTGAAACCATATCGATAAAGCCGACACTTGCCCCTTTAGAGTACTAAGAGCCAACCCTTTGTCAACGCCAACCTGGAGGAATCGCAAGATCCTGTCAATAAAAAACTTTTGAGACTCGCACCACTCCACATAGGTCCTCCAGACTCTGTAATAAATATTTCTAGAGACTGGTTTCCTAGCCTGAATCAACGTAGATATGACCTGAGCTGAGAGGCCTCTGCCCTTAAGAATTAGGGATTCAGCCGCCAAGCCGTCAAATTTAGCTGCTGTGTAGCAGGGTGGCAGATTGGGCCCTGAGACAGCAGATCTGGGCGCAGGGGGAGCGGCCACGGCGCCCCTACTGACATCCTCACGATGAGTGCGTACCAAGCCCTCCTGGGCCAGGCTGGGGCCACCAGGATCACAGGCCTGCGCTCCACCCTGATCCTCCGTAGAAGGCGGGGAATCATCTGCAGTGGAGGGAACGCATACAGGAGAGAAAACTGGTGCCAGGGGCAAACCAACGCATCGGTCCCGTAGGCCGAGGGATCCCTGGCTCGGGATATGAATTTGTCCAACTTTTTGTTGGATCTCGTTGCCATAATGTCCACATCTGGAACTCCGAATCTTTGGCAAATCTCCTGGAATACCTGGGGGTGAAGAGACCACTCCCCCGGGAGCAACTGTTGACGCCTCAAAAAATCTGCTTGAGAATTGTCTATCCCTGGGATGAACACCGCCAAGATGCAGGGTACATGGGCTTCGGCCCATGAGAAAATCAGGTTTACTTCCCTTTGAGCCGCTAGGCTCCTCGTGCCCCCCTGGTGGTTTATGTATGCCACCGCAGTGGCATTGCTGGACTGTATCCTTACTGGCAGACCCTGAAGGGGAAGAGTCCAGGCCCAAAAGATTTCCCCTTTGACAAACCTTGAGGGACCAGCCACCAGAACAGGCTGCGCCGGACCCCTGGGGAGAGAACTAACGGACGATCTAATGCCTGAATGGACTTGTTCCAAGCAGAGAGAATGGCTGCCTGGAGATATCTGGTATGGATCTGGGCGTAGGGCACTGCTTCGAAGGCGGCCACCATCTTCCCCCGCAGTCGCATACATAGGCGAATAGTCGGCCTCTTCTTGCCTAAGACCATTTGAAGTGTTTGAGTTAATGACCTGACTTTTGCTTGAGGTAGCAATATCCTCTGGCAGTCTGTATCTAGCCGAAGGCCTAGATATTCCAACTGCTTTGTGGGTTGCAACATCGATTTCTTCTTGGTTCACAATCCACCCGAATTCCTCTAGATGCCGAATTGTGCGGACTACTGCATGATTGGGGTTGGAAGCTGATCTGTCGATAACCAGGAGATCGTCCAGGTATGCCAGGACCAAAACGCCTTTTGTCCTTAGGACGGCTAGCACCAGGGTTAACACCTTTGTGAATATCCGCGGAGCTGTTGCCAACCCGAAAGGGAGGGCTACGAACTGGTAATGACGGTGATCTATCATAAAACGAAGAAACTTGTGATGTGCCGGGTAGATCGGCACGTGTAGATATGCATCCTTTATGTCTATAGATGCTAGAAAGTCGTCTTGATGTAGGCTGGCTGCCACCGAACGTATGGACTCCATACGAAAGGTCTGAATCTTTAGAAAGTGATTTAGGCGTTTGAGGTCTAAGATAGGCCTGACGTCGCCATTGGGCTTTGGTATTATGAAAAGGTTGAAATAGAATCCCAGACCCCATTCCTGGGTTGGTATTTCTACAATTACTCCTTGGAGCAAGAGGCGATCCAATGCCTTTACAAGAGAGGCCCTCTTTAATGGGTCGCTTGGAAGACTTGACCCCTGAAAATGAGGAGGGGGACTTCCCGAAACTCTAGCTTGTAGCCCGTGGCTACCACGGACCAAACCCAAGAGTCGGGAATTCTGGCCTCCCACACTTCGGAGAAAACCGAAGCCTTCCCCCCACCCAAGAGAGTGGGGGCGCCCCTTCATGAATCTGACTTGATGACTGGTTTAACCGGCTTGCGAGACCATGGCCTCTTGCCTGCCGTGGCTTGACCTTGTGGGCGGCTATTAAATGCTGAACGCCCGGGAGGCCGTCGATACTGACGGGAAGTTGAAGGGGCCGAGCCTGCGAAGGCCTGTCGCTTAAACGCGGGCCCACGCGGTCTTTTCTTGACAGGTAAGAAAGAACTTTTACCACTTGATATGGTCTGGATATATTTATCTAGGTCTTCACCGAATAGTCTCCCACCATGAAAGGGAAATCCTGCTAAAAGCTTTTTGCAGGGTGCCTCTGCTGACCAGTTCTTCAGCCACAAAAGGGGACGCATATGAACCAACAGCAGAGATAGACGGGACGCCTGTTGAATGGAGTCCTTAATAGCATCTACTGCAAAGCAGAGAGCCCTTGGTAGGTCTGCCAATTCACGAGTTTGCTGAGCCGGCATGTCCCTTAATATCTATTTAGTCTGATCCTTTAACGCCTGACAAACGCCAATGGCTGCCACTGCTGGCTGAACCACGGCACCTACTGTGGTAAAAGAAGCCTTCAGTAGGGTCTCCAATTTTTTGTCGACCGGATCTTTGAACATCTGGACATTTTCAACCGGACAGGTCAGGGATTTATTCACGCAGGAAATGGCTGCGTCCAAAGTAGGGAGTGCCCATTTCTTTGCAAATTCCTCTTCCATAGGATAGAGAATAGAGAACCTTTTAGGAGGGATAAAGATCCTATCAGGTTGAGCCCAATCCTGAAAAATCACGCTCTCCAGAAGGGGGTGAATCGGAAAAGACGCACAACTTAATGGTGCTTTTGAAGAACCTAAAGAGGATACCGCAGGTGCTAATAGTTCTGACACTGGAAGTTTAAAAGCAGTGCGAACCATATCTGTCAGAGACTGGATCCACAGGCCCTCCGCTTGAGAAGCCGAAAAAAAAATTCATCTACAGTGGAACCCTCAATGTCTGAACCGTCGGGACTCGGGTCCGCGTGATCCTCCTGTGGGTCCAATTCCTCCGAAGAGAGGACCTCTGCATCTGAAAACACCAATCTAGGTGACGGGGATCTAGCCCGTTTGCCACTTGGCAAAGAGCGGGCAATCAAAGCAGTTAACCTTTCCTCTAGCCCACCCAGGGTGGTCGCTAGCATTTCTTCCGTAACGTAAACGGGAATGGGTTGATTGGGGGCCGCCTCTGCCCCCAGCACCCTCAATGGCTCCTGCAACATGCTACTCGGTGGTCTATCTGGTGAGGGTGGGACCGTTGGAGCCTGGCCCAAATCCTCTGACCCCGATGGAGACCTTTTTAGTTTTTTGGCACCCTTTGCAGCCTTAGCTGGTCCTGATCCCTTGGGAGCCATTGCACAACCTTGAGACACCCCTGTAGCCAACACCCAACTGTTGTAGCTAGAAGTGAATCATTAATAAGAACAGGCTATGGTAAAAAATTATATATATATATTTTTTTTTTTCAAATTTCCACACGCCCGAGAAGGTGGCAATACCGAGGAAATCCTGTGAGTATTGCAACACCAATGCCCGTTAGCCGGAGCCCAAGGTTGCACCGACTCAGATACTGCCGGATCTAAGGCTGAGTCCCTTTAAGAAAAAAAACTCTTTTTTTTTTTGTCAGTATGGAGCTAAGTCCAGACCTGAAGATCCACAAACCACCACTAGGTGTCACTGCATAGCCAGAATGGCTCAGCTGCGTGCTCTGTGTCCTCTCTCTCCTCTGCTCTCAGGAGGGAATGACCAGCCAGGAAATGCTTTGCTTTAACTGAGACCTGACACTGCTGGCCCGCCCCCCCCATCCCCCCCCCCACGCTGAAACCAACATGGAGGAAGCAGAAAGCAGAGGAGAAGCATGGACCAGTGCTAGCAACCCAACAGACACCAGGTAAGCACCAATACTTAATGTAGTGCACACACAGAGGAAGCTGTCCCCATAGGCTTCCTAAGAAACAGGAGTTTCACCAGCATTCCCCCTTTATAGTACGTGGGGCTGCAGTATCAATGCTAACAGGCAGATCTGGGGGGAGTAGCAAATACATATCTTAAACAAGCATACATAAACCTACATGTTATCTGGGTAAACATTAGTACATCCCATCCTGCCTCAAAAAACATAGTGGAGATAGTGGCTGATGCACAAGCATACCATTAGCCGACCCAGAACCCCCAGGGGGATACCTACTGTCGAACCAAGTCCCGCAGGTTCCCTCTTACCTGCTCCACGCCGCAGGGTATTGCAAACTGCAAGAGGCCCAATCTTCCCCCATCTCCGTGGGTATTGTCTTGGACCTTCAGGGACCGGGGTTCTGTGTTAAGTAACCCACACACCTGGGCCTATATAGCATCCTGGCATCAGTAGCGTTTAGTCCTTGGAAGAGACCAAGGCACTGGAGCCCAGAATCCAGCCCTCCAAGGAGAGGCATTATAGGCTAAACCCCACGCAAGCAGGGCCCGGGTACCGTACACCTTGGCTTTGAAGCACTTCGGACGGATCCGGCTAGCTATCCTGGGTCCCGAGACCTCCGAGGGACAGCTAACCCGTGACCAACACCTAAGACACTGGCGAAAAAACTGAAGCACTCCCAGTGGGAGGGGGTTATATAGGGAGGAGACTTCCTGTGAAATTGATTACACCAGTGTCCATCACCTGAAGGTACCCATATAACCCAAGTGTAATGGCTATGCGCTCTGTGTCCCGTGATGTACGATAAATAAATAAGTACGGCAGAGTGCCGAGGTAAACAGTAATGCAGAGTGCAGGGGCAGTAGCATGTAACATGAAGTAAATAACACAGAGTTCAGGGGTCAGAAGTAAATAATGGAGAGTTCTGCAATTTTACAGAATTTTGCAGTTTTACAGAAAATTGTGGCCATCTTAAGTGCATTTACAAAAGGTTTTTCATATGGATGAGTGACCATTGCCTCTGAAGCAGCCGGCGTGCCTGGTGAAATCAGTTAGGCTTCCAGTCCTGTCTCCATGCTGTCAAATTATAGGAAACCTCTTCCCTGGTCTTTGTAAATTCTTCCAAAGGATCAAGATTTTTCTGGATATGGACTTTTAAAACCACCCCTGGACAAAAATCACAGCCTGGATCTTCCAAGGACCATGTGGATAGCTAAGTACACTTTTGCATTTTGAGGTGTTTAATGACTTAGACACTTTCCTTTGATTAAAACTGATGGCTCCCACTGGGTCACAAGGAACTACACACCACGCAGAGGAGTTCTTCTGTGTGCATTTATTTGCCAACTAAGGGAGGGCAGAAGATACTATTCTACAGTGCCATATGTGATAACAGGGGCACCACTCCCAGGGAGTTTTCCAGTTATATGTAACATCTGACATATATGTCATTACTGCCTTTTATTCCAGACTGTGTATTCAGGAGGGTTGGTCTGACACAGGATACCCCCATTAACTCTAAATGTCAATAGCAATGCATAGTGGCCATCACACCTTCTTCATATGGGTTGACTTCATGTTATAGTCCAAAAAAACTATAATGCCACTGGCCATCTGGGGGCAATATTGTCCATGTATGGTTGGATTTTCATAAAACTAGAGACTAGTTTGATGGACTTATTCAAATGTAAACCCTTTTTGGGGCACATCTCATTAAAGATTCCCCCCTTGAGGAACTTTTACAAGAATGAGTTTAGAGTTATAGAATAGCATTACAATAGGGAGGAGATAACTTTACGTGTGTTTTTTTTATTTAGTCTACATTGACTGTGTCCCCCTAGTGGCACTCATTATACGTGTGGGAGGAGAGTACCATTATACTTATTTCCCATAGCTGCCATGGCATTGTTTTTATAATTGGCCAATTATAATTTTATTTTTGGTTTGTGGTTTTAAAATTGTTTAGATTAATGCTGTATAATACATTATTCTACATTTCTAAAATTGCTTTAGGTCTCAGACCATCTCTTTGGGACCCTTTACAATATAATAACAGATTTATCTAAGGCTACATAGATGCATCTTGCTACATAGCAAGACACAAGTCCATCAATGTGAGATTATATGTCAGTATTACATTGTATATTTCTGTATGTTGCGGTCGTTCAGGTGCTTGTCTAATATTTTTTTTAAACTATCGATGATCCCCACTGAGACCACTGCCCGTGGAAGGGAATTCCACATCCTTTCCGCTCTTACAGTAAAGAACCCTCTACGTAGTTTAAGGTTAAACCTCTTTTCTTCTAATTTTAATGAGTGGCCACATGTCTTGTTAAACTCCCTTCTGCTAAAAAGTTTTATCCCTATTGTGGGGTCACCAGTACAGTATTTGTAAACTGAAATCATATCCCCTCTCAAGCGTCTTTTCTCCAGAGAGAACAAGTTCAGTGCTCGCAACCTTTCCTCATAACGAATATCCTCCAGACCCTTTATTAGCTTTGTTGCTATACTGCATACGTACAATATATTTTTGAGGTTGAGCTTAAGTTTGGTTTTATTCCGTTTTTTCTTCTACTTCTATGCACCGGCAGTTCCCTCATAATGGGACTATGCAAGTCCTTTTCCTTTTTTTTTTCTCTCTCTCTGTCTCAAGAGCAAATTTTAGTTCCTTTTTTTTCAATAAGCTTAGGCACACATTTTCTATATTGACATACCATTATTAATTTGTATTATAATGTATTTATATCAATGTAATTCATATTAACTTAATTAATACAAATATTTATATTACAGTGGTAATTCAGTTACTAACCCTAAATGATTTTTCAGAAAAATTATAACAAAACTGCTAATCACTTTATTAGCTTGCCAAGTCTTGTTCAGAGCAATAGAACCAAGTTACTTTCGTTACAAACAGTTAATACAAACTGGGCCATTCACTGTAATTCCCAACGAATCCCTCATAACACCATCAGTTCGCAAAGAATTGTGGATTAACTGGGTCACAGCTGACGAGCTATAGGTATTTATATACTTATGCATGACCTCTTCTTATCTAAGGTTAACCTGATACAGTGCAGCTTTGTTATGAAGCTGTGAATGCGATTGGAAAGTAGAAGCATCATACGTGAATCTGATGTACTGCAGATTTTTATGTGTGTCCAGTTGGCTATGAGTATGTGACATGCATATGGTTGCTGCTAAATCTTCAATTGCTGCCCTGTAATAGAATTTCTTGACTCAAATGTCATCTTCTCTTGTCACATCTCTAAGCCTCTTATCAGAGAATGCAGTTCACTTTTGATAGAATTACCAGATGAACTTGTAAGATGGATTTCAGGCTGTTCCAAACCCCTAAACCCTAGTATGTGTTGTCTCTGCACAGAAGCAGCCAGACGGCACAAAGCACTACTAAAGGCACAAAGAGAAAAAAAATGTACACAAAGAACACTTGCACATAGAAATAGCCTAATGCCACGTACACACGATACATTTTCGGGTTGTAAAAAATTATGTTTTTTTTATGTCATTAAAAACGATCATGTGTGGGCTTGAGAGCATTTTTTTGGGTTCTGAAAACCGGCAAAAAAAAATTCGAACATGCTCTAATTTTTAACAACGTTTTTAACATTGTCATTTTTCGGGTTGTAAAAAATGGTTGTGTGGGCTGTGACGTAAAAAATCTGTGCATGCTTAGAAGCAAGTTATGAGATGGGAGTGCTTGTTCTGGTAAAACTACCGTTCGTAATGGAGTAAGCACATTCATCACGCTGTAACAGACAGAAAAGCGTAAATCGTCTTTTACTAATACGAAATCAGCTAAAGCAGCCCAAAGGGTGACGTCATCCAAATGGAACTTCCCCTTTATAGTGCCGTCGTACGTGTTGTACGTCATTGCGCTTTGCTAGAGCATTTTTTTTCACAATTGTGTGTAGGCAAGGCCGTTTTAATGATCAAGTTGAAAAAAAACTTTGTTTTTCTAGAGCCTGAAAAACATAGTTTTTTACAACCCGAAAAATGATCGTGTGTACGCGGCATGATACTCAAGAAAGCTTGAAAAATACTGTAAGGCCGCGTACACACAATCAAATCTATCTGCTGGAAACGGTCTGCCAGACCGTCCCACCAGACAGATTCTGTCAGGGATCTGCCGCTGACTCCCAGCGCGCCGGCGCACGCACGCGTGCACGTGTGCGGGCCGGCGGTGCGCGTGCATCGGGAGCGTGCGCGTGCACGTTAGTGCAAGTTTTGCCGCCAATGTGCCTTTAAATGTCAGGCAGCTGCAGCAGCCTCTTGCTGTCTGATCTGCAGCTTATGTGTGATCTTACCCGTATCCTGATTGAACCTGTTCCCGTATCGACCCGGCTCCGTCTGACTATCCGAACCTCTCCAGCCCGACCTCGGCCCACCTTGACCTTGCCTACTGCTATTTACCGCTGCCAGACCTCCTTGCCTGAATACCGACTACGCCTGTCTGCTGAATCCTCTGTCTGCTTACGTGATTGACCCGGCCTCCGTCCAGCCCACGCTGCCTTACTTCGGTTCTGCATCAGTTCCAGAGTCGCTAGCCATCCGCACCAACTCCAGAGTCGCTAGTTCCTGCATCAGTGTGCCGACTCTCCTCCCTGCTTCAGCAATCCGGTAGGACCAGTGCAGTGCCGATCCCTACCATCATCCAGGCACTCTTACTCCGCTGCGCTCCCGAGTCTGCTGTCCCCAATCCAGCGACTCCCGAGCCAGAGTTGTACGAGGGGCCGCCTCCTGCGACTAGGGTCTGAAGACCAGGTACGGCCTCATACATAACAGAGTTGATCGTGTGTACGGGGCGAGCAGACGGATTTGGCCAGCCGACAGATTTTAAAGCATGCTTTAAAATCTGTCGGCTGGGAACCCATCCGCCCGACATGTCTGCTGGTTACCAGCAGACATATCTTCTCGCACATGTGTCGAATGGATTTGACGCGTGCACGGAATTTACTTCCTGGTGCGGTTTCCCAACGGAGGGGAAGGAGCACGCACAGGAACAGAAAGCTGTCTGGAAGACACCTGGATGGTTCTTTCCCTTGTCTGGGCACCCCCCTGTCCTGTTGGGAAGGGAGAGCGGCCGCCCCCCTGACGCTGCCATTCAGCTCATAGGAGCCAGAACTGCACCACAGTTCAGCAGAATAAATCCTTAATGGAATAACAATTTTTCCTTGTGGTAGCTACTAGTTTCAACAATGTGGTAGAGGTCTGTTGATCTTCAATGCATTTCATGGGCTATCCCACCTGCTTCTTTAGGAAGATGTGTGCTCCAAAAGAAAAAAGCAGAAACCAGCTCCTGCTGGGGGTGTAAGAAAGCAAGGGGTAAAAATAACCCATGAAAAGGGGAAACATGAGGCCAAACCAAATGAGCCCATCATAATTACTGGTAAAGGCTCACAATATGGATTATCTGGTGAGTAATACCTCCATTGGCCTGCTCAATAATCTGAAAATTAATCTGTTTAAGGGAACATATTAATCCAACATAAGAATAAATATTTTTTTTATGTACCGCAAACATGTCCCTGATTCTGCTGCCACAGCTTTTTCTACCATTATGAAAAAAGTTGAAAAAATGGTGTTAGGTGATAATGTGTGCTGTATCATTCACGTATATATGAGCAGAAAGGAAGGAAGGAAGTGGACTATTGTCTTATGTTGTGCAGTCTGACAACACAATGTAACACTGGTTTAAAGTGATTGTAAAGTCTTATTTATTTAATTAAAATAATGAACAGGTTTATACTCTGATGGCACAGAATGGCCCCAAATCTCCAGTTCAGGGGTCCCCTGCCAGCACCTCCTCTGTCTCTACCTCCATAGCAAGATGCTTTCTGTGGGGGCTGATTGGTGGCCTTGCTCCTCAGCCAGGCTGTGTGTGTACATAGACACACACAGTGTGGCCGGCCCCGCCCCAATGGCTCCCACTGCTATCAGCAAAGCCTATAAGACTAGAAAGAGAAGGGAGAATACCTGCAACTGTGCACAGCAGTGGCTCAATAAAGGTTTCAGGTAAAGGTTAGGTGGGGGACCTTGATGCATTTAAAACCTTTAGTGTTCAAGACCGCTTTAATGTATTATTCCCATAAGCCACCATGCACTGACTTTTTTTCTCTCAAGTTTCAAGGTAGAACAATGAAGACAAACTTTCAAAGAATAGTATGGGTTTCAGTAAACAAAAAAAAAAAAAATATATATATATATATATATATATATATACATACTCACCTAGGTGGATGCAGCATTGTTCTGATGCTGCATCTGTCCCCTGCTGGTTCTAAGACTGAGAACTAAACAAATCAAACACCACTGATCGCTCAGTTTTCAGGCTTTAGGCTGCAGAGAGCTGGTGACAATGGTGTGTTCTCTTGCTTAGTGTGGTTAGTTTTTAGTAGTAAAGCAGAGGGACTAGCAGGAACACCAAGGATTTAACATAAATAAAGCAATACAAAGACAACATGATACTTTCTCATACAAGTATATGGTACAGCAGACACATATCGGGTATATGAAGTGTTGGGGTAACAATGGGAGTATTGTTGAACGCATCCCATTCTGCCTTAATAGGAGTGCTGTCTGTGAAGTGCGCTTTGAAGTTATTATGTCTGAACCTCAATGAGAAATCCTTACAACTACTTAAAAAAAAAAAAAGCACACATATACAGCAAGTAATGTGATCAAAAAGCATCAGAATTCCCAGTTGTACAAGTATAGTACTATACTATAGTATAGTATAGTGTTGTACAAGTATAGAATCCATGAGACATCAGTCAATAACAGCTATTCAAGATAGCCATAATCCTGCAAAAAATTGAATTTATAAAAATAAAGTAGAAAGACAAGAAAAAAATGTAAAAGTAAATAAAATGAAAAAATAAAATAAAAAAAACACACTAGACCAGTGATTCTCAACCTTACTAGTGCCGTGACCCCTTGATAACATTTCCCAAGTTGTGGGGACCCCTAACAGTAAAATTATTTTCGTAGTGTGGGTTGTCAGCACTTAAGGCAAGACATGTAATTTGCGCCCCTAACCCACAGACATTTATTCCCTTCCACTCGTACATTATTAAAACCCCTTCCGGTGCATTTTAGGATGTGCCACTCTCTCTGTGTTCTTGTTTCTTTCCCTTTTATCTCTCACTGTCCTAATTTGTTTATTTTTTCCCCATCCCTCTCTCTAGCCATTTTTTTTTGTTCTCTTATTCTTTTTCTCCCTTTTCTTTGTTCTACCCTCTCTTTTCCTCTCCCTTACATGTATTCTCCATTTATTTTTTCTCCTTCTCTTACTCCTTGGTGAGGGGATGGGATCAGTGGCAGTGCTGGGGGGAGTTGGAAAGTGTAGCAATGCTGGGGGCAGTTCTGATTGGCTAACTTAGGCGTTCTTGATCAAGGTCATCTGCTGATCTGAGAATTGTAGTGGGGGCTTATAATGGCAACTATAATCGCACGTAGTGTTACTCATTGTGTCTCTGGCTTTGTGGTGTCTCGTAGTAGTGACACCTATGCCGAAATCAGGAGATAGGGTCTCCTCCAGCCTTTCCCACTTCACATTCCTCACCATGCCTAATGTGTCAAGATCCTACGGGGTAAAAATGACCGCACCAGCCAAGCAGACACTGGCTGGAAAAGCACCCAGAGGTGATTCAGTTTGCATGCGTTGCGCTATACAAGTCATTCATTCATTCACCAGTCAGCTGATCTCTAGTCTCTGCCCCCCCAGCCATCCTTTGAACTCAATGGGCGGCAGCGGGCTTCAGGAACAGCCCTGCTGGGTGGCTAGGAATAGGCTGGGAGAGCAGCGCGGTTTTCAGGAAAAGCCCAGGATTTGGTGACCCCTGGCAAATCGTCATTCGACCCCCGAGGGGGTCCTGACCCCCAGGTTGAGAACCACTGCACTAGACAAAGGACAAGTAACCTAAGAATAAAATGAAGAGGAAGATAAAAAAAAAAAAAACTTAGGGGTATATTTCTAAAGAAATGATTGTTGACATTCACCAAACACTCAATCAGTGAGGAGGTTTGAATTGGCTGGAAGTTTGTATGATGCCATTTCTATCAATACATTGCACCCAGTTTGTTCTATAAATTGTACGCATTTATTCTTTAAATAAATTGCATCCAGCATGTTCTACAAATATACTACATCCAGCTTGTTCTAACAAATAGATTGCACTTGCTTGTTTTATAAATAACTTTCACCCCGTTTGTTCTATAATTCGATTGCACCCAATTGTTCTACAAATAGCCTGCACCTGACTGTTCTATAAATAGGTTGCATCCACTTTTTTCTATAAATAAAATGCAACCAGCCTGTTCTGTAAATAGAACAGGCTATATTTACTTCCATAAATATATTGCAAGCAGCTTGCTTTACAAAAAAAAGATTGTGCCTGCTTGTTCTATAAATAGTTTGCACCCAGCATGTTCTATAAGTGGATTGCACTTACTTGTTCTATACATTGACCTTGTTCAATAGATAGACTGCGTACAGCTTGTTTCATAAAGAGATTGTATCCCACTTGTTTTAGAAGAGACTTTACATTTTTACTGAAGATTTAAAGAAGAACTTTAACTAAAGCTCTTTTGAGCCTAATTTCAGGATTTGCCGCTAGCTAGCTCAGCCTCTCGGCACCGCTGAGAACCTGAGCCAGTGGCTCCCACCCCCTCCAAAGCCTAGTGCTCCAGTGAGCGCTGGAGGGGCAGAGTACAGAGCTGGTGATGGACAGTAACGCTCTATGCTCAGAGCAGACCCAAGAACTATGAGCCCAACAATGCACTAGCTTAAAGGAACCTATTTAGAAAATAAAAAACAAACCTTTACAACCCCTTTAAATGTTTAGTTCACTGTTTACCAAAAAATGCCTATGCAGGTGTTTGTAGATAAAAGCAAACTGTGTATATGTGATCAAAGTTAAATAATGCCCTTGCTATAGCTGTAGGTTACCTCTCAAACCCAGCAGAAAAAAAATCCAGAGATGGCATCAACCCATCCTGCTAGGACACTACCAGTCTATTTGATTGCTCAGTTTTTGGCATAGAGCTCTCAGGGGACAGCTTCAGCATCAGATTGATGCCAAAGCTATCTAGGTGAGTATGTGATTGTTTTTTTTTCTCTTCTAATGTTAGTTAAGTTTTACCAAAAACAATTTATGCAGGTAAAATATGCCTGTAAATAAAAACAAACTGCAGCTTTGACTACAGCTGGATAATGTCCCTGCTATAGGTGTGGGTCATTTATGTACCTCCTGAAGCCTGGCTGAGAAACTCCCAGAGATCATCATCCTTTCCTGAGCATTGCTACGACACTCCAGCCAATACTGCTCACCCCCATCATCACAGAGGTGAGCTCTCAAACATCTGCACTTGTGTGGTCTCCCATCTCCTCCATCTTGGCATAACTCAGAGTTAGTGTGACAGAGTAAAAAAAGCACAGACAAGGAGATTTGAATAGACTGGTAGTGTCCTAGCAACAAGGCAGGATGGGTCAATGCCATCTCTTGAAGTTTTTTTTGTTGGGTTTGGGAGGTATGTAAATAACCTACAGCTATAGCAAGGGCATTATTTAACCACTTGAGCCCCAAACCCTATTGCTGCCCAAAGACCAGAGCACTTTTTGCCATTCGGCACTGCGTCGCTTTAACTGACAATTGCACGGTCGTGCGACGTGGCTCCCAAACAAAATTGGCATCCTTTTTTTCCCACAAATAGAGATTTCTTTTGGTGGTATTTAATCACCTCTGCAGTTTTTATTTTTTGCGCTATAAACAAAAATAGAGCGACTATTTTGAAAAAAAATTATATTTTTTTACTTTTTGCTATAATAAATATCCCCAAAATATATAAATAAAAAAACATTATTTTTTCCTCAGTTTAGGTCGATACGTATTCTTCTACATATTTTTCGTAAAAAAATTGCAATAAGCGTTTATTGATTGGTTTGCGCAAAAGTAATAGCGTTTACAAAATAGGGGGTAGTTTCATGGCATTTTTATTAATATTTTTTTTTTTACTAGTAATGGTGGCGATCAGCTATTTTTTTTTCGGTACTGCGACATTATGGCGGACACTTTTGACACATTTTTGGGACCATTGCCATTTTTATAGTGATCAGTGCTATAAAAATGCATTGGATTACTAAAAAAATGCCACTGGCAGTAAAGGGGTTAACAATAGGGGGCGGGGAAGAGGTTAAGTATGTTCCTGGGTGTGTTCTAACTGTATGGGGGGGTGGACAGACTGAGGGAAATCACTGATCTTCTGTTCATACATTGTATGAACAGGAGATCAGCGTTTCTCTCCCTGACAGGACCGGGAGCTGTGTGTTTACACACACAGCTCCCGGGCCTCACTCTGTACCGAGCAATCGTGGGTGCCCGGCGGCGATCGTGCCCCCCTAGTGGACACTTCTAGAGGCGACGTAGAGCTATGGGCTCTCGGGCTCTCGCGCAGGGGAGCCGACCTGCCGCAGTAGAACTGCGGTTGCTGGTCGGCAACCAGTTAACTTTGATCACGGTTGCGCAGTTTGCTCTTATCTACAAACACCCCTAACCTGCATAGGCATTTTTTGGTAAAAGGGTTTAAATGTTTAAAGGTTTAAAGGTTAATTTTTTTTTTAAATAGGTTCCTTTAAGCTAGTGAATTGTTGGTTCACTTACCTTTTCCTTCGATTTCCCTTCTAAATGTTGTTTTCTTTGTCTGAATTTCTCACTTCCTGTTTCTCCTCAGTAAGCTTGCCCCCATCATCCAAGCTGTTCTGGCTGGGGGTTAGTCAGCCAGAACAGCTTACTGAGGAGGAACAGAAAGTGAGAAATTCAGACAAAGAAAACATTTAGAAGGGAAATCAAAGGAAAAGATACGTGAACCAACAATGCACTAGCTTAAGGAACCTATTTAGAAAATAAAAAACAAACCTTTACAACCCCTTTGATGACATAAATAACTTAATCAACATCTGTAAGGTTATCGGGAAAAAAAGTTGCAGTAAAAAAATAAAAAATATAGAACTATGAGCAACACACCCACATTGGTTTTTCATTTATTTATATAAACCAATATTGTGTTCAAGTTGTAATTAGTTTACATGTCTACTAATTAATAATTTAAATAGATGCAGAAACATGGAAATGTTTCAAGTTCTTTTTTTTACAGCAAGTTTAGCTTGTTCTATATTTATGACATAAATAATTACATGATTCATCTGTGAGGCTACCATGAATTAATGTAGCAGTGATAACGAGTAGAAGCAGAAATATAACATTTAACGTATACAATTAGTATTGCCCAAACAGTACAATTAACACTGGTATACAGTTAAAAAAATCAGTGACAATCAAACAGGAAACCACATTTCAGCCATTTAGGATGTACAGGAGAACACTGATTAACGATTGGTTGCTTTGGGTTACTCCACATCACTATTCTTCACAATGTTATTAAAGCCCAGCAATTTATCTCTTTTCTTTCTTTCCCTAAATACCCACAACCCCTTGCCTGTAGTCATATGCATCTGCTATTGTCCTGACTATATTCAAATAACCGCTGAATACGGGCAAAAAAGAAATGTCATGTCATTATGTCTGAAAGCCCTTTTTTATAAAGAATACAGCTGGCTTTTTATTCATGACATGAATGATTAGATGTGTCATATGTGAGGCTACCCGGGAATAAAGTAGCTGTAATAAAATATAAAGACATGATAGGGCATATTTATCACCACATAAAACAAGCTGGCATTTTAATGTCTTAAACCGGCTGGTATACCCATTGATCTTACAAAGTTTTGTGCCTAGGTTGGATTTTTATTACGCTGGGTCTATATTTCCCTTTAACTTCTTAAAAATATAGCTCAGATTTTTTTTTCATGCCACACTGTACTGGCAGGAAAGTCCTTTGCTAAATTGATTGAGTCTCAGCTATTCGCTATAAAATAAAATGTAGAATTCAGAAGCCCTAAAAACTGTTTAAATACAATATGCCTTGTAATTGGGATTATTAAAAACAAGCATGTTTATGTCTTTAAACTCTTAAAAGACTGGAGCTACTTTTGGTTTTCATTGCTGCCTTAGTTTCACAATTAAAGTCAACATTCATTAAGTTTCGGATATAGCAGCAACATGTTAGAATATCGGTTCCAGGCTGTATTTATTGTAATGGACATATTGGGCCAGTACCTAGGGCAGAAGGGTTTTAAAGGGTAGCACCAAGCCTCAAAATTTAGATTGTAATAACTTTTTTCTCTTAGTTTATTTCCCTGTTCTTTTCACTGCCAGGGATTTGTGGTTTAAATTCGCTAAGAGAACTGTAAAGGAGAAGAGGGTGTTGAAATGAATGAGAAGATTCTTAAGGCCTCATGCCTTAAGAGGTCGTTTTGGATGTTTTTACAGCAGCTGTTTTTGGCAGTATTCGTTTTTTCTAAAATCAATAAACTCTCCATCATGTTATCCTATGTGCCCATGCACACATAGGCTGTTATCAGCAGTTTTGGGCAGTGGCGTTTTTGAGCAGTAAAAAAAAAAAAAAAAAAAAACTAGTGGGTTCTGAGAGATGTTTTTCAGCTGTAAAAACGCTCTAATGCTGATAAAGTCAATAAGCGCTGATAAACGCTCAAAAACGTCACTCACCAGCGTTTAACGTTTTTGATCCATTGAAAAAAAAATGTCTTCAACCAAAAAACGCTAAAAAACGCTATTAAAAAAAAGTTGAAAAATGTTGAAAAACTCACTGCAAAGCTACTGGTGTTTTTATAACATTATTTTAATGTCCAGTGTGCATGAGGCCTTATGGTTGGGAGCCATTAAAATCTTCTTTCCTTTCTCTTGCATGGTGGTCTGTACAGAGGAAAAGCAATCAGCAGGAGGCCTTCCAACACTCTAAAATATTTTTTACTAAAATAATGCGATGAAAGAAGGGGTGTAGCTTGTACAAATGGGGTCATCCAGTACTGAGGGTAGAAAAAGCTCCAAGTACATCCCTTTGTCAGATTTTAAATGTGGCTCATGTCCTTGCTAAGGAGATGTTCCTTTCAGGTGTTAAGTACTGTCAGTTTCCCATTGAGGAAAGCTTCCCTCACTTCCTAAAAGTTTTAAACCTTGCTCACTTTGCTAGAAAATGTGTTTTAATTTCTTTGGTGGATGTACTTTACCTTGCTATCTTTTTATATACTTTTAATCCTTATAAAGTTCCATTGCCGTGTTAAGCAGGTCTTTTGGCAGTTCTTTTCTGCTCCCCGTAGCTCATTATCTAACCTGCTAGGTGCATGGTTTGAATAATGTGTAATTCTACGTAGTGTCATTCATCGTAGAATAAAAGCAGCGAACAGGACTAAAGGAGGACTTGGAGGGTAGCATTGGAGCATGGATAGAATGGGTACTTCTTTAGCATTCTTTTTTTTTTTAAGGGAGGAGGAGCAAGATGTTTTTTTTTTTTTAAAAGAGAGAATTAAACTGCAATTCTGCTTTGCAACATAATGATTTTGATCCAGTGACAGGCCATAAAAGACATTTACTTATTTCTAGTACCGACTACATTTTACGTTTAATTTAAATATAATATTTGAGCTATTGCATTTTAAGCTTACTGAGTTAGAGTCTATGAGCTGAAAATTAACCAACATTCCCAGGAAATGTCTCATCATCTTAGCTCAAACTAGGGAAAGAGGGTTGTTAAACAGTGAACACAGACAAAAGATCAGCAGGATATGAACAAATGTCCAAAATGTCAGGTAATAGAAGACGTTTAATGCAGAGTAGAGTCTTGTAATATTAAACATGCTTTATAGGTGTCATGTTCAGGCATAATGCACTACAGCTGTGACAAAAGCTGAATTTGTAGAAAAAAACTAGGATGGCCGCACTCCAAAAACAATGTTGTTCCTTTTTTAATAAAACTGGTCACAAAACAAACATGCCACAGCAAAAAATCTGATGAAAAAGCTGACGCGTTTCACACTATCATACAGTGCTTATTCATAGCTGACAAAAGCTGGATGGCTATATATGTTAATAGCAGGCTCTTACACTGGACCTGTATGCCAAACGCCAGTGAGCATAGGCATGCGCAGCCTATTGCATTAAGGTGTGCACCCCAAAGCTCAAACACACATGCGCATATATATATATTTAAGTGCAATGAGGACAGAGAGGGACGCTGGGGACAGACAAAGAGGGATGCAGTGCGATGAGGACAGAGACAAACTGTACTTTCAGGCAAGTGCCCATCGCACCCAACTGGTTCAGGCCTTGTCCTTCCACAGCACTTAGTTCGGTCAGTCAGCAGCCTCCGGTCCTCAGACAGGTTGCAGGGTTACTGGGATCTCGGCCGATGACTCCGGCAGAAGCTCCGTCCTTCCTTCTCAAAGCCGCTCCAGCCGGGCGTATGTAGGCCTCAACTGCGGCCTACTCCCCGTGGAGATACTCTTAAAAGTGTCCTCCTCGGTTGAAGAGGCGGTCCCGATAGAGCGCACCAAACACGTCCTCTCCCTTAAATTACCTCCCTTAGCAGGCGGTGCAGAAGGCACTCTGAGTAATGTAGTTCATTACAGGCCGGGGCAAATGGAGTCTCTTCTCCTTCTGAACTCAATCCCCCAACATTTACTGCGGTACCAGGATGAATTGTAAACAGGTGGCTCTAACCCAACACAGCCACAGGAGGGAGCTGAGATCCTTCACGATCAGCAAAGGTAGTCATTTGCATCACATCAGAAAGGGCGATACCTCGCTACACATGTAAATGTGCATTGCATTAGGGCTAAATATTAATTTGAATGGGCTGCATAATGCAGCACCACATACCAAAAATCTTTAGTGCAACATTTTCAGCAGCACGCCACAACACATGGTAGTGCTGATAAGGTGAGTTAGGGAATCATTTAGAATCAATTAACATGGCTATGCGTGTTATTCCAACACACTTGTGTAAATGAGACCTTTTCATACAGCTTTTAACCACTTGACCTCCAGAAGATTTTACCCCTTTATGACAAGGGCATTTTTTTTTCCTATTTGGCACTGTGATTTTTTTTAACTTGCAATTGCTCGGTCATGCAACATTGTATGCAAATTAAATGTATATGAACAGGACACTAACAATAGGTTTTTTGGTGCTCTCGCAGAATGCGTGCAGAAAAACACCATGGTGTGAAGGAGGCTAAAATACAAATAATGCTGACATTTTTTAATTGATTTTCTTAGTTTCTATTACAAAATTTGGCAAACAAATAATCGTTCTTCATAAGTTTAGGCCTAAATATGTAGTCTGTTAAATTTCTTTGGTAAAAGTAACCCAAATCAATGTATACTATTTAGTGTGAAAGTTATAGTCTACAAACTATAGTATATATATTTAAAATATCTAATTTCTTGAGGCACAGGACAGGACAGTAAAAATATCCCCAAAATGACCCCTTTTTGGAAAGTAGACAGTCCAAGGTGTTTAGTAAGATACATGGTGAGTTTTTTGAAGTTGTAAGTTTTTGTCATAATATTTTTTTTTTTAACATACTGTTAACAGTGCAGTACAGCATCATCATATAACTGGCATGACAGCGATCAGGAATACTGACTGGTGACAATATGACACAATTTAATATATATTTGTTATTCAATGTTTAACCTTATTTATAATTTTTTTTTAGTTTTACTTACTCTCATCAGAGTTTAGTGTCACCATAGTGACACTGTACTACTCTGTGGGAGTGATTTTTTTTTTGTTTACACTATTATTGCTTATAACAAAAAGGAGCTCCAATATAAGCAATAGTTTTAACTGTCATGAATGGCTTCCATTCATGACAGCTTGCTTACTTTTGTGATCTGTGATTGGCTACAGTTAATCACATGGTGCAGGGTGCCAGGTATCATGGGATAGCTGTAGACCATTCACAGCATCACAATAGTAAGCAAGCAGTCATGTATGGAAGCCATTCATGACTGTTTTTTTTAAATGCAATCATTTGATCACTATAATTTGTCATAATGATTAAATGATAACCTGAACACTCTACCCGACACAGCTGCATGCCAGTGCCCACCCCCCCCCCCAAAAAAAAAAACTGATCAAATGTGTAGATCAAGAAAAGTAGAGAAGAAGCCCTCATTTGCATAACTGTACAAGGTCATTTACTCAAATTACTAGTTCAGCATGACAGGCAGGCAGTTAAAATAATCAAAGGGAAAGGTCAACGATGACAAGTCAGTGATCCTTTTCCAACAGGATTTTTTTAATAAATATTGAGAACTGGATATTTGCCACTAACAAAGAGAACAAAGCTTTAGTGGCTCTCTAATAAACAACTGTTGACATTAACTATCAGTCACACTGGGAGTATATTGATTATAATCAGTCAGCTAGTTCATGGGTGTGTTGTGGGATGAAGCAGTAACGCAGAACCATTGTGAAGCAATGCAGTGAATGATTAAGCAAAGTTTCCCTTGATTCCCACATCAAGACAGACAGTGTTGATGTGGGAATCCCTCCTGCGGAGCCATTGTCTTCTCACAGCAGCGAGGGGGCAGGGGAGGGTGATAGAAAATGCCCCCACTGGGAGAAGATAGTGATTACTGCTAGCGGCTATAGATAATTGCAAGGAAATCTGTCAGGCTGGTTGTACCCAAGATGATCGATTGAGCAACTTGGTACATTCAGCCTGCCTATTAATGGTTAGAATCTCGGGCCGATTCCTGGTAAACCAGCCAAGATTTGAACAGTGTATGACAAGCCTAAGTTGGTGATTCCCAATTGGTCAAATGTGTATGTACGTGAGTGTCTGCTGCAAGATATTGCATTGCATGCTTCTATAGTGGTTAGCATAGCACATATTTTTTACAAAGCATCCTCTCCTTCCATAAAGGCCAAATCCACACCCTACAAATGAATACACATAATCCTATAAAAACAATCAGCATAACACATCCAACAGCTATCATATAACGTTAACGTTATTATATTAACAGGTTCAAAGTGCCCATTGAAGCAGATTATGGGTTTTTTGAACATTATGTTCTAAATCATAGCCTTCAGGGACAGTGGCTGCTGTGAATAGTTCAATGTTCTCCATAAAGCATTGTGGGAAACAAATTAAATTAAACTTTCCATTTTTTTTATTTAGTTTTTAGGATAGAACTTGCTCTATAGTATTACTGCGGATACATTCAGGTTAGGGGGAAAAACAGAGAAAGCCTTCCTGTTTACTGAATTCCTAAAAAAATTAGTGATGTTTGAAAAAGTCTAATGCTGCGTACACACGACCGCTTTTCATGTCATGCAAAAAAAATGTTTTTCTCAACGTGATTTGTCTTAAGCCTGCCATGCATACACATGTTTGTGAAAAAAAATGCTCTAGCAAAGCACGGTGATGTACAACATGTACGATGAATGGACAGAACGAGTGCTCCCGTCTCATAACTTGCTTCTGAGTGTAGCACTACCCCCGAAGAAGCTGCTGGTTTGTTTTGGGTGGCACGTACGTATCTCCGCCGTCTAGGGTACTTGATGAAAGCTGTAATAAAGGAAATGTCCACACGGTAGGTGTCTTTTCTGTGCTTTCATTACCCAACAGGGTAAAATGATAGACATGAATGGAAGGTGAAGAGATAGCAGCATGGAAGATAGCAAATTCAGGTGTAACTGGATAGGGAAACCGTCCTGCTTCCAACGACAACTTAACATAGCCACTCTAGCCAAAGTGGGTATAGTGCATCTGGACAGGCCTCTCTCACTAGCCTGGCAGCCAGAGTGTCACTTGAACTTGGAATTAATTCTCTGCCACAGACCCTCCTAAAGGTTAGAGACAATTATGGTCCAGAATCCTCTTTCAGTAGATTCAGCACCCAGATCTCCTTCAGGTAGTTTTGGTCAAATTAGCAAATGACAGGCGACCAACAAACAGCCTCTCAGAACCAAGGTTGTCCTCCGATGAATGGACAGGCCCCTCCTGGAACACCAGCCTTGTGCTTGGTATCCTTCGGACAGACTCCTCATCGGTCAGCCTCCTATTGGACGGACAGCTCAGGATCACTTTTAGATTGGGGACCCAGTCAATCAATGGGCCCGCACAGCAGATCAATTGCTCTGGGCCAATGTGGTCCCGGAACCAGGAACACTGCGACACACGCACACCCCGGCCAGGAGGGCCATTTGCGGAGGGTGTCGTGGAATGGCTACCCCAATCAGGGTCTTCCACACAAGGAAGACCCCATAAGAAATGGCGTCTGCCCCTAAACACCCCTCCACACTTGACTCCACTGGTGCCACCTATCGTCCTGGGGCAAAACTCACTCTCCAGCAACGACGGTATGTACAATCAGCACAGCCGAAGCTAGATCAAAGGCCCCAAATTTAAATTAGACTAGTTCAGAGCCAACTATTTCTCTGAACTTCCCCCTAAATTTCCCATAGCACCGGCTCTGAACAGGCGTTCCATGAGCATTTGTGTTTTTTCCCCCTCGTTAAAGCGTACACACGACCGTTTTTTTTACAACGCAAAAAAGAATGATGTGAAAAACGATGAGAAAAAATAGAGCAGGTTCTATATTTTTAATGGTGATTTTTCTCATCAAGAAAAATGCTCTGGAGCATACGCACGGCTGTTTTTCACGACCAATTGAAAAAAATTGCATTTTTCTCACCATGAAAAACGTCCGTGTGTACGCGGAATAAGTTGCCAAAAAGGATAAAAGGAAAGGGTACTGGAAATATATTTCATGTATTTGAAGTCAGAATTTTTTTTGTCATTTTGAATAGCGCAGGGAACCTTTGATACCAGGACAAAATGTGATGGAAATTCCAAACAGGTGTCATCAGAAGAGAAGAGGAAGAGAATGTTTTCCAAAGGGCACACTTGCTTTTAGAGATGGAGAAACAAGAAAATGTTTTTTTTTTTTTTTAAAACATTAAAAAAAATATATAAAAACAGAAGCCCACAAAAGCAAAAGAGGGCATGAAACCACAAAATACACCGTTTATTGGTGTCACCACAAAAGATTTGCATATATCCGTTTGGTGGTCTGGATAACTGCACAATACCATGCTTTGTGTTGCATTTGTGAAGGCTTTTATAAGGATATAAAGGTATCCATACAGTAAGGGAAAAAATATTTGATGCCCCTGTTGATATTGTACGTTTGCCAACTGATCAGTCTATAATTGTAATGGTAGGTTTATTTCAAAAGTGAAAGACAAAACAACAACAAAAATATCCAGGATCCGCTTTTAAAAAACGTTATGAATTGATTTGCATTTTAATGGGTGAAATAAGTATTTGATCCCTTGTCAATCAGCAAGGTTTTTGGCTCCCAGGTGTCTTCTATACAGGTAACGAACTGAGATTATGAGCACTCTCTTAAACAGAGTGTAAGACCCTTTTCACATTTTCAGGGGGTACAGCACTAAAAATAGCGCTGCTTTACCGCCTGAAAAACTCATTCACTGCATCCCCAATATGAAAGCCCGAGGGAGAGAGAAAAAAATCTCCTGTCAGCAGCATCTTTGGAGCGGTGAGAGGAGCGACGTGTATACCGCTCCTTCACCGCTCCTTCCCATTGAAAACAAATAGGAAATCGCAGCAATACCACCTGCAATGCGCCTCTATAGAGGAGCATTGCGGGCAGTATTAACCCTTTCACGGCCGCTAGCGGGGGTTAATACCGCACCGCTAGCGGCCGCAACTCGCGGCAAATCCAACGGTATAGTGCCGCTATTTTTAGCGGTGCTATACAGGTAACGAACTGAGATTATGAGCACTCTCTTAAACAGAGTGTAAGACCCCTTTCACATTTTCAGGGGGTACAGCACTAAAAATAGCGCTGCTTTACCGCCTGAAAAACTCATTCACTGCATCCCCAATATGAAAGCCCGAGGGAGAGAGAAAAAAATCTCCTGTCAGCAGCATCTTTGGAGCGGTGAAAGGAGCGACGTGTATACCGCTCCTTCACCGCTCCTTCCCATTGAAAACAATAGGAAATCGCAGCAATACCACCTGCAATGTGCCTCTATAGAGGAGCATTGCGGGCAGTATTAACCCTTTCACGGCCGCTAGCGGGGTTAATACCGCACCGCTAGCGGCCGCAACTCGCGGCAAATCCGACGGTATAGTGCCGCTATTTTTAGCGGTGCTATACCCTCAGCATGGCTCCTGCCACAATGTGAAAGGGGCCTTACTAATCTCAGCTTGTTACCTGTATAAAATAAACCTGTTCACAGAAGCAATCAATCAGATTCCAATCTCTCCACCATGACCAGGACCCAAAGATATGTCCAAGGACTTTAGGGACAAGGTTGTAGACCTACACAAAGCTGGAATGGGCTACAAGGCCAAGCAGCTTGGTGAGAGGGTGACAACAGTTGTGATTATTTGCCAATGGAGGAAACACAATATAACTGTCAATCTCCCTTGGTCTGGGGCTCCATGCAAGATCTTACCTTGTGGAGTTTCAATGATCATGAGAACGGTGAGGAATCAGCCCAGAACTACACAGGAGAATCTTGTCAATGATCTCAAGGCAGCTGGAAGTTCCCCCTGCTTAAGAAAGCACATGTACAGACCCCTCTGAAGTGATTCAGAGGAGAACTGGGGGAAAGTGTTTTGGTCAGATGAGACCAAAATAAATCTCTTGGCAATAACTCAACAAGTTTGGAGTAGGAAGAATGCTGCCTATGACCCCAAGAACACCACCCCCACTGTTAAACATGAAGGTGGAAATCATAATTTGAGATCCACCCTATCTGGTAAGCGGCGATGTTTATTACATTATCGGAACATAAGTACCCAGGTCTATCCAGTCTCCAAATCTTAATCCTGTAGAAAATATGTGAAGGGAGCTGAAGGTTCGAGTTACCAAACATCAACCTCAAAACCTTAATAGCTTGAAGAGAATCTTTTTTGAAATGCATTTTTCTGGATATTTTGGTCGTTATTCTATTTCTTATTGTTAAAATAAACCTACCAATAAAATTATATTACCGATCATTTATTTCTCAGTGGGCAAATGTACAAAACCAGCAGGGGATCAAATACTTTTTCCCCTCACTGTAGATCTGAGATCATTTTCACCTAACCTTCCCAAATGTTGTCTGGATAAGGTAATAAACCCTATGCCTATGTACTTAAGTAGACCTCCATAGACATCCAAACTTACTTCATCAATGGTGCTGGCTGTTTTCAGCTGATCACGATTGTTTTCCTTTGAAACAAGCCAGCACCAAACATGTTCTCCTGAGACCCCCACCGCAATAACCATTTACATGTACACATGCGTGATCAAAATGTAAATGCTTACACTGTAAAAAAATATTTTTCACAAGAAAGAGGTTTTGATGGTCAAATTGTGCTAAAAGTGGTATTAAACTCAAAATAAGAAATGTGATATACTGCAATTCTTATGCCCTGTACACACAATCGGTTCATCCAAAGAAAACGGTCTGATGGATTTTTTCATCAGATATCCGATAAAGCTGACTTTCATCAGTCTTGCCTACACACCATCAGTTAAAAAAAACAATCATGCCAGAATGCGGTGACGTAAAACACAACAACATGCTGAGAAAAATGAAGTTCAATGCTTCTGAGCATGCGTCAACTTGATTTAAATTTTTTAATTTTTTGATAATTTTAAAAGAGGTTCTAAGTTTTTTCACCGATGGGAAAAAAAAACTGATGGGGCCCACATACGATCGGTTTGTCTGATGAAAACGGTCCATCAGACCGTTATCATCAGACGAACCGATCGTGTGTACGCAGCATTAGATGTGAATGGCTGCATTGGTTTCTTTTTTCTTTTAGCCTTTTTCGACTGTTTTAACCTGGTGATCTGGCCAGTAATACACCTTATATATTGGAGTATCCCCCACTCTGGATAAACAAGAACAGGGGCACCTTGTGGGCTGCAGCTCTGTCAGTTTGGGGGGAGGGTAGTGTTAGATATACTAGACAACTTAAAGCTAAACTCCACCTAAACTACCTAACACTTTATTTTTATTTTATTTAGGGATACAAATTTTAAATGAATAAATACCCCTCTCAGTGGTAAATGGTTTGTCTCAACACTAACTGCTACATCTGCAGGAGGGCTTGTTCTAAAAGAACTAAGGCATAATATATATATATATATATATATATATATATATATATATATATATATATATATATATATATATATATATATATATATATATATATATAAAAAAAGACATCACATCTAAGAATAGCTGCAATATAATAAACTCTAATTAAAATATTTCACCATTTTCTAATATTTATGGGCATTTATAAGGCCGCTGTATTAGATTACATGTGCTGACAATATCATATGATTATGATATGTATTTTGTAGATCAGTATAAACCTAATACACTGAAAAAGCTACAGCATTTATTCTTTAATGCTTAATTTTACTGATGTATACTGGAAGTTAATCAGAACATTCCATACACAGCATATCATGAGGTCAAAGATGGCTTCTTGGCAGCCAAACAAAATGGTTCAAGTACACTGCCCAGGTGGTTTTTATTGAGCGTTTGTGTTTTACATTTTATGTTTCTATAAATCAGTTTATTCATTAATTAAGTTATAGGTTAGAATAGAGCCAGGCAATTCCTGCTGAAAATCTTAGCATGCAAAAATAAATGTCACTTTATAATTCTTTAATTGCCCAAGTTGGTCTTAGAAACGTATGGCAAATCTCAACGAAGAATTTAGCACATCTGTAGAAAAATATATTGATTTTAAATCTGCAAGTATTTAAAATACTAAAATGTCTGTATTCTTTTTTCTCTCAAAAAAGGATGTTTATTGAATAATATGGTAACAATACATGGTTACAAACAATTTGAACGATTTGCCTTTGTCCATCCTCAAACAGCATAAAAAGATAAAAATACACTCACAAAACATCTATCCCACTACACTCTCCCTTTACTAAACCAGCATGGTCCACAATAGTACAGGTAGAAAAATAGCTGTGAACTCACACACCCAATATCCTACTCAAGCGTGGGCAATGACTCAGGCCCCTGACCCTCCCTTCCTCTCCCCCACATGATGCGTCATTATACCATTTGAGTCCCCGTATCTCCCAGTTATTATATGAGCAGCCTGTCCAGTACCAGCTCTAATGGAGCCAGCCCCGGGGTATTTAACCAGGGGGCCCATAATAACTCGAACCTTCCCCGCCGTTTCCTGTGCTGATAGATATATTTCTCTGCCCTGAGTGTGAATTGCATCTGAGCTATCCATTCCCCTAATCTAGGGGGATCCACATCTTTCCAATGGGTAAGAATGAGTTTGCGGGCCTGGAAGAGGGCCCTGCCAACGGCAAAATGTCTGTATTCTTTAGCAAGGTCGAGAAGTACAAATGTAAAAATATTACACAATCATACATTACTAAGCAATACAAATTTTTAACTAAAACATGTTTTGAAGGTGCTTCATTCAAATGTGCTCGAAATAAATGAGCAGAAATTTATTTTTTTTGACTATTATTTTTATTTAAAGGAATTTTGTTTTGCCCAAGCTGCCCATCAGGTGATTCAGGAAAATGCCTAACTACAGCCTACCTGGCCCAGGAGGAGGATAGTGGCAAAGCAGGTGGCTGCATGGAGGGAGGAATAGACATTTACGCTGACCTGATTTAATTTTTTTTTTGTATATTTAATACTTTCATTGTACAGTAGGCATTAACTGCATAGTAGCTGCATTAGCCATAGTATTTGTCGTTTGGATTAACAAATTTAAGAACTGCCCTTTTCCAGTACCATAGACATAACTTGAGCCAGAGCAGACAATGAAACAAAAGTAGGCCTAACACAGTCATCACCCAGCAAATCTTGCAAAGTACAATTTAAGATTTTGCTTAGAAAGCAAAGAACTGAAGAGTTAGTTATTGTTAAATAACATTTTACTAGTGACTGCTTTTAAGATCGACGTTAGAGAGCCAGATAATTGATATACTCATGGGACCAAATCATTTACAATTATCATTGTGATCACCTGTTCTTAGTTTAAGTTCCATTCCTGCCTCTAATTACTAACATGTTTAATGTAAAATACATTTGACATTTTCAGAGACTTTTTTTTTTTTTTTTTACAATGCTTTAATTAAGCATCGCTTTGTTGAACTAATTAGCTTGACTTTAAAGCATATCTAAACCCAAAGACAAAAATGTAATATAAAGCAGTGATCCAGTCCCTACATATGATGCATGCATTTGTTTTATTTTTTCCCTTTATTATCACCTTCTAATCTTGTGAATAACACGTTTCTGATTGGCTACAGTCACTTCTCTACTGTACCTATAGTGACTTCATGGTTGGCACCATAGGTGTGCGAAGCCTACTGAATTATAGCCCATTTACACAGGGCAACACGACTCCTAGCACAACTTTGGGAGGCAACTTGGACACGACATGAGTATGAATCATCAGGCAACTTACAAGGCAACTTCAAGTCGCCTCCAGGACAGTACAAAACAACTTCAAGTCGCCTCCTGGACAGTACAAGGCAACTTCAAGTCGCCTCCAGGACAGTACAAGGCAACTTCAAGTCGCCTCCAGGACAGTACAAGGCAACTTCAAGTCGCCTCCAGGACAGTACAAAGCAACTTCAAGTCGCCTCCAGGACAGTACAAGGCAACTTCAAGTCGCCTCCAGGACAGTACAAAGCAACTTCAAGTCACCTCCAGGACAGTACAAAGCAACTTCAAGTCGCCTCCAGGACAGTACAAGGCAACTTCAAGTGGCCTCCAGGACAGTACAAGGCAACTTCAAGTGGCCTCCAGGACAGTACAAGGCAACTTCAAGTGGCCTCCAGGACAGTACAAGGCAACTTCAAGTGGCCTCCAGGACAGTACAAGGCAACTTCAAGTCGCCTCCAGGACAGTACAAGGCAACTTCAAGTGGCCTCCAGGACAGTACAAGGAAACTTCAAGTCGCCTCCAGGACAGTACAAGGCAACTTCAAGTCGCCTCCAGGACAGTACAAGGCAACTTCAAGTGGCCTCCAGGACAGTACAAGGAAACTTCAAGTCACCTCCAGGAAAGGAGGCTTTCCAGTGGCCAATCAAACAACAATCAGCTCTGTGAGAGGGAGGGGTTCCGTTACACATTAAGGCTGGATTCACATCATCGCTGCATGCGGCTCACAACAGGGGTCCGGTGCGTCCTGGTTCACCATTTCAGGTCCAATTTTAGCCCGCATTTTTGGCTGAATTCGGACCTGAAACTGACTAAAAGACACACAGGGCTCCTGTGAAAATACGCAACAGAGCCGCAGCAGAAATATGTGAACAGCGTCCACAGAGAGCGTCAAAATCTCCTATTGCAAATTGGATTTGGGTTGCCCAGAACCATTTCGGATTGGTTGAACTGGATGGACTTGTGTCTTTTTTAAACCTGACTATGCAACAATGCATTGGCGGGGACCCAGACTTAAGGGAATTCTGCTTTTCAATCAACACTAAAGGTGCCAGTGATATGGTAGTGCAAAAATCCTTAACCAAGTAAAGCCAGAGGTAGATATATAAACTACAGAGCAAAAATCTACATGTTATTGTTGTCTGCAGCTCTGGGTTACACCATGTTTATTTGTGAAGTCTCAGGTATCGTTAAGTGCCATAAACAATTAATCCTTTTGTGTATTTGCTGGCTAACACTTCTCAACAATCTTGGAAAAAAGGGAAACTATTTAAAAAAAAAGGAGGGGTTTTAATAAAACCTGAAGGTTGTTGAATTTGTCAACTTAAAGCGGAGTTCCACCCAAAATTGGAACTTCCGCTTAAACCACTCCTCGCCCCCTTACATGCCACATTTGGCATGTATTTTTTTTTGGGGGGGGGGGGCTTCAGTAGGAGTGGGACTTCCTGTACCACTTCCTCCTTCCGCCCAGGGACCACTTAGGCGGTCCCTGTAGGCGATCACCTGGGACACATGACAGGTCCCAGGCGATCGCCTGTCCACTTAGGTAGAGCAGCGCCGCTTACGCATGTGCAGTGAGTGCCTGGCCGTGAAGCCTAAAGCTGTCACGGCCAGGTGCCCACAGTTAGAATGGAGGCGCCGGAGGAGAGGGGGGAGGGGCAGAGCTCCGGGCATTGCTGGACAGTGAAGCAGGTAAACGTATGTTTATTAAAAGCCAGCAGCTATGCTTTTTGTAGCTGCTGACTTTTAATAAACATAAACAAAGTCTGGAACACCCCTTTAATGCATTAGCTATAAAGAGGTTCAGGGGCACAGACCAGAGTTTAGTGTAAACAAGATCAGCATTGGGAGGTGCAGGGTGATGTGATGTGTAGGAAGTGGGTGGAGCTTCATGTCATACAAAAATCAAGATTGCTGGACAGAATGTGCAAATATGCCTTCAATCTGAAAAAAGGTTAACCTGTTGATCAAAAAAAGTGAGTTCTGAAATGGATATGAATGGAAGAGTTTGTGCACATGCTGGAGTGTACGAACTGCAATGGGGTGGGGATGGGGTTTAAGCTATGAATAAGCACTAAAGTTTGGTGTGAAACGCGTCAGGTTTTTACCCCGATTCCTGTGGCATGCTTTTTGTGTGTTTTTTTATTTTAAAATAAAAGCAATTTATTTTTGGAGTGCGGCTGCCCAGAACGTGTTTCCTTCATTTTGCAATGGGGTGGGCATGTCGTCTTTGTATATTGTGCTGTTGGTGACATACTCCAAACTGATTCACTCTGATGGATGTGCTCTGTTATACACTGTGCTTATCACAGTATTGCCATATTATTGGGCGCACTATTCGTACCACTGCAACTTTCAAATTCCACCCGATTCTTTTGCTATAGTAAAAGGAGCAAAATCCCTTTAATTAGTCACACTGCTTGCAACTGGACAACACAGCTAGCAATCAATAACAATTATTTTGAAGAGTTAATAAAGCAACTGTGGTCTTATGTAGGCCAATAATTTTTCTCTAACTACTCTGCAAAATACCCTTTAGTGTCATTCCTACTATAAACAGAGTAATTAGCGTGTAGACTGTGTTAATAGGTCTAAGAATTATTTACTCTGATCTGGAGGCCCGCAGACATCAGTAATTCCTCTAATGGAATAATGAGATGACAACTCTCAGTCACTGGCTCCAGATGGTTTAAAAATGATTTGGAATATTAAATTGCGGTTGTAAGTATTTATTGGACATGCTGTAAGTATTTTTTTTTTTTTTATTGCACCGTTTGCGTATGACATTCTCATTTCTTTTTTTTTTTTTAAGCAGCAACACTGAAAGACATGGCATACTCCCCTCTGTGTTAATTGTACATTGCTCAATAGAGCACCAAAGGCTTTATATAGCTGTGTAAATTAGCTAAAAGACTTAATTCAGCAGTCTACACGTCTTCTTAACAAAAGCTTGTTTGCACACCCTGTCTGGCTTTAATCTAAAATGTTTACTTCTAATTAAAAAACAAACTTCTACTGTGACACTACAAATTTCTATAACAAACTGTGAAGGTAGCTATAGGCAATTCATTGAGCCAATAATCTAACGTTGGAACTGTTGGTCCAAACTCGTTTATGTTTGCTCCTGATGGCATACCTCACTACCTGGCAGGGCTGACAACGCTGCTTGAGATTTCAGAGCAGCAGAGGCAGTGTTGTCAGCTCACTACAGGAAGTTAGGAGCTCGCTGACTTGTGGTAAGATCAACAGGTCTTTTTTCTGTACTTGGAACATTATTTTTTAACCACTTGCCGCCCGTCCTATAACAAAAAGACGTCAGCAAAGTGGTTTCAGTATCCTGACTGGACGTCATATGACGTCCTCAGGATATTGAGCCGCTGCGCTCCCCCAAAGGGGCATGCATTGCGGCGATCGTTGTTGCAGGGTGTCAGTCTGACTCCCTGCAACACTGATCTAGGTAAAGAGTCTCCGTCGGAAACAATTTACCACGTGATCAGCCGTGTCCAATCACTGCTGATCACAATGTAAACAGGAAAAACCAGTAATCGGCTTTTCCTCACTCGCGTCTGTCAGACACGAGTAGAGGAGAGCCGATCGGCTGCTCCTCTGACAGGGGAGGTTTGTGCTGATCGATTATCAGCAAAGCCCCCCGAGGATGCCCATACTAGACCACCGGGGATGCCACTAGACCACCAGGGATGCCACCAGACCACCAGGGATGCACACCACCAGGTATGCCACCCTAGACCACCAGGGATGCCAATCAGTGCCCACAATGGATGCCAATCACAATGGGCATCACTGATTGGCAGGCATTGTTTGGCACTGATTGGCATCCATAAGTACAATACAGTACATCTGTGCCACCTATCAGTGCCCATCAATGCCCATCCGTGCCACCCATCAGTGCCCATCTGTGTCACCTACAGTATCAGTGCCCATCCATGCCACCTCTCTGTGCCCATCCATGTCCTGTGCCTATCTGTGTCACCTATTCGTGCCCATCCATGCCAGCTATCTGTGCCGCCTATCTGAATTTATGATTTCTTGGCCATTGTTCAGAGAATATGAATGATAACAAAAAAACTTTTCTTTCACTCATGGTTAGTGTTTGTCTGAAGCCATTTATTATCAATCAACTGTGTTTACTCTTTTTAAATCATAATGACAATAGAAACTACTGTGGCATAGGGGATTGTTAGCTCTCGTGGTAGATGCGTTTTCGTGTAGTGAGTCCACACCAAACCGGCATATATTGTTAAGGGCCTGGTAGCCCACGTTTACTAAATGAGGAAAAACAAAACAATCGTTCACTCAGGAATCCCACGCAGGGGTTCAAACGGTGTCCAGAGATAACTGAAAATACCAGCCCATCTGGCTACTCTTCGACAGCACTGCTGCCATAGGTACTGGTCCCTTAAACCACCAGCTCCTCCAGGCCCCCAGTCTTGGGTGCACACAGCTTTGAAGCCCTTCAACGCCCACAGTGTTCTATCCGCACACAGAGACACTAGCAGCCACTGCTCCAACTCCACCTTCCTCTCACTTCTGCTCTCCCCCCCTCATTATATGGGCTGTGTGCACCTGGGCACACACCCTGCAGGCTGTCTTTAAAACCCAGACACAGGGTTGGAGATCCCGTCCCACCCAAGACTATTAAGGATCTCCAAGCCACAGAGCCCCATGCAGAAATAGCAAGAGCCGAGAAAACAGTTTACACTGTAGCTCTGCACTCAGCTGATATGCAGCCTCTGTGTCCACTTTAACCCCATTTTCATTGGGACAAAGCCTCGCTCTGCCACACTACCTAAATGACCCTGATCAAAAGTTTACATACCCTGGTGATTTTGGCCTGATAACATGCACACAGGTTGACACACAGGGGTTTGAATGGCTATTAAAGGTAACCATCCTTACCTGTGATCTGTTTGCTTGTAATTAGTGTGTGTGTGTGTGTGTGTGTGTGTGTGTGTGTGTGTGTGTGTGTGTGTGTGTGTGTGTGTGTGTATAAAAGGTCAATGAGTTTCTGGACTCCTGACAGACCCTTGCATCTTTCATCCAGTGCTGCACAGAAAACTCTGGATTTTGAGTCATGGGGAAAGCAAAAGAATAGTCAAAGATCTGTGGGAAAGGCTAGTTGAACTGTATACAACAGGAAAGGGATATAAAAAGATATCCAAGGAATTGAGAATGCCAATCAGCAGTGGTTCTGTTAAAACAAACCACAGTCAGGTAGACCAACTAAATTTTTAGCTACAGTACAACTCCAAGGAAAATTGTTGTGGAAGAAAACCCCACAAATAACTTCAGGTGAAATACAGGACTCTCTGAAAACATGTGGTGTGACTGTTTCAAGATGCACAATAAGGAGGCACCTGAAGAAAGATGGGGCTGCATGGTTGAGTCGCCAAAAGGAATGCAAATGCAAATGCCGCAAAGTATCCTGCCTTCAATATGCCAAACGGCACAAAGACAAGCCTTCTGGCACAAAGTCATATAGTGATGAGACCAAAATTTAGCTTTTTGGTCACAACCATAAACGTTTCATTTGGAGAGGAGTCAACAAGGCCTATGATGAAAGGTATACCATTCCTACTGTGAAACATGGAGGTGGATCGCTGATGTTTTGGGGATGTGTGAGCTACAAAGGCACATGGCAATTTGGTAACAATTGATAGCAAGATGAATGCAGTAGGTTATCAAAAAATACTGGAGGAACATTTGTATTCATCAGCCAGGAAACTGCGCATGGGACGTAATTGGACATTCCAACATGACAATGATCCAAAACACAAGACAAAGTCAAACTGTCATTGGCTACTCAGAATAAAGTGAATGTTCTGGAGTGGCCATCTCTGTCTCTTGACCTCAATATCATTGAGCCACTCTGAGGGATCTCAAAACATGCAGTTCATGTAAGGCAGCAGAAAAAATTGCAGGAACTGGAGGCTTTTTGCCTTGAGGAATGGGCAGCTTTACCAGCTGAGAATATAAAGAGCCTTATCCAGGGCCGATCCTAGGGTCACAAGCGTCTGGGTGCAGAAATATTTCTGGCGCCGCCACATGGGCGTGGTAATTTTTACTAACCCCCTCCCCTTTACAAATGTTTCTTTGGAAATGACTCAGGAGATGCTCCCCCACAACGTCTTCATTAACCTGGGATCCTCACATGATCTCTTAACAATAAACAAAATACAGGAAGAGAAGCAGAGTACTTTATTGAGACCTGGAGGGGGGCCTCTGTTAGAGAGTCTTGTTAGAAAGAGCCCTCTACACATACTACAGACATGATACAAAAGACGGTCAGAGACCACAGACATGGTACAGAAGACTGTCAGAGACTGCAGACATAGTACAGGAGACGATCAGAGACTGCAGACATTGTACAGAAGACAATCAGAGACTGCAGACATTGTACAGGAGATGATCAGAGACTGCAGACATGGTACAGGAGACGATCAGAGACTGCAGACATAGTACAGGAGATGGTCCATTAGACCCCTTTCACACTGGAAGCATTTATCAGGTGCTTAAGCGTTAAAAATAGTGCCTGAAAAAAGCCTCATTTGCAATCCCAGTGTGAGAGCCCGAGTGCTTTCACACTGGGGCGGTGCGCTGGCAGGATGTCCAAAAAATTCTTGCAAATAGTTTCTTTGAGGCACTTTAGGAGCTGTGTATACACCACTCCTACTGCGCCCCTGCCCATTGAATTCAATGGGCAGTGCCTTAAAGCACTTCGGCACTGGCGCCTTTGAACCCTTTATTTGGCCGCTAGTGGGGGTTAAATGTACCTCTAAAATTACGCTAAAGCGACGCTAAAACTAGCTGCACTTTGCACACTGACAGTGCAGGGGGTCGGCAGTAATCTATCATGCCATAATATATCTAGAGCAGGGCAGCCCAGAGCACATGTAAAGGAATGCTGGGGATGCCATCCCCCAGCACACAGCACACTGAACACTGAGACTCACCTCTGTTCTCTCTCTGTGCAGCCCGAGATAGAGATGGGAGGGGGAGGCATTCCAACTGGTGTTGGTGGAGACAATGCAGGATCCTAAACTCCCAGTGTGAAGAATTCATTCCTGCACATCAGCACTCAGCAGCCACTGAAAACTAGAACCTTTGTGTCAGGAAGAAGAGCGGCCCCGCCCCCGAGCACTGGACAGGCTGTTCCATGCTCACACATCAGTTCTGGATGGACACAAACAAGGAGAGAAGGAGGGAGGGGGAGAACACTGGCACTTCGGCGCCCCACTTCTGCAGGCTCCAGGGTGCAAAGCACCCTGCCTAGGATCAGCCCTGGCCTTATCCACAAATACTACAAAAGACTTCAAGCTGTCATTGATGTTAAAGGGGACAACAAACGTATTAAGAACTGGGGTATCTAAACTTTTGATCAGGTTCATTTGGGTAGTTTTTGTTGCCATTATGATTAAAAAAGTGAAACCATGAGTCAAAGAAAAGTTTTTGCGTTATTATTAATTTTCCCTGAAAAATGGCCAAGAAATACCAATATATATTTGCAGGTGGCATTTTCTAGAGTAAAATATAACTGGTTAGATGAGGAGGGAAACGTGTTTGAGTAGTCTAGTAGTCTCTCTCTCTCTCTCTCTCTCTCTCTACGCACTCAAATCCAGCATCCAATGTTTGAACTGAATTTCGGTTCTTTTGGTCATTTATAGTAATTCTGTTTACCTTAGAATGAGGTTACCACATCTTTCTTTTAGTTCGCCAGCGGCACAGTTTTAAGAAGTTCATGTATCACCATTCTGTAATTTGTACTGATAGCACACTTAGGAAAGTATGATAATCCAATAATCCCATGGAAAGTTACATTACACTACTTCTCATAAGCCATTTAATGGCCTAACATAGACCTATTCTAGACATAAATTAATATCTGCATAGCACTGGTTGAGGATGCTTTTATAAAACAACATTGTCTGTAATAAATCTCCCTCTTACAATATATATATATATATATATATATATATATATATATATATATATATATATATATAAATAATATATATATATATATATATATATATTGTAAGAGGGAGATTTATTACAGACAATGTTGTTTTATGAAGGCATCCTCAACCAGTGCTATGCAGATATTAATTTATGTCTAGAATAGGTCTCCTGTCTGTGACAACACACACAGATTTACCTGACTTCCTGTCACAATATATATATATATATATATATATATATATATATATATATTCTGAGAAATTAGCTTGGTAGCGGGTGTGTGTGACCCCCTGGTTGGGTTCACTACACGCTGAACTACACAGAAAGGCAGTTGAGGATGGTTGAAAACAAAGGATATGGTTTATTTTTCCATATTGCTGGATACAAGTGCAAGCATCAAAACAGCATAAAGAAAACAAAACATAAAATAAACCCTTGCCACTTGGGGTGTCTACCTTCCCAACACAGGAACCTACCTATGGAGTCTGGCACAGCCTACTGCTGGGCAGACACTGCTGGTCATACAGCAGAAAACAAAAAGTCTCCTTGATATTTATCACACAGAAATATCAACAAGCACCTCACCTCTTAAGAAGTCACTGCTCTCCTTCACTCAAAAAGCCTCAGGATGCAGCTATCAGTAGTCATCCTTTTGGATGATTTATAGAGGCCTTAATTACCTCATTCTGAACAGCTGAAGTTTTCCAACACCCTAAACCTTTCTGGCTATTTCTGCAGCCAACGCCTAATAGTAATTGGTGTATTATCTAAACAAGGCAGACATGCATCTCCCGTCTGTGACAACACACACAGATTTACCTGACTTCCTGTCACAATATATATATATATATATATATATATATATATATATATATATATATATATATATATATATATAGATAGCAGTCGCTGTAGATCTGAGGGGAAGATCTGAAATTAGGGGAAGCTCTGCTGACTTTATCATCCAATCATGTACAAAGCAAAAATACAGTTTTTTTATTTTCCTTGCATGCCGGATTTGTCTTTAATAAACAACCCCCAGAGTGTAATATCTGGGCATACAGCCAAGATAACTAGAATTTCTGATTGGAGGAAAGGCACACACCACCTCTCATCATAGGCAGATACTCTCAGAGGTGTTTTTTTAACAGGGCCAGCTCCCTGCTAATCTATTTTAGCAACCTCCCCTGACAGAAATTTCTGGCTGCTTTTATCTGATGTGTCAGAGAATTTGTCAGGAGTTATCAGGCTGATAACAGAGGAACGGTCCAGGAGAGAGCAATGGGACATAGCTCTTTAAAGAGAGAAACAAAATACTGCAGATATATGTGCCCAGCTCCAATTTAATTTATCTGGTTTACATCCACTTTAACTCCTTCCCTCTGAGCGTATGCAGATATGCGGCTTCGGCTTTAGGGGGTTATACCGTTTTTTAGAGTGGGCGGTCGGCTCATCAGGGATAACAACCAATGTGGCTAAAAGCCTCTCGGCTGTTAAACCGGAGGAGCGGGAGGGGATGTCCCCCCTTCCGCCACTCTTATCGGGCCTCCCACCCCGTCCACGATCCGGCACTTCTGCTGGCTACAGAGACTGCCACAAAGCCGGAAATGGCTTTGTTCCAGTCTTCTCTCTGGAAACATGGTTTTTAAAAAAAAGTGACACTATTCAGAATCACAGTTTTTGGGGATCTGAAGTGTACCTAGCACCACCTATTACTGTCACAAGGGATGTTTACATTGCATTTACATATATTTTTTAAAGTAGCATAAAAAAAATAAAAAATATATAAAAAAATTGAAAAAAATATATATTTTATTAATAATTATTGATAATAATACATTTTATTAATAATGCACTTTTCATCAAAAGATCTCAAAGTGCTACAAATCAAAAAAAAAAAAAGAAGCAAATTATACAATGAAATAAACATCTAAAACTGACAAAAGGCTTTAAGCCCCATACACACCATCAGATTTTCTGCAGATTTTTGTCTTCAGATTTACAAAACCATATAATATGAGGTCAAACCTTAAGAGTTTCGATTTGTATGCAATCAGGCAGGCCCTTGTACTACATGTTTTGGTAAATCTGAAGACAAAAATCTGCACATAATCGGATGGTGTGTATGGGGATTTTTTTAAATAATCAACAGATTGAGGTGTCCTTAAAGTGTCAGATAGTGCCCTATCTCCCAAAAAGCACCCCGTCCCCGTGAGCTCGCGCAGCAAAGAAAATGCACACGCAAGTTGTGCCCGCATTTGTAAACGGTGTTCAAATCACACATGTGAGGTATCCCTGCAATAGTCAGATTGAGAGCGATAATTCTAGAACTAGACCTCCTCTGTAACTTTAACCTGGTAACCGTGATTATTTTTAAAATGTCGCCTATGGTGATTTTTAGGTACTGTAGTTTGTCACCATTCCACGAGTGTGCGCAATTTCAAAGCATGACGTGTTGGGTATCTATTTACTCAGCACAACATCATCTTTCACATTATATTAAAAAATTGGGCTAACTTTAGAGTCTAGTTTTTTTTTTCATGAAAGTGTATTTTTTCCCCAAAAAATTGCATTTGAAATATATATATATACACACACACACAAATACTGTTTGGGGGTTCTAAGTGATTGTCTAGCAAAAAAATACAGATTTTAACTTGCAAGCAACAAATGTCAGAAATAGGCTTAGTCATGAAAGGGATAATTTGTTGAAAGTACTGTATGTGTATATATGTCAACTTCCCTTTATAAAAATGAAACTCAAACCACAAACTTGGAGAATATAAAAGTAAGCACATGATGGAAAAGATGCTTGAGCAGAAGTCAAGATGATTATTAGAGTCAAGCTTGATTTGTACAGTAAAAGACAAGAATTGCAGCTTCCTCCATCCTTGGATCAGTGTTCTGACAAGTGTTTTTCCCTGACGGTATCCCCTCCTTATGCTTTTTTTTGTCATTGTATGTACTGTTTGAATTGAACAGGATTGTGACAGGTTTACATTTAAACATGCCACGTGCCCCCGCTTAGATATTACAGGAGAAATGGTAATTGCAATGTCTAACACTAAGTACCAACTATTACATTACACCTGGGACAAATTAACTCTTTCATCATCTTTATTAGACTGCAGCCATTAAGTGCGTTTTGCACATTAGAATGACTGTTATTTCATTTTGTACTGATGTGTGCTTAAACATGTATTATTAAAATTGTCGCCATGCACCGTTCCACATTATACAGCTGGAACCTTTACAAAACTTAGCAGACAATAAAGAGCCATTAAACTTGAGCATTATAACTGTATATGCCAGAATAGATATCATAGCAACAGTAGACATTTAGTATAATTTAGGCCTAATGCATATTCTAGCTTTGTTTAGCAGTGGATAGACTTCATTTAAATATGTTTTGAATAGTCTGATGCAGTTGCCATAGGAAGCCTAAGGAAGTCTAACCAGTACATTCAAAGCAAGTATTTTGCCTTGTAAAAATGTACTGTACTATAGCTTTCTTAGGTAGTATAACAGGCTGCTCTAAGCAGTCATACTGCTTGATCAAAGTTTAATGTGCATGCTTCAAGAGGGTTTAAATTTAGCTAAAGAACACATCTCATCATTTCCGAAGAAGAAAGACTGGATTTGTACGAGCAATCTGTTGTTCTTTGTGCACAGCAAGGTAATGCTATCATCAAAAGATACCCAAGGGGGCAGGTACTTAAGTCCTGATGAGGGTACAGTGGATAATGCTATCATATTGTCCTTTCTGCAGCAAATCACTATCGCATCACCTTTGAAGAAAAGATGATAGCCATTAACATTATAGATGCGGTTACAGATTTCTTGAGGTAAAAGAATCATGTTGGGTGTGTTTCTATATACTTTGCTGCAGTTAAACCAAGTTAATAATGAAAAAAAATAGATATATATCTATATCGCTATATCCATATACAGTGGGGATCAAAAGTTTGGGCACCCCAGGTAAAAATTTGTATTAATGTGCATAAAAAATCCAAGGAAAGTTGGAAATATCTCCAAAAGTCATCAAATTACAGATTAGACATTCTTATAATATGTCAAAAAAGTTAGATTTTATTTCCATCATTTACACCTTCAATTACAGAAAACAAAAAAAATGGCACCCGCATTGTTCTCAATCATCTGGGAAGACTAGGTGATGTCAATCTCAAAGGTTTTAAATGCCCAGACTCATCTGACCTTGCCCCAACAATCAGCACCATGGGTTCTTCTAAGCAGTCGTCTAGAAAACTGAAAATAGTTGACGCTCACAAAGCTGGAGAAGGCTATAAGATAGCAAAGTGTTTTCAGATGTCAATATCCTCTGTTTGGAATGTAATTAAGAAATGGTAGTCATCAGGAACAATGGAAGGTAATGCAAGATCTGGAAGACCAAGAAAAATATCAGACAGAACAGCTCGCAGGATTGTGAGAAAAGCAATTCAAAACCCACGTTTGACTGCATGATCCCTCCAGAAAGATCTGGCAGACACTGGAGTTGTGGTACACTATTCTACTATAAAGAGATAATTGTACAAATATGGTCTTCATGGAAGAGTCATCAGAAGAAAACCTCTAAGTCCTCACCACAAAAATCAGCATTTGAACTTTGCAAATGAACATATAGACAAGCCTGATGCGTTTTGGAAACAAGTTCTGTAGATCGATGAGGTTAAAATATAACTTTTTGGCTGGAATGAGCAAAGGTACGTTTGGAGAAGAAAGGGCAAATAATTTTATAAAAAAATAACCTCTGTCCAACTGTTAAGCATGGGGGTGGATCAATCATGCTTTGGGGTTGTATTGCAGCCAGTGGCACAGGGAACATTTCACGAGTAGAAGGAAAAATGGATTCAATAAAATTTCAGCAAATTTTAGATGGTAACTTGACGCCATCTGTGAAAAAGCTGAAGTTAAAGAGAAGATGGCTTCTACAAATGGATAATGATCCTAAACACACCTCAAAATCCATGGGGATTACATCAAGAGGCATAAACTGAAGATTTTTCCATGGCCTTCACAATCTCCTGACCTCAACATAATTGAAAATCTATGTATAGACCTTAAAAGAGCAGTGCGTGACAGACAGCCCAGAAATCTCAAAGAACTGGAAGACTTTTGTAAGCAAGAATGGGCAAAGATACCTCAAACAAGAATTGAAAGACTCTTGGCTGGCTACAAAAAGCGTTTATAAGCTGTGATATTTGCCAAAGGGGGCAGTACAAGTTATTAACTCTGCAGGGTGCCCACACTTTTGCAGACACCATTTTTTTGTTTTCTGTAATTTTGAAGGTGTAAATGATGGAAATAAAATCAACATTTTTTGGAACATATTATAAGAATGTCTAATCTGTAATTTGATGCATTTTCGAGATTTTTCCATCTTTCCTTGGCTTTGTTATGCACATTAATACAAATTTTTACCTGGGGTGCCCAAACTTTCGAACCCCACTGCATATATATATCTATCGAGAGATAAATAGATATATATCTCCTAGGTTTGTATTTTGCTTTTATGATTGCATTTATAGTGTACTTTTTCTTGGATCATGCATAGGGAAGTAAATCATTTAAAAATGTACACTATAGGAATTATGTTTAAAAAGTGAAGGACGGAAGTGTCAGTGTGTTGCTGGAGTTGTCCAGCAACCACTCCAAGTTGAAAAGTTTCCATCAAGAAAATGAAAGAATAGAAGTGCTTGGTTCCAAAGTTAAACAGGCTTTTAACAAATGATTTATGACAGTTGAATAAAAATAAGACTGATGTCCATAGTGACCAATCAGGTTACATAGTAATGTAGAAATTGAATCAGCTGCTATGGTTTATTCTTTATGGAAACTTGATGAAGTGTATGGCGTAACAAGATCATAAAATATAAAATCACCAAATATACTCTGGGTGATAATGTAGTAAAAGCAGCTTAATTAGTTAAAAAAAGTCATCATGCTCTTAATTTTTTCAATAAAAGCGTTTGTATTAAAAAAAAAAAAAAGTCCCTTAAGGCAAACATAATGGGCCAGATCCACAGACATGAGCGGATCTTTGTGCGGGCGTAGCGTATCTTCTTTACGCTACGCCGCCACAACTTAGAGAGGCAAGTGCCGTATTCTCAAAGCACTTCTGTCCTAAGTTAAATGACGCGCCGAACGAATGACGCATGCGCCTTCCGTGGACGTATTCCAGTGCGCATGCTCTGAATCACGTCGCAAATACTCAATGCTTTCGACGTGAACGTAACTTATGCACAGCCCTATTCGCGTACGACTTACGGAAACGACGGAAAATTTTACGCTGTTCTGACGTCCATACTTAACATGGGCTGCGCCTCATATAGCAGGGGTAATTTTACGCCTCTCATATGCCTTACGTAAACAAAGTATATCAATGCGCCGGGCACACGTACGTTCGTGAATCGGCGTATCTAGCTCATTTGCATATTTTTAATGGGAAAGTCTAATGCGTCCAGCATAACTATGCGCCCACGATACGCCGGCATAGGCAAGTTACGCCGGATGACTGAAGCCATGTTTTCCGGCGTATCTTGCTTTGAGAATCGACGCAAAGATACGATGGCGCACATTTGAAATTACGGCGGCATATCTGGAGATACGCCGGCGTAATTCCTTTGTGGATCTGGGCCCATGTCATTAAGTCAACTTAAAATCTGCACACATTGGGGGGAGGGATCTATTACAGGACTACTTTTTTTTTACACATTAATTTCAAACATCCAGTAAGGTGAAGAGAAATTTAAAGCCCATTGATGGCAAATCTCATCCATTCAGCATTTAAAAAAATAAATAAATAACACTCTTCTAAGTCGGCCATCCATGCCTGTTGCCAGCCTTGCTTCCAACAACTGGTTGTTGCCCACTGGCCAGAGATCTCTTTGTCACATGATTATGCTGCTGCAGTTTTGTGCATGCTGAAAGTACCCCATTACTTGAGAGTCAAAAGGAAGTATCCACGTCACCAAAGGAGTAACATGGACATCCAAAGAAGGATTCTCTTCCTCAGTAGGAAAGAATGTAGAAGACTCGGAATGCGGAATGCCACCTGGACATTAATTTAGGTAAGAATTCTGGACATTTATGCTATTCCCCAGAGTTTACCGTTAAAAAAATTACAGATTTCTTTTACAAATGATTGGTAGATTAAAGTGAACATTTAAGCTTTATTCCCCTTAATGTGTTAGTTCCATCATTAGTGAGAGTAAAGGCCCCCCCACACACGATCAGATTTCCTGATAACAATTGTTTGATGGCAGGGTTTTTGTCAGATCATCCGACCGTTTGTACGCTCCATCAGACAATTGTTGTCGGAATTTTCAACAAATGTGGGATGGTATGCCCTCAAATTTTCCCACAACAAATGTGTGCCATGAGATTATCTGATCGTGTGTACACAAGTCCGTCGGACTAAAATCCAAAGTACAAACACTCCAAACCAATGCTAACCATAAGACAACATTAGAAGAAGTTGCATAAAGGGTGGCGCTAAGGAGCAGAAAAAACACGTAGGTTTTGTGCAAGTTGGCTGAAAAAGTTATGCCGTCTGTATGCAGAACAAGTCCACGGCCAATGCCCTTCGCACAAAATCCCACGGATTTGTCAGATGGAAATCCAATCGAGTGTACGAGGCTTTAGGTTAGCTATTGCTACAGCCCTAAGATCTGAGGTCATAACTTAGGATTCTAAGTGACAGTTCACACAGGGGCAACCCGACTTACAGCGTGACTTTGTAAGGCAATTTGGAGGCAATTGCAGCACGACTTCAGCTCGACTTTGAGCAACTTACAACGCGACTTGAAGTTGCCTCCAGAGCAGGCGACTTTGGCTGTGGCCAATCACAGAATAATCAGCTCTGTGGGAGGGAGGGGTTTGCCTGGGTAAACTATTTTCTTTCCTGTAAAGTTGCTTCAGTTAAAGATGGAGATCCGACTTTGGAGGTGACTTCCATTGAAATCTATGGGTGCAAGTTGCCTAGAAGTCGTCTTGAAGTAGTACAAGAACCTTTTCTGAAGTTGGAGCGATTTCAGTAGTGTACATTAGGACGGCTCTCATTCACTTCAATGGAATTTCTTATGTTCAGTGACTTGGGGCACTAAAAGTAAGCTCACACACGTATTGGATGCTTGTAGGCATAGCTGGGATATTTTCTTATACAATTAGAATTAGATTATTTACAGCACATCTTCCTTTGGTTTCTGTAGAGATACGTTAGGTTAAAAATCCATTTGATGCATTTGATTAAAGATAGACAAAATGGGGTAAGAACAGACTTATTTTATTTTTGAGAAGTCAAAAAACACATACCTCCGAAGTGTAGCTGCTGGCTTTTAATAAACATACACTTACCTGTTCCACGGTCCAGCGCTGCGCCGCCCGGAGCTTAAGGCTCCATTCACACCTAGGCGTTTTTTTCGCTTGAAGCGCGACGCTACAATACGCCGTACCGTCGAATTTGCATTATTGTCTATGGAGACCGTTCACATCTCCTAACGCCGAACGCCGTACGCCGATAGAACGTCGAATGCCAATTTTGAAAAAGTCCTGGACCCTTTTCCGATGCGCGTATCGGGCGGCTTTGGAGTTCCGCATAGCCGACAATGGCTATACAAAAAGCAGAATTTTAAAACTACGCGTTTTGTCGCCGCAAATCGCGGGTACAAAATGCCTAAACGTTGTCGCCCAAATACGCCCAAAATCGCTAACGCATGGGTGTGAATGCAGCCTTATTCCTCTTCCCCCCTTCTCAGCCATCGCCTCCATTGTAACTGTGGGCACCCGGCCGTGACAGCTTTCGGCTTCACGGCCGGGCACTCACTGCGCATGCGCGAACGGCACATCGCTCCTTGAGTGGATAGGCGATCGCCTGGGATCTGCCATGTGTCCCAGGTGATCGCCTACAGGGAGGGGCCGCCATAGGCGATATGATGTATCGCCTAAGCGGTCCCTGGGCAGAAGGAGGAAGTGGGACAGGAAGTCCTACTCCTACTGAAGCCCCCATTCCCCCCTCAAAAAAATGACATGCCAAATGTGGCATGTAAAGGGGGTGAGGAGTGGATTAAGCGGAAGTTCCACTTTTGGGTGGAACTCTGCTTTAATGAAGAGAAATGAAAAACGTTGGCAACCGCCTATGAATAAGAAACTGTGGCTACCAGTCACGTAAGATTTTTTAATCACTTCAATAGAAAGAATCTTTACTTTTTATACATTTTATTTTATTGGACTGGACAGTTCTTTAGTAGCTGTTTGTACTGTATGTCTAATAGCCTCCAGAGAGAGGTTTACCCTTGATTTGAATAGAAGTCATGTTCCTGTTCATAGTCTGCCCCATCAGGAAGAAGCAGATTTGTAGATGCATGCAAGTCCAGTACTTTAGTTAGAATGTTATATAAAAATTGGTGGACATGGCAAGTTCTCTTCTTTAGGACACGAGAAGTGTCCAAAAGTAAAGCTATAGGAATGAATAAGGGCTGCTATTTCAAAGCCAGTAGGTGTTGCAGTCCTTGTTTATGGAAGCACATTAACAAAATATGCAAATGCTACATTATATTCCTGTGTGCATTGGACCATTGTCTATAATTCACTTCGACTGCAATGAGGATCACAAGAACTGCCAGAAAGTCTACCAATAACTAATGCTGCATTTCAAGTACATAGCCCGGTCCTAAATGATGCACATTGTCCTATTTCATAAAGGGTAAAACTAGATATGTTTAAAAACAAAATATACGCAAGAAAATTATAAGGTTATATTAAATTCCTGAAAAGGGGCAATGTCTAAGGTAAATTAAATTAAAGTGACCTCCAAAATGACCCCCATTAATGTTGAGATGTCTACTGGCAAATAAGTAATCATCTTTTTGGCTTAGGTAAAGTATTCTTGTGCTCAGGGCGCTTAGCATAAGATCATAACAATGAATAAAACCAATGGCTAATCTTCTCATAATTGGAATTTGAATGAACAATAAAAATATATAACAGGGTAACCTTTAACAATGGCAATTTGCAAACATGACTTTGGCACACTGGCTATATTTGTTTCACTTGGTTAACTGCTTTTCCGTGGTCTCAAAGAGGAACCTACACTATGGGCCAGATTCAGGTAGAGTTACTCTGGAGTATCAGTGATACTCCAGCCAAACTCTCACTTTGAGCCGGCGTTTCTGTTTTCAGTAAGCAGAAAACAAGAAACGCCGGGTTGGAGTTCCTATACGAGTGACGTAATTGTATTTCGCCGTCGTATCGGAACTGCAATTTTAAAAATGGCGCCGGGGGCGTTCCCGCTGATTAACGCCGAGAATATGTTAATCAGCGAGAATCGGCAATTCACGATCGTATTCGGGGCCGACGTAGTGACTTTCCGACGTTTCCGTAAGAGATACGCGGCGTAGAGGTAAAGCAGCCCCCTAGTGGAGTATCCTATGTTAAGTATGGCCGTCGTCATCGCGTCGAAAAAAAAAAGAAATTCGAGTCGTTTGCGTAGAACGTCCGTGAATGGGGATTGACGTCATTGACGTTCACTGACAAAATTTGGAGCATGCGCACTGACAGTCGACGCATGCGCAGTACGTTCGCCGCGGGATCGCGCCTAGTTATAATAATACACGCCCCCTACCCACCCAATTTGAATTCCGCCGGCTCATTTTCACTACGCCGCCGCAACTTTAAGAGCAAGTGCTTTGTGAATAACAGTACTTGCTCCTAAAGTTTCGGCAGAGTAACGTAAATGACAAACGTTACTCCAAATTAAAGATTCGCCCATCTACCTGAATCTGGCCCTATATTGTCAAAAGTATTGGGTCACCTGCCTTTACATGCACATGAACTTTAATGGCATCCCATTCTTCGTCTGTAGTGTTCGATATTGAGTTGGCCCAACCTTTGCAGCTATAACAGCCTCTACTCTTTTGGGAAGGCTGTCCACAACGTTTAGGAGGGCGTCTATGGAAATATTTGACCATTCTTCCAGAAGCGCATTTGTGAGGTCAGGCACTGATGTTGGATGAGAAGGCCTAGCTTGCAGTCGCCACTTTAATTCATACCAAAGGTGTTCAATTGGGTTGAGGTCAAAACTCTGTGCAGGCCATTCAAGTTCCTGCACCCAAAACTTGGTTATCCATGTCTTTATGGACCTTGCTTTGTGCACTGGTCTAAATCATTTGGTGGAGGGTTGGGCTTGGCCCCTTAGTTCCAGTGAAAGGAACTCCTAAGGTGTCACAATACCAAGACATTTTGAACAATTTTATGTTCCCAACTTTGTGGGAACAGTTTGGGAATGGTCCCTTCCTGTTCCAACATGACAAGCAAGTTTAAAGTGGAGGAACTTGAGTGGCCTGCACAGAGTTCTGACTTCAGCCCAACAGAACACCTTTGGGATGAAGTAGAGCGCAGACTGCGAGCCAGACCTTCTCTACCACATCAGTGCCTAACCTCATAAATGCACTTCTGGAAGAATGGTCAAACACACTCCTAAACCTTGTGGACAGCCTTCCCAGAAGAGTTGAAGTTTTTATAGCTGCAAACAGTAAGAAAATATTGAACCCTGTGGACTAAGTCTGGGATGCCATTAAAGTTCATGTGCGTGAAAAGGCCAATACTTTTGACAATATAGTTTATATACAGCATATGAAACTATAGTACACAAAAGGTTTTGTTAGACAAATTTCTCACCGCTCCAGGTGAGCCCCGTGTGCAATCAAGTGTTGTTGAACCACCAAGGTGCTGGCAATGCTAATGATAGCAAATTGAAGGACGAAAACTGGACAGCCGCACTCCGAAATCACTTAAAATAAGTTGTCTTTTATTTTTCAACTGTACACACAGTCACTGCAACCAACAAAATACAGTATGGCCGACGCGTTTCGCACTTACAATCAGTGCTTAGTCATGGCTAAAAAAGGTTCACACTAAAATGACATATATACTCAAACACATAATCACATGAGAAAAGATCCGCCTATGGCAGTAAAAGATTAATTAAGTAAATAAACACTAAATCAAACCAGCTGAAGGGGGTAGGGCCTCCCTCAAAATTAACACTTTTAAGTAAAAAACATATAAAAACATGTAATGTATATACTATATAGGAACACCTGTATGTATCCAAATACCCCTATAAAATCTTAATTAAAACCATAATCCACGTGTCTAAAGTTTGCAAGCATATACTTGACAGGTGTGATGCGCCACTCTTCACTTTGCCAGGTGTTTCAATGTGACACCCAACCAGCGCTTATATGTATAACCCTTTCACGCAGCCACTATGGATACTTTTTGCCACATTTCACAAGGACAGCATCACTTACTATTATTAATTAACTAGTATTATTAATTTTTCACTTCATAGTCGGTCCATTTCCATAGTCTGCCTATGTTTCTACACAGTTTAGATCAATCTACTGGCCCTCCCAGCATAGTTATTATGGTTCCAATCATATAAGCGCTGGTTGGGTGTCACATTGAAACACCTGGCAAAGTGAAGAATGGCACATCACACCTGTCAAGTATATGCTTGCAAACTTTAGACACGTGGATTGTGGTTTTAATTAAGATTGTATAGGGGTATTTGGATACATACAGGTGTTCTTATATACATTACATGTTTTTATGTTTTTTACTTGAAAGTGTTAATTTTGAGGGAGGCCCTACCCCCTTCAGCTGGTTTGATTTAGTGTTTAATTACTTAATTAATCTTTTACTGCCATAGGCGGATCTTTTCTCATGTGATTATGTGTTTGAGTATATATGTCATTTTAGTGTGAACCTTTTTTAGCCATGACTAAGCACTGATTGTAAGTGCGAAACGCGTCGGCCATACTGTATTCTGTTGGTTGCAGTGACTGTGTGTACAGTTGAAAAATAAAAGACAACTTATTTTAAGTGATTTCGGAGTGCGGCTGTCCAGTTTTCGTCCTTCAATTTGCTAAAAGGTTTTGTTACAGTGCTACTTATAATCATGCCTACTATGAGTATTTGTTAAGTCAGGAGTATAGATGACAGCAAAATAGTACAGAAGTGCTACATTTGCAGACAGTTCAATAATACATAGCACATAACATGAGCAGGACTGTAGACAGTGCACCACCACAGATGTCAGCAAGGACTGGTGCAAAGATGGAGCAGAACTAGGGTGCCCACGTGTCCCAGATTGGCTGGGACTGTCCCGCAATTGACATGCCTGTCCTGTGTCCCGGGCACATTCATTCTGGGACAATACAATGTCCTGCAATGAAATAGAGGACACAGCCACCCCCTAATAACTAATAACTATATTTCCAGAACTGGTTTCTAGGGCCAGCGCTGCCTGGGATCTTTACTGACAATTTACTCTCAAACAGTGAGACCGGGAGCGAGGCCTGCGCCTAGTGCAGCACTTCTGTCCCCACCCACCTCGGCACCTCCTCCTTCTCTGGCACCCAGCGGGAAGCAAGCAGCAGGGACTGGTGTGATCTTCACTCTCCAGATAGTGACGCCACTCCTTTCCTTCTACACACGTGGGTCATGCAGAGGGAGTGACAGCAGCACTGCATCTGGTGGCAGGCTATGGGTGGCAAGCAGCCAAAATTCCCCATCAACACTGAGAATACATTTCCCCCCGCCCCCCCTCATCTTGTTTTGGGGAAGATGAGAGAGGGGGTGTGTCCCTGAATGGCAGTTTGGAAATGTGGTGACCCTAAGCAAAGCATGTAAAAAATTAACAGAAAAGTGTGATAACACCGGAAAGTAGGAAGAGGCATACTCTAAACCAGCATTTCTCAACTCCAGTTCTCAAGGCACCCCAACAGGTCATGCTTTCAGGCTTTCCATTATTTTGCACAGGTGATTTGATCAGTTCCATTGCCTTAGTAACTACCACAGCGGTTTTATCTGAAAGAAATCTTAAGTCACAACACACACACAATACATTTGAATCTTATTGGATTACATTACTGAATAAAATAAATTGATCTTAGTTTGCCCACCCCCCCAGTACTTTGTCCAGTTTTCTTGCCTGCAGTTTTACTGTACTTTCTGCCTTTAAACTGCAGAATGACCATGGCATCAAAATAGCGTGTCTTTACCTCAAAAGCAGTTTATGACCTGCTGGAAAACAGCGATAGTGATACAAAATCGCTTGAAGAATTGAGTGATAGCGATTTCTGGGGAAATTTGTCATCAGACAAGGAAAATGATTTCAGCGATGATCCTGCGACTGACCTCAGCGATGTGCGGACTTGGTGCTCTATTGACTGGTGTATGGATCATACAGTGCCCCCAAGATTCCCATTTACTGGAGCACTTGGTATCAAAGTGAATATTGAAGATGTCAACCCCTTGGCAAACCTCCAACTATTTTTGACCGATGAGGCTATTGAAAAAATAGTTATGACGACAAACCGGTAATCAGGAGCAACAAGCTGCTATGCATCAGAGGTTTTCAAGGAGCAGAAAGTGGGAACCAGTGACCAAATAGGACATTTACGGGCCTAATAATTCTTCAGGGAGTGGTAGGGAAACCCTTGCAGTAGTGGTATTGGACAACCAACAAATTACTAGCCACTCCATTCAAATTTTACCGGATAATTTAGTATTTGCACTTTGAAAATAATGAAGCTTTTGAATAAACTACTCATCCAGCACCAAAACTCAAGAAGATTTGGGAGGTATGTAAAATTATTCAGAACAATTTTCAACAGAACTAGATAGAGACATCAGTATAGACGAAAGTCTAATGGCCTACAAGGGAAGACTCAGCTGGATACAATATATGGCATCAAAGACCATGATTTGGCATAAAATCATTCATGCTATGTGAATCAAGCACAGGTTACATTTGGAATTCTGTCCTATTCGCTTTGAAAGGAACCAAATTCAACCAAAAATACAATAATTATGGAATAGAAACATCTTCGGTTCTTACATTGATTGAGCCATTGCTAAATCAGGGTTATTGTTCAACTACAGACAAGTTTTACACATCTCCCGAATTCTATTAGTTCCTTCTACAAAAACAAAACTGATGCCTATAGAACCATTAGGGCTAACCAGCGTGACATGCTGCCAATCTTTGGCTATAAAAAGCTCAAGACGGGAGAAATGGTTGCCTAGCAGAAAGGCAAAATAATGGCTCTGAGATGGTGCGACAAAATAGATGTGTGCCTAATGAGTACAATTCACAACACCTCCACTGTCATGGTACACACAAATGGTAGAAAAGACATAATGAAACCACAAGTGGTGATAGACTACAACGCCACCATGGGAGGTGCTGACAGAGCTGACCAGGCAATGACATTTTATCCAGCGATGAGAAAACAGCAAAACAAGTATTAAAAGAAGATCTTCTTGAGCAATGCTTGTGGAATGCCTTCATTCTGCAAAAAAAAAAAAAAAAGAGTGACGAGCCTGTGGTTCATGCTGACTTTATTTGGAAAGTTGCCGAAATGATCTTTCTGAAGAACCAAACACCAATGGCTGTGAATAGAGCTGAATGTCGTGCTGCTGGCGTTGTCAACCCGGAACGCCTGACTGGTCGTCACTTTATGGACCACATCCCACCAACGGAAAAGAAGTCAGCACCCACAAGGATGTGTGTGGTTTGTTGCTCTAAGCGTGATGACATTGGAAAGAAAATTAGAAAATAAACCACGTTCTGATTGTGACTCTGGACCTTGTGCAGTCCCATGTTTCAAAATGTACCACACCCGGGATGTTTACTAAAGCAATAGGAGTAGTAATATTGCACCCGTGTTTGCCCCTCCCCCAAAAAAAATCTGTATTTTTGATTTGATTATATTAATATTGACTAACATGTATTGAATAAAAAGTGTTATTATAATTGTTGTTATTATTTATAGTTATTTATTATAATGTGTGATTTTGTGTTTCAAACTTTATCATAGCAGAGATGTCTACTAGACTCTTGTTTGGACAGATTTAATTCCTAAGAATTGCAGGCCTACACTATAAAACACCAAATTTCCATGCAAAATAATTGTATCGCTTTTAGCATTAAAAATCTGACATAATCATACCGCCAGGGAGGTTAAACTTGGGCAGCAGGAAACTGGACAATCACTGTTGTTTCCAAGTAAAGGCTGATTTGGGTACTGACAGTATTGTTTTTTCTTTCCTGCAACTATGCACATTTAAAAAAAAAAGGTGCAAGAGTGCAGTTTATGTAGTCCTGTATTGTTTGCCTAGCACAAAACAACTAATGGTTAAGTGGAGAAGGTGTCACATGCAACTTCAAGGCTCCATTCACACTCGTACGACTCTCCAAAGTTGTGTCTACTTTGGAGTGCAACTTTGATGCAACTTTGGATGGATGCAATTTGGATACGACTTTACGTCAAAAGTGGTTTTAGACCAGCTAGAAAACATCAATAATAAATTAGAACCACTTACAGAATTGAGCGATAGTGATTTGTGGGGAAATTTGTCATCACACAAAAACTATAAGTAATGACAGCGATACCCGGGATGTCTATTAGACTCTTGTTTGGACAGAATTAATGCGGAGTTCCAGCCCTTTTATGTTTATTAAAAGTCAGCAGCTACAAAAAGTGTAGCTGCTGACTTTTAATAAACAGACACTTACCTGCTCCATGGTCCAGCAATGCGGCTGCTCCGAGCGTCGCGCCTCTCCCGCCCTCTCCGCCAGCGCCTCCATTCACACTGTGGGCACCCGGCCGCGACAGCCTTTGGCTTCACAGCTGGGCACTTACTGTGCATGCGCGAGTCACGCTGCGCTCTAGGAGTGGACAGACGATCTCCTGGGACCTGTCATGTGTCCCAGGAGATTGCCTAGAGGGAGGGGCCACCTAAGGCAAGAGGAGGAGCCGCCCAGGCGGCCCGTAAGTGGAAGTAGGAAGTGGGACAGTAAGTCCTAATCCTACCGAAGCCCCAACTCCCCCCCAAAAAAAAAAAAAACATTACATGTCAATTGTGGCATGTAAGGGGGTGAGGAGTGCTTAAGCGAAAGTTCCACCAGGGAGGTTAAATCATGAATGAATGAGCGCACATTTACTAGTTTATTCTAATTTACGAGGTTAGGCATTCCGGTTTTTACCCATGTGCCCCTTGAAGTACCGTACATACATATCTTTGCAGTTGCCCATCCTAAGCAATGTTCTGCATTACAAATCCTTGTTATACACAACAGAAAAAACTCTGTGTTCTCATACAACAGCAGTGTATACAGCTATACAGATGTCCTGTTTAAACTCTTGCTACTGATCTCTGAGGGTAACCTGCTTCCTTTTCTGTCCTATAAGACAGATTTAAAGTTTGTCACTAATGCATTATGGAACAGCCCTGACAAGAAATGGTATATTTGTTGTAAGGGAACTCTGCACGTTATCATACCATGAAATGAGTTGCTTGATGAAATATGACATTCTTTTCAGCTACTGAGGAGAGAGATTACACTCGCTAAGGCAGTTATTTAGTGGCTATTTCTTATTTACTGTTTATCACAGCCTGTTGGAAGAGAGACAGTTGCCGGTATGGCTGTGATATGCTGCTTCGCACCTTTGGTATTTTAAAGTTTTATTATGTTTTCCCACAATCTTGCATTTGATGGATGACACTTACACGCTCTCTTCTGAACGTCTTACCGAGAAGGAGGCAGGAAGAGAAAAAGGTCATTGTGGATTTGAGCCATTTTAACCTTTGCTGTCAAAAAGCATGACACAGACTTGCTACTTATGATTGAGGCAGCAGATGTGTCATCCTCAGGAGAGAAAAGGGGCCATTGGGATTTCAAATCGGGCATATTATGACCAATTAAACTAAGAGGCCGTGGTACTGTCCTGTAACCAAGGCCTTTAGTGACAGTATCAGACTTATAAAGAAATAACAGGCCAATAATTATAAAAGCAAAAGCATTGAGGGATGTGTGACCTTGAACAAATCTATCGCTATTTATGTAAAGAATACTGCCTGCAGTTTTATTGTGAGGCTCTCACTGTGAAAATTGTTATAGGAAGGACACATGGTTCACACATGCAGTGTTGGGCTCAGAAGTGTTGATTATGAGTATAGAAGACTTATTTTTAACAGCCTTCTCCAGATTTTGGTATTCCCAGGTTGGGGTCCTTAGGTCCCTTTCACACTTGTACGACTTCAAAGTCGCGCGATTTTACTGCGATGCGGCCGCGATTTCAATGAATGCCTGTGTAAGTGGCATCAACATCGGACCAAAGTAGTGCAAGGACTACTTTGAAGTCGGCACTACTTAAAGTCGTGCCAGTATGAATGGTGTTCATTGAAAATAATGGAGAATGACTTGTCATACGATTTTGCAGTCCAAAATCGTGGGACAAGTCGTGTAAGTGTGAAAGGGCTCTTAGTTTGTAGATTTCAAAGTGCTTTCAGAGGGAAGAAACCTCTAACTCAGTGTTAAGGTGGTTGCAGAAGACCAGCTGGATATGTGTCCAGGTACACACAGCCCTAAAATGACTTGGGTGGAGTCTATGCTCAACTTACCATGCCAGTTTGTGATCTGCAGAATCTTTTAACCCAGGAAATCTTTTACTCTTGTGCACTGAGCATGCCGTTAGTGAAGGTGATTGTGCCGTCACTAGCGGCTAGTCACGTCATGCTCCGGCCAGTCAAAGCGCCGGAGCAGCGATACCTGAAAGTCACTTGGGTATCATGGCGGAGAAGAGGAACGAGCGTCGTTGCGGGGGCTTTGATCTCAGCTAATTCATAATGACCTAGTATGTTATGCATACTAGCTCATTATGCCTCTCTCTTGCAGGTTTTTTTTTTTTTTTAGCAAATGTTTTAGGCGGCGTACACACGATCGGATATATCCGATGAAAACGGTCCGCGGACCATTTCCATCGGATATGTCCGATCGGGAGTTTGATCCGATGGCGTGTACACACCATCGGATCAAATTCCCCGCCGCCGGAAGGCGCGGTGACGTGGCGGTGACGCGGCGGTGACGTTGACGCCGCCGCGCCACCGCAACGTCACCGCACCAGGAAGTAAAACACTTCCGCGCATGCGCCGAATCCATTCGGCAGCGGCGCGGCGGTGGTGGGAGCCGACATGTCTGCTGGTAAGTGTACTAACCAGCAGACATGTCGGGCGGACAGATTCCCACCGGATAGATTTCAAAGCATGCTTTGAAATCTGTCGGGTGGAGAAATCTGTCCGCTAGCCCATACACACGAGCGGAGATGTCTGCTGAAACGGTCCATCGGACCGTTTTCAGCGGACATATCCCCTCGTGTGTACGCGGCCTTAGAGGGTTTACTTCCTTTTTAATGGGGTGTGTGAATCCATGCTTTTCTAGGCTCCTATAACGTCAAGGCTATCTATCCAGTAAGGGCACATCCTTTATACTTCACCTTCCTTTACAAGGAATCATGAGGAGTGTTTAGACATATATATGGACAGTTTTTTGCATTTATTATCCAATTCTTTTGGACACTAGAGTGGTAATCTTTTGTTGTTCTTATTAAGACAGGCCTGACCAAAGCTCATTTGTGGCCTCCAGTTAGGAGAGAGGTGCTTTACTCTGGAGACAGCACTTCATGCTAGAGGAGAGATTCTATGTCTATAGGAGAGAGCAGAGGTGCATAAGCATATCTGGAATCAGAGAGTCAGGACAACTAGGAACTGTTTTGCTGCTGACAACCCCCTGCATGTTTTACTATTTTGCTTTAAACTTTTCTTTACCTTGTTCAATAAAAGTAGGCTGGCATGCCTTACAACCACAGTTCATACTGGCACAGACTAAAAAACACTTCTACCACTGAGCTAAACAACTTCTCAATGTCACACTACTTACTACCTTTTAGCTACATCACAATTTTTGAGTACTATTACTCTGGTCAATAACATGTCAGTCTTCTATTGCAGTATTCCTCACATATGTATGTCATATTACTGAACGTATGTTTTAGATATAGGAAAATATATAACCTATATCGTAATCCTACTTGGCTAACGCCATCCAAAACCAAAAAAAGCTTGTAGTTCTAGTTTAAAGGGAAGATAGTTGTGAGTAAACTACAGTTTGAGCTATGGAACTTGTAAACAAAAAGATTTTTAAAAGAAGATGTAAATAGATGGAGACATTTATGAAGAGAAGCCTAAAGCTCCACCTGCTGGCTCAAAAAGAGAATGCAAACAATGAATATACAACATTTCATATTAACCCGACAGAAATAATTTTATTCTATTTTAGTTCTTACCATAATAAAGACAGAAAGGATTTCCAAATAACAATACATTACCTTAAAGTCTAACCATTTCTTTTCACTCTATACTTCTATATACTTATTTTATAACATGTCATATAAAACGTTTAACAACAAGCAAGGAGTGACCAGAAGCATTTACCTTGCCAAACTTTTCGAAATGTGTCATGGTAACCATATTTTACCATTTAGTTTTTTATGAAAGTACAACCGTTTTGTTAATTCCCCTGGACTAAAATTGTGTCGTTACTCAAATCATGGCAAAATTTAGCGTTTTGAAACCATTTAAAATTGTGGGGCGGAATTGTGGTGATTCCACCCACGATAAAGTGTGAATGCAGCCTAGAGGTGCGCTGCTATGTACCAATACAGTGAAGATGTTCCATGAAATTAGATTAAACCTGTTTAACTGTCACACTGCAATACAGTATACATATAACACATAAAGGACTAAAATAAGTCTGTCAATAATGTGACATGATCACTAATAATATGTGAAAAACAAAATGAAAATATCCACATAATTGCAACATAACATTTTTTAAGTACTACACCATGGGAGGCTCTGAATATGCTTCTTACTAAACCCAGGACCCTGCATTCACTGTACCTGATCTCCCACAGTACACAGAAGATGGAAATGCAATTATTTTAGTAAATATAAACTGCTAAATACATTTTCTCATCAGCAGTATATAGCAGTCTTGTGATGTCCATCAGTGTCTGGTTAAATCTTGTAGGAGGAGTTTTTATACTGCACTGGCTGTCCTTTTAGGATGCAGGACCCCTGACCCTCTGTCTGGACAGTGCTGATTGGCCCTGTGCTGATAACATGCCCTCTCCCAAAAAAAAAAAAACTCTCTAGCAATAAATACCAAACTTAGCATGTGCAGCCTGAATCCAGTATCCGGACATGTTTTGGAGACAATGCAAGAAGGGAAGGATCAAACAGCCTTTTTATAAAATGCAGAGGATTAACTCCTTAGGTTCCACAGTGAGAATAAGCATGCTTTACTGCATATACTGACTGATTTTACAGTTGTGGGTTTAGTAACACGTTAACATTGGACGCATTGTAAATGCTATCTGGAAGGCCCTTAGTAGGGCGGCTTTGGCCAATTATGGCTCAGGGTTTTTTTTAGTACACGCCCCACACTATAAAAGGCCGCCTGCAGGGCGGCCATGTGTAGTGTGTTGTAGCAGTTAACGAACAGAGAGAGACAGAGTGTCATTTTTTGCAGGTAGATAGAGCAGGCAGGCAGGCAGGCAGGCTAGGCCAGTCAGTTAATGTTACAGTGTGTAGAGAATATATATACATCCCATGTGTTGTACATATATTTATACACTGTATTGCTTAGCTAGATCAGTTCTTCCTAATTTACTGGCAGGCAGGGGATTGTGCTATTTAAAGATGTTATCACAGGCATAAACACCCAGCAGGTACAATATTTAAAGGAATTTTTATTTTTTTTATTTTTTATTTAAGCATCATTAAAATCACTGCTCCTGAAGCAGGAGCAGTGATTTTAATGATGCTTAAAAAAAAAAATCCTTTAACCACTTTACAATGCTCTATTCTTCTGACACGACGTCATACAGTGCCTGCCGCCGAGAATGTGTTTTCAGCACGCCAGCATCGCGCTGAATCTCGGCGACAGGCTGCCGACATCTCGCACTCGCTGGAATAGTAAAAGTACATTCCAGCGAGCGCGTCATAGAAGCGACGGGGATCCGACGCGGATTCCCGCCAATTCTACACGTGGGCGGAGTTATGAATCCTGAAGGAGAAATCCCCGCCGGATTTTTAAAGAAAAATCCGGCATGGGTTCCCCCCTCAGGAGCATAACGGGCCCTTAGGTCGGTTACGGGTTGTAAGGAGACCCCCTACGCCGAAAAAACGGCGTGGGGGTCCCCCCACAATCCATAACAGACCCGTATCCAAAGCACGCCGGCCGGCCGGTCAGGAAGGGAGTGGGGGCGAGCGAGCGCCCCCCCCCCTCCTGAGCCGTACCGGGCAGCATGCCCTCAACATGGGGGGGTCAGGTGCTCTGGGGTAGGGGGCGCACTGCGGCCCCCCACCCCAGAGCACCCTGTCCCCATGTTGATGAGGACAGGGCCCCTTCCCGACAACCCTGGCCGTTGGTTGTCGGGGTATGCGGGCGGGAGGCTTATCGGAATCTGGAAGCCCCCTTTAATAAGGGGGCCCCCAGATACCGGCCCCCCACCCTAAGTGAATGAGTATGGGGTACATTGTACCCCTACCCATTCACCTGCAAAACAAAAGTTTAAACACAAATAAACCACACAGTGTATTGAAATATTTTATTAGTTGGCCGCCGGGGGGGGGTGTGTATGATCGCTTTTAGAAAAGCGCCCCCCTCCGGCGGGCTTCTGTGGGGGGGTGGGTGCCGCCGTCTGGTTCTTTTCCGCCGCCGGGGGGGGCGCTTTGATAAAAGCGCCCACCACCCGGCGGGCTTCTTTCGACGTCTTCGGCGGCTGGGGGGTCTTCTCCCACTCTCCGGGGTCTTCTCCCGCTCTCCGGGGGTCTTCTCCGCTCTCCGGGGGTCTTCTCCGCTCTCCGGGGGTCTTCTTCTTCTTCAGGACTCGCCGCCGCTATCTTCGTGTGTTAGCTCAATTACTAGCGGCGGCGGTCCCCTCTTCTGCGACGTCGGCGTCTTCTTCTTCTTCTTCTCCTTCTTCTGCTGTCCAGATGTTGACGCGACGCTTCCTCCCGCTGTTATGCCCGGCGCGCGGCTCGCAGCGAAATATATAGGCCTGTCTTGTGACGTCGCAGTCCCATCATGCTCCGGTAGGTACCACGTGATACCTACCGGAGCATGATGGGACTGCGACGTCACAAGACAGGCCTATATATTTCGCTGCGAGCCGCGCGCCGGGCATAACAGCGGGAGGAAGCGTCGCGTCAACATCTGGACAGCAGAAGAAGGAGAAGAAGAAGAAGACGCCGACGTCGCAGAAGAGGGGACCGCCGCCGCTAGTAATTGAGCTAACACACGAAGATAGCGGCGGCGAGTCCTGAAGAAGAAGAAGACCCCCGGACAGCGGAGAAGACCCCCGGAGAGCGGAGAAGACCCCCGGAGAGCGGGAGAAGACCCCGGAGAGTGGGAGAAGACCCCCCAGCCGCCGAAGACGTCGAAAGAAGCCCGCCGGGTGGTGGGCGCTTTTATCAAAGCGCCCCCCCCGGCGGCGGAAAAGAACCAGACGGCGGCACCCACCCCCCCACAGAAGCCCGCCGGAGGGGGGCGCTTTTCTAAAAGCGATCATACACACCCCCCCCCGGCGGCCAACTAATAAAATATTTCAATACACTGTGTGGTTTATTTGTGTTTAAACTTTTGTTTTGCAGGTGAATGGGTAGGGGTACAATGTACCCCATACTCATTCACTTAGGGTGGGGGGCCGGTATCTGGGGGCCCCCTTATTAAAGGGGGCTTCCAGATTCCGATAAGCCTCCCGCCCGCATACCCCGACAACCAACGGCCAGGGTTGTCGGGAAGGGGCCCTGTCCTCATCAACATGGGGACAGGGTGCTCTGGGGTGGGGGGCCGCAGTGCGCCCCCTACCCCAGAGCACCTGACCCCCCCATGTTGAGGGCATGCTGCCCGGTACGGCTCAGGAGGGGGGGGGGCGCTCGCTCGCCCCCACTCCCTTCCTGACCGGCCGGCCGGCGTGCTTTGGATACGGGTCTGTTATGGATTGTGGGGGGACCCCCACGCCGTTTTTTCGGCGTAGGGGGTCTCCTTACAACCCGTAACCGACCTAAGGGCCCGTTATGCTCCTGAGGGGGGAACCCATGCCGGATTTTTCTTTAAAAATCCGGCGGGGATTTCTCCTTCAGGATTCATAACTCCGCCCACGTGTAGAATTGGCGGGAATCCGCGTCGGATCCCCGTCGCTTCTATGACGCGCTCGCTCTCCATCGCGGCAAGCCAGCTCGGCGCTGGCTCCCGCGATGGGGCTCGTAGGTGGTCAATCTCGCCGAGAAAGGGAGCGAGATTGACACAATATCCCAGTCACCTACTGTATGACGTGATGTCATTTAAAGCCACTAGGGTGCCCGTCTCGTTACTGGGAACACAGTGCGCGTGCCCGGCGGTCGCGATGTCCGCCGGGCACTCGCGATTGCCCAGTAACTAAGCAGGGACGTGGAGCTCTGTCAGGGAGAGAGGAGACCGATCTGTGTCCCTTGTACATAGGGACACAGCCGGTCACCTCCCCCAGCCACCCCCTCCCCCTACAGTTAGAACACTACTTAGGACACACATTTAACCCCTTCCCCGCCAGTCACATTTATACAGTAACCAATGCATATTTATAGCATTGTTCACTGTATAAATGTGAATGGTCCCAAAAATGTGTCAAAAGTGTCTGATGCGTCTGCTATAATGTCGCTATCCCGAAAAGAAAAAAAACGCAGATCGCCGCCATTCCTAGTAAAAAAAAAATCATAATTATGTCCCCTATTTTGTAGGTAAAACCAGTCACTATACGGTTATTGCGATTTTATATATATATTTTTTTTTTAACCAAAAATATGTAGAAGAATACGTATCGTCCTAAACTGAGATAAATGTATTTATTTTTTAAAATTGGATATTTATTATAGCAAAAAGCAAAAAATATTGTTTTTTTTTTTTAAATGTATGCTTTTTTTTTTGTTTATAGCCCAAAAAATAAAAACCGTACATGCGATCAAATACCACCAAAAGAAAGCTCTATTTGTGGGGAAAAAAGGACACCAATTTTGTTTGGGAGCCGCGACGCACGACCGCGCAATTGTCAGTTAAAGCAACGCAGTGCCGGAAGCTAAAATTTCGTCTGGGCAGAAAGGGGGTGTAGGTGCACAGTAGGCAAGTGGTTAAATATTGTACCTCCTGGGTGTCTATAGTTTGCCTGTGAAAACGTCTTAGTAAACCTGGGTCTTGCCTGAGGGAACATGTATCAATGGAAAAAAAAGTTTTAAAAACGGTAGTTTTTTCAGTCCTGCTCCTGAAAAAAACGACTGTTTTTTAAACTTTTTACCATTGATACATGTTCCCTGGAGCAAGACCCGGGTTCCCAAAGACGTTTTACGACAATAACTTGCATATTAGGCTTTAAAATTGAATTTGAACGTTCGAGTCCCATAGACGTCAATGGGGTTCTAAATGTTCGCGTGAACGTTCGTTCCGTTCGAAGGTTCTGGTGCGAACGGAATGGGGGTGTTTGGCTCATCCCTAGCCCTTCGTATACTGGAGACTGGGAAATCATCTGTAGAACTACTTGATGGATGATGTTAACTATGTATCTATTAACTGTGCAATATCTGGTACATAAAGGTGAGAGTTTAGCAAACACAGAGGTGGCACGTGTGAATTTACACAAAGAACACACAAATATATCAAAAGGTGTTGGACTTTTCTGAGCACTAAAGAAATAACAAGTTTCTATTGAGTATTTGAATTTAGTTTTTCACGCATTATTAGTGATCACTTCACATTATTGATGGACATATTTTACTCAATTAAGTGTTATATGTTTATTGCATTGTGACATTTAAACAGGTTTATTCTAATTTAATTGAATATCTTCCATGTATTAGTACATAGCAGTGCACCACTTTGTTTTTTTATTGACACAATGCTGTGAAGATGCAATAGTGGAAACAGAGTAGACAATTACATTCAAAACAAAGCTATTAACATAAAAGAAAATTGAAATAAAAAGGAAAAAACAAATCCTTTTTTTGTAACAGCAAATTGAATAAAACAGCAAACATCCTTTGTTCTGAGTTAGAAACACAAATGGTAGCTTCACAAATTAAATGCAGACTGAGATAGTTACATAAAAATATGTTTTCTGCAGTGTTTCAGTTTTAGTCTTAATCAAGTTGGCAAAAAGTCTGCTTGTTTACTGAAAATATGTAGGCAGAAAGTGACTTGAAAAAGTGATCCTAAACAAACGACCTCTAAAAATAGTACAATTAGGACCTTGTTTAATAAGATATAGAAAGAAATAATAAAAAAAAATAAAAATAAAAAGATATCAAAGGCACAGTAGCAAAGAAACAAGTTATCTTTGTAGTTCAGTGAAAAAGTTTTCTATCAAGTAGCTAAACATTCAATAAGCCAACACATTCTAATCTATGTTTCAAAGTTACTTTGTAAAAAGTTTAGTTTTACAAAAAAATTCAGCCACCTTTAATAAAGTTCTATGAAACGTATTATTTTTAAGTATAGATATGCTCTGTTCTAGCAACTTGTGTTGCTGTGGAGGCGTCAATAAGCATCTGCTGTGCTGTACATTCCATCATCAACTCATAGCAAAACAAAAAAAAATCAACTTTTACTAGTTTATGGCAGTCAATGCCAAAAAAACATGATTTCCATTTGGTTCCCATACTGGTTATTGCTCTTTAAATAGAAGACCACTAATACAATAATAACTCAAAGGTAAATGTACAACAGAAAAGTATAACATACCTGTTAAGATCCCATATCTTGCTGTTGTTATCCAAGGAACAGGAAGCTAGGAAGTCGCCACAAGTATGCCAGGAGCAACCCCACACTGCATGTGTATGCCCTTCCAATGTCAGGATACACTCTGACTTGGCAAAATCCCAGATCCGAACAGTTGTGTCACCGGAACATGTTGCTAGCTTGGTGCCACTAATAGGGAAGACAAGGAAAAATTGATATGTTAATGAATGAATTTATTATTGACTATTGGTAATAAACTTATTACTAATTATCTGATGGAATCACTTTTATGTCAAGTGAAAATTTTTCCACCATGTGCTACATAACTTTTGTACTAAATATCCATACAGTGTACTGCATACTGATCTTGTTTACAAAAATATGGCATTGTATATATGAAATTGCATAGGGAATCCTATAATCCAGCTTTCCCCATGACCCTTTCATCAATCTTCTCAACACAGGTGCCCAGCCTGTACAAAGAGAGAGCAGCATTAAGCCTCGTACACACGATTAGTCCATCCGATGAGAACGGTCTGATGGACCGTTGTCATCGGTTAACCGATGAAGCTGACTGATGGTCTGATGTGCCTACACACCATCGGTTAAAAAACTGATTGTGTTAGAATGTGATGACGTAAAACACAACGACGTGCTGAAAAAAAAGAAGTTCAATGCTTCCAAGCATGCGTCCACTTGATTCTGAGCATGCGTGGATTTTTAACCGATGGTCGTGCCTACTAATGATCGGTTTTGACCTATCGTTAGGTATCCATAGGTTAAAATATAAAGCAAGTTGTCTTTTTTTTTAACCAAAGGTTAAATAATCTATGGGGCCCACACACGATCATTTTTGACCGATGAAAACGGTCCATCAGACCATTGTCCTCTGTCTATCCTATCGTGTATACGAGGCCTTACTATTGTGAGAAAGCCTGTGCTTCCTATAAAATGTTGTGCATATATCAAGCTTAGACATAAAAAAAATATTGTACTGAACTATAGATGTACATGGCTCTTATTCTATACATTTCAGAAGACATCGGGAACGCTGCATGTTGGAAACACAACTGCAGCCTTGGGCAGGCACGGAAGTGAGAAGACAGATTCTTTTTTTCCCCACAGCCCTATAGTACATGAAGGGCCTTAAAATGTAAGTCAAGGCCAAATAAGGAACAAATGTAATACATTCCTGCAATACATGCACATTTTTTTCACATATTATCCGGTTTTAAGACCCTGCAAGTACATATAAACACCTGTTGACATCCCAGAAATTGACTAATTTCCTATATTATTGTGGGGAAGAAAACACAGATTTTTGTGGACTGACTGATGTCAGCCTTGTCCAGCTGTCTTTTGCCAAAAAAGGGATTTTTAAATACAGCTTACCTGTAAAATCCTTTTCTTGGAGTACATCACGGGACACAGAGCGGCATATTCATTACTATATGGGTTATATGGAGTACCTTCAGGTGTGGACACTGGCAATCTCAAACAGGAAGTCCCCTCCCTATATAACCCCCTCCCCTAGAGGGAGTCCCTCAGTTTTGTAGCAAGCAGTATGCCTCCCAAAATGTTTCCCCAAAAGAGGGGTGGGAGCTCTGTGTCCCGTGATGTACTCCAAGAAAAGGATTTTACAGGTAAGCTGTATTTAAAAATCCCTTTTTCTTTCTCGTACATCACGGGACACAGAGCGGCATATTCATTACTATATGGGATGTCCGAAAGCAATGCTTTAATGAGGGGAGGGAGACATCTTCCAAAGAAGGATTCAATTTAGAGGTATACTCAAATAATAATAATAATTCCAACTTAGTCAAGAAAAAACTTTATTTTTTTCTTTTTTACAACCAAGGGTGCTTCTGATCCCGAGGATCTTAAACTGCAGCCTGTAGTACTGCCTGTCCAAAGGCAGAATCCGCATTCCTTCTCACGTCTAGTTGATTAAACTTTGCAAACGTGTGGACTGATGACCACGTCGCCGCCTTGCATATCTGAGCCATAGAGATCTGATGGTGTGCTGCCCAGGAGGCGCCCATGGCCCTGGTAGAATGGGCCTTTACCGACAAAGGAGGAGGCAACCTCTTCAAACCGTAGGCTTGAATGATTAATTGTCTAATCCATCTCGAGATGGTGGATTTTGCAGCTGCCTGCCCCTTCTTGGGGCCATCTGGTAGAACGAATAACACATCTGTCTTCCGGATCTTTTCTGTAGCTTTAAGATAGGCCTTCATGGCCCGGACAATATCCAAGGTATGCAGCAACCCCTCCTTTCTAGATGTGGGTTTTGGAAAGAAGGATGGAAGTACCAAATCCTGGTTCAAGTGAAATTTGGATATAACCTTTGGTAGAAAGGAAGGATGGGGCCGGAGAACTGCCCTGTCCTTATGCAGAACGAGATATGGTTCCTTACACGATAAGGCAGCTAATTCTGACACTCTCCTGGCCGAAACTATGGCGACCAAGAAAACCAACTTTCTTGTCAGTAAGACTAAAGGAATCTCAGCCAACGGCTCAAAGGGTTGTTTCTGTAGAGTGGACAGGACAAGATTTAAGTCCCATGGACAAATTGGTGACTTGATAGGAGGATTAATACGCAAGACCCCCTGTAAGAAGGTCTTTACCAGCGAGTGGGTGGCCAGCGGCCTCTGAAACCACACTGACAGAGCTGAGATCTGTCCCTTGATTGTGCTTAGTGCCAGGCCTTTATCCACTCCTAGCTGGAGAAAACTTAACACCCTATCAATAGTATATTTGCGGGAATTCCATCTTTTGGGTTCACACCAGCCTACGTAGTTCCTCCACACCCTGTAATAAATCACCCTGGAGACCGGCTTTCTAGCCCTAATCAGGGTAGGAATTACCTGCCTAGACAGACCTCTACCCCTGAGAATCAGGGATTCAGCCTCCAGGCCGTCAAATTTAGACGCTGTAATGTAGGGTGGAGGATCGGGCCTTGTGAGAGTAGGTCTGGTTGTAGAGGAAGAGTCCAAGGGTCTCCCACTGCCATCTTCAGGACTAGTGAGTACCAAGTCCTCCGGGGCCAAGCCGGAGCTACTAGAATGACTGGCTTGTGCTCCACTCTGATCCTGCGCAACAGGCGAGGGAGTAACTGTAGCGGAGGGAATGCATATAGAAGTTTGAATTGATGCCAAGGGCAAACCAACGCATCGGTTCCGCAGGCCATAGGATCCCTCGCTCGAGACACGAACCTGTCTAGTTTCTTGTTGAACCTGGATGCCATTATATCTACGTCCGGCATTCCCCACCTCTGGCAGATTGTCTGAAAGACCTGGGGATGCAGAGACCACTCCCCTGGCAACAGACTCTGGCGACTTAAGAAGTCTGCCTGCAGGTTGTCCACTCCGGGAATGAATATCGCCGAAATGCAGGGTACATGAACCTCTGCCCACTGAAAAATCAAGCTCATCTCCCTCTGAGCGGCCTGACTCCTGGTTCCCCCTTGGTGGTTTATGTATGCCACCGCCGTGGCATTGTCTGACTGGATTCTCACCGGGAACCCCTTTAATCTGGAGGTCCATGCCAGAAGGGCTAGGCGAGCAGCTCTGATCTCCAAGATATTGATGGGGAGCTGCCTCTCTGCTTTCACCCAAGTTCCCTGGCGAGAGAACCCCTCGAAGACCGCCCCCCAGCCTGCCAGGCTGGCGTCTGTGGTAACTACCTTCCAGACAACAGGGCTGAAGGATTTTCCCTTTAGAAGATTCTGGGGGTTCAACCACCAGGCCAGGCTTTGTCGGACCCTTGATGATAGCGTCAAAGGGGACTCTAAGGCATGTGCCCTCTTGCCCCAGGCTGCTAGAATGGCTGCCTGTAGGACGCGAGTGTGGATCTGAGCGTATGGTACTGCCTCGAACGTGGCCACTAGCTTGCCTAGTACTCGCATACACAGGCGAATAGTTGGTTTTTTCTTGTTTAGAACCAACTGAACCAACCCCTTGATAGCCTCGATCTTTACAAGGGGCAGGAACACCCTTTGCTGTTCTGTGTCTAACCTCATGCCGAGGTATTCCAACTGCTTTGTAGGCTGGAACGCTGACTTTCCCCGGTTTAGGACCCAGCCGAATCCTTCGAGGTACCGAACCGTGAGGTTTACTGCCTGTTGCAGACCCGGCCGTGAGTGATCTATGATTAAAAGGTCGTCCAAGTATGCTAGGACTGTGACCCCTTGGATCCTTAAATTGGCCAGAACTGGGGCTAGGATCTTCGTGAATACCCGGGGGGCCGTGGCCAGCCCGAAGGGGAGCGCCCTGAATTGGAAGTGTCGCTGCCCCACCGCGAAGCGTAAAAATCTTTGATGCGACTGAAAGATTGGTACATGAAGGTAAGCATCCTTTATGTCTATGGAGGCCAGAAAATCGTCCCTCTGAAGCGCGGCGGCTGCTGACCGGATGGATTCCATCCGGAAGGAACGAACCTTTAGGTAACCGTTTAACCTCTTTAGGTCCAAGATTGGCCTGACATCGCTGTTGGGCTTTGGTATGACAAAGAGATTGGAATAGAAACCTAGCCCTTGCTCTTGGGCTGGCACCTCTATTATTACGTCCTGGCAAAGCAGGTGATCCAAAGCTGCCAGCAATGAGGCCTTCCTTGCTGGATCCTTTGGTAGCCTTGATTCTTGAAAATGAGGCGGAGGACACCTTAGAAACTCCAGTCTGTAGCCTGTGGTTACAGATGCCCGGACCCATTTGTCGGGGATCTTGGCTTCCCAAACTTCTGAGAAGAAACAAAGCCTTCCCCCCACCCGCGAGAGTGGGGGCGCCCCTTCATAAGGCAGACTTAGGGGCTGTCTTTGTCGGCTTGCGATACCATGGCCTCTTACCCCCAGGGGCCTGTCCCTGCGATCTACTGTTAACGTTGGATCGTGCAGGCGGCCGTCGATACTGCCTGGAATTTGAGGGCCCCGAGACAGGAAAGAGCTGCCTTTTAAATGTAGGACCCCGGAATGTCTTTTTGACCGGTAAAAGGGTACTCTTGCCACTTGAAATAGTCTGAATATATTTATCCAGATCCTCTCCGAAGAGTCGTCCTCCATGGAAGGGAAACCCTGCCAGAAGCTTTTTGCATGGGGGCTCCGCCGCCCAGTTCTTCAACCATAAGAGCCTTCTCATGTGCACCAAAAATAGTGATAAACGAGAGGCCTTCTGGATGGAATCTTTTATAGCATCTACAGCAAAACACAGAGCTCTGGGAATGTCAGAAAACTCTTCTGCTTGTTGGGTAGGCATGTCCTTTAACATTTCTTTTGTCTGGTCTTTTAACGCCTGACAAACTCCAATTGCAGCCACAGCTGGCTGTACCACTGCTCCTGCCGTAGCAAAGGATGCTTTTAAAAGTGTCTCTAACCGTTTATCAACCGGATCTTTAAACATATGTATGTTTTCCACCGGGCAAGTTAGTGATTTATTCACACATGAGATGGCTGCATCCACTACTGGGAGCCTCCACCTCTTGGAGAATTTTTCCTCCATGGGGTAAATGACCGCAAATCTTTTCGGTGGCAGAAAAATCCTGTCCGGCCGTACCCAATCCCGAAAGATTAATTCCTCCAAGAGAGGATGGACCGGAAAAACTGCGTTGCTTAACGGAGCTTTCAAAGAGCCCAGAGAGGATACCGGAGGAACCTGAGGCTCTGGCAATGGTAAACTAAATGCCGAGCGGACCATGTCCGTCAAAGACTGTACCCACAGTCTTTCTGTCTGGGAGTCTGAAAATGGTTCCTCAGAGGCAGATCCCTCAATCCCTGAACCCTCTTGGTTCAGGTCTAGTTGATCCTCCTGTGATTCCAATTCCTCCGGAGAGAGAATCTCAGCATCTGAGGATACACCTCTTGGTGATGGGGATCTAACCCGTTTCTTACCAGGAATAGCTCTAGCGATCAATGCTGCTATTCTCTCTTCTAGCCCCCCTAGGGATACGGCTAGCATCTCCTCTGTGATAAACACAGGGCTGGGCTGATCTGGGCCAGCCTCCGCACCAGATCCCCCTAATGGCTCATCCAAGGCGCCCTTTATGTTAATAAGTTGCGGGGAAAGTATCGGCATATCATCAGAATCAGAGGGGGAACCCCTTTGTTTTTTGGTCTTTTTTGTACCCTTTGACCCCGAACCTTTGGAAGCCATAATACAAAATTGAGGGACTCCGCCAACAACAACAGACTGTTGTGGCCAGGAGTACAAAACCAGAGCTTAGGGGACAATAGATCACTAATGCCCAAAAACTGATGGGGCCCCGTATGTTTTTCTTTTTTTAAATATATATTATATATATATATATTTTTTTTTTTAAAACATACAGTGACCCCAAACTTAGTTTGCCAGCCTCCAACCTGCTGCAAAAAGGGGAATTTCTTGGCTTAACAAAAAAGGCATTGGAACAAAGTCCAGCATGTACTACCCCTCTTCCGCCACCGGGAGTCACTGTTCTGCCGCTCTGCGTCCTCTCCTTCTGAAATCAGCCTCAGACTGAGCACTGACAATGCCTGCTGATCTATAACAGCACAAGGCGCGCCCCTGTATGACGCCGCAGGCACGCCCCCCCCCGCCCTCCTCTCTGAACGGCGCGAAAAACGTCTATAAGACGTGCGCGCGCACGCGCGCGCGCGCGTATGCCGGAACAGGAGGAACATGGAGGAGCCGCGCTGCTGGAGACCCAGGACTGCAGTATCAGGCGGCAGATTCAAACCCCCGGCCAGGTAGGACTCTCCAAAAGGCCCCATAGGGATCCTTACTAGTCCTAGGAAGAAAGCAGCAGGTTAGCTAGCAACACATTCTTAGACAGGGGAACCTAGTGATGGGGGAAAAAAGGGGTCATCCTGTCTTTCTCAGACATAGTGAGCAAGGTTGCCAATGCAGAGCATACTTAGGCTATCCCCCCTTTTAGGTTACCCCGGAGAGCCTGCTGTCGAACCAAGTCCCGCAGGTCCAATCTTCTCCCATTTCCGTGGGTAGCGTAGTAGACCTTCAGGCCCTGGGGTCCTATGAAGGTACCCACTGTCCTGGACCTATATAGCACCCTGGCAAACAGGCACTTATGGTTTTTACAAACTCCAAGTCCTGGGCCCAGGGTCCAGCCCTCCAAAGAGGAGCATTATAGGCAAAACCCCACGGTTTGGGGCCCGGGTACTGTCCACTTTGGCACTGAGGCTCCTTGGACAGATCCGGTTAGCCCGCCCTTAATCCCAAGGATGTGGAGCAAAGCTATTCCGTGACCAACACCTAAGACACTGGCGAAAAAACTGAGGGACTCCCTCTAGGGGAGGGGGTTATATAGGGAGGGGACTTCCTGTTTGAGATTGCCAGTGTCCACACCTGAAGGTACTCCATATAACCCATATAGTAATGAATATGCCGCTCTGTGTCCCGTGATGTACGAGAAAGAAACTCTAAATTCTCCAATGTCCACATCTTCACAACATAGAGGTTAAAGTAAGTCTAAGATGAGTAAACTTTCTTTCCTTTACCATGAGTGGAGGGAAACAAATTGGGTAGCCTTCCCGGCCGGCAGTATACATTGATTACTACTAGCAGCTATAGCCACTGGCAGTAATCGTATGTAGAAAAATCAGACAGGCTGATTGTACCCAAGTCAATCCATTAACCGTGGATAATGATTTACCAAGATCGGCATCTCACATGAGAGCCTCCAAATCATCTTGCTCTAAACAAATCGCAAGTGACTTGAACTGCGATTCAAAGGCATGTCGGAGTTGCAGTAACCTGAAGTAGAAAGAGTTGGGAAGATGAAATTTGTTTTTTAGCCTGTTAAATGTGAACAATGCACTTCCATCACAAATATCAGCCAAATGTTTGATTGCTTTAGCAGCCCGTAGACAGGGGTCTGGTAGTGATTGAAATTCTGGCAAATTTGCATTAAACCATAGTGGAGTATCTGGGGACCAACAAGCTTTCATGAGATTGGGTTTAATTACAGTAATATACCAGGCTTTGCTAACCACTTTTATAGCTGTATTTAAAGGTGGGTATGAGATTCTCGACCCTCTATAAAGGGCATTACAAAGAGTCTCGAAAGATCCAGAGTGAGCTGCCTCTAGAACTAATAAGTAGGGTTGTCCCAATACCACTTTTTTAGGACTAAGTACAAGTACCGATAATTTTTTTCAAGTAGTCGCCGATACCGAATACCGATACTTTTTTTTAAATGTGTCCCCAAATGCAGCCATGTCCCCCACATATTGCAGCCATGTCCCCCCACAGATGCAGCCATGTCCCCCCACATATATTGCAGCCATGTCCCCCCACATATATTGCAGCCATGTCCCCCCCACAGATGCAGCCATGCATGTCCCCCACAGATGCAGCCATGTCCCCCACAGATGCAGCCATGCATGTCCCCCACATATTGCAACCATGTCCCCCACAGATGCAGCCATGTATGTCCCCCACATATGCAGCCATGTCCCCCACAGATGCAGCCATGTATGTCCCCCACATATTGCAGCCATGTCCCCCACAGATGCAGCCATGTATGTCCCCAACATATTGCAGCCATGTCCCCCACAGATGCAGCCATGCATGTCCCCCACATATTGCAGCCATGTCCCCCACAGATGCAGCCATGTATGTCCCCCACATATGCAGCCATGTCCTGTCCCCCATACCGCCGCATTAATCCCCCTGCATTACAAGCTTTCGTTTGAATACTTGTAATGACGGCGCGCCATGTATAGACACTCCCCTTCTCGGCGGCGGGGGGGGGGGGGAGTATTCTATTTAGGTATCGGGGGTATTTGCGGGAGTACAAGTACTCCCGTAAATACTCGGTATCGGTCCCAATACCGATACTGGTATCGGTATCGGGACAACCCTACTAATAAGGCATTAGTATCATCAGAAATGAGACAATTGTGGGCATGAATTTGCATAACCACCAGTTAATATGTATAAATGTCTGGGCAGGCCAATCTCCCATGTGTCCAAGTCTGTGTAAAACTTTTCTGCTGAATCTGGCTGGATGTGATCGCTACAGAAATTAAGCAATGAGCGAGTCCAGTTTGAAGAAGGACTTTGATATCCATATCGGGGGAGGGGGGTTTAGACTATATAGCAAGACAATCTGTAACATTTCAATGATATATTTAATACGCAAAAGACAAAAAGGGAGCAAATACAAGAAGTTCATTGTTAGGGTTAAAATACACTTTAATCTTAGGCTCCACAGCATTTACCCTTTTTCTTAAGATAGGTTTGTTTACCCAACCCTCAACCTTTAGGACCACTGTGTCAAGGTTTTAGGGTCATGGTCACAAACCTTCTTGGTTTGGCTGGCCCTACTAATAGTTATGCAAGCATTGCTATAGCTCCCAAGATCACCAAACCAAACAAGCTTGTCCAGCACATTAAATTTGGAATACTTTTGGGGGTAGAGTTCTGTTTACACTTCAATATATGTAATGACATGCCTCCTTAAAGGAGATGTACAGCCAAAGCTTGTTTGGCTATCCTTCTCTTGCAGATCGCGGATTCTGTACTCTTGTGACTCGTTTTCTGCAGAAAACTCTCTGCTTAGGAAGCTGTGAGAACACCGAGCGATCAACTGTGCTTAATCACTTGGTTCTCAGTGTTAGAGCCGGCAAAGGACATATGCAGCATCCACCCAGGTAAGTATGATTAAATAAAAAAAAAAGATTTTAATACTTATTTTTTAAACCCAGTCTGTGCAGATAGAATGGCCACTTGCTGACTTGGAACCATCCGCAATCAGTGCAACTCTTTAACCACTTCCATACCAGGCACTTACGCACCTTCCCGCCCAAGCCAATTTTCAGCTTTCAGCACTGTCGCAATTTGAATGACAATTGCGCGGTCATGCTACACTGCACCCAAACAAAATTGCCGTCCTTTTTTCCCCACAAATAGAGCTTTCTTTTGGTGGTATTTGATCACCTCTGCGATTTTTTTTTTTTGCGCAACAACTAAAAATAGAGCGAAGATTTTGAAAAAAAAATAAAGTTTTTATTTTTTTCTGTTAATTTTTTTGTAAATGAGTATGTTTTCTCTTTCAATTACGGGCACTGATATGGTGGCACTGATGGGCTCCGATGAGGTGGCACTGATGGGCACTGATGAGGTAGTTCTGATGGGCACCGATTAGGTAGCACTGATGGGCACTGATAGGCGGCGCTGGTATGGGGCACTGATGGGCACTCATGGGCGGCACTGATGGGCACTCATGGGCAGCACTGATGGGCACTCATAGGCAGCACTGGGCACTCATAGGCGGCACAGGTGGGCACTCATAGGCGGCACAGGTGGGCACTGATAGGTGGCACATGTGGGCACTGATAGGTGGCACAGGTGGGCACTGATAGGTGGCACAGGTGGGCACTGATAGGTGGGCACTGGGCATGGATTGGCACTGTGGGGTGGCACTGACAGACACTGGGGTGGCACTGATGATCACTGAGGGGTGGCACTGATGGATCAATGTTGCCAATCAGTGCCCATGTGTGGGCACTGATTGGCATAATTTTTTTTTACTGCCTCTTTTTTTTTTCTTTGTCCTTTTTTTTTTGTCCTTTTTTTTTTTTTTTTTTAAGTTCCCTGGTGGTCTAGTGTGGGCACTCCCTGGTGGTCCGTGTGGCGATCCGAGGGGGGGCTGCGCTGATAAACAATCAGCGCGAACCCCCCCTGTCAGGAGAGCCACTGATCGGCTCTCCTGTACTCGCGTCTGTCAGACGCGAGTGAGGAAGAGCCGTCGGCGGCTCTTCCTGTTTACATCGTGATCAGCCGTGATTGGACACGGCTGATCACGTGGTAACGAGGCTCCGCCGGAGACTCGTTACCGAGATCGGAGGTGCAGGGTGTCAGACTGACACCCCGCATCACCGATCGCCGCGCTGCGCGCCCCCACGGGCGCGCGCGGCATTGAAATCGTGCTAGACGTTTGAGAACGGCTAGTCACGATTTCATAATCACTTCCCGGCTGTAAATCTGCTATTGGCCGGGCGGGAAGTGGTTAACCACTTAAGCCCCGGACCATATTGCTGGTCAAAGACCAGAGCACTTTTTGCGATTCGGCACTGCGTCGCTTTAACCGACAATTGCGCGGTCGTGCGATGTGGCTCCCAAACAAAACTGGCATTTTTTTCCCCCACAAATATAGTTTTTTTTTGGTGTTATTTGATCACGTCTGCGGTTTTTAGTTTTTGCGCTATAAACGAAAATAGAGCGATAATTTTGAAAAAAAATAATATTTTTTACTTTTTACCATAATAAATATCCCCCAAAAATATATATAAAAAAAAAAACATTTTTTTTTCCTCAGTTTAGGCCGATACATATTCTTCTACATATTTTTCATAAAAAAAAAAATCGTAATAAGCGTTTGATTGGTTTGCGCAAATGTTATAGCGCTTACAAAATAGGGGGTAGTTTTATGGCATTTTTATTAATATTTTTTTTTACTAATAATGGCGACAATCAGCATTTTTTTTTCGGTACTGCGACATTATGGCGGACACTTCGGACACTTTTGACACATTTTTGGGCCCATTGGCATTTTTATAGCGATCAGTGCTATAAAAATGCATTGATTACTATAAAAATATCACCGGCAGTGAAGGGGTTAACACTAGGGGGCGGGGAAGGGGTTAACTATGTTCCCTGGGTGTGTTCTAACTGTAGGGGGGGTGGCATCACTAGGGGAAATGACTGATAGCTGTTCATACACAGCCCCCGGTCCCCACTCTGTAACGAGCAATCGTGGGTGCCAGGTGGCGATTGCGCCGCCAGGCACGCGCACAGGAGTCAGGGACGAGCACCAGCAATAGCCGCCAATTGACAAATCAACATGTCAAATCGCATGTCAAATTACATCAATGTGAACCTAGGTGGAAGCCGATTGGTTTATATGCAGAGCTGCACCAGATTTTGCACTCTCCAGTTTTAGCAAATAAACTTCAATGACTTCCGGCTTCAAAGTGAAAATGTTGTGGCAGCTCCATAGCTGACGATCACTTTCACAGAGCTGGCAGCGTGGTGATGCCTCCCACCTTGTGTCGGCAGCTCGACTCATCCTATGGCTCCTGGGCTCTCCAGCTCTTTCCGGAGGACGGGAACACAACCGCCGACTAGGGGAGGGAGAGTGCTGTAAGACTGAAGCAAATCCATGACTCAATCTCGCATGCAAACAATGAAACCAGAAGTGATGTCCGGTACAGCCAGGGGACACATCTAACCAAGCCGATCTGTGCTTGGTTAGACAATATAAAGTAGACATATACATTTGTTTTCTTCTGAATGCATTTTTCTCCGAATTTTCGGATTTTTTCATTATTGTTTTAACAAACAAAAACGAACACGCAGAATCCGAAATCCAAAAGATCCAACTTAAAAAAAATGCTTTATTTTTGTTGCAACAACAGTTCGATATAGATAGGAGATTTAACATGACGCTGCCAATAGCGATCTGTGTATCGAACCCGTGGTCAAATGTGCCTAACCTTGACTCTATTAGACCAAGATTATACTACATATAAAGAAAAGATTCGACGTTATAGAGACAGTGTTGGGGTAGACAATTCGACGAAGATTCAACGAAGCAGCGAAAAACATACAAACGTTTAATCTTTCATTGAAGGCTTATGGTGTCTGTCGAAAGTTCTAAGAAGATTCGACAAGCAGCTAAACTGTATGACGCCACAATTGTACATTTCCGGTTAAATGCTCGGCCCATAGTCTATAGAAGAATTTGAATGTTGGTTGACTAGTAATAATAATTTATAAATATAATTATTACTAGTGTCATACAACATTAGAATTCTTCTATAGCTTGTAGGCGGAACATTCGACCGGAAAATGTACGATTGTGGCGTCTTACAGTTTAGCTGCTTCGTCGAATCTTCTTAGAACATTCAACAGACACCATAAGCCTTCAATGACAGATTCGACCTTAATTCATTTTGATTTTCGGATGAATGCATTTTTTAACGAAACTGAATAAATAAAAAATCATTTCAGGAGTAACTAAATACATTCAGGCTCCGGGCATACTGAAGCTAAAAAAAGCTATAAAAAAAAAAAAAGCCAGTAGCTTTTCAGGGAGCCTTTCAATGTTTTTAAACGTTTTTGCAATAGCTTTAATCAGCGGTTTCAGTGTAGCTTTTTTTTTTTTCCTTTTTTTTTTTTTTTTTATGGATAAAAAAAAATGCTAAAAAACGCTGGCGCCCGTGTTTTTGAGCCGTTCATGAGAGCCAATAAACTCCAAAGCTCATTAACACTAAAAAAACGTCCAGGTATGCATGGGCACGTAGACTAACAGAGTTCAGTTTATGGGCTTAAAAAAAAAAAAGCCAAAACGCCAATAAACTGCAGTTTATCAGCTTCAGTGTGCATGGAGCCTTATTTTTCGGATGAAAACAAAATTCCGAAACAAAATATTTCAGTGTGCACATATCTATAGTAAAGGACAGGCCCAAAAAGAGTACCTGTCACCAGCCCAATGCTATCACATAGGGGTTTATTAACCATTTGTGATAGGAAACAAGTAAAGATAAATAAAGAAAAATGTTTTAAAAAAAATAAAATAACAAAATATGTTTTTTTTTGCCGAACTGGCTATAAAGAAATTCAGATCAGTGCAAAAAGGACATTGTGAATGGATGTCAGACAACATTTCAATCAAAAGGGAAGGTATGAATTAATGACCTGAAGGAGAGAGAATGTGCCTTTTAATTGAGAAGTAGTAACCATATTTTGGATGTTTAGTGTTTGTGTCCCTTGCAATGTACACAGTCATAAAGAAACAGATTCAGTTTAATGAGTTTTTTTTTTTTTTCAGCTGTGATAGTATAAAACTTGGTACAAAAGAGTACAATGTCAGATTAACTTAAGTAAAATTGAATATGAAATAGACTATAAAACTGTGCTTGTTCCGGTTGCAAGTGAACTTGATTTCATATCAAACTATTTTTGTTTCTATTTGACGTGTTTTATTGCAAAAGAAATGTTGATTCATTTCATTTACAAGGAAGCAGATGGCCATGGAAGCCAAGCATCTCTGCAACATTTATTTTAGCTGTAATGTGATTGTTCTGCCTCATTCTTCCGGGCAAAGCTGAACTCCCTAATAAATGTGCAGAAGCTGAAACGCTTTTGCGCACAAGCTCATCTCGGCATCCTGAACACTGCTGTGCAAAAAATGATGGGTTTATGTAAAGATTTTTTTTTTTGTCCATTAGATGATGGAAGAGATAAGAGTTTAATGTTGTTTGTTTGTTAATTCAATTATTACACAAATATTTAACAATGCTTAGGTGCCACTACCCAAAGATTAATATTGTCAAGCAAAATCCAAAGCACCTTTGCAATATTACAAAACAACCAAATAAGATTACTTGTTTCCTTGAAAAGGTAAAACCACATTGGTTGCTCCGGCAATTTCTCCATTGTTGCACCAATTTTCTCTGCAATAGTGGTTACTGTATGTAAATGATTTAAAGAAAAAATAGTGTCTACCTGGAAAGCATTGTTTTAATAGCAGCTATATGGATTCAAAGTCTTTAACCCTTAAAAAAGTTGACCCTTATTCAAGAGTTCCTAAAAGAGAAGTATGGCCAAAGCATTTTTGGCTGTACTCCTCTTGTAGGTAACAGGAGTGCACTTACTTTTGCCCACCTGTGACTCCAAATCAACCAATGGCATGCTATTGTCTGCTATGAGCTGACTTGGCAAAGCTGCTCCAGGCTGTGAAGGATCCCAACAATATTGTCAGGATCCAATATAGAAACATTGGGTCTAAGGTCCCCAAACCTAGGACCAAACAAAAAAGGGGGGGCACAGTTGGACTATTGCGGTACATGTAGAATTGGATAACAAGATTACTAAATAAGGGTAAAATAATTTTATTAAATACACAGAAGAAAAAACACAATACAGAGCTTAAAATGGTGACGACCATACATAACGCCAGTATAATAATCCCGGTGGGGAACAAAATAATGCGTTGGGGGTCATGACAATCTTGACCGGTTTCGCGGTATTGACCGCTTCATCAGAAGTATGTCTACAATTAGGTTAAAAAACAATTGGTTATACATAAATTAGGAATACAAGATTTAAATGGGGAGAGGGGGCTCAGCTGCTTACCTAGATGTATCCCGCAGAGGAGAATCACCGAACGAGGTCCCATGTGGAGGCCAGAGGGCAAGAACATGGGGATGGATCTACTAGACAGGTATGTAGAGTGAAAGATATTAATAATTAATATAGGGAGGGCCTGGTCTTGGGAAAAAAAAAAAAAAAGGAGAGAGAATGTGCCTTTTAATTGAGAAGTAGTAACCATATTTTGGATGTTTACCCAATGTTTCTATATCGAATTTCCAGGATGATGGTACTTTTTATTTCTATATCTATCTATAACTATCCTAGAGGCTCTACTTTAAATCATATTGTCAGGATCCACACCACTGCCTGAATGATAGCTGGCTACAAATGTTATCATGCAACAGAGAGCTAAAGGCAGCTTGTCCCTCCCCCTCCCCGCCCAGTGCTACACTGAGACAGTCACTGCTCTCATTTTCAAGCAGACCTAGTGATCAGCAGTCATGTGATTGCTCAATTGTCAGGCTTACAGCCAATGTAAGACAGCTTCAGCATCACACAGATGCTACAGCACAGAGGTGAGTATAAAGGTTTATTTTTTTTACGAACACCAAACTGTCAGAAAATAATGAAGGAATGAACAAACAAAAGAAAAATAAATGGTTTACAGAGATTAACCACTTAGGACCATAAGATTTTTCCCCTTAAAGCGGAGGTCCACACAAAAATGGAACCTCTGCTGCCTGGATTCCTACCCCACTCCGATGTCACATTTGGAACATTTCAGGGGGAGAAGGGGGAGCACATACCTGTCTAAGACAGGTATTTGCACCAACTTCCAGGCAAAGATAGCTGCATTATATGTGGGTATCTACACCACGTCCGGCGCCTCCACACTGTCTTCTGGGAAACACGCAAGTCCCAGAAGACATTAAGGACCATTCAGATTGCTCAGCGTGACTCGCGCATGCGCAGTAGGGAATCAGGAAGTGAATCACTTCCTGATTCCCTTACCGAAGATGGCGGCAGAAGCATTCGAGAGCCGAGCGGTAGATCGGCTATAGGTGCAAACATCGCGGGTGCGCTTGACAGGTAAGTGTCCTTATTTTAAAAGTCAGCAGCTGCAGTATTTGTAAAAAATAAATAAATCGGCGGACCTCCGCTTTAATGACAAGCCATTTTTTTGTGATAAGGCACTTTGATGCTTTAACTGACAACTGTGTGGTCAAGCGACCTTGTACCCAAACAAAATTGACATCCTTTTATTCCCACAAATAGAGATTTCTTTTGGTGGTAGCTGATCACCTTTGCGGTTTTTATTTTTTGCACTATAAAGAAAAAAAACATTTTGAAAAAAAAAAAATATTTTTTAGAGAGATCGCTGTTACTGATCACAAGGAACAGACACTCGCTCTCTACTCCCCTGTCAAAACGGGGATCTGTTTTTTTTGTTTACATTGACAGATCCCCATCCTGGCTGTCTGTGGAGCGATCGTGGGTGGCCAGCAGACATCGGCTCCCCCGCCACGCAGCGCACGCCTGTTATAGCTCTTAAAAGAGCCAACGTACACCTACGGCGATTTGTGAGAACGAGCTGACCTGTCACTGTATAAAGACCGCGGCTGGTTGGCAAGTGGCTAAAGATGAGTAATATTATGAAAGAAAGATCCATCTTGATATGTGTCACTGCTTAACGCCCAGGTATTCCTGCAGAGCCTGTTACTGGACAGTAAAAGGAGAAGTAGCACAATGATGATATCATCTCTTTATCTCTCTGCTTTCTCTTCCTATCAGCAAGTTAGGCCCCGTACACACGACCGAGTTTCTCAGCAGGATCCAGCGAGAAGCTCGCTGGGATCCATATTCTACCGAGAAGCTCGATCGTGTGTACACTTTCGTCGAGCGTCCCGTCGGGAAGCTCGTCGAACCAAAATAGAGAGCAGGTTCTCTATTTGCTCGACGGGCCATCGGGACTAATGGCTCGACGCCTTTTTCGACAGCCTGGTCGACGAACTCGACGGCCGGCCGAGAACCTCGTCGGGCGGAACGATGGGTTTAGCCTGACGAGGTTCTCGGACGTGTGTACGCGGCCTTACTCGCTAGGTCATGAACCGACTGGTTCTCTGAACTGCTTCTTCCACTCTCAGCCCTGTTGTATGGAGATTGGGCTGATACAGGTCAAATTCAGCCACTTACGTTGCTTGCATTTAAAAATACATTTAATGATGTATTCAAGCATCTTTAATGAAAAAAAAAATGTTAAATGCTGATAGGGAGGGATTTTATGTCAGATTAGAGCATAGTGGTCTCTTCAATCCTAGATATTTCTCCCTGCCTGTCATTGGTAATGTATGCTGAGTCGTGCATGTGCAGCTCAGAGTACATTAAGGCCTCGTACTCAGGTTCGGTTAAACAGATGGACCGTTTTAATCGGTCAACCGATCGTGTGTGGGACCCATAGGTTATTTAACCATTGGTTAAAAAAAAGCCAACTTGCTTTAAATGTAACTGATGGATTCCTAACCGATAGGTCAAAACCGATCGTTAGTAGGCATGACGTTAGTAGGCACGGCCATCGGTTAAAAATCCATGCATGTTCAGAATCAAGTCGACGCATGCTTGGAAGCATTGAACTTCATTTTTTTCAGCACGTCGTCGTGTTTTACGTCACTGCGTTCTGACCAATGGCGACTCTAGGGGAGGCCAGAGGGGGCCCTGACCCCCCCAACATTATGCTGTGCCCCACCATGTGCCCCCCAAAAAAAAAAGGGATTTTTAAATACAGCTTACCTGTAAAATCCTTTTCTTGGAGTACATCACGGGACACAGAGCGGCATATTCATTACTATGTGGGTTATATGGAGTACCTTCAGGTGTGGACACTGGCAATCTCAAACAGGAAGTCCCCTCCCTATATAACCCCCTCCCCTAGAGGGAGTCCCTCAGTTTTGTAGCAAGCAGTATGCCTCCCAAAATGGTCACCCAAAAGAGGGGTGGGAGCTCTGTGTCCCGTGATGTACTCCAAGAAAAGGATTTTACAGGTAAGCTGTATTTAAAAATCCCTTTTTCTTTCTCGTACATCACGGGACACAGAGCGGCATATTCATTACTATGTGGGATGTCCGAAAGCAATGCTTTAATGAGGGGAGGGAGACATCTTCCAAAGAAGGATTCAATTTAGAGATAAACTCAAATCATAATAATAATTCCAACCTAGTCAAGAAAAAAACTTTTTTTTTTTTTTTTTTTTTTTTTATAACCAAGGGTGTTTCTGATCCCGAGGATTTCAAACTGCAGCCTGTAGTACTGCCTGACCAAAGGCAGCATCCGCATTTCTTCTCACGTCTAGTTGATAAAACCTTGTAAACGTGTGGACTGATGACCACGTTGCCGCCTTGCATATCTGAGCCATAGAGATCTGATGGTGTGCTGCCCAAGAGGCGCCCATGGCCCTGGTAGAATGGGCCTTTACCGACAACGGAGGAGGCAACCTCTTCAACCCGTAGGCTTGAATGATTAATTGTCTAATCCATCTCGAGATGGTGGATTTTGCAGCTGCCTGCCCCTTCTTGGGGCCATCTGGTAGAACGAATAACACATCTGTTTTCCGGATCTTTTCTGTAGCTTTAAGATAGGCCTTCATGGCCCGGACAATATCCAAGGTATGCAGCAACCCCTCCTTTCTAGATGTAGGTTTTGGAAAGAAGGATGGAAGTACCAAATCCTGGTTTAAGTGGAATTTGGATATAACCTTTGGTAGAAAGGAAGGATGGGGCCGGAGAACTGCCCTGTCCTTATGCAGAACGAGATATGGTTCCTTACACGATAAGGCTGCTAATTCTGACACTCTCCTGGCCGAAACTATGGCGACCAAGAAAACCAACTTTCTTGTCAGTAAGAGTAAAGGAATCTCAGCCAACGGCTCAAAAGGCTGTTTCTGTAGAGTGGACAGGACAAGATTTAAGTCCCATGGACAAATTGGTGACTTGACAGGAGGATTAATACGCAAGACCCCCTGTAAGAAGGTCTTTACCAGCGAGTGGGTGGCCAGCGGCCTCTGAAACCACACTGACAGAGCTGAGATCTGTCCCTTGATTGTGCTTAGTGCCAGGCCTTTATCCACTCCTAGCTGGAGAAAACTTAACACCCTATCAATAGTATATTTGCGGGAATTCCATCTTTTGGATTCACACCAGCCTACGTAGTTCCTCCACACCCTGTAATAAATCACCCTGGAGACCGGCTTCCTAGCCCTAATCAGGGTAGGAATTACCTGCCTAGACAGGCCTCTATCCCTGAGAATCAGGGATTCAGCCTCCAGGCCGTCAAATTTAGACGCTGTAATGTAGGGTGGAGGATCGGGCCTTGTGAGAGTAGGTCTGGTTGTAGAGGAAGAGTCCAAGGGTCTCCCACTGCCATCTTCAGGACTAGTGAGTACCAAGTCCTCCGGGGCCAAGCCGGAGCTACTAGAATGACTGGCTTGTTCTCCACTCTGATCTTGCGCAACAGGCGCGGGAGTAACTGTAGTGGAGGGAATGCATATAGAAGTCTGAATTGATGCCAAGGGCAAACCAACGCGTCGGTTCCGCAGGCCATAGGATCCCTCGCTCGCGACACGAACCTGTCTAGTTTCTTGTTGAACCTGGATGCCATTATATCTACGTCCGGCATTCCCCACCTCTGGCAGATTGTCTGAAAGACCTGGGGATGCAGAGACCACTCCCCTGGCAACAGACTCTGGCGACTTAAGAAGTCTGCCTGCAGGTTGTCCACTCCGGGAATGAATATCGCTGAAATGCAGGGTACATGAACCTCTGCCCATTGAAAAATCAAGTTCACCTCCCTCTGAGCGGCCTGGCTCCTGGTTCCCCCTTGGTGGTTTATGTATGCCACCGCCGTGGCATTGTCTGACTGGATTCTCACCGGGAACCCCTTTAATCTGGAGGTCCAAGCCAGAAGGGCTAGGCGGGCAGCTCTGATTTCCAAGATATTGATGGGGAGCTGCCTCTCTGCTTTCACCCAAGTTCCCTGGCGGGAGAACCCCTCGAAGACCGCCCCCCAGCCTGCCAGGCTGGCGTCTGTGGTAACTACCTTCCAGACAACAGGGCTGAAGGATTTTCCCTTTAGAAGATTCTGAGGGTTCAACCACCAGGCCAGGCTTTGTCGGACCTTTGATGATAGCGTCAAAGGGGACTCTAAGGCATGTGCCCTCTTGCCCCAGGCTGCTAGAATGGCTGCCTGTAGGACGCGAGTGTGGATCTGAGCGTATGGTACTGCCTCGAATGTGGCCACTAGCTTGCCTAGTAATCGCATACACAGGCGAATAGTTGTTTTTTTCTTGTTTAGAACCAACTGAACCAACCCCTTGATAGCTTCGATCTTTACAAGGGGCAGGAACACCTTTTGATGTTCTGTGTCTAACCTCATGCCGAGGTATTCCAACTGCTTTGTAGGCTGGAACGCTGACTTTCCCCGGTTCAGGACCCAGCCGAATTCTTCGAGGTACTGAACCGTGAGGTTTACTGCCTTTTGCAGACCCGGCCGTGAGTGATCTATGATTAAAAGGTCGTCCAAGTATGCTAGGACTGTGACCCCTTGGATCCTTAAATTGGCCAGAATTGGGGCTAGGATCTTCGTGAATACCCGGGGGGCCGTGGCCAGCCCAAAGGGGAGCGCCCTGAATTGGAAGTGTCGCTGCCCCACCGCGAAGCGTAAAAACCTTTGATGCGACTGAAAGATTGGTACATGAAGGTAAGCATCCTTTATGTCTATGGAGGCCAGAAAATCGTCCTTCTGAAGCGCGGCGGCTGCTGACCGGATGGATTCCATCCGGAAGGAACGAACCCTTAGGTAACCGTTTAACCTCTTTAGGTCCAAGATTGGCCTGACATCGCCGTTGGGCTTTGGTATGACAAAGAGGTTGGAATAGAAACCTAGGCCTTGCTCTTGGGCTGGCACTTCTATAATTACGTCCTGGCCAAGCAGGTGATCCAAAGCTGCCAGCATTGAGGCCTTCCTCGCTGGATCCCTTGGTAGCCTTGATTCTTGAAAATGAGGCGGAGGATACCTTAGAAACTCCAGTCTGTAACCTGTGGTTACAGATGCCCGGACCCATTTGTCGGGGATCTTGGCTTCCCAAACTTCTGAGAAGAAACGAAGCCTTCCCCCCACCCGCAAGAGTGGGGGCGCCCCTTCATAAGGCAGACTTAGGGGCTGTCTTTGACGGCTTGCGATACCACGGCCTCTTACCCCCAGGGGTCTGTCCCTGCGATCTACTGTTAACGTTGGATCGTGCAGGCGGCCGTCGATACTGCCTGGAATTTGAGGGCCCCGAGACAGGAAAGAGCTGCCTTTTAAATGTAGGAGCCCGGAATGTCTTTTTGACCGGTAAAAGGGTACTTTTGCCATTTGAAATAGTCTGAATATATTTATCCAGATCCTCTCCGAAGAGTCGTCCTCCATGGAAGGGAAACCCTGCCAGAAGCTTTTTGCATGGGGGCTCCGCCGCCCAGTTCTTCAACCATAAGAGCCTTCTCATGTGCACCAAACAGTGATAAACGAGAGGCCTGCTGGATGGAATCTTTTATAGCATCTACCGCAAAACACAGAGCTCTGGGAATGTCAGAAAACTCTTCTGCTTGTTGGGTAGGCATGTCCCTTAACATTTCCTTTGTCTGGTCTTTTAATGCCTGACAAACTCCAATTGCAGCCACCGCTGGCTGTACCACTGCTCCTGCCGTAGCAAAGGATGCTTTTAAAAGTGTCTCTAATCTTTTATCAACCGGATCTTTAAACATGTGTATGTTTTCCACCGGGCAAGTTAGTGATTTATTCACACATGAGATGGCTGCATCCACTACTGGGAGCCTCCACCTCTTGGAGAACTTTTCCTCCATGGGGTAAATGACCGCAAACCTTTTCGGTGGCAAAAAAATCCTGTCCGGCCGTACCCAATCCCGAAAGATCAATTCCTCCAAGAGAGGATGGACCGGAAAAACTGTGTTGTTTAACGGAGCTTTCAAAGAGCCCAGAGAGGATACCGGAGGAACCTGAGGCTCTGGCAATGGTAAACTAAATGCCGAGCGGACCATGTCCGTCAAAGACTGTACCCACAGTCTTTGTCTGGGAGTCTGAAAATGGTTCCTCAGAGGCAGATCCCTCAATCCCTGAACCCTCTTGGTTCAGGTCTAGTTGATCCTCCTGTGATTCCAATTCCTCTGGAGAGAGAATCTCAGCATCTGAGGATACACCCCCTGGTGATGGGGATCTAACCCGTTTCTTACCAGGAATAGCTCTAGCGATCAATGTTGCTATTCTCTCTTCTAGCCCCCCTAGGGATACGGCTAGCATCTCCTCTGTGATGAACACAGGGCTGGGCTGATCTGGGCCAGCCTCCGCACCAGATCCCCCTAATGGCTCATCCAAGGCGCTTCTTAAATTAATAAGTTGCGGGGAAAGTATCGGCATATCAGAATCAGAAAGGGAACCCTTTTGTTTTTTGGTCTTTTTTGTACCCTTTGACCCCGAACCCTTGGAAGCCATAATACAAAATCGAGGGACTCCGCCCACACAACAGACTGTAGTGGGCAGGAGTACAAAAATCAGAGTTTAGGGGACAATAGACCACTAATGCCCAAAAACTGATGGGATCCCGTATGTTCTTTTTTTTTTTTTTTTTTTTTAAATATATTATATATTTTCTTTTGACAACATACAGCCCCAAACTAAGTTTGCCAGCCTCCAAACCTGCTGAAAAAAAGGGGGATTTCTTGGCTTAACAAAAAGGTATTGGAACAAAGTCCACATGTACTACCCCTCTTCCGCCACCGGGAGTCACTGTTCTGCCGCTCTGCGTCCTCTCCTCTGAAAATCAGCCTCAGACTGAGCACTGACAATGCCTGCTGTCTATAACAGCACAAAGGCGCGCCCCTGTATGACGCCGCAGGCACGCCCCCCCCCCCGCCCTCCTGTGTGAACGGCGCGAAAAAACGTCCATAAGACGTGCGCGCGCACGCGCGCGTGCGTGCGCGTATGCCGGAAACAGGAGGAACATGGAGGAGCCGCGCTGCTGGAGATCCAGGAACGCAGAAACAGGCGGCAGATTCAAACCCCCGGCCAGGTAGGACTCTCCAAAGGCCCCTAGGGATCCTTACTAGCCCTAGGAAGAAACAGCAGGTTTAGCTAGCACACATATTTAGACAGGGGGACCTAGTGATGGGGGGGAAAAGGTGTCATCCTGTCTCTCTTTAGACATAGTGAACAAGGTTGCCCATGCAGAGCATACTTAGGCTATCCCCCCTTTTAGGTTACCCCGGAGAGCCTGCTGTCGAACCAAGTCCCGCAGGCTCCCCCTTACCTGCTCCATGCTGCAGGATGTTTGTCCAGCAAACTGATCCAATCTTCTCCCATCTCCGTGGGTAGCGTAGTAGACCTTCAGGCCCTGGGGTCCTATGAAGGTACCCACTGTCCTGGACCTATATAGCACCCTGGCAAACAGGAACTTATGGTTTTTACAAACTCCAAGTCCTGGGCCCAGGGTCCAGCCCTCCAAAGAGGAACATTATAGGCAAAACCCCACGGCTTGGGGCCCGGGTACTGTCCACTTTGGCACTGAGGCTCCTTGGACAGATCCGGTTAGCCCGCCCTTAATCCCAAGGATGTGGAGCAAAGCTATTCCGTGACCAACACCTAAGACACTGGCGAAAAAACTGAGGGACTCCCTCTAGGGGAGGGGGTTATATAGGGAGGGGACTTCCTGTTTGAGATTGCCAGTGTCCACACCTGAAGGTACTCCATATAACCCACATAGTAATGAATATGCCGCTCTGTGTCCCGTGATGTACGAGAAAGAAAATGTGCATTTTTTTTGCATTTTTTGTATTTTGCCCCGGCCGCCGCTGGAGTAAAAGTCTCTCCTGAGAGGGAGAGCGTCCCCAGTCAGCTCTGCGGGGCATTCTTCCCCCCATCTCTGCTCGCTGACACTACATAATGTGAGCGTTCACACAACCACAGCCGCCTGATCTGCTCCTTCCCCTGCATCCTCATTGGCATGGAGAAGAGCGAGTTGCAGAAAGGACTCCATGTCCTGTGGGGGGGGGGAAGCTTTTATCTCAGTTACTAAAAAAACAGACTGATTTCTCCCGTCCTTAGGACAGGAGAACCAGCCAGTATATTCCGAGAGTGGTGACAGCAAGCTGAGCTGACTGTCAGTCTATGACCCTCTTTTACAGCCCAGCGAGTCCAGCCACCTCATGGCCTGGACCGTGGGTAAGTGTGTGCACTGCAGACTGTAGTACACTGTAATTACTCAACTGCATTATCGCCATCACTTCTCTCCCCATCTGTCTCCCTCCCCCTCTCCTGTTCTTTCAAGACATTCACAATTTACTTTACTTTCAGATTGCAGGAAATAAACTTGCATGATTCCCCCCCCCATCAACACAGAAAGTGCTGACAGGGGAATATCCCTCCTGCCCAGCAATTGTATTCTCCTGAGATTTAAACTGTCTATGGCTGGCCTTAGCTCTTAGGCAGACTGCAGGCCTAAGGCAGCTCATACATTGATCACTTTTTTTCATTCAACTATAAGGCTGAATAAAAAAAAAAAATGATCCAGTTTCCCCATCTACACATTATAGGTGGATGGGGGAATCCTCCCAGTATGGACCAGTGCTGGAATAACCAGAGTTGCTGTCCTGTCCCGGCTATTCACAGCGCTGGTCTCTGTCTCCTTGGCAGCGGCGGCAGCACATTGGGACCCAGTGCTGGTTACTTTATGGGGTTGATGTACAGGAGGGCAAGCACAATTTGTTGTTAGAGATGGGCTGGGCATGTTAAAAATTCCACATGCCAGAGCCTGCCAGGAAGCCCACACTACACAGCGCTAATCACAGGCAGTGAGACATTTGCCGAAGCTGCACAGATCAGGACTCATTTCATAGTTGCCCCCCCACTTTTGTCCCTGTCCCCCCATGTGCCCCCCCTAAATATGAAAGCTGGAGACGCCACTGGTTCTGACACGATCGGTTATTTAACCGATGGTGTGTGGGTACGACGGACCATCAGTCAGCTTCATCGGTTAACCGATGACAACGGTCCTTCAGACCGTTCTCATCGGATGGACTGATCGTGTGTACGAGGCTTTACAGCACCACTGTTTTCCATGATGAAGTGACCCCTGCATGCATGAGTAGGAGTGATGTCATTGCGGCCTGGCCATTAAAATGGCTGAATGGTGCGAATCCAGAAAGAAGACCGAGAGAAGATGGAAGCACCCGTAACCAGCTGGAGTGCTGATAGCACTTAGGGACTTTGTTTGACAGGGAAGTTTTCCAAGATGTGCTAATTTAGCGCATATTAGCACATTAGGGTAGAAATCTATGGGGGAGGGGGAATAGGCAATTTAAAACAAATAAATACATATAGTAAAGTTTAGAGTGATATTAATGGCAATAACTAAAAAAAAAAAGAAAAAAAAACATGTCATACTTACCTGCTTCGGTGCAATGGTTTTGCAAAGAGCAGCCCCGATCATAGATGATCCCCGATCCTCTTCTTCACAGGTCCCCCGCCAGCACTCCTGTCCCCTCCCTCCTGCCAATAGGTAGCAGCTTGCAACAATGCTCTGCATGTTCATTCACAATTAATAGCTCCCTCTGCTGTCTCAGCCAATGAGGAAGAAGAATCCCTGTTAAGCCCAGGCTCTCTCGTGCACCACATCACTGGATCACTATAGGGCTCAGGTAAGTAGTGGGGGGGGGGGGGTGCTGCAAGGTAAAAGGCTTTGAGCATTGATAACCCCTGTGCCCTTTATAACCACCTAAAGTTCAGCTTTAATGAAGATGTATTCAAATTTGCATCCAGATTTCAAATTTCAATTATAGTTGGAACCTGATGGACCAGTTTTCAGCTGGATTTACTCCCCCCTCCCCACCCTCCAAACCTTCAAACAAAAGGATTTTTAATAACAGCTTACCTGTAAAATCCTTTTCTTGAAGTACATCACGGGACACAGAGCGCATAGCCATTACATATGGGTTATATGGGTACCTTCAGGTGTGGACACTGGTGTAATCAACTTCACAAGAAGTTCCTCCCTATATAACCTCCTCCCACTGAGAGTGCTTTAGTTTTGTAGCAAGCAATTTCTCCGAGGTTACACAATGTTCCCCAAAAGAGGGGTGGGAGCTCTGTGTCCCGTGATGTACTTCAAGAAAAGGATTTTACAGGTAAGCTGTTATTAAAAATCCTTTTTTCTTTATCATACATCACGGGACACAGAGCGCATAGCCATTACATATGGGATGTCCCAAAGCAATGCTCCATGAAGGGAGGGAGACCGTAAGGCCAAAAATAGCCAAACAGAAAATATATCAGGAGGTAAAAAATAGCTCCACCAACAGAAAAAAAAGGGGGCGTGAACCGGGCCAGAGGATTCTATACTGCTGCCCGTAGGACCGCCTGCCCAAATGCTGCGTCCGTAGCCTTTGCGACGTCCAACTTATAAAATTTAGTAAACGTATGTACGGAAGACCAGGTTGCCGCTTTGCAAACCTGTGCCATAGAGATCTGATGGTGTGCCGCCCAAGAGGCACTCATGGCCCTCGTAGAATGGGCCTTAACTGATAAGGGAGGTGGAACGCGCTTCAGACCATAGGCCTGAAAAATCAGCTGCTTAATCCACCTAGCCAAGGAAGACTTGGCAGCCGGCTGACCCTTCTTGGGGCCATCCGGGAGAACGAAAAGCACATCTGTTTTCCAAATCTTTTCTGTAGCCTTGAGATAAACCCTCATGGCTCGGACCACGTCCAAAGTATGAAGCAGTCTTTCCTCTCTGGACTGGGGAGTAGGAAAGAAGGATGGTAGGACTAGGTCCTGATTCAAGTGAAAACTGGATATGACCTTAGGAAGGAAAGAAGGCTGAGGCCGCAGAACCACTCTGTCCTTATGCAGAATCAGGTACGGTTCCCTGCAAGACAAGGCTGCCAGCTCGGAGACCCTTCTGGCCGAAGCCATAGCCACCAAAAAAACCAACTTTCGGGTTAGCAGCACAAGAGGGACTTCTGTCAGAGGTTCAAACGGCTGCTTTTGTAAAGCTGACAAGACCAGATTTAAATTCCAGGGGCAGAGGGGAGCTCTAATAGGGGGATTCACATGCAAGACCCCCTGCAAGAAGGTTTTCACAAGCGAATGCGTGGCCAAAGGCCTTTGAAACCATATCGATAAGGCAGACACCTGCCCCTTTAGAGTACTAAGAGCCAACCCCTTGTCAACACCAACCTGGAGGAATCGCAAGATCCTGTCAATAAAAAACTTGCGAGGATGCCCTCCTTGAGACTCGCACCACTCCACATAGGTCCTCCAGACTCTGTAATAGATATTTCTAGAGACTGGCTTTCTAGCCTGAATTAACGTAGATATGACCTGGGCTGAGAGGCCTCTGCCCTTAAGAATTAGGGATTCAGCCGCCAAGCCATCAAATTTAGCTGCTGTGAAGCAGGGTGGTAGATCGGGCCCTGAGACAGCAGATCTGGGCGCAGGGGGAGTGGCCACGGTGCCCCTACTGACATCCTCACGATGAGTGCGTACCAAGCCCTTCTGGGCCAGGCTGGGGCCACCAGGATCACCGGCCTGCGTTCCACCCTGATCCTTCGTAGAAGGCGGGGAATCATCTGTAGTGGAGGGAACGCATACAGGAGAGAAAACTGGTGCCAGGGGCAAACCAACGCATCGGTCCCGTAGGCCGAGGGGTCCCTGGCTCGGGATACGAATTTGTCCAATTTCTTGTTGAATCTTGTTGCCATGATGTCCACATCTGGAACTCCGAATCTTTGGCAAATCTCTTGGAATACCTGGGGGTGAAGAGACCACTCTCCCGGGAGTAACTGTTGACGACTCAAAAAATCTGCTTGAGAATTGTCTATCCCTGGGATGAACACTGCTGAGATGCAGGGTACATGGGCTTCGGCCCATGAAAAAATCAGGTTTACTTCCCTTTGAGCCGCTAGGCTCCTTGTGCCCCCCTGGTGGTTTATGTATGCCACTGCCGTGGCATTGTCGGACTGTATCCTTACTGGCAGACCCTGCAGGGGGAGAGGCCAGGCGACCAGGGCCAACCGAGCAGCTCTGATCTCTAGGACATTGATGGGAAGCATACTTTCTGCCTCTGACCACTGTCCCTGCTGGGTCCGTTTTCCTAAGATTGCCCCCCAACCTGTTAGGCTGGCATCTGTGGTTACTATTTTCCACGTGATGGGGCAAAAGGTTTTCCCTTTTGACAATTTTTGAGGGATCAGCCACCAGTACAGGCTGCGCTTGACCCCTGGGGAAAGAATTAATGGACGGTCTAATGCCTGTATGGACTTGTTCCAAGCAGAGAGAATAGCTGCCTGAAGAACTCTGGTATGGATCTGGGCATAGGGCGCTGCTTCGAAGGCGGCCACCATCTTTCCCAGCAGTCGCATGCATAGGCGAATAGTCGGCTTCTTTCTGCCTAAGACTATTTGAATCGTATGAATCAACGACCTGATCTTCCCTTGAGGTAAAAATACCCTCTGGCATTCTGTATCTAACCGAAAGCCTAGATATTCCAACTGTCTTGTGGGTTGTAACCTTGATTTTTCTTGGTTCACAATCCACCCGAATTCTTCTAGATGCCGCACTGTGCGGACTACTGCATGATTGAGGTTGGAAGCTGATCTGTCGACAACCAGGAGATCGTCCAGGTATGCCAGGACCAAGATGCCTTCTGTCCTTAGGACGGCTAGCACCGGGGCTAACACCTTTGTGAATACCCGCGGAGCTGTTGCCAACCCGAAAGGGAGGGCTACGAACTGGAAATGCCTTTGATTTATCGTAAAACGAAGAAACTTGTGGTGTGCTGGGTAAATCGGCACATGCAGATATGCATCCTTTATGTCTATAGATGCTAGAAAGTCGCCCTGATGCAGGCTGGCTGTCACTGAACGTATGGAGTCCATACAAAAGGTCTGAATCTTTAGAAAGCGATTTAGGCGTTTGAGGTCTAATATAGGCCTGACGTCGCCATTGGGTTTTGGTATAACAAACAGGTTGGAGTAGAATCCCCGACCCCATTCTTGGGTTGGTACTTCTACAATTACTCCTTGGAGCAATAGGCGATCCAACGCCTTTACGAGAGAGGCCCTTTTTAATGGGTCGCTTGGAAGACTTGACCCCTGAAAATGAGGAGGGGGGATTTCTCGAAACTCTAGTTTGTATCCCGCGGCTACCACGGACCGAACCCAAGAGTCGGGAATTCTGGCCTTCCAGACTTCGGAGAAAAACCGAAGTCTTCCCCCCACCCGAGAGAGTGGGGGCGCCCCTTCATGAATCTGATTTGATGACTGGTTTAGCCGGTTTGCGAGACCAGGGTCTCTTGTTTGCCGCGGCTTGACCCTGTGGGCGGCTATTAACCGCTGGACGCCCGGGAGGCCGTCGATACTGACGAGAAGTCGAAGGGGCCGAGCCTACAATGGCCTGTCGTTTAAACGTGGGCCCACGCGGTCTTTTCTTGACCGGTAAGGAAGTACTTTTTCCACTTGATATGGTGTGGATATCTTTATCTAGGTCTTCCCCGAATAGTCTTCCCCCATGAAAGGGAAACCCTGCTAAAAGCTTTTTGCAGGGTGCCTCTGCTGACCAGTTCTTTAGCCACAAAAGACGACGCATGTGAACCATCAGTAGAGATGAACGGGATGCCTGTTGGATGGAGTCCTTAATAGCATCTACTGCAAAGCAGAGAGCCCTAGGGAATTCTGCTAATTCATGAGTATGCTGAGCCGGCATGTCCTTTAATCTATGTTTTGCCTGATCCTTCAAGGCCTGACAAACACCAATGGCTGCTACTGCTGGCTGAACCATGGCACCTACTGAGGTGAAAGCGGCTTTCAGTAGGGTCTCGAATTTCTTGTCGACCGGATCCTTGAACATCTGGACATTTTCAACCGGACAGGTCAGGGATTTATTCACGCAGGAAATGGCCGCGTCCACTGTGGGGAGTGCCCATTTCTTTAAATATTCCTCTTCCATAGGATAGAGAATAGAGAATCTTTTAGGAGGGACAAAGATTCTATCAGGTCGAGCCCAATCCTGGTAAATCACGTTCCGCAGAAGGGGGTGCATTGGAAAAGACGCACAAGTTAATGGAGCCTTTAAAGAACCCAATGAGGAAACCTCCGGGGCTACTAGTTCTGGCACTGGAAGTTTAAAGGCAGTGCGAACCATATCTGTCAAAGACTGGATCCACAGGCTCTCCGCTTGAGAGGCCGAGAAATATTCATCTATAGTGGAATCTTCCCTGTCTGAACCGTCGGGACTTGGGTCTGCCTGATCCCCTTGTGGGTCCCGTTCCTCTGAAGAGGAGACCTCCGCATCTGAAAACCCCACACTGGGTGAGGGGGATCTAGCCCGCTTGCTACTTGGCCAAGGACGGGCAAACAACGCAGTTAACCTTTTCTCTAGCCCACTCATGGTGGCTGCTAGCATTTCTTCCGTCACGTAAACGGGAATGGGTGGATCGGGGGCCGCCTCTGCCCCCAGCACCCCCAATGGCTCTTGTACTATGCCACTCGGTGTTCTAACTGGCGAGGGTGGGGCCGTTGAAGCCTGGCCCAAATCCTCTGACCCCGATGGAGACCCCTTTTGCTTCTTGGCACCTTTAGCAGCCTTGGCTGGTCCAGATCCCTTTGGAGCCATTGTACAACCTTGAGTCACCCCTATAGCCAACACCTGACTGTTGCAGCTAGGAGTAACCAATATGAGGACAGGTATGAGGAAAATGAAAAAAAAAACTAATTTCTTTTTTTTTTTTTTTTTTTTTTGTTCCAAAAAAAATTTTTTTTTTTTTTTTTACCCGCCTGGGAGGTAGCAATACTGAGGAAACCTGTGAGTATTGACACACCAATGCCCGTTAGCCGGAGTCCAAGGTAGACTCAGATACTGCTGGATCTAAGGCTGAGTCCCTTTAAGCAAAAAAACTTCCTTTTTTTTTTTCTGGTCAATAGTGGACCTAAGTCCTAGACCTGAAGATCCACAAAACCGCCACTAGGTGTCCCTGTGTGGCCAAAAGACCCAGCTGCACGCTCTGTATCCTTTCTTCCTCTGCCTCCAGGAGGGAAAGACCAGCCAGAGAAAAAGTTTTTCCTTTAAACAGACCCTGACGCTGCTGGCCCGCCCCCCCCGACGCACGCCGACGCTATAAAAGGCGGCGTGCACGCGCGCGCACACGCGCGCGCACCCCCCCACGCTGAAAACCACATGGAGGAAGCAGAGCAGAGGAAACAACATGGACCAGCGCCAGGCAGCACCAACAGACACCAGGTAAGCACTAATCTTATTGTAGTGCACACACAGAGAGGAAGCTGTCCCCATGGGCTTCCTAAGAAACAGGAGTTTTCACCAGCAATTTCCTCTTTAAAACATGTGGGGTTGCAGTATCAATGCTAACAGGCAGACCTGGGGTGAGTAGCAAATATATATCTTACACAAGTATACATATATCTACATGTTATCTGGGTAAACATTAGTATCCCATCCTGCCCACACAGACATAGTGGAGATAGTGGCTGATGCACAAGCATACTGTTAGCCAACCCAGAACCCCCAGGGGGATACCTACTGTCGAACCAAGTCCCGCAGGTTCCCTCTTACCTGCTCCACGCCGCAGGGTATTGCAAACTGCAAGAGGCCCAATCTTCCCCCATCTCCGTGGGTATTGTCTCGGACCTTCAGGGACCGGGGTCCTGTGTTTAAGGAACCCACACCCCTGGATCTATATAGCATCCTGGCATCAGTAGCGTTTAGTCCTGGAAGAGACCAAGGCACTGGAGCCCAGAATCCAGCCCTCCAAGGAGAGGCATTATAGGCAACACCCCACGCAGGCAGGGCCCGGGTACCGTACACCTTGGCTTTGAAGCACTTCGGACGGATCCGGCTAGCTATCCTGGGTCCCGAGACCTCCGAGGGACAGCTAGACGTGACCAACACCTAAGACACTGGCGAAAAAACTAAAGCACTCTCAGTGGGAGGGGGTTATATAGGGAGGAACTTCCTGTGAAGTTGATTACACCAGTGTCCACACCTGAAGGTACCCATATAACCCATATGTAATGGCTATGCGCTCTGTGTCCCGTGATGTACGATAAAGAAACATATTTTTTACTGCTACAGATGCCCCTGCTGTCAGATCTTGTGTGATATAAAGGCTGCAACAGGTGGGCACATCTAGGATTTCCATAAACCCCCCCCCCCCTTTATCCTTGATGTTCTTACAATAGCCATAAGACACTAGTATTTAAATTTTGGTTGGAAAGAAAGCTTTAGGGGTTAACTGCTGAAGAAATTCAAAAAATGTAAAAGTTAAGTTTAAAAGGCAGCAGAAAAAGTGCTAGAGAAGTTGGCACTTGTTAACATCGGCAAGATAAGAATGGAGGATCATAACTGTGTTGCTAGAGAAAAATAGCTGGCAAGAGACTGCACTGGGAGTGTATGGATTAATATTGCAAAGATAGGAAGTACAGATAGATCACACATTGCTCTCCACGGACGATTTCCGTTACACATAAAAAAGGAGATTAAAAATGCAGGTAAAAACGATGCTTTTTTTCATCACTTTCTCTACGTTTAGCTTTATTTCTAGTACTTTTTTTTACATCCACAATTTATTCACTGGGGAAAATCTTAACAATAGAAAAATGATCATAAATACTGCAACAACTTCTTCTCCAGAATGCAAGCAGGGAAACAAACTGCATGTAGGACTAGCTGCTTGGTTATTATTTTTAAAATAAAGGAATATAAAACAAGCAAATTTAAAAAGGCCACACAGATATTCATAGGATGAATAATATCTGGATATAGGATAATATGACTTCTTACGAGAGAAATTTTTTAAAGCGGAGTTCCACCCAAAAGTGGAACTTCCGCTTTAAGCACTCCTCGCCCCCTTACATGCCCCATTTGGCATGTCATTTTTTTTTGCGGGGGAGCGGGGGCTTCGTTAGGAGTGGGGCTTCCTGTCCCACTTCCTCATTCCGCCTACGGGCAGCCTAGGAGACGCCTTCTCTCCACCTAGGTGGCCCCTCCCTCTAGGCGATCTCCTGGGACACGTGACAGGTCCCAGAAGATCGCCTGTTCACTCAGAGTGCATTCGCTGTGCTTGCCCGGCCGGGGGCCCAGAGTGTCAATGGAGGCGCTGGCGGAGAGGAGCTGCACTCCGGGCGGCCGCATCGCTGGAACGTGGAACAGGTAAGTGTCTGTTTATTATAAGTTAGCAGCTACACTTTTTGTAGCTGCTGACTTTTAATAAACATAAAAAGTCTGGAACTCCGCTTTAAGTGTAAACCCTCACAATGGACTTATTTTAATTGCTTCATATTGTTTTTTTTTTTTGTTTTTTTCTTAAACACTGAAAGCCTAACTATTCAACAACACTGATCAATATTTCTCAATGACAGTTGGAGAGGAAAGGGGGGCATGAGAGGCAAAGCCTGCACCCCCCTGACCTCCTCCGCCTCCTAAAATTCCAGGCAGAGCTCTGCTGTGCTGTCTCATCTCTCCTGTTTAGTTTACAGAGTCTGGAGCTGCATCCTGCTGTTCAGTAGAATAAAGAAACTGTCAGCTTGTTAAGCGAATGATTGCAGTTGGAAAAGAGGGCTTTCATTAATAAAACACAATCTGACAATAATACAAGCCAGGTACTACACTAGGCTGTCTTGGACAAATGTGCTGTTAGCTTGTGTTTTTGTAAATAAAAGGCCTTTTCTCCATCTGCAGTCAATCGTAACAAGCTGACAGTCTCCAATTCTCCTAAGTAAACTTAACAGGGGAAGTGAGATGACACTGTAGAATGAAGACAGGGCTCAGTGCCATCTGTAACTTCTCCCCATTGGGAATGCCCAGATTAATAGGTTGTATGAATAGGATTTATTTTATTTAACCTGCACTGTTTGAACTTTAATGGGGTCAAGTGCTATGTGCACAGCAGGGTGCATAAAAATCAATGATTAAAAATAAATATATGGATTTTTTATTTTTATTTAAATCACCTTTTTTTAGATTTTTAGCAAATTTAATTTTAATAAAATGCATTTTGAGTAAAAATCTAAAGAATGTTTTCTAGCTAAGATACAGTACATTAATAATTTATTTTATTCAGCATAAAATGGAACTTGGTTATGTAGCATGAGGCTGCATATTCTGCAATATTTCGATTTTTGGAAAACTCATTCAATGAATCCAAGCTCTGTAAGCTGAGATAACATGCACTGCGTTGATGCATTCACACACTTTCATAGTAACCATGAGAAAAATACAAAGTTCAGGAAAATTCCTTTATCCCATTGTTTTGCAAATCTATGCACACTTCAAACTGTATAATTGAATCAGTTCTGATATCGCTGTTTTACTATTATTCTAAATAGGAAAGCTTTATTTTGTTTGCAAATAATAAAGATTCCAACAACCAGCAATAATAAGTCCTTATGCCGCGCCGCGTACACACGATCATTTTTCAGGTTGTAAAAAACTATGTTTTTCAGGCTCAAGAAAAAACTATGTTTTTTTTCAACTTCATCATTAAAACGGCCTTGCCTACACACGACCGTGAAAAAAAAAATGCTTTAGCAAAGCGCGGTGACGTACAACATGTACGAAGGCACTATAAAGGGGAAGTTCCGTTCGGCTGACGCCACCCTTTGGGCTGCTTTAGCTGATTTTGTGTTAGTAAAAGACTATTCACATTTTTTTGTCTGCTACAGCGTGATGAATGTGCTTACTCCATTACAAACGGTAGTTTTACCAGAACGAGCACTCACGTCTCCTTAACTTGCTTCTGAGCCTGTGTGGATTTTTCACATCGTTAAAGCCCACACATGACCATTTTTTACAACCTGAAGAATTTTTTTTTGCCCGTTTTTCAGGACCTGAAAAATGCTCTGGAGCCCACACACGGTCGTTTTTAATGACATTAAAAAAAAATTCATTTTTCACAACCCAAAAAATGATCGTGTGTACGTGGCATTACATTTAAAGAGCACCTGTCATTTCATATCCATCATGGCTGTGCCCGTAAACACAGGGTCTGCAGGTGAGTCACCTGTAAACAATAGGGCAGAGCTGGGCAGCATTAGTAGCAGCATTTCACACTAATATATCAGGACGCAGCACAGGACTAAAACATCAAGGGACAAAGGAATTTAAACTGATAAGTACGGTATAAGGCAGCTGCTTTGGGCCGCACAACAATGACAGGGCCCAGGGCAGCTTCCCTTTTTGCCCTGCCTTAAGGACGGCCCTGTTCCCGCCCAGCCTACAGTACAATGATGGTCGGCCGGAAGAACATGCCATCGTCCCAGAACATGCTTTTCTGCAATCTGTTACTAATCACTGTACCGGCTTGCTGCCAGTACCATGTGATCACTGTGACCAATCACAGTGGATCACATGACAGTTGTAACAATGGATGGCTTCCTTTCATGCCATCTATTGTATACTATTGTATTGTTAGCTGTGATTGGTCACAGTAATGTCATGGTACAGACATGGCCAATAACAGCCAATCTGTGCAATGTGATTTAGCTTTGGCCAAGCATAAAAAAAATGTATGTAAAAAAAAAAAAAGAAAAAAAAAAGAAAGTTTTTATTTCTTGAATTTTCCAAAAAATTGTGACAAAAATGTTTTACAACTTCAAAAAACTTGCTGGAAAGTATTCACAGAACTTCACTTTTTCAACATTGTGTTAAAGCGGAGTTCCACCCTTAAAAACACTTTTTTCATTACATCCAGCATACTGGCGTCAGCGCCAGTATGCTGTTTTTTTTTTTTTTTTAATGCTCGTACTTACTGTTTCTCCCAAATTTAATTTCCTGGCGCACCGCGGAGTGTCGCCGCTATAAGGCGTCACGCCTTCTGGAAACAGCCGATTAGCATTTGGCTTTTACTCGGTGCCTGCGCACAGCCCCAGGAGCTGACTGCACAGGCGCCGTATATAGCGCGTCACGCCCTCCGAAAAAACCCGAACTAGGACCGGCTATTTTCGGCGCCTGCGCAGTCAGCTCCTGGGTCTAAATCACATCTACATAAGTATTTACAGCCTTACTATAACGCCCGCATCCGGCGGGCATTATAGTAAGGCAGCTGACGGTGGGATCATACAGCGGGGAATCTTAACACAGCACTTCTAAAAGAGCATTACCATCTGTTGGCCCCAACCCTCCTCCAGCATCAGGCCTCATATATATATATATATATATATATATATATATATATATATATATATATATATATCCACTTATCTCTGGGTGATTACTTATGTGGAATACCATCTATTAAACTAGCAGACCCTGTAAACTACATATCGCTATAAGTGTGAATAGGGTCCAACAGCTCCACAGCAATCTGATGGGTCTGACTCCCATCAGTTTTATGTTCTTTTGCGAATGATCGTCACTGCCTTTGATGTCCACGGGTCGCCCTATGCAGTCTCTATGGAAATCCGACAGAATAGATGAAGAAATAGATGGATGTGTCGCCCTGACGACGCCTAATTGTGAAACATGTTGGCGACCAGCACTATCTCCGTCTAATTATTCTGTCATCAACATTCTATCAGGGCAAAATTGATTTTATTATCATTTTTTTATTTATTCAATAAAATTTGTATTTTTGTATAAAAACCTTGGTGTTATCTATGCTCACCTATAATAGACACAATCTCCAAAAAGGTCCTAGTTACCCTGAGTTGGCTAATACCCGCTCAGTTTATTTTCTTCAATGGGCGTCATATGATGTCCTTCACAACATGCCAATTGTGCGTGGCCATTAGTTACATAGTTACATAGTTACTAACATAGTTAGCTAGGTTGAAAAAAGACACAAGTCCATCCAGTTCAACCATAAAAAAAAAAAAAAACAGCAAGTGGCTCAGACACACCGCATCTTCAATCACGGTAAAGAGGCTATGACATAGGCTCTTTACCATGTGAAAAGCTGTGTACAGTCATAGCTGATCACTGTGTAAATAGGAAGTGCCGGTTATCAGCATTCCGTAAATAGGAAGTGCCGGTTATCAGCATTCCTCTATTTATACTGACAGCACGTGAGTAGAGGAGAGCCACTAAGAAGCCTTCCTGACAAGGGGGGGGGGGGGCTTCATGGTGGGTCTATGCTGATAATCTGTGCAGTTTCTTCAGCGATGCCTGCCAGAGCCCACCAGTGATGCCCACCAGTGGTGCCAATCAGTGCCCACCAGTAATGTCTGTCAGTGGCTCCTCATCAGTGCCAGCTATCAGTGCCCACCAGTGCTGCCCATCAGTGCCCACCAGTGTTGCCCATCAGTGCCCACCAGTGTTGCCCATCAGTGCCCACCAGTGCTGCCCATCAGTGCCCACCAGTGCTGCCCATCAGTGCCCACCAGTGCTGCCCATCAGTGCCCACCAGTGCTGCCCACCAGCTAAATACCACTAAAAAAAAGCTCTATCCGTCTCAAAAAAATGATAAAACATGTTGTTTGGGTACAGCATTACATGAACACGCAATTGTCATTCAAAGTGCAACAACACTAAAAGCTGGGCAGGAAGGGGGTGAAAGTGCCCGATATTGTAGTGGTTAAATACCACCAATTGAAAGCTCTATTTGTGTGGAAAAAAATGAAACAAATTTCATATGAGTGCATGACCACGCAAATTGTCAATCAAAGTACAACAGCACTGAATGCTGAAAATTGGCCAGGGCAAGAAAGGTGTAAAAGTGCCCGGTATTGAAGTGGTTAAAACCCAATTGAACCATCATGTTTTGTTACTGAAAAGTTAGCTTGTATGCACTGTAAGAAATACCCTGCTTTTTTAGGTTTGCCATCGTTCCCAAGTTCTAAAGCTACTATATAGCTGAAATACCCTGAGCTGGAAACTCTGCAGGGAGTCAAACTTCTGCTCTCACATACAGTGGCCTGGGTTTTCCGTGATCTTTCTGCATTCTTTAGTATGTTTCCACACTGCTCATGCAGGTTTTAGCAGGCTGCAGCTTCTGCTAAGTAATTGTTTTCAGAAAAAGCTTGTGGAATGGTTTAAAGTTCAGAGAAGCACAATCATCTCGAAACTGACGTCCCTTGAACCAATTAAGCAATTTCAAGCTTGGGAAAACATTGCTGAGGTCAATGGAATGGACAATTTTATTGAGTTTGTACTTAATGGCTGCACCCGCCTTATTTGTTAAATATCTCTATGTAACATAGACATAGTTTCAGCCGAGGAAATCTCTGCTTGCTGTCGACCATTACTTTTGCAAAGGTCATGTTGGGGTGTATGGTCCGCTTGTTATAATATGTAGATATTGTCACACTATCCAATTACTTACTTACTGCAAGCCTAAGTCTATAGTTTATTTTTCAGTGTGTATATTAAGTGAGCAAGGAGGTTCACGCTATTCATTCTATGAAAAATGTACAACCCTGTAAGATTGGGGTGATTAAACTCAAGCAGTAGGTGCCTTTACAATTAGTTGTGCCAGTCCAAAACTGTATTTCTGGGCATGACAGCCCACTTTTATTTAAAAGCAAGTCAAAGATCATACAGATAAGTTTTCCCACACATAGGGGTCTCACCATTACTGCAAAAGCATAACTTCAGCCTGGCTCTCTTGGAGCAGCTTTACTGCTCTGAGTACCTCTGCAGGATCTTTCTGACCATCAGACACCTTTTTGGTCTTCCTGACCATTAAAGGGGTTGTAAAGGGAGACACTGTGTTCACAGTGTCTCCCCGCAGGGATGCAGTCCCAAGGGAGGGGGCAAACACGCTGACTAACCCCCAGCCAGAACAGCTCGGATGATGGGGGCAAGCTTACTGAGGAGGAACAGAAAGTGAGAAATTCAGACAAAGAAAAACAAATTCGAAGAGAAATCAAAGGAAAAGGTAAGTTGACCAACAATGCACTAGCTTAAAGGAACCTATTTACAAAATAAAAAAACACACCTTTACCTTTACAACCCCTTTAGCCACATCCCAGTGTTATGCACATAAGCTGTACTTTAAGCTCTGCGTCTTTCCCTGCCGCTCCCTAGCTGCGCTTTTTTCTCCAGGCTTCAGCCTTGGTCTGTATAACCTGGACAGCATAGGGCACCAGCACCTCACGGCTCCTATCACACACTGACCTCCTTGAGGGGGTGGGACCCTGACCTCTAATTTTTGCTCCAATATGAAACCAGCACACACCTGATCTATTTGTGTGCCTGCTTCTTCCAAAATCTGGCATAAACCACCATTTTACCAAGTAGCACAGGGCTACCCTGCTACAAACCCCAATTTCAAAAAATGCTGTGTAAAATCTACATAAAAACAGTATGCACTAGTTTGCAAATCTCATAAACCCATATTTTATACACAATAGAAAATACAAAGCATATCAAGTGTTTAAACTGAGAAAATACAATTTTAAGGCATAAATAAGGTAATTTAGAAATGTATGGCAGTAACATGTCTCCAATTTTTTTGGATCATATGGCTTTATCTTTGCTTTGTTCACAGAGTGATATTTGGAATTTTTGCCGAGACCATACAGTGATGTCCATCACAGAATCATGCCTGTTTTAACCACTTGCCGACCGCCGCATGAACATTTACTTCGGCAGAATGGCACCGACTGGCAAATGGGCTATATATATATATATATATATATATATATATATATATATATATATAATATATATATATATATATATATGTCCCTTCAAATTTACCGCCGCGTGGGCATATGCATGCCCCTGCCACAAGCTCCATGAACGTGCCCGCGGGACCCGTGGACTCTATGTCCGCTGGCGTCCCACGAACGTGTCATGGAGCTGCAGAACGGGGGGATGCTTTGTGACAGGACATGGATTGTCTGCTCCCTGCCATCGAGAGCAGTGATCAGTGTCATATCACAGTAAGCCCAGCCCCCACAAAGCTACAATCACTCCCTAGGACACACTTAACCCACTGGTTAACCCATGCCAGTGTCATTTACACAGTAACAGTGCATTTTTTACAGCACTGATTTCTGTATAAATGACAATGGTCCCAAAATGGCATCAAAAGTGTCCGATGTGTCCACGTCGCACGACCGCGCAATTATCAGTTAAAGCGACGCAGTGCCGAATCGCAAAAAGTGGCCCGGTCATTTGGCAGCCAAATCCTCTGAGGCTGAAGTGGTTAATGCAGTGCTGCCTGAGGGCCTAAAAATAATGGGCATCTGAAGCCCCGTACACACGGCCGAGGTTCTCGGCAGAAACCAGCGAGAACCTCGCTGGGAGCCGCATTCTGCCGAGAACCTCGGCCGTGTGTACGCTCTCGGCGAGCCCCACCCGTTGGGAAACCCGTCGAGCAAATAGAGAACAGGTTCTCTATTTGCTCGACGGCCCGTCGGGATGAATGGCTGGTTGCCTTTCCCGACAGGCGGGTCGCCGATTCTGACGGCTGGCAGAGAACCTCGACGGGCGGAACGATGTGTTCCGCCCGTCGAGGTTCTCTGCCGTGTGTACGGGGCCTAATATTATGTTTCAGCCTTGTCCTTTGCGCACAGAGATTTAAAAAAAATCTCGGAATCTTTTCATGATATTATGAACTGTAGACAATGATATATTCAAAGTCTTTGCAATTTTAAGTTGAGGAATATTATTCTGAAATAGTTTGATAATTATTAGACGGCGATTAATGAACTTCTTATTATCTTTACTTCTGAGACACTCTGACTCTATAAGATGCTCTTTTTATACAGTACTTAATTATATTACCGATTGCCAATTAATCTAATTAGTTGCAAAATGTTCTTCCAGCTGTTCATTGTTGGTACCACTTACTGTGCCAGCTTTTTGTTGCCCTGTCCCAACTTCTCTGAGACATGTTGTTGCCATCAATTTCAAAATGACCCCATTTTTTTTAAATGGTACAATTTTTTTCAGTTTAAACATTTAATATGTTTTCTATTTTCTGTTGTGAATGAAATACAAGTTTATGAGATTCGCAAATCATTACATTTTGGTAATATGTAGATTTTACACAGCATCATTTTCTGGAATAGGAGTTGTATTCTTAGGTTTTAAACCACTAGAAGCCTTTTATTTTGTAAATTGTATTCTGGATGCAAGAAAACTTTTAAAACTAAAGACTCTAAGGGCCCTTTCACACGTCTGCTCCGCCTGTCCATTCATTACAAGTCCGTTTACGGACTTGTAATGAACCCCTATGGGAGCGGATCCGTTAGCGGATGATGCATCCGCTAACGTCCGCCAGATCCGCATCCGTTTTTTCGGACGGAAGAATGTCCTATTATTCTTCCGTCCGGCCGAACGGATCGGATGCAAACGGACAGACGGTCCGTTTACATCCGATTGCCCATAGGGGATAGCGGAGGAGAGACCAGCTCAGCGGAGACCCCCCGCTGAGCCGACAGACACACGGAGCGGACCGCAAAACGGACCGCTCCGTGTGAAAGAGCCCTTAGGAGGTTGCACTGCTGATTGGCTCCCGCTGTGCTCTGGGAGCCGAGTGTTCCCAGAACACAATGGGGGGGGGGGACAGGAGGTGACGCCCTGCCCGCAGTCTGCCCGCAGACTGTGGCCGGAAGTGGATGCAAATACCTGTCTTTAAACAGGTATCTGCACCCCCTCCCCCTGAAAGGTGTCAAATGTGACACCGGAGGTGGGGGGGGGGGTTTCAGATCAGTGGGAGTTCCACTTAAGGGTGGAGCTCCGATTTAAAGGTATCATTGTGACAGTGGGCTTGTTTACATACCCATACTGCTGCTCTATAATAGTGAGTGTGGCAACAGTAAAAGTTCATGTAAACTCAAACCACTAAATTCTCATATAATCTTTAATATATAAACAAACTTTTAAAAGTCATTATATATATATATATTTTTAAACTACAGCTACCATTAAATAATACCTGGTGATCCACCTATGAAGGCCAATGCTCAGGCACCTTCTGTTATGAGCTGGGGATGCTTTGGTCCTGTTTCTCAGTTCTGCTTTGTCACCCTGTCATCTGTGCTTCAGATGGAGACTACAAACAACTGTGCCACTGCTCAATGCCCAGGCATTTTCTGCCAATGTCACCATCAGGAAGACTATCCTGAACAATGATGTATGGCCATTGTTGGATTGCGTGCAGAAAGTTGCTGCATAGAGGCTGGATGCAGTGGCCTAGCGTGAGTTGCCAGCACCCGGGGGCAAGGCAAGTAAATTGTGCCCCCTAACCTGCAAACTTTTAGCACTACCTTCCCTTCCTACAATAGTACTGACCACCCTCTACACTAACCACTACACTAAGCTACCCAATCCCTAAACTGACCTACCCGATTCCTACACTGACCTACTGATTCCTACACTGACCTACCCGATTCCTACACTGACCTACCCAATTCCTACACTGACCTACCCAATTCCTACACTGACCTACCCGATTCCTACACTGACCTACCCGATTCCTACACTGACCTACCCGATTCCTACACTGACCTACCCGATTCCTACACTGACCTACCCGATTCCTACACTGACCTACCCGATTCCTACACTGACCTACCCGATTCCTACACTGACCTACCCGATTCCTACACTGACCTACCCGATTCCTACACTTACCTACCCGATTCCTACACTGACCTACCCGATTCCTACACTGACCTACCCGATTCCTACACTGACCTACCCGATTCCTACACTGACCTACCCGATTCCTACACTGACCTACCCGATTCCTACAGTGACCTACCCGATTCCTACACTGACCACCATGCTTACCTACCGGACCACACTGACCACCACACCACACTGACCACCACACCACACTGACCACCACACCACACTGACCACCACACCACACTGACCACCACACCACACTGACCACCACAACACACTGACCACCACACCGACCACCACACTGACCACTACACTACCAACTAAATTGCACTGCACTACACTACACTAACCTACCTATAGTATTCCTATACTGACCACTACACAGCATGACTAACTGCTTGTTTACTCTCTCTCTGGCTGGCTGCTTCTTCTTCCCAGACCATAGGCACTCCCCCCAGGCCAGCTATATGACTTGTCTCTCACAAGGGAGTCTCACCTGCATTTTTCTTCCATCCCTGATCGATCTGCTCTGCCAAATTGACAGAACGGCTCCCACAATGGGTAAACGATTGGAGATTCGGTCAGGAGGAGGAGGAAAAGACAGCAGGGGCGGGTCACATAAAGGCGGAAACGGGACTCCAGGAGCAACCTTTGCGCATGTGCCACCCGACATCACAGACAGGCCAGCCCTGCCAATGCACATGACCCCATTCGCCCAATCACAGGGCACCTGCACCTGCCTTAGATTAACATGGGGGACGGAACGCGGGGAGTCGGGGACACAGTATTCGGAATTCAGACAGACACTGGCTTTGGATTTCGCCACCCCCGGAAATGTTGCACCCATGGCCACGGTCCCCCTTGCACCCCCCACGCTACGCCACTGGCTGGATGAGATCAACAATGCGGAGATGAAGAAAAAAGCTAAGAAAAGGTAGAAAAAACTATTTTATAAGGGATAGAAAACGGCAAACAAATGTTTTAGAACTGCTATAGTAATAGCAACATTAATATTCTGCTCTCCAGTTTCCTGCATACTCCTAGCTCTGTCTTATAAATATGATGCATACATATTTCCAAGATTGCTTGATCAATGTGTGATTCCACACTCCCAATGCCCTTCAGCACACCTTTCCGATCCCGGCACTCATTAGGTTACAATGTAGCAGAAAGCACACGATTGAATCATTCAGTCAGCATCTATATTCATGATAGCGTCAATCATCATGAGTGAAGAAGCACCAAATTAATAGAAAATTCTGCAACAACAGAGGCAAATAAACAATCTTCATATGCCATCTGTGGGTAATTAGTTAGCAGCAAGCCATCTCTACTGTGGAGTTTGTAATATGGATCTCTTTCCCTTAATTTATGTAAATTTCTACCATTTTTAGGCAAAACAAATTACGGAAACTGTTGCTTTCTAATGAAAAGTAAACTTTGTTTACAGTTCAGTGAATAGAATTCCTTTTTATGATAAAACAGACGGCTGATCGTGTGGTGAAAAGCGTGCCATTTCCAATTGAAGGAGGCAATCGTTTAATGTGTTCAATAAGGGAAGGATTGGCCTTACACCTTTCCTAAAACTAAGGCATTTGCTGAACAAATAATTCCATATTAACTTCTCAGCTGTTAAATAGGATTTCAAATCTCCGTGTCGGCAACGCTTGTTTTGATAATTGCCAAGGTTGCCATTATCCGCCTTTTATAAAGGTAGTTGCTGACTTGAGTTACTGTAGCTAGCAGTACAAATAAAAAAGAGGGCAGTTCCCAAATGGCCTCAGTCATTTGCTATAGGTGCATACATCATTAAGTCAAAGGGGTCAATTCACAAAGAGAAACGTTATTGGTTTTCTTCAGGTGTTAAATTAGCACTCCTTATTTAACGCTAGCAAACATGGTATTCACGAAAGCTATAATCGTTATTTAACATAGTCGTTATGGTTTTCAACTGACTCTTTATCCAAACGTTATGCTAACTACTCAGACGTTATTATTAACATTTGGGACATTAAAATAACTCTTAAGATCGTTAAATAATGCTGGAGAGATGCATTCTGGGAGCAGAAGGGGAGGAGAACAGCTGCATGTGGAAAAGAGCAGATACAGAGAGAGAGAGAGAGAGACACAAGCAATACACATGGAGATTGAGCATGTGATGTGCAAAACTTCTAGTGTGTGCTTTTCTAAAGCCATGTGTATTTCCTCATACAGAGAATAAATCATGGGAGATGATAATCGGAATTTAGCTATCACCTGGGTTTCAGAAAAGTCATCCAAAATAGTATGTGAACGGAATACACGTTTATAAATCTGAACAACATTCTAACGTGTTCTTCTTCGCCTCTGGATAATTTTAAGTTCAAATAGAGCACGGTTCTAGCTTGCCCAACACTACACTACACTACAAAAATCGCCAAAAGCTTCCTCTAACAACAAAATATCGCCTGGGAAATGTCATAACGCCACCCTGAAGGAGGTGTTAATTTAACGATTGCTTAACGATTGATAACTGTCAAAAAAATGTTTATGAATTGCACTTCTGTACATATTTAACGATTTGACTCTTTAAAATAACGTTTTGAATCTTTAAAATAACGATTTGACTCTTTAATAAGGATCCACACCTTAAAATATCGGTTCTGTGTAGGGAAACGTTATTTGATGATTTTTCAAAGCGTTAAATCATTTAGTGAATTGAACTAGCTTCAATAACGTGCAAAATCGTTAAAATAACACTCGCAATCTGAAAATAAAGCTTTGTGAATTGATCCCAATGTGTTCTAGGCAGAACTAATTAATCTTGATTATTTAAAGCTGGCTACACAAATGACTGCATGTTTATGGGTAAAGTATGAAAGGAGCTAGAAGCCTTCAAATAGCTCATCAGCCCATGCCCCTAAGACCCCTTTCATACTGAGGCACTTTGCAGGTGCTGTAACGTTAAAAATAGCGCCTGCAAAGCGCCCTGAAAGAGCTGCTCCTTTGCTTCCAGTGTGAAAGCCTGACGCTGCCCGCACCCCACCGCTCCCGCCCATTGAAATGAATTGGCACCACGGCAATACCGTGGCAAAATGCCACTGCAGTGGCGCTTTGCGGGGGGGGGGGGGTTTAATCCTTTTTCGGCGGATAGCGGGGGGTTAAAAGCACCCCGATAGCGGGCGAATACCTCCGCAAACATGATGGTAACGCGCTGCTAAAAATAGCGGCACTTTACCACCGCCGCCGCCCAAGCCCCAGTGTGAAAGGGGACTAAATCTCCCCTTTTATTCTTTAAAATATTTGCATACCATAGGCTCCAGTACTAGGGATGAGCTTCGCGTTCGATGCGAACACATGTTCACATTGAACATCGGCCGTTCGATTGTTCGTCGAAAACGAACAAATCGGGTTATTCGCGCCAAATTTGAATGACGCGCAACGGCCTATAATTCACTGCGGCGTTGCGCGCCGATGATTGGCCAAGCCAGCACCATGACCCCGCATGCTTGGCCAATCACAGCGCCCAAAAAACGAAGAGACCTAATTGGCCAAAGCCTCCCGGGCGGCCTTGTGTAGTGTGTACCGGCTTGCTTTCAGAGAGAGAAGTCAGACAGACAGAGAGAGAGAGATAGATAGATAGAGACACAGTAGATAGATAGATAGATAGATAGATAGATAGATAGATAGATAGATAGATAGATAGATAGATAGATAGATAGATAGATAGATAGATAGATAGATAGATCAGGGAGGCTACTAGTTAGTATAGTTAAATGTACAGTTTGTAGAGAATATATTGACATCCCTAGGAGTTGTCAATATATTTATAAACTGTATAGCTTAGCTAGTTCTGCTATTAGTATCTGTCAGGCAGGAGATTGTGCTTGATGCTCTAACGTGTTAGTGTACACGTGTTAGTTCATTGCACATAGACGCATTAACTGTTACTGCACGTGTGCTATTTATTTGCACAGAAAGGCAGTTGCTGTTAATGCAAGTGGGCTATTGAATTGCACAGAAACACAGTCGCTCTGACTGTGCGTGTGCTGTTTAATACCACCTGAGCGCATTTGGGGTCACCATATGTGTGCTGTGACATACCACCTGAGCGCATTTGGGGTCACCGTACGTGTGCTGTGACATACCACCTGAGCGCATTTGGGGTCACCGTATGTGTGCCGTGACATACCACCTGAGTGCATTTGGGGTCACCGTACGTGTGCCGTGACATACCACCTAAACGCATTTGGGGTCACCGTACGTGTGCTGTGACATACCACCTGAGCGCATTTGGGGTCACCGTACGTGTGCTGTGACATACCACCTGAGCGCATTTGGGGTCACCGTACGTGTGCTGTGACATACCACCTGAGCGCATTTGGGGTCACCGTACGTGTGCTGTGACATACCACCTGAGCGCATTTGGGGTCACCGTACGTGTGCTGTGACATACCACCTGAGCGCATTTGGGGTCACCGTACGTGTGCTGTGACATACCACCTGAGCGCATTTGGGGTCACCGTACGTGTGCTGGTATATACCACCTGAGCGCAGTTAGTGCCACTGTACGTGTGCTGGTATATACCACCTGAGCACAGATAGTGCCACTGTACGTGTGCTCCTATATACCACCTGAGCACAGATAGTGCCACTGTACATGTGCTCATATATACCACTTGAGCGCAGTTAGTGCCACTGTACGTGTGCTGCTACAGTAGGTGACTGGGATATTGTGTCAATCTCGCTCCCTTTCTTGGCGAGATTGACCACCTACGAGCCCCATCGCGGGAGCCAGCGCCGAGCTGGCTTGCCGCGATGGAGAGCGAGCGCGTCATAGAAGCGACGGGAATCCGACGCGGATTCCCGCCAATTCTACACGTGGGCGGAGTTTGTTATGAATCCTGAAGGAGAAATCCCCGCCGGATTTTTAAAGAAAAATCCGGCATGGGTTCCCCCCTCAGGAGCATAACGGGCCCTTAGGTCGGTTACGGGTTGTAAGGAGACCCCCTACGCCGAAAAAACGGCATGGGGGTCCCCCCACAATCCATAACAGACCCGTATCCAAAGCACGCCGGCCGGCCGGTCAGGAAGGGAGTGGGGGCGAGCGAGCGCCCCCCCCTCCTGAGCCGTACCGGGCAGCATGCCCTCAACATGGGGGGGTCAGGTGCTCTGGGGTAGGGGGCGCACTGCGGCCCCCCACCCCAGAGCACCCTGTCCCCATGTTGATGAGGACAGGGCCCCTTCCCGACAACCCTGGCCGTTGGTTGTCGGGGTATGCGGGCGGGAGGCTTATCGGAATCTGGAAGCCCCCTTTAATAAGGGGGCCCCCAGATACCGGCCCCCCACCCTAAGTGAATGAGTATGGGGTACATTGTACCCCTACCCATTCACCTGCAAAACAAAAGTTTAAACACAAATAAAACACACAGTGTATTGAAATATTTTATTAGTTGGCCGCCGGGGGGGGGTGTGTATGATCGCTTTTAGAAAAGCGCCCCCCTCCGGCGGGCTTCTGTGGGGGGTGGGTGCCGCCGTCTGGTTCTTTTCCGCCGCCGGGGGGGGCGCTTTGATAAAAGCGCCCACCACCCGGCGGGCTTCTTTCGACGTCTTCGGCGGCTGGGGGGTCTTCTCCCACTCTCCGGGGTCTTCTCCCGCTCTCCGGGGGTCTTCTCCGCTCTCCGGGGGTCTTCTCCGCTCTCCGGGGGTCTTCTTCTTCTTCAGGACTCGCCGCCGCTATCTTCGTGTGTTAGCTCAATTACTAGCGGCGGCGGTCCCCTCTTCTGCGACGTCGGCGTCTTCTTCTTCTTCTTCTGCTGTCCAGATGTTGACGCGACGCTTCCTCCCGCTGTTATGCCCGGCGCGCGGCTCGCAGCGAAATATATAGGCCTGTCTTGTGACGTCGCAGTCCCATCATGCTCCGGTAGGTACCACGTGGTACCTACCGGAGCATGATGGGACTGCGACGTCACAAGACAGGCCTATATATTTCGCTGCGAGCCGCGCGCCGGGCATAACAGCGGGAGGAAGCGTCGCGTCAACATCTGGACAGCAGAAGAAGAAGAAGAAGACGCCGACGTCGCAGAAGAGGGGACCGCCGCCGCTAGTAATTGAGCTAACACACGAAGATAGCGGCGGCGAGTCCTGAAGAAGAAGAAGACCCCCGGACAGCGGAGAAGACCCCCGGAGAGCGGAGAAGACCCCCGGAGAGCGGGAGAAGACCCCGGAGAGTGGGAGAAGACCCCCGGAGAGCGGGAGAAGACCCCGGAGAGTGGGAGAAGACCCCCCAGCCGCCGAAGACGTCGAAAGAAGCCCGCCGGGTGGTGGGCGCTTTTATCAAAGCGCCCCCCCCGGCGGCGGAAAAGAACCAGACGGCGGCACCCACCCCCCCACAGAAGCCCGCCGGAGGGGGGCGCTTTTCTAAAAGCGATCATACACACCCCCCCCCCCCCCTGGCGGCCAACTAATAAAATATTTCAATACACTGTGTGGTTTATTTGTGTTTAAACTTTTGTTTTGCAGGTGAATGGGTAGGGGTACAATGTACCCCATACTCATTCACTTAGGGTGGGGGGCCGGTATCTGGGGGCCCCCTTATTAAAGGGGGCTTCCAGATTCCGATAAGCCTCCCGCCCGCATACCCCGACAACCAACGGCCAGGGTTGTCGGGAAGGGGCCCTGTCCTCATCAACATGGGGACAGGGTGCTCTGGGGTGGGGGGCCGCAGTGCGCCCCCTACCCCAGAGCACCTGACCCCCCCATGTTGAGGGCATGCTGCCCGGTACGGCTCAGGAGGGGGGGGGCGCTCGCTCGCCCCCACTCCCCTCCTGACCGGCCGGCCGGCGTGCTTTGGATACGGGTCTGTTATGGATTGTGGGGGGACCCCCACGCCGTTTTTTCGGCGTAGGGGGTCTCCTTACAACCCGTAACCGACCTAAGGGCCCGTTATGCTCCTGAGGGGGGAACCCATGCCGGATTTTTCTTTAAAAATCCGGCGGGGATTTCTCCTTCAGGATTCATAACAAACTCCGCCCACGTGTAGAATTGGCGGGAATCCGCGTCGGATCCCCGTCGCTTCTATGACGCGCTCGCTGGAATGTACTTTTACTATTCCAGCGAGTGCGAGATGTCGGCAGCCTGTCGCCGAGATTCAGCGCGATGCTGGCGTGCTGAAAACACATTCTCGGCGGCAGGCACTGTATATACCACCACTGTACGTGTGCTGCTATATACCACCTGAGCACAGATAGTGCCACTGTACGTGTGCTGGTATATACCACCTGAGCACAGATAGTGCCACTGTACGTGTGCTGCTATATACCACCTGATCACAGATAGTGCCACTGTACGTGTGCTCCTATATACCACCTGAGCACAGATAGTGCCACTGTACGTGTGCTCCTATATACCACCTGAGCGCATTTAGTGCCACTGTACGTGTGCTGCTATATACCACCTGAGCACAGATAGTGCCACTGTACGTGTGCTGGTATATACCACCTGAGCACAGATAGTGCCACTGTACGTGTGCTGCTATATACCACCTGAGCACAGATAGTGCCACTGTACGTGTGCTGCTATATACCACCTGAGCACAGATAGTGCCACTGTACGTGTGCTGCTATATACCACCTGAGCACAGATAGTGCCACTGTACGTGTGCTGCTATATACCACCTGAGCACAGATAGTGCCACTGTACGTGTGCTGCTATATACCACCTGAGCACAGATAGTGCCACTGTACGTGTGCTGCTATATACCACCTGAGCACAGATAGTGCCACTGTACGTGTGCTGCTATATACCACCTGAGCACAGATAGTGCCACTGTACGTGTGCTGCTATATACCACCTGAGCACAGATAGTGCCACTGTACGTGTGCTCCTATATACCACCTGAGCGCAGATAGTGCCACTGTACGTGTGCTGCTATATACCACCTGAGCGCAGATAGTGCCACTGTACATGTGCTGCTATATACCACCTAAGCACAGATAGTGCCACTGTACATGTGCTGCTATATACCACCTGAGCACAGATAGTGCCACTGTACAAGTGCTGCTATATACCACCTGAGCACAGATAGTGCCACTGTACGTGTGCTGGTATATACCACCTGAGCACAGATAGTGCCACTGTACGTGTGCTGCTATATACCACCTGAGCACAGATAGTGCCACTGTACGTATGCTCCTATATACCACCTGAGCACAGATAGTGCCACTGTACGTGTGCTGCTATATACCACCTGAGCACAGATAGTGCCACTGTACGTGTGCTGGTATATACCACCTGAGCACAGATAGTGCCACTGTACGTGTGCTGCTATATACCACCTGAGCACAGATAGTGCCACTGTACGTGTGCTGCTATATACCACCTGATCACAGATAGTGCCACTGTACGTGTGCTCCTATATACCACCTGAGCGCAGATAGTGCCACTGTACGTGTGCTCCTATATACCACCTGAGCGCAGTTAGTGCCACTGTACGTGTGCTGCTATATACCACCTGAGCACAGATAGTGCCACTGTACGTGTGCTGGTATATACCACCTGAGCACAGATAGTGCCACTGTACGTGTGCTGCTATATACCACCTGAGCACAGATAGTGCCACTGTACGTGTGCTGCTATATACCACCTGAGCACAGATAGTGCCACTGTACGTGTGCTGCTATATACCACCTGAGCACAGATAGTGCCACTGTACGTGTGCTGCTATATACCACCTGAGCACAGATAGTGCCACTGTACGTGTGCTGCTATATACTACCTGAGCACAGATAGTGCCACTATACGTGTGCTGATATATACCACCTGAGCACAGATAGTGCCACTGTACGTGTGCTGCTATATACCACCTGAGCACAGATAGTGCCACTGTACGTGTGCTGCTATATACCACCTGAGCACAGATAGTGCCACTGTACGTGTGCTGCTATATACCACCTGAGCACAGATAGTGCCACTGTACGTGTGCTGCTATATACCACCTGAGCACAGATAGTGCCACTGTACGTGTGCTCCTATATACCACCTGAGCGCAGATAGTGCCACTGTACGTGTGCTGCTATATACCACCTGAGCGCAGATAGTGCCACTGTACGTGTGCTGCTTTATACCACCTGAGCACAGATAGTGCCACTGTACGTGTGCTGGTATATACCACCTGAGCACAGATAGTGCCACTGTACGTGTGCTGCTATATACCACCTGAGCACAGATAGTGCCACTGTACGTGTGCTGGTATATACCACCTGAGCACAGATAGTGCCACTGTACGTGTGCTGCTATATACCACCTGAGCACAGATAGTGCCACTGTACGTGTGCTGCTATATACCACCTGAGCACAGATAGTGCCACTGTACGTGTGCTGCTATATACCACCTGAGCACAGATAGTGCCACTGTACGTGTGCTGCTATATACCACCTGAGCACAGATAGTGCCACTGTACGTGTGCTGCTATATACCACCTGAGCACAGATAGTGCCACTGTACGTGTGCTGCTTTATACCACCTGAGCACAGATAGTGCCACTGTACGTGTGCTGGTATATACCACCTAAGCACAGATAGTGCCACTGTACGTGTGCTGCTATATACCACCTGAGCACAGATAGTGCCACTGTACGTGTGCTGCTATATACCACCTGAGCACAGATAGTGCCACTGTACGTGTGCTCCTTTATACCACCTGAGCACAGATAGTGCCACTGTACGTGTGCTGCTATATACCACCTGAGCACAGATAGTGCCACTGTACGTGTGATACTATATATCACCTAAGCACAGATAGTGCCACTGTACGTGTGCTCCTATATACCACCTGAGCACAGATAGTGCCACTGTACGTGTGCTGCTATATACCACCTGAGCACAGATAGTGCCACTGTACGTGTGCTCCTATATACACCACCTGAGCGCAGATAGTGCCACTGTACGTGTGCTCCTATATACCACCTGAGCACAGATAGTGCCACTGTACGTGTGCTGCTATATACCACCTGAGCACAGATAGTGCCACTGTACGTGTGCTCCTATATACCACCTGAGCACAGATAGTGCCACTGTACGTGTGCTCCTATATACCACCTGAGCACAGATAGTGCCACTGTACGTGTGCTCCTATATACCACCTGAGCACAGATAGTGCCACTGTACGTGTGCTGCTATATACCACCTGAGCACAGATAGTGCCACTGTACGTGTGCTGCTATATACCACCTGAGCACAGATAGTGCCACTGTACGTGTGCTGCTATATACCACCTGAGCACAGATAGTGCCACTGTACGTGTGCTGCTTTATACCACCTGAGCACAGATAGTGCCACTGTACGTGTGCTGGTATATACCACCTAAGCACAGATAGTGCCACTGTACGTGTGCTGCTATATACCACCTGAGCACAGATAGTGCCACTGTACGTGTGCTGCTATATACCACCTGAGCACAGATAGTGCCACTGTACGTGTGCTCCTTTATACCACCTGAGCACAGATAGTGCCACTGTACGTGTGCTGCTATATACCACCTGAGCACAGATAGTGCCACTGTACGTGTGATACTATATATCACCTAAGCACAGATAGTGCCACTGTACGTGTGCTCCTATATACCACCTGAGCACAGATAGTGCCACTGTACGTGTGCTGCTATATACCACCTGAGCACAGGTGCGCAGATAGTGCCACTGTACGTGTGCTCCTATATACCACCTGAGCACAGATAGTGCCACTGTACGTGTGCTGCTATATACCACCTGAGCACAGATAGTGCCACTGTACGTGTGCTCCTATATACCACCTGAGCACAGATAGTGCCACTGTACGTGTGCTCCTATATACCACCTGAGCACAGATAGTGCCACTGTACGTGTGCTCCTATATACCACCTGAGCACAGATAGTGCCACTGTACGTGTGCTCCTATATACCACCTGAGCACAGATAGTGCCACTGTACGTGTGCTGCTATATACCACCTGAGCACAGATAGTGCCACTTGCACGTGGCTCCTTGTTGCGCTCCAATTGGAGTTATTGGGAGGGGTTGCAAGTGTTGTGTTGTGCCCAATGCACAATTTTTCTGCCCCTGTTTAACAGGGGCACCTAATAACAATTTTTGATGCAATAATTTGCACGTGGCTCCTTGTTGCGCTCCAATTGGAGTTATTGGGAGGGTTTGCGAGTGTTGTGTTGTGCCCAATGCACAATTTTTCTGCCCCTGTTTAACAGGGGCGCCTAATAACAATTTTTGATGCAATACTTTGCACGTGGCTCCTTGTTGCGCTCCAATTACAGTATGTTTGAGGGGTGCCCTTTTTTCTAAAAATGTTCTTTCACACAACAATAATGGCCCCCCACCACCGCTAAAATATTCGACATAATGTTGCCACACAGAACTTGCGCAAGTAGCATTAATTACTTTTTTTTTTGGTCCTTTCATGTTGTGCAGGGACATTTCTAAACACGTGCCACTACTATAGACACCCAGCAGGTGTGATATTTAAAGGAATTTTTTTAAGCATCATTAAAATGGCTGCTCCGCAAAAAACGGCCATTTAAAAAAAAAAAAATTCCATTGATACATGTTCCCTGGGGCAAGACCCGGGTTCTGAACGACGTTTTCCAACATTTAATTTAATTTTGGTCTTTAAAATGACCGTTTTTGAATGCGAACGTTCGGGTCTCATAGACCAGTGTTTTTCAACTCCAGTCCTCAAGGCACACCAACAGGTCATGTTTTCAGGCTTTCCATTATTTTGCACAGGTGATTTGATCAGTTTCACTACCTTAGTAATCACCACAGCCATTTCATCTGAGGGAAATCCTGAAAACGTGACCTGTTGGTGTGCCTTGAGGACTGGAGTTGAAAAACACTGCCATAGACTTCAATGGGGTTCGAAATGTTCGCTCGAACCCGCGGTCTGTTCGAACGTTCTGGTGCGAACCGAACCTGGGGGTGTTCGGCTCATCCCTATCCAGTACCATCTGAAGCTTTCATGCAGAGATGATCACTTAGAGAGGCATTAGGGTTATCAAGGATTTCATCCAGCAGGTACAATATTTAAAGGAATTTTTATTTTTATTTTTTTATTTAAGCATCATTAAAATCACTGCTCCAGGAGCAGTAATTTTAATGATGCTTAACCACTTAAGCCCCGGACCAATATGCTACTAAATGCCCAGAGGAAAATTTGCGTCCTTTCTTCCCACAAATAGAGCTTTCTTTTGATGGTATTTGATTGCCTCTGCAATTTTTATTTTTTGCGCTATAAACAAAAATAGAGCGACATTTTTGAAAAAAAACAACAATATTTTTTACTTTTTGTTATAAGACAAATCGAATAAACGAAATTTCGCAAAAAAAAAAAAAATGGCTACCTAGCGACACTAATACAGCGATCAGAAAAACAATCGCTTAGTGACGCTGGTAATAGGGGGTGAAAGGATTAACTAGGGTAGTGATCAAGGGGTTAAAACTTTATTAGGGGTGGTACAGGGCAACACTAACTGCCTGTCACACTAACTGTCACACTGACACTAAATGCAGTGATCAGTAAATATATGATCACTGCAATCAGTGACAGTTTGACAGGGGGGTGGGGGCTTGATCAGAAGGGGTTAAATGTGCCTATGTGTACTGGTGTCAGTGTAGTGTTGTGCAACTTACTGTGATGTCTTCTCTCCTTTCGGCGGATTGAAAACACCGCCGAGAGGAGAAACGACATCACTTCCTCTTCCAGTGTTTACATTACACAGGCAGAGGAAGTGACACAGCGGAGGCTCAGGGGATTGGCTGGGAGCGATCACGAGGGGGCGGACAAAAACGAACAGCCGCCCCCTCGTCCCGGATCGCTCCCGGAGGTAAGCCGCACGCAGCGGAGGGGGTCCCGATCGGACCCACAACCCGCTAAAAGGCAGGGACGTACATGTACGCCCATCTGCCTGTACGTGCCATTCTGTGGACATACACAGAAATTTTTTTTTTAAACGGTTGTTTTTTCAAGAGCAGGACGACCGTTTTTAAAACTTTTTTTTTCCATTGATACATGTTCCCTCGGGCAAGACCCGAGTTCTCAAAGACGTTTTCACAGGCAAACTATAGACACCCAGCAGGTACAATATTTAAAGGAATTTTTATTTTTATTTTAATTTAAGCATAATTAAAATCACTACTCCAGGAGCAGTGATTTTAATGATGTTTAAATAAAAAAATCCTTTAAATATTGTACCTGCTGGGTGTCTATACCTGTGATAATGTCTTTAAATAGCACAATCACCTGTCTGCCAGTAAATTAGGAAGAACTGATCAAGCTAAGCTATACAGTGTATAAATATATGTACAACTCCTAGGGATGTATATATATTCTCTACACACTGTAAATTAAGCTAGACTGACTAGCCTGCCTGCTCTATCTAGCTATATAAAAAGACTGTCTCTCTGACTGATCTCTGTTCAGTGCTGGAACACACTACACAAGGCTGCCCAGCAGGCAGCCTTATATAGTGTGGGGCGTGTGCTAAAGCCCTGAGCCACAATTGGCCAAAGCCACCCTTGGCTTTGGCCAATTATGGCTCTCCGTTTTTTGCGCGCTGTGATTGGCCAAGCATGCAGGGTCATAGTGCATGTTTGGCCAATCATCAGCGAGCAATGCCGCAGTGAATTATGGGCCGTTGCGCGCCACTCAAATTTGGCGCGAACGACCCGTTTTGTTCGAATTTCGGCGAGCGTACAAACACACAATATTTGAGTCGAACATAAGTTTGAATCAAACTCGGAGCTCATCCCTACTTCTGAATTGCACATGTGTTCAGGATTTAGTTCAGGATTTTAGCAGGGATTGTTCTCCTACTATATGACTTGACACCCTTTATGTACTATGTATTGGCCAGCACTGAAATCTCAGCTGTGTAAAAAATGGTTGTGTGTAGGCTTTAATGACGTGAAAAATCTGCGCATGCTCAAAAGCAAGTTACGAGACGGGAGTGCTCGTTCTGATAAAACTACCGTTCGTAATGGAGTAAGCACATTCATCACGCTGTAACAGACAGAAAAGCACAAATCGTCTTTTACTAACACAAAATCAACTAAAGCAGCCCAAAGGGTGGCATCATCCGCATGGAATTTCCCCTTTATAGTGCCGTTGTACGTCACCGCACTTTGCTAGAGCATTTTTTTTTCACGATTGTGTGTAGGTAAGGTCGTTTTAATGATCAGGTTGAAAAAAACGTCGTTTTTTTCTAGACCCTTAAAAACGTCATTTTTTAGAACCCAAAAAACAATTGAGTATGCGGCATGAGAGTTGAAAAAAGCATTAAAAGCCTATATCTATGGATATACAGATCATTTCAACAGAATGAACATATGCATCTAAGAACCAAGTTCTCCTCAGCATATCATAGCTGTGAATGTCTGCACAAGTGAAAAAAATGTATTATACAAAATTGTAACATTTTTCTTTCTGGTTCTGTGTCATCCATATTGCTAATTAGCATGATTAAACATCTGATCGGTGAAGAGAGACATAACTGCAGGGTGTGTCAGGTATGGGACTATATATTCGCTGTTAACTGGTTTATAAATATTTAGCCATTTAGACAGCCCTCCTGCTTTTTAATTAGACCTAAGACATGCTTTTAAGAGCCTTTCTTGTAATTTTTTTTTGTATTGGTTGCCCTCTACAAAGAAGGTTCTTTCCAATTCCCACTAATTCCCCAATGTCTTAAGTTCCCTATAGCTAACAAACGGTTTAAACATATTTAGTCCCAATTTTGTGATGTTATATGGAGAAAGAGACAGACCCATATTAGCTTGAATACCCTGCAATATGGCAAGGATGGGGGGCACTGCATCCCAATTACAACAATTAACAGGTTGGGGGGGGCTTGGGACACTGATGATCCTATTGTTTGCTTAGGCTGCATTCACACCTGAGCGGCAAGTAACGCCGCATACGCGGCATTACTTGCCGCGATTCGATTCATTTTTTTTTTTTTTACAAATCATCCCCATTGATGTCTATGGCCGAACGCCAATGTCGCCTGAAAAAAAGGGTACGGGACTTTTTTTCAGGCGACAGGCGTTCGGCGTTTCAGAGATGTGATCCACCTCTAAAGACATGAATGGGGATTCGCCCCTCCAGCGGCATGAGCGTCGGGCGACAGGCGATTTGTCGCTCAGATGTGAATGCAGCCTAATAACTGTCCGTATCCTACCCTACATTAACAGCTGGTTCCCATCTGTAGATGGATCTCCCGAGTATTCCCCCTTCCTCTCCAATGGCGATTCTGCTCTGGAACGTTTGGCGAGCAGCCAGAGAAATGCTGTCTATTAATGGCTCTATGGAGTTTACCCCTTCATGTAACAATCCTAACTACCCTGAATTAGGAAAACTACAGGGATTTGGTACTTTAATCAGCTATACTCTGGTAGTACCCTGATGATGATATGATCACTTACGTGCAAAATTTTCATTAACACACAAACAATTCTATCAAAACTCCAACTCAGGCAAGCGTTGCAGACCCAGGCACAAACGCTTAACTTGTCATAGTCAATTCCCCGCACTTACAGGAGGTTCTGCAGGCAACTACTTGCAGGAGCTTAATATCATGAATGTACTCAGCATTGTTATCATCAACTCAGGATTGTGCTTTAATTTAATGTAGAGCCCCTTCTGATATTGGAGATATGGATGGAGATCAATGGGATATGGCCCTGGCCCTGGAGTCGATTCCAGTTGTGTCAGAATCTGCCTCCCATAAACTCTCGCAAAATTATTAATTTTACACAGAGCTTATTGCATGCCTAATAAACTATATTATTGGGGCCAGAAGGATTCTCCACTATGTCCGAAATGTTAAGTTCACAAGGGGGACTTTATACACATAATCTGGCGATGTCCAAAACTTACAAGGTATTGGGCAGAGGTTTTACACAGATTTCTGACTTGGCTCAAACACCCATACCTCTTACTCCATGGGTGTGCCTGTTGGGGGCACTTGACACTAAAATATATCCAAAAGGTATATATATATATATATATATATATATATATATATATATATATGTTATGGTAACTAGATTACTGTATTTCACCAGGAAGCCCGATTTTGGATGGCATCCACTGTGCCTACCCAGGCTCAGTTGGTCTCTTATCTTAACACTCTTCTACTTAGAGAACAGTTGGCTCATTGTCATCGCAATGCAGTTAAAAAGTTCAACCCTATTTGGCAGAGCTGGTTGGATAATTCTAGTCTTGCTCCTCTGCAGTTAGTGATGGATAGATTACTACAATTCTAGACCCACCTACTGTTACAGGGATTATTCCTTGAGCTTGGGACTTTCCTCAGCATAGATAAAACATCATTCTGCACACATTTCCATAGACAAGCTCAGGTGAGTTTGTTTGTTTTTTTGATTTGTTTTTTTACCTTTGTTGTGTGTGTTTTTTGTGGGAACAAACATTTTATATGAGCTATGTAACTGCTTCTTATTTCTTTACCCATATGCATATACAGTATGTACACGGTTTTTTCCTGATGGTTTTGCTTATGTGCTTATGGTATATCAGGGACTTTTCCATTCTTGTCAATAAAGTTTTGATTAAAAAAAAAAAAAAAATACCCAATGTCTTCCTTAACGGTCACTGCCTTTTAGTAGCTCCTTAACACAAAGGGCTTGGATTTTAACAGCAGTCTTCATATACTGTGAAGTTTTCCAAGGCTAATCTCGCTTGTCCATAGCTCTTCTGTAGATGAATGAGACCTTCAAATAGTAAGGTCAGGCCATACTACGATCCTCCTTCACAGTTGAGATGCAGCAAAATGATTCTTTGTTTAACTCAGGCTTAAGAAACTGCTTTAAGCTGACATTTCACAGAGTTTGAAGTCATTATTATCACTGCGACTTGTGACCCCAAGGGCTTCCAATCCATAGCAGTTTTTTTTTTTTTTATATACCTCAGCTTACCTTGGCACCTTTATGGAGTTTTCCTGTCCTCCAACACTGGAATATATAATCCCCAATTATTTCAAAAAGGCTTCAAAATAAATCTTTTAGCACAAGCTAAAACCTGTTGGTTGTATTTATCATTTTTATGTGCACTATTTGGAACACGTGACGCAAACAGAATGCCAAGAATCAAACCTAACATTCCATAAGTTAAGTCATGTGCTATATTTATAGTTATTCTTTGCTTATATCATGAGACTGTATGTATAACCATTATAATCATCATCTGAAACGTGTAAACAGAAATCATAATCGGTTTGACTAGATTGATAAACTATTAATTCCACCATACTGACCCTATATAGATCATAAGGGTGCACTGCCTTGCACAGGGTGCACTGCCTTGCACCAAGTGCAGAACTATGGTAGAATGTCTGGGACTTTGAATTAGAGAGGTGGAGCTGTCAGGGTATTGCTTCAGCTCATAACTGAAATGTTTTTTTCTTATCTGGGAATATCTGTTGGCCAGCTGATTTGGGCAGCTGTATATGTGCCAGTGCCAGTCTTTGCCCATAGCTTTACATATAGTGTTGTGGCTAGGCTTGCCGGCCGCATGCAGGATTGCATGTTTTTGTGTACATGCTCTATGGTTTGTGCACAGATATGTGTGCATGCAAAGGGTCAGTGTTGGTGCCAAGCATACTATTTAAGCGATGGTCTGACTTAGTGTCAGTGGTGACTGGTCTTCAGCTTGTGCCCTGTGTCCTGATATGTGTTCTTCAAACGCTTCCTGTTACCAACCTGGCTTTCCAATTACCAGATTCTGGATTCTGCTGTACTGTTTTGGTATTGCAATGTCTAAATATTGCTGACCTCGGCTTGCTATGTGAATTCACTATTGCCTCTGATTCTGCTACCACCAAGTACTAAACCATGCTACTCCAGGATTCAGCTACAGACTTCTGTCATAAATTCCTGCTGCTTGCCTGCTAATGTCACTAGCAGACTCTGTCACCCTGAATCCCCATCAAGCCAGAGTTCCTTAAATTTCTGCTAGTTCTCCCGCTGACTCCTAACCTGACTCTTCAGCCTGCACATGTTCCTGGATCTTACAGATTGGTATCTGCAGTCAGGAGTTTTTCATCTTCATTTCATAGTGTCCTTGGTCGGTTGGACGCAGGCAGCTCTTAGCTGAGTGTAGCTGTGTGTTTGGGCCCTTAGCATAACATACAACTGCATACAAATCCATAAAAGAAGTATGCATTAGCCCTGGTTCACACTGATGCTACTTTGAAATCGTGCTACTTTACTTGAAGTAGCGCAATTTCAAAGTAGCAAGGTCAGCACGATTTCAGGTGCTACTTGTTGCATCGATTGGAACAGTGCCATTGCCGCCAATAGGCTGCGACTTGTCATGCGATTTGATGCCTCAATGTGAACCTAGGCTTACAGATCCAAAAGCATTGTTTATTGTGCCATGCGAATGAGCCCTAAATGTTGTAATTACAACTTGCATAGTTACAGATTCAATTCTACCTGCAACGTGTATGTCACATGAAAACCAAGAGACCTAAATGGCATAGTTAGGTAGGATTTGTCGCTTGGACAGAGGACAGAATGGTTCTGTTTGTAGATAATGGATTTATTTCAAGAAGCAGGTAAAAAGCTGCTTAATGTACAGTACTTCAAAAGACACCAGTAAATAGCAGCTTGTGATGTTTATGTCTTCATGTATTTTACAACATGCATGTGAAATAGGGGTTATTGAATGCAATTTTAATAAATAAAGAAATCAGAGTAAAAAAACATATTTAAATGGATTATAGACTGTCCACTAATCAAAGAATCTTTCCCAGGTTCCTGTAAGTCTGGATCCCTGGAAGCCATGGTAACAATGTATTATGAAAATCTGATTAACATTCTCTGCGACGTCTGCGGTTTATTTTCCAGCTGTTCTCAAACAGAGTATTTTAGCCCACTAATAAAAAATGGGGTGGGTTTCAAGGATGCGCTTATACAAGAATGTGTAATAAATTGTCCTCTACCGTAGTGTATTGTAGTCTGAGTCTATATCACTGGTAAATACCTTTGTAGGGAGATGGTAAGACTATGTGGCATAAAGGTTACTGGGGATTATTGAGGGCAGAAACAACTCCAAGCATTGTGAATGGTTGCTAATGGATCATGTCTGTGTTGATCTCCTGATATATCGTCTGCGAGAAAACCCAATTAACATCACAGAACTGGCTGCAGCACACATAGAGAGGCTCTAGAAACAAATAATTGATGTTGCTGCTGTATATCATCTTTATAATGTAATCTGGGTTTTAGGGTTACCCAGTAAACAAGTTATTTCGTCTTTGTAACACTTTCATCTATTTTTATGCTTCAAGCCAAGCACAACAATGTCATCATGCACGAGGCAAAAGCTAACCTTGAAAGCAGCAGAACATAAATGAGACGTCTGAGACATTGAATGGAAACCGTGAACTATGCAGATGAAATTTACAGCTTTTTCTGGACCATTGCTAACAAAACGCATCTGTAAATAGATTTTAGACATTTGCTTATATATCATACATTGGCTACTTTATTAGTGACAAAGCTAAAGGCATATTGGGACCCATTAATCAAATCATCTGAAATCACAACTCTATGGATTAACCTATAGCAACCAATTGGATGTAAAGCGACACTTTCACGAAAAGGCAGTAGAACTCATCAGAGCATAATAATAATGTCCCCCTTACCAATATTATTAAAGTGCATAGCTTTACAATTACTTATTTTTCTTGCACTTTGCTTCTTTACTGGTCATTTATTTTGTTTAAAAGTTATATATATATATATATATATATATATATATATATATATATATATATATATATATATATATATACTTGCATACGAAAATATGACAGGGATGCAGGAGACAGCTAAAGAGACAAACACTAGAGAAACTACATAAACTACATAAACTGAACATATATAGAAAATATGGGTAAACAAAAGTTACCTTTGGAAATGTAGACATCTTAAATCATAACAAATTTTAATTTTGCCAGTGAAAATAAAAATGTTAGCCTGTCTTACACATGTCTTCCTTTATTGTCATGCAACGTACCAGTAATGAATAGAGGGGTTAAGGAAGTGGTGGAAGGTGGGAGGTGTGAGGGGGCAGGGGCAAGAAAAACTTTGCCAATAACATTTTAGGTATGCCTATATACTGCCACCTCATTTTCTAGCCCATGGATTCCAACTGTCTTGGATTTCCTGGGATAGTTCTGCATCTACTATATGTGCTCTGTCACAATGATCACCCTTATTTGAGTTACTGAGCATGCCCAATAAAGGGTATAACTTGGGGTATTGTGGCTGTATCAGAAGCAGTAAAGCTTCTTTTTTTCTATTGCTGGAGGGATTCCCTTAAAAACTATGGGATTTTTTTATCAAGGTGGATGCAGCATTGGTCTAATGCTGCATCTGTCCCTTGCCGGCTCCAACACTGAGAACCAATCGATTAAACACCGCTGATTTCTCGGTTCTCACAGCTCCATGAAAAGAGAGCTGGCGACTGTCAGTCACCAGCTCTCTGTTCTGCCCCCTTGTGCTCACTTGAGCACTGGGCTGTGGAGGGGGCGGAAGTGGCTGTCTCATGCTCTCAGCAGCCGGGTGTTGGGCCAGGCATGTGGGCAGATCCCAATCATATAGTCATGATCTTTCCTGAGCCTGGACAGGCTCTGTGACATCAGCCCACTGTCTGCTGAAAACGGATCATAGGAGTGCAGATTGTTCTGTGATCCACAGTTGAAGTGCATCCAAGAAGTGAGTTTTGGCAGCACTTCTTTAATTTCCTGTCTTGCAACAAGGAATAAGAGAAAATCTTTCTCCTAAGTACATAAAATTCCCATCTTATAAAGATGTTACATGAAATGGTATCCCCATTGGAGTATTTTACCTATTTCTCTGAAGACACATTTTTGAATTTCCCCTCACTTGCTGTCAAAGGGGAAAGTAGTGACCAGAACAAATGGAAGGGTACATCTCCCCAGTTGGGAGATGGACAAAAATAGGATTTTTTATAACAGCTTACCTGTAAAATGCTTTTCTTGGAGTACATCATGGGACACAGAGGAGCATAGTAATTACTATGTGGGTTATAGAGTCTACCTTCAGGTGTGGACACTGGTGTAATCAATTAGACAGGAAGTTCCCTCCCTATATAACCCCTCCCATACTGGGAGTACCTCAGTTTTTGTAGCAAAGCAATAAGTGTCCCAATATCCCCAAACAAGAGGGGTGGGAGCTCTGTGTCCCGTGATGTACTCCAAGAAAAGGATTTTACAGGTAAGCTGTTATAAAAAATCCTATTTTCTTTATCGTACATCACGGGACACAGAGGAGCATAGTAATTACTATGTGGGACGTCCCAAAGCAATGCTTACTGAGGGGAGGGAGACACAAACAACGCAGGCCGCCATCAGACGTGAGGAATCAAAACTGCAGCCTGCAGCACACTGCGCCCAAAGGCGCTTTCCCCACCTTCCTTATGTCCAATTGGTAACATTTTGTGAAAGTATGGACAGACGACCATGTCGCTGCCATGCAGACCTGAGCCAAGTAGGCTTGGTGATGCACTGCCCAGAAGTACCCACCGCTGTAGTGGAATGTGCTTTAACCTTAAACGGGGGAACCTCTCCCCTCAAGCCATCGGCTTGAGTAATGACCTGTCGAATCCATTTGGAGATAGTGGATTTTGACGCTGCCTGCCCACATCTGGGACATTCTGGCAGGATAAACGACATACCCGTTTTCCGGATCTGAGCAGCAGCCCTAAGGCAGAACTGTTCTAAGTACGTCTAGGGTATGCAGTGGCTTCTCCCTTGCAGAACTAGGTTATGAGAAAAAAGAAGGGAGAACTAGACCTTGATAAAAAGTTAGAAACAACCTTAGGAAGGAAAACCGGGTGAGGCCATAGGACCACTCTAACCTTATGGAGAATAAGGTATGGTTCCTTACAAGATAAGGCCGCCAACTCCGATACCCTCCTAGCAGAGGTTATGGCTATCAAGAAAACTACCTCCTGGGCAGAAGGACCAATGGAATGTGAGCCAAAGGCTCAAAAGGTTGCTTCTGCCAGGCAGACAGGACCAGATTCAGATCCCACGGACACAAGGGGGTCCTGACTGGAGGATTAATCGGGATCACACCTTGTAAAAAAAGTTTTGAGCAGAGAATGTGTAGCCCGTGGCCTTTGAAACAAAATTGATAAGGCCGAGCTCTGGCCCTTAATGGTGTTCTAGGGCCAACTTCAAGTCTGCCCCCATCCGCAGAAAATCCAGAATTCTGCTACTGAGAAACCTCCGGGGATGCCACCCCCTGGTTTCGCACCAGGCCATATAAGATTTCCAAACTCTGTAATAAATAAGCCTGGATGCTGGCTTTCTGGCATTAATCAAAGTAGACACTACTGAATTAGAGAGACCCCTCCATTTAGGATATGGGGCTCAGCCAAACCGTTAAACTTAGAGACGGTAAGGAAGGATGGAACATTGATCCCTGAGACAGTAGGTCTGGACGAATCAGAAGGGTCCCCGGATGCCCCACGGACATCCTTACAATTTCTGTGTACCAGGCCCTTCTGGGCCACGCCGGGGCGACCAGAATCACTGGTTTCTCTTCCGACCTTATCCTGCGAAGTTGGCAGGGTACCAATTGCAGTGGAGGACGCATACATTAGAGAGAATTGGTCCCATGGAAACACCAGCGCATTTGTGCCGCAAGCGAGTGGATCCCTTGTCCGGGACAGAAATCTGTCCACCCTTGCATTGAACCTCGATGCAAAGAGATCCACATCTGGTGTTCCCCATCTCTGACAAATGGCCTGGAAGATGTCGGGGTGAAGAGTCCACTCCCCTGGGAGCAATTGTTGGCGGCTTAGGTAGTCTGCCTGCCAATTGACTATCCCCGGAATAAAAAAACGCAGATATGCAGGGGACATACTTTTCCGCCCAGGTCAGAATTCGATTCACCTCTCTTTGGGCTGCACGACTCCTTGTGCCCCCCTGGTGATTTATGTACGCCATAGCTGTGGCATTGTCGGACTGAATCCTTACTGGGAGACCCCTCAACCTGTCCGTCCACGCTGACAGGGCTAGATGGACTGCCCGAATCTCTAGCAGGTTGATAGGTAACGACCTCCCGGTGATTGACCATCTTCCTTGGAGAGACAGGCCCTCCAGGACTGCACCCCAGCCCAGAAGACTGGAATCCGTGGTGACAACCCGCCAAGAGATGGGAACCAAGGACTTCCCTCTTAGTAAGTTCTGGGGAACCAGCCACCAACAAAGGCTCTGCCGGACTGTGCGGGAGAGGGACAAGGGGAGGTCTAAGGCCTGAACCTTTTTGTTCCAGGCAGACAGGATGGCGTGTTGAAGTGCCCTTGAGTGGAACTGAGCGAATGGGACAGCCTCGAAAGAGGCTACCATCTTCCCCAGTAGCCGCATACAAAGGCGAATAGAGGACAGACGCCTTGACTAGCTGAACTAGTTCCCTTAAAGCATCGACCTTTCTCTGGGGAAGAAAGATCTTTCTTTGGTCTGTGTCTACAAGTAGACCCAAATACTCGAGCCCTTGCACCGGCACTAAGGCCGACTTGTTTAGGTTGAGAACCCAACCCATGGATTCTAGGAATTCCACGGTTCTGTGCACTGCTGAGCTTAGATCGGCAACTGAACGGTCTACCAACAACAGATCGTCTAGTTAGGCTATTATAGAAATGCCTTGAGACCTTAGATTAGCTAATAGTGGGGCCAGTACTTTTGTGAATACATGAGGTGCGGTGGCCAGACCAAAAGGTAAGGCCACGAATTGAAAGTGGCGCTGGTTTACCGTGAAGCGCAACAGCTTCTGATGGTTGAGGAAGATGGGAATGTGTAAGTATGCGTCCTTTATATCGATGGACGCCAGAAGCTCCCCCCCTTGTAAGGAGGCAACCACTGACCGGATTGATTCCATTCGGAAAGACTGGACCTTTAGGAACTTGTTTAAGGCCCAGAGGTCCAGAATGGGCCTTACACCTCCGTTTGGTTTAGGGACGGTGAAAAGATTTGAATAAAACCCCAAACCTTGTTCTTTCAGTGGCAGTTCCTCGATTACCCCTTGGGATAATAGATGATCCAAGGCCAATGACAGGGACCTTCTTTTTCCCGGATCTTTCGGGACGCTTGAGGCCAAGAAGCGAGGTGGAGGAAATTCGCTCAACTCCAGCTTGTAGCCCTCGGAAACCGTAGAGAGAATCCAACTGTCTTGGATCCTCCCTTGTCAAGCCTCTGCAAACAGCTGAAGTCTTCCCCCCACCCTGCTGAGTGGGGGTGAACCTTCAAAATGCCGACTTAGATGCTGGCTTGACCGGCTTATGGTTCCAAAGCTTCTTGGAAGCCTGAGGCTGGCCCTACGGCTTCCCTGTATTAAACTGTCTGGGAGGCCATCTGAACTGCCTGGTAGCGGAAGTACTAGGGCTAGGAGAGGAAGATTTTTTAAAAGGAGGGAGGACCCCTAAACCTTTTCTTTACTGGTAACAGTGTGCTCTTGCCACTGGAAATTTTCTGAATGTATGCATCCAGATCTTCCCCAAATAAACGCTCTCCATGAAAGGGAAACCCTGCCAGTAACTTTTTATACAGGGTTTCAGCCGACCAGTTCTTTAACCAGAGTAATCTGCGCATATGAACCAAAGAGAGAGTGAGACGGGAGGAATGTTGTATAGAGTCCTTAATAGCATTTATGGCAAAGCATAATGCTTTAGGAAAGTCAGCCCATTCCTGAGCCTGTTGAGCCGGGATATCCTTCAAGACCCCTTTCAACTGGTCTTTTAAGGCTTGGCAAACACCAATAGCTGCAATTGCAGGCTGGGTTACCCCTCTAGCTGTAGGAAACGAGGCCTTTAACAGCGTCTCTAATCTCTTGTCTGTCGGGTCTTTAAACACCTGAACGTTGTCTACTGGACAGGTCAAGGTCTTGTTTACGCAGGACACGGGTGCGTCCACTGTGGGGATACCCCACTTTTAGTGAATTGTTCCCCCATTGGGTATAAAACCGAAAACTTTTTAGGAGGAAGAAAAAATCTATCCGGATGTTCCCAATCCTTGTAGATAAGTCCTTCCAGTAGGGGATGCACCGGGAAGGAAAAGTTAGCTTGAGAAGCTTTTAAAGAGCCTAAAGAAGAGACTGAACTTGATGCTGGCTCTGAAAGGGGCAACTTGAAGGCCGAACGGACCATCTCCGTGGGGGACTGGACCCACAATTTCTCGGACTGAGACGCCGAAAATGGTTCCCCCAGGGTGGAATCCTCAGAGTCCGAGACCTCTGAATGACCCTCTGCCTGGTCCCCAGAGGGTAAATCAACCTCTTCTGAGGATAGTTGTTCCGCGCTGAGGAACTCTGCAGAGGGAGAAGACCTTGTGCGTTTTTCTCTTGAGAGAGAGGATGCAATCAAGGTCGCTAATCTCTGCTCCAGACCACCCATGGCTGAGGCCAAAGCCTCCTGTGTCACAAACTGGAGCAGGCGGGACAAGGGCAGATGAGGCACCTGACAGCCCTGATGGTTCACCCTGGGCCTCCTCCAATTTATTAGGAGAAGAACTAGCCACAGGAGCATGCCCGAGATCCTCCGAGCCTGATGGCGATCCCTTAGATCTCTTTGTACTTCTAGTCCCTGAGCCTTTAGCCATAATAAAGCCGAGGTACTCACAACAGGTGCAACCACTTGCGGACCTATAGACCAGCACTGACGCTGCTATTTGATGGTCGGCAAGGTGCAGAGCCCACTATGCGCCTAAGCAAGTGTCACTGTCCAACAACCAGCAATAATACTGAAACTTGTGCACAAGTATTCTCTGTGTCCACTGTCAGCCGGATGGGTGAAGTGGACTTGAGCTTTTATGGACTAGGTGCAAGTCACCTGACCTGCTCTGTCCTGGAATCTCAAGCCTTGTAGAGAATAGCTGAGATGGAACCCTTTGCGCGCATGCGCACGCACGCGCTGCCGCCAGGCGTGCATCACGAGGCTGCGCGCGCGCACACGTAGCCGCACGCGCGCACATGTTGCCGCACGCGCATCTACAGCCCCCATGCACATCGCGCACACGCGTGCGCACCCACGCAGCAATAAATTATGCGTAATTGCGCGCGTGTGCGCCTATGACACATACTATGTCGCGCGCGCACGAGACGCCAGCGCGCCCGTGCACAAGGTTGGAGCTACCGCAGCTACCATGTGAGGACCAGGTAAGACAAACTGTGACCAAAACTTGTGGACAACCTTACTCTGCTAAACCTGTACAGGAGGGGCTAAGTGACTGACCATAGACACCCCTCCTCCCCACAGCATTCAGGACAATGTTAGAGAGGCACAGACAGATAGCTTAGGCAAGCATAATGGCTCAAAAAAAGGATACTTTCAGGACCAAGTCCTAAAGCACCTTCACTTACCTGATCCAACGCCGCAGGACTCTGCACAGACAGACAGTCCAATCTTCGCCCATCACGGAGAGCAAAGTCTGCAGACCTTCAGGGACCGGGGTCCATGGACAGGAACACCACACCACCTGGACCCATATCGCACCCTGTCAGTAAACTTTTGGTATTAGGAAATTGACCAAAGTACTGAGTAATCAGGATCCAGCCCTCAAAAGAGGAGCATTACAGGCAAAACCCCGTTCTTCTCAACCGGGGCCCGGGTACCGTCCACTTTGGCTATGAAGCACCTTGGACGGATCCGGATTTATGGAGGCTTTTTACATCCAGCATGGATCTCTCCAGTGGAGCTCCTAAAAACACATGTTCACTCGTGACCAACACCTTAGACACTGATGAAAAACTGAGGTACTCCCAGTATGGGAGGGGTTATATAGGGAGGGAACTTCCTGTCTAATTGATTACACCAGTGTCCACACCTGAAGGTAGACTCTATAACCCACATAGTAATTACTATGCTCCTCTGTGTCCCGTGATGTACGATAAAGAAAACAAACTTGACAAAGAGACCAACCCTTCCGTGCTCTTTCCAAAAAAATAAAACACAAATAGGTTGAGTTAACTGTTAATGGGAGCAGGTTAAGCGATAAGGGAACAATTTTAAGCCAGGTTCACACTGGTACGACACGACAGTCATACGATGGATCCGACTCTGCCCTGCGACTTAAAGACTGACATACATCTGACTCTAATGAACAGGGATCCGATTTTGATCCTGACAATGCAGGCACTTTGTGTCGGTATGAATCTTTAGGGGGAACTCCATGCCAAAATTTAAAAACAAAACAGCATGGGTTCCCCCTTCAAGAGCATACCAAACTTCTGTCTGGTAAGGATTTTAAGGGGAACCCCAAAATCCATACCAGACCCTTATCCGAGCACAGAGCCCAGCAGGTCAGGAAAGGGGGTATGGAAAAGTGAGCGCCCCCCCTGAACCGTACCAGGCCACATGCCCTCAACATGGGGGGTGGGTGCTTTGGGGCAGGGGGCCTTGTGCCCCCCACCCCAAAGCGCCTTGTCTTCACATATAGTTAACTGCTAATGAATGACTACTAACATGCAGTGATGGCAGCAATGCTTGGCTTAAACTGACTGGAGTGGCCCAGACCATATGACTAAATACATAAAGAGACAGATGGGGTGTAGCAATAATAATGGGAGGGGCAGTCTCTAATATAGTTATTTGTCCGACTACTCTTGGGGCCCTTTAAGAATGTCGGTGCACTTGGTAAAAAAGTCCCCTTTGAGAACCTGCAGGCAGTGAATAAGCAGTAAGTACTGGCTTGGTTAAGTAAAGGTTCTTGGTGGTTGCAGTGAGTTATTGATGCAGTTTTATATTTCTGCGGCTCAAACTATTTGAGAGAGGCATGGTTACATAGTAAAGACACATGTCCATCTAGTTCCACCAATAAAAGGGGAAATATGGTATTGATAATGGGAATTCTGTGTTTAATTGGGTGTAGCAGGGTTCCGAGGCATACATGTCCTACCCTCAGCTATGCGTGTAACAATGGACAGAAATGTGGGCTTGCAGCTCTCTTATTGACTCCTGGGCATAGCAGTCTGCTCATTGCAGTAGCCCCTTCAGTTCCATTATGATGTAGCAAGATTCCACCAACTGTGCAGTTAGCCCTGAGTACACTCGGGCTTCCTGGCCACAATGAGAAAATAAGCTGTGATGCAGGCAGGCTGCTGGATATCTTGTGCTCCTGATGGTGAATGGCTCAGCTTCCATGGAGACAAGGTCCCTTGGATACATCTACCAAGACTCCCACAGCACCAAAATAGTGGATTTTCACAGGCTATTCCACTTATGTCCTCTCTTGGCTTCCCCTGTGCCCAAAGCATATCAGGATCTACAGTTCATAAATCCTCTTGTTCTTTTACCTGGTTGTTGCTTTGGACTACACTTTCCAAGATAGACATAGAAGTCTATGGGTTTGCTTGGCTTTAGTTCTTCCCCTACTGACTAAAGGAAAATGGTGAAGCATAATTTCAGTATTTCAGCAAAAAGGGGGACAGAATATAAGCAATATCTCCATATTGCAGTTGTCCAGAACCTAGCTACATACGTGTTCTGTAACAATGTCTCAGGAAGTATAGCTTGTAGAAAAATCTAAAATTCAAGAAACTAGCATTTTCAGTCACCAATGGTCAGTATGAAATGCTGAAAAAGATTAGGGTAGCAATATCACATTATGATGTGTCTTCTCTGTGAACATGGTTATCTCACCAGAGTTGTTAATTCAGTTACAAATAACATTTTTACAGAATGCAAACTAACATTTCTTATGCCACTAGTTGTAGACCAATATAATTTTAATGCTCCACTGTCCCATTGGTACTACATAAACTAATGGATGCAGTACAGACTTATAGAAAAATATTTGCTTACTTTGGATGGAAACAGCAACCTGAAAGCCAGTCAGTGTGCCCTTCGCCAGTCATAATTATCTCTCCACTGGGGATAGACCACATCTTCCAGAGTCGATCATCACTGGCTGTCACCAGTATTTCCTTACGAGGATGTAGGGCCACGCTGCAAGACAAATATATATGACATTTTACATACTTTTCTAAGCAGTAAAAGAAAAAAAAAATTTTGTTTTCCCTGTGATGGTAACTGTTTTCAAGGGACTATTTCCAGGTACAATAAATTAAGGCACAGTACCCACACATACAGAAGAACAATCTTTCTGTTTTATTAGGTTTCACCACTGCTGGTTTTCAATAATCACCTCAATTAATTTAGACCTTTAAATGCACTTAGTTCCTCAGTGTATTCCAACTAATAAAACTACAAAAGTATAGGTACTTTGGGGTACTTGCAAGTACCTCCTAGACAGTTTTGCATGCCTAGGAAACCACAGGATCTTGGGTGCCCACTATTCACAAGCTCTTCACTTCTGTTTATCCTGGAACTAAGGCGGCGTACACACGAGGGGATATGTCCGCTGAAAACGGTCCGATGGACCGTTTCAGCAGACATCTCCGCTCGTGTGTATGGGCTAGCGGACAGATTTCTCCACCCGACAGATTTCAAAGCAAGCTTTGAAATCTATCCGGTGGGAATCTGTCCGCCCGACATGTCTGCTGGTTAGTACACTTACCAGCAGACATGTCGGCCCCCACCGCCGCCGCGCCGCCGCTGCCGAATGGATTCGGCGCATGCGCGGAAGTGTTTTACTTCCTGGTGCGGTGACGTGGCGGTGACGCGGCGGCGTCAACGTCACCGCCGCCTCACCGCCACGTCACCGCGCCGTCCGGCGGCGGGGAATTTGATCCGATGGTGTGTACACGCCATCGGATCAAACTCCCGATCGGACATATCCGATGGAAATGGTCCGCGGACCGTTTTCATCGGATATGTCCGATCGTGTGTACGCCGCCTTAGGCCCATCACTCTTACACCCTGCTCGTGCCAATAACAGTGCCAGTGCCACTGTGGCTACTCAAAGTATATCTAAAACCAATCACCAAAATGTGATTAAGGCTTTAGCAAATTAAAGCGGAGCTCCAGCCGCAATTTTTTTTTTTTTTAAAGTCAGCAGCTACTAACAGTGTAGCTGCTGACTTTAAATAAGGACACTTACCTTGTCCTACTTGCCCGCACTGATGGGCCCCCCGATGCCGGTCCCACGATCGCTCCGGGTCCCGCGCCGCCATCCACACTATGGGAAACAGGCAGTGAAGCCGTACGGCTTCACTGCCCATTTCCTACTGCGCCTGCATGAGTCTCACGCTGGCTTGTGAATGGGCGCGCTGCTCTCTGAGAACACACACAGTTCCCAGAAAGCAGCGCGCCCCATTCACAAGGAGAAGGACAAGAAAAGGCACCGCGGAGTGGAAGAAGCAGATTACGGACTTCCGCATAGCAACAGGTATTTCGGGTGAGTATTTTATTTATTTTTTCAGGTTTTTTTTATTTAATTTTTTTAAACAACATGGGAAAATGTTGTTTTCCTGGGTGGAGCTCCGCTTTAAGGTAATTTAAAAGTTGTGTAGCACTGACCCCCGCAGGAGCTGCTGATTAAATTTTGGGCCTGCACTCTAACTACAACCCCAATGATAAGGCTCAGTCCCCTTTACACAGCTGTGGTGCAATACAATACAATACTGTACAATGTGATACCAGATACCTGTTTGTAACTTCAGGATCCACGAGCGGCACCTAGAGTGAATAAAGCAATACGCCACAACCCTGGTATGCTTAAACAGTAGTATTCTTTTACTGTTGATAATTGGCAAGTAAAGAAACACCAGTACATAAACTGTGCTATCCTCCTAACATGGGATGAGAGCACAATAAAATTAAATCTATACAGCAATCAAATGGCAAACAGTATACCTGCAGGTATATGAATAAGAAAATAAAACTAAGCCTAGGAGCTCCCCCTACTTTGTAAGGTAACCGTGAGATCTCACAAAAAAAAAAAAAAACAGTCAGTTCTTGATCTTCTTTCTTCGCTAGCTAATAATGTTTCCCAAGTAATTTGTAATCCAAACAAAACGAGTAAACTTCCTGAAAAAGAAATGTCTCCGCAATGAGTGGGTTAACTGCCTTGGCCTTCTGGAGAGCGTCCCGAACAACTAGGCCTTCAGCCTTCTTAAAGGCAACCCCTCCGCTTCTTCTTGGAAGTATGTAGTGAGGCCTGTGTGTTAGTCTAATGGCGTGTGAGGCATAACAAACTGTGGGCCGTAACCCACTCACCTAACTGGACACAGGCTCCGTACAGTCTCGCGACCTCCTCCCGTTGCTCCGTCTGCTGGATCAAACACCAGGCCAACTCTGCTGGGGGACTCCCGTCCTCCGATGCTCAATGGAAATGTCCGTGGGCCTTGCTGTTCGGTCCCGTCTCCTCACAGATCCTCTCCGGCTGCCCATGCGGTTCCAAAAGGGACCTAAGATGGCTGCTCCCACTCCTTATATAGCAAATCCCAGCATGCACTGCCCAAGAAATTGTTCCTGGGTCTTTGATCAACTTCCTATTTACAAGGGTCAACTCTGAGAACCAATAGTCTTTCTTCTTTATTTCTCAGATAGTGGAATCCTCCTTGCATTAACAACAATTGGCCACTAGATGGCTCCAAACACTCAACAATCTCAATGTCCACGAATGCCCTCTAGGGAATGCAATATACACATTTATGTACTATATATATATACATCAGCGCTACAGTTGTTTGAATTAATTTTCCATATGCATCTGTTATTAGAAAATATCTGATAATTTTGCCATGTTGTTTTTTTAGGCACCTCCTATAATGGAGGACAACTGTCCCCCAATTGTGCTCTTGTGTTGTCAACCTGTTATTGTACCCCTTTAAAAGACTATAAGTAGAAACCTCAACACACATCGTTATAGCATTGTCTTCTGTTGCCACAATCAGGAAACTGGTCCAGTGTAGGGATGAGCCGAACACCCCTGGGTTCGGTTCGCACCAGAACCTGCAAACAGACCAAAAGTTTGTGTGAACTTTAGAACCCTGTTAAAGTCTATGGGACTCGAACATTTGAAATCTAAAGTACTAATTTTAAAGGCTAATATGCAAGTTATTGTCCTAAAAAGTGTTTGGGGACCCGGGTCCTGCCCCAGGGGACATTTATCAATGCAAAAAAAGTTTTAAAAAACTGAAGTTTTTTTTTAGGAGCAGTGATTTTAATAATGCTTAAAGTGAAACAATAAAATTGAAATATTCCTTTAAATTTCATACCTAGGGGGGTGTATAGTATGCCTGTGCTTAGAACTGTCCCTGCACAAAGTGTAATTTCTGAAGGAAAAAAGTCATTTAAAATCACTCACCTTAGGGTCTGGTATGGATATTAAGGGGAACCCTGCGTCAAATTAAAAAAAAATGATGTGGGGTTCCCCCCAAATATCCATTCCAGACCCTTCAGGTCTGGTCTGGATTTTAAGGGGAACTCCACCCCACTTTAGACTTCAAACATTCGAGTTCCATAGACTTTAACAGGGTTCTAAAGTTCACACGAACTTGCCCCGAACACCCCAAATAGTAAGCTGTTCGGCGAACAGGCAATGTTCGAGTCGAACATGAGTTCTACTCGAACTCGAAGCTCATCCCTAGTCCAGTGCAACAAACTGCATAAATATTTCCATTTTACAAATTTTAACTAAAGACAAAGAGGTTAACAGAGAAATAGACAAATAGGCTAACAAGGTAATGACCACAAACACATTAAAGAAATACATCACAATTTTGGTACAGAAAGTCAAAATATAACCTACTATAGTGGTCAACAGCTGACATTTGCCCCTTCAAAAAGTCAAGTTATCATGTTTGCTTTCAGGGCTTCAGCCCAGAAAAACCAGAAGAAAGGAATATTAAAATAAACAGTATGCATACTTGGTAACCTGTTAAACCATGGATATGCATATTTATGGGTCTATCCTATAAAGATCATCATCTGCCATGTCATATAGCTTTAAGTCTCTGAAGTAAGACTATGGTTTCATTGGATCTGTATGTACAATACAGGGGTGTCTGCAAAGAGGGGGCTACAAAGAAGTCTAGGAGATGGAAAAGGGTGGGGGGGAGAGAGATAGAAAGATAGATAGAGAGGGAAGGAGAGAAGGAGAGAGAAAGAAAGAAAAGGGAGGGGGGGAAAGGTGTGGACCTAGCTTTCAGAAGGGGAAATTTCCAGATGACCATGAGATGAATATTGACTGGTGAAAAGGTTGTTGTTTATTATAGGAAGTAGTTAACAAACAAAACTTCATCCACTTTAAAGCCGCATACACACTATCAGTTTTCCTGCAGGTTTTTCTCTTCAGGTTTACCAAAACCATCTAATAATATAACCTTAAGGCGGCGTACACACGACCGAGGTTCTCGCTGGAAACCAGCGAGAACCTCGCTGGAAGCTGCATTCCAGCGAGGACCTCGGCCGTGTGTACGCTCTCGGCGAGCTTCCCGTCGGGAAGCCCGTCGAGCAGAAAGAGAGAGCACGCTCTCTATTTGCTCGACGGCATGCCTGGAAGAATGGCTGGTTGCCATTCCCGACGGGCGGGTCACCGATTTCGACGGCCGGCAGGGAACCTCGATGGGCGGAACGATGTGTTCTGCCCGTCGAGGTTCCCTGCCGTGTGTACACGGCCTATGAGTTTCAATTTGTATGCAATGAGGCCAGCCCTTGCACTACATGGTTTTGGTAAACCTGAAGAGAAAAACCTGCAGGAACACTGATAGTGTGTATGGGGCTTTTCAGCTGCAGCCAGACCAAAACCTGATCAAAGCTTCTGCCTTTCATGGTACTTTGGGATCAGTTCTGTATGAATCACTCAACTCCTCTGTTCTGGGCAGGTGGAAGATTTTGCAAGTGTCTCATTTTGTTCTGTCTCTAGCAAACCAATGCCTGTTTCAGCAGACAACCTACTTCATTTGAAGACCTTTGTCTGGGAGATCTCTCTCTCCTTGAAGTTCTTGATGATCCGATAAATGGTTGATTTAGGTGCAATTTTAGTAACAGCAATGTCCTTGCCTGTGAATCTCTTGTGCAAAGAAATGATGACTACACATGTTTAATTGCAGGTAACTGTGGTTAACAGAAGAAGAACAATAATTTCAAGCACCACCCTATTTTTAAAGCTTCCAGTCTGTTATTCTAACTCGATTAGCATTACAGATTGATTTCCAGCCCACCTATTATGAGAGAATCACTGACATAATGTCAGCTGGTCCTTTTGTGGCAGGGTTGAAATACAGTGGAAATGTTTTTTTGGTGATGAAGTTCATTTTCATGGTAAAGAGGGATTTTGCAACCCATCTGATCACTCTCCGAAACATTCTGGAGTATATGTAAATAGCCATTATAACAGTAGATGCAGGAGACTTAAGGCGGCCATGCACGGTTCGAATTTCGAAAGAATTTTCTTTCGTAAATCGCATGAAAGAATTTTTGTTCGTATTTCGCACCGTTAGTGGGCTGCAGCAACAGCCGATTTTTGTGCGGCAAACAAATTTGAGAAATCCAACATGTAGGACATTTTTTCAAAAACTAACGATTTTCTGATCAATGATGGGAGAATTGTGCGAGAAATGTAATAGAAAAAAAAAATGTGCTTGTGCAAGAAAAGAATATTACCAGAGAGAAAATAATATTTCCCCAAGAGAAACGAATATTCCCGGAGAAACAAGAATATTCCCCCAAGAGAAACGAATATTCCCGGCAACATGAAGGTTTTGTCGGCCGAATTTTGAAAATCAATGGTGGCATCATCGGATCACAAAAAACAAAAACGTTGTTTTTGAAAAAAGAAAAGTTGTTCGAAATTCGACAGTATATAGCCTGCTTTAGTGAATATTAATATTTGTATCATTTTCAAAACTTTTGGGTACGGCTGTATGTTCTCAGAGGACCAAAAAAACAAATACTCCTCTTTGTTCACAAGTCTTCTCTTTTCAGTAAATACCAGAAGATAACATGAAAAAAATCTTGATGTATGTTACCCCATCCATACTAATGTCACTATTCCCTGGTGACAGCCGGTTGTGCCAGCACCATAATCTCATTGTGCATTAGGATTGAAAGCCTACCAATGTTTATATGTACTGGAGGGCTACACTTATAGCTATTGTCACTAAATACCTCAGTAAATTTGCGTGCAAAGTGTGGAGGAATTCAAATGTTAAGTCATAAGTGGTAAGAAATTTGAACCCATCTAACCTGGTATGGGCACAACTGCATCCCATACAATTTGTTTTTGCTTTGCATTTAGGACCATATTTGTGCCTTGAAATTGATTGCATGAAAAAATCAGACTAGACATAACCCAAAATATTACACTTCTTTGGTAAAGCTTAATTTGCTTTAAAAACAGAACTTGTTTTTATTGCAAACAATTTGCATGCACACTTGCAAATCTGTATTACCTTTTGTATTATCCATACACCATCTTGCCTAGTCTGTACATCAGCATTTGTGGACATTGATAAAAGAGTACTAACATCTGAGGGGAGTGAATTCCTCTAGAAAGCATTCTCTATATGTTTTTTGCCAGTAACTGCCACCAGGGTTGCCAAGTTTCAGTAAATTTACAAACAGTTTGTAAAATCCGTCCATACATGTCCATTATGGACGTGTAGTCTGTATGTCCATATTGGACATTTATGGACAGATGCAAAAATTATGGATTTTACAAACTGTTTGTAAATTTACTGACGGATGGCAACCCTGACTGCCACGTAATAGGGCAGCTACATCCCAGCCAAAGCCTCCTTTTCTCCTGCTCTATTTTCCTATTTTTAGATACTTTTCACTTGTTTTACAAAATGCAGTTGTCAATAAATGAGAGCACAGGACTCAGAGAAGCCAAACTGTTCTGTGCAGTGATGTTCTCTGTCTCTTATGCAAATATAGGAGCATAATGACATACTAAGAAGGAGGTGTCAACAAGACTTTGACCATTGAGCTGTCCATCCAGCAGGGCTAAACACAAGAGGTTATACAGAACCTCTGGTCCTTAATAGGGATGAGCTTCAAGTTCGAGTCAAACTTATGCTCGGTGAGCAGCGAACAATTTGGGGTGTTCGCGGAAAATTCGAAAAGCTGGGAAACACCCTGTTAAAGTCTATGGGAGAATCTAAAGTGCTAATTTTAAAGGCTAATATGAAAGTTATTGTCCTAAAAAGTCTTTAGGGACCTGGGTCCTGAAGGGCATGGTGATTGAATTTGGGGGGACCCCCACTTTTTTTTTTATGAATTAATTGTCTCTGAATTGCTGGGAGCCGACAATTCATTATAGCTGCGAGTCATTTTTAAATGACTTTTTTTTCCTTCAGAAATTACACTTTGTGCAGGGACAGTTCTAAGCAAGGGAAACATGCCCTATTTTACAGGCATACTAGAATCCCCCCCCCCGGTACGAAATTTAAAGGAATATTTCACTTTTATTGTTTCACTTTGAGCATTATTAAATTCACTGCTCCCAAAAAAAATGCAGTTTTTAAAACTTTTTTTTGCATTGATACATGTCCCCTGGGGCCGGATCCAGGTCCCCAAACACTTTTTAGGACAATAACTTGCATATAAGCCTTTAAAATTAGCACTTTAGATTTCAAATGTTCGAGTAGTTAAGTAGTTGAAGTTGTGTATAGGAGTATACTTAATACTGTATGTTGTTTATTGTTATGCAAGATTCCCTTAGCAGCAAAATGGTTAAGAGTTAAATTGGAATATTTTCCGATGTCCAAATAAGTCATAATCACTGTAATTTTCGCAAATTGACGCTGTTAGGCATGAGCTCCCATGGAAAAAATTATGAATTGTGTTTCCTTTTCTAGTCTATTCTCCCTGGTATGTCCATAACACAAATGATTGGCTGAATGCTCTCATCATTTTGCTCCCTCAGGTCTCTCCTCGTGACAACAATAACTTCAGAACTCAATGCTTCTCTGACTTCGGGCACTAAAATGGATCCATTCCCTTGTTGCAAATTGCTTTGCCTCCATGTTTCCAACTGAGATATCAGACTTGGGAATCGTGCGACGATGCCTTGAGAGTATCTCTGGCTGACGGGAGCTATCTAGCCGAGACACCTGGCTGCTTTCTGTGTGCTTTATCATAGCCATTCATCAGGTTCCATTACAGAGATATCTGTATGTCTGTAACAGAGCTAAGAGAAACTGAAAATGAGAAAGTGGCAAAGAAAAAAAGAATTGCACTTGAATCCCATCAAAACTTTACGCCAGTCCTTGACAACAGTAAGGAATGAAGTACATGCATACATAACACACACACACATATATATATATATATATATATATATATATACACACATATACACACACATATATATACACATTATATATATATATATATATATATATATATATATATATATATATATATATATATATATATATATATATACACACACACGGTACTGTGCAATAGTTTTAGGCAGATGTGAAGAAATGCTATTAAGTTAGGTTGCTTTAAAAAATATATATTCTGATTGTTTATATTTATCAATCTACAAAATGTAAAGTGAGCGAACAAACAAAATGTGAATCAAATACATTTGCACAGTTTTTGCAGGAGCTTTGTAGGTACATTGTTCCAAAGATCTTGGAGAGCTAGCAACCACAGATCTGTGAATGTAGGTCGCCTCAAATCCTTGCGTCTCTTCCTGTAACTGGCTCTTCATGTAGGACAATGACCCCAAACACACATCTATTGTTATTAGGTACTATCTTCTGCATAAAAAAAGAATAAGGGGTCCTGGAAGTGATGATTTTGTTCCCTCAGAACCCCGATCTCAAATGACATGAATATATACATATGTATATATATGTGTGTACGACTGTGTATCCCAAGGGTGTTGAGATCCTGCAGGGTAAATGACCGCACCAGCCAGGAAGACACTGGCTGCAAAAAGCGCCTAGAGGCGATTCAGTTTGCATGTGTAGCGCTATACAAGTCACTCATTTATTAATTCATTCAGATAGAAGGATTTAAGGCAGTCTACATCTACAGAAGATCTGTGGTTAGTTCTCCAAGATGTTTGGGACAATCTACCTGCCAAGTTCCATCAATGAGTGTGTGCAAGTGTACCCAGAGGAATGGATGCTGTTTTGAAGGCAAAAGTGTGGTCACACCAAATATTGATTTGATATAGATTGCTCTTATGTTCATTTACTCTCCATTTTGTTAATTGATATAAACAAACTAATAACACTTCTATTTCAGAAAGCATTTTTAATTTACATTATTTTATACACCTGCCTTAACTTTTGCACTGTATAATATATATATAGAACATAATATCTATAGCATAAAACAAAAAAAAATCTGCTCATTGAGACCTGACTAACAGGGTGCCCCTCTAGCGGGTTCCCCAAAACAAACAGGCAGCACTTGAATCACTTGGTTGTTTGTCAGTATTCAGCCTATTCACCCAACAGCAGGTTCCCACACCAGACAGAGCAAAAAAAAGTGAGACCTGTATCAGTCAGCTTGCGTAAAAGCATGTCGAAAGCCGAGACTAGTGATGAGGGTTCTGTCTACTACTGATTTTATCCCCATCAGCCATATATCCTGGAGCCCCTCACCATGTTTATGTGAAAACCTAGATGACACAGCTGTCAGCAATCCTGCCCGCCTCACAATATATGCATTTGGAACCTAAAAGTTTAGGCTTGCCTAAGATTCTCCTATGTTTTTAGGTGCAATAATGTAGGATACTCACATATAGTAAGGCAGTTTGGGTCTTTTTGGCAAGGTTTCCACCACTGCGGACTTCCAATAAACATTTGTAGACCTTAAAGGAGTTGTAAAGAAAACATTTTTTTCACCTTAACCACTTAACGCCCGCCGCATGTATATGTACGTCCACAGAATGGCACGTACAGGCAGATGGGCGTACATGTACGTCCCTGCCTTCTAGCGGGTCGGGGGTCCGATCGGGACCCCCTCTGCTACATGCGGCAGTCGGTAAGTGTCTGGGAGCGAACCGGGATGAGGGGGCGGCTGTTCGTTTTGTCCGCCCCCTCGCAATTGCTCCCTGCCAATCCGCTTCCTCCTCTGCCTGAACTGTAAAGACAGGCAAGGAGGAAATTATGTCATCTCTCCTCCCGCCGGTATTTTCGTCCGGCGGAGGAGAGGAGACATCACGACAGTGAGTAGCACCAAGCACCACACTGACACACTACACATAGGCACACAAATACCCCCCCCCCCAGCCCCAGTGTCACTAATAGCAGTGATCATTTATTTACTGATCACTGCATTTAGTGTCAGTGTGACAGTTAGTGCGACAGGCAGTTAGTGTTAGACCCCTTTAGGTCCAGGGTAGCCCCCTACCCCCCCAATAAAGGTTTTAACCCCTTGAGTACCCCCTGGTTAACACTTTCACCTCCCTTTTGCCAGTGTCACTAAGCGATCGTTTTTCGGATCGCTGTATTAGTGTCGCTGGTGCCGCTAGGTAGCTAGTTATTTTTTGATGTTCACCGCCATGTTTTTATAGAGTTAGAAAATGTATGGGGGTACCCAACGCTATAAAAACATGGCGGCGAACCTCAAAAAATAACTAGCTACCTAGCGGCACCAGCGACATATGTGCATATGTGGAATTACACCCCAAAATACATTCTGCTGCTTCTTCTGAGTACGGGGATACCACATGTGTGGGACTTTTTGGGAGCTTAGACGCGTACGGGACCCCGAAAACCAATCACCACGTTCAAGATTTCTAAGGACATACATTTTTTATTTCACTCACACAAATCTTGAAGGCGGTGATTGGTTTTCAGGGTCCCGTACGCGGCTAGGCTCCCAAAAAGTCCCACACATGTGGTATCCCCGAACTCAGGAGAAGCAGCAGAATGTATTTTGGGGTGCAATTCCACATATAACCATGGCATGTGTGAAAAATATATCATTTAGTGACAACGTTTTGTAAATGTTTTATTTTTTTTGGTTATTATTCAATCACTTGAGGCAAAACAATTAAATATTCCATGGACTCCACATGCCTCTCAGCAAATAGCCTAGGGTGTCATCTTTCCAAAATGGGGTCATTTGGGGGGGTTGTGTGCCATATTGGCATTTTTTGGCCTTCAAAACTGATAGGTAGTGAGGAGTGAAATCAAAAATGTATGCCCTTAGAAATCTTGAAGGTGCTTGGTTTTCGGGGTCCCGTACGCGGCTAGGCTCCCAAAAAGTCCCACACATCTGGTATCCCCGTACTCAGGAGAAGCAGCAGAATGTATTTTTGGTTGCAATTCCACATATAATCATGGCATGTGTGAGAAATATATAATTTAGTGACAACTTTGTGCAAAAAAAAAATCAGTTTGTCATATTCCCGCAACTTGTGTCAAAATATAAAATATTCCATGGACTCGACATGCCTCTCAGCAAATAGCTTGGGGTGTCTACTTTCCAAAATGGGGTAATTTGGGTGGGTTTTGTGCTATTTTGGCATTTTATGGCCTTCGAAACTGTGATAGGTAGTAAGAAGTGAAATCAAAAATTTGCGCCCTTAGAAATGCTGAAGGCGGTGCTTGGTTTTTGGGGCCCCATACGTGGCTAGGCTCTCAAAAAGTCCCAAACATGTGGTATCCTCGTACTCAGAAGAAGCAGCAGAATGTATTTTGGGGTGCAATTCCACATATAACCATGGCATGTGTGGGCAATATATCATTTAGTGACAACTGTTTGTAATTTTTAAACTTTTTGTCATTATTCAATCACTTGGGACAAAAAATAAAAAAATATTCAATGGACTCAACGTGCCTCTCAGCAGTTTCCTTGAGGTGTCTACTTTCCAAAATGGGGTCATTTGGGGGGGTTTTGTACAGCCCTGCCATTTTAGCACCTCAAGAAATGAGATAGGCAGTCATAAAATAAAAACTGTGTAAATACCCTAGTTTGTAGACGCTTTAACTTTTGCGAAAACCAATAAATATACGCTTATTGCGATTATTTTTTTTTTACTAAAGACATACTAAATACATCTCGGCCTAAATGTTTGACTAAAATTTAGTTTATTCGATATTTTTTACTTTTTGTTATAAGAAAAATCTTTTTTTTTTTCAAAATTTACGGTCTTTTTCCGTTTATAACGCAAAAAATAAAAATCGCAGAGGCAATCAAATACCATCAAAGGAAAGCTCTATTTGTGGAAAGAAAAGGATGCAAATTTTGTTTCAGTACAACATTGCATGACCGCGCAATTACCAGTTAAAGCAGCGCAGTGCCAAATTGTAAAAACACCTTTGGGCATTTAGCAGCATATTGGTCCGGGGGTTAAGTGGTTAATGCAATATATGCATTAAGGTGAAAAAACATCGGATACTGCCCCCCCCCGAGCCCCCGTTATACTTACCTGACCCCTCGAAAGTCCTGCGCGGTCCGGAGATCTTTTCGCTCAGCCTGGCCGCTGATTGGCTAGAGCGGATGGATTGAGAGCAGCGCAGCCATTGGCTGGCGCTGCTCTCAATCACATCCAGTGACGCGGCTCAGCGAGGGGCGGGGCCGAGTAATACATAATATGATGGGAGCGCACCCGCAATTACTCACTACCATGCAAGCTCTCGCATGACTGTGGTCAGTAATTGCGGGGAGGACCAGAGACAGCCGCCGAGGGACCCCAGAAGACGTGGTTTGGGGCCACTCTGTGCAAAACAAACTGCACAGAGGAGGTAAGTATAACATGTTTGTTATTTTAAAGCAAAAAAATAATAATTCCTTTACTAACCCTTTAAACTGCACTCAGGGGGCATGGCTTGACGACATAATGGATGGCAGCTTAGTTCTACAGCTCCACTAACTACCCAGCTTTAAGCCTCCCCTGGTAACATGAATGTGCACGAATTGCTCCACCTCCACCCCGGGACACTCCCCAACCCTCTGGCAGCATGTCCAAGTGCAGGAAAGACATCAAAAAAACCCAAAAGCTGAAAGATTTCTTCCCCTTGTCAGGCGCAGGGAGATGCCAAGATAGCGCTGGCAGAACATGGAGACACTGCACAGCTCTTCCCCTCTCTCGCTCAACCCAGCCAAACACAGCAGCTGGACCTCTCCTCTTCAGCAGCAGCAGATGGTGGTCTCCCCCTGACTCACCCTTCACAGCCAGACCTATAAAATCAAAACACAGCCGTGATGAGGCACCTCCTGCACAGCCTAATATAGCTCTACTCACACTGCCTCTCCCTGACCCTCAACAACCCTCTGCCATAGACCAACCCACATCAGATATGACCATGAAAAACATGCCGATATCACTGAGGCACACATTGTACACAGATCTTTCAGCCATAGTGTCCTCTCTGGCTAATGTTGTATAAACACAAGACCAGCATATTCAACATGTAGAAACTAAAATAGCGAACCTTTTCAATGCTCATAACGAACTAGTAGATGCTTACACAGAACTTGAGGATGAATTGCAGCTAATCAACCTAAAGCTGGCGGAACTAGAAGACCGGAATAATATAAAGTTCCACAATACACAATATTCCTGAGTCAATCCAGAAAAACTAACTGGTCAAGTACCTACAATCTCTGATGCACACCCTTGTACCAGACCTAACTGACTGTGACCTGGAGATAAATAGAGCTCACATACTCCCAAAGCTGTCCCATCTCCCTGAAGCAAAACCTAGAGATGTGCTTGCCCACATTTGATTTTTTTTACCACCAAAGGAAAAGTGATGATAGCAGCAAAGCGAACCCCAAGTCTCCCGAATCCTTTTACTACTATCATTTTGTTCGCCGACCTATCAAAAGCAACAATGGATAACCGCCGACAGCTGGCCACCATCACAAAAGCAATACAAAACCACCACATTCCCTATAAATGAGAATCCTCCAATAAAGTTACAAAAAACACACCATAGAAAACCCACTCTCAGGAGGCCTCAAACTGCTGAGACACTGGCATCTCATCCCTGAGGAAACTTCCACGCCAAACATTCCTTCTGCCTCTCACATGGAAGCAGAGTGGTCCCTCTAAGATGCTTGATGCAAATTTATCGTCCTCCAATACCTATTCTACCACCTAGCTGGGTAGTTGCGCCCCAATCCGCAAAGCCTTTTCACCACGCCAACAGTCCCATAACTAACAGACATTGTTGTGGAATTCTTTCCCCCATATATAGTATTTACTGCACTGTTCCAAGGCAGAGGGGAAATTACACATTGCAGTACAGGCACTCATGGTTTGGATGTGAAATCTCAAAGGCACCAGGATTTCTTTGCTGTATCAAGTCTACCTTGATGGGTTTTTATCATGCTCAAAACAAGAAGAGGAGGTCACAGTGGTGGTGGTTAGGGAGTTGGGCCTTCTGGGCTGTTGTGGGTGGGTGCACATCTACTTTAAGCTGTACATGTTGGTGCTAGCATATAGGACATCTAAATGTAAGTGTGCATTACTTTATCGACTTGCCTTTATACATTTGCAACAAACAAATTGCACTATGATTATCCATATATTTTTTCTGAGCCCTATTGCCCGACTAGTACTAAAGACAGAGTGATCAAATTTATGCTGTTGGTTGGAAGAAACCAGTGGCGTTTCTATGGGGGATTGGGAGGTGCAGGCCACACCAGGGTAACACCCGCCAGAGGGGTGACACCAGGTGCCAGGACTAGGTGGAAAAGGGCTCCAGTCTCTGTGAAGTGCGTTAGCATGGAGGGGAGCAGCAGTGTGCTACTACAGTGTCGGTGATCACTAGCACAGAGTATTTGCTCACATCTCCTGCGGGGTTTCCCCAGGTCTCCAGCACAGTGATGGCCGACATTTTAGCAGCCACTTTCTGTCCGATGACTGCATGTTTATTATAGTATCAGAGTGCCAAGGGAAGTTTTCCGCAGGTTTTTCCTCTGCTCTGACATGTCTTCTAAGATAGAGAAGGAGCCTGGGAAGGAGATCTCCTGGCACTGAGGTCATGGTAACTGGTAAGTCTGTGCAGGAATCTGAGTATTTGTGCAAGAAGAGGAAGGGCGATTTATGCTAGGAGGGATTAAGTGTTTTTTTTAGCTTGGAAAATCTGGAGGTGAGTGCCTTTGTACTGGAAGGAAGACATATATAGGGGTGTGGATTTGTGATCAGAGGGAGATTTGGGGCGTGGTTAAGATCATGTGTGTAAGAAGGACGGGTTTGGGGGGATTTGTGCTGACAGGGGGAGATCTGTGTAGGGAGGAGGGGGAAGGGGATTATTTGGGAGGAGGGATATAGGGGGCATTTGTGCTGAGATGGGGAAGTTCTGGTGAAGGGAGGAATATGAGGATGAGAATTTGTGCTGAAAGAAGGAAATTACGCTTGGAGGGGGTATATGGGGATGAGGGTCACTCCACACAAAGTTCTTTAAAGTTCTGTAAAGATTTTGATGGGACTAAATCCCACTGCATAGCTTTTTTTTTTTTTCATCTGCAGACAAAGTACATTTAATTTCAAACTCTATAGAATTTAAAAATAGGTGATCTATTGTTTGAATCTTTGAACCCTGCTGACCATAATTTACACTTACAACTTTGTAGCGGTCTGTGAGGAGCAGTTTTAAAAGCTGTAGCAAGGTTACCTCTTTTGATGGCCTTGCCATTGCCAAAGATACTTTAAAACCCAGCACCAACCACGCATCTTTGTTTATTAAATGCACTACCTCCTCCCATTACACATTACTTGCCATTGCCATAGCTGGCATCACAGAGCAATAGCAAGGTGTCGGGTAAGAGGGCGTGGTCCAGTTACATGAAGCTGTATTGTTAATTGCCTAATAGAGTACTGCAGTTGTGGGGATATTTGATCAAGAAAAACCAGAGGCAGCAATTAGACACCTGGACTTTGGGGCCACATTACATGGATAAGCCCATGGATTTTTTTTTTAAGACTTAAGAAATGGTTTAGAAATATTAATGTGCATGTGGGACCACCAGTAATAAATCTACACATGTCAAAGGTATCTGATCATAGGGCCTTCCATATCAGGGGAATCTGGTTAACATATTTTTAAGAGGCAAGTGGTGAGCTAAAAATGAACAGCGATATCCAGATCTTACCTTTCCTATAAAGTTACCTCATTGCTAGATCATCTGTATAGACCAAGTCACTATGTTAACAAAGAATACAGTAATCCAGCCATTATTTCATGGGTTCTAAACAAAATATAATCCTGTAAACATTTACTGTCGGCTTTTAGATGAAAATAATAAACTCCCAAAGACTGAAAACTGGCATGTTCACTGAGCTAAATGTATAGCAGGATGCCCCCTGAGGTGTTGGAACCTCATTACACAATTCTTTCAAAGCCCAGGAAGTCTAAGACTAATCAAACAGCATGTGGTTTGTTGATGAATATTTGTTTAGCTGTTTAATCTTTGCGCAGTCTACTGTAACACAAACGCCATTATTTTTGTAATGCACTGCCACAGTGCCCAATTAGTTTAACTCGGAAAATGCCAATATGGCATTGCTGGGTTTTACTTTAGTACACTTGGCTGGTGATTAAAGTGAACTGATCTGCCCAGTTTAAGCTCCTTTCTGGACTTGACAAATTCAAAGATAGCAGATAGCCTCAAATATCTGCCGGGCGCGGTCTACTCCTTTATTTTCATATTTTGACTTTTTTTTACAAAATTTTTCACCTCATATGCTTTTCCAAAGTCAGTAATTTATCTAGTAAATAGGATTTTAACAAAGAAGGATAGTCCCCAACGGGTACTTGTAACAATAAAAATTTACTAGGGATAGAGAGATAAGAGACAGGAGCCAGAGAGGCTGTAGGAGACAGCCAGAACGTGGGTGACTGCAAGAGGCGGAGCTGTGGACGCTAAAGGAAAGCCATCTACTTTGAGGAGTCCGGTGGTCTGGGTGACCTGGATAAAGTGCAGAAGTACTAATACAGATACTGCTACAGAGAGCCAGGTGGGCTAGCATTTCTTGTTTTGTGTATTTGATGAAGAACCCCTGCGCAGGAAACCTTAGTTTGGAATTTTATTTTGCCTTTTTAATAAAAATGGGCTACCATGACCTTAAATATAGTTCCTGACTTGCTTGAATCACTGGAAAAACGCATCTACCATGAGAGCCATGCCATGACAACTTCCACCTACTGCAGATGATAGTTTATATGAATAGGAAGTGACTTTAGTCACAATCTAAGCAATCTTTCTACGCCTCTATTTAATTTCAAATCAGAAAAAAAATATATAATAGTTTATGGTCATGAAACGGCCATCTCTGCCTATGATAGCAAAATGCAAGAAATAGGGATCATTCATAGATACTTCAAGATTTCAAACTGAGAACCATGGTGGATGGTGATTTTTTTTTCAGGCTACCGTCACTGTCCACTAGCTAGCACTCAAAATGGTGGACACAGCCTCTGACTCTTCAGGTGCCTCTTCAAAGCCTGGGAGCCTATGAACCCTAGCTCTGCACTATATCATAGAGTTATGTGAAGATTGAGCTTCTCACAGGCTGCCCAGGACATACAGGCCTACATCCACTGACTACCCACCAGGGACAACTTTGAGAAGTATGTGCAACACCTGGAGCCCTCTTACAAAGCTGAATTGAATAAATTAAAATAGCTAAATAATACCCAAACATGTATCTCTGCCCCAGAAACCCAATATTTCCAGCTTGTGGACACTGATGAGGCTCAGGTGCAGCTACTATCAATCAAATGGACTATGTTATTTTAGTGATGGACAATATCACAAAAATTGGAACTTCCAAAAAAATGTTAGAATTTTGGATTTTCTGAAAGCTACCCGTTCAGGATCATAACTGCACATTACAGAGCACTTTCATTCCCGATTGGACTGCTCTCCTACAACTGAGTATCTTATTAATGGAAGGCTTAACGGTCTCAGACCTCAGAGTCTAGTCCCATCTTGGCTGGTAAGACATTATGAAAGCTGCCTAAAAATAGGATTTTTTATAACAGCTTACCTGTAAAATCCTTTTCTTGGAGTACATCACGGGACACAGAGCTGCATAGCCATTACTATGTGGGTTATATTCGACCATCAGGTGCTGGACACTGGTGTAATCAATTGAACAGGAAGTTCCCTCCCTATATAACCCCTCCCATACTGGGAGCTTCTCAGTTTTTGTAGCAAAGCAATAAGTGTCCCAATATCCCCAAACAAGGGGGGTGGGAGCTCTGTGTCCCGTGATGTACTCCAAGAAAAGGATTTTACAGGTAAGCTGTTATAAAAAATCCTATTTTCTTTATCGTACATCACGGGACACAGAGCTGCATAGCCATTACTATGTGGGATGTCCGAAAGCAATGCCCACTGAGGGGAGGGAGACAAACAACGCAGACCGCCCTCATACATGAGGAGCTATAACGCTGCTTGCAGCATACTGCGCCAAGAGGCTGCACCCTTTGTTCACCTGATAGGAATTAGTGAACGTACACCCAGACGACCAAGTTGCGGCCTTGCAAATCTGAGTCATAAAGGCTTGGTAATGCATCGCGCATAAAGCGCATACTATCCTGGTAGGGCGTACCCCAACAAGAAGCAGGGGGAATCCCACTCCTTAAACCACAAGCCTGAATAAAAAACCTGACGAATCAACATTGAACACAGTTGAATTAGACGCTGCCTGCCCTATCCTGGGCCTCCTGGTAGCGCAAATATCAGTCTTCCGTATCCGAGCAGCCGCTTCAGATAGGCCTTGCCATTCTTACGCTAACAAGAGAGAGTAACCCTCTTAATAGCTGATCTGAATACTGCCTACCCACACTAGGGTCTTCTGGCAGTACAATAAACACGTCATCCTTCTATATCTGAAAACTTCAGATAGATATTTAACTGCTCTCATCTCAATTGAAAGAAAAGCAATAACTCCTCCTTCTGTGAAACAAGGTTCTGAAAAAAGGGGAAGGTACGAATCTCCTGATTCAAATGAACACTAGATCCTTCTAGTGAACAAGGCTGGGTGAGGATTAACATCAACATCACCCTACCTGTAAAACAAATTAAGTATGGCTTTATGCCAAGAAAGTTGCCAATACTGAAACTCACTTGGAGGCTACCACAACTAAGAACACCAATTCCCCTGTTAAAGGATGAAGGGAAATATGGTGCATCGGCCCGAGGTACTGACCCTGTAAGCCGACAACACAAGACCCAATCCCCCGAGCACAAGGGCATCCAAACTGGCGGACTTATACACATCACCCCTTGAAGAATGGCTCAGATCAAGGAGCGTGAAGCAAGCGCCCTTGGAAACAAGGTTGAGATCAGATCCTTGACTGAACTTAAGGCTAGCTCCGTCGCCCTTCAAAATGTAGGAAGGCAAGAATTTTACCTATGCCATACTTCCAAGGATGCCACCATCTGGTTTCACACCAGGAACATGGGCTTTCCAGATCCTAGGCCATCTGGTCCTGGAAGCCAGCTCTTCTGTATGAATCAAGGGAATTACCGCTGATTCCGAAAATCCCAATCCACAAGAATGTGGGCTATAATAACCAGACCATAAATTCACCTGTTTGCAAGACAGAATGCAATACCCTCTGTGAAGTAGGCCTGGACAAGATGTAAGGGTTCCGGGTCCTCTACTACCACCCCTACTGCTTCTGCACAGTGAGGTCGTCTGGGTTATGCCGGAGAAATCAGGCCGGCTTCCGTTCGCCTCTGACGTTGCATAGAAGCCAAAAAAGTCGCGGCACTGGGGGGAGAGACACAAACCAGTGACAACTGGTCCCCCCGGATAACTAACACCTCTGTCCCGCATGCGGGTGGATCCCTTGTCCTTGACCCAAGCTGTTCAATTTCTTGTTGAACCTGGACACCAATACCTAAAAGTACAGGATACCCTTTCTGTGGCTTTGGCCAGAAAAAAAGGTCGGGGCGTAGAAGTCATTCTCCTGGAGACAATTGTTGACGGCTTCAGCAAATCGCCTGCCAATTCCATAAAATGACAATTGTCAATAGGCATGGCACAAGCTCCTCCTTGGTAGAAGTAGTAAATCACTAGTGTGGCATTGTCTGATTGAACTCTGACAGAACAATCCTGCCACCTAAACGTACAAGTCTTAAGTCAGATGCCCCATCGGTAGCTCTAGCTGACGGATAAGGCTCCCCTGGAGCTTGACTACTTTCCCTGGGCCGTGGTATTTTCCAGGCCTGGCAATCCCTTCTTAGTTAAGAACCACCAACAGAAATTCCAGCATATCACTGGGACCTGACCCCTTGGATAATGCTAGGTTAGGATCCACTCCTAGGCCAACAGAATAATGTTTATATCAGCCCTGAATAAAAGTTAGCATAGGGAACTGTGTTGAATGAAGCCAGCATCTTCCCTAGCACCTTAAGAAAAAAGGCAAAAGGTAAGGAACTGTTACTTGCTGTGACCCCATAGACCAGCTTCCCTTCGTACGGGAACACCGGTCTCGTCCCGGCAGGGGGGGTAGAGAGGGCAGCGTGCCACGGTCGGGCGCCTTCCGCCTCCTTGGGGCGGCCGCGGAATGACGGGCGGGTCCGGGGCCACAAAACTCATTTTTGGGCTGTGCCAAACCTTTCAAGCTTCTTGCTAAATGAAAGAAAGAATGTACCCTTAGACTGGGGTCCCAACCCAGTAGTTCCAGATACCTGACCTTGCTGGACACCCTTAGGTCCAGCCATGCTACTGACTGAATCATCAGCAGGAGTTTGTCTTGGTATGCCATTAGCGCTATACCCTGGGCCCTTAGACCTGCTAGAGGCGGGCCCTAGTACCCTGTCACCCTGGAACAGAGGCTAAGCCAAGGGGCAAGACCACAAACTGGAGATAGAGCTGTTCCCCTGCGACACACAGCCCATGTAAATAAACACATATATAAATGGCTTCTCACATGTGTATATGGCAAGTGCTTAAAGCCACATACCTCTATGGAAGCGTGTGTTCATGGACGCATATATTCATACAAGAATGGAACAAGCATCTAGCAAGCCAGCACGCGCTAGGAAAGTGTTATGCAACATTGTGCCGCATGTACCCATGCAGATACGTATTCCTATGCAAGCCCATGGCATCCTGTATAATTAAGGAGACTTAAATTATCATGGCTCATTAAGCAAACATGCAAAATCTAAGCCAACAAGCAATCTTTAAAGCGAACATGCATACTTATGCGATCCAGCATCTTTCATGCGATCAACATCTTATGCATCTTAAGCACTACTGTGCAGACAAGTACCCTTGTGGAACCAAGGCCTCTTGTGTGATCAAGCACCCCTGTGTGATCCAGCGTTTTTATGCAAACAAGCATCTTAATGCGACTTCAGGCATTTAAGCCTCTCTACGTGATCAAGTATCCGTGGGTACTCAAGGACTCGGTCGATCAAACAACCATGTGCGATCCAGCATATTTATGCATTTAAGCAACTTCATGCGACCCTTCAGGCATTACTGAGGAAACAAGCCTCTCTGTGTGCCCAAATATCCCTGGGTAATCCAGGACTCGGATGATCAGGCAACCATGTGTGACCCAGCATCTTTGTGCATTTAAGCGTCTTTATGCGACTTTAGGCTTTTCTCTGGAAACAAGCCTTTCTGTGTGCCCACATATCCTTGGGTAAATCAGGATTCTGGTGATCAGGCAACCCTGTGTGATCCAACATCTTTATGCATTCCAGCAACTTTATGCGATCTTATGCATTCCTGTGGAAACACAAAAACATGTTTTGTTACTTGTTTTTATCCAACATGCATTTATATGCGATCTTAGGCACCTTAATGTAACCAAGCATCCATATGTGGCTTTGTAAAAAACATGTGAAACCATACAGACAGAACCTGTAACTTTATGCGATCAACCATAAAACATGTTCTGTTACTTGTTTTTACCCAACATTTTAAACATACCAAACTCATGTATTTTATGCAAACATACGGATTGGTAAAAAGGAAGTTATCCTATGCAAATGTGTGTTTCCGCAAACATGCAATGTTAGCCAACTGTGCATCCCCCTGCATCTGGGTAACCTGAAGCCAACACCAAGAGAGAACCCTATGGGGGACTTTACTTTTTTTAAACTCCAGGGGTCTTGGCCGACCAGGCTGAGGAAGTTATATACAGCCAGAACCTGTGATAGGTTCCTCGTTAGCTGCAGCTGTAGCCTGTCCTAGGTCTTTTAATCCCCTTAATTAAGGAATTAGAGCAGGGAAAGGGGGCACGCCCTGTTTTTCCTGCTTACTGTGAGGCTGCTGAGAGTATAGCATTTAACCTCTTATAGACCCACAAATGCAATGCACAAAAAAAAAAAAAAACATATGCAGCGTGGCTGCATCTTTTCCCAAGGTTGGTGGCCAACACCTCCTCTGTAACCTAGACAGGGGGTGCTTTGGCTAGGCCGGCAATATCTCCTTAAAACCCCTCACCGGAGGGCCCAACTCTGGTGTCTCAGGGGAATACAAAGAGACTTGTTTTTTGGCGGTTTTCGCCGTCCCAGGCCCCTTAGGAGCCATGTCCCTGAGGACTGCTTATCGGGACACCCACCAATCAGACAAGGAAGGATCACTCTAAGGGTAACCCCTGAGTCCTCCTAGTCTGGACAGTTACTAAATCACTGTTGCTGGGCTACAGGGCTAATCCAATACACTCCACTGAGGAACCGAGTGTTCGGGGTTAAGGGGAGTCTTCGCTGGAGGAGACTGCTCTCTGCTGAGTCCACACCACCAAAAGTGCTCAGAGATACAGGAGTATGCCTGTGCTCTGTGTCCCACCTGCAGACTGACACTGCTGAGCTTTCCACTCACTGGCTGTCTGCTTCCGGGTAGGCGTCACAACGTATCCCACCCCTCCCCCAAAACGCGAGCGCCCGGAGACCAGCGAGGAGGAAGGGGGTGACTGCCCCAGGTAGGAGCACTAATTCGGGACTTAGCTAATTAACCCAGGCTGAAAGAAGAGAAACCGACAAGTAACAGCTTAACTTAACAATCAACCATGCAGTAGAAATGTAGGATCAGCCAGGGGATAACCATATGGGGAATAGCAGCCATCCTGTCTAATTTAGACATAGTGGTCAACATTGCCTCTGCCCATCAGCATAACAGGCCACCCATAGACCCCGAATAAACTGGAGGACCTACTGTCGGACCAAGTCCCGCAGGCCCCCCACTTACCTTTTCCACGCTGCAGGGTATTGCATAAGCAAGAGGCCCAATCTTCACCTTTCACCGTGGGTATTGCCAAAAGACCTTCAGGGACCGGGGTCCATCAGTAGGAACACCAACTCCCCTGGACCTATAGAGCACCCTGGCATCAGAAGCACTTAGCCATGGAATAGACCAGAGCTCTGGAGCCCAGAGTCCAGCCCTCAATAAGAGAGGCGTTATAAGCCAAACCTTGTTCTTCCACCGAGGCCCGGGTACCGTCCACTTTGGCTATGAAGCACCTTGGACGGATCCGGATTTATGGAGGCTTTTTACATCCAGCATGGATCCCTCCAGTGGAGCTCCTAAGAGCACATGTTCACTCGTGACCAACACCTTAGACACTGATGAAAAAACTGAGGAGCTTCCAGTATGGGAGGGGTTATATAGGGAGGGAACTTCCTGTTCAATTGATTACACCAGTGTCCAGCACCTGATGGTAGAATATAACCCACATAGTAATGGCTATGCAGCTCTGTGTCCCGTGATGTACGATAAAGAAATAAGAACCAGATCAATTCTGATGGAGTGCACTTCGTAAAGTGGAGGTTCACCCAAAAGCGAACCTCCGTTTTTCGGAACCCTCCTCCCCTCTGGTGTCACATTTGACATCTTTCAGAGGGGAGGGGGTGCAGATACCTGTATAAAACAGGTATTTGCACCACTTCCGGGTATAGACTCCCGCGGGAGTCCAGCCCCTCCATGTCACCCCCCGTTGTGTTCTGGGAAACACTTGGCTCCCAGAACACAACGGGGACCACTGGGAACTGCACAGCGTGACTTGCGCATGCGCAGTAGGGAACCAGGCAGTGAAGCCTCAGCGATTCACTTCCCGATTCCCTTACCGAGGATGGCGCCGTGGGAAGCCGAGATCCGAGCTACCACTCGGCTTCGGCTGCCGACGTCGCGAGTGACTTGGACAGGTAAGTGTTAATTTTTTTTCAAGTCAGCAGCTGCTGTATTTGTAGCTACTGGCTTTTAAAAATAAATGTTTTGAGGTGAACCCCCGCTTTAATGATTCTTCCAGATATACTCTGTCTAAGTGCAGAAAACTACATTTCCTGCTCAACGTCTATAAAGCCAGGAACAAGGTCTATAAAGCCAGGAACAATGGCCCAGATTCAGAGAGCCATTACGCCTGTCTAACTGGTGTTAGACTGGAGTAATTTCCAATTACGCGCGTTTTCTAGCTAGTTGAAAACCTCAAACCATGAATAGACGGCTGCAGGCTTCAATTCGACTGGATTACATGTTCATACGCCTTCGGCTCTACGCTGCAATAAAATTGCGGCCACTGGGTGGACTTCCCGTCGTTTTCCGCGTCTGGGTATGCAAATGAGCTTTTGCCAGCGATCCCCGAAATTACGATCTTCATTCGCAATCTCTTACGGCACCTTTAGTCATCTTTTTTTTGCGTAACACTATACCAGCTTTTTGCTGCTCTAATATTAGACAGCCCATGTTAAGTATGGCCGTCGTTCCCACGTCGAATTTCTACGTTTTCCGACGTCTTTTATTTTTTTTGGCGTAAGTCGTCCGGGAATAGGAATGTTCGTAAACGACACTACTCAAACAACGAATGACGTAACGGCGTGATTTCGCGCAATGCACGGCGGGAAATTTCTAAACGGAGCATGCGCAGTTCGATCGCCGCGGGGACGCGCTTAATTTAAATGCTTCACGCCCCCTAATCTCGTATTTTGATTACGCGGCGAGAAATAGACTACGCCGCCGTAGCGTACGGGCAAAAATCTACCAGAATTCGGTGTAGAGCCTGGTAAAATACGGCAGCGTAGAGTATTTCAATTACGCAGTGCAATATTAAGTGTATGTGAATCTGGCCCAATGTCTATAAAGCCAGCACACTAGGACTATCAGACCATAGTCTTCAGATCCAGTGATGACCGGGCTTTTGCCTGGCCAAACTCTCATCGGAATTCCAGCAGAGTAAAAGAGAACATGTTCTCAGTCTGACTTTTTCCATCGGAAATTCCGATCGTGTGTACGGGGCTTTAGACTCCTTTTCTTAACTGAGCTACTAGCTATAACTTTCTGACTACTCTCCTAGAAGTGTGCTTGGAACTACTGTTTACCTAGCAGCATATTCACTGCATCAACTGATCATGCAAATCCATGCTATGCTGGTCACTTGTAAGTTATCGCCATAAAGATGTCCTGTTGGTGCCTGGGGACCTTGTATGTACACTTAATTATTTTGAGCCTTTAGTATACCAACATGACTTTGGCCTGTTTCATTGAATGGACTTGTAATACTAATACAGCTCAATACTGTGAAACGTTTTGCAACTGAATACATGGTTTTGTATGGGTACTAATGTGGTTCATGAAAGTCCCCTTTAATCAAGTTTCCTCCGGATCTCTCCAAATATGGCACACTTGACAGATTAAGTACTGTATATGCATCCAATGAAAAGAAAACACATCTGTCCATTTGATATGCGTTATATGCACCCTGCTGCACATTGACCAGATTTTACTTGAGAGACAATTTATCTCTCTTTCAGGAAGTAGCCTATTTTCTGATTTTATGCTATTGTTTGGTTTTCAATAATCATTGCACATTATGCAAGTTTGAGGTTTTTGAACATGTTTCCTACATAATAGCTGTCAGCTGGAGAGGTACCTTCTACTGCTATCCCCACAAGGAACTCTTTCTTATACCTGAAGATGTGCCAGTAGCATTTTTTTTTCTCTCTTCCTCCTGACCCTCCTTCTCTTCACTATCCATCTAGGGTGTTACACATTCAGTATGATTGAATGGACATTTTACCGAACTCCTATCATAACTTATCCATGTGATAGGCAATTTTGTTTGAAGACACAAAAAAACAGAATCTTCAGAAGCATCTTGACCTTGCCAAAACAGAGAGGTGAAGTCACTTTTCAGGACATCTTTCTTTACTTCCATGCAGTCTTTGTTCTGAATCAAAGACTGGTTTCATAGCAAGACCACAAAGTTATGGGTCAAATAAGAGGAAGATCCTTATAATACTGAATCTCACTTATCTTCCCTGGACACCTCCTGCCCTGAGAATGAATAGGGTTACCCTACCTTCACCGGTAACTGTTATTCTACAGACACCGCAGAGCACTTACCTGGCCAAAGGTTTACTTTCTACAAGACTTGACAAGTTAATTATTTTCTTTGGAAACCTTGCATTTCCTCCTGTTCTGCACCACCCTCACTTAGTCATATGGCACAGGATTGAAGGGGTTCTGATCAATGGAGTACTACAACACGACAAACTACCTATGCAATCACAGATTTTGTCTTTTTGCCACAAATCAACAGACAGCAAGTTTAGAGTATTCCCAACTGCCCCAATACTTAAAATCACTATTATCACAGTACCAGATCATATACAGAATTGAAAAAAAAAATACTTCACTCAGGTTGACCTGAACATACTATTTCAATAACTTACAACCTTCTGCTTAAAGAAACTCACCCTCAAACCCCTAACTTTATTTTTTAACTGGGGAGGAGGAGCTTGGCAGTGGAATATGACTGGGATAAATCACAAGAACAACATTTTTAAATTCTATCCTTCTTTACATGCCCAACACTTCTCTATGAAACTATAAAACCGATTCCTCTGTACCATACACCTGCTGGAGGCACCTTTTAGCACCTGGGAACATGCCCCTTAATTACATAATTTTGGGACAAAATCCTGAAACTCTGCCATATGTTAACTGCCGACACTCTACCCAGTATCACTGAACTCACATTGGTATCTATGACCCTTAGATTTTATAAACATATCAAAAGACATCTGTTTTGTCACTTTCTTGTCTCTGCTTGTGCCATTATGGGCCAGATTCAGGAACAGTTAGGCTGGCGGATCCAGTGATCCGCCAGCCTAACTGTGACTTTGAGCCGGCGTTTTTGTTTTCTGTAACCAGAAAACAAGAAACGCCGGGTTGAAGCTCCGATGCGATCAGCGTAACTGAGTTTCGCCATCGCATCGTTACTTCAACTTAAAAATGGCGCCGGGGGCGTTCCCGCCGATTTCCGCTCAAAAAATATGTTAATGAGCGGAAATCGGCAATTCACGAGCGAATTCCGGCGCGACGCAATGACGGTACGACGTTTCCGGACGGGATATGCGGCGCGAAGATATACCTACATGGGGTTGGAGTATCCTATGTTAGGTATAGGCGTCGTCATCGCGTCGGGAAAAAAAAAAATCACGTTGCTTGCGTAAAAAGTTCATGAATGGGAATGTGACGTCATTGACGTTCATTCACAGAATTTGGAGCATGCGCACGGGGATGTTTTAACACTCGACGCATGCGCAGTACGTTCGCGGCGGGATCACGCTTCGTTTAAATACTACACGCCCCGTACCCGCCCAATTTGAATTCCGCCGGCTCATTTGCGATGCGCTGCCGCAACTTTAGGAGCAAGTGCTTCTTGAATAACAGCACTTGCTCCTAAAATTTCTGCAGCGTAACGCAAATGAGAAGCGTTACTCTGGAGCAAAGATGCTCCCATCTACCTGAATCTGGCCCTATATCTTGACACTGGCATAAAACAGACACATCCCTGCTTTCAGAGGTGCATGTGTAATAGACTTCATCTACCAGATGGAGCAGATGTTCTCCTAGGAAAGAGACACTACAGAAACATTTCCGATCATATGGTCCACATGGGTTTATTTCAAATACTCCACAGATTTCACATCACAATATATCACAGAATATTGCCCAAAGAAATATTGGAATCTTGTGTGACACTCCATCAGCCTCTCTCCTACCACCCTATCCATGTACACTCTTCATCAACACCCTTTTCCCATTTCCCTTCTCTTTTTCTCAATAAAAAAAAAAAAGAGATTTTTTAATACAGCTTACCTGTAAAATCTTTTTCTTGGAGTACATCACGGGACACAGAGCAGCATATTCATTACTATATGGGTTATATGGAGTACCTTCAGGTGTGGACACTGGCAATCTCAAACAGGAAGTCCCCTCTTTATATAACCCCCTCCCATAGAGGAAGTCCCTCAGTTTTGTAGCAAGCAGTATGCCTCCCAAAAATGTTCCCCAAAAGAGGGGTGGGAGCTCTGTGTCCCGTGATGTACTCCAAGAAAAAGATTTTACAGGTAAGCTGTATTAAAAAATCTCTTTTTCTTTCTCGTACATCACGGGACACAGAGCAGCATATTCATTACTATATAGGATGTCCGAAAGCAGTGCTTTAATGAGGGGAGGGAGATATCTTCCAAAAAAGGATTTAATTTAGAGGTATACTCAAATACTAATAAATCCAACTTAGACAAGAAATGTAAATCTCAAATCTAAATCAAGGGAGCCCCCTCAGATCCTGAATCCTTGAATCGCGGCCTGTAGTACTGCCTGCCCAAAGGCTGTATCCGCATTCCTTCTTACGTCCAATTGATAACAATTTTGTAAACATGTGGACTGACGACCACGCTGCTGCCTTGCATATTCGAGCCATAGAGATCTGATGATGTGCTGCCCAGGAGGTGCCCATGGCCCTGGTAGAATGGGCCTTTACCGACAAAGGAGGAGGCAACCTCTTCAAACCGCAGGCCTGAACGATTAATTGTTTAATCCATCTTGCGATGGTGGATCAAGCAGCTGCCTGACCCATCTTGGGCCCTTCCGGTAAAACGAACACCACATCTGTTTTCCGAACCTTCTCTGTAGCTTTAAGAGAGGCCTTTATGGCCCTGACAATATCCAACGTATGCAGCAACCCCTCCTTTCTAGAGGTGGGTTTTGGAAAGAAGGATGGAAGTACCACATCCTGGTTCAAGTGGAAACTGGATATAACCTTTGGTAGAAAGGAAGGATGAGGACAGAAACCCGCCCTATCCTTATGTAAAGTGAGATATGGTTCCTTACAAGATAAGGCTGCCAATTCCGATACTCTCCTGGCCGAAACTATGGCGATCAGAAATACCGACTTTCTAGTCAGTAAAACCAAAGGTACCTCAGCCAACGGCTTAAAGGGTTGTTTCTGTAGAGTTGACAGAACAAGATTTAAGTCCCATGGACAAAGTGGTTATTTGACCGGAGGATTAACACGTAAGACTCCCTGTACGAAGATCTTATCCAGCGAGTGGGCGGCCAGCGGCCTCTGAAACCACACTGATAAGGCTGAAATCTGTCCCTAGATCGTGCTTAATGCCAGGCCTTTATCCACTCCTAGCTGGAGAAAACGTAATACTCTATCAATGGTATACTTGCGGGAAAACCATCTCTTAGACTCACACCAGCCTACGTAGGCCCTCCAAACCCTGTAACAAATTACCCTGGAGGCCGGCTTTCTAGCCTTAATGAGGGTAGGGATTACCTGCCTAGACAGACCTCTACCCCTGAGAATCAGGGATTCAGCCGCCAGGCCGTCAAATTTAGACGCTGTAATGCAGGGTGGAGGATCGGGCCTTGTGAGAGTAGGTCTGGCCATAGAGGAAGAGTCCAAGGGCCTCCCGCTGCCAATTTCAGGACTAGTGAGTACCATGCCCTCCGGTACCAAGCTGGGGCTACCAGGATAACCGGCCTGTGCTATGATCCTGCGCAACAGGCGGGGTAGTAACTGCAGCGGGGGAAATGCATATAAAAGTTATGATTGATGCCACGGGCAAACCAACACATCGGTTCCGCAGGCCATAGGGTCCCTCGTTCGAGACATGAACCTGTCTAGCTTCTTGTTGAATCCTGATGCCATGACATCCACGTCTGGCACTCCCCACTTCTGGCAGATTGTCTGAAAAACCTGTGGATGCAGAGACCACTCCCCCGGCGACAGGGTTTGGCGACTTAGGAAGTACGCCTGCAGGTTGTCCACCCCGGGAATGAATGTCGTCGATATGCAGGGTACATAAACCTCTGCCCACCGAAAAACCAAGCTCATCTCACTCTGAGTGGCTTGACTCTTGGTTCCCCCTTGGTGGTTCACATATATGCCACCGCTGTGGCATTGTCTGAATGACTTCTCACCGAGGACCCCTGTAATCTGGATGTCTATGCCAGGAGGGCTAGCCGAGCCGCTCTGATCTCCCAGACATTGATGGGCAGATGCCTCTCCGCCTCTGCCCAAGTTCCTTGGCGAGTGAACCCGTTCAAGACCGCTCTCCAGCCTTCCAGACCACTGGGCAGAAAGACTCCCCTTCAGAAGGTTCTGAGGGTTTAACCACCAGCATAGACTCTGCCGGACCTTTAATGACGGCGTCAAAGGAAACTCCAAGGCCTTTGCTCCCTTGCTCCAAGCTGCTAGAATTGCTGTCTGTAGGACGCGAGTGTGGAAGCGTGCGGTATCGCCTCGAACATGGCCATTAGTTTGCCTAGTAATCGCATACATAGGCGAATAGTTGGTTCTCTTTTGCTTAGAACCAACTGAATCAATCTTTTGATAGCCTCGACCTTTACCAGGGGCAGGAACACCCATCTTCTGTTCTGTGTCTAATCTCATGCCGAGATATTCCAACTGCTTTGTAGGTTGAAATGCTGATTTTTCCCCGGTTTAGGACCCAGCCGAACCTCTCGAGGTACTGAACCATGAGGGCTACTGCGCATTCCACCAAGGAAGCAAGTGATCTATGATTAAGAGGTCGTCCAGGTATGCTAGGACCGAGACCCCTTGGATCCTTAGACTGACTAGAATTGGAGCTAGGACCTTCGTGAATACCCGGGGGCCGTAGCCAGCCCGAAGGGGAGCGCCACGAATTGGAAGTGACGCTGTATCACTGCGAAGCGTAAAAAAAAAATATTTGATGTGGCTGAAAGATTGGTACATGAAGGTAACCATCCTTTATGTCTATAGAAGCCAGATCCTTCTGGAGTGTGGCGGCTGACCGAACGGATTCCATCCGGAAAGAGCGAACCCTTAGGTAAGCATTTAAACCTTTTAGGTCCAAAATTGGTCTGACATCGCCGATGGGCTTTGGTATGACAAACAGATTGGAATAGAAACCTAGCCCCTGTTCTTGGGCTGGTACCTCTACCATTATGCCCTGGTAAAGCAGATGATCCAATGCCGCCCGCATTGAGGCCTTCCTTGTGGAGGAAACTTTAGAAATTCTAATCTGTAGCCTGTGGCCACAGATGATCGGACCCCCTCTGTCGGGGATCGATACCATGGCCCCTTGCCCCCAGAGGCCTGTCCTTGCGATCCATTGTTAAAAGTTTGATCGCGCAGGAGGTCCGATACTGCCTGGAATTTGAGAGCCCCGGAACAGGGGGGAGCTGCCTTTTAAACGCAGGACCCCAGAACTTCTTTTGACTGGTAAAAGGGTACTTTTGCCACTTGAAACAGTCTGAATGTATTTATCCAGATCTTTCCATGGAAGGGAAAACCTGCCAGTAGTCTTTTGCATGGGGCTCGGCCGCCCAGTTCTTCAACCATACGAGCCTTCTCATATGCACTAAAAATAGTGACAAACGAGACGCCTGCTGGATGGAGTCTTTTATAGCCTCTACCGCAAAGCACAGAGCTCTGGGAATATCCAATAACTCCTCTGCCTATTGGGCAGGGATGTCTTTAAGCATCTGTTTTGTCTGGTCCTTTAACGCCTGACAAAACTCCAATTGCAGCCACTGCTGGCTGTACCACTGCTCCTGCCGTAGCAAAGGATGCTAGAAAAAGTGTCTCTAAACGTTTATCGACCGGGACCTTAAACATTTGTATGTTTCCCCTCAGGCCAGTTAATGATTTATTCACCCATGAGATGGCTGCGTCCACAGTTGGGAGCGCCCCTTTCTTAGAAAAATGTATTTTCCATAGGGTAAATAACAGAAAACCTTCCAGGCGGTCTCCCATCCAGGCACTAACCAGGCCCGACCCTGCTTAGCCTCCGAGATCAGACGAGATCGGGCGCTTTCAGGGTGATGTGGCCTCAAGGACCTCACGGGTAGTTGAAAAGCAGCGCCCGAACCGGGACTTGAACCCTGGACCCCCAGACCAAAAGTCTGATGCTCTACCGACTTAACCATCCGGGCCCTTTTAAAGAGCAATTGGTCAGGGGAAAGAGTGCCTGAAGCACAAATATTTCCTGGCAGACGTGCATAAAGACTACCCTATCGACAGCTTTAGGCGGCAGAAAAAGTTCTGTCCGGTCGTCCCAATCCTGGAAAAACCAATTCCTCTAACAGAGGATGGACCGGAAAAGCTGCGTTGCTCAAAGGCGCTTTTAAAAGAACTCAAAGAGGATACCGCAGGAACCTGAGGCTCTGGAAATGGCAAATTAAATGCCGAGCGGACCATGTCTGTCAAAGACTGGACCCACAGACTCTCCGTCTGGGAGGCTGAAAACGATTCTTCAGTGGTAGATCCTTCCTCTAGGTTCTGGTCCAACCAATCCTCCTGAAATTCTAATTCCTCCGGAGAGAGAATCTCAGCATCCGAGGATACACCTCTTGGCGATGGGGATCTAGTCCGCTTCTTGCCAGAAAAAGAGCCAGCGATCATAGCTGTTAACTTTTTTCTCTAGCCCCCCTAGGGTGACGGCTAGCATCTCCTCTGTGATAACACAGGGTTGGGCTTATCCAAGGTGACCCCTATAGGAATAACCTGTGGGGAAAGTATTGGCATATCATCAGAACCAGAGGAGGAACCCCTTTGTCTTTGCCTTTTCTTTTCTTTTTTTTTTTGTGTTTTGATCCTGAACCTTTGGAAGCCATAATATAAAACCGAGGGACTCCGCCTACAACAACAGACTGTTATAGCCAGGAGTACAAAAAATAAGGTTTAGGGGACAATAGGATCACTAATGCCCAAAAACGGTGGGGCTCAGTATGTTTTCCTTTATAATATTATTGTTTTTCACAACATACAGCCCCACCCCCAACACGTTTGCCAGCATTCAACCTGTTGCCAAGGGGATTTTTTGGCTTAACAAAAAGTATTGGAGCTGACTCCAGCATGTAGTACCCCTTCTCGCCACCGGGAGTCACTGTGCTGCCAGCTCTACGTCCTCTCTCTTCCAGCTCAGCTTTGAACTCAGCTAAGATCGTGCCTGCTGTGTATAACAGCAATTGAAGGCACGCCCACTCTACACTGCAGTCACGCTCCCCGCCCCCCCCCCCCCCTCCCGAACGGCGCGAACATTTTTCTATATGCATGCGCGCGCGCGACTGTCGGGGGAGGAGAGCCCAGGAGGAGACGCACTCTGGAGCCCAGGAATGCAGGCTGGAGGACGCATCAGGCGGCAGATTTGAATCCCGGCTAGGTAAGGCTTAAAACAGGCCCCTAAGGAGTCCCTTTAGCCTAGAGACAGATCTCTCTCTTTTTTTTTTTTTTTTTTTTTAAAAAGACCTTCAACCAGCGAGCAGCAGGTAGCTAGCAAACATACATAGATAGGTAGGGGGATCAAGTGATGGGGGGGGAACATTTCAGGCCATCCTGTCCATCAGACATAGTGACCATGGTGCCAATGCAGAGCATACTCAGGCTACCCCCCTTAAGATCTCCCCTGGAGAGCCTGCTGTCGAACCAAGTCCCGCAGGCTCCCCTCTTACCTGCTCCATGCCGCAGGATGTTTGCAAAACGGTCCAATCTTCTCCCATCTCCGTGGGTAGCGTAGTAGACCTTCAGGCCCTGGGGTCCTGGAAGGAACCGACTGTCCTGGACCTATATAGCACCCTGGCAAACAGGATCTTTTGGTTTAGAAAACTCCAAGTCCTGGGCCCAGGGTCCAGCCCTCTAGAGAGGAGCATTATAGGCAAAACCCCACGGTTTGGGGCCCGGGTACTGTCCACTTTGGCACTGAGGCTCCTTGGACAGATCCAGTTAGCCCACCTTAATCCCAAGGATGTGGAGGCAAAGCTATTCCGTGACCAACACCTAAGACACTGGCGAAAAAACTGAGGTACTTCCTCTATGGGAGGGGGTTATATAGGGAGGGGACTTCCTGTTTGAGATTGCCAGTGTCCACACCTGAAGGTACTCCATATAACCCATATAGTAATGAATATGCTGCTCTGTGTCCCGTGATGTACGAGAAAGAAAAGTATATATTTTCTGTATTCAAAACAAAATGTGGGAAAATAGGCCTAATTTCACACTCTCGGCGCTAATGGGGTATAGGTATTTACAGTTCTGCAAATAAAATTATGTATGTCCTATATCTAGGACATGAATAAAGCAGCTGCTCAAAATAAAACAAAACATATACACATAGTAAAATAATGATAAAAATAGTGATAAAAATCATCAAAGGTCTTTATCAATAAAATACAGCAGCGCTAGTGATCAGGGCACAGTTCAAATCCGATCACTCATTCACATTCAAAGAGATAAATGAAAGTAAGAAAGTTCTCCAGAGCTCAGAGGGTGCACAAATATTCCATGACAAAAAAGGGGTGCTCTTCAAGACAATTTCAACTGTCCATGATTGGTGACATCACTCGTGAGCCGAACAAAGCATGCGAAGATCCTGTGACAATGTCCCCTCAAGGATGTCTACTCACCAAATTGATGTTATAACAGGCTTTGAACAGTAATGTCAACGGATTCCCTCTTCCTCATGGAGATGATATTCCAGCAGCATGCGGTACTCCCAATGACCATCCGGTGTCAGGGCACATAAAAAAAGCTCGATATGGTGTGATACCATTTGAAAAACTTTTATTTTAACGTGCTGTATTTTATTGATAAAGACTTTTGATGATTTTTATCACTATTCTTATCATTATTTTACTATGTGTATATATTTTCTTTATTGCTCTCTCAGCCCATCTATTTTTATTATTCCCCCTGTTTAAAATCTGTCTGCTGGGAATCCGTCCGACATGTCTGCTGGTTAGTACGCTAACCAGCAGACATATCTGCTCGCACATTCGTCGAATAGATTCGACGCATGCGCGGAAGTGTTTTACTTCCCGGTGCGGTGACGTGGCGACGTCAACGTCACCGCCACGTCACCGCGCTGTCTGCCGACGGGGATTTTGGTTTGATCGTGTGTACAGCGATCAAACCAAAACAGCCCAGCAGACAAATCTGCTCAAATTGGTCTGCCAGACCGATTTGAACAGATGTATTTGGTCGTGTGTACGCGCCCTAAGAGGGAAGTTTTAGGGAAAAAAAATCCACATCCCCCTGCATATATAACACGCATGCACAGTTTACCCCGTATTTTCAGGGTAAAAAGTGAGTGTTATACGCCAATAAATACAGTATATTGCACATTCACATCAGACATTTACCTGTAGAGCAAAAGATCCTAAACCTTATATTCACGGGGAAAGGATGAAACATACCATGCTCTACTTGTTTCTTATCTTTGTGGTGTCACATGGTATTAAACAGATATGCTATAACCAGCGGCGTAACCAGAGTTATGGGCGCCCGGGGCAGAACTATTTTTTTTCGCCCCCCCCCCCCCCCGGCGCTAGCACATGACCACATACACCCAATCACAGGGCGCCATCTGCCGCAAAATGGTGGCCGCGTACCGTACTCGCTCGGGACACAGTACAGTAGGGGTGCAACGGATCAGAAAACTCACAGATCGATCCTCAGATCAGGAGTCACGGATCGGATCATTTTCGGATCAGCAAAAAAAAAAAGACAAACATACGTTTTGTCTTTTTGTTTATGACATTAGTAATAATAGGCTAGCCAGTAGTTTAACATTGTCCCCATGTGACATTAGTAATAGCCAGTAGAACAACATTGCCCCCACATGACATTAGTAATAGCCAGTAGTATAACATTGCCCCCACATGACATTAGTAATAGCCAGTAGAATAAAATTGCCCCCACATGACATTAGTAATAGCCAGTAGAATAACATTTTAGCATTGCCCAACGTGATTCAACTCACATGTTGCAGTCTTGCAGAAGCATCAGCACACGCTCTGGTAGGAAGAGATCCACAAGCAGAGTAGTGATGACGTCATCGCCAGGGGCGTTGCTAGGTGCCAAAAAGACCAGGGGCTACAGCCCGAAGCCAAGCCAAGCCATCACCGGGGGGGTGCGGCCGGTAGAGTGGCGCAGGGTGACCTACCTGACACATACCCTGACATAACCTGCATACACTGACTGACGAGATGTGGCATGGTGCGGCGGGCATACATCTGGACACATTAGGCCAGAGGAGGCTCAGGAGCTGTGGAGACACCGGAGAGCCCCCGAACCGAGCAGGGATATCGCATTGTGGCAGCACGTGCATCTCTGGACCCCTTTTACATTACACAGCACTGGTCCCCTTTTACATTACACAGCACTGCACCTCTGGACCCCTTTACATTACACAGCTCTGGTCCACTTTTACATTATACAGTACCCTGCACCTCTGGACCCCTTTTACATTACACAGCACCGCACCTCTGGACCCCTTTGACATTACACAGCACCGCACCTCTGAACCCCTTTGACATTACACAGCACCACACCTCTGGACCCCTTTAACATTACACAGCACTCTGGACAGTGGCGGCTGGTGCTCAATTTTTTTTTTTTTTGGGGGGGGGGGGGGCGCAAACGAAAAAAAAACAAACAAAAACAATTGCAGCCTCACTGGGCCCATCAATTATCACCACTGTGCCATGCCATCAATTGTCACCACTGTCCCATCAATTGTCATCACTATGACATCAATTGTTACCATTGTGCCATCAATTGTCAACCACTGTGCCATCAATCGTCACCACTGTGCCACCAATTGTCACCACTGTGCCCATCAATTGTCACCACTGTGCCCATCAATTGTCACTGTCCAGACATCCATCCACCTCGGAGCTTTATATTATAACCTGCTGGGACTTGTAGTTCTCCATCGTCTCCTGGGGCTCAGGTGCATGCGATCCACCATCTTTGTTCAGTTTTTCTCACTGCTGGGACTTGTAGTCCCATAGATGGTGGATTGCATGCACCTGAGCCCCAGGAGACGATGGAGAACTACAAGTCCCAGCAGGTTATAATATAAGCCTCCGAGATGGATGGGTGTCCGGACATCCATCCACCTCGGAGACTTATATTATAACCTGCTGGGACTTGTAGTTCTCCATCTTCTCCTGGGCTCACAGTGCATGCAATCCACACCCATCCACCTCAGAGCCTTATTGTATGTATAACCTGCTGGGACTTGTAGTTCTCCAATCTCCATCTTCTCCATGAGCCCCAGGAGAAGATGGAGAACTACAAGTGCCAGCAGTCTTACTAAAATGACAGGCTCTGAGGTGGATAGGTGGGGATCAGGCAGTGCACCCCTTTAGATTTACACCGATACCCCCCCCCCCGTTTCTCTCTCTCCCCCCTGCGGTACAGGAGAGTGTTTTACTTACCTTGCTGGCGATGGAGAAAATCAAACTTGCCACTGCCGCCGCGCTGTAAACACGTGTTCCACGGCCAATCAGCGCAGCACAGAGGTACAGCGCCTCCCACTCCACCGCCTGCCAATCGGTGCTCCTGCGCCGTTATGTTTTTTTTCAGCCCTTCCGCCTGGTTGGCTGGTGTTTCCCGCCACTCCCACATCAAGGGAGACAGACAGTTCCACCAGCTAACCAGGCGAAAGGGCTGAAAAAAAAACTCATCGCGCACCGCCGCCGGGTGTACCAAGATGGCCAACCACTCCGGAGCTAGGCCAAAGCCACGGCCTTTCCTAAGGCGGCGGCGGTGGCCGCGCGTTCCGCCGATCTGTGACACGGACGCCAGGATTTCGCCCCCCGCAATTTTTCACCCGGTGCGACAGCCCCCCCCCCCCCCCCGCTACGCCAGTGGCTATAACATGCTCTGATTTGTATGCATCAAATAAAATATGATTCATCACATTATGTAATGTCTTTGCCGATAAGGAAATCATATATTTAAATGTTCATTCCTTCCTTTTTCTGTATAATGCTAAAACTCAATAAACAGAGATTACGTATCAAAGAATATAGTTGACTGCACTTTAGCAATTTAGATGAGAAAGATGCTGCATGAGAGGCCCCAAATATCTAACAAAAAGTTCATCATTGCTGTAGGTTAAATAAGTAATAAAGCATTTTTTTTTTTACATCAAAACAACCCCTTTAAGATCTTTCCATATTACCTTTATTTTATGGCATGTTATTTTAATGTTATTATGGAAGCCACACAGAATTGTGCTACTGCTTCCACTGCAGACAGATTTGGCATATACATTATATACAGAATGCTTGGTGATGGGTTAAGACAACCTCGTTTTTTGCAGTTTGTATTAAAAGCCCAGGCATTGTCTTACATTATTTATGTTAACAAGCTGGATCTATGGCAGATTTTCTCCTAGGACTGTAGCAGCATTAACCTTGGCACAGTGTCTGCACAGGATTCCAGGAGAGGCCTGTTCAGCACAGTCTAATGTTCTCTCCATCAAGGTGTCAGGAAACTATAAGGTATTAGTTTACCGGCAAGCGGTGGACATCTATTCCTGCCACTGACAGTGATGGGGCCATTGTGTTTTGATTTAGATTGACACTGCTAATCTGCATGCTAGACACTGGGAGATTGAGAGGCTTGTTGTTGACTGTACTCACTTGTACAAGGAATAGCCTAATCAAACATTAAATGCTTACCTTTGTGACCTTAGAAAAAGAGTGAGAAATTTTTCCTCTTTAAATGCTTCTAGGATTTCAAGAAAAAATTCACTTAAAATTAGTTCACTGCTAATAAGCATATAGGGCCAGATTCACGAACAGTTAGGCTGGCGGATCGAGTGATCCGCCAGCCTAACTGTGACTTTGAGCCGGCGTTTCTGTTTTCTGTAACCAGAAAACAAGAAACGCCGGGTTGAAGTTCCGATGCGAGCAGCGTAACTGAGTTTCGCCATCGCATCGTTACTTCAACTTAAAAATGGCGCCGGGGGCGTTCCCGCCGATTTACGCTCAAAAAATATGTTAATGAGCGGAAATCGGCAATTCACGATCGAATTCCGGCGCGACGCAATGACGATACGACGTTTCCGGACGGGATACGCGGCGCATAGATATACCTACATGGGGTTGGAGTATCCTATGTTAGGTATAGGCGTCGTCATCGCGTCGGGAAAAAAAAAAAAAAACGTCGCTTGCGTAAAACGGTCATGAATGGGAATGTGACGTCATTGACGTTCATTCACAGATTTTGGAGCATGCGCACGGGGATGTTTTGACACTCGACGCATGCGCAGTACGTTGGCGGCGGGATCGCGCTTAGTTAGCATGCTACACGCCCCGTACCCGCCCAATTTGAATTCCGCCGGCTCATTTGCGATGCGCTGCCGCAACTTTAGGAGCAAGTGCTTCGTGAATGACAGCACTTGCTCCTAAAATTTCTGCAGCGCAACGCAAATGAGAAGCGTTACTCCAGAGCAAAGATGCTCTGGACTACCTGAATCTGGCCCATAGCATGTACTGTCTATATGCACTTTGTATTTTAAATTTTGAGCTGCAGAAGAAAAAAAACACCTAAAGTTGAACTTGGTTCCAAGTATAGTGCCTTGAAAAAGTTTTCACACCTCTTGACATTTTCCACATTTTGTCATGTTACAACCAAAAATGTAAAGGCATTTAATTGGGGTTGTATGTGATAGACCAACACAGTGGCACATAATTGTGAAATGGAAGGAAAATGATAAATGCTTTTCAATTTTTTTTCACAAATAAATATCTGAAAAAAAGTGTGGCATGCATTTGTATTCAGCCCCCTTTACTGCGATACCCTTAACCACTTCAATACCGGGCTTTTATACCCACCTCAATACCGGGCCTATTCTGGCACTTCTCTCCTACACGTACAAATCATCATTCATTTGCTAGAAAATTACGCAGAACCCCCAAACATTATATATTTTTTTTTTTTAGCAGACACCCTAGGGAATAAAACGACTGTCATTGCAACGTTCTATCTTGCACGGAATTTGCGCAATAATTTTTCAAACGCCTTTTTTTGGGGAAAAAAATTTCATGGATTAAAAAAAAAAAAAAAAAAAAACAGTAAAGTTAGCCCAATTTTTTTGTAAAATATGAAAGATTATGTTACACCGAGTAAATAGATACCCAACATGTCACACTTTAAAAAAGGGATTTTTAAATACAGCTTACCTGTAAAATCCTTTTCTTGGAGTACATCACGGGACACAGAGCGGCATATTCATTACTATGTGGGTTATATGGAGTACCTTCAGGTGTGGACACTGGCAATCTTCAAACAGGAAGTCCCCTCCCTATATAACCCCCTCCCCTAGAGGGAGTCCCTCAGTTTTGTAGCAAGCAGTATGCCTCCCAAAATGGTCACCCAAAAGAGGGGTGGGAGCTCTGTGTCCCGTGATGTACTCCAAGAAAAGGATTTTACAGGTAAGCTGTATTTAAAAATCCCTTTTTCTTTCTCGTACATCACGGGACACAGAGCGGCATATTCATTACTATGTGGGATGTCCGAAAGCAATGCTTTAATGAGGGGAGGGAGACATCTTCCAAAGAAGGATTCAATTTAGAGATAAACTCAAATCATAATAATAATTCCAACTTAGTCAAGAAAAAACTTTTTTTTTTTTTTTTTTTTATAACCAAGGGTGTTTCTGATCCCGAGGATTTCAAACTGCAGCCTGTAGTACTGCCTGACCAAAGGCAGCATCTGCATTTCTTCTCACGTCTAGTTGATAAAACCTTGTAAACGTGTGGACTGATGACCACGTTGCCGCCTTGCATATCTGAGCCATAGAGATCTGATGGTGTGCTGCCCAAGAGGCGCCCATGGCCCTGGTAGAATGGGCCTTTACCGACAACGGAGGAGGCAACCTCTTCAACCCGTAGGCTTGAATGATTAATTGTCTAATCCATCTCGAGATGGTGGATTTTGCAGCTGCCTGCCCCTTCTTGGGGCCATCTGGTAGAACGAATAACACATCTGTTTTCCGGATCTTTTCTGTAGCTTTAAGATAGGCCTTCATGGCCCGGACAATATCCAAGGTATGCAGCAACCCCTCCTTTCTAGATGTAGGTTTTGGAAAGAAGGATGGAAGTACCAAATCCTGGTTTAAGTGAAATTTGGATATAACCTTTGGTAGAAAGGAAGGATGGGGCCGGAGAACTGCCCTGTCCTTATGCAGAACAAGATATGGTTCCTTACACGATAAGGCTGCTAATTCTGACACTCTCCTGGCCGAAACTATGGCGACCAAGAAAACCAATTTTCTTGTCAGTAAGAGTAAAGGAATCTCAGCCAAAGGCTCAAAAGGCTGTTTCTGTAGAGTGGACAGGACAAGATTTAGGTCCCAAGGACAAACTGGTGACTTGACAGGAGGATTAATACGCAAGACCCCCTGTAAGAAGGTCTTTACCAGCGAGTGGGTGGCCAGCGGCCTCTGAAACCACACTGACAGAGCTGAGATCTGTCCTTTGATTGTGCTTAGTGCCAGGCCTTTATCCACTCCTAGCTGGAGAAAACTTAACACCCTATCAATAGTATATTTGCGGCAATTCCATCCTTTGGATTCACACCAGCCTATATAGTTCCTCCACACCCTGTAATAAATTACCCTGGAGACCGGCTTTCTAGCCTTAATCAGGGTAGGGATTACCTGCCTAGACAGACCCCTACCCCTGAGAATCAGGGATTCAGCCTCCAGGCCGTCAAATTTAGACGCTGTAATGTAGGGTGGAGGATCGGGCCTTGTGAGAGTAGGTCTGGTTGTAGAGGAAGAGTCCAAGGGTCTCCCACTGCCATATTCAGGACTAGTGAGTACCAAGCCCTCCGGGGCCAAGCTGGAGCTATTAGAATGACTGGCTTGTGCTCCACTCTGATCTTGCGCAACAGGCGGGGGAGTAACTGTAGTGGAGGGAATGCATATAGAAGTTTGAATTGATGCCAAGGGCAAACCAACGCATCGGTTCCGCAGGCCATAGGATCCCTCGCTCGCGACACGAACCTGTCTAGTTTCTTGTTGAACCTGGATGCCATTATATCTACGTCTGGCGTTCCCCACCTCTGGCAGATTGTCTGAAAGACCTGGGGATGCAGAGACCACTCCCCTGGCAACAGACTCTGGCGACTTAAGAAGTCTGCCTGCAGGTTGTCCACTCCGGGAATGAATATCGCTGACATGCAGGGTACATGAACCTCTGCCCATTGAAAAATCAAGTTCACTTCCCTTTGAGCGGCCTGGCTCCTGGTTCCCCCTTGGTGGTTTATGTATGCCACCGCCGTGGCATTGTCTGACTGGATTCTCACCGGGAACCCCTTTAATCTGGAGGTCCACGCCAACAGGGCTAGGCGAGCAGCTCTGATTTCCAAGATATTGATGGGGAGCTGCCTCTCTGCTTTCACCCAAGTTCCCTGGCGGGAGAACCCCTCGAAGACCGCCCCCCAGCCTGCCAGGCTGGCGTCTGTGGTAACTACCTTCCAGACAACAGGGCTGAAGGATCTTCCCTTTAGAAGGTTCTGAGGGTTCAACCACCAGGCCAGGCTTTGTCGGACCCTTGATGATAGCGTCAAAGGGGACTCTAAGGCATGTGCCCTCTTGCCCCAGGCTGCTAGAATGGCTGCCTGTAGGACGCGAGTGTGGATCTGAGCGTATGGTACTGCCTCGAATGTGGCCACTAGCTTGCCTAGTAATCGCATACACAGGCGAATAGTTGGTCTTTTCTTGTTTACAACCAACTGAACCAACCCCTTGATCGCCTTGATCTTTACAAGGGGCAAGAACACCTTTTGATGTTCTGTGTCTAACCTCATGCCGAGGTATTCCAACTGCTTTGTAGGCTGGAATGCTGACTTTCCCTGGTTTAGGACCCAGCCGAATTCTTCGAGGTACCGAACCGTGAGGTTTACTGCCTTTTGCAGACCCGTCCGTGAGTGATCTATGATTAAAAGGTCGTCCAAGTATGCTAGGACTGTGACTCCTTGGATCCTTAAATTGGCCAGAACTGGGGCTAGAATCTTCGTGAATACCCGGGGGGCCGTGGCCAGCCCGAAAGGGAGCGCCCTGAATTGGAAGTGTCGCTGCCCCACCGCGAAGCGTAAAAACCTTTGATGCGCCTGAAAGATTGGTACATGAAGGTAAGCATCTTTTATGTCTATGGAGGCCAGAAAATCGTCTTTCTGAAGCGCGGCGGCTGCTGACCGGATGGATTCCATCCGGAAGGAACGCACCCTTAGATAACCGTTTAACCTCTTTAGGTCCAAGATTGGCCTGACATCGCCGTTGGGCTTTGGTATGACAAAGAGATTGGAATAGAAACCTAGGCCTTGCTCTTGGGCTGGCACTTCTATAATTACGTCCTGGCAAAGCAGGTGATCCAAAGCTGCCAGCATTGAGGCCTTCCTTGCTGGATCCCTCGGTAGCCTTGATTCTTGAAAATGAGGCGGAGGATATCTTAGAAACTCCAGTCTGTAACCTGTGGTTACAGATGCCCGGACCCAATTGTCGGGGATCTTGGCTTCCCAAACTTCTGAGAAGAGACGAAGCCTTCCCCCCACCCTTGAGAGTGGGGGCGCCCCTTCATAATGCAGACTTAGGGGCTGTCTTTGACGGCTTGCGATACCACGGCTTCTTACCCCCAGGGGTCTGTCCTTGCGATCTACTGATAACGTTGGATCGTGCAGGCGGCCGTCGATACTGCCTGGAATTAGAGGGCCCCGAGACAGGAAAAAACTGCCTCCTAAATGTAGGAGCCCGGAATGTCTTTTTGACCGGTAAAAGGGTACTCTTGCCATTTGAAATAGTCTGAATATATTTATCCAGATCTTCTCCGAAGAGTCGTCCTCCATGGAAGGGAAATCCTGCCAGAAGCTTTTTGCATGGGGGCTCCGCCGCCCAGTTCTTCAACCATAAGAGCCTTCTCATGTGCACCAAACATAGTGATAAACGAGAAGCCTGCTGGATGGAATCTTTTATAGCATCTACCGCGAAACACAGAGCTCTGGGAATGTCAGCAAACTCCTCTGCTTGTTGGGTAGGCATGTCCTTTAACATCTCTTTTGTCTGGTCTTTTAATGCCTGACAAACTCCAATTGCAGCTACCGCTGGCTGCACCACTGCTCCTGCCGTAGCAAAGGATGCTTTTAAAAGTGTCTCTAATCTTTTATCAACCGGATCTTTAAACATATGTATGTTTTCCACCGGGCAAGTTAGTGATTTATTCACACATGAGATGGCTGCATCCACTATTGGGAGCCTCCACTTCTTGGAGAATTTTTCCTCCATGGGATAAATGACCGCAAATCTTTTCGGTGGCAGAAAAATCCTGTCCGGCCGTACCCAATCCCGAAAGATCAATTCCTCCAAGAGAGGATGGACCGGAAAAACTGCGTTGCTTAACGGGGCTTTCAAAGAGCCCAGAGAGGATACCGGAGGAACCTGAGGTTCTGGCAATGGTAAACTAAATGCCGAGCGGACCATGTCCGTCAAAGACTGTACCCACAGTCTCTCTGTCTGGGAGTCTGAAAATGGTTCCTCAGAGGTAGACCCCTCCATCCCTGAACCCTCTTGGTTCAGGTCCAGTTGATCCTCCTGTGATTCTAATTCCTCCGGAGAGAGAATCTCAGCATCTGAGGATACACCCCCTGGTGATGGGGATCTAACCCGTTTCTTACCAGGAATAGCTCTAGCGATCAATGCCGCTATTCTCTCTTCTAGCCCCCCTAGGGATACGGCTAGCATCTCCTCTGTGATAAACACAGGGCTGGGCTGATCTGGGCCAGCCTCCGCACCAGATCCCCCTAATGGCTCATCCAAGGCGCTCCTTAAATTAATAAGCTGCGGGGAAAGAATCGGCATATCAGAATCAGAAAGGGAACCCTTTTGTTTTTTGGTCTTTTTTGTACCCTTTGACCCCGAACCCTTGGAAGCCATAATACAAAATCGAGGTACTCCGCCCACACAACAGACTGTAGTGGGCAGGAGTACAAATTTCAGAGTTTAGGGGAGAATAGATCACTTAGTGTCCCCAAAAACTGATGGGCCCGTATGTTGGTTTTTTCTTTTTTTTTTTTTTTTTTAAATAATTATATATTATATATTATATATTTTCCTTGACAACATACAGTGACCCTAATTTAAGTTTGCCAGCCTCCAACCTGCTGCAAAATAAGGGGGATTCTTGGCTTAACAATAAAGGCATTGGCACAAAGTCCACATGTACTACCCCTCTTCCGCCACCGGGAGTCACTGTTCTGCCGCTCTGCGTCCTCTCCTTGAAAGATCAGCCTCAGACTGAGCACTGACAAAGCCTGCTGTCTATAACAGCACAAAGGCGCGCCCCTGTATGACGCCGCAGGCCCGCCCCCCCCCGCCCTCCTGTCTGGACGGCGCGAAAAACGTCAATAAGACGTGCGCGCGCACGCGCGCGCGCGCGTATGCCGGAAACAGGAGGAACATGGAGGAGCCGCGCTGCTGGAGATCCAGGCACGCAGAAACAGGCGGCAGATTCAAACCCCCGGCCAGGTAGGACTCTCTCAAGGCCCCTAGGGATCCTTACTAGCCCTAGGAAGAAACAGCAGGTTAGCTAGCAACACATATTTAAACAGGGGGGCCTAGTGATGGGGGGAGAAAGGGTGTCATCCTGTCTCTTTTAGACATAGTGATCACGGTTGCCCATGCAGAGCATACTTAGGCTATCCCCCCTTTTAGGTTACCCCGGGGAGCCTGCTGTCGAACCAAGTCCCGCAGGCTCCCCCTTACCTGCTCCATGCTGCAGGATGTTTGACCAGCAAACTGATCCAATCTTCTCCCATCTCCGTGGGTAGCGTAGTAGACCTTCAGGCCCTGGGGTCCTATGAAGGTACCCACTGTCCTGGACCTATATAGCACCCTGGCAAACAGGAATTTTATGGTTTTGCAAACTCCAAGTCCTGGGCCCAGGGTCCAGCCCTCCAAAGAGGAGCATTATAGGCAAAACCCCACGGTTTGGGGCCCGGGTACTGTCCACTTTGGCACTGAGGCTCCTTGGACAGATCCGGTTAGCCCGCCCTTAATCCCAAGGATGTGGAGCAAAGCTATTCCGTGACCAACACCTAAGACACTGGCGAAAAAACTGAGGGACTCCCTCTAGGGGAGGGGGTTATATAGGGAGGGGACTTCCTGTTTGAAGATTGCCAGTGTCCACACCTGAAGGTACTCCATATAACCCACATAGTAATGAATATGCCGCTCTGTGTCCCGTGATGTACGAGAAAGAAATTGCGCACACTCATTGAATGGCGCCAATGACTTCGGTACTTAAAAATCTCCATAGGCAACACTTTGACATTTTTTACAGGTTACCAGTTTAGATTTACAGAGCTCTAGTGCTAGAATTGTTGCTGGCACTCTAACGCATGCGGCGATACCTCACATATGTGGTTTAAACAGCGTTTACATATGTCGGCGGGACTTACGTGTGCGTTCGCTTCTGCGCGCGAGCTACCGGAGACAGAGGCGTTTTAATATTTTTTTTTTATTGCTTTTTTTTTTTTAAACTTATTTATTTTATTTTAGGGCACTTGTAAACATCCCTTGCAATAGGAATGTGTGTGAAGGGTCCAATTTATGGAGAGATGCGGGGTCAATAAGACCCTGCATCTCTCCTCCAGGCTGGAAAGCATGAGATTGGTGAAAAAGATTTCACTGATCTCATGATCAGCGTTGCTCACTTTGTTTACTTACGGGTACCCAGGCGTGACGTCATCACATCTCGCCCGGGTCCTCCGATGGTCATAGAGATCTGGTCAACAGTCATCTCTATGCTTCCTGCCTGCGCCGGACGATTCCTTCTCCGGGCCCCCGATGGCAGGGGAGAGCCCAGAGAAGCATCGGATGGCGGCGGGAGGGGGGATGTCCCCTCCCGCCGCTTATAAGAATGATCAAACTGCGGAACAGCCACTATGATCGTTCTTATGGTGCGCAGGATCGCCAGCACTAACTAATGATATCTGAATGATGCCTCTAGCTGCAGGCATTATTCAGATATCCCCCCGCAAAGCCCAAGATGTCATGTGACGTCCACACAGGATCTGTGGACGTCATATGACTATGGGCTAGTATTGAAGTGGTTAACTAAAATCTAGTGGCGCCAATTGCCTTCAGAAGTCACCCTCAGAAGTCACCCTGTCATGGTGTAAAATGGTTAGGTATTCCCATGCACATTCCCATGCAGTAGTGACGGGGGGCGTTACTACTGCACTCGCCACAGCGTCCCGTTTCCACATGCCCCCTGCATGTCACGTCATGTCCCCTTCCCCATAGGCTTAATACCGCCGTCCTCTCCTACCCCTCTCAGGTCCCCACCACTGCCCTCAGTGTGCCGCCTTATATATGCATCACTGCCGTCCTGCCCCGCCCCCCTTCTGCGTCCTTACACACCCTCTGTCACCGCCTCCTCCCCCTATAAATCTAGCTCTCATTCCCCATTAAAACAGCTTGATAAAGGGGCACGACTGCCGCATCACCGCAGCTCGTATGCTCAGGAAACGTGTTGCATATTCCAGTGACGTCACCAGTGCAATCCTGCTGCTGCAACATCTCCACCCTACTAGCCTGGTTTACAAGCTCTCTTCGCCACCGCCGCCGGCTTCAACACCTCACAGCAGTGAAGGACAGCTTCCCACAGCACAGTGCCCAGCATAAGAAGGACCACAAGTGACAGAACTGATGACCACCTCTAAAGAAATATGTACAAATGCCTATTTTTAACCTCAAAAATGTGAGTTGCCTGTACTCTTATATATGTTAAATTACTTAAAACATCTACACTTAGAGGCGCCTCTTTCCCTTGCTTTTTGTTACAGTCTGGGAACATGGTTTCTGCTCTACAATGATGGCAGCCCTGAGGTTATAGTTGTGACCCCTGCAAAAACATTTATCCGTCCATCCCTGGACTTTCTCCCCCCCCCCCCCCCTGGAACATTGGACTTCTCCTGTGATTTGCAAATCTCGTGCACATTTTCTATCTATTTATATCTACTTATATATATTTTTAATATATATGTATTTATTTATTTATAACCACCATCACTTTCATGATCGCACAAGTTCACAATATTAAGGAATCATTGTATTCAGATATTGTGCATTTCTCTCCTTGTGTACTAGGTGTTTTTACACTCACCTCTCCCCGTTCTTCAGCTCCCCGTTCTTCAGTGGCGATCGGGTCCCCGGGTCTCATGGGCGCGGTCACGAAGCTTTGGACCGGGTCGTAAGTGCGGTGCCAGCGGCGTGCGCGTGACCCACGGCTGTACACTTAAAGGACAACTTACCTGTACGTGCCTGTGCCCAGCCGTGTCATTCTGCCGACGTATATTGGCGTTAAGCGGTCCTTAAGTGGTTAATAGTGTTTAAACAGTAACCCGATGTTACCTTTTAAATTCCTCCTGAAATATAGCAGTGCACCTCCTGTGCCTTCAGCCTTATTGTTGTATATCCACAGTGTGAGATCATCTAAAATGCTGCTGCCTTTGGCTGATAGTTTGATAACATCTGGAGTAAGATTTCATGGTGTCGCCACTGTGCTTCTCAGTTTTCTTTGCTGGAAAGGAAGCTGTACATTAGGGGTGCCCAACCAGTGGCCAGGGGGCCACATGTGGCCTACAGAGCCCTCTAATGTGGCCTGTGACCTCCGCCCTGGGATGGTGGGTTGACAAGCCCAGATCACGGTTTTCCGATCTGCCATCCCAGAGCATCAGTTTTGTGAATGAAGCCAGCAGTAGCACACGCAAGCTGCACATGAGCTGGTGCTTCCTGTATCGCACCGGCTCCTGTCATGGTTACAGAGTGATGCCAAATGCACTTTGTCTGGGGCCACAACAGCCTGTGATACCTGAATGGAAGACTTATTAAAGGTAAGTTTATTACTAAAATTGCAGTGTATAAATGGGCATATCTGTTCCACAGTGGTTACTGGGCTGCTTTCAAACTGATCCGCAGGTGCAGCTTGGTGCCAACTTGTGTCCACTTGTAATAGTTTAGTATTCTATAATATGCCTTAAGGTTTGATATTAAATGAATCTTTCTCAATGTGCCGGTTTACTGGCTGCCTCCGGCTTCTAATTACTAGAACAATGACCCAGTACAATCAATTAGGATAGGCTGATATCCAGGGGCGGACCGACAACTCATGGGACCCCTGGGCAATCCCCCTGGGCTTACAGACGGCCACCACACCAGGAGGCAGTGCAGAGGCGGGACATCAAAAGCATGTCGGTTTCGGACATATCAGGGAGAGATGTAAAAAAAAAAATGTTTACATACTGTCCCTGGTTTTACTGAGCCTGGCAACCCTGATCGGGTCCCCTAGTGGCATGGGGCCCTCGGGCAGTGCCCGAGTGACTCAATGGTCAGGCCGCCCCTGCTGATATCACAACTATACTATATAAACTATAAAAGCCAGCAATATAACCAGAGAACTAGCATTATCAAAGGGGACAGGTTAGCAATGATAGCTTACATGTGTTATGTTCCCTTTAACAAATAGGTTGAGGGGGAAACGTGTGCTGTAATGGATCATTTGAGAGAAAAATCATTTCCAAAATATATTTCAAGTTGAATCTGCAGAAAAGTGATTTTAATTTATTTTTTTATCTTTGGTTTGCAGAGTGGCCGAGATTAGTTCTCTGCCTAGAGAAAAGCTTTACATGCATGCATGCACCAAGAGCTCTAGAGCCATGTGTTCAGGAGACAGCTCATTTTACAATACATGACAAGCATTATGGAAATAGATAGTGACAGTAGAAAGAAATGCATTCTCCAGCAGCGGCTCCTATTTCCTCACCTCTGCTCCCCACTCAATGGGAGCCTTTTGGAGGGGTCACGTCAGGCTGAGACTACCTGTCTTAATAATGGAAGACCCATTTTCTAGTAATATGCTGCCTCAGCTAGCAGCCCACACAGGGGCTTCACCTATCGGAGGGATCATTTATTTGTGATATGTTACAGCAGTCACAAAGCTCTGGACAAATCTTTAAAAATGTTAAAAAAATCATCCCCTGCAATAAAGTTAAATGCCGGAGGATGTTATATAGTAATCTAATGTAGGAAATTGTTTGCATTTTCCAGTTTAATGTTAAATAAAATTATTAAAAAGTAGATTCCTCTGCAGTATGTTGTCATAACTATTCTTCCCCCTCTAGCAAAAACATCAGTCAAACTGGAGCCAATTTATAAAAAATAAAGCAAGGAATACCAAACAAAAGTGGAACAGTTACGCAAGGTCTACCAATCCAGGTGTACCTTGAAAATACTGCAACAACCAGACAAGAACGAAAATCAGGTGGGACCATTGACTGTTTTTATTTCTCGAAATCAGAAGACCATGACCCAAATTTACATTTCAGCTGTGTCTGGGGTGCCATTAAAGCAATCTGCATCAATGCTGTTTAGTTGAATCGTTATGATTCTGATGTAGTCTCTTTTATTGATTGCATGATTTTAAGCCTATGACTGCTTCATAGGCACCGCTAGTTTAGTACCAGTCACAAAGATTATCACAAATTAACAAGACTAATTTTGTAGGAAATCAGTATGCGATTCTACGACTTTCTTCTTGATCAGTATGCAACATATTCTAGATCATTGTTTCTCAACCTTTACAGTCACAGGACCCAGGATCAAAATTTTTGATTTTTGTATTCTAAAAAGTAAAAAAATAAACTAATAGTTTTACAGAACACAGAGATATACACACACCCAACATAAGATATTATTTATACTTGCAAAGAAAGTAGACCTTTGCATATTGGTACTGACTAGTATAATAGCATTGTCCTTCTGCCTCAGTTTCTCTCCCTTACTCAGCTAATATGATTCCAGTGCTGACCAACAGGGGCAGATGTGGGGTGAACAAGGAGCACCCAATGATGTCATCACCAACAGCTGGTTGTAATGCTGCTCAAATACCCATGGCTTTCTATAACTCAAGGGCAGGCTTGATCCATTAGCTGGCTTGTGAACAATTTTGGGGCATTTTTTAGGCATTTTTCTAAGACACTCCTGAAGAACTCAGAAGGCATGTCAATAAAAAAGGCTGTTCTGGATACAATGGGACTCAGGAATCATGATACTTTTGCACAAAGTGTAATTTGAAATAAAAGAGTTTGATGTAGTTGGGTTGAATCACCCTTCCACTTCAAGATTTCAGAAGCAATATAAAGTATGCATATTGTCAGTGGTGTCCACTTGCTGCACGCAGGGCTGTCTGGGTTTTTTTTTCACACTGTCCCAGTGCAGAAACAACCAGGGTTGCAAAGGTTGCTCTTGCGACCAAGCTCTGGTTTTCTGCCACCATGGGGGCCCCAAGACGGCAGGAATTGGGCCCACTGCATAACACAAGAAAGGGTTTTGCTGCATAAAGGGCCCTGCCTTTATCACAGCAGTGTGAACCTGGGCTTATAGAGGACCCGGGCCCCAGGACTAGAGGAAAGCCCCTCCCCCAGGACCAGACTAAAGGGCCCTAGGACCAATGGAAAGAGCCTCGGCGGAAAAGGGGGCCTGCATGGTTTCTTGCATCGGGGCCCTGAAGGTCCTAGTTATGCCTCTGCATTGTCCACAGAGTCCACTGTTAGCTGTCCTGGAAGATCTAAGACACTGGGTACTATCACAGCAGCGTGAACCTAGGCTTATAAAGGGCCCCACATTGTGATTAATGGGCCCCAGGATTAGTGGGAAGGTCTTTCAGGTTTGAAGGAAAGGGGTAGGACCAGTAAAAAAAATACCCAGGGGTCAGGGGGGCCCTTTATGGTTTCTTGTACCAGGGCTCTAAAGATTCTAGTTACGTCTCTGCACTATCCTTCAGAGTCTGTGTAGGGCTGGCTGTGCTGTAGGATCTAGGACACCGGATACATTGCAACAGAACTAAAGTAAATCCTCCATGCTCCTGCAGTGTCAGTGACTTTTTTGGCTAACACTCAAAAAATATGAAAGCTGCATTCCCGACCGCTGGTCTGCATTGCCCCCTCTACTCCTCAATTGCATCCTCTCTCCTTTGCAAACACTTGTTTAGCGGACAGTGTATTATTCTATTGTGAGTTGGTCTGTGACTGTGAAGAAAAGATGGCAATTCCTTTCTAGGGTCTCTTATTTTCCAAAAAACTTTAAGTCACTGGGGTTTCATATGGGGAAGGGAGGTTGGGTTGTCTTAGAGGATTGCACAGGAATGTCTAGAAGTGTCTGTAGTGCTTTGTTTGCTGAGTGGGGGAGGGCCTGAGGCCCCCACCCTTGCAGGCTCCCTGGTAAGGGGGTAAGGGGGATGGACTCAGCTGTCAGGCCCTGTTCACATTTCCACAAAGAATCTGCAGAACTATATTTTAGAGTGAGGCATGGTTAACTTTGACATCATTTTCTGGTGCATTTACAGCACTTTTGCTGCATGACATGCACATGCCTGCTACCCACGCTCAGGGTGCCATTAACATTTAATTGCAACTTAAGCATGATGCAGGTTTGAAGCAAAGTTATTGAAGCCTCACTGTTCTTGTGTAAACACACCAATTTCACGTTCAGGCTCCAGTAACACCTAGCGAAGTAGGAGCACATATTTTTTGGCTAGTTTTTCTTGCGACACGCAAAGGGTAGTCCATTAATTTCAGTGGGCTGAATTTGTGACTTGCCCAAAAACTGAAGTTACTGAGCTAAGTTTATCAAAAGTAGTCCAATAAGTAAATCTAAAGAGGGCATGGAGGTACCCAGTAGAACGGAGGGTTCCGTGGTGGGGCACTAGTGAGTAGAATGTGTAGAAGACTGGCATGTAGCACAAACTGGCGATTTTAACCTGGCAAAATGGTGACAAAACAACTGTGTATCCATGTTGCTCCAGTCTGTTAGCACCTAGTGCTGGGCAAAAATAGCTGCAGCTTTAGCAGAAAAGGAACAATGGTAATTGGAGACAGCTGACCCCCAAATTTTTTCCCTAATTCCACGACTGCATAGAGGTAGAGGTCCAGTTCCTCCCTCTTCTGGGGACTAACAGAGCAAATGACATCCCTGAAAATGCTAAATGCTAGAACAAAATCTGAAATAGAGAGCTTGCAGTTAAGTCTATGATCTCTGGTCTTGACCACCACGGAAACATCACCACAAGAATATGCCTTATTATCAGCTATGTCATGAGCCACTATAAACAAGGAAGCCAAGTTAACATCTTTATCATCAAGAATGTCTTTTTCGATATTCGCTGGGATGAAATGAGCCGGAGTAACTGACAGCGAGCTAGCACCTTTTCCTGCGGCTAATGAAACAAGCAAGGAGATCATGGTAACTGCTGACATATGTGGTGACAACAGTATCTGGCTGTTATACACAACCCTTCCGACACAAAATGGACTGGCTGCTGATACCAGTATATGACTGTCCATGCCAAGCACTGATGCTCATGGATTACTAAAATACAATTCTTACTAAACCTTTTCAGTGCCAAAAGTAAAATGTTTATGGAATAGAATCATATCTGTATAAGAATAGTAAGGCACACATCCCCACCTCTTCCCGTGGGAAAGGCAACACATGTGGGACTTAGACCAGAAACGCCCCCCCCCCCCCCCCACCCCCATCGATACCTAAGCCTGCATTTGAAAGCAGGGAGAAATGGAAACCCCTCAGCAGCCGCACGTCCCCTCGATGAATAACGGAAATGATGTTGCACCGGAAATGGCACAAACAAGCTTTCAACACGAACAGGAAGGCCTCTGATGCGAAAAGGAACGTCCCTAACATGAAGGAAATACCCCTAACAAGAGCAGAAATGCCAACGGAAGGGAGGATTCTGGGCTGGCCTTTTAAAGGTGAGACTCCTCCTACAAACTCGGGTGAGCCTGCGGCCCGTCTTCCTATTTGTATTTCTGATAGTGCAGGTTTCCTTTAATTGTTGTTCTGCAAAACAAGGGACTTCCCAACATACCTTGACCAAGTATTGAGTTTAATGTTTCCTTACATTAACTGTACATCTTAAATATTGTCAAGCAAGTCAAACATTTTTGAAGTTCATACTAAGCAGTATGTTTACATACAAAGCATTTATACTGTATATAATAGGATTTTTAATAACAGCTTACCTGTAAAATCCTTGTCTTGGAGTACACCACGGGACACAGAGTCCAAGTCCTTACATAGTGGGTTGTATAGTTCACCAAAGGTGATAGGACACTGGCACAACCAATGAGGACCGGCTCCCCTCTATATAAACCCTCCCCTAAGGGAAACACTCCAGTTTTGTAGCAAAGCAATATGTAATCCTGAAGAGGGGCAGGATCTCTGTGTCCCGTGGTATACTCCAAGAAAAGGATTTTACAGGTAAGCTGTTATTAAAAATCCTATTTTCTTTATCGTACACTACGGGACACAGAGTCCAAGTCCTTACATAGTGGGACGTCCCAGAGCAATGCTCAAAAAATGAGGGGAGGGAAACGCAGATCAAGCAAACCGCCATTAACAAAAAATCCTATACCGCAGCCTGCCGCACACTACGCTCAAAGGCGGTATCCTCATGTCCTTCTTTTTTCTATTTGGTAGAATTTGGTAAATGTATGGACTGAAGACCAAGTTGCAGCTTTACAGATCTGAGCCAGTGAAGCCCGATGATGCACTGCCCATGAACCACCCATCGCCCTGGTCGAGTGCGCCTTAACAGGGAAAGGAGGAATCTTACTCCTTAAACCATAAGTTTGAACAATCACCTGTCGAATACATTTAGAAATGGTTGATTTTGACGCTGCCTGGCCTTTTTTGGGACTGTCTGGCAGAATAAATAAAATGTCTGTTTAACCACTTAAGGACCGCCTACTGCACATTTACGTCGGCAGAATGGCACGGCTGGGCACATCAACGTATATATACGTTGATTTTAGTACCCAGCCGTGGGTCGCGAGGCGCGCGCCCGTGACCCGGTCCGAAGCTCCAGGACCGGTACCGCGGGATTCGCGGACCCGATCGCCGCTGGAGTGCGGCGATCCGTCCCTGGAGCGGAAGAACGGGGAGAGCCGTGTGTACACACGGCTTCCCCGTGCTTCTCTGTGGCCGTAGCATCCCTGTAATAGGGGGACGCGATCGATGACGTCACACCTACAGCCACACCCCCCTGCAGTTGTAAACACACACATTAGGTCACACATCCCCTACAGCGCCACCTGTGGTTAACTCCCAAACTGCAACTGTCATTTCCACAGTAAACCATGCAATTTAAATGCATTTTTTGCTGTGAAAATGACAATTGTCCCAAAAATGTGTCAAAATTGTCCGAAGTTGTCGCAGTCACGAAAAAAATCGCTGATCGTCGCTATTAGTAGTAAAAAAAATAAAATTAATAAAAATGCAATAAAACTATCCCTTATTTTGTAAACGCTATAAATTTTGCGAAAACCAACCGATAAACGCTTATTGCGATTTTTTTTAACCAAAAATACGTAGAAGAATACGTATCGGCCTAAACTGAGGAAAAAAAAAGTTTTTTTATATATTTTTGGGGGATATTTATTATAGCAAAAAGTAAAAAATATTGCATTTTTTTTTAAATTTGTCGCTCTATTTTTGTTTATAGCGCAAAAAATAAAAACCGCACAGGTGATCAAATACCACCAAAAGAAAGCTCTATTTGTGGGGAAAAAAGGACGCCAATTTTGTTTGGGAGCCACGTCGCACGACCGCGCAATTGTCAGTTAAAACGACGCAGTGCCGAATCGCAAAAAGGGGCAAGGTCCTTTACCTGCATTTTGGTCCGGGTCTTAAGTGGTTAATGTAGTTGGGCAATAGCCTGTAGATAAACATTCATACCTCGCACCACATCCAGAGAGTGCAATCATTTTTCCCCCACTGATTGCGGTTCAGGAAAAAATGAAGGAAAAATTATATCCTGATTTAAATGAAAAGAAGAGAACACTTTAGGAAGAAAAGTAGGTTGGGGCCGTAAAACGATTTTGTCCTTGTGACAAACTAAATATGGCTCTTTATAGGAAAGAGCTGCTAGTTCTCATATACTCTCTAAGCAGAGGAGATGGCCACCAAAAAAAAACAGCCAGGCCATCAAACTTAGCATTTGTAAGGAAGGATGGACCACATGACCTTGTGATAACAGGTCTCGAAGAAGAGGAAGAAGCCAGGTTTTCCCTACCGCCATCCTTATAATCTTGGTGTACCAGGACCTCCTGGGCCAATTTAGGGCCACCAAAAGAACCGGTAAACCTTCTTCTTTGATCTTGCACAGGAGCCTCTGCAAGAGTGGAACCGGAGGGAATGCATAGACCAGGGAGAATTGACCCCAAGGGATCATAAGTGCATCTGTTCCGTAAAATAGAGGATCTGCTGTCCTCGACACATATTTCTCTAATTTCCTGTTCAACCTGAAAGCGAATAGGTCTACGTCCGGAGCCCCCCATATCTGGCATATATCCTAAAAAATGTCGGGGTGTAGAGACCAATTGCCGATGGCTCAGGTAGTCCGCATGCCAATTCTCCACTCCTGGGATGAAGATCGCAGAAATGCAAGGAATATGAGTTTCTGCCCATGTTAAAATCTTCCTTACTTCTCTGTGAGCATTTTGACTCCGGGTTCCCCCCTGGTGATTGATGTACGCCACAGCCGTATCATTGTCGGATTGAATCCGAACCAGGTGACCCTGTAGTCTTTTTAACCAGGTTAAGAGGGCTAGATATACTGCCTGAAGCTCCAAAATGTTGATAGGGAGTTCCTTTTCGAACTTGGACCAAGTTCCTTGGGCTGAGGTTTCCTCTAGAATTGCCCCCCAGCCCAGCAGACTGGCATCCGTAGGCACCACCCTCCAAATGACTGGAAGAAAAGATTTTCCTGTTCAACCACCAAGTGAGATTTTGGCGCACCTCTGAGGACAGGTGCATCGGCCAATCTAAGGCCTGAATCTTTCTGTTCCAGGCAGTCAATGTACTGTTTTGGAGGGACCTTGAATGAAACTGGGCATACAGGATGGCCTTGGAGACCACCATCTTTACCAACAATTTAATGCAAAGACAAATTGATAGTTTTCTTTTCGCTCTTATCATGCGGACCAGATCCTTTAAGGATCTGATCTTTGGCTCCGGAAGGAACACCTTGGTTTGGGTAGTGTCTAAGATCATGCTCAAATATTCTACCCTCTTTTCGGGGTGTAGAGAGGATTTTTGGAAGTTTAAAATTGAACCTAAATACTCTAGGTATTTTACCGTGCTGAGCACATTGTGATTGGACCGACTCACTGACTGTTCTACCAGAAGAAGGTCGTCTAGATAGGCTGTCACTGTTATGCCCTGCATCCTTAGATTTGCTAGAAGCAGGGCCAGAACCTTTGTGAATACAAACTCAACGGAGCGAAAACAGAACTTCTTCTGTTTCACGCTAAGCGTAGGAACCAATCAGCAACAACCTGGTTGCCCCCGCCCATTCTGGGCAAAATCATCTCCCCTAGCGCCAAAGTCAAAAGTCTTGGGGTCATCTTTGACTCCGACATGACAATGAACGCACAAATAGGGTCAGTAGTCAGCGGATCTCACCATCTGCTGCGCCTACTACGCAGACTTATTCCTTTCATTCCCAAGAAAGATGTAGCGGTCGTGGTGGGAGCAATTGTAAACTCCAGATTGGACTATGCAAATGCCCTTTACCTCGGACTCCCTAAGTACCAAATTGCTCGTCTTCAAGTCGTTCAAAATACGGCCGCCAGACTTGTGACTGGGAAAAAACCCTGGGAATCAATCTCACCTTCACTGAGATCCCTTCACTGGCTACCAGTTAAAGACAGAATCACCTTTAAAGCTCTCTGTCTAACGCATAGATGTATTCATGGGAATGCTCCCCATTATCTATGCGAAAAGTTAAAAATTCAGAATCCCAATCGTATTCTACGATCCACCAATCAAAATCGGCTTCAGATACCGAAAGCCAGATACAAGTCCAAAGGGGACAGAAGATTCGCTGTCCAAGGTCCAAGGCTATGGAACGCCCTACCAGCCAGCATTCGGCTGGAGGAGAACTACTTGGTCTTCAGGAGAAAGATTAAGACTCATCTCTTTTGATTCCAAAGGAGATAGGAACAACAAGCGCCCAGAGGCGATTTACTTTGCATGTGCTGCGCTATATAAGTTTTCATTCATTCATTCATTCACAAGACACCATGGCTAAGCCGAAGGGCAGAGCCACAAACTGATAGTGTTGGTGTTCTACAGTGAACCTTAGAAACTTTTGATGAGCGGGCTAAATAGGTACGTGTATCTTTGATGTCTATTGATGCCAAGAATTCCCCACCCTGTAGGGTGGACACTACTGATCGAATGGTCTCCATTAGAAAATGACGAATGTTCAAAAACTGACTCAGCGCCTATAGATGCAGAATGGGTCTGACGTCCCCATTTGGTTTCAAAACCACAAAGAGGTTTGAATAGAACCCCATGCACTGTTCCCTTAGGGGAACTTCCTTGATAACTCCCTGGGACAGCAAGTGTCCCACTACCTAGAAAAATGATTTTCTTTTTAACGGATCTGTGGAGATCCTTGAGTTTAGGAACTGATAAGGAGGGATCTCCCGGAATTCTGTTTTGTATCCTATGGAAACTGTGGAAATTACCCATCTGTCCCGAATCTCTGTTTGCCAAGCAAGCGAAAACTGCCAAAGCCGTCTCCCCACTTGGTCGAGCGGGGGCGCCCCTTCATAAGGGAGCTTTAGGGTTTTGTTTACCAGTTTTCTGGATCCACGGCTTCTTGCGACCCTGGGGCTGATTCTGAGTCTTAGGCTTTGTGGTTGACTGAGAATGCCATCGCCACTGCCTGGGAGTAGGAGCCTGCTGGATAGAATCTCTCATGGCATCGACCGTAAAATATAAGTTCTTAGGCTGGTTCTCCCACATTTTAAGCTGGTCTGGAGGGAAACCCTTGAGCCCTTCTTTTACTTTTTCCTTTACGACACACTGCCACGGCAAGCTGGGTCACAGCGCCAGCCAACATAAAGGAAGATTTTAATAAGGATTCCAATTTATTTTCAGAAAAATCTTTAGATCTCAAGAAATGGCTGCATCTATCGCCACTAGTTTCCATTTTTTAATACATTTTTCCTCCATAGGATAAAGGACATCAAATCTCCTGGGGGGAGAATTTTTTTTTTTATCTGGATGTTGCCAGTCAGTATGAATGAGATTCTCCAGTAAAGGATGAATAGGGTAGGAGCATGCAGCTTGTGGGGACTTTAAAGAACCCAGGGATGAAACAGGAGATTCAGTTACCTCCACAGATGGCAATTTGAATGTGGAACGTACGGCTTCTGCATAGTACATGCATCTTTTGAACCTGAGAAGCAGAAAAAGGCTCCTCTGATCCATTCAAATCATCTGACTGTCCCTCATCCTTATCCTCCAAATGCTCCAAATCACCCTCATCCTCATCAGACCTTTTGGAAAAGGGATCTAAAGCCACGGAAGGGGACCTGCTTTGCTTTTTATCCGATTTCACGGATTTAGTGATTAATGCCGCTATTCTCCCTTCCAAACTGTCTTATGCTGCCGACAAGATATCTTCAGTGACATAAGCAGGAGCCAGTACTACAGGGGATGCTGCTATACCTGACAAAGGCAATGGCTCATCCTGTATAGGTGCAATTGTTTCCTAAGGAAAGGATTGTATCTGGCCAGAGCGGCTAGAGCTCCCCATCTTAGGCAGAGTGTCCGTTTTGTCCCTTTTCTCCAGGAAGACGTAATCCTAAGCTACAAGCAGAGGAGATACACTACTGTGTTAGTACAGCATACAAAGCAGGCCACTAATACACAGTCTGATGCTGAGCAGATGCCTCTAAGTGCCTGAACCAACCACCTTTGAGAAACTCACGGTAAAAAGCGCGTGCGCGCCTATGGGCAATGCACATGGCAGTGTGTAGCCTTAACAAGGGAGGGGAGCTTGGCCTGTATTGGGCGCTGTCCACTGACATGGATAGCAGTGGTGCTCGAGGGGCAGGCGTTTAAGCGACCACACTGACCTCTATTCTGTTACAGGAGTCCAAACGGAGATCTCAGACAGCCTTGCAGAGGCTGCAGTGGCAGGGGTATGATGCAACAGTTACCTTCCTGTGATATTAATTTCTTCTCAGTCAGCCTTGCCCTCTAGTGGTGGTTTTCAGGTAAGACACCTCTCCAAGGATTTTTTTAAATCTAAAATAGACTACTTTTCCCGCTTACCTTATCCACGCAGCAGGACTGTTAGACAGACCAACCTTCACCCTTCACCGTGGGTAGTGTTGTGCCAAACTTCAGGGATATGGGTTCCTACTCAAAGGAGACCTCTCCCTGGGCCTTGTAAAAGGACTCTGCCGGCCTTTTACGCGTTTTTAAAAAAAAAATCACGAAAGTGCTGGATCCCAGACCCCAGTCCTTCAGGGACATTACAGGCACCGCCTCGGTCTTCTGCAAGGCTCTGGTAAAGAAAACATTTGGCATAATCGAAAAAAACATTTGGATGGACCCGGCAGCGTAGCTCCTTTAACCCAGAGGTACTCTAGAGCTTTTCCTAGCACATCCTTCTTGTGCCCTTCACCTCAGACACTGGTGAAAAAACTGGAGTGTTTCCCTTAGGGGAGGGGTTACATAGAGGGGAGCCTGTCTTAATTGGTTGTGCCAATGTCCTATCACCTTTGGTGAACTATACAACCCACTATGTAAGGACTTGGACTCTGTGTCCTGTGGTCTACGATAAAGCACTACCTCCGGAGGAGGAGCTGCTGGTTTGTTTTGGGTGGCACATTTACCTTGTGGCTCTTCCGAATTCCTAGGGGTGAATGGTGCGTATAGCAGTAGTAAAGGAATGTCTGCAACAAGTGTCTTTTCTGTGCTCTTTATTACCCAGCCTGGTAAAAACAATTAAGCGCTGATGAAATGATAGAGTTTGAAAGAGGAAGTAGAACAGCAGATTCAGGCGTAGTATTTGGAACAGTCCTGCTCCCATATGTAACACTTTCCGTACGACTCCTCAAACCTTTTTAGGATAAAGTCTGTGTCTCCCTGTGGACATCAGGGAGACACCTCTGCCACAGGCCCTCTCTGATTGCAGATAAGGAGGAAAACCTCCTTGGGTGAATTACGCCTGGATCTCCTTCTTAACGTCGCCCAGGTACCGACTGACAGGTGATCAATCCTTCAGTGTCCGGCTACCTTGATCCCCGGTGGTTTGTCAAAATCCTTTTGGATCGCCAGCTGCTCATTTGCGCTCCTCAGACAGACTCCCCACCGAACAGCTATACCACTTGGGATCCTCAAAAGCGGGAACCCAGTCGATTACTGGGTTCCGTCGCTGCTCAAATGTTCTGGACCAACATGGTCCTGGAAACAGGAACACCGTGTGGCACGCACGCCCCGGCCAGGTAGGCCATAACGCCAGGGCGTGGTGATGTGGTCACCCTAAAGGTAGGTGCCAAACTGGAAGAAGAGGACTGACTCAATGGCGTCTGTTCCCCAAGTACCCTCTCCCAGCATGCAACGCAAGGACACTCCCTCCTGATTGGCTGCTGGTAAAGGACACCCAAGTCTTAACTCCACTGCTGCCACCTGTCCTCCCGGGGTGGGATAACACCCCAGCAACAACAGAATGAGCCCACAGTAAAGCCAATCTGAAACAGAGACCCTACTCAAACATTGTAATTGGAATCAGAGTCATTAGCACTCTGATCACCCTCTAAATTTCAATAGTACAGGTACTTGGAAGTAACCAGGTGCTACATTATATATATATATATATATATACACACACTGTATATTTATATGTTGTTGCAGGTCTCAATGTATGTAGTTTCATATAAAAAAAAGGATAAGCCAACTTCTGCTTCAATGTCAAGGTCTTTACGTTTCTAGCTACTGATAGTATAATCTAAAACATCTATTCAATGTTAGACACACTATCCTTTATCTGCAGGTGTAGATATACAATTATTATACAGAAGCATCGCCATGGTGTGAAAAACTTTGTAGATATAACCAATGACCTGAAACCTTTGACATTAAAGCTGATGCTGAACTGTATTTCCCAAAATGCTTTGCTCTCTAAGCCAATGACAGGCTCTCATCAAAAATTCTTTCTTCCTGAATCAAAATCAGGTTTTGACATCAAATATTTGTATATGAAATCCAAGCTAGACACATGCAGAATACACAATGGCTCAGAATGGGATTTCCATGTACAGAAAAGATGCTAAAGCTATGCTTGGTTTAGCACAAATGTGAGTATAACTGGATGCCAGGCAGACAGAGATGCATGCCAATGTTATTGTTTGCTGAAAATGTCTGCTGACTGATTTCATACAAAACAGCACATGGCACCATGAGCTGCATAAGGAATATGCAGCCAAGTTACTGTATAATGTTTTTCCCTTTCTTCTTTTAGTTACTGAACCAAGCAATCGAAGTCATAGATGGCTAGAGGAAAAAAATTATGGCAGCAACAACAAGCTAGGAATGAGTCACCTGGGCACTTCAAAAAGAGCCAACCCCTAAATGGGTGACATTTAACTAGCTTTTTACAGGACTAGAATCCATAAATGTAGCCATCCAACCGTGTGAAAAGTATGAAAGCAAGTTTTTGAAAATATTCATGAGAACACCAGACTAAACTCACTAATCTATATACAGCAAATAGCTGTATATGTTTTCAGATTCACTATTTAATATAAAAGACTTGAATCTACAATAACGCCACACATCTGCCTTCAACACAAATGTGGACACCATTAGCCAATGCTCATAGACACAAATGAATACATGTTCTGGGAACTCATTTCTTAAACCTTTGTGCAGTTATTTACATAAAAAAAAGGTAAATTAACATAACTTTCTGTAGCCAGGTGCTGGACTACAGCAATATGGAGAAGGAGACTTTTCCTTTTATTCTTCCCTCCCTCTACAGAGAAACTGATGATCTGCTGCACCTCCTCCAGCCAGCAGGGTGAGGGCTAAAGCCAAGCAATACATTTTTAAGTAGAGTGTTGAGAATCCTGGGCGTTTTATAGTTTGAGATGGCAGTCATATAATGGGACGAATAGTCTCCTTACACCACAGATCCCAAAAGGCGTGTACAGTAGTAGTAGAGAGAGTATTTTTATTGAACTGCACAATAAACTTCTTCCTCTTGGCACCAAGGGAATTAGAGAAAAAGGGCACTACTGTCTGAATATTTGCATGCCAGTGGGAGACCATACCAGTAGAGATCCGAGCCTCGTCTTTATTTTCCTTCTCTTTTGAATAGATTTCTACAAAAACTAAAATAGAATCTGCAAAGTGCTGGTTTTCACATGTCACAGGGTATAGTTGTAAATATACCTTGGCAAAGCCTGTGTCGCTTATTGGTTAAAAATTCTAGTACTACTGATACTAGTGAAATACCTTAAAGTACATCATGTAGGGCACAGTAAGGCCGCATACACACGATCGGTCCAAACCGATGAAAATGGACTGAAGTCCAGTTTCATCGGTCCAAACTGACTGTGTGTACGGCCCATCGGTCCATCGTCCTTCGGACCAAAGTTTAAAAACTTGCTTTAAAATTGGACTGATGGACGCCTGACCATCGGTCCAATCCGACGCATGCTTGGAAGCATTGAACTTAATTTTTTTCAGCACGTCGTTGTGTTTCACGTCACCGCGTTCTGACATGATCGGTTTTTGAACTGATGGTGTGTACGCACATCAGACCATCAGTCTGTGAACTGATAAAAACGGTCCGTCGGACCATTCTCATCGGGTTGGACCGATCGTGTGTACGCAGCCTGAGAGGTTTGAATTATATTCCTCTACTTTCTAAGCAGCACATACTCACTTTTCCTTGGCTATCCCACCCCTCTGTTCAGGTTCCAGGAAAACATAAAATTTGACTGATTCGCTATGCACTGGTCCTGTCACCTAGAGAGATTCCATAGCACTGGGTAAGTTACAACTTGAGCAATTTGTAACAAAAACAGGCCATACACAGATTTCTACATCAATGCTATACAGTGCTGATGAACAAGTCTGCAGTACTGGCAACTGTCTGACAGGCACCACTAGCCACTGTCAGGATACCCAAACAGTGGGTGCATCTGATTGAATGTAGCTACCATTCAGACAATAATTTTCTGCTCGACTGGGCTGTGTTGGGCGTGAGGTGCTGTCAGGCTCACTCATGAAGTGAATTTTTGCCAGTTTATCAAAAATTGTCGAATTGTATGGCCAGCTTAAAGCGGAACTCCACCCTAAATTGGAACTTCTGCTCATTGGATTCTTCCCCCCCCCTCCCAGGTATCCGGGAGTCCGGCCACAGCCGTGACATCACCGCGGGGCTCCCTCCTCCTCCTCCCCTGGCCTCCGGGCTAATAGGAGAGAGGATCGGGCCTCGCGCATGCGCAGTAGGGTTCCCAGCGTGAAGCCGAAAGGCTACATTGCCGGGTTCCCTTACCCGCAATGGTGGCAGCTAGGGAACACCGGGGACCTTACTGCTGACATCGCTGGACTCCAGGACAGGTAAGTGTCCATTTATTAAAAGCCAGCAGCTGCAGCATGTGTAGCTTCTGGCTTTTAATAAAACAAAATTCCCGGACCTCCTCTTTAACATACGCAGGGCAGTTTCTTTTGCACCCAGCATCTAAATAAGTACTCTGCTTACTAAAATACTGGAAACTTTCCTGTGTTACCAAGACTGGGCTAAAAGGTCCACTAAAGCTCCCAACAACCTATACACAATCCCATATTTAGCAGCTATAAGGAAACTTTGACACTGGAACACTGAAGTCCATCAATACTTTTGTTTTAGATTAGATACCTTCTTTATCAGTAGAGACCCAGTACTTACTGGCTTCACCATAATTATTCCAGGGAACAAAAGCATTTGGAAAAAAAATGCGGAGAAATAGAATGTATACATAGCTGGTAATTAGAATTGTGCTGTGTTAACACAGGTCTTGGATGCAAAGATACATTTAAAAGAGAATCCAGACATTCAATGGCTCTAATTGTTTTAGCAAAAGCCCTCTCACACTATGAAATTACTAAGTAAATAATATATTATTGAATTCTGTACACTATTCTGAAATGAATATTAAGTTTAGTCCGTGAGTTTACTGAAACTGTCCGGATACAAACATTTCAGAATAGAAACTACTGCTTGCTTGTCTGGAGCATATTACATACCATTTGCCATCAACATGAAATTCCATATGGAGTGTGATAAATTGTGTCCTATTTTTGTTAATCTGCTCTTATCTTATTTATAGTTAGTACAATTTTTTTTTTTCTTTCTCTTCCATTGAGGGGCATAGAAGGACTTCCCTTTTCAGGATGTACAAAAACAGTCCAACAGAGGGGTAAGCAACACAGCAAACAAACCCAAGAAAACAGATAACTGGTTCAAAAAGCCACTTGAAGGACCTTACATCTGAAAATAACATCAGATGAGGCTGCAACATCCACCTGGTAGAACTGTGTGGCAGTTGAATTGCAAGCAAAAAGCACCCAGGGCACATGCCTAAAATCTTTTGCTGGGTGCCCCAAGTCCCAAGGTAAGGGTCAGGGTACGCATAAAACCCAGACAGTTGTAGCGGGTGTGGGTCAGATAACTGAAGTTGAACAAGGTTACTGAAGGAGGGCAGCAGAAGTCCCTTGTGGCTCTTGATATTGCTCCCAGTGCTCAGTCAGACCAGCTCATTCACAAAATTAGTCTTTACAGCTAGACTGTTGAGACAAACTATTTACCAATGCCAGGAAAATGTATTCATTTATGTAAGGCTGGGTTCACACTATTGTGAATTGCACAGGAGCCCTGTGCGTCTTTTGGTCCGTTTCAGGTGCGAATTCAGCCAAAAATTTGGACTAAAATCTGACCTGAAACGGTGAATGGAGATGCACCGGCCTCCCGATGCATTCTCCAGTGTATAACCAGCCTAAACCCTTATCCCTAAAGAAAAAAAAAAACTGTCATTATAACTGCTTAGATAGTGTAAGTTGAGATCTGTTTTTATTAGTCAACTTCATCTTAATATGCTACTGCATCTAACACCACTCCCCCAAAATTTACAATGATTCTATCTAAAAATGTCTTCATTGGTCTTGTCTTCCATGCAGAGGGGAGACATCCCAAGACAGGAAGTGTGTTATTGGCTGGATCATCAGATAAAAATAAAAGTAAAAAAAAAAACCTAACTAAAAAAAATGAATGCAACAACTAAATGTATAGATTGATCACTGTAATATATTACCATTTTCGTTTTTTGTGATGGGTTTGGCTTTTGGGCACATGCAGGAAAAGACAAGGAAAAGACAAGTTTAATTTCATTTGTTGTTTTTAGTTAATTGATTAAAGTGTATAAAACTTTTTGGGTGTTTTAGTTTTGGATAACATGTGGATATAGTAGACCTACTTTATATTATTCAGAACTATGCATGGATATACAGTGAATGAATGAATGAATGAATGAAAACTTGTATAGCGCGGCACATGCGAACTGAATCGCCTCTGGGCGCTTGTTGTTCCTGTCTCCTTTGATATCAAAAGAGAAAAGTCTTGACCTTTTTCCTAAATGCTAGGTGGTTCTCCTCCAACCGAATGCTGGTTGGTAAAGCGTTCCATAGTCTTGGACCTTGGACCGCGAATCTTCTTTCTCCTTTGGACTTGAAGTTGGCTTTCGGAACCTGGAGCAGGTTCTGATTCGTGGATCGCAGAGCGCGATTGGGATTATGCGTTTTTATTTTTTCGCATAAATAAAGGGGGGCATTCCCATGGACACATCTATGCGTAAGACAGAGAGCTTTGAAAGCAATTCTGTCTTTGACTGGCAGCCAATGAAGGGCTCTCAGTGAAGGTGAGATGGATTCCCAGGGTTTTTTCCCAGTCACAAGTCTGGCGGCCGTATTCTGAACGACTTGCAGACGAGCGATTTGGTACTTGGGGAGGCCGAGGTAAAGGGCATTTGCATAATCCAGTCTGGAGTTAACAATAGCTCCTACCACGACCGCTAAATCTTCTTTAGGGATGAACGGAGTGAGTCTGCGTAGTAGGCGTAGTAGATGGTGAGATCCACTGACTACTGACCCTATTTGTGCGTCCATTGTCATAAAGGAGTCAAAAATGACCCCTAGGCTTTTGACTTTGGCGCTAGGGGTGATGAACTTGCCCAGAATGGGCGAGGGGGTCCACGCTGTTGAAGGTTGATTCCTACGCTTGGCGTGAAACAGGAGAAGTTCTGTTTTCGCTCCATTGAGTTTAAGATGACTCTTTGTCATCCAATCCTCTATCAAGAAGAGGCAAGTCTCTAGATTGAGATGGTGATCCTGTCTATTGCAGATGCGGAAATACAATTGTGTGTCGTCTGCGTATGAGTGATAGAGCAGTTTTTTGCTGCTGATAATCTCAAAAAGAGGACGAAGATAGATGTTAAACAGCACTGGTGACAGAGGCGATCCTTGAGGGACTCCGCATGTTACTGTGCGTTTTTCTGACGTAAAAGGTCCTAACTTTACTGTTTGCGATCGGTTTTCCAGAAAAGAGGAGAACCAAGATAAATCGCCTTCTGCGACTCTGGCTACTTCAGCAAGCCGAGTCAGTAACAGTTTGTGGTCTACAGTGTCAAAAGCTGCACTTAGGTCCAACAGAACTAGAAGACAAGATTCTCCTTCGTCTGCGGCCTTGAGAACATCGTCCCATACTTTCAGCAATGCTGTTTCCGTCCCGTGTCCGGGGCGGAAGCCTGATTGTAATGGGTCAAGTAGCTTGTAGGTATCTAGATGCTGTTGCAGCTGTTGTACCACTACTTTCTCCATTATCTTGGAAAGTACGTTGAGGGTTGTTATGGGACGGCGGTGGAATGGGTTCTTGGGGTCCAGGGAGGGTTTCTTCAGGATGGGTTGGATTATACCCTCTTTCAACTGTGTGGGCACTTTGCCCTCCAGAAAAGACTGGTTGATAAACTGCGTGATGGGAGGAGCCAGGATGTCGGCGCATTCCTTCAGCAGTTTTGTGGGGATAATGTCATTCGGCGCTGTGCTATTTCGCAGAGTACAAATGACATTCTTAGTGGTCTCGATGGAGATGGGTTCTAGGGTAAACTTACCTGATATAGGAGAATTACTATGGGTGCTGTGTGAGAGGCTGCAGGGGGGGCTGAGGGGGGAATTGTTTTGCTGAATGCTTTCACGGATTGCCTCGATTTTATTAATGAAGTAATCCGATAGTTCATTGCAAAATTCTTGTGTATCCGAACTGGGGGCTTTGATGCATTCTGGATCCATGGTCTGGGTGACCATCTTGAAGAGTTCGCGGGGACGGTTAATGGCACCGTTGATAGCCTCCGAAAAATAATTTTTCTTGGCTTGGAAAATTCCTTTGTGGTATTTTCTTGTCGCTGCCTTGTAGATGGATAGGTTTAGGTCTGAGGAACATCTTTTCCAGGCAGATTCTGCCCTTCTGCGTTCTTGCTTCAGTAACGACAGCTGGTTGTTAAACCAACTGCGGTTGTTTTTCCGGATGCGGGTACTTCGTTTCGGCGCTACCAAGTCAGCTGACTGTAGCATAGCCGAGTTAATGGCTTCCAGAGTTTCAACGGCCGTTTGATGCGGCTGAGTTGTTTCTATTTTTTTCCTTAAAGTCGTTTTGAAGAGTTCCGAGTGGAGCTTCTTCTGACATCTAGTCCAGTGTGTTGTCACTGGATTTGATGTTTTTGTTGCGGGGGGGATGGTGGAAATACTGAATATAATTGCATGGTGGTCTGTCCATGGCAACTTTTCATTTTCCCAAATCTTTATTTCCAGAGTTTGTCTGAAAATAAGATCAAGTGTGTGACCTGAAGTATGTGTGGGCCCACATACTAGTTGCTGCAATCCTAATCCTTCCAGGTGGTCAATACAGGCGTCGGCAATGGGGTCTAGTGAGGAGTTGGCCCAGAGATTGAAATCCCCGAGCAGCAAAAGATGTTTGCTGATGAGGGTATAAGTGGAGAAAAAATCTGTCCATGATGATAGCAGCTGCGATTTTGGGCCTGGCGGCCTATAGCAGAGCAGAATGTGGATGGTCTCCTTTGTGTTTGCTTGCAGTTGCAGAGTAAGGGTTTCCATGAATGGAAGAGGGTTTTGGCGGACTGGTTTGGTGATCGTAAGATGAGTCTTGTGGATCACCGCCAGGCCGCCTCCTCTTTGCCCTATTCTGTTTTCCGTTATAATACGGTAATTTTCTGGCACCAATTCACCTAGAATGGTGTTACAGTCGGCTGTGAGCCAGCTCTCTGTAATAAAAAGGCAGTCTAGATCCTTTTGTTGAATAAAGTCGCGGATTTCTAGTCGGTGTTTTACTGCCGATCTTGTGTTGATCAGAGCACATGATATGTGCTTGGGTTGGGGTAAATGGCTGAAATGTCTGACCGTCGATCTATGATCGATTCTCAATAGTCGCTCAGTTCTTAGGGCCTTTTTGGTGATGGCTGGAAGTATTGCGGCGCATTGCCTCAAACTCCAAATGGTATCGGCAGAATATTGCCGACTTACCATGATCGCCACTACACCGGGGAGGGGGGGGGGTTTGGGGCAGTGGGGAGAGGAAATTACTGGCTCCTCTCTCCTGGCTTGGTCCAGAGGAAGGCAAAAAACCCTTTCAGAGCTCGGCCAATATGCTCCGGTAGGGAAAAAATTCCTTCCTGACCCCTGTAAGAGGCGATCGGTTGACCCCTGGATCAAGCTACTGTGAGTTGGGACGACGAGGGGGCTAGGGCTGAGAGGGAGAAACTTGTTGCTGGCCTGGTGGCTGCCTGTGCAGGGATGAGGGCTGACAGGGGGAGCTGAATGATCTGGGCTGAATGGGTGAAGGGTGGGCAACAGGGCAGGGTAACTGTCCTACCAGGATAAGGGGGAGGTTTGCCTGGGAGCAGGGTGAGGACCCTGAAAACGTGGGGAGCGGCGCGCCGTTAGGCCGCGAGTGAAGCCGCGGTCTTTCCTAGACCGCGGCCCCGCGATTCAGAACGGCCTGGCGCGGTGCTCCCGAATGAGCCCCGGAACGGCGGAAATAACCGCAAGGTGGTGGCGGGGGGAGGGGGCCCTTGTCTGCCTCCTGGGATCGAGTGCTGCGGCTTGTCCTGAGAAGGACGGCCGCCCACAGTGCCAGGGAGACAGGTAGCGCTTACCTTCCAAAGGAGGGGAGAAATGCTGGAGAGAGGCTAGAACTGGAAGCTGGAGGGGAGGCAAGGTGCAGAAGCAGGCTGGAGCTGGAGCAAGGGGAGGGCTGAGCTAGGAAGAACCCTGCCTGTCTGACTACCTGCTACGCCTGCCTGGAGCTATGACTCACCCGTTCCTACTCCTAGGAACGAGCGCCGCTAGAACTCCTGCTGCTAATCCTCCTACCTCACTCACTGACAGTGCCTTGCGAAAGTATTCGGCCCCTTCAATTTTGCGACCTTTTGCCACATTTCAGGCTTCAAAGATATAAAACTGTATTTTTTTGTGAAGAATCAACAAGTGGGACACAATCATGAAGTGGAACGAAATTTATTGGATATTTCAAACTTTTTTAACAAATAAAAAACTGAAAAATTATTCAGCCCCCTTAAGTTAATACTTTGTAGCGCCACCTTTTGCTGCGATTACAGCTGTAAGTCGCTTGGGGTATGTCTCTATCGGTTTTGCACATCGAGAGACTGAAATTTTTGACCATTCCTCCTTGCAAAACAGCTCAAGCTCAGTGAGGTTGCATGGAGAGCGTTTGGGACCAGCAGTTTTCAGTTTTTTCCACAGATTCTTGATTGGATTCAGGTCTGGACTTTGACTTGGCCATTCTAACACCTGGATATGTTTATTTGTGAACCATTCCATTGTAGATTTTGCTTTATGTTTTGGATCATTGTCTTGTTGGAAGACAAATCTCCATCCCAGTCTCAGGTCTTTTGCAGACTCCATCAGGTTTTCTTCCAGAATGGTCCTGTATTTGGCTCCATCCATCTTCCCATCAATTTTAACCATCTTCCCTGACCCTGCTGAAGAAAAGCAGGCCAAACCATGATGCTGCAACCACCATGTTTCACAGTGGGGATGGTGTGTTCAGGGTGATGAGCTGTGTTGCTTTTACGCCAAACATAACATTTTGCATTGTTGCCAAAAAGTTCGATTTCGGTTTCATCTGACCAGAGCACCTTCTTCCACATGTTTGGTGTAATTCCCAGGTGGCTTGTGGCAAACTTTAAACAACACTTTTTATGGATATCTTTAAGAAATGTCTTTCTTCTTGCCACACTTCCATAAAGGCCAGATTTGTGCAGTATACGAATGATTGTTGTCCTATGGACAGAGTCTCCCACCTCAGCTGTAGATCTCTGCAGTTCATCCAGAGTGATCATGGGCCTCTTGTCTGCATCTCTGATCAGTCTTCTCCTTGTATGAGCTGAAAGTTTAGAGGGACGGCCAGGTCTTCGTAGATTTGCAGTGGTCCGATACTCCTTCCATTTCAATATTATCACTTGCACAGTGCTCTTTGGGATGTTTAAAGCTTGGGAAATCTTTTTGTATCCAAATCCAGCTTTAAACTTCTCCACAACAGTATCTCGGACCTGCCTGGTGTGTTCCTTGTTCTTCATGTTGCTCTCTGCGCTTTAAACGGACCTCTGAGACTATCACAGTGCAGGTGCATTTATACGGAGACTTGAATACACACAGGTGGATTCTATTTATCATCATTAGTCATTTAGGTCAACATTGGATCATTCAGGGATCCTCACTGAACTTCTGGAGAGAGTTTGCTGCACTGAAAGTAAAGGGGGTGAATAATTTTGCACGCCCAATTTTTCAGTTTTTTATTTATTTTAGAAATATCCAATAAATTTCGTTCCACTTCATGATTGTGTCCCACTTGTTGTTGATCCTTCACAAAAAATTACAGTTTTAAATGTTTATGTTTGAAGCCTAAATTGTGGCAAAAGGTTGCAAAGTTTAAGGGGGCCGAATACTTTCGCAAGGCACTGTATATACACTTTAACCTGTTAATTCCAGTTAAATTGGCCACAATCTTCAGGGAAAAAAAATGACCGTTGCTTATGTGTGCATCATATTGTGTATGTATTGTACAACACAAGCAGATTTCAATAGATTGCACAAAAAGCTATTTTTCTACCTGCAGATCTTTGTGGCCAAGCAGAAACAGACAACGTATATAAAACAGAAAAGTAACCTCCATGTAAGGAAACATTAAATCCTTAATTTCATCTTCATTGGCCTACATAAAAAAAAAAGATTAGATAATGACAAAATGGACATCCCATGGCCATGGGGCATTGCTTTCTGAACTAGCAACAACCCTTGTCTTAACTCTTCCGTTAAAACATCCAAAGGAAAGCCTTTCACAAGCTTTTCAGGTAGACTGCTCATTACCCCAGCTAAAATGGGAATATATTTCTGTCTATTACTGACTTCTAAGCTGCTACAATTTGATTTCTACAAGGAAGCTCATACATTCGCAGTAACTGATGTCAACTGGGGCACTAGCTTTCTTTTTCAAATTTGGTATTGTACGATCTGAAAACAAATGGATTCCCTCTAAATTCTATTTGTGGTTGGATTTCAATCTGCCAGTCACTTCAAACAATGCTAGTTTTAGGGCCTTGCTGTTAATCGATATTAAGAAATGTGAGGTAGGGACCCCATTATAATTCAAAGAAAGCCTTCAGGCAAATAAATTCTATTTAAATATCGAGAAAACCCCTTTGCTCACTTCCTGTCAAGTGAACAGAGCAGGAATAAGCAAATAATTGGGCTTATCAACACATAGTAATGGAACGACCTAGAACAAGGTTTTTTCAACCAGTGTGCCATGGCAAAATTACCCCAACTTAGGCATCTACGTAATCATAAAACAATGCTGGCCACTGCTAGCCACTCAGTTAAGCCTGGTTGCTACAGCGGTGTCGGTCTGCGGTCTAAATCTCACTTCCCACTGGCACAGGCAAGCTATGCGCGCCTCCCGACTGTGTTTTGCCAACCAAATACGTCATTGGTTGCTAAGGGCGGGTCAGGAGTATGCCGGGCTTGCTGGGCTGTGCGACCGTGTGTCTAGGAGATGCTGACTGGCACGCTTTTCCCTTAGGGAGGTGAAGCAGTGCATGTAAGGAGAGGAGGAATAACAGCGAGGAGGACCAGTGGCTGCATATGAGCTCCTCTGAGCTCTGTGAGGTACAGGAATTGTACATGTAATTTGCCTGCATGTATTTGTAATAGGCTTAATTGCAGGCATGGTGATTGCTTTTTTTTTTTGGTAATGGTAACTATACTTTAACTTCTTCTACATTACTTTTTATTTTGTATTCCGTTTGCACATTGCTCTACTGCAGTTTGACCGCACCGCAGGATAACTGCGGTTTTCATGTGCATTTTCTGTAGTTTCAGATAGACTTCCATTAGGTCCCTCCTGTTTGGTGTTCTTTCAGAAAATGCACCAAAAATGTATGACATTTATGAGAAACCGCAGGTAATGTACATGAAAATCAGTGGGTATCCTGCGCTGCAGCCAAACTGTATTAAGTCAACGTGAAAGTGCCCTAATTGTAACAAATGTTCTGTAGGTTGTTTTTTTTCCCCACTTCAAAACCGTAATGCGTATATGTACGCTGTGGCTTTGAAATAGTTCACTGGGGTTATGGCTGAAGATATCAGCCTTAACTTCAGTAATTGTTTTTTTGCAGCCAGCAGCTGGCTTTCTCATAAAAGTGTCCAAAGCAGCTCTAGAGGCACTGGAACACTTTGTCCAATAAAATTAAAAACCAATACATTTTTGGTTGGTGAGCCTTGAAATTCTGCTAGATTTTAAGCACTTAAAGGGGCTGTAAAGGTACATTTTTTTCTTCCATAAATAGCTTCCTTTACCTTAGTGCAGTCCTCCTTCACTTACCTCCTCCTCCTCTTTTGCTTATAAATGTCCTTATTTCTTCTAAGAAATCCTCACTTCCTGTTTTTCTGTCTGTAACTATACACAGTAATGCAAGGCTTTCTCCCTGGTGTTGAGAAAGGCTCTTGAGGGGGGAGGGGGCGAGCAGGCAAGTCAGGACACTCTCTACTTTGCAGATAGAGAAAGGAGCTGTGTGTTAGTGGGCGTCCTGACACCCCTGCTCGCCCCCTCTCCCCTCAAGAGCCTTTCTCCACACCAGGGAGAAAGCCTTGCATTACAGAGTGTAGTAACAGACAGAAGAACAGGAAGTGAGAATTTTTCAGAAAAAATCTGGACATTTAAAAGCAAAATCGAGGAGGACTGCACTACGATAAAGGAAGCTATTTAGAGAAAACATTTTTTACCCCTTTAAGCCCCGGACCATTTTGTTGCTAAAGGACCAGGCCACTTTTTGCGATTCGGCACTGTGTGACTTGAACTTACAATTACGTGGTCGTGTGACGTGGCTCCCAAACAAAATTGACATCCTTTTTTTCCCACAAATAGAGCTTTCTTTTGGTGGTATTTAATTACCTCTGCGTTTTTTTTTTTTGTGCTATAAACAAAAAAAGAGTGACAATTTTGAAAAAAATGCTATCTTTTTTACTTTTTGCTTTAATAAATATCCCCCAAAAATATATAAAATTGATTGGTTTGTGCGCAAAAGTTATAGAGTCTACAAAATAGGATAGTTTTATGGCATTTTTATTAATTAATGGCGGACACATCGGTCACTTTTGACACCATTTTGGGACCATTGTCAATTTTACAGCAATCAGTGCTATAAAAATGCACTGATTACTGTGAAAATGACACTGGCAGTGAAGGTGTTAAGTGTTCCCTAGGAAGTGATTCTTACTATGTGGGGGGGGTGGTTTGACATGTGACGTCAATGATCATCATTCACTATGACAGGGAACAGATGATCAATGACACTCTCACTAGGAAGAACGGGGAAAGGTTTGTTTACATTTATCTCTCCCCGTTCTTCAGCTCTGTGACCCGATTGCGGGACACCGGTCGGCGATCGGGTGTGCGGGTCCCGCAGGTGCGGTCACAGAGCTCAGGACCGGGCTGCGAGCGTGCCGGCGGCAGACCCAAGGCTGGGCATCTTAAAAGGGACGTACCTGTATGTCCTTTTGCCCAGCCATGCCATTCTGCCGACATATATCGGTGTTAGTCGGTCCTTAAGTGGTTAAAGTGTGAGCCTGGTTGAAACAGAGTTAAAAAACACTGATCTGGGGGGGGCGTGGCTTGGCGCGCAGCGTGGATGGCTGCTGTGTGAGAGAGCTCCGGTCCATAGGTTGGAACAGACCCGAAAAACGGCCCTTTTACAGAGGATTATGTGCACCCGTATTGAGAAGGGATCTCACGGAAGACAGCTGCGATCGATGGGGACACCTGGGGGGAAGGCAGCGTCAGCAGATCTGAACAAATATCGCTACACAGGCGGACAGCAGAGGAACAAGATGGCGCCGACTCACAGCATGGACGGCGGAGAGGACACAGAGGATGATGAGGTCTCCATCCCAGCGTCCGAGGACTTCAATGGAGGTACTGTGCACCCTGACTGCCCACTTAACTATGCGACCATGAAGGAGATCGCAGCTGATATCAAAAGCTCCTTCTCGGTGGCCATTGCCGACATAAAGTCGGAACTGCTCAGACTAAATGAACAAATGGCGGTGACGGAGCGAGCGGGCAAAAGGAGAGACCGCGCTCTTATGAGACTGGATGACATAGCGGGGGTTCACTCACAACAACTGATCGACGTTAACCGTCAGTTAGAAGATTTAGACAACCGTGGAAGGAGAAATAATATTAGGGTGAGAGGGGTCCCCGAAACGGTACTCCCTGAGCAAATCAGACCCGCATTGTCATCCATATTTAATGGTCTTTTGTGCAGGCCCGAGGCCTCACCCATAGAATTTGATAGGGCTCACAGAGCGCTGCGGCCCAGACCCTCTGATGATGCACCACCTAGAGACATAATCTGCTGTCTGCCTAATTTTCCCCTTAAGGAAGAAATTCTCAGGAAAGCCAGGGTGAACGATCAAATCATCTTTAATGAGACAGATGTCCAACTTTTTCAAGATCTGTCACCGATCACATTAAAGAACAGGAGAGCTCTCAGACCCTTGCTGGAAGCTTTAAAATCCAAAGGAATAAATTACCGATGGAAGTTCCCGTTTGCTTTGCAAGCCACCTTTAGGGATAAGCAGTATATGTTGAGGGTCCCGGATGATCTCCAACAATTCTGTGAGAATCTGCACATCGCACCAATAGAGCTTCCGGATTGGTACGCGGAATTCCTGCTTCCCCCGGCTTTCATGCACCAACCTTCATTGCAGGGCCCTTCACCGTCTAAATCCCCACATCACGCCGGCAAATATAAGAAGAAATCCTTCAAAGGCCAGCAGGCCTCCCCCGCAGCTAAGGGCTCCAGAATGTAAGCTGTCGGCCGTTTGTATCCCCCCGGGAGTGTCCTGTGCAAATCACCCTGCCTAACTGCTCTAAGATGTATGCCTATGCTTTTGCTGCAATAGTTCTTTTGTTTAAGTGCAGCTATGACCCCCTCGTGTACATGTTCTTATTCTGCTATTCTTCAGTTCAAGTTTTGGTTTGATGTTTTTTGCCTTTTTGTTACTCTCATCCTGATTCTACAACTTTTTTTATAGACCTACTTCTAAGCTTCGCGGTAAGACACAGGCTGCTATTGGCTGGCATAACTCGCTCACACTCTCACCTCCATCAAGAACTGAAGGTACTGGGACATGCATTTCACACACTTGTATCAGTATACGCCATTAGATGCAGTTTGACCCAATGCCCATCTCACTCCACTAGAGGTCGCCATCTCATTACCATTGAATTTAGTTCTATCTAACCTTTCCTATGAACAGTATGTTTAGGTTCTGAACTCCAGTGCTTATTACAGCTGAGGACTGACTCCTGACTGAGTCCTATCACTCCTCCCACAGTTCTCCCCCTGCACCTACAATTGTGGATGTCATTTCTCTACAGACATTTATCTACTTGCCCAATGGAAGGCATCTTACTGCCACGACATCAGCTTGCCTTATGAAGGGAGAGAAAGAAGGGGTTTTTTTTTTGTTTTTTTTCTATTCTTTTTCTATTTTCTATCCTTTATGGTGGCGGAGATTGAACTGCATGATCTATAGGTCTTACTTGTTTACCTTTGCTCCCGAGCTTACTAAACATATCTTATGAATAAGGGCTAAATGAACATTACAAGGTTTGTGATATCAGGTGACAAGGGATTATTTATCTATCTGGCTGATCTCTAGTTTGGGGGGTAGGGAGGCGTCCTTCCTGCGGATTCTCCCTTACCTTCCAAACGTTTATACCCCCCCGTAAGAGAGAGTGTACACTGCCGATTTAAGAATCATAGCCATTGGTTAAAATACCTGTTTTGTGATGTTTCTAACTCCTTACACATGTGCTGTAAGGGGTCTCTCCAGAGTTCTATACTGGACACTAACCGCGATTATGCCCCTGGGTTTCATTGTTTTTTTTCCTTTACTTAATCACCACCTACGGGCATGCAGCAGTATTACTCGAGTGCCCTGTCCATATGTAGGTTTTGGGGATATGTTTACAGTACTGTTTTGTTTATGATGACACTCGGAAGAAGGTAGTAGCCTGGAAATTACCCTTGATAAATGGATGAATACATACTCTTTACCTTCACTTAAGCCTTTGAATGCTGTCGGATTACAGCACTCGCCCTTCGGCAAGATTGCGAGACCCTCTTTTTATTTCCATGTGAGGCTCACCAATATCGTTGGGTTGCCACCTGACATGGGGGTATTACCCCACGGGGTGTGATCAACCGTACATGTTTACAGTCATCACTTGACTGCATGACTTCTGTTGTCAGGCAAATCAGTTGCCACCATTACAAATGTACACTGAAGATTGGGTTAAATAGACTCGGTTCCAGTGCTGCTACCTTGGTTCCATATATTCTGTTTGCTTGATCTAATTTGGGGTTGCATAGAGATACTCCTAGGGGCACATTGCATAGGCCGCTAGCTTACCCTATTTCCTTTCCCTCTCCTCTGGAGAGGGGCCAAGATTTACACAACTTTTTGTTAACATTTACTGTTCCCAACCGGACCTTATGTTATTAACATATTTCATAAATAAATTCTTAAGATAGTACACAGTCCTCCATCCACAAAGAGGCCTCCCGCGCTCCCACCAGAGTCATACTTGACACCCTTAGTCTATAACAGGGGTGTTTTTGGGCCCTACGACTTGAGTCTACACGTGGGGCCTAGACTCAAGTGAAGGGTGAGTAGGTACTATCCTATCTCGCTCACACAACTCATACACCCACCTTTATCTCCCCCCACCCCTCCTCACTTTCTCTCCCCCACCCCCCCCTCATACCCCCCCTTTTTTTTTTTTTCTTCTTCCTTTCTATCCCACCCACACCCGATACAGATGGCTTACTCTTTTTTAGGCAAAGCACCCACTCTAGTGTCGCACAATATCAATGGGCTTAATATACCCGAAAAACGTTCTAAACTCCTGAAGGAATTAAGGAAAACGAGCCCACTGCTGGTCTTCCTGCAAGAAACGCATTTCAAAGGTCAGAATATCCCTAAAATAACTGATAATACATTCACAGTAGCTCACCACGCTACAAACCCATTGGCCAAGACGAAAGGAGTATCAATACTCATAAACAAAAATGCCCCGTTTGTCCTTAAACAATGCATGTCAGACACGGAAGGTAGATATATTTTTCTTAAAGGCACCTGGGAGGGTAACCCTATAACTCTTGCTAATGTTTACTTTCCTAACAAAAGTCATATCACTTTTTGCCGGAAGATTGTCGACGAACTTAAATGGTTCGCAGAGGGATGCATACTCTTGGGGGGCGACTTCAATGTTCCCTTATCACCCCTGCAAGACACCTCAACTGGCCATTCCCATGTCACTTTCCAAACTCTGAAAAAATTAAAATCCCTTCTCCACTCACTCTCACTTGTAGATGCATGGAGGTCTACCCATCCTACAGAGAAGGATTTTTCCTTCTACTCGGCGCCCCACAAACGATATTCACGGATAGACTTGATCTATATCACCCAACGGGACCTACCTAAACTGACTAGAGCTAAAGTGGGGATAATATCGTTATCGGATCAGGCCCCAGTCTCATTAACTCTGAAATTTGGACATCCCAAAAGTAGGAGTTTCAACTGGAGGTTGAATGCAGCCCTCCTGACAGATCAGACAATCCACGATAGTATCTTCGATTCTATAGAAACCTATTTCTCTGACAACAAAGATTCGGACACGAATCCTTTAAACAACTGGGAAACGCACAAGACAGTAATTAGAGGTGACCTGATCAAGTGGGGTGCCACCAGAAAGAAGGAAAGGGAAAGAGAGTTAGGGGCACTTTCTAACACAATAGCTCACCTAGAACAGCAACATAAGAAAACCCTGGCATCCAAGGTTGAGAAAGAACTTCTTGAAAAAAGACAAGCTCTGACACAATTACTCAACCTACAGACACAACAATCTCTCTTTTTTAGGAAAAATGTTTTCTACGAACATGGCGACAAGAGCGGCCGTTTTCTGGCCAGAGCTCTCAAAGATGCGTCAACCTCCAATCGTATACATGCCATTAAGAACAAACGGGGCGGCATTGAATATGATTCGCAACACATCGCAAAACTGTTTCACGGCTTTTACTCTAAATTGTACAACCTACCCCCACAGCACAAACCTGCTCACATCTCATCCTCTAGGCTAGACAGTATGCTAGAATTCTTGCAGAGTAGTAAACTTCCCTCCATTCGAGCAGAAGATATTAGATTTTTAGAAAATCTCATCACATTAACAGAACTACAAGATGCTGTAAAATCGCTTAAGGCGTGCAAAAGCCCAGGCCCCGACGGGTTTACGGCTCAATATTACAAAACCTTTCTCCATATACTTTCCTCCCCCCTATTGAATGCTCTGAATTATCTGGCCAAAAATAAACATAACTCCAGCTCACTACTTACAGCTCACATTACGGTAATCCCCAAGCCCGAAAAAGACCCCACTGAGTGCGCTAATTACAGGCCAATTTCGTTAATAAATATCGACGTCAAACTCCTTGCCAAGATCCTTGCGAACAGGCTCAAACCGTTACTTGCACAAGTGATTGGCCCAGAACAGGTTGGGTTTATGCCCGGGCGAGAAGCAAGGGACAATATTTCCAAGGCTTTGAACCTGATCCACCACGCTAAGCAAACAGGGCTAGAGGGCCTTCTCCTGTCAACGGATGCGGAGAAGGCCTTTGATAGGGTCTCTTGAGAATTCATGATGGCTACATGCTCACACATAGGTTTGGGGGATAACATGCTAAACTGGATAGGCGCCCTTTATACCAATCCACAGGCACTGATTAAGGTTAACACCACCCTCTCAGATCCGATAAAGATTACAAACGGGACCCGCCAAGGATGCCCGTTGTCCCCATTGTTGTTCATCCTCTCTTTAGAACCCCTCATTAGAACGATCAACAACTCCCCAGACATTGTAGGCTACAAGGTTCTCGGCAGAGAATTTAAAGTGGCCGCCTACGCAGACGACCTTCTCTTTTTTATCTCCAATCCTCATATATCTATACCCAACCTAGTAAAAACCTTCACCTCATTTGGGTTTGTTTCCAACTTCAAGATCAACCAGAGTAAGTCGGAAGCAATTAATATATCCCTCAAGACTAATGTGTATGAATCACTGAAGAGTAACCATAATTTCCAATGGGAACAAAAAAGCCTCAAATACTTAGGGATACGACTGACCCCGACTATTGAGGCTATATATGACGCTAACTATAAACCTCTCCTACAATCCATTATCAATGACTTACATAGATGGTCCCCAAAAACCTTCTCATGGTTTGGTAGGGCATCTATACTAAAAATGACCGTGTTACCGAGACTGCTGTACTACTTTAATGCCCTGCCAATCAAGCTACATTCTTCTTTCTTCTCCAAACTACGTGGTGCGCAATTGAAATTTCTGTGGGCTGGGAAGAAGCCGAGAATTAACTTCTCACAGCTTACCCTTCCGAAATATGAAGGTGGTATTGGCCTCCCAGACTTTAGGAAGTATTACATTGCCGCCCACATCACCAGACTCATAGATTGGCACTGTCATAAATCATCCAAGGATTGGGTTCAACTCGAGACAGACCAACACAATACACACATTTCCTTCCATCCTTGGTCCACTGCATCGAAACTGACAGGTAGATTTCCTCATCCACTGGTGGCCGCCACGTTGGCAATATGGCACAGTATTGCATCGAACCACAGTTTAGCATCCATACCTGGCCCTCTGACCCCAATTACAGATAACCCGGACTTCCCACCAGGCCTGGGAATCCGATTCCCAGAATCCTCACTATCCACGCAAAAACTCCTCGCCACTCACTGTCTCTCGGGTAACAGAATAAAAACTCTTAACACGCTAAAATCGGAGCTGGGGGAGGCTTTCCCCGGTTTTTGGTTTTATCTTCAGTTGCAAAATTTCTTAATTAATAGTAAACACAAAAAGGCGTATTGTAGGACCCCAACACAGCTTGAGCAAATATGCCTAAAAGGCACCCCGGTCGTTAAAACGACTGCGTTGGCCTACTCCTGGCTATGCCAGACCCAGGTGCATTCACAGAATAGACTCAAAGCCCACTGGGAAAACGAACTTAATGTGTCTCTGTCTGACGAACAATGGGAAAGAGCCAACATATTTGCGCATAAATGCTCCCTTAGCTCAAGATTCCAGGAAATATCCTACAAGATTCTTACACGATGGTATATTACCCCCCTAAAAACTAAGAGGTGGATGCCCGACACCTCTGATAATCGGCTCCCTCTTGCATATATGGTGGTCTTGCCCCCTACTACGTGATTACTGGTCCCAAATTAAGCACTGGACGATATTTATTAAGGAAACACGTATCCACCTAGATGCGGCCGCCTGCCTATTGCATATTAATGATATGTCTATCAGAAATTACAAAAACTCACTCACTAGGCACCTACTGACAGCCGCGAAAACACTGATCCCTTTATACTGGAAGTCGACCAAATGTCCTTCAGTTAGAGACTGGCTAGACAGAGTCCAATATATTTATAGAATGGACGAACTAGTGGCAATGAAGAGAGAAAACTCGTTGACCTTCAATGACACTTGGCAGCCTTGGGTTGCTTTCAAATATTCCACTGATTTTCAGCGATTAATGGCCTGATTCTGACCACACTTTCCTACAGACTGAAACAAGGGTACCCTATAGTATGGCTTGCCTGATATCTCATGATGCATTAACCAGATTATGTATGAATTCAATGTCAAATATGTATACAGGACCCCTGGTCGAACCCTGCTCGAACAAGACTATTACTTTCTGCTGTATAAAAAATTTTCTCGTGGTGCTCCCTTCCCTCATCTCTCTCCCTCCCCCCCCTCCTTTTTTTTTTTTTTTTTTTCTTTCTCCTCCCTCCCTTAAATCTTCAACATTCCCCCCTCTATCCATTTCGGTTCTTCAATGTTTCCTGATTTTCTACTTTACAGACCTGATTAGCTTATCTCAGACAGGAGAACGGATCACTGTCCAGTTTGTTATTATACACACATTGTTATTTCCGCATTACCACTATAGTATATCTGTAAGATTGTCCTACGGATTGCTTGTTACATTCATGTCTACACACTGTTTTGTGCAATGTTTATTTTCTGCTATTTCAATAAACTTTGATTGTGATAAAAAAAAAAAACACTGATCTAGGATGCTCCACATGAAAGTCAGCATGACTTCCCCTCTAGTGTTCTACGTGGTTCAACCTAGTTCAAAATTTAGCTGCACACCCTTCCTCGGTATTGTTTTATTGTTTACTATGCCTTTCCTATGACCACAAATGTTTCTAGATGTATATAGTACATCCATTTAAAAATGTAATAGTAAGATAGGTATATTATGTACAAGGGAAAAAGGAGAAAACTATTGTGTATTTGGCCATGGTACATCTGTAACATGTGAAATAGGAACTGTCTTTACAGAACTGATTGCAATGTAAAATTCCAATTTACTATTCAAAGTTATAATTAAATTCCAAAATAATTATTAATCTGGAATCTGAGGTTTGGGCATTTTCTATTAAAAAAGCACTGCAATGGGTTCTTTAGGTTTAGATCAGGGTTGCTCACAAAAAAAGACTGACCTTCCCAGTAGAGTATAGGAGCGTCAAACATGAAATGTTTAAAAACAGAATGTATAGAGTTTTGGTCATTTAATTCCTTAACCACTTCATTACTGGGCACTTAAACCCCCTTCGTACCCAGACCAATTTTCAGCTTTCAGCGCTGACGCATTTTTAATGACAATTGCGCGGTCATACAACACTGTACCCAAATTTTGTTTTTATAATTTTTTAGCACAAATAGAGCTTTCTTTTGGTGGTATTTGATCATCTCTGTGATTTTAATTTTTTGCGCTATAAACAGAAAATTTTGAAAAAAAAACACAATATTTTTTACTTTTTGTTATAATAATATCCCATTTAAAAAAAAAAAAAGTATTTTTCCCTCGGTTTAGGCTGATACGTATTCTTCTACATATTTAAAAAAAAAAAAAAAATGCAATAAGTGTTTATTGATTGGTTTGCGCAAAAGTTATAGCGCCTACAAAATAGGAGATAGATTTATGATTTATTTTTTATTTTTTACTAGTAATGGCGGAGATCTGCAATTTTTTTTGTCAGGCCTGCGATATTGCGGTGGACATATCGGACACTTTTGACACAATTTTGGGACCATTCACATTTATACAGCGATCAGTGGTATAAAAGTGCACTAATTACTGTATAAATGTGACTGGCAGGGAAGGGGTTAACACTAGGGGGTGAGGAAGGGGTTAAATGTATTCCCTGGGTGTGTTCTAACTGTGTGGGGGGAGGGGGTGACTGGGGGAGATGACCGACGCTGTGTCCCTATGTACAAGGGACACAGATCAGTCTCCTCTCTCCCTGACAGCACGTGGAGCTCTGTGTTTACACACAGAGCTCCACGTCACTGCTGTCACCTGCTGGGACTTTCGATCGCTTCCCAGCGATGCGACGGCACAGTGTTTACCCGCTGCGCGCCACCCAGCGGCGCGCGCGGGTAATGCACACAAAAGCTGTCCAAAGACGTCCACCTGGCACCTCAGGTCGTCGCTGTAGACGTCTTTTGACGATAGCGCCGGCCTGAAGTGGTTAAAAACATTTTTGGTGGTCTTACTTTTCCCTTTTCTTTAGGGCCAAGTAAAAATCAAAAATAGGTTCTAAATTAGTGTACAGTGGGGATCGAAAGTTTGGCCACCCCAGGTAAAAATTTGTATTAATGTGCATAACGAAGCCAAGGAAAGATGGAAACATCTCCAAAAGTCATCAAATTACAGATTAGACATGGTTATAATAAGTAAAAAATAAGTAATAAGTAAAAAAAGTTAGATTTTATTTCCATCTTTTACACTTTCAAGATTACAGAAAACAAAAAAAATTGTGTACGCAAAAGTTTGGGCACCCTGTAGAATTTATAGCATGCACTGCCCCCTTTGCAAAGCTGAGACCTGCCAGTGTCATGGATTGTTCTCAATCATCGTCTGGGAAGACCAGGTGATGTCAATCTCAAAGGTTTTAAATGCCCAGACTCATCTGACCTTGCCCCAACAATCAGCACCATGGGTTCTTCTAAGCAGTTGTCTAGAAAACAAACTGAAAAAAGTTGACGCTCACAAAGCTGGAGAAGGCTATAAGAAGATAGCAAAGCATTTTAAGATGTCAATATCCTCTGTTCAGAATGTAATTAAGAAATGGCAGTCACTTAAAGCAAGATCTGGAAGACCAAGAAAAATATCGCAGGATTGTGAGAAAAGCAATTCAAAACCCACGTTTGACTGCACGATCCCTCCAGAAAGATCTGGCAGACACTGGAGTTGTGGAGTTGTACAAATATGGTCTTCATGGAAGAGTCATCAGAAGAAAACCTCTAAGTCCTCACCACAAAAATCAGCGTTTGAACTTTGCAAATGAACATATAGACAAGCCTGATGCATTTTGGAAACAAGTTCTGTAGATTGATGAGGTTAAAATAGAACTTTTTGGCTGGAATGAGCAAAGGTACGTTTGGAGAAGAAAGGGCACAGAATTTTATTAAAAAAAATAACCTCTGTCCAACTGTTAAGCATGGGGGTGGATCAATAATGCTTTGGGGTTGTATTTCAGCCAGTGGCACAGGGAACATTTCATGAGTAGAAGGAAAAATGGATTCAATAAAACTTCAGCAAATTTTGGATGTTAACTTGATGCCATCTGTGAAAAATCTGAAGTTAAAGAGAGGATGGCTTCTACAAATGGATAATGATTCTAAACACACCTCAAAATCCACAGGGGATAACATCAAGAGGCGTAAACTGAAGGTTTTGCCATGACCTTCACAATCTCCTGACCTGAACATAATTGAAAATCTATGGATAGACCTTAAAAGTGCAGTGCATGACAGACAGCCCAGAAATCTCAAAGAACTGGAAGACTTGTGTAAGGAAGAATGGGCAAAGATACCTCAAACAAGAATTGAAAGACTCTTGGCTGGCTACAAAACGCCTTTACAAGCTGTGATACTTGCCAAAGGGGGCAGTACAATATATTAAGTCTGCAGGGTGCCCAAACTTTTGCAGATGCCATTTTTTTGTTTTCTGTCATTTTGAAAGTGTAAATGATGGAAATAAAATCTAACTTTTTTTGACAATTGATGCCTTTTGGAGATTTTTCCACCTTTCCTTGGCTTCGTTATGCACATTAATACACATTTTTACCTGGGGTGCCCAAACTTTCGATCCCCACTGTAAATGTCCATGCCTCTAGCTAATGTTTGCTGTATCTTAATACAAAACTCAGTAAAAACATTTTGTGTTTAGCCGAGATTAACAAAATAAATTAAATGTTTATAAAAGGCCTCTGTATTCAATAAGCATCTAAATATAAAACAGCAGTATATAAAAAAAAAATTATAAAGTAAACTGCAGGTGTACTTGCCCTAGATCAGTTAAGCTTCAGCATGACAGCCAGGCAACTAGCATTTTTAGAGTGAGGTCAGCAATAGTGTTGAGCGGAATACGCCATATTCGATTTCGCGATATTGCGCGAATATATAGAAGAATATTCGCGAATATTCGCTAATATCGAATATTCGTGATATTTAATCCAAAAAAAATTTTGCTAATGCGAAAATGATTGCGAAATTCTCATAAACGGAGATCATTTCCTGTATTACTAAACGAATATGCACTAAACACTAACTCTACACCAACTCTACTTAAAATAAAGGAGAATAAGGGGGCAAAAGAAGGGCGGAGAAGATAATCGCGCAATATTCCTATTGCGCGATTATCTTCTCCGCCCTTCTTTTGCATCAGAGCCAATCAGAATAACTCGAATATTCGGCAAAAGGAATATCGCGCAATATTCCATTTGTGGAATATTCGAGTTATTCTGATTGGCTCTGATGCAAAAGAAGGGCCAAGTAGCTGATGCGATTCTTTTATGTTGCCGAAAATTCGCAATGCGAATTTTCGGCAACATAAAAGAATCGCATCAGCTACTCGGCCCAGGGTCTCTCTCTAATCATACCAGCAATGCTTTTAGACGTCGATGGAGATCACTAGGATGTGATCTGTTTTAAAAATACATTTGAAAAAATACGAATATTCGCCATAGCGAATATTCGCCGCAATATTCGAGTTATTCGCGAATACTCGAATATGCAATATTCGTAGCGAATATTCGCAATGCAAATATTCGTGAGCAACACTAGTCAGCAATGGCAGCCTCTCTATTTCTCTTATGATGTGTAGTTTAAGAAACTTTTAAAGCTTGAATTTCACCCGACCATGCCTCTACTTACAGACTACACGTAAAATCACTGGGGCTTGCACTGATTTACTAGCAATAAATAAAACCATGTAAGTCTTCTCCCATTATGGCCTACCTGCTAATAAAATGTTCGGCTAAATCAAATCACTATATTTTAAAATATCAGCAACAATTAAACCAAGGACTGCAAACATTCAAAAATCCAATATATTTTGAAAGCTTGTATTATTTTCCAGGCACAAAAAAAAATCAAAGCTGCAGAAGCCACATGAAATGTGTTTGGATTCTGACACTGCTGCAGTCTCATTTATTGCTGATATAACAAGGCTAAGCCAAAGGTTATCTCTTTCTCAGTGGAGTTGTAGATGACAAATAGTGAGATTCTGGACATCCTGGCATAAAGAGAATGCAATGTGCTATATTATATCTACTCAGTATGCTGTGAATAGTAATTTAGGGCACCTAAACAACCTTGTATTACAAGAGGAACATTATCCACCATCCAACTAACGATTATTTCACTTGTCTTGAGCTATAATTAACGTTTGCAGCCCTAAAGGAATCAAAGAGATTTATAAATTGTTGCAGTGATAACACAGTACTGTAAGGAGTATGCAACAGCCATACATAAAGCCCAAATCTTGGCTATGTTGTTATAGGATGTCCCCCAGGTGCTATTAAAAAAAGGGAACTTATGCTGCAATACTCACCTTCAATCTGGAGCACACATTACCTCTTTTTGGCTATAAAATGTATTCATTTTCTGGACTGAATGAAGTTGATTTACCAAAGCTGGAGAGTACAAAATCTGATGCAGCTTTGCATAGTAGCCAAACAGCTTCTAACTTCAGTTTTTGCAGTTTGACAAAAAAAAAAAAAAAACATTGAAGCTGATCGGTTTCTATGCACAGCTACACTAGATATTCCACTCTTTAGTATGAGATTTTTTGTTATTTTTGATTCATACTTACCTAGGTGAATGCAGCATCGGTCCGATACTCCATCTGTTCCCCACCGGCTCCAAGGCTGAGAACCGAGCAAACACTGCTGATCACTCCGTTCTCAGAGCTCCATGAGCAGAGAGCCAGTGACTGTCAAGTCACTGACTCTCTGCTCCGCCCCCGCCCACAGGAGCAGCTGTCTCAGAGGCTAAGCCGGGTGTCAGTCCAGGCATGTGGGCGGATCCCAACTATATCGTTGGAATTTTGTCCCAGCCTGGACTGGCTCTCTGACATCAGATGACAGCGGGTGCAGAATAATTTGCACTTCTGTGATTCACAGGAGAAGTACAGCCAAACAAGCTTTGACGGTACTTCTCCTTTAACCCAGAAGACTAATGACCATAATGTGAGTGCAGTGGGTCATAGTACTAACCAGGCAAATACCAGGCAAATACAACCAGGCATTACCCTGAACCTCCTCATTTTCACTGGTGTAAAGTAACTCTGCTCTGTCTCAGTATGGATCACCCAGCTCATATAAGAGGCAAAACTGAAGAGGACGCTGCAGCATCCTTGGAATCCTGCATAATATGTTGTATACATGTAGTGGAGGGGATGGTTTACACAGGTGGGTTTAGCAAGTGGTCAGTGGGCCTTTAAATTGTTAGAGAGGAGGGGTACGACTTGAGAGCAGTTACAGTTTTTTTTTTTTCAGTTTGTGTGTCAGCAGTTCAGCCAGCCAAGTGCTTGGCTGGCATCATGGACCTGCTCCTTCATCTGTGGCATACTTGGACATCAGAAGAAAGGCCCTGATCAGTATAAAATGTTGTTCTACTATCAAGGGGCAGGGTTCTATGCACCTTTATATTAATAGTAAGACAATGGTTACCAAAGTGGCGCTGAACTTGGTGTTTGAGAAAATGGACCCATGGTAAGGATAAGGCCGCGTTTTCATCGGTCCAATCCGATCGTGTTTGGGCACCATCGGTTATTTATCGATCGGTTAAAAAAAAGCAAACTTGTTTTAAATGTAGCCGATGGATACCTAACTGATAGCAAAAAAACGATCGTTTGTAGGCACGACCATCGGTTAAAAATCCATGCATGCTCAGAATCAAGTCGACGCATGCTTGGAAGCATTGAACTTCATTTTTTTCTGCACGTCGTTGTGTTTTACATCACCGTGTTCTGACACAACCGTTTTTTTAACCGATGGTGTGTAGGCACGACTGACCATCAGTTAGCTTCATTGGTTAACCGATGAAAACGGTCCATCAGACCGGTCTCATGGGATGGACCAATTGTGTGTACAGGGCTTAACTGGCTGTCACGGTCAAGACTAAGGCTCACAGACCAGTAGCTAAAGCAGTAGCAGATATAGCAGGTAAAGATCAAGCAAAAAGTGTAGTCCATAAACAAGTAAAAGGTCTGTAACAAGTGGTAGTGGAAATAAGGACAGATGCAGGTATGCAAAGAAACAATATATCAGAGGAAAAGAGCGCAATAATCTGGAAACCAGGAAGTACAGAGACATGGCTAAAATCAGGAAATTAATGGAAGGAGCAAAGAGTTCAAGGTCGATGAGAAACGAGAGACAATTCAAGATTTTCCTAAGAGATCAGTGTTACAGCATCTCAGGTGGCACAGCACCTAAAACTCATTAAAGCAATTCCAACATCCATACTAACGCTATAGGAGCGTTTGTTAAACGTTAGAAATTGTGTCATGTGTAAACAAGCCCCGAGGCTACCAGATGGTTACTAGCTAATAGTTTAGTACAATTTACAGCCAATTTCACCTTTATATAGTGTGAACCAAGGTAAAAAGAAGATATGTTCTCTGAAAAAGTCACTTTATGTTCCACATTTAGTCACCTGACATTCTCAAATTTTGTTCTCAACAAGAGGCAAGAGTATGGCCATAGCACACCTTTTGTTGGAGTTCATGCATTAGACTGTGATGGAGGGTCAGAGTGCTATGGAGAGTTTTAGTTTCAAAACAAATTCTGCCCAGCGTTCACACCTTCATTATTCCATTCTTAATCACGGAACTTGCTATACAGAAATGTGATAGGGCAGCATACATATAAAAAAATAATACAGGTAGAGTTAGATCATTAAAGTAGAGGGCACATGATAATGAAATATCCATTTCATTTTAGAAGATGATTTAAAATATAAAGGAAAACTCAAGTGAGGATAAAGTCTGTGGGGCACTTGCAATATTTACATTACTTTGATTTGTTAAATTGTGACAGTGAAGGTTTCTTGTAAAGGTTGATGAAGGGGCTTGTGCTGAATACAATTGTGTTGCTGTGGTTGGTCACAACACAGATAAACAGCCTATTGTTTGACAGTAACAACCAATGAGATCTGCCAGCAGAGCCAATTTAGATTTCTGTTGAATTTTAACTTTATAAAACATGAATAGGACTCAGCAAGCTTTACCTTGTCCTTCTATGACAATGTTTGTGCTTGGTGATTGGTCACACAGGCACAAAGCCATATTTCATAATGTCAATTGTCCCTCTTATGAAGTATTAGTATTTCTGAGGACTTTCACAGCAGACCTGATTGGGGGGAAAGTCTAGGACAGCCAAGTTCAAGTATCCACAGTACAGATGAATTTTCATGCCAGGGTTCCTTACAGCAGATCTTTACTCAAACATAAGTCTTTCCAACTCTCGAATCTTTCCCTCTCCCAGTTAAGCATTTGCAGTTATTTTTACTTATATATACATTTTTTTGGAGGGGGGGGGGGGTGCAATTATCTTTATCTAGGCAAGGAGTAATTATAAAAAATAAAAGATAACATACACACACTCTACCCACAACCTCCTGGGATGCCGGCTACACATCCCAGGAGGCTTCAGGATGCTTTTGCTGCAGTCGAAATACCTACGTACGCACAGTGACACTTCAGGATTGATCTCTGATTTTGCAACTGGCTCCCTCTAAGTGCTCAGCGGGCTCCCAAATTCAAAATGGCAGTTTTCTGGCCTATGTATGTGCAGTGGCATTTCAGCAGCCATCTTTGATAAGGGTGAGATACAGTAGGTGACTGGGATATTGTGTCAATCTCGCTCCCTTTCTCGGCGAGATTGACCACCTACGAGCCCCATCGCGGGAGCCAGCGCCGAGCTGGCTTGCCGCGATGGAGACAAAGCCGTCATAGAAGCGACGGGAATCCGACGCGGATTCCCGCCAATTCTACACGTGGGCGGAGTTTGTTATGAATCCTGAACGAGAAATCCCCGCCGGATTTTTAAAGAAAAATCCGGCATGGGTTCCCCCCTCAGGAGCATAACGGGCCCTTAGGTCGGTTATGGGTTGTAAGGAGACCCCCTACGCCGAAAAAACGGCGTGGGGGTCCCCCCACAATCCATAACAGACCCGTATCCAAAGCACGCCGGCCGGCCGGCTGGTCAGGAAGGGAGTGGGGGCGAGCGAGCGCCCCCCCTCCTGAGCCGTACCGGGCAGCATGCCCTCAACATGGGGGGGTCAGGTGCTCTGGGGCAGGGGGCGCACTGCGGCCCCCCACCCCAGAGCACCCTGTCCCCATGTTGATGAGGACAGGGCCCCTTCCCGACAACCCTGGCCGTTGGTTGTCGGGGTATGCGGGCGGGAGGCTTATCGGAATCTGGAAGCCCCCTTTAATAAGGGGGCCCCCAGATACCGGCCCCCCACCCATCATGCTCCGGTAGGTACCACGTGCTACCTACCCACGTGATACCTACCGGAGCATGATGGGACTGCGACGTCACAAGACAGGCCTATATATTTCGCTGCGAGCCGCGCGCCCGGCATAACAGCGGAAGGATGCGTCGCGTCAACATCTGGACAGCAGAAGAAGAAGAAGAAGACGCCGACGTCGCAGAAGAGGGGGCCGCCGCCGCTAGTAATTGAGCTAACACACGAAGATAGCGGCGAGTCCTGAAGAAGAAGAAGACCCCCGGAGAGCGGAGAAGACCCCCGGAGAGCGGGAGAAGACCCCGGAGTGGGAGAAGACCCCCGGAGAGCGGGAGAAGACCCCGGAGAGTGGGAGAAGACCCCCCCGCCGCCGAAGACGTCGAAAGACGTCTTATCAAAGCGCCCCCCGGCGGCGGAAGAGAACCAGACGGCGGCACCCACCCCCCTACAGAAGCCCGCCGGAGGGGGGCGCTTTTATAAAAGCGATCATACACACCCCCCCCCCGGCGGCCAACTAATAAAATATTTCAATACCCTGTGTGTTTTATTTGTGTTTACACTTTGTATTTGCAGGTGAATGGGTAGGGGTACAATGTACCCCATACTCATTCATTTAGGGTGGGGGGCCGGTATCTGGGGGCCCCCTTATTAAAGGGGGCTTCCAGATTCCGATAAGCCTCCCGCCCGCATACCCCGACAACCAACGGCCAGGGTTGTCGGGAAGGGGCCCTGTCCTCATCAACATGGGGACAGGGTGCTCTGGGGTGGGGGGCCGCAGTGCGCCCCCTGCCCCAGAGCACCTGACCCCCCCATGTTGAGGGCATGCTGCCCGGTACGGCTCAGGAGTGGGGGGCGCTCGCTCGCCCCCACTCCCTTCCTGACCGGCCGGCCGGCGTGCTTTGGATACGGGTCTGTTATGGATTGTGGGGGGACCCCCACGCCGTTTTTTCGGCGTAGGGGGTCTCCTTACAACCCATAACCGACCTAAGGGCCCGTTATGCTCCTGAGGGGGGAACCCATGCCGGATTTTTCTTTAAAAATCCGGCGGGGATTTCTCGTTCAGGATTCATAACAAACTCCGCCCACGTGTAGAATTGGCGGGAATCCGCGTCGGATTCCCGTCGCTTCTATGACGCGCTCGCTGGAATGTACTTTTACTATTCCAGCGAGTGCGAGATGTCGGCAGCCTGTCGCCGAGATTCAGCACGATGCTGGCGTGCTGAAAACACATTCTCGGCGGCAGGCACTGTAACTAATGGTAGGGACATGAGACATAAGCTCTTTCAAGACAGGGACTTATATTAAATGTTCAATGTACTGTCTGTAAAGCACTGAATGTGCTGTATTTTATAAATAAATAGAAGTAAAAGGTAGGACGCACGTGAAAGGTATTTTAATTTTATTTCCTGGCTTCAACATAACAGAACATTCTTAAACTTTATAATGAAAAAACAGGAACTGCAAGGCAAATGTATTTTCAGGTACATTACATCATAAATAGTTATGACCTGTTGTCTTTTTTTCTATATGCAAAGATGCTATAAGTGCTACCCAAGACCAATAACTGAGTAGGAAAATTGCCTATTTCTTGGTACACTTTTCTTTCTAGTACACAGAAGACCCTTCTAGAGTCAAGCACTCTCTAATGAATGTGTGGAGCTGATCATACATCAGATGTGCCCCATTGGCCTTCTCTCCAGCAGTCTTGCAAAAATGCTTACATTTGTCCTCACAATGACCACGCTAATGACATTGTCTGTCTCACTATACAACGTAACATGCTGTTGAAGGTTTGATTTAAAATGAAATCTTGGATAAGAAGAATATACACATTTTTAACACCTAATTAACCATATAGGCATGATTGTTTGTATATTACAAATGTGCTATTTATCTAAAAAATATATGTTGCTTTATGACATGGACATGGTTTGAGGCTATTCTCCATATTTGTTTTGCATATTCTATAAAACAAAATGAACTGTGGTATATTCCAAAAAAAATGCATTTCTACAGTGTATATTTTCAAAAAAATATCGCATTTCTACAGACTTGGCTTTACAGTGTTTTGCTGGCATCATGCCAAAGCTGGACCCTGGAGAAAAAAAGCATTTTTTTTTACATTTACTAAGTAAATATAAATTAAACTAAATAAAAACTTCCACTACTGATGCTTGTGCCATGTGTGGCTGCTGTTACTTTCATAAAAAAAAAAAAAAACATACTTCTATTCAACCTAGAAATCCACCCACTTTCTGTACACAACTGTGGATCACATTTCTGTACGATTCCTGGTGTGATCCAGCTCTAAAAGTGGAAAAATGCATAAGTGGTATATACAATGCTGGATCTGGAGGGGGTGTTGGGGAGGACTATGCCCCCCCCCCCCAATCCAATTTTTAGTTCTGTTGCTCATCCTCCATGGATGTTCCACACTATACACAGTCTGGGCACATGTGTGGCTTCTTCTCTCACACAGTACACAGATCTGATCGGATTCTCTTACAAAAAGCTTCTATCTGCACACTGTGTAGCTGTCTGCTATGCTGCAGTTCTGACTTGTAAAGTTCCTAAATAAGAACAACCATGCAGTACTTAATTCAACTATACAATGTGCAGATATAGGGTGTCTGTAAGATAACTCAATCTCAGATGCGAGAAGGAGGAAAGGCGCTGTGCTGTGTGAGGTCTCACAAGTGTGTAGACAGCCCAGAGCTGACATCAAACAGAGGAGAAGTAAAAGGGGTGAATAACGACAATATTGTCGACATGAGAATTCAGAGGAGACAACCGCTCCCACAGGTAATTACTTTAAGGCTCCATTCTCACCTTGGCGTATTTACGCCCGACGCTCGTGTCACTGGAGGGGTGATTTAACATTGTTGTCTATGGAGATGGTTCACATCTCCACGCCGAATGCCGAAACGACATACGCCTGAAGCTCAAAACAAGTCCCGGACCCTTTTTTTCAGGCGGCTTTCAGTGTTCGGCTTAGACAACAATGTTTTGTAAAAAAAAAAAAAAACGACCTGTTTTGTCGCGGCAAATAGCGGTACAATACGCCGCAATTTGTCGTGGCAAAATACGCCACGTTATAGTGTGAATGCAGCCTTAACAAAAAGGGTGCACTTCTCAGAGGGCTGGAGTTTTTTTTTTTTACGTATAAGCAACTCACAAACAATAGGATGAAGCTAAAAAGGAAAAAACTTCTCTTTTAACCACTTAAGGACCCATTAACACTGATATACATCGGCAGAATGGCACAGGGTCACGGGCGCGTGCACGCTGATCGCCCCATTAGTAGTAAACATTTTTTTTTTATAAAAATGCAATAAAAACTATCCCCTATTTTGTAAACGCTATAAATTTTGCGCAAACCAACTGATAAACGCTTATTGTGATATTTTTTACCAAAAATAGGTAGAAGAATAACTATCAGCCTAAACTGAATATGGATCCCAGCGAGCTTCTCACTGGATTCTGCCGAGGTTCTCGGGCGTGTGTACGGGGCCTGACACTTTTTTACTTTTTCCTTCCATCAGCATGCTCCTTGCCAGCATGTGAACCGATTGCTTCCTTTTGCTTCTTCCTCTCACACACATGAGATCTGCTGTACAGGGACTAAATAAGGTACTTACACACTACAGTTACAAAATAAATGTAAAGCCCAAGTTTAGTTATTTATTTAGTTATTTTTAATCAGCACAAGGGACAGTATTTACATTGAATCATTTATTGTTTATTCAAAGTACCATCTCTTGCTCCGATTTAAAAAACAAAAATACCTTAGGTCTTAAATGTATTTTTTATTTACTTTTTTTTTTTTTCCATAATAAATTTTATTGGTGAACAGGGTAAAGTTTACATTACATTTGAACAGTTGAACAAGGAGTCTGAGATTGAACAGCAGATCTTACAGTAGAAACAAACAGAACCAGCATTCATTCAGGAATACAAAAAAGAAAATACAACATTTGTCGATGTAATAAACAATTTTCGGGACGTGAGCAAAACTTTTGACAGGTTAAATGAATATCTATGTTTCCAACGGTAATCATGTGTACGTAGCATTACATACAGGTGAAAATTGCGGGTGAGGGCAGGGGTGGGCCAGTCCAAGAAGAACTGGCCAACTTTGCGCAGCTATTACCTTTGAATAATTCAGATGTTAAGGCTGGTCAGCTGCTGGTACTGATTGGAAAAACTGTAGTAGGGGAAGTGGTTGAGTTCGACTGGGGACTCCTCAAGGGGAGGGGGGGGGAGGGATGGGCGTGGGTGAGGGATAGGAAGGGGGAGAGGAGAGGAGGATGAAAGGTCATAGTAAGGGAGGAAGGGGGAGTAGAGAGAAAAAAAAATAAAAAAGGGAAAGGAAAAAGGAGAAAACGTATAAAGGTCATATGTAGAGAGCATTTGAGTGAGCAGAGATCCATACGTAGGATCAAGGGGATGGAGGGGTGAGTGGAGTGGGGCAGGCCAGGGGAGGGGGATACCTCCCAGTCTCCGCCACCGGATCCTAGGTGCTGGGTTATGGTGAATACAAAAGGTTTTATGTCTTAAAGCCAACTGATTATCTGTCTATCGGAGTGTGACAAGAAATATCCTCCCTCAGTCTTCCCTTGAGTAGGGGAGGGAGGCTAGGTGTTGCATATTTTGCTTGGGTTAGAGTGTAGAAAGTCATTGTACAAGTACCAGGGGTTTCAATCGTCTGGAGGTGGATGGTGTCCATTTGTTTGTGTCATCAACAGTTTATAGTTGTCTGTGGTGCGGAAGTGGGTCCAGCAGGCCCATGTGTGGGAGAATTTGGTTGGACGATCTTTGGCTATAGAGATTAACTCTTCCATTTCTGCGATTTTTTCAACACGTTTCAGCCATTCGGGAATGGTTGGGACATGTGCCGTTCCCCAATGTAATGGGATGCACAGCTTGGCGGCGTTTAATAAGGGTGGAATTAGCGTTTTGCAGTAATGCTGAGCTGGCATGTCTGAGTGGTGTAGAAGAAGCTGTGCTGCGGTGTGTTCTAAAGTGTATGTAGAGATTTGTGATGTCGTTTCTCGAACTTGAGTCCAGAACGGCTGGATTAGGGGGCAGGACCACCAGATGTGTTCTAGAGTACCTGTGCCATTGGAACATCTCCAGCATTTGTCCGAAAGGGCTGGGTTATATTTGTTGAGGATGACCGGTGTTCTGTACCAGCGTGTCAAGATTTTATAGTTGTTTTCCTGTGTCGAGACATTGAAAGAGCCTTTATGGGCTATTGTAGATATGCGTTCCCATTGTGCTTCTGTGATTTCTATCTGTAGGTCTCTTTCCCAGCTTACGCAAGCTTTGTTAGTCTTAAGTATGCTATCTGAGGAGAGTATATCATGAATGTTAGATATCATGTGTTGCTGTGGTGCAGATTGGGAGCATAGCTGTTCAAATGTCGTGAGACGACGAGAGACAGAGGATGTGTGGTCAGCTTCTTTCAGGAAATGTCTGATCTGAAAGTATGTCCAGAGAGGAAAAGCAGCATTTTCCGAGTTGACTGGTAGCGCAGAGCGGTCAAGGAAAGTACCCAAGTGGTAGAAGTGATGTGCTAAGACTTCTGAGCGTTGCCAGGTGTCTGCCAGGAAATTTGTGGACATACCAGGTGGAAATTCTGGGTTGAGCTTTACTGAGGTAAGGGGCCCCGGAGTAGAGGAAATATGTAGCTTTCGGCAGGCTTCCTTAAAGCACCAGAGTGTTGGGGCAATGAGAGGGTGGTCATTTAGACTCCTCGGGGTGTGTTTGTGTGAGGTCCAAGGTACGGATCGTAGTGGCAGGGGGGAGAATGTGTGTTCAAGAGAGACCCAATCTTTGCTGTGGCTATGGATTGACCAGTCTACAATTCTAGCGAGGTGGCACGCCCAATAGTATCTCTTGAGGTCTGGCAGCCCAATGCCACCCTTCGTTTTCGGTTTCGTTAGTAGTTCGTAGGCTACTCTAGGTCTTTTCTGTCTCCATAAGAATTTAGTGCAAAGTCGTTTGTAAGTGAGAAAAAAGGAAGGGGGGAGTTTAATGGGCAGGGCCTGTAAGATATACAGGATGCGGGGGAGTACATTCATTTTTAGAATCGCTGCTCTTCCAAACCATGAGAAATGTGGTTTATTCCATTTACTTAGGTCATTTGTGATGGTTTTGAGGATGGGTAGATAATTTTTGGAGAATAAGTCTGAAAATCTAGTTGTGAGATATATCCCTAGATATTTAATCTGATCATGTTTCCATTCAAAGGGGAAATTGTTTTTACACTGCAGAACCGCTCCCTGTGAGAGGGAGATATTTAGAGCTTGGGATTTAGCAAAATTTATCTTAAAATTGGAAATTACTTGGAATGACTTCAGTTCTTTCAAAAGATTTGGAATGGACGTGTGGGGATCTTTTAGGAAGAGCAGTATGTCGTCTGCGAAGGCGGCTATTTTGTAGGTTTGGTCTGCGATATGAAAACCCCCGATATTGTCATTTGATCTAAGACCCTGGAGGAAGGGTTCAAGGGTTAGGACGAATAAAATTGGGGAGAGTGGGCATCCTTGTCTTGTCCCGTTGCTAATAGTGAAGGCGTTCGACAGGTGGCCGTTTACTCGGACCCTGGCAGTTGGGGTAGTATATAGGGCCATTATGGCAAGGAGCATTCGATCAGGGAGGCCAATATGCTTCAGGACTGCTTCCAAATAATCCCATGCCAGCCTGTCGAACGCCTTCTCTGCGTCTAATGACAGAAAAAAACCTTCTTGTTTATGTGTCGTAATCCAGTGGTGTATATTCAGGGCCTTGATTGTGTTATCCCTGGCTTCTCTACCAGGGATAAATCCGACCTGGTCTTTCCCTATCAGGGATGGCAGGAGGGGTGCCAGACGTGTGGCCAAGATCTTGGCGTATAGCTTAATGTCTACATTTAATAAAGAGATTGGTCTATAGTTACTAACTGATGTGGGGTCCTTCTCTTCTTTCGGAATTACGGTGATATGGGCTTCTAGCATTCTATTAAAGGGGAGGGTGGGGGAAGTTAGGGAATTGAAAGTCTTAACAATGTGTGGGGATATAACGTCTGTAAAGGTCTTATAATATGCAGCTGTAAGCCCATCAGGGCCCGGACTTTTGCCATTTTTAAGCGATTTGATTGCCAGTTTTAATTCTTCTTCCGAGATGGGGTGTTCTAGTTTGTGTGCTTCATCACTGTTTAAGCGTTTGTGGCAGAACTTGTCAAGGAAAGACTCGATTAAAGTATGACGGGCTTCAAGGTTCTTATTATTTGTCACCTGTATAGGGAGATTATATAAGTTTGAGTAGTAGGACTCGAATTGCGCTGCTATGTCCGTCGGTGTAATGAGGGCTTTTCCCTGAGGGTCTCTGATAGTGTGGATAGTAGCCTGGGCTTTTTTGGTTTGGAGAGCTTTCGCTAAGTATTTTCCGCATTTATTGCCGAATTCGTAGAAGAGCTTTTGATGCAAGACAAATTTGCGTCTCGTTTTGCGATTCAGCTCTTCACGTAGGAGTTTCCTAATTTGGGTGAGTTCATGGTAAGTCTGTTGCGCTCGGGAATGTTTGTGGGTAAGTTCAAGGGCTTTGATCTTGTCGAGTAAGTCTGTAATTACACGTTGTTGGGTTTTTCGCCGGGCTGCCTTAAGGGCAATGAATTTTCCCCTGACTACACATTTGTGGGCTTCCCATTGGGTGAGTGGGGCTGTCTCGGATGTGTCATTTTCTACAAAGAATGTACGTATGCAGTTACGCATGTCCTCGACCGCCTCTTCTGAGGTAAGTAAGGTCGAGTCAAGGCGCCAGATACTCTTGGGGGAGCGTTCCTCAGGGAAGGTCAGGGTCATCGTAATCGGATGGTGATCTGATAGTGTCATTGGTTCGATGGTGGCAGCGGAGAGAAAGGGGATGTCATTCTGGGATAGGAACAGGTAATCAATTCTGGAGTATTTGTTATGGGGGGCTGAAAAAAAGGTAAAATCTTTTACGTCAGGGTGCAGAGCGCGCCAGGTGTCATGTAAGAGAAGATTTTGGATCTGTAGCTTAATTTGTTTAAGTGCTTTGTATGGTAGGGAGGTTGCTCCCGAGGAGGTGTCCAGAATTGGGAATAGCGCAACATTGAAGTCTCCCCCTAGAATGGTCAATCCGGACTGAAATTCTGAGAGCAGGCTCGAGATAGATCTGAAGAAGCTTACTTGAGCAGTATTGGGGCTGTAAATGTTAGCTAGGGTAACAGGTCTCCCTTGGATACGGCCCTTGAGGAAGACATATCTTCCCTCTGTGTCTATGAGTGAGTCTATGGGTTGCCAGTCAAGGTTTTTGGAGAGTAAAATTGAGACCCCTTTGGTTTTGGCAAGAGGGTTAGTGGCATGGTATGCTGTTGGGAATAGGTGGTTGGTAAGCTTTGGGATTTTGGTTGTGCGAAAGTGTGTTTCTTGTAGGAACACAACGTTCGCTTTCATTTTGGCCATCAGATCTAGAGTTTGGCTACGTTTCTCCGGAACGTTGAGGCCCTTTGTGTTTAGTGATATTATTTTAAGCATAGGGATCCTTTTTTGTGTGGAGCATATGTGTGACATGGTGAGACGAATGTGTGGTTATGTGTGTAGCAGAGGATAGTCAAATGAGAGGCGGATGTTCCTTTGTGTAGGAATACGAATACTGAGGGAGGGGTAAAGTCTAGGATCGCTTTGTGTTAGAAAGGAGGCGGCGGAGGCGGAGACTGTGAGGTAGCGGGAGGGAAGAGGAGAGGAGGTGGGAGTGTAGTGGAGAAGGGGAGAGAGGTAGGGGAGGGGGAGAAGGAGAAAGGAGGGGGAAGAGAAGGGGAAATAGAGCAGATGGAGAAAGAAAGAAAGAAGGAAAGAAAGAAAGAAAGAAAGAAGGAAAAGACAGAAAGAAAGAAAGAAAGAAAGAAAGAAAGAAGGAGAGAAAGAAAGAAAGAAAGGAAAGAAAGAAAGAAAGAAAGAAGGAGAGAAAGAAAGAGAGAAAGAAAGAAAGAAAGAAAGAAAGAAAGAAAGAAGAAAGAAAGAAAGAAAGAAAAAGGGAAGAAAGAGAAAGAGAAGGAAAGGAAGAGAAAAGGAAAGAGAGAAAAAAGAGTAGGCTAGGGAATAAGAGTCAACAAAATGTACAAGTTACCGGAGTTGGGGAGGTGACAGGTGACCTCCCCCAATATATGGAAGTGTCCGGTAGGGTGCGACAGGAGCAAGTACGTCCCTGTCTCGTGGAGTGGTGGTATGAACCGGTGTAGAACGGTCAAGAGTCAGTATCTCTCGTCCACAGGAGATTTATGTTGCAGGGTATATGGATGAGCCAATAAGCGTAGCAATACTTAAGATGGCTGCGTATCTAGACTCCGGGAAGTCAAGCATTAAGAAATATGTGAGGTCAATCAGCATGCAGGTTAGGCAGGTATAAACATTCCAACAGCATAAGATCAAAAAAAAAAAAAAAAAAAATATAACAAAAACATAACATCTAGTAGTGTGATAGAGCCCATAATGATAACATGAGTTCTTCTTCACCTAGTGTTTGATACCCGAATCAGGGAAGAGGGGCACCTATAACCACAAGGTCTAACAGCATATCATTCCACTTGGATAGAAAACAAAAATAACAACAACAAAAACAGCAAAGACAGAATCTAAATATAACTGAACCTGTATCAGAGAGCAGCATCTCCCGCGTGATTGTACCTGGTCTGGTAACATCTAAAATCGTGTCAGATCGGTTATCTAAGGTGAGCCAGCATAGGCCGGACCTAGAGTGACAGAAAATTAAATGCGGTTAAAGCTCCAACCGATACAGGGAGACAGCTTCCCGCAGTTCCCGTTTTTGGGTTGGCAGGAGTAAACATCTATTGCTCGGGAGTGATCGATATGGACGCTTTGACAATCACCAAGAAGAATTTTTGCCCTCTGATACAGTTTAACCTGAAATTAACTTTCCCCCTTGCCTCCCCCCACCCCCCAGGTGAGGTTTTCAAGAGAGAGCCAGAGTCGTGCCGAGGAGTCAATATTGAAGGGTTAGACCTTTTGTTCAATTAGGGGGCATATGTAAGTAGTAGTAAGGCACTTCAAGTTCGGCTGGGACAAAGGCCAGAGAAGTAAGTTAGGTCCGTGGCCCTCTGCATGAGGGGAATTTGGTTTTTGGCAACACCCCCCCTTTATGGTGACATACATAACAGCAGAGAATAGAGAACAGTAGCAGTCTCTGGGTCTTAAATCTAGACAGGCCTAGTGCCAGCAACCAGAGGGGCCTGAATGTGGAAGACCTTTAGGAGCAAGGTGTAATGGAGGCTAGCTGGGATGGGGTGGGGAAGGGAAAGATCAGATGGCTATGGAGGGGGACAAGGGGAGCCATCAAGCTTCAAGGGCGGGTCGGTTGGAGACCTGGGGCATTTCTCCAAGGGAGCAAAAGACTTACGGATCCTGAGAGGTTGTAGCCAATAGATCCGACTCGTAATGCCGGGGATTGTAGAGCAGGGCAGTCATGGATATCTGAGGCTGGTATATATTGGGGAGAAAAGGGGCGAGTTGTCGTTCAATGTACCCACAAGAGTGTGTCTTCAAGGTGTAAAGGAGGGCATGGAGATCATCAGCTCCTCAGGCTGGTCGCGGCGAGCTCTCCTGTGAGCTGGTGATGCTGTTGGGCTGTCTTGAGGGGCAATCTGGGGGTCCGAGATGTCGGGTTCCCTTGGCGAGTTGTGTCTGCGGCGACCTAGTTGAAAGTCATCACGGACTGGGATAGTATCAGTGGAGGTAGATCTTCTCATATGTGGCGGGTGAAGAGTGGTGTACCAATCCGGGACGTCAATGCGGGGAAGGTGCAGTGTTTGAAAGAAGGCAGGCAAATCTTCCGGCAGGCGCAGGTTAGCTGTGCGACCTTGAGAGGAGGCAGAGAGGCAGAAGGGGAACTTCCACCGATATTGGATACCTTTAGAGCGTAGGAGGTCCAGAAGAGGACGCAGGTTTCTCCTATTCTGGAGCGTAATAGGCGATAGGTCTTGGAACAATTTAATTTCTGCTCCCATATATGATAGGGAGCGACGGTCTCTGGCCCTGTGTAGAATTTCTTCTTTCAGTTTAAAGTTTACGAGACATCCAATCACATCCCTGGGGGGATCGGTCTCTCTGCTCCTAGGCTTTAGAGCTCTGTGCAAGCGTTCAAACTCAATAGGTGTTTCAGGGGGTCTGCCAAGAAGATCATTGAAGATGGCGACAGTGACTTTAGTAACTTGAGCATTTTCAACAGATTCAGGGATTCCTCTTACACGAATATTATGGCGACGCCCCCTGTTGTCCAGGTCCTCTAAGTGCCTTTGGATGTCCCTGAGTTGCCTATCATTAGAGTGGGAAGAGGCCTGCAGTTGCTGGATGGTAGTGTCATGGCGGGCAGTTGCTTCCTCCACGTCATCCAGCCTCACTGTCATTGCCTGCACATCTCTCCTAAGTTCCGTTATGGCAGAGAACAGTGTGGCTTTGATATCTTCTGCCACTGAACGGAGATCTTGCATGCACAGGGGCTGTGGGGTATCAGCAGTGGTGGACATGGCTTGGGGCTGGATGTGTCTCCTACCCGTCGGGCTGAGGCTGGAGGAACGTGCGGCGCTCGAGTAGGCCCGATTTGAAGCCGGGGCCTCGCGTACTTGGGTCCGGAAGATGTCCGGGATTAGTCGTCCGTTTTGCACTCCGGTTCCTCTGGGAGAGCGGGACCTGGTTGGGGAGGCGTTCTTGGAGGTTTTCCCCATTTAGCAGCGGCGGATGGCTCGGCTAGCAGCTCCGATTATCTCCTGTGGACGGGAGCTCGGGAATCAGGCGGCCATTCAGGTCCGGTGCCAAGCCACGCCCCCCTTTTATTTACTTTTTATTAATTTGTTATTTCCTTGTGCTGGAGGCTGCTCTCAGCTGAAATCTTCTGTCCTCTGCCCTCCCCCACACCCCCCTGCATTTCACAGCTGTGGGGGTTAATAGAAGCCACTGGACCTGTCACAGGCATGCTGACTAGGCCCACCTTTCCACCCCCCTCTTCCATTTATAGAAGTCTTACTATAGCTTCCAGCATTGAAAAGCACTCTATGCATGGAGAAGGTGAACCTTTGATTTATATGCCTATCTTTCATATATACAGAGCTTTTCATTGCTGGAAGCCATGATACAGCTTCTATGAACGGAGGAGGAGGCAAAAAAAGGATTTTTAATAACAGCTTACCTGTAAAATCCTTTTCTTGAAGTACATCACGGGACACAGAGCGCATAGTCATTACATATGGGTTATATGGGTACCTTCAGGTGTGGACACTGGTGTAATCAACTTCACAGGAAGTTCCTCCCTATATAACCCCCTCCCACTGAGAGTGCTTCAGTTTTGTAGCAAGCAATTTCTCCGAGGTTACACAATGTTCCCCAAAAGAGGGGTGGGAGCTCTGTGTCCCGTGATGTACTTCAAGAAAAGGATTTTACAGGTAAGCTGTTATTAAAAATCCTTTTTTCTTTATCGTACATCACGGGACACAGAGTGCATAGTCATTACATATGGGATGTCCCAAAGCAATGCTCCATGAAGGGAGGGAGACCGTAAGGCCAAAAATAGCCAAACAAAAAACATTATCAGGTACGGTTCCCTGCAAGACAAGGCTGCCAGCTCGGAGACCCTTCTGGCCGAAGCCATAGCCACCAAGAAAACCAACTTTCGGGTTAGCAGCACAAGAGGGATTTCTGTCAGAGGTTCAAACGGCTGCTTTTGTAAAGCTGACAAGACCAGATTTAAATTCCAGGGGCAGAGGGGAGCTCTAATAGGGGGATTCACATGCAAGACCCCCTGCAAGAAGGTTTTCACAAGCGAATGCGTGGCCAAAGGCCTTTGAAACCATATCGATAAGGCAGACACCTGCCCCTTTAGAGTACTAAGAGCCAACCCCTTGTCAACGCCTACCTGGAGGAATCGCAAGATCCTGACAATAAAAAACTTGCGAGGATGCCCTCCTTGAGGCTCGCACCACTCCACATAGGTCCTCCAGACTCTGTAATAGATATTTCTAGAGACTGGCTTTCTAGCTTGAATTAACGTAGATATGACTTGGGCTGAGAGGCCTCTGCCCTTAAGAATTAGGGATTCAGCCGCAAAGCCATCAAATTTAGCTGCTGTGAAGCAGGGTGGTAGATCGGGCCCTGAGACAGCAGATCTGGGCGCAGGGGGAGTGGCCACGGTGCCCCTACTGACATCCTCACGATGAGTGCGTACCAAGCCCTTCTGGGCCAGGCTGGGGCCACCAGGATCACCGGCCTGCGCTCCACCCTGATCCTTCGTAGAAGGCGGGGAATCATCTGTAGTGGAGGGAACGCATACAGGAGAGAAAACTGGTGCCAGGGGCAAACCAACGCATCGGTCCCGTAGGCCGAGGGGTCCCTGGCTCGGGATACGAATTTGTCCAATTTGTTGAATCTTGTTGCCATGATGTCCACATCGGGAACTCCGAATCTTTGGCAAATCTCTTGGAATACCTGGGGGTGAAGAGACCACTCTCCCGGGAGTAACTGTTGACGACTCAAAAAATCTGCTTGAGAATTGTCTATCCCTGGGATGAACACTGCTGAGATGCAGGGTACATGGGCTTCGGCCCATGAAAAAATCAGGTTTACTTCCCTTTGAGCCGCTAGGCTCCTTGTGCCCCCCTGGTGGTTTATGTATGCCACCGCCGTGGCATTGTCGGACTGTATCCTTACTGGCAGACCCTGCAGGGGGAGAGTCCAGGCGACCAGGGCCAACCGAGCAGCTCTGATCTCTAGGACATTGATGGGAAGCAGACTTTCTGCCTCTGACCACTGTCCCTGCTGGGTCCGTTTTCCTAAGATTGCCCCCCAACCTGTTAGGCTGGCATCTGTGGTTACTATTTTCCACGAGATGGGGCAAAAGGTTTTCCCTTTTGATAATTTTTGAGGGATCAGCCACCAGTACAGGCTGCGCCTGACTCCTGGGGAAAGAACTAATGGACGGTCTAATGCCTGTATGGACTTGTTCCAAGCAGAGAGAATAGCTGCCTGCAGAATTCTGGTATGGATCTGGGCATAGGGCGCTGCTTCGAAGGCGGCCACCATCTTTCCCAGCAGTCGCATGCATAGGCGAATAGTCGGCTTCTTTTTGCCTAAGACTATTTGAATCGTTTGAATCAACGACCTGATCTTCTCTTGAGGTAAAAATACCCTCTGGCATTCTGTATCTAACCGAAAGCCTAGATATTCCAACTGTCTTGTGGGTTGTAACCTTGATTTTTCTTGGTTCACAATCCACCCGAACTCTTCTAGATGCCGCACTGTGCGGACTACTGCATGATTGAGGTTGGAAGCTGATCTGTCGATAACCAGGAGATCGTCCAGGTATGCCAGGACCAAGATGCCTTCTGTCCTTAGGACGGCTAGCACCGGGGCTAACACCTTTGTGAATACCCGTGGAGCTGTTGCCAACCCGAAAGCGAGGGCTACGAACTGGTAATGACTTTGATTTATCGTAAAACGAAGAAACTTGTGATGTGCTGGGTAAATCGGCACATGCAGATATGCATCCTTTATGTCTATAGATGCTAGAAAGTCGCCCTGATGCAGGCTGGCTGTCACTGAACGTATGGAGTCCATACGAAAGGTCTGAATCCTTAGAAAGCGATTTAGGCGTTTGAGGTCTAATATAGGCCTGACGTCGCCATTGGGTTTTGGTATAATAAAAGGTTGGAGTAGAATCCCAGACCCCTTTTTTGGGTTGGTACTTCTACAATTACTCCTTGGAGCAAGAGGCGATCCAACGCCTTTACGAGAGAGGCCCTCTTTAACGGGTCGCTTGGAAGACCTGACCCCTGAAAATGAGGAGGGGGGATTTCTCGAAACTCTAGTTTGTAGCCTGTGGCTACCACGGACCGAACCCAAGAGTCGGGAATACTGGCCTTCCAGACTTCGGAGAAAAACTGAAGTCTTCCCCCCACCCAAGAGAGTGGGGGCGCCCCTTCATGAATCTGACTTGATGACTGGTTTAGCCGGCTTGCGAGACCAGGGCCTCTTGTTTGCTGCGGCTTGTCCCTGTGGGCGGCTATTAACTGCTGAACGCCCGGGAGGCCGTCGATACTGACGGGAAGTCGAAGGGGCCGAGCCAGCAAAGGCCTGTCGTTTAAACGCGGGCCCACGCGGTCTTTTCTTGACCAGTAAGGAAGAACTTTTACCACTTGATATGGTTTGGATATATTTATCTAGGTCTTCACCGAATAGTCTTCCCCCATGAAAGGGAAACCCTGCTAAAAGCTTTTTGCAGGGTGCCTCTGCTGACCAGTTCTTTAGCCACAAAAGATGACGCATGTGAACCACCAGCAGAGATAACCGGGATGCCTGTTGGATGGAGTCCTTAATAGCATCTCCTGCAAAGCAGAGAGCCCTAGGGAAATCTGCTAATTCACAAGTTTGCTGAGCCGGCATGTCCTTTAATATCTGTTTTGCCTGATCCTTTAAGGCCTGACAAACGCCAATGGCTGCCACCGCTGGCTGAACCATGGCACCTACTGTGGTGAAAGAAGCCTTCAGTAGGGTCTCTAATTTTTTGTCGACCGGATCCTTGAACATCTGGACATTTTCAACCGGACAGGTCAGGGATTTATTCACGCAGGAAATGGCCGCGTCCACTGTGGGGAGTGCCCATTTCTTTAAAAATTCCTCTTCCATAGGATAAAGAATAGAGAACCTCTTAGGAGGGATAAAGATCCTATCAGGTCGAGCCCAATCCTGGTAAATCACGCTCCGCAGAAGGGGGTGAATCGGAAAAGACACACAAGTTAATGGAGCCTTTAAAGAACCCAATGAGGATACCACAGGGGCTACTAGTTCTGGCACTGGAAGTTTTAAAAGCAGTGCGAACCATATCGGTCAAAGACTGGATCCACAGGCTCTCCGCTTGAGAGGCCGAAAAATATTCATCTACAGTGGAACCCTCCATGTCTGAACCGTCGGGACTTGGGTCTGCTTGATCCCCTTGTGGGTCCCGTTCCTCCGAAGAGGAGACCTCCGCATCTGAAAACACCAAACTAGGTGAGGGGGATCTAGCCCGTTTGCTACTTGGCAAAGGGCGGGCAAACAAAGCAGTTAACCTTTTCTCTAGCCCACCCAGGGTGGTCGCTAGCATTTCTTCCGTTACGTAAACGGGAATGGGTGGATCGGGGGCCGCCTCTGCCCCCAGCACCCCCAATGGCTCTTGTACTATGCTACTCGGTGGTCTAACTGGTGAGGGTGGGGCCGTTGAAGCCTGGCCCAAATCCTCTGACCCCGATGGAGACCCCTTTTGTTTCTTGGCACCTTTTGCAGCCTTGGCTGGTCCTGATGCCCTTGGAGCCATTGCACACCCCTATAGCCAACACCTGACTGTTGTAGCTAGGAGTAATTAATGAGAACAGGCTGAGGAAAATGAAAAATTTTGTATATATATTATATATATTTTTTTTTTTTTCCAAAAAAATTTTTTTTTTTTTTTTTTTTTTTACCCGCCTGGGAGGTGGCAATACTGAGGAAAACCTGTGAGTATTGCAACACCAATGCCCGTTAGCCGGAGTCCAAGGTTGACTCAGATACTGCTGGATCTAAGGCTGAGTCCCTTTAAGCAATAGTGGAACTAAGTCCTATAGTGGTCAATAGTGGAACTAAGTCCTAGACCTGAAGATCCACAAACCGCCACTGGGTGTCACTGTGGCCAAAAGACCCAGCTGCGCGCTCTGTGTCCTTCTTCCTCTGCTTCCAGGAGGGAAAAGACCAGCCAGAGAAAAACGTTTTACTTTAAACTGACCCTGACGCTGCTGGCCCGCCCCCCCAACGCACGCCGACACTATAAAAGGCGGTGTGCACGCGCCCACGCGCGCGCACCCCCCCCCACGCTGAACAACATGGAGGAAGCAGAGAGCAGAGGAAAAGCATGGACCAGCGCCAGCAGCACCAACAGACACCTGGTAAGCACTAATCCTTACTGTAGTGCACACAGAGAGGAAGCTGTCCCCATAGGCTTCCTAAGAAACAGGAGTTTTCACCAGCAATTCCCTCTTTACAGTACGTGGGGCTGCAGTATCAATGCTAACAGGCAGACCTGGGGTGAGTAGCAAATATATATCTTAAACAAGTATACATATATCTACATGTTATCTGGGTAAACATTAGTACATCCCATCCTGCCTAAAAAGACATAGTGGAGATAGTGGCTGATGTACAAGCATACCATTAGCCAACCCAGAACCCCCAGGGGGATACCTACTGTCGAACCAAGTCCCGCAGGTTCCCTCTTACCTGCTCCACGCCGCAGGGTATTGCAAAATGCAAGAGGCCCAGCCTTCCCCCATCTCCGTGGGTATTGTCTTGGACCTTCAGGGACCGGGGTCCTGTGTTAAGGAACCCACACCCCTGGACCTATATTGCATCCTGGCATCAGTAGCGTTTAGTTCTTGGAAGAGACTAAGGCACTGGAGCCCAGAATCCAGCCCTCCAAGGAGAGGCATTATAGGCAAAACCCCACTCCAGCAGGGCCCGGGTACCGTACACCTTGGCTTTGAAGCACTTCGGACGGATCCGGCTAGCTATCCTGGGTCCCGAGACCTCCGAGGGACAGCTAGACGTGACCAACACCTAAGACACTGGCGAAAAAACTGAAGCACTCTCAGTGGGAGGGGGTTATATAGGGAGGAACTTCCTGTGAAGTTGATTACACCAGTGTCCACACCTGAAGGTACCCATATAACCCATATGTAATGACTATGCGCTCTGTGTCCCGTGATGTACGATAAAGAAAAGGACAGGCATGAAGTACTAGGCATTCCTGACGAAAGCCTGTAACAGGTCCAGATGTTCATATTGACTCCCAGTAGATTACTGCTGCATGGGTATTGTGGGGAAGAGGGGGTGCCAACACAAGGGACACTGCTCATTTAATGTAAGTATTGTCCTTGAGCTGATTTTATAAAGAAAAATTAATTACTAATGGAAATTCAGCCAACATCTAAGGCTAAACCTACTCCCAGGGTTGCCACCTGTGCAGGATTTACCCGGACAGTCCAGGTATTAAATCATTTGTCCAGGTTTCAGTCCACATTATTTAGACAGGAGTGTGACTTGGAACAGGGCCTTACAGGAGGGTAAGTGGGCACTATGTGTGCCACATTTCTATTCTCTTTGGAGTGCCTAAAGGTGTCCTAGGTCTGTTACAATCCTATCTTGTATGGCAAATCCCACCCCAATTCGAACACTATTCTGTATATCTATTCTATCTTTTGATTAAACTTCCACTTTAAATATGTATTAATGATTACAAAGATGAATTAATTTACTGGAAATTCAGCTTTAAAGAAAACAATGCAAGAACAACTCAAAATATATGCTCACTGAAAACAATGGCAAACATAAGATATATTTGTTTTTAGGAAATTAACATAAAATATATTTGGTGTTTTAAAATACTAAATAACGAAATGTATGTTTTGTCAAATTGCTGCTTTAAACCCAATTTTTCAGATCACTACAAGAAAACACTCTTATGTATTCCAACGCATAATTATGCAATAATTATGCAAGCAAGGAGGACTGTAATGAGCCACAGAACTCTGTGCAGCCATATTCAATTTAAACTGTGGCTTAAAAACACCAGTTTAACAAGTTTGCACAGTTTTGTTCATTGCAATGTATCTGTGTAATAAATGTAAAGTAATATAAGAAAAGGTTTCCATCAGAACTGAAGCATGTCTTCCCTCTCCTGCAGTGGAAGAAGATGTTATGATGCATTCTATACAGCACCACAATACAATAGTATTAGGTTCACAAGCGTCCGGTGCAAATTTCCCCTCCGTCTTCACTGCAAATTTGCTAAGCAGCCGTTCGGTGGCTTAGCTGCAATTTTAGATGCGGTTCAGGTGCAACATTTTTGAGTCGGCGGCCACTGGCATCATTAACTTCAGCTGGTTGTTAAGAAACGGGTCAGGAAGCCATCTGCCGCATCCTTCGCAACAGATGTCTCATCAGCTGTCAACAGGGTTCCCCACTGACATTGAATGTAAACAAAATAAAAAACACCATGGGGGGTCCCCTTAAATCCATATCAGGCTCTTTTGGGTCACATACGGATTTAAAGGGGGACCCCATGTCAATAATAAAGAATGGCATGGGGCCCCCCAAAATCAATACCAGACCCCCCCAAGCGAGCACCCCCCCCCTCCTGAACCATACTAGGCCAAATGCCCTCAACATGGGGGGCAGATTCTGATAAGCATCCTGCTTGCAGACCTCCACCCTCATGTTGTTCAGGAGGGGAGGGGCGCTCACCGGTCCCCCCCTTTCCTGGCCTGCTTGCTCGGATAAGGGTATGGTATGGATTTTGGGGGGATCCCACACCATTTTTTTTTTTTTAAGAGGAACTGCAGTCTGCTCAAAAAAAAAAATGTAATAAAAACATTTTCGCCATTTTAAAGCTTCCCTCCAACCACTTTACATATTATTTTATATATACTGTGATTCTGTACTTGCCAAATATGCTTCAGAAATCTCCCTCCATGAAGTCTGGCTGCATCCATTTTAACTGTAGCAGCTGAAGCTGCTGCCTGTTTACTTCCTGGATTTACACAGACACACAAAGGCACACCTGCAGCCCTGCAGCTCTCATTGGCCTTCTTATGACCCATCCCCCTCCCTTCCTGGCACACTCTCACAAGAGTGCATAATGTCACCCACCCCAATTATAAATAAGTGTGGGGTTCCCCTTAAAATTTGTACCAGACCCATGTTCAAAACTGATCAGATGTGCATTCAGATGCGTTCCTATAGAAAGCATTGAGCCTGTAATTCGCATCTGCATCACATTGAAGTGCTCAAAAAAAAAAAAAAAAAAAAATTGCAGCAAATTCTCACCACTACTGTACCACACAGATGTGAACCAGCTCCATAGAAAACTGGCTTGATTCACATATACAGGCACACATTCGCCAGCACACCAAGTATCCTCAAATGTTGTCCAAAGGTTTTTCTTGCAGAAAAGATCAGATCACAATAGGAAGTGCAATGTTTCGGAGCCTCGCAAAGCCCCTTCATAAAGCATGTGATAATGCATGATTAAGGAAGGGGTCTTGCGAGGCTTTAAAACATTGCTCTTGTGATAATTTTTGCTATAAAAACCTTTGAACAACATGTCGGGATCCTTGGCGTGCTGGCAAATATGTTATTTTATCTGTGATGTTTCCAGTATCCAGTTGGCAGTCATTGCAGTACCCACTATTGATGAGCCTTGCTCCCAGGAACGTGTGCAAGGGGAATATAGACAAGGCTTGGTTCACATATCGTGTGAATCGGATGCCGTTCAAAATACATCCAATTTGCATATATGTGAAAGAAGCCTTAGTAACTACCACTAGCAATTATGGATTAGTGGGTTGGCAAACATTTGGGCAAAGAAACTCCTTTAAATCTTGTTTAATGCTTAGAATTAGAACAATTTTCCAGTTCCCATTTGTTTCACACGTCAGAATTCATATCTTGGTTTAAAGCAAAGCCTTCAACCCTTCACTGTCACAGCACTTAATGTAGACAATACGTTTAATCACTCCATCATGTAAAGAATGTTTTAATGATTGTAAAACGTTTAACTTGACTGAAACAGCGTAGTTAACAAAGAGCTTAATTCACACTTTCTTCTGCTAAATTATTTATTCATCCATCTACATGTCAATGCAAAACATATTGGCTATTAAGTGTCTGCAGACAAATGAAGTATATCCGATTACTTTCAAATAACCACTTACTGGGTTAAGTTAGCCTCATTTCCTCAAAATCAGGACAATGGTCTAGTGCTCCAGACTTTTTCAGTACAGAAGGTAGACTGTAGACACAGGTACAAATGAAGTATTGCACGATACATAGGAGGCAAGGTTGAAAAAAGACGCAAGTCACTTAAGTCAAACCTATGTGTGTGATTTTATGTCAGTATTACATTGAATATCCCTGTATGTTGTGGTTGTTCAGGTGCTTATCCAATATTTTTTTTTTAATTCTTCATGCTCCCCGCTGAAACCACTGCCTGTGTGTAAGGTACCTGTAAAGGGTAGTGTCCGAAGTGGAAGTAATATGCTGAAGATTCAGGCAAAGCATCGTCAGGCAGATACGGTCGGCAACGGATCAGGCAAATAGTTCACAATCGAAATCCGGAGAAGGGTCAGGCAGGCAGAGGTCATACACGATCAGTCGATAAGGTACAAAATAAGCAGGCTGTAGAATATTGGGGATATCAGGCAGGAGTTCAATACAAGGAAGATCACAGAAGACAAAACACCCAAATAAACGGGCGCTGAGTGATGACCTCACTTCCTATTTAAAGGCTGTCCAGATTGAGAATTGTCCACAGCTGGCAGCAGGTGGAGCTAGTGAGTCCGAGGTAGTGTTGAACACAATAAGGACATTCCCAAGGTCTGTGGCACAGCAGGTAAGGCTATGGTTTAAGAGATCAGGAAGATCCCGGTTCGAATACACCCCGGGACATGACACTGTGGAAGAGAATTCCACATCCTAAACACTCTTAGGCCCTGTACACACAATCAGACATGTCTGATGAGACTTTTCTGACGGACCGTTTTCATCAGACAACTCTGAACTCGTCTGATGGTCTGATGTGTGTACACACCATCGGACCAAAATCCCATCAGACCAAAACGCAACGACGTGATGAAAAAACTAAGTTCAATGCTTCCAAGCATGAGTCGACTTGATTCTGAGCATGCACAGGTTTTTGGTCCGATGCTTTAGTGTACTAACCAACAAACCTGTCCGTCGGACAGATTTTAAAGCATGTTTTAAAACTTTGGTCCGATGGAAAACAGTCCGATAGGCCGTACACACCATTGAACTGGTCCGATGAAACCGGTCTGCAGACCACTTTCATCGGACATGTCCGATCGTGTGTACGCGGGCTTTACAGTAAAGAGCCCTCTATGCAGTTTAACCACTTAAGCCCCGGACCAATATGCTGCTAAATGCCCAGAGGCGTTTTTATAATTCGGCACTGCGTTGCTTTAACAGACAATTGCGCGGTCGTGTGACGTGGCTTCCAAACAAAATTTGCGTTGTTTTCTTTCCACAAATAGAGCTTTCTTTTGGTGGTAATTGATCACCTCTGCAATTTTTATTTTTTGCGCTATATACAAAAATAAAGCGACATTTTTGAAAAGAAAACAATATTTTTTACTTTTTGTTATAAGAAAAATTGAATAAACTAAATTTTAGTCAAACATTTAGGCCAAAATTTATTCAGCCACATGTCTTTAGTAAAAAATAAAAAAAAATAGCTACCCAGCGGGAACAGCCCCTTTAATACAGCGATCAGAAAAATGATCGCTTAGTGACGCTGGCAACAGGGAGTGAAAGGGTTAACTAGGGCAGTGATCAAGGGGTTAAAACTTTATTAGGGGGGTACGGGGCTACCCTGGACCTAACACTAACTGCCTGCACACTGTCACACTGACACTAAATGGAGTGATATATGATCACTGCATTCAGTGACAGTGTGACAGGGGTGGGGGTCAGATCGGAAGGGGTTATTGTACCTATGTGTGTCAGTGTAGTGTTTGTGCGACTTACTGTTGATGTCTTCTCTCATCTCGGCGGTTTGAAAAATTTGCCGAGATGAGCGCTGCATCACTTCCTCTGCTAGTCCCGATGGGACCCCCGAACTGCTACCAGGCAAGGACGTATATATACGCCCTTCTGCCTGTACGAGCCATGTTGTGGACGTAAATGTGCGTGCGGCGGGCGTTAAGATGTTAAGGATAAACTGCTTTTCTTCGAATTTTAGTGAATGGCCGTGTGTCTTTTATTAAATTCCCTTTCTTGGAAATTTTTTATCCCTATTGTGTGGTCTCCAGTACGGTATTTGTACATTGAAATCATAACCCCCTCTGAAGCGTTTCCTCTCCAGAAAGAACAAGTTCAGTGCTTCTGACCTTTCCTCAAGTCCCTTTATTAGTTTTGCTGCCCTTCTCTGGACTCACAAGTTCCAGCACATCCTTCCTGGGGACTGGTGCCCAGAACTGGGCGGCATACTCCAGGTGCGGCTGGACCAGAGTCTTGTAGAGTGGGGAGTGGGAGAATTATTTTATCTCTGGAGTTAATCCCCTTTTTAATGCATGCCAATATTCTGTTTGCTTTGCTTGCAGCCATTGCTTAACCAATGGCTCCCACTGCTATCAATCTGCCCAATGCGGGGCGAGAGAGTGGAGAGAGCTGCTGCTCTCAGACACAGTGCTAGATTGAGACCTGGCTCAAATAAGTATACTGATGGGAAGATAGAAGTTTTTTTTTTTATATTAATGCAGAAAATGCATTAAGGTAAAAGACTTTGACCCTTTAGAACTACTTTATTAAAGCAGAGCTCCACCCTAAAGTGGAACTTCCACTCATCGGAAACCCTCACCCCCTCCGGTCACATTTGACACCTTTCAGGGGGGAGGGGGTGCAGATACCCGTCTAAAGGCAGGTATTTGCACCCACTTCTGGCCACACAGTCTGCGGTTAGACTGCGGGCAGGACTTCAGATCTCCCCCTCCGTTGTGTTCTAGGAAACACACGGTTCCCAGAACACAGCGGAGACCAGTGAGCATGGCGCAGCGTGAGTTGTGCATGCGCCATAGGAAACCGGGCAGTGAAGCCGCAATGCTTTACTTCCTGGTTCCCTCACCGAGGATGGCGGTGGGGGCAGCAGAGTGACGAGTGATCTCTCTTCCTCTGCTGCCGACGGCGCTGGACTCCAGGACAGGCAAGTGTCCTAATATTAAAAGGCAGCAGCTGCAGTATTTGTAGTTGCTGGCTTTTAATATTTTTTTTCTTGGCGGAGATCTGCTTTAATGAGGTTTTTTGGTAGGCTTTTGGTAGGCTACATTAGACTTGGTACGTCTTTCCCATAGGTGGAGCACTGGATGAATTGGTATGTGAACAATTGGCTTGGTCTAAAGTTCTTAAATAAATTTGTCACTGAAATTATCGCTAGGGGTCCCTTAAAAAAAAGAATATAAAAAGGATGAGAGCCACAGGTTTGTATCAAGTCCTGTACACATTTATTCATCCGAACAACAGGTCAGAAGATATAGCCAATGCTTTGTGGGGGGCTAACAACTCCCCTTTATCAGGGCTTGTGTGCTGCTGGTTATTTGTATGTAATGGACAATGACAAGTTTAAAAATGAGGACTAGAGAGTTAGCAAATTGGTAGTCTGACCACATGACACATACTGATCTGAGTAAATTAACTAATTTATCTACTAACAGAGTATAAATATTAGCACACACTAATATTTAGTATGTGTCTATGTCTTATATTACAGGATTTATATAGTGCCAACAGTTACAACATAATGGCAGACAGTACAGTTACAACACCACTCAATACAGGAGGAATCAGAGGGCCCTGCTCGTTAGAGCTTACAATCTAGGAGGGAGGGTCAAGTGATACAAAAGGTAATAGCTGTGGGGGATGATTTGAAGGAGAAAGTAAATGTACAGTTGGGGGCTGGATAGGCTCCTCTGATGAGAAGGGTTTTCAGGGATTGTCTGAAAGCAAGCAGAGTAGGAGATAGTCAGGCAGATTGGGGTAGGGAGTTCCATAGGATGGGAGAGGCTTGAGAATATATATATATATATACATACATATACACACATATACACACATATACACACACACACACACGTCTGAATCCTTTTGAGCCCTGGATGGTTCTCTACCCTTGATGTGGTTTGCGGATTATTACTTTACAAGTGGAGGTATGACTGCCATTGACCCCTGCATTATTTTACTCTACATGCCTATAATGATGTTGTTCTGGTAAGCAGTTTGACTGCACAGGGTGTGTTGTGTCGTTCCATATCTGCACACTGAATTCTCGGTGGAGGTTCTTCACTTTCAATATTTTGAACATTTTGAAGATGCACTTTACTCATTTGGACACTGTTTTATTTCATCAATAATTTGTAGCGCTGCACTTTTGAACTTTATTTTTTACCTGTCCGATCCACATATTGTGCTAGCAGCTTTCTCTTTTGTATGCAAGTTAGCGCTGATATTTTCACGTTTTTTTTTGCTATTCATCTTACTTCATGCAAATGGGTCTGCTTTGGGATGTGCAGCTTTATGGACTTTTTCCTTTGACATTTTCACTGGCTAGAAGCTTGATTGCTCCCCCTGCCTCTAGAAGAAGTTAAAGGGTCACTAAAGGAAAAGATTTTTCTTGCTGAAATGACTGTTTACAGGGTATAGAGACATAAAAGTTAACTGATTCCTTCTCAAAATGATTAAAAATTGATAAAAATCAATCATATAATGTGCCTGCAGGTTAGTTTCACTTTTGAACTGGCTTCATGTTTCTGTGAATTAGAAATAGACACACAGAACAAAAAAAAAAAAATCCAGGGCAGTATTTTGTTTTTAAAATAAATCTGATTGGTTCTGGGAAGTTTTAGACACACAGTAATGACAGCTTAGACCACCGTGAGAAAGCTCCCAGTACTGTGGTTATAAGGAAACAGACAAGCAGGAAGTGTGGAGATCAGAGCAGGATTACAGCAACTTCAAAGCAAAAACGAACAATAAGGACATACAAATCAGTACTGCAGTAAGGTAAAGGAAGCTATTTAGCTAAAAAAAAAAAATCCTTTAGTGATCCTTTAAAGATTAGGGAAGGTGATTTCAAATAACCAGCCTGAATATTGATCGGGGCCTAGTCAATCCTTGGGGAGGTGTGTCCAGACGGACTGCAAGACATCACCAAAGGGATCTGGTCTAAAGACGGACTTGTCTCACTCACCGGGTTGTGTCTGGAGGTGGCTGGAATGCTTTCCTTGGGAGTAATGATCCTGAATCGATTCCTGGTGACTGTGTGCTTTTGGGATAGAAGTGCCAGAGGTGGTTTGGACTGAGACTGCTCTCATAGGGTCTCAGATACTGACCATCCTCTGTAGTGTTCTGGACTGTTAACTTACAGAAGAGTGCCCACTTGTACTGTACAGTGTTCCCAAGATTGCACTGGATACCAATAACAGTGCAGGACAACCAGATGCCACAGGGACTTGTCTTATGGTCTCCAGATGTTTGGACTTTGATTGTTCAATATTCACAATTGCTCAAGGAAAAGATTGTCCTCTCACAGCCAACTGCTAACCGTTTCAGAGTATGCTATGCTCTAATCTCTCTCCTGTTACAAGTGTTAACAGCAATAAATCACAAAAACAACCCCTTGACAGTTTATTGGAGCCAGAGTGAATGGATGGTTGCTTGGGTGGCTGGTGGCCTCTGCAATGTTTCGGGGAGAACCAGTTAAAGTCGACTAAAATGTATTGGAAAGTTTAGTATGATTAAAACAAAATTGACATTTGAGTTCAAGATTAATACTGATGTCCAGAGGCCAAAAACAAAGAAAATGTCACATTTGAGTGCAGTAATTTACATGTATAAGATTGTATACGCAAATATATACAAGCACCACTGGTGTGCGTAGCCTATGGATGTGCAACCCAGAGCACAAACACACGTGTGTGTATATCAGCAGAGCAGTGGATAGTATCAGTAAAGCAGAGGTTGGTGTCAGTAGGGCAGTGGACAGTGTCAGTCGTTTATTTTTATTATTTTAAAATTATGTTTTACAATATTATTTTTATTTTTTTGTAGGCGCCCCATTTTGGAGCATTTGTGAAATATCAAGGGTCTAAACCATGGGTCTTCAAACTATGGCCCTCCAGGTGTTCAGGAACTACAATTCCCATCATGCCTAGTCATGTCTGTGAATGTCAGAGTTTTACAATGCCTCATGGGAAGTGTAGTTCCGCAACAGCTGGAGGGCCGTAGTTTGAGGATCCCTGGTCTAAACAGACCCCTGATGTCTCACTTTAGAGGCAGAGGAAGACACTGAGGAGGACAGAGATTACCCAGTCATTTTCTCTACAGCTTGCAGTAAACATAGTTTACTATGCTTCAGTTAAAAATGAAGGCAGACACTGAGGAGGACAGAGATTACCCAGTCATTTTCTCTACAGCTTGCAGTAAACATAGTTTACTATGCTTCAGTTAAAAATGAAGGCAGGAGTGATTACAGATCACTCACTGTGTTCATTCAGAAAAGAAATATTTAGCAGCCCCTTCCCTGCTTCTGAGAGGAGAGGGGAGAAGCTGGCAGCACTGCAAAGGGTAGATGGGAAGTAGGGGGAATTGGCACTGCACTGGCCGATTAGGCACACCCAGCACGTCCTGTGCACACGCTTTTGACAAGAGCATATGCATGCATTGCAACACTGCCAGCAAGAAAAGGAAGAAGAATGTTAAAGGGGTTGTAAAGGATTTTTTTTTCCCCAAATAGCTTCCTTTACCTTATTGCAGTCCTCCTTCACTTACCTCATTCTTCGATTTTGCTTTTAAATGTCCTTATTTCTTCTGAGAAATGCTCACTTCCTGTTCTTCTGTCTGTAACGCACCACTGTAATGCAAGGCTTTCTCCCTGGTGTGGAGAAAGCCTCTTGAGGGGGGGAGGGGGCGAGCAGGCAAGTCAGGACACTCTCTACTTTGCAGATAGAGAAAGGAGCTGTGTGTTAGTAGGTGTCCTGACACTCCTGCTCGCCCCCTCAAGAGGCTTTCTCCACACAAGACGAAAGTCTCACATTACGGTGGTGAGTTACAGACAGGAAGTGAGAATTTCTCAGAAGAAATAAGCACATTTAAAGGGTCACTAAAGGAAAACAATGTTTTTGCTGAAATGACTGTTTACAGGGTATAGAGACATAAAAGTTAACTGATTACTTTTAAAAATGATTAAAAATAGATTAAAAAAATCAATCATATAATGTGCCTGCAGGTTAGTTTTACTTTTGAACTGGCTTCATGTTTCTGTGAAGAAGAGAGAGACACACAGAACAAAAACAAACAAATCCAGGGCAGTGTTTTGTTTTTAAAATGAATCTGATTGGTTCTGAGAAGTTTTAGACACACAGTAATAACAGCTTAGAACACTGTGAGAAAGCTCCCAGTATGGTGGTTATAAGGAAACAGACGAGCAGGAAGTGTGGAGATCACAGCAGGATTACAGCAACTTCAAAGCAAAAACGAACAATAAGGATATGAAACCAGTACTGCAGTAAGGTAAAGGAAGCTATTTAGCTAAAAAAAAAAAAAATTTCTTTAGTGATCCTTTAAAAGCAAAATCAAAGTATGTGGTAAGTGAAGGAGGACTGCACTAAGAAAGCTATTTAGGGAAAAAAAATGTTTCTTTACAACCCCTTTAAGCATGGGCAGTGTATGGATACACACATGTATGTGCCTGTACATTGGACTTTACAGAACATAACTTGTGTTGTTTTTTTACCAAGTATCTTCCTGCCAGCGTGAACCTGTGCATAAACATCAGTAAATTATTAATTATGTCTGTTTGCAAGAGGCCTAAAACAGTTGAATGGAAATGCAAAAAAAACATCTTGAAGCAGCTTAGAAGTAGGTAAAGCAAATCAAAAGGAGGTCAGGAATAGATAAAAAATTGGGCTTCAGCTCCACTTTTCTGCATGGCGCTGGAGCGCCGCCCCCTCTGGCTACCGCACACACCACTGGCAATATACATAGATTCATGCATTACATTGCATGAATCTATGTATTGCCGCCGAATATTCAGATGGCCTGCCCCCTGGTGAGCGCCGGCCATCTGAATAACGGCGGCTGCGGAAGTGCCTATCAGAGCCCTCAGGCTGTAGTCGGCTTCCGGATGCTTATCCTCGGGGCGCACGGTATGTGCGTTCCTTGGATAAGCGTGACAGGCGTCTCAGCCAATCAGGTTACCAGTAACCTGATTGGCTGAAGCGTCAACGAGGGCGGAAGAACACATCGTGGGATAGAAGAAGAAGCACGGCTGACCCCAGGTAAGTGCCGGGGGGGGCATTTTACGGGGCACAATTGCGACAATGGCAGGGCACAGTGGCGACAATGGCAGGGCACAGTGGCGACAATGGCAGGGCACAGTGGCGACAATGGCAGGGCACAGTGGCGACAATGGCAGGGCACAGTGGCGACAATGGCAGGGCACAGTCGCTACAATGGCAGGGCACAGTGGCGACAATGGCAGGGCACAGTGGCGACAATGGCAGGGCACAGTGGCGACAATAACAGGGCACAGTGAGGCTGCAATTGTTGGGCACAGTGAGGCTGCAATTGTTGGGCACAGTGAGGCTGCAATTGTTGGGCACAGTGAGGCTACAATTGTTGGGCACAGTGAGGCTACAATTGTTGGGCACAGTGAGGCTACAATTGTTGGGCACAGTGAGGCTACAATTGTTGGGCACAGTAATGCGGCAATTGTTGGGCACAGTGAGGCTGCAATTGTTGGGCACAGTGAGGCTGCAATTGTTGGGCACAGTGAGGCTGCAATTGTTGGGCACAGTGAGGCTGCAATTGTTGGGCACAGTGAGGCTGCAATTGTTGGGCACAGTGAGGCTGCAATTGTTGTTGTTTTTTTTTGTTTGTTTGCGCCCCCCCCCCCCCCCCAATTTTGATCACCAGCCGCCACTGATCTAGACCAAGTATCATATCATCCTGTGCATAGCCAGCAATAGTAAACACCTTACTTTGGCTCTCTGGAAGATGCATGTGTTTAAAATGGGTTATTAATTTCATATTGTCAATGACAATTTATATCAAACGCACGCTTTCTTGGAACATCTAAGGAAAATAAGAGGCAGTGAACTGTCAGTCATTAAAGCAGACAGACTGTTTATGCACACATTTCTTGGAGTATAAATATATCCTATTGAGTGCATTAGAACATTAGAGATGGATATTACAGCCTGACACTTTCTTTCATGCATTGAGCAAAATCCTGCTGTGTATTTGCCAGCAGTCAACCTCTCAGTGAATCTTTGGAAACCATGCAAAATTTTTCGTAACATCTCTTGCTGCGTTCAAGAGTGAGTAAATAGCCATCACCATAGCCAATGTTATTAAAGAATTTTTAAGCAGATATCAACACAGCATAAAGCCGGAGAGAGATGCAGGCTATACGCATGCTACTAGGATGTTTAATCCCATTTAAAAGTACTAGAATGCTGAACTTATTGCACAGAATCCCTTTTGAGCAAAACACGGAAAAAACAACCTTTCCATTAGTCATTGTCACCCCAATTAAAATGTATTCTTCTTTTTGCCTTTTTAAGCATTTTCAAAAGCATATTATGGGATGTAATTATGTGCATGCAGTTAGTAATAACACAGTAGTTTAACAGATGACAAGTCTAGATCTTTACAAACCCCACAGGCGATCACTCAATAGAGAACAGCGAACACTATAATTTTCTCACAAAGAGTAAATGGAAGGGGATTGGAAGTAGAGAGCAAACATACAATGAGCAGCAGAGAATCCATATTGTGCTTTACAGAGTTTTAGACAGAAGGCTTTTGCCCGTAAAACACAGTGGAATCATAAATCTTCTGTTCTTATCATCAGATATGTTTTTACACTATAGCATTTCTTTTATTCAAAAATGATTTCCCTAAAATAGCTTTATTTGAGAAATGCTTTCCTATATTAAAGAACCCTATTTGTATTTATTTTTTTCTAAGCCACCAGAGCTGCATTACAAAAGTTAATGTGACAAAAACAAAATTACAAAAACATTGATAACAAATGAACCAGGGATTAAGTATATGTTTGGTAAATGGTTTTCTGTATACTTAAAAGTCTTATTATGTAACTGTATGAAATGCAGTAACTTTTTGTTATATATGTAACACCAAAGCAGAACTTCAGTAAACAAAAAAGAAAAAAAAATTCCACTGACAGTCATTTTTATTTAACTGTTGAACGCATAAAAAAAATGTTTTGTACATGAAAACCCACTTAGGATTAGTCTACACTTGCAGTCGAAACGCAGTAAATAGTCAGTTGAGCTGTGTTTTACAGGGCAATAAGCAATAGTAGGGGAGGGCACCCCTCCCTTAAAGTGGAGCTTAAGTCAGAAAATGAAGTCCTGCTAGATCACCTCATGCTTGCCACTTTTGAAGGTATAGCTATGTAAAACATTAGAAATACGTGCCTATACTGTTTACAATCTAGTAATGCACTGTGTCATCCTGCTGTGCAAATGCTCAGTTGCTCTTTATTCCTGTCACTGAGCCTAAAATTAGAGCCACTAGAGCAGGGGGTCTCAAACTGGTGGCCTCCAGCTGTTGTAAAACTACAGGTCCCATGAGGCATTGCAAGGATGACCGTTTCAAGCATGACTCCCACAGGCAGAGGCATGATGGGACTTGGAAATTTGGGTCCCAGTTTGAGACCCCTGAACTAGAGGCTAATCAGCTGACAGCTTTAAGATTTACTGTTACTAAAGGGGAAAGAAAGCAACAGGTATGATACAGCATGTGTGCCGATAAGTAGGGAGTCATTAGAGGCCGATCTACTGACAGCCCAAAGATTTACTGAGGCTAGTACTCAGGAATTGGAACAGGGACATCCCCCAGAGGTCAAAGGTCAGAATGCAGGTTCCCAGAGTTCAAAGGTCAAGAGGCGTGGCTGACCCACCCCCACCAAAGTGTACCACCTACCCCAACTAAGTCAACATTTGCGTCCTACGAGTTCTTAGAAAAAAAATCCCCTTTTTCCAACAAGCCGAGCAGGATCTGGTAAAGGTAGGGGTTTTAGGGTGGGAAGAGTCACTAAGTGGAGATGCACTTAGGGTTAGATTTATAGTTCATAGGTCAAAGGTCAATTAGGGTTAGGGTTGAAACTTAGGGTCGGGGTTAGGGTTTTCCCTTGAAGAATAAGGCTAGGACTCAGGAATTGAAACAGGGACCTCCCCAGAGGTCAAAGGTCAGAAGGCGGGTTCACATAGGTCAAAGGTCACGAGGCATGGCTGACCCACCCCCACCAAAGTGTACCGTCTTCCACAACCAAGTCGGGGAATGAACAAGTCGGGGGAAAGTGCTTTCCCACAAAGGTGACAGGACAAAATCTGCTGCCAGGGAGACACAAAAGAGTTAGGCATGTTATAAATGGTTTGAATCTCAGTAGGTTGGGCAAGCTGAATGTACCAGGTTGATTTATCAATAAACTTGGGTACAACCAGCATGCCGGGCTATAGCCAATAGAAAAAATCACTGTCTGTTGATGGGGGAATCTAGTGAATTTATTTCTTGCAACCCGTGGTTACAGAAAATAAACTTGCTCCGTGTATGGCCAGCCTTAATCTTACAAACATAGGGCCAGATTCACAGAGCTAGTACGCCGATGTATCTCCTGATACGCCTGCGTACTTTCAAATTACCCGCGTCGTATCATTAGTTTGAATCCTCAAACCATGATACGACGGCTTCGGGCTTCGATCCGACAGGCTTACGTCTTCCTACGCCTTCGCATCTATGCTGCAATCTTTTTGCGCCCGCTGGGTTGAGTTTGCGTCGTTTTCAGCGTCGGATATGCAAATTAGCTTTTTACGGTGATCCACAAAGTTACGATCGGCCGTCGCATTCTCCAACATCGTCGCAAGTCGGCTTTTTCCGGTGTATAGTTAAAGCTGCTATTATCCGGTCTATAGTTAGACGTGCCATGTTAAGTATGGCCGTCATTCCCACGTCGAATTTTCAATTTTTTTTTTTCTTAAGTCGTCCGTGAATAGGAATGTACGTAAATTACGCTACTAAAAAAAAAAAAAATTACGTTGCAACGTAATTTCGTGCAACGCACGGCAGGAAATTTCTGAACGGAGCATGCGCAGTTCGATCATCGCGGGGACGCCGCCGTGAGAAATACACTACGCCGCCGTACCTTACGGGCCGAAATCTTCATGGATTCGACTTAGAGCCAGGTAAAATACGGCGGCGTAGTGTATCTCTGATACACTGCGCCAGGGCAATTATATGTGAATCTGGCCCATAGTGTCTTATCTCCCTGATATTTTCCCCTTTCTAGCAAACTTCAGCACTGTAAAATGTCTGTCAGCCTTCCTCTCCAAATCTACCAAGGCATACCAATTAAGGCCAGAAATTTACATAATTGATTGAGAATAAAGTGGCATATTGTTTTTGAGACCAAGGAGAGGGGGATGGTTCTCAGTAAGGAAATGACTATCCTGGGCTTCAACAAAAGCCTCCAGCAAGAACAGAAGCAATGCTGGAGGCAATTTACAGCACACATTTTTTTTCTTGTTAAAATTATTGTTATCTACCTGTTATGGATAAAGTTCCCTATTTAGCTGGCCATAGGGGGTATACACATGCTGCAGCTAAAGTGCTTTGTATTGCAGTAAAAATCATCCCATAGAATTTGGTGGTCTGTACCACCACTGCAAGACCAACACTAGAATCTTGTGTTGTGAAATTCCCATTGAAAAAAAAGCCAATTGGGATTTCAAAAATAAAAAAAAGCATTCAGAAGATGGCCATATCACTTCCTGAATGCACACAATTTAGGAGGGATTTTGGTCCACTCTTCTTTACAGATCTTCTCCTTAATCTTTCTTGGCTGTAGCTTGGCAACTTTCAGCTCCCCCCATAAAGTTTCTATAGGATTAAGGTCTGGAGATTGGCTAGGCCACTCCATTAACCTTAATGTGCTTCTTCTTGAGCCACTCCTTTATTGCCTGAATAGGTTTACTAAAACAAAAACGTTGAGATTTTAAAGGCAATTAAAAATCAAAAAATATATTAAACAATATATATATATGTGTTCTACAACATTTACATAAAACCATAGGTGTTCCACATTTGTAGGACAACATTTATTTTTACCATTTAACATTTACCATTTGTTGTCCTACATATGTGGAGCACTTATGGTTTTATGTAAATGTTGTATCTTTTGTAATAAACATATATTTTTATATATTTTTTCATTTTTAATTGCCTTTCAAATCCCAACATTTGAGGTAAAACATATTCAATTTATGGGGAATGATTGCAATTCACATGCCATTCTATGGGAGCCTAATTATTTTACAAACTTCTTTATTGCCTTGGCAGTATGTCTTGGGTCTTTGTCATTGTGGAAGACCCATTCAGGTCACAGTCAGCACTTTTCTTCCTCCAAACATGGCGAGTCGAGTTTATGCCAAAGAGCTCAATTTTGGTCTCATCTGACCACAGCACTTTCTCCCAATCCTTCTCTGAATCATTTAGATGTTCATTGGAATCACTGTATATGTGCCTTCTTGAGGAGGGGGACTCCCCATGTTTGGGAGAAATAAAAAATGCTGACTATGACCCTAAGAACACCATCCCTTCGGTCAAGCACAAAGGTGGAAACATTATGCTTTGGGGCTGTTTCTCTGCTAAAGGTACAGACCGACTTTGCCGCATTGAGGGGCCAATGGATAGGGCCATGTATTGTAAAATCTTGAAAGAGAACCTTCTTCTTTTAGCCGGAACACTAAAGATGGGTCATTGATGGGTCTTTCAGCAGGACAATGACCCAAAACATACCATCAAGGCAACAAAAGAGTTGCTCAAGAAGAAACACATTAAGGTCATGGAGTGGCCTAGACAGTCTCCAGACCTAAATCCTATAGAAAATATATGGAGAGAGCCGAAACTTTGAGTTGCCAAGCGACAGCCTTAAGGATTTAAAATAATATTTGCAAAGAAGAGTGGACCAAAATCCCTACAAAGATGTGTGCAAACCTAGTAATCAACTACAAGAAATGTCTTACCTCTGTGCTTGCCAACAAGGATTTCTCCACCAAGTATGAAGTCATGTTTTGCTTGGGGATCAAATACTTGTTTTTACTCACTGAACTGCAACTCAATATATTATAACACTTGTATTGTGTGTTTCTTTCTGGATATTTGGTTGATATTCGGTCTCTATCATATAAAATACTCCTACTGTACAATACAAATTATAGACCCTTTATTTCTTTGTAACTAGGCAAACTTACAATATCTCCAGGCAATCAAATTATTTTTTCCCCACTGTAGGTTTGAGGCATCCACAAAACCATGTTGTATAAGGATGTGTGAATTTTTTTACGTTTGCCCTTAAAGTTAGATTATTTTTTTCCCATTAGTACAAGTCCCCTTATTCAATATCCAGCTTCCCATGGCCATCCCTTTTTTTTCAACAAGAGCTTACAAATTGTCCTTAAAAAAAGAAAAGACAGAAAAAAAAGGGATTTGGCACCCTCAGGCTTCAACGGGGTTTGAAGATGCACAATATTCAGTACAGAAATGTTTCCAGACCTTGTGTAACTAGTGTTGACTGAACGTTGCCTGGTTCACAAATTCTCAATGCAAGGTTTGCTTTAAAGCCAACCACAAACCTAAGGCAAGAAAGCTGTTTTGAATTAGTGTGCCTGCTTGTACTGGGTTGGCTATTTACCTTCTTAATTACAGAAGATATATTAATAGTTAAAACATACAAGTTAGAATGATATTAAAACTATAGCAAGATAATAATCTAAATCATAAATGTTTTTATTTTATTTTATGTGAAAATATTTTTTTTATGGATGCCTGCATATAGATATGTAGCTTTAACTGCTCTGTAAGGAGCCAAAAGGTGTTTTGCAAAAGAGATACCTAAATAACATACAGATTACTTCTCAAACTTTTACATCCATTAAATGAAGCTAAAATTGCTGTATCAAGCATTTTCAAATTTATGTAAGTTTATAAATGCACCAATTTCCAAACATTTTAAAGCAGGCTAATGGAAATACCTAAAATGAGTATAGATATTGCTGTTCTACTTATATTTGGGTCATATAAATCTGCCAATATATATGTCCATAGGCAGATTTAAAGCAAAGTGGAAATTACTGCAAATCATTAAAAATACACAGGAAACAGATGGATGCATTTCTATAGGTCTTTTCTATTTTCAGTTTCTGCTTTTGGGTACAAATGGAACCTTCTTTTGGTGAGGCACATACATATATAAACAGTTTCTGCTTTAGAAAAGCCTCTTCAGTCTAAAATGAGTAGTTCAGTCTTTCAGTCATGGGCATATGTAAAGCATTAACCACTTCCTGACAGCCGTATGACTTTGTACGGCCGCAGGGTGGTTCTAAATCTCCGGGAGGCTGTCTTTTTACGGCCTTCGCTCCTCCGCGCATCACTAACATGCCGATGTGCATGCCTGGCGGCCGCAATGTCCGCCGAGCACTCGTGATCGGCAGTTAGAGACAAAGACGTGTATCTGTGTGTGTAAACACACAGATCCATGTCCTGTCAGGAAAAGAGGAGACCGATCTGTGTCCCTTGTACATAGAGACATAGATCGATCACCTCCCCCAGTCACCCCCCTCCCCCATAGTTAGAACACAATGCAGGGTACACATTTAACCCCTTCCTCACCCCTTCAATGCCAGTCACATTTATACAGTAATTAGTGCATATTTATAGCACTGATCGCTGTATAAATGTGAATGGCGCCAAAAATGTGTCAAAAGTGTCCGACATGTCTGCCATAATGTTGCAGTCCCAATAAAAATCGCAGATCGCTGCAATTACTAGTAAAAAAAAAATAATAAAAAATAATATTAATTCTGTCCCCTATTTTGTAGGCGCCATAACTTTTGCGCAAACCAGTCGCTTATTGAGATTTTTTTTTTTAATCAAAAATATGTAGGAGAATACGTATCGGCCTAAACTGAGAAAAAAATGTTTAAAAAAAAATGGGCTATTTATAATAGCAAAAAGTAAAAAATATTGATTCTTTTTTCAAAATTGACGCTTTTTTTTGTTTATAGCGCAAAAAATAAAAACCGCAGAGGTGATTAAATACCACCAAAAGAAAGCTCTATTTGTGGGAAAAAAAGGACATCAATTTTGTTTGGGAGCCACGTCGCACGACCGCGCAATTGTCAGTTAAAGCGACGCAGTGCCGGAAGCTGAAATTTCGCCTGGGTGCAAATTTACCTCTGGGTGTGCTTATGTTCTACAGCTCATCACCATCATTCGATCACCACTGCTGACATGACCTTCTCCTCTTCTTCTGGGTCTGGTGTCATTTTGTTTTGCCCACTGGGCAGTCACTGATGATGCAACTCCGGCACATGTATGCTGAAGTTAAATTTTCCCAGCACCCAGCTCCATTGTTGGTATTTAGAGATGACAGGAATGCATCCCAGTCAGTATACAGATAACTAAAAATTGGCTACCAGACATGTAAAATCATTTTTGAGACCTAAAAATTCTCTGAGCAGCCCAATGTTTGGCCTCGTTGACACGACTGTTTTTCTCTGCAAAATCCACCAACAAAAATTCTGGCAGAGCATTTTTTACCAAGAAAAACGGTGTGTATGTTTTTTGTCGATAAAACTGTCGTGAATCTTGATGAGAAAAAAAAGAGACCGTGTTCTCTTTTTTCTCAACGGGAGTCTCAATTTCCTCGTCGTGTTTCCTGTCAGGCTAGTTTACCACGATAAACACGTTCGTGTGTATGCTTAGAAACCTGTGCATGCTCAAAATAATGTATGAGACGGGAGCTCACCTTCGGTAAAAGTAGCGTTCCTAATGGAGATGGCACATTCGTCACGCTGAAAAGCGTAAATCGTCTCTTACCAAACTTTTACTTAACACGCAGTAACATGAGATTAGCAAAAGCAGCCCCAAGGGTGGCGCCAGTGGAATCCAACTTCCCCTTTATAGTGCCGTTGTATGTGTTGTACGTTAACGCGTTTGAGAACGACAAGATTTTGTCTGGACAGTGTGTATGCAAAGAAAGCTTGACAAGATTCTCGACAAGCCTGACAAGAACCTCATTGAGGAAAACAACGTTTCATTTCTGACGAGATTATCGGTCGTGTGTACGAGGCCTTAGTTTTGTCATATGAGATAAAGGGAGGTGAATCACATGTAAAGATAACCCCTAAAGGGGCTGCAGGAAATATACTGGGTCCCCCTAACCTGTTAAAAGGCTGCCCATTCTGTTTCCAGTCCCAAAAGTAGCAGTTACTTCTCCGAACATATACAAATGCCCCCACGGAAGGGGAGTAGAGAAACTAATCAGATCCTCAGAAACATGCATTTCCTCCCCAGTCACACTTTTGGTACCAGCCCCAAAAGTCGCAGTAACTTCTCTGAACACACAAAAATGCCCCTTCATATGGTAGAAGGGGAGGAAAGAGACTAATCATATCCTCAGAAACATGCAGCTCCTCCCCAGTCATACTTTTATTACCAGCTTCCCAGGGATTGGATAAGTTCAGAAAATGATTTAAAATCCATGGACTGCTTCTCCCACACTTTCTGGAACATTCTTCCAGAAGCAGGCACAAAGCAATTAGCCACCAGGTTTAGGGATAAACCTGATAAGACCTAAAAAATAAAAAATAAAGTAAATTGTAGCTCAGCTGGCTACAGCAGAGCTATATACTTAATTTAACCAGCTCATTGCAGGAATGCTACCCAATTATGCACCCATACCAGGAAATACCAGAAATTGTCTCTTTGCTCTTGGAATCACTAGCTGAGTCAGGTTGCACAGAAATAAAGACAACATTGGTATATGGGATTAGGGAGGGGGTACTTAAGTAATTTAGAAGCTATGGCCTACATGGGCAAATTCCTAATTTATCGCAGTCTCACTGGATAACAGTGCTGCATAAAAAAGTTAAAATGGCCAACTACCGGCCACTGAAATTACATTATATGTTCACAACATTGTAGCTATGCTGTTTAAAGGGCCTGTTTCATTCATATTAAAATAACTATACTGGTTAAAAAGCACATACTGTACATTTGTCATTATATATCCAGTTTGCAAGCATTTTGACTCATAGTACTTTTATTTCAGCAATCACTGCTGTCAAATTTGAATATTCTGCATTCCTATTGTACATAATATTCTTAGTCAGCTCATTAAAAAAGAGGGTCCTATATATTGTATTTAGAGTTCCATCCCTTCATAAAATACACAGCGTTCCTTTTTAAGTTGTAACCATAATTTCAGCTTCCTGCTTCACAAATCTAGGAACACCATCTGTACATTTGTTTATGCTTTGATTCTATTTATCTAATTAGTCTATGGCTATCGTTCTTTTTTTAGATTTGATCCTTGGAGGGAAAGCTGAGGATGGAAAGAAATAGGAAGTGTGACAGTTCTCTAGAATCCAGTTAAAATGTGTGAATAAAAACATAAAGTGCATCAAACAGCAATGAATATTTTTAACAGTCAACAAATACAAACATGGCTGCCACCTAAATCTGCACACCTCTTGATTGGTCTCATTGACAGAACAAGTGAAAGACTGGAAATTGCTTTTGGTATGAGCACCATCCCTATGCATTCAATACCCAGGCTGGATTCCCTAGTTTATGGTTGGCAGCAGTCCTGGTACTGCCCAAACACCATCCTAATTGGAAGCACTGAAATAGCTCAACGGGAAGGGGGTGTTCCAACCATTTTGTGCATAAAAGAAGTTTATGTCAGAATATCATTCATTTTTCACATTCATTTAGTTGACACATTGCGGATGATGTGCTAAATGATGAAGCATGTTCACTTTGCAATGGGAATTTTTACTTACAGTAGCTTAATGAGGTGAATAAGATGAAGTAAAATGCAAATAATACCCAATCATATGCTATGAAAATATTTTAAAATGGGACTTTGTTAACATGTGATTAAATGATTAGTGCATTTGTTGATCTAAACAAATTTTCACTTTGGAAAATTGTAATATAATCCAGTTTAAACACCACAAAATAAGAAACATACTGTATATTAACCATTCAAATCGCATGGCTGTAGGTTTGAATCAAATAACCAATGTACTGTATATAAAAAATCACTCCTTTCCCTCTAGTGACCTAAAGACCAGGCAGCTTAGATTATATGATCTCTGGCTACTGGAAGCATTGTGGTTGTTTCATGTAAACCACAAAAAAACAAACAAAAAAAACAGGTAACTGGTTCTCAAAAAAATCAGACCTTACAAATACATAATGACAGTTACTGTAGTCAACATGTGCGACTGTTAAAATGATATATATTTTTACATAGCAATTAAAAGCAGAGTAATAAAACCAGACAAGGTTTTTATTTCCACAGTGTAAAGAAAAGTAATGCCGCATACACACAACCGTTTTTCAGGTTCTAAAAATTTACGTTTTTTAAGGGTCTAGAAAAAACAACGTTTTTTTTAACCCGATCATTAAAACGGCCTTGCCTGCACATGATCGTGAAAACAAAATGCTCTAGCAAAGCACGGTGACGTACAACACGTATGACGGCACTATAAAGGGGAGGTTCCATTAGGATGGCGCCACTGATTGGGCTGCTTTTGCTGATTTTGTGTTAGTAAAAGACAATTTGCGCTTTTCAGTCTGTTACTGCATGATGAATGTGCTTACTCCATTACGAACGGTAGTTTTACCAGAACGAGCGCTCCCGTCTCATAACTTGCTTCTGAGCATGCGCATTTTTTTCATGCTGTTAAAGCCCACACACGACCATTTTTTACAACCTTAAAAACGACAATGTTAAAAACATCGGGAAAAAATAGAGTATGTTCGAAATAATTAATGACAATTTTTTAGATAATTAAAAATGCTCTGGAGCCCACACACGATCGTTTTTAATGACATTTAAAAAAAACGTTATTTTTTAGAACCCGAAAAATGGTTGTGTGTACGCAGCATAAGACCTTCCATATAAGGCCCCGTACACACGAGCAAATACATCTGATCAAATCGGTCGAACAGACCGATTTGAACAGATCTGTCTGTTGGGATGTGTTGGTTTGATCTTGTGCACACGAGCAAACCAAAATCCCCGCCGGCAGACAGCACGCTGACGTGGCGGTGACGTTGACGCCGCCACGTCACCGCACCAGGAAGTAAAACACTTCCGCGCATGCGTCGAATCCATTTGACGCATGTGCGAGCAGATATGTCTGCTGGTTAGCGTACTAACCAGCAGACATATCGGTCCGACGGGTTCCCAGCTGACAGATTTCAAAGCATGCTTTGAAATCTGTCGGATGGCCAAATCCGTCTGTTTGCCCATACACACGATCGAATCTGTCTGCTGAAACGGTCTGGCAGACCGTTTCCAGCAGACAGATTTGATCGTGTGTACGCAGCCTTAGAGGACACGTTGGCTTAACATCAATCAGACCAACTTGGTCTTCTCAATACTTCAAGCACATATACATTATTGCACAGTAAAGTGTCCTCTTCTGTATGTTAATGTGCTTCATGGCGAATGCCACTTCTTCAGGACAGAACAGTAATAAAATAATACACTAATTACAATGGAAAGAGAATCTCAAACTTGTTCTAAAACAAGCAGATAATATTGTGATCAACTGATTAAATGACCATGTGTATCTAAGAGTCATTAAAGTTACCCTGGCACTGATCTAAAACTGCCAATATTGTTACTTCCTGTAAAAAATAAAAAAAAAGCAATGTAATCACTTCAATGCTGTCCATTCTGTCAAACACTATTAATGAGCAATATTCCCTCAAAGTCTGTACATTACTGTGTCCTGCAGTGAAGTTGAGGCCAGCAGAAGAATCCCTTACAGCATTTGTTACCCAACATTTCATATTCCTAATATGTGCCTGCTGTACCATGTATGTGTATGGGAAAGTATCCTGTTCTCTTTGTATTGTTTCATTTATGTGAAATCCTTGGTGTTCCTGCTAGTCCCATTGCTTTCATATTAAAAACTGACCACATTAAGCAGGAGAGCACACCATGGTCAGTTCTCTAGCTATGCTGGGTACTCAGTGTACTCTCCTCCAATGATCAGACTTGTCCCGACATGCCCCCTCTGCACATCCTTTCACTGGGAAGATCAGTGTGCTGCTGCTGCTTCTTCTCTCCTAGCTCCTATGCAGCTGAGAACAGAAGGAATGCGATCACTTATTTTTTTTTAAAAACGGGAAAAACAAGGTATAATTTTTTGTGTATATATATATCTATATATATATATATATATATATATATATATATATATACACACACACACAAAAATGCTCTGCCTTTCATTTCTGTTTCTGAATGGGGGGTTTTACAAGGTGATTGTTTACAATTACTTTAGGTGTTGTGGGGATACAAGAGTTTGACACTCTCAGAAGTGCTCATTCCCAACAGACTTTGGGTGAGCAGAGGTAATTTCTCCCATTTTTTTTTTCTTTACAGAAAGCGTTTTGCATTATGATATCAAAAACAGCATCATTTTAAATTGCGCTTTGAGATGGAAAACAAACAATGTAAATGGTGCTGCATCCCTGCAAACTAAGATTATGAATTAGGGCTGTTACTGATCACATTTTTTTTTTATCGATTAATCTTTTTTTTATCGATTAATTGACTAATTTTGATTCATTATAACGCACATACAGATCCAACTACTTTTAGCTGATCTCCTTGCAGGCCGATTCCCAGTGCAGCTACCAACAACTGGAAAAATGGATAGCAGCATATAAAAAACACACAAAGGCAGAACTCGCTGGGAATAGCAATAAAACTTTTATAGTCTTTAAGTAGGTAACCAAACGGTAGCAAAAGCAGTCATAAAAACATGTAGCTAAGTATGATACTGGTATAAAAATGTGTACAACGACACCACTGCTGAATCCAGATGATGAGAGGTTAACATCAGTCCCTTGGCATGTAGATGTCACGTGAAGGGAACTATCACACCTCCCAGTGGATGGCTGTACAATCCCAGGGTGATAGAGGGAAGTGATAGAGGCAAGTGTAACAGCCCTTGCGCATGGCAGATAGTACTGTAAGGTCCCACCGGCATGCAGATATGAAGGCACAGCAAAGAAGCCCTATAGATGGACATGGCAAACCCCACCGGTGTCCGTGACGTTACCGGATCTTCGACGGAACTCCCTGAAGGCCCAGAAGCCGGCGGAGAGGTGAGTACCAATCAAAAGAATTTTAATCGATCAAAAAAATTAAAGATTAATCGATTAATTAAAAGTTAATTTGCACAGCCCTATTATGAATCAATCTAACTGAAACTAAATAGATTATTTATTTCTGTCCTCCTGCTCATATGAATCTGTACAGAACACCTGTTTACAAGAACCGTACATTGCCACTCGCTGACACAATTTATTTGCTGCAAGGGCAAACCACACTAGTCAACTGTTTACTAAAACTAATCATCCCTTTGTGGTTTTCGCTCTAACCGCTCGTGCAGCTTAATCCTAAATGTTTAAAGGGTATAATCAACTCATTGAAACCAAAGTTTTATGAGACTTTCATATCATTAAAAGAACTGTACAGTTGTAAGCAAAATAATTACACGTTATGATCAATGCAAGAGCATTAACAGCTGCCTAGCACACAAAGCTGTTTCCTGTAAGTGTGTGTGAGGCCAGGGAACTTTATAGCTAGAATGCAGCAAGGATATAGTGATACAAGTAAGCATAAGGCCAGACGAATGTAATTTGCTTTCATAGTCACCAAATGCAAAGCAGCATTAGATTATTTAGTTTTAATAAATTACGTATCTCAAAGAAAATATAATTGTAGTGGCCTGCTGCTTTTTAGCAGGCGTTGCTTTTAATTTAGAGAATTAATTGACTCAGACCGTATGATTTTTTCCAAATGTTGTGCCTCTGTTCCAGCCATGGCTGTACTGTGAGTGACCACTATTGTTGTCTGGGGTGCTGTTACCACCTCAGGTCAAGGGTGGCAGCAGTCAGGTCAAGGTGTTTCGGGTGTCCCCCTTTGGCAGCCAATCAGCGGGGGTTTATCGTCCCGTTGTGCATGCTGGGGAGGTGTACTTAAGGGACAGAGGTCATTGGACCGGGGTCGACGTTCGCTGGTCTGTTGTCCCACCCATCCCCGTGAGTGGCCCTCCTGGCCAGGGGGTTGTGTTCATGTGTTCCTGGCTCTGGGACCACGTTGGTCCAGGGTTGTGATCTACTAAGTAGGGCTGGTAGTCAGACTGGGTCCTGTGCTATCCATCCTGGAGGGAGGAAGCCACCCGATGAAGAACCTATCTTGGAGAGCACCGAGCATGAGGCTGGTATCTCAGGAGAGGCCTGGAACATCATCAAAGGACGCACCATTACTGAAAGACTGAATGATGGTTGCCTGTCAGTTCTAAGTTCACAAGAAGCTAATCGGGATAGATACGGTTGCTGAATCCTGTGTTGAGAGGATTTTGGACCGGACATACCTCCTTCTGTGGGAAGGTCTGTGGCAGAGACTTTACAAACTTTTAGGCAGAGTCCCGCCTAAAAAAAAAAAATTAAAAGTCAGCAGCTACAAATACTGCAGTTGCTAACTTTTAATAATCCGACACTTACCTGTCACAGGGTCCAGCGATGCGGGCGAGCAAAGCTCCGCTCTTCTCTCCCTCCTCTCTGCGGTGCCGGCACTGTGGGCGCCCAGCTGTGGTTTTATAGCCGGGCACGCACTGCGCGAGTGGCGCTGTGCACTGTGACTGGCCAGGCAATCATCTGGAACCTGTGACATGTCCCAGATGATTGCAGAGACGGAGGGGAACGATATAAACTTCCTTCTGGTGCCGCCGAGCCCTGGGAGGAAGTGGGAGCTGGATCTCTCTAAAAAGAGGGTTTCCGCTCCCCCCACCAAAAAAAATTACAGAGGGTCACCGTCACTTAAAGCAGAAGTTCCATTTGTGGAATTCCGATTTAAGCTGTAAAAATGCCTGATGGTGCCAAACGTGTGTTAATGACGTATGCAGCATTAACCAGCATCAAGCGTTTTGTTTTTTAAGCTGTAGTAATTGAATTTGGGAGTAAAAAAATAGAAGAGGGCAGAGAAACGCTGCAAAACGCACGGTAATGCCAATGCAAAACTCTTCTAAAATAGCATTTTTACAGCCACTTTAATCTTTTTTTTAATAATCCCTGTGTGCATGAGGCCTAGAAGTTACTGCAACCACACCTTGTGACTAAGTGCCGCTTCACACCAGCATGATGCGGGGAACCATCAGGATTCCAGTGTAGGTTCCCACATCACATAGAACTTGCAGGCAGTTCACTCTGCCCTATGCAAACCACTGCGGGTGTCAATAAAAAGTTAATGACACCCCAAGATCAGTTCACATAGTGCAGTGCGAACTGTGAATTTGGATAGACATCTGATCACATGGGTATGAACACACATGTAATCCTATTCTGGTGCGGACAAAAAAAAAGGCTACTGCACAATTTTGGTCCAAATGCAATGCAAATTTAGCCATACATCTTGTATGGCTGAATTTGCATTGCACAAACATCCCATTTGATCTGCACAGTAGTGCGGGGTGAATCAAATGCAAACTCTGACATCGCACAAGTGTGAACTGGCACTTAGTGCTTTATGAACTGAACTGAGCATATTACTTTTGTGACTGCTAAGGTTCAAACATTGTGGTACAAAAAAAAAATATGATATGAATTTTCTTTTGCCAACATGGATAAGGAAATCCGTCAACATCTGTGAGAAAAAAAGTAATGCATTAAAAATCAACACTAATGAAATAAACTAAACAATTGTTCAGAATCAAATTGTGCTCCTTTTCTAGGGTGGCACACCTGTTCCCCTAACGAGAAAAAATTAACAGGTACGAGGAATTCCTGTAATTTGTTCTTTCACACGCTACTTTATTCCTAAGGCTTGGTTTATACCATAGCGGTTATAAAAGGGGAAAAGTTCAGGACTTTAAATAAAGCATATGGCAGAACATTAAGAAAAATGTATAAACTTATTTATTGCCAAAGAGTATATCTAGCACATAAAGTTTACATACAAAATCGATATATGTATAAATCACAAATACATTTACCATAATTATATATATATATATATATATATATATATATATTATATATATATATACACATACATAAAAGGTAAAACAACAGGTGCCTGTTGACGGTATACAGGGCTCTGTGTGATCAATTCAAGAATAGTAACAGATTACCGTAGGAGTGAAAAATGAATGCATCCTAAATAGGCCCCAATGCGTTTCATGGTATGAACCACTCTTCAGGGGAGAATGAGTCAGCATGTCTAAGGCCTCGTACACACGAGGCAATCTATTTGTTCAAATCGGTCGGACCGACCGATTTGAACAAATCTGTCTGATAGGATTTTGGTTTGCTCGCGTGTACACACAAGCAAACCAAAATCCCCGCCAGCAGACGGCGCGCTGACGTGTCGGTGACGTGGCGGTGACGTTGTCACCGCACCAGGAAGTAAAACACTTCCGCGCATGCGCCGAATCCATTCGGCGGCGGTGCGGGACGACATGTCTGCTGGTAAGTGTACTAACCAGCAGACATGTCGGGCGGACGGATTCCCACCCGATAGATTTCAAAGCATGCTTTCAAATCCGTTGGGTGGCCAAATCCGTCGGCTCGGCCGTACACACGATCAAATTTGTCTGCTGGGATGGTCTAGCAGACCGTTTCCAGCAGACAGATTTGATTGTGTGTACGAGGCCTAAAAGAAGATATAGGTACCAATAAATCCAAGGGTATACCTCAGGGATTATTGAATTATGTAACATAAAAAGGAGAGGAAGTATCCAATCCTAAAACTTACAAGGAGCTAAAGAGCAAGACATGCGGTATAGTCGAACCAGGGACCCATGTGGTAGCCCATCCCAGGAGCTAAGGTACGGGACCCACAGGCAGTGCAGACGCGCACAGAGTATCCCACAGGATGGAAACCTCCATGTGTATTAAGTGATGGTGCATGACCCCAGAATCTGTAAAAAATGTATAAATAGTGAGGGTCCCACATTTAAAGTGGTGCTAATAAAAGTGGGATTACGCACCGTGTGAAGATATAGAGATGAATATAAATAAAAAAAGTGTGGAGATGTAAGGAGGGACCAGAAGTTGTGAAGGTGGCTCAAGCTAGGTGGTGAACAAAAAGACAAGAGTGCACAGGCTATTGGAAAAATCCTCATGCTAAATACCCATAGAGGACAAGGTTGAGGTAAAAGAAAGGGTAAATTGAATGAGTGCACAAACCACCATAGCAGTGCCAGCATATATTACCCTGTGTTAAATAAATAAATATCAATGGTAGCCACCATGTGATGTGCAGCATACACAGGTGTGCAAGTGAAGGACTGTGACCGTGAGGGGTACATATGTGTGCGTATTTCTAGTGCATGCAGGGCCCGACCAGTGCCACGCTAGCGTGACATAGGAGGAGGAGCGTCCAAAGGTTTGGCAGCGGACTCGGCCTGCAAATGGTGCCAAAATACCCCCTACGAGAGGTTGGTCAGAATAGACTGGCCGCCCACATGATGCTGCCCAAACATGACGTCACATGTTAGCGTCAGGCATGACACTATAGCGTTGTTAGACAATGTTAGACAATGCATGTGATTCGCACTGCCATGGCCAAAAGTTTTGAGAATGACACCAATATTAATTAAATGGCAATTTGCATATACCTCAGAATTTTATGAAGAGCGATCAGACGAATTGCAATTAATTGCAAGGTCCCTCTTTGCCATAAAAAATGAACTCCAGGATTTTTTTTTATGATGAAGATTTCAGAGCATCCAAAAAAGCCCAGCAAGCGCCAGGACCATCTCCTACAGTTGATTTAGCTGCTGGATTGGGGCACCACTAGTGCAGAACTTGCTCAGAAATATGCATCTACACACACAGTGAGGTGAAGACTTTTGGAGGATGGACTGATGTCAAGAAGGGCAGCAAAGAAGCCACTTCTCTCCAGCAAAAACATTAGGGACAGACTGACATTCTGCAAAAGGAACATGGATTGGACTGCTGAGGACTGGGGTAAAGTAATTGTCTCTGATTAATCCCCTTTCTGATTGTTTGGGGCATCCAGAAAATACCTTTTTCAGAGAAGATAAGGTGAGCGCTACCTTCAGTCCTGTGTCATGCCAACAGTAAAGCATCTTGAGACCTTTCCTGTGTGGGGTTGCTTCTCAGCCAAAGGAGTGGGCTCACTTACAATTTTGCCTAAGAACAGAGCCATGAACCAAGAATGGTACAAAAACATCCTCCGAGAACAACTACTCCCAACCATCCGAGAACAACTACTCCCAACCATCCAAGAACAGTTTGGTTACGAACAATGCCATAATGGGGCACTTTGGGTCAGTGGCCAGGAAACTCCCCAGACCGTAATCCCATTGAGAACTTGTGGTCAATTCTCAAGAGCCAGGTGAACAGAAAAAAAACACACAAATTTTGACAAACTCCAAGCATATATTATGCAATAAATGGGTTGCCATCAGTCAGGATGTGGCCCAGATATTATGCAATAAATGGGTTGCCATCAGTCAGGATGTGGCCCAGAAGTTGATTGGCAGCATGCCAGGGCAATTTTCACAGATCTTGAAAAAGAAGGGTCGGCACTGCAAATATTGACTCTTTGCAAAAACTTATTGTAATTGTCAATAAAAGCATCCAACAGAAAGCTCTAAAAACACTGAGCAGACTTTGTGAAAATGTATATTTGTGTCATTCTCAAATCTTTTTGCCACGGCCATTTACTTTTTTTTTTTAACTTTTTTGAAATGCCGCAAAGGGGTTGATTTACTAAAACTAGAGAGTGCAAAATTTGGTGCACATGTGCATGGTAGCCATTTAGCTTCCAATATCAGCATGTTCAATTAAGCTTTGACCTGAGGCTGGGTTCACACTGGTACAATACGACAGCCGTCCTACTTTGGATCCGACTTTTTCCAGCGACTTGTAGCCGACATACATTCAACTTTCAATGAACAGGGATCCGACTTACCCCATACTCATTTCCATAGGGTGGGGGGGGGTCGGGATCTGGGGGCCCCGTTATTAAAGAGGCTCCTGGATTCCAATGAGCCCCCCGCCCGCAGACCCTGACAACCAACGGCCAGGGTTGTCGGGAAGAGGCCCCCCACCCCAAAGCACCCACCCCCCCATGTTGAGGGCATGCGGCTTGGTACCTTTCAGGAGGAGGGGGCACTCGCTCATCCCCACCCCTTCCCTGACCGGCCAGGCTGCGTGCTCGGACAAGGGTCTGGTTTGGATTTTGGGGGGAATCCCATGCCGTTTTTTCGGTGTAGGGGGTTCCCCTTAAAATCCATACCAGACCAAAGGGCCTGGTATGCTCTTGGAGGGGGAACCCATGCCTTTTTTCATTTAAAATGTATTTAAATTTAAACTTATTTAAAATTTGGCGTAAAGTTCCCCCTTAAGATTCATTTTTTTTTTCCAGTTTTTTTTATTGAAAGATTTTCAAATACAATAGAAGAAGGAAGCAAAATGGTACAGTAAATACAATAAGACCATACCGCAGATGGTCATTAGTCTGATAAAATTAGAACAATGCAGGAACGCAAAATACATATAGAAACAGACGTTTTGTCAACCTTGAGAATACATACGTAACGTAGGGTGGAAAAATGCATCTTGAATGGGGTAATCCAGGACGGGAGGGTCAAAGCCTCCATACCTAGAGACCCTGTTAGCAGACAACAAGAGTGCATAGCACTCTGGACTGGTTAGGGCAGCCTCCAAAGGGTACGATAGAAGGGGGAATCAGCAAGCTGTAAAGTTGTGAGGAGGGTCATGGAGGGACCAGATGGTTATGGGAACCAAGGGCACATTCCCCACCCAAGTAGCGGACATAACCCTGCGCATGTGAGGTTCCAATCATCAGGCGCTTAAGATTCATACCAAACACACTGCCTAGTATTGGCGTGGATCCAAGTCGGATACCTGTCCATTGAAAATCGGACGTATGTCGGCTTCAAGTTGCAGGGCAAAGTCAGATCCAAAGTAGTAAGACTGTTGTGTCGTACCAGTGTGAACCCAGGCTGAAGCGGATTGGTTTCTACACAGAGCTGCACCAGATTTTGCACTTTACAGTTTTAGTAAATCAACCTCAAAGTGACATGTCATTCTTCCCTATGCACCACAGCTGGACTAAGCTGCAGAGTTTTATGGACACTTCAGACGAGTTCAAATGTGATGCGGAAAAATGCAAACTGAAAGTTCAGCTTGGCTTTAGGAACAGTTAGTCTGTATCCTGATACGGGCATCAGATCTGCATGGATGTACACTTTGGGATGCACATGGAAATCCGTGGAGGTCTGCGGCCTGTCATTAATTTCAACAAGACGCCTGTGGAAACTGAGACCACACCCTTCGTAGCAACCATGTCAAAGTGTACCCAAAGCAGCTTTCCAAATGAGTAAAATGTCCTTTCTTTACAGTATATATATATATTGCTTACATTCGGGATCTAGGATCGGATTAAACAGAATTGGTTTTCTTCAAGTCTGCTAAAAATCATCTGTTATAACTCAATCCCTATTCTGGTATTGTTTTGTGAAATGTTAAGAAATCCACTTTCCCTGTCATAACCACAAGCTTGCAGTGATAATGTCAGGACAAAGAGAAAGGGTGCTAGATTATGATGAGCAAAGCAATATGCTGCTGTATAGGAATAAAGGAAGAATGTGGAAGAATGAAGTGATGTCAGGGGGGACCATGCAGTGCACGAAAATGTCAAAGCAAATCAAGTTATTGTTTAAAAACAAAGTACTCCCATGGGCAACAGGGAGGGGGAGCATGTACAGTACAATGTACCGATGTTGTGAATTCACTAAATATATCTAGAGTTCAAGCACATAGACATGCTACATTAGTATTTCCAAAGAATATAGACAAAAGCTCAACATAAATGCTTTAACAATAACATCTTAATCTAAACATAACCCTAAACTCCAGATGAAGTTCAAACTACAATTGTCATAAATACATGAATACCAGGGCAATAAATTATATCATGAGCACATTAGTGACTATAATACAATCGGGTTTAAAAAAGCATGCATTAACCACCTCCTGACTGGCCATTGTGTTCAAATGGCTACATTAGGAGCTCTGAAGCTTCGCAAAGTCATTTATAAATCATATTATTCTTGGGGCAGAAATTAGATAGAGGAGATCACAGGCAAAAGGCACAGAGCCAATCAAGTGGCTCTCTGCTTTGTGACTTCTTGGATGGCCAATCACAACAATCACAAATGTAAACAGCCTTTTCATTCTTCTCAAAATGGAGAAAGGGGGATTCAATGAACAAAGAAGTGATAAGAAGTTGAGGAAGGCTGCTGGCCATTAGTGAATGTGGTATATTTTTGGGAAGGGTTGAAATGACACTAAACACTGATGTCATGGGATTATTTTGAGTGATGGTGGTATCAAGTGCCACTGATCATTAATAATGGGGGTGGGTGGTGGGGGGTTAAAATGTCACTGACCTCCATTAGTTGAGAGATTGTTGTGTGAGGGGAGAAAGGGGTTAATGTTTCTTGAGTTTATCCATCAGCCATAATTTCAATGCAGTTTTAGCGCAGTGCTATTTTATCCTCGAGGGAGTTGTCTTCCACTAGTAGAAGGAAACTTGGCTTTAGTGGATGGCTTTTAGACCAGGTTCAGATTTATCCATGTCCACTTTTACTTATACTTTTCATTTACAGTGCAGTGCAATTGCTTATATGCCTGAGCTACAGAATAAGTAAAGCTACATTTCCTGCAGAAAAGAAGCCCATTTTGCTGATGAAACATCTTCCTGTAGAATAAAGACTTTCATACATTTGTAAAGGGAAGGGAGATCCTGCTACAAGATCAGGGACTCTCTGGACATGGGTATGTTAGCTCAACTACCTTCATTAACTGATGATAGACTAATAGTTATCCAGGATTGGATAGAAAGGGGGAGTTGAGCAAGTGGGCCTCACTCAGAGTCATGTTTTAGGGAACCCATTTTGTATTTTATATACGTGTAAATTTATCCTTTTAAAGTTACGTTTGATTTAACAGACATTCTCATGGGAACATAGAAATAACATTCAGGATTTCTCTCTTAACAATGCAAAAACCTTTGTAAGCTATGGAATAAGCAAGAGCAGTTCCTGCAACCATCTGGTGTGTGTGTTCGTGTTCTCCTCCTGTATACACAGTGAAGGGCACCTCCTTTTTTATACACCAACTTCTATTTTAACAGAAGAGAAGGCAGAACTCCTAATATGCATATTTCTTTAAACGTTAATGAAAGTCCAGCATGAGCGCCAGGTAATTAGCATTTTCTAAAATGCTAGTCAGCAATTGCAGTTCCCATTTTGTGTCACTCTTTTTCAACAGTTGCCTAAAAATGGTGAGATGTGATGGCAGTGAAGAAACCAGGTTAGTCTTTCATTGTATTTAATGTGGCAGATCCAAAGCTTGAAAAAAAAACACCCTTAGGCCGCGTACACACGACCAAAAAAATCTGTTCAAATCGGTCTGACAGACTGATTTAAACAGATTTGTCTGCTGGGCTGTTTTGGTTTGATCGCCGTACACACGATCAAACCAAAATCCCCGCCGGCAGACAGCGCGGTGACGTGGCGATGACGTTGACGCCGCCACGTCACCGCACCGGGAAGTAAAACACTTCCGCGCATGCGTCAAATCTATTTGACGCATGTGCGGGCAGATATGTCTGCTGGTTAGCGTACTAACCAGCAGACATGTCGGACGGACGGATTCCCAGCAGACAGATTTTAAAGCATGCTTTAAAATCTGTCTGCTGGAAAAATCTGTCTGTCCGCCCATACACACGATCGAATCTGTCTGCTGAAATGGTCTGGCAGACCGTTTCCAGCAGATAGATTTTATTGTATGTACGCGGCCTTATAGATGAGGTTCAGAGGGAAATCTTTAGAGTTACGTCTAAGGCCTCGTACACACGAGGCAATCCATTTGTTCAAATCGGTCGGAGCGACCGATTTGAACAAATCTGTCTGCTTGGATTTTGGTTTGCTCGCGTGTACACACGAGCAAACCAAAATCCCCGCCAGCAGACAGCGCGCTGACGTGTCGGGGACGTGGTGGTGACGTTGACGCCGCCACGTCACCGCACCAGGAAGTAAAACACTTCCGCGCATGCATCGAAATCATTTGGCGCGTGTATGAGAAGACATGTCTGCTGGACGGGTTCCCAGCCGACAGATTGGTAAGCATGCTTTCCAATCTGTCGGGTGGGCAAATCCGTCGGCTTGCCCGTACACACGATCGAATCTGTCTGCTGAAACGGTCTAGCAGACCGTTTCCAGCAGATAGATTTGATCGTGTGTACGCGGCCTAAGGCTTCGTACACACGATCAAATCTATCTGCTGGAAACGGTCTGACAGACCGTCTCAGCAGACAGATTCGATCGTGTGTACGGGCGAGCAGACGGATTTGTCCAGCAGACAGATTTTAAAGCCTGCTTTAAAACCTGTCTGCTGGGAACCCGTCGGACCGATATATGTCTGCTGGTTAGTACGCTAACCAGCAGACATATCTGCCCGCACATGCGTCAAATGGATTTGACGCATGCGCGGAAGTGTTTTACTTCCCGGTGCGGTGATGTGGCGGCGTCAACGTCACCGCGCTGTCTGCTGGCGGCGATTTTGGTTTGATCGTGTGTACAGCGATCAAACCAAAATAGCCAGCAGACAAATCTGATCAAATCGGTCTGTCAGACCGATTTGAACAGATTCATTTGCTCGTGTGTACGGGGCCTTAAAGGGGTTGTAAAGGTTTTTTTTTTTTTTCTAAATACGTTACTTTAGGCTAGTGCATTGTTGGTTCACTTACATTTTTCCTTAAATTTCCCTTCTAAATGTTTTTTTTTCTTTGTTTTCTTTGTCTGAATTTCTCACTTCCTGTTCCTCCTCAGTGAGGTGTTCAGTAAGCTGTTCTAAATGACTTTCCACCGCTCAGATGATGGTGGAAAGCTTACTGAGAAGAAACAGGAAGTGAGAAATTCAAACAAAGAAAATAGACATTTGAAGGGAAATGAAAGGAAAAGGTAAGTGAACCAACAATGCACTAGCTTAAAGGAACCTATTTAGAAAATAAAAGACAAACCTTTACAACCCCTTTATGTCTTTTCTGTTTTACTCTGTTTTCTTTTGTGATTGTCCTCTGAGCCTTCCTTTTGTTATGGGATAGAGCAGAGGTTTTGATGTAATCTTCCCAGTTTCCTCTTGGTGGTGTTGACTGCTACAGGAAACCAATGTTTCTTTATCCAGACAATTCTCAGATCCAATTTGAGACTAAAATGGCGTTCACCAAAAAAAGGGATGATGTAGTGTCTCTATAAGGGCGATATATTTCGGTTTCATGCTTTAAGCTAGAAAGCTATTTTTGCTGAAATAGCAAGCTGTCTGCACAGTTACTGTAACAGATTCTAATGAGGTATCTGTCACAATGTTTAAAGAATGTCTAAAGCTAAGGGCAGATGGTTTCCAATAAGTAAATGCTACATGAATCATCTGCCCTTACTTAAGATGGCCATGGCCAGAAATGCTAAGGGGTGTTTTTCAAAGCGATTTCTCAGCAAACTAAAGCATGGAGACATGGATAAATGGGTGAGTTTGCTTTGAATATTAAACATGAAGTAAATAACATTTGGGTGCTCAGATGCAGTGTAGTTCTGATTTAAAGTGGTTGTGGTCCGCATACATGAAATATTATCAAAATTCATCCCTCTATAGTGCGTACTAACCTGAATCCAAATCACCAAGTCTGGTCCCTCTCTGATTTATTCTCTCTCTGACTAACTCCTAATAGATTAAGCGGACACCTCTGCCACCCGGGAGACAGCCTTCCCCACCTCCAGCACATAGCACACGTGTCACACCCAGAGCTTAATTTTTCTCCGAGTTTGTAAGGAGGGAGAGTGGGTTCCTCCAATCAGCTCTCAGATTATGCTTAGCTCTGTGCTGTAGCACTGCAGTGTGTGATGTCAGATCCCCACAGCCTGCTTTCTGCTGCTGAGTGATGCTACGTAAAATGTGTTTTTTAGAAGACTGTAGAGGATAGATTGATGCAGATAAACAGTTACAAATTATGTAGGAAGAGTTGTTTAATCTCTGTGTATCATCTGAGGTTAGTTACCTAACTGAGTATATGTATACTGTAAGTTTACAACCACTTTAAGCACTTTCTCAAGACAGGCATGTCAGAGTGGTTTAGTTTAAGGCTAGGCTGCTTGTCTCGCAAACAAAACAAAAAGAGCTGATTCCTCATCCACACACTCGATGTGGATAGGCAAATCCTTCCCGCTAAGACTTCATATTCTGACAGTGGGGAGCCTTCCACCAGCCTGCCCATACAAGAATTTAAACCAGATAAATGTTTGATGCACAAATGAAATAGCACTCACAGGGACTTGTAGAACATGATTTTGGGTTTTGAAACAGTGTCTTGCCATGGCTTTACATATGCAGTATAAAAATACAGATACAATAAACAAGCATTCAAGCCTCTGTTATCTTCACCTATCAGTACAAATACTTCAAAGGTGGCCTACTCAACAGATCTGCCATTTTCATTTTCTCCGAGTTGGCCTTCATGGATGATTTACAGTGTGTCTCTTCAACTTGGGTTCAGATTAAAACCATACTTCAGATGCTTACATACATGGGATAGAATTCTCCTGATCAAGCCAGCAGATTTAGACACATGTTAGGCTGGGTTCACACTACGATTTTCCCGTCCGTCAGCCGCATACGATTTCAGTTTTGAAAACGTACGGGGCCGTACGGGAAAACGCATACATAGACAATGCATTGCAAATCGTATGCACTCAGATGCATCCGGGTGCGTACGATTTGCTGGCAAAACGTTTTTTAACAGTACACAAAACAGTGTTCGACCACGGTTTTGAGTCCGTTTTTTAAACCGTATGGCAAACACATACGTTTTTTTTAACATTAAAGTCAATGGAAAACACACATATGTGCGGTTCCATACGTATAAACCGTATGCGTTTTTCGCCTGCGCATGCGCATTTTCAAAACAAGAAAATCTTTTTTTATTAAATGACACTAATTCCAAAAACGTATGCGTTTTTTTAATCAAAACCGGATGGAACCGTACGCACTTTTTGAAACCGTATACGTTTTATAAACGCATACGTTTACGTACGGTTCAATCCGTTTCAGCCGCATACGTTTTTTCATATAAATCGTATGCGGCTGACGGATGGGAAAATCGTAGTGTGAACCCAGCCTTACTGAGTTTTGTGATCCTTCCATTAACTGGAAGTTGTTTTAATATGCAAGGCCCAAACTCCACCAGGGATAATATGGGAATATAAATTTAGCCAAGTGACTCTCTGCATGCCTTTGCTTGGAAACACAGTACCTGCTGATTTTACCATGTAAACTTCAGATATTGAAGCATCCAGAACATTGCAATTGACATACAAATCACACCAGGAGCAACTTCTGGTGTGTGGCAAAATAAGTTGCTTTTATGAAAGCCAACTCTTATAAAAGCAACTTTTGGTGCATTCCGCCAACAGGATGCCATGTTACTTCCACTGATGAGTGGCATTTTTTTTATTCTTTTGCATGCATTTACCAAATGGTATTCTGTCAGTGTTGTGAAACTGACACAGTTGGTGTAGTTATAAAAAAAAGATTATTGAGCACAGTCATTTAACCAGCAACAAGCACATTCCTGAGGGCATAAGAGTATTGAAGTTGACGGGACATGTAGTTCACTTTGTAAAACATTGTTCCTGTAGAGCCCTGATTTTAGCCCTTTATTTTTGGACTTATCCAGCACACAAGATTTTTTTATTTTATTTCTAACATGGTAAAAAACAAAGTAGTTGGAAGGTGGATTAACCACTTAAGGACCCCTTCACGCCGATATACGTTGGCAGAATGGCACGGCTAGGCACATCAATGTACCTGTACGTTGCCCTTTAAGCCCAGCCGTGGGGTCACGCACGCGACCCGGTCTGAAGCTGCGGGAACCGCGGACCCGATCGCCGATGGAGTCCCGCGATCGGTCCCCGGAGCTGAAGAACGGGGAGAGCTGTGTGTAAACACAGCTTCCCCGTTCTTCACTGTAGCGCCGTCATCGGTCGTGTGATCCCTTTTATAGGGATACACAATTGATGACATCGTCACACCTACAGCCACACCCCCCTACAGTTAGTAACACATATTAGGTCACACATAACCCCTTTTTGCTGTGAAAATGACAATAGTCCCAAAAATGAGTCAAAATTGTCCAAAGTGTCCGCCACAGTCACGAAAAAAAATTGCTGATCGCCGCCATTAGTAGTAAAAAAATAAAAATGAATAAAAATGCAATAAAACTATCCCCTATTTTGTAAACCCTATAAATTTTGCGCAAACCAACCGATAAGCGCTTATTGCGATTTTTTTTTTACCAAAAATAGGTAGAAGAATACATATCAGCCTAAAGTGAGGAAAAAAATTTGCTTTTATATATTTTTGGGGGATATTTATTATAGCTCTATTTTTGTTTATAGGGCAAAAAATAAAAACCGCAGAGGTGATCAAATACCACCAAAAAAAGCTCTATTTGTGGTAAAAAAAAAAGGACGCCAATCTTGTTTGGGAGCCACGTCGCACGACCGCGCAATTGTCTGTTAAAGCGACACAATGGCGAATCGCAAAACCTGGCCGGTTCCTTTAGCTGCCTAAACGTCCGGGTCTTAAGTGGTTAAAGAACATATAAAGTTTTACTTTACTAGCTGGTTACACATTATACAATGCTTTTGTTAAATTTCCTTTAAATTTACCTTCAACTATGTAGTGAAAGGGCCTTCCTGATTGCATACAAATTGAAAATGTTTCAGTTTGACCTCATATTATATGGTTTTGGTTAATCTAAAGGAAAATTGTACAAGAAAATGTGTTTAATGTGTAACCAGATTAAGTCACAATCTGCCTATACTTTTTGTAGTCTTACCTTGGATGTCATGTTCTTTTAGTGTATTTACAATGTCCATTGTCCATTCCATTCACTTGAGGAGTTAGGAGGCATATGTATTCTTTGACATGTAGCGCCTGGTTACTTTAAGTACCGGTGCTGTTTAAATTTAGAGGGAGATCAGAGTGTAGTTAAACTCTGATCCAAATTGTTATGTGCAAAATAGGGTCTCTGTCTCAGCTTGGCTGTGCTGTGGGCTCATTCTGTTGTGCTGGAATGTTCTTCCAACCCCTGTGCAGAAGATGGCAGCAGTGGAGTCAAGGTTTGGGTGCTCTCCCCCAGCAGCCAATCAGGAGGGTTTAGCCTTGCTGTGCATGTTGGGGGAGGGTATTTATGGGGCAGACGCCATTGGTTCACGGTTCTCCTTCGTCCAGTGTGGCACCCACCTTTAGGGTGGCCACATCATGGTGCCCCGGCGTTATGGTCTACCTGGCTGGGGAGTGCGTGCCACGCGGTGTTCCTGGTTACAGGACCATGTTGGCCCGGAACATCTAAACAGCAGCGACAGGGACCCAGTGAGCAACTGGGTTTCCACCGTTGAGGATCCCAAGCGGTATTGCTGTTCGGTGGGGAGCGCCATTGAGAGGCTGGCGATCCAAAAGGGCCTTGACAAACGACCGGGGATCAAGGTAGCTGGACACTGAAGGATTTATCACCTGTCAGTCGGTACCTGGGCGACAAATAGGAAGGAGATCCAGGCGTAATTCACCTAAGGAGGATTGCCTCAAAAAAAGAAAAAGAAAAGAAAAAAGAGGATTGCCTCCGTAACTGCAAATCAGAGAGGGCCATTGGCAGAGGTGTCTCCCTGAAGTTCACCAAGGAGGGTCTGTGGCAGAGAATTTATCCTACAAAGGTTCGAGTGATACACCGACTGCCAGGTCAGTGAGAGAGGCCTGTCCGGGTTACACAAATTCCATTAAAGCAGGAGTGGCGCAAAGAAGTGTTATGTTTGGGAGCAAGACCGTTTCCCTATCATTACGCCTGAATTTTCTATTCTCTTTTCTTCCTTCAACTTTACTTTCCTCACCACAAGTGGTATTGTTTTTACCCGGCTGGGTAATAAAGAGCACAGCAAAGAGCACCTGTTGCGGACATTCCTTTACTTCTACCAAATGCTATATGTATCATTCACCCCTAGGAATTCGGGGGAGCTATGAGGTAAATGTGCCACCCAAAACAACCAGAAGCTCCTCCGGGGGTAGTGCTTCAGACATATCACCATTACATATGGCAATAGAAAGATGGTGCAGGTATTAATATTGGCAATATGTTTACCATTAGAAAAATACCAATAAGTGTATAGAAAAGTAATGCAGAAAGGACAATACCCAAGGGAACATAAAACAAAGTTTCTACCATAGATTGCATAGGGAAAATAAAATTACAATTATCAATAAAATGAACAGCTGTCTCCTTTTTGCAACGGAGTAAGCCTGCTTACATAACAGGCATTAATAAACAACTTCATCTCTGCAGTTACAAAGTTTGTAATATTCAGTACACAAGGGAGGCAGAAAAACATGAAAGGCCAAATGTTTCTAGAGTTATTCCCTCCATGTTATGGCCTGGCTGTCTCTATAGTAATTACAAGAGCTATGATATACATCCCAACTTTACTTGGACGACTGTTATTTCAAGCTTTTGTAGACTGCAAATATGTAAAGCTTCAAACAGTTCAGGAGTAAAAGACAATTACTGCTCCTTTCCAAATAGACTTTTGCTGTGCCCAGAAAGCATGGATTTAAAATATAAAACAGAGTGATTTGATTAGGAGCCACATGAAGCATTACTTGTAATGCTGTCATTCACAGAGTCAACTCAACCAATATGTTCAAGTATTTCTGACAATGCAATATTTGATTTTCATTGTGCAATAATAGCCCACAACAGTTAGTTGGGTAGTGAAATATGTTAGAATTTGTACTACTGCAGATCTACAAAATTTAGTTCATTCAGTGCAAGCCAAACATCTTATATAGTAGCAATATTTCTACCACTACTCTATATGACAGCTTTCTATCTGTCAATGAGTGCCAGCGCCCACCGCGTCCTTGGCAACCAGTGATGACACACAGCTGTAATCATATACTGGTCAGGAATCTCTGGCCATAAAAACAAAGGGGTGAAGATAGTGTGATACTGACTAAATATTCCACATTGCCATAATTGGTTAATGATGCCACCCGGGTGACTCTGCCCATTTGTGATTGATGTGGATTTCATAGTTGGATGACATAATTGATGATGGATGAACAACATGGAACATGGAATTTTGTTTTAATAAAGGACTTGTCAAAAACTGTGTAAGTGTGTATATTTACTACAAAATATCAGTCACAATTGTTCGTGATCCCATAAAAAAAAAAGAAGCTAAAATTGGTTACGCACATTTAGCTTCTGTTATAAAATCAATAAAAAAGTGTACAAATATGCAAAATAAATAAATATTTGTTCTCACATTAAAAGCACTCTCTCAGTACTGCGTGCTAAATTAATTCGATAAGCATTAAACATAGAGTTCATAAAGATGAATGATGTACCATGCATCTACTGAGTAGTGAAAAATAGGCACAATATACAAAATTAGTTCAATGTGCATAAATCAAAGTTCAAAAGATGAAATTATGTAACATGCATCCACTCAGAGGTGATACTAGATTAGATGAGATCTTTAAATTCTTTCACTGCCACACCATGTGAATGTATCTCCCCTATGGTAATAAACTCACCATAAGTTTAAATTAAGCCTTGCCGATGTGCGTGCCTGGCGGCCGCGATGTCCGCCAGGCACTCGCGATCGGCGGTACACAGACATGGGCCTGGATCTGTGTGTGTAAACACACAGATCCACGTTCTGTCAGGGAGAGAGGAGACCGATCTGTGTCCCTTGTACATAGGGACACAGCATCGGTCACCCCCCCTCCCCCCACAGTTAGAACACAATGCAGGGTACACATTTAACCCCTCCCTCACCCCCTAGTGTTAACCCCTTCAATGTCAGTCACATTTATACAGTAATTAGTGCTTTTTTATAGCACTGATTGCTGTATAAATGTGAATGGCGCCAAAAATGTGTAAAAGGTGTCCGATGTGTCCGCCATAATTTCGCAGTCCCAATAAAAATCGCAGATCGCCGCCATTACTAGTAAAAAAAATAATACAAAATAATAATAATTCTGTCCCCTATATTGTAGGCGCTATAACTTTTGCGCAAACCAGTCGCTTATTGCGATTTTTTTTTTACTAAAAATATGTAGAAGAATACGTATCGGCCTAAACTGAGAAAAAAAAATATTTAAAAAAATAAATAAAATTGGGCTATTTATTATAGCAAAAAGTAAAAAATATATATATATTTTTTTTTCAAAACTGTCGCTTTTTTTTTGTTTATAGTGCAAAAAATATAAACCGCAGAGGTGATCAAATACCACCAAAAGCTCTATTTGTGTGGAAAAAAGGATGCCAATGTTGTTTGGGAGCCACGTCGCACGACCACGCAATTGTCAGTTAAAGCGATGCAGTGCCAGAAGCTGAAATTTCACCTGGTCAGGAGGGGGGTATATGTGCCCAGTAAGGAAGTGGTTAATGGGTATTTGGAATGGTAATCTTGTAAGCATATTTCATCATGGGGAAGTTGGAAATAAAATTTAAACAGGATTATGGTATGTAGTTTGTTCCTCTTCTTCCCATGTTATGCCACTGCGGTTTTGATTATAATTCTTCATTCTGAGTACGCATTTGCCAATTAAGGCGATTGGAGATCCAAGGCTTAACCACTTAAGGACCGCCTACTGCACATTTACGTCGGCAGAATGGCACGGCTGGGCACATCAACGTATATATACGTTGATTTTAGTACCCAGCCGTGGGTCGCGGGCGCGCGCCCGCGACCCGGTCCGAAGCTCCGGGACCGCGGGATTCGCGGACCCGAACGCCGCTGCAGTGCGGCGATCCGTCCCTGGAGCAGAAGAACGGGGAGAGCCGTGTGTACACACGGCTTCCCCGTGCTTCTCTGTGGCTGTAGCATCGATCGCGTCATCCCTGTAATAGGGGGACGCGATCGATGACGTCACACCTACAGCCACACCCCCCTACAGTAGTAAACAAAACACATAGGCACACATCCCCTACAGCGCCACCTGTGGTTAACTCCCAAACTGCAACTGTCATTTCCACAGTAAACAATGCAAATTTAAATGCATTTTTTGCTGTGAAAATGACAATTGTCCCAAAAATGTGTCAAAATTGTCCGAAGTGTCCACCATATTGTCGCAGTCACGAAAAAAATCGCTGATCGCCGCTATTAGTAGTAAAAAATAAATAAATAATAAAAATGCAATAAAACTATTCCTTATTTTGTAAACGCTATAAATTTTGCGAAAACCAACCGATAAACGCTTATTGCGATTTTTTTTACCAAAAATACGTAGAAGAATACGGCCTGAACTGAGGAAAAAAAATGTTTTTTTATATATTTTTGGGGGATTTTTATTATAGCAAAAAGTAAAAAATATTGCATTTCTTTTAAAATTGTCGCTCTATTTTTGTTTATAGCGCAAAAAATAAAAACCACAGAGGTGATCAAATAACACCAAAAGAAAGCTCTATTTGTGGGGAAAAAAGCGACGCAGTGCCGAATCGCAAAAAGGGGCAAGGTCCTTTACCTGCATTTTGGTCCGGGTCTTAAGTGGTTAATTTATGCTTATGGCGAGGTTATTACCATAGGGGAGATAAGTTCACATTGTGTGGCGGTGATGGAATTTCAAGATCTCATCAAATCTAGTATCACCTCTGAGTGGATGCATGCGACATCATTTCATCTTTTGAACTTTATGATTCATGCACTTTGAACAATTTTTGTATATTGTGCCTATTTTTCACTCCTAAGTAGATGCATGGTACATCATTCATCTTTCTAAATGCTATGTTTAACTACTTCCCGACCGCCCACCGCAGGTATACGTCATGACTTTGAAGATGGATATCTCGGTAACGGCAGCAGCTGCTGCCACAACCGAGATATCCATCTCTTCTGTGGGCGGTCTGGTAAACGATAATGGCGGTCTCCGCGGCGGAATCGCCGCGAGATCGCCGTTATCGGTGGCGGGCGAGCGCCCCCCCCCCTCCTGCTCCCTCCGCCACTTACCGGAGCCGTCGGTAGCGGCGGAGGCGATCGGGTGCGCTCGTCTGTTCAGCGGGGATGCGAGTGAGGGAAAAAATTTCCCTCGTCCATCCCCGTAGCTCTGCTGGGCGGAAGTGACGTCAAACGTCAGTTCCAAACAGCGTCTTAAAGAGAATTTTTTTTGAAATGTCATTTGAAAAATGACATTTTCAATTTTTGATATTTTTTTTGCATTTTAGCCTAAATATGAGATCTGAGGTCTTTTTGACCCCAGATCTCATATTTAAGAGGACCTGTCATGCTTTTTTCTATTACAAGGGATGTTTACATTCCTTGTAATAGGAATAAAAGTGATAATTTTTTTTATTTTTTTTATTTTAGTGTTAAAAAATTGGTAAAATAAATATAAATAAATACGAAAACAAAACAAAAAATAAATAAATCGCCCCTTCACGACGAGCTCGCGCGCAGAAGCGAACGCATACGCGAGTATCGCCCGCATATGAAAACGGTGTTCAAACCACACAAGTGAGGTATCGCCGCGATCGTTAGAGCGAGAGCAATAATTCTAGCCCTAGACCTCCTCTGTATCTCAAAAAATGCAACCTGTAGATTTTTTTAAACATCGCCTATCGAGATTTTTAAGGGTAAAAGTTTGAAGCCATGCCACGAGCGGGCGCAATTTTTAAGCGTGACATGTTGGGTATCATTTTACTCGGCGTAACATTATCTTTCACAATATGTAAAAAAATTGGGCCAAATTTATTGTTGTCTTATTTTTTAATTTAAAAAAGTGATTTTTTTCCAAAAAAAAGTGCGCTTGTATGACCGCTGCGTAAATATGGTGTAACAAAAAGTATTGCAATGACTGCCATTTTATTCTCTAGAGTGTTAGAAAAAAAAATATATAATGTTTGGGGGTTTTAAGTAATTTTATAGCAAAAAAAAAATGTTTTAGTCTCGTAAACACCGAATCTCAAAAACAGGCCCGGGGCTAAAGTGGTTAATGCATATTGAATGAATTTAGCACACACTCTGTATAGTACTGAGAGAGCGCTGTTAATGTGAGAACAATTATTATATACATTTTTGTGCATATTGTACATGTGTTTATTTACCATTTTGTTTCTATGTGTGAATAAGCAAGGAGGAAGCCAGTATCTGGGTACCCCCTTATCGTTAAAGAGGGCTTCCAGATACTAAGACCCTCATCTGCAGACCTCCACAATCATTGGGCCTGGGCTGTGGGAAAGAGTGCAAGGTGCTTTGCCAGGGGTTTCTCTCCTGAAAAAGGTACCCCCACCAATCCCACGTTGAAGGCATATGGCCTGGTATAGGAGGGGGTGAGGCATGCTTGGATAAGTCTGGCATGGATTTTGCATAGGGTTCTCCTGACATTTATACCAGGCCCACGTTAAGGCTAAGGTTTTGGTTATGCATTTTCAGGGGCAACCCCCACAAATTTTCTTTGTTGGAGCCCCTATTAACAAATGCATCAGACACGCATCTAGAAGTGTCTGGTATAAATTAAGGGAACCCCCAGCCATTTGTTTACAAACAAATGTAAAGTAGCAGAAGCTACCATTTGTTAGCCATTTATACTGCATTTTGTTTGTTTTTGTAAGTATCATTTTCTATAGGATTTATAGATCATACAGATGTGCCACTTCAGGAGGCAGGTAAAGGGCATTCTCCAGGCATGTTATTTGAAGAAATTGAACAATTTATTTTAATGTTGATCCTTAAAGGATTTGTAAAGGAAAACAAATTTTGCCTAAAATTAATGTCTGCAAGGTAGACAGGCAGAATAGTGTAATAATTCTGTTAACAAACGAGTAAATACCTATTAAATTTTTTCATCAATATCACCTCCGGCGTTCTAGTTTCTGTTCTTCTGTTCATTCACTTCCTTGTTTGCATCACTTGCTCATGTAAGAACTACATTTCCCAGTATGAATTGCAGCACACCCAGTAATTCACACCTCCTTGAAGTCTCTAAGGCGGCGTACACACAACCGAGTTTCTCGGCAGAATCCAGCGAGAAACTCGATGGGAGACGTATTCTGCCGAGAAAACTGGTCGTGTGTACACTTTTCGCCGAGCATCCCGTCGGGAAGCTCGTCGAGCCAAAAAGAGAGCATAAACAAACAAAACAAAAATAGGAGGGCACATCGCATAATACCGCAAAATAAAGATTTAATAAACAAAGCACAAAATAAAAACTCACATAAAGTCAGCTGAGGCGGTCATACATCCACGAGCAGCGAGCTCGTCTACCGTCCGTCAGGTGTAAAGGGCCCAGTGCTCCAATCCCGACGCGTATTCGTCACACCACGTGGGGATGATGAAGTCACGTGGTGTATGTTTATTAAATCTTTATTTTGCGGTATTATGCGATGTGCCCTCCTATTTTTGTTTCAAACACCATCGTTTGAGTATCGGCGGATCAACATCTAGCCAAACAGCGGCAGCAGAGCAGCACCTGACGAGCTCGCTGCTCGTGGAGATAGGCACCCCCTTTCACCACTCTGTGTAAGTGCACATCTTTTGATTGCTAGCAGGAATCCCTCCAGTGGTGACAGGACTACTCTATGTTTGTTTTTTTGTACTTTCCCCTTCCATGCACCATCGGATTTGAGGCTTCCATTCATCAAGAGTTTGATGCCCTATCTTTCTGGCTATATCAGATAGCCTTGAGGTAAGCGGATAGGATCACTAGAGGTGTGGGCTGCACGTTTTGGAATCCTCCATTGCACCTTCACTCATTTGGCTGCTGGAACATCTCCTTTTGACTTCACACCAGATTTCACTTGCTGCACCGAGTTGCATGATTAAGTTGGACTCTCTTCTTTTATTTGGTTTTGTCTGCAGGACTGAGTTTGACCATGCATTCTATTATGTCCACCACACATCTTTATAGATGACACGGTCACTGTTATTTACTGTTACTTTGTTCACATTGTGTTTTATAGAATTTTTTCTATATATTTATACATTTTTGTCACTTATTGTATTCACCTAGTTTACTACTTCACTTCCCCTTTCCCATCACCACCACAGCGCAAACAATATCACTTGTTGTAAGCTTTTTGACTGCCGAACTAGGAACTCGACGGGCGGAACGATGAGTTTCGCCCGACGAGTTTCTCGGTCGTGTGTACGCCACCTAACACATTGAGAGCGTCCTGCCACACAGATGTAGTTCCCAGGAGGAGTCGAGCACGTTAAGTAAAGTCTTCCTTCGCGGTGGTCAGTAAAATTAGACAAGCAGGAAGTGAGAAGAAATAGAGCAACTTCTGAGCAAAAACGAACAATGAGGAAGTAAAAATAGGAATGTCTGCATGTAAAGGATGCTTATTATGAAAAAAAATGTTTTCCTTTACAACCCCTTTACGCATTAACTTTTTCTGTTTTTTGCTTTGGTACATTTCTCCCAGAACAGTGCCCAGATGTTTGATTTTTTATTTTTAACAGCCAGCTTCCATTGACTTTAGTGGGGTTTGGGTAGTAGGGGACAATGCTACCTGATAACTGTCCAGAGGAAAAGAGCACTGGAAGTTTTCAGCTCACAATATTTCTGGCTGGATCATCAGCTAATTTTATTGCACGTGTTGAACAGAAAAAAAAAAAAAATACTTGTAGTTGTATATTTTATAAACCAAAAGGGAACAAATAAGAGAAATGTATTGTTAGAATTTACATACACATTATAAATAGTTTTCTGCTCCTCCTGTAGAGTGCCTTCAAGAGCAGGATTCACATGACAGGGGAGAACATCAACAATTACATTCAATCTTACATCTGCATGTGTCCTATGATGGGCAAGCAAATGCAATGTTTTACTGTTGAAACTGAGAACTAATAGAAGTACATAGAACCAAGGTTAACAGAAGCTGCTATGGTCACAAAGCCAGTATGCTTTTGGAAGGGCCAACAAAAAAAAGAAAAAGAACTGTTGGAAATGAAGATATTTGATAACAGACAGGCATTCAAGTTTATCCGTACTAAATGAACAGTACAAATAAGATCAAGGGCTGACAAAAGGATGGTAAAAATTAAATATGAAAGAAGACAGATTTAACACAAATACTGTATCTCCAGACTCATTGTAATTCCTATGCAGAGCATACAGAATGGCACCTCATGCTTAAACAACCAGTATGGAGATAAAACTGGAAGTCATCTGATATCACCAAATAAAGAAGTCCAAAGGCTATTAAATATAAAGGATCCCATTTATTTCACACATACAGTATGACTCACTAAATATACTTTAATAAGGCAGTATTGAACTCAAAACTAAACCATAATATATTGCAGTTTATTTTTTATTCAATGTGATGGTCGCATCAGTTTTATTTTCTAAAGCCCTGTACACACGGCCGGGAATCTCGTCAGGAATAAAAACATCAGTTTTCCCGACGAGATTCCCTGCAAGCTTTCCTTGCTCGCCGAGTGTACACATGGGCCATTTAAAAAAATCCGCCGTTCCTTTGAATGGCAAGAACGCGGTGACGTCATCGACTATGACGAGCATGCGCACGTCACATTTGATGCCGTCGCCGCCATCTTGCTACACCCTACACTGCCCTTGTAAGCTAACGCACATGCGTCAAAGTCTCATCGAGCATGCGCAGGCTTACTGGGGACAGGTAAGCATATACACACGCTCGGTTTTCTCGGCAGGAAAACACTCTCAAGAATCCCGACTAGAAAATAGAGAACACATTCTCTATTTTTCTTGTCGAGATACCCGGCAGATTTCCCAACGAGAAACCATACACGCACGGTTTCTCGGCAAAAAGCTCTCCCTGCAGCGTTCTTGCCGAGAAAACCGTGCGAGTTTACGCGGCCTAAGGCCGTTTTCATCGGTTCAAACCGATCGTGTGTGGGCCCCATCGGTCAGTTATCCTTCAGTCAAAAAAAAGAGAACTTGCTTTAAAATTTAACCAATGGACGCCTAACCGATAGATCAAAATTGATCGTTAGTAGGCACGACCATCGGTTAAAAATCCACGCATGCTCAGAATCAAGTCGACGCATGCTTGGAAGTATTGATCTTAATTTTTTTCAGCACGCTGTTGTGTTTTGTGTCACTGCGTTCTAACACGATCGGCTTTTTACAAAGGAACTAATGCAGGACACAACCTACACTGATGAAAAAATAAACAATCAAATTAGATACCGACAGCCCCACCTCCTGATAGATAGACAGAGTATTAGAAGTATTGATTTTAGTAAAAATGCTAATCAGAAATATGTTTTTTAGAATTCATAAATGCTTGGTCATGTATAGGTGAAACAAAAGTAAAAAAAATTGCAATACAAAGTTGTACACAGCTCAAAATTTAACAAGGGGATGCCCTTTGTGAGACTGTCAAAGTTCTACCCATGGAGTTAAAGATTTGTGTTTTTTTGAAGATGAGCATAAACCCTCTCAGATAGAAAGCACATTAACTTTGCAGTTCAAGTTGCCAAGCAGCATCTGCCTTCCTCGTGTTGTTCACAAACAAAGTGACAACCTAGTAAATAGCAGTAATGAAAGATGAGACCAGTTAAGGACCACCCAACTGCTGGAGAAAGATAGCAGATTCATGATTGCCAGAACCCCTCAGCTATAGGGGAGATACATGTTTGCCAGAAAGGAGACAGGTAATGGAGGCCAGATGTTACACTGCGGTATAGCGAAAACAGACTTTTAGGATCAATTTGTGAAAGTACTCATACATTTTTAGAATAAACGGTAAAGTCTGCATAGACATTACTAGGGATGAGCCGAACACCCCAGCGAACATTTAGAACCCCATTGAAGTCTATGGGACTCGAATGTTCAAATTCAAAAACGATAATTTTAAAGACCAATATTCAATTTACTGTTGGAAAATGTCTTTCAGAACCCGGGTCTTGCCCCAGGAAACATGTATCAATGGAAAAAAGTTTAAAAAACTGTCTTTTTTTCAGGAGCAGGACTCCTGAAAAAATTACTGTTTTTAAAACTTTTTTTTCCATTGATACATGTTCAGTCCCGGGTTCTCAAAGAAGTTTTCACAGGCAAACTATAGACACACAGCAGGTACATTATTTAAAGGAGCAGTGATTTTATTGATGCTTAAATAAAAAATAAAATAAAAATTCCTTTAAATATTGTACCTGCTGGGTGTCTATACCTGTAATAACGTCTTTAAATAGCACAATCACCTGCCTGCCAGTAAATTAGGAATAGCTGATCTAGCTAAGCTATACAGTGTTTAAATATATGTACAACTCAAAGGGATGTATATATATTCTCTACACACTGTAATTGAAGCTAAACTGACTAGCCTGCCTGCCTGCCTGCTCTATCTAGCTATATAAAAAGACTATCTCTCGGTCTCTCTGACTGCTTTCATGAACAAGCCGGAACACACTACATGAGGCCGCCCAGCAGGCGGCCTTATATAGTGTGGGGCGTGTGCTAAAGCCCTGAGCCATAATTGGCCAATTAATTGGCCAAAGCCACCCGGGTTTTGGCCAATTATGGCTCTTCGTTTTTTGCGCGCTGTGATTGGCCAAGCATCAGCGTGCAATGCCGCAGTTAATTATGGCCCTCTTATTTAACCGATTGCCTCTCACCGGCAATCGTCAAAAGCGTGAGATATGTCCACTGAAATTTTGCAGTCACGATAAAAATTACAGATCAAATTAGATATTTATTATAGCAAAAAGTTAAAAATATTGGCCCAGATTTACAGAGCAATTACGCCTGTCTAACTGGTGTTAGACAGGAGTAATTTCAAATTTTGCGCGCCGTATCACTAGTTTGAATCCTCAAACCATGATACGGCGGCTTCGGGCTTTGATCCGAGAGGCTTACGTCTTCGTAAGCCTTGGGATCTACGCTGCGATATTTTTGCAGCCACTGGGAGGAGTTCGCGTCGTTTTCATGCGTCGGGATATGCAAAATAGTTTTTACGCCGATCCACGAAGGTACGAGTGTCCCTCGCAATCGCCTACGTCATTTTTTGGCTACGTAATGTTAGAGGAGCTTTTTGCTGGTCTAACAGTGCGTAACCCATGTAAAGTATGGCCGTCGTTCCCGCGTCGATTTGAAATTATAATTTTTTTTTTAACGTAACTCGTTCGGGAATAGGAATGTACGTAAACGACGCTACTACGACGTGATTTCGCGCAATGTACGGCAGGAAATTTGCGAACGGAGCATGCGCAGTTCGATCGCCGCAAAAACGCGCCTATTTTAAATGCTTCACGCCCCCTAATCACGCAGATGGATTGCGATGGGAGAAATACACTACGCCGCCGTCGTTTACTGGACAAAATCTACCTGGATTCCACGTAGAGCCAGGTAAAAAACGGCGGCGTAGTGTATTTCTGATACAATACGAGAATCTAATTCTCTCTGAATCTGGGCCATTGTGTTTTTGTTCCAAACTTGTCACTCTTTTTTTGTTTATAGCACAAGAAATAAAAACCGCAGAGGTGATCAAATACCGCCAAAAGAATGCTCTATTTGTGGGGGGAAAATTATAATAAAAATTCACTTGGGTACAGCATTTCATAACTGCACAATTGTCATTCAAAGAGTGACAGCGCTGAAAAAAATGGCTTGGGCAGGAAGGGGGTGAAAGTGCCCTGTATTGAGGTGGTTAAAAGTAACTAAAAACTGCACAAAATAAATCAGTTGCATACACAGGGGTTTGCTCAATTACTGTCCTTTGCACAACACAATACTTCAGCCTCCAGGCTCACTCTCTTGCCACACAGCTGCTTCAGCATCAAACATATGCCTTAGGTCTGATCCTCAGATGTAGACCAACAAACACAAATCCCTAAACTCAAGCTTTCTCATAGCTTACTCTCAATCAGCTCCTTACTCCTCTATCAGACTAAATCTGCCTCCTGCAGATATGCATGCTCTGGCTACTCCATACAGCCTCTTTCACTCCTAGAGAGGGTTTGGAGTCCTCCTGACTACTGGCACAGACGCCGTCTGTTGGGTGGAGCTCTGAAATACTGTCATGTCTTAGAATTTAACAGGCTTGAACATCTTCACACACTGTGCCTGCTGGTTCCTCGTAAAATCTGGACATAGGATTAGAAAAGCACTTTAAAGTATTTGAAGTCTCTAAGCTCCAGCCCCTGATACTGGAATAGCAAAACCTGAAGAAAGAAGATAATCCATCTTTCTCCAATCAAAACTGACATTCTAGAGCCATTCAACGTGTGATCTTGCGATCCTGTGTAATTTCTCCTATGTTTTCTACCAGGCAGGGCTTTGCACCCCCACAATTTGCATATAAACATGTATTTTCTTTTGGGATAATAAGTATATTAAACATCCACTACAGCCCTAAACTAGAAGTGAATTTTTGGAGTAGTGGCAACAGTACAGCCAAATGAACAATTTATTAACCACATTTATCACTTACTATACAAATTATAATATCAGCCTTAACAATTGTCCTCCACATCACAGCATGTACTGAAAAGAATGACATCATGCATGACAAATTGCCTACCCAGAGTGACATGGTATGCAAATGCTAGTAAATGCAGCAGGAAGAGGATTTCAGATGACCACCAAATGTCAGTAAGTGCAATCAATATTGGGTTGGGGAAAATGGTTCCTTATAGCATTTAAAAAGATAGGCAATTTTCTGGATGTCAGCAAACTTCTTGTTGTTGTCTCGATTTGGGAGAAGTTATGTGTAATGCTCTTAATTAAACCCAGAGAGCCTCTCCTGCAAATCGTGTTGCAGTTCCTGGGATAATTCCACTTTTTAAGGGCCTCTCTCCAATAAGCTAGGTCAGTGATGGCGAACCTTGGCACCCCAGGTGTTTTGGAACTACATTTCCCATGATGCTCATGCCCTCTACAGTGTAGCTGAGCATCATGGGAAATGAAGTTTCAGAACATCTGGGGTGCCAAGGTTCGCCATCACTGGGCTAGGTCTTGAAACATCTGCCCAGACTTCTAACGGGTCAACTAGTTAATCAATCATGCTGCAGAATGGCACTCAATGAATATAAGTTTTTCAGAACTATGAGCAGAGTGCCATTTTAAAGCAGCCAAACTCTGGATTGCAACCACTGAGGAAATATAATTTACAGTTTTATAACTCATACAAATAGTAGGATATATAAGGTATTATTCTTGTCCTGTGGTTTGTGACCTCTGCAACAAAATACAGTCAAATAAATGCAATGCAAACAGTCTGACTGACTTTTTCCATTGGAAATTCCAACCTTGTGTATGCCTATCAGAGTTGTTCCATCAGATATTTAGAGGAATTCTCTTTTACTCTAATGGAATTCAAAATTCCAATGTGAGTTTGGCCGGGCAAAAGCCTGATCCTGTGTACGTGGCTTTATACACCAGCACATTGCATATGGGTTATGAGACTTTGAATTTTTCCTGTGCTAACTTTGAAGCTTCACTAAATACAGAACTGATGTCCATGTGATAGCAAAAGCCTGAAATTGCTTCACTGATTCAATCACACTATCACCTTACTTCCATAGGACATCACAAATGAATCAGTGTTTGAGAGGCACCATACACCTGTCATCTAACCAAATACATTCTGCAGATTCACCTTACTCATTCAATATTTGATATACAATTCGACTATCACAGCTACTACAACCAAATATGTTTTAAGAAATCTGATGATGGAGAAATGTTTTTTTTTTTTAGAGTCCAGTCACAGACAGGTACAGGATAAGCTACACTCAAATGGGTTGAAGGGTCCTGGCTTTCAATATCTAGTGGCAGAAAAAAATACCACAAGAGTAATCTCTTGATTGAATATGGATTTTGCTGCAAAATTAGTTTTATATTTTATCGTTTAATGGACCATTTCTTGTATTGTGTTATTTTTGACTGAAATCCTGCCCTAAATATAAATATTAAAGCCATACAACTTTACCAAACTATTAATGTGCCAACATCCCTTAATATCCAAAGGAATCTTTTGATAGGACTTGATCAGGTGGCAATATATATATATATATATATATATATATATATATATAGCAAAACAGTGTATTTAAAAGGCCTATAATACACTCCTCAGCGCCCAACAGACAATACCTTTAAAAGGAAAAAATAAAAATATATGGAACACACTAAATATCTCCGAATTGAGGTATATAGATGTGTATAAACAGAAGCAGCTGTTAAAATGGTGTGTCATAAAATAACAGAAAAGCATTCAAAGTCCAAAATGAATCATTAAGAGATAAATGCAAAACAGCGCTAAATATGGATATAAGTGTCCAACTCCACCATAAAGTAGGCAAAAGGATGGAAAATCGTGAAGAAACCCTGGACACAATTATTACAGAATTGGCGCAAGCTCCGAGGGAAGATTTTCTAGCTATCACAGGATATAAAGAAAGAGATGAAAAACGTGAATGGAATTTTTGCTCAGATTTCCACTCTCAGTATAAAGAGGTTGAGAATATCCTCTTCACACATTGGCATGTTTTGTTGATGGACAAAACACTGGCTCCGGTATTACCATCTAAACCAGGTTTTATTTATCGGAAGGCCTCCAGCTTTGCGGATAGAATAGTCTGCAAAGTACTTAATCCTCCATCCCGCCCAGCTACTTTTTGGGACAAGGATGGTTTTTTTGCGTGCAAAAAGTGCCGGGCCTGTAAGGAAGCTTCTCGTCCGGTAAAAGGAGTGGAAAAGTTCATTTCTACATCAAACCAACAGGAATTCTATGTAAATGAATTTATCACATGCAATACTGAATATGTTGTGTATGCCCTCCAATGCCCATGTGGGTTAATTTACATAGGCCGTACAAAGCGACAATTGAAGATTAGAATCGCCGAACATGTAGTCAATATTATTAACGGATTCAAGGACCATAATGTGTCTCTGCATTTCAAACTTTTCCACAATAAAAACCCTGGGGTTTTAAAATTCTGGGGTATTGACCACCTTAAACCAACATGGAGGGGCCCTAATCTGGTACGGGACCTCTCGAAAAGAGAAACCCAGTGGATTTTTTCTGTAGATACTTTAGCCCCTAGAGGCCTGAACGTAGATCTAGACATAAATTGCTTTATTAGCGACTTTTAGATTAAATTTATTTTGAATTTATCTATATTGAGGAAGTATCTACTAATAGCATGTTTTTGAGATCTGTATTAACAATCATTGTTCTCAGTAGGATATTACTGTATCTCTAATAATCTTTTTTAAAGTATTGGTCATTTTTTAAATAAGCATGATTTGCATATATGATTGGCACCAGTATGCCTGGTAACTGTGGTGTTTAATACAAGTATATTTGATATAATGTATATTGCAAAACTGTATATTCTGAAATTTCAAATATTGTTTTTAGGCGTGTCTGTCTAAACTATTTTAATTTGTATATTATGTTTGTTTATTTTATAGTATGATTTGTTAATGGTTATGGTATGGTGTACAGCCTTTATAATTATGCAAACGTACATTTATCTAAAAGGATGATGGGTGAGACAGTCTAGCACTGTTTTTGGACTGTGACATATTGTCCGGTCTACTAATAAGAAAAGACACGGTGTTGCTGTGTTTTTTCTTATATACAGAAACCTCCCTAAACTTGCTACACTGAAGCCCAGAAGCGAGTATATTGTAAGCACGGAGTACCGTGACGTGCACCGTTGGGAACGCCTCCGTGCCTACGCTGCTTCTGACGAGCTGCCGAAAAATCATGATAAGACAATTTCGATTGGCCGTCGAATTCCCGTTGTTGATTGGTTCACATACGGAAATTTCGATTGGCTGCCGAATGTTTGCAAACAGGCTCTGATTGGCCGACGATAGTGGACGTGCGTGACTAAGTTCACGGCGTCGCACGGCGTGTCTACGTTGTCTGTGACGCGCTGCCGTAAATTTTGATACGATAATCCCGATTGGCCGTCGAATCCTTGTTTCTGATTGGCTTATATACGGGAATTTCGATTGGCTGTCGAATGTTTGCAAACCACAGGCTCTGATTGGCTGAGATTAGTGGAGCTGTACTATTAAGTTCATGGCGTCGCATGTGCAGCTACACTCTCCGTTGAAGTCATTTACTGACGAAACTAGTCAGAGTGATAGCTGCATGCTACGCCTGGTATGTTATCCACGCCACACTGCAGGAACCAGGAAGAGTTGATCTGCTGGGAAACCTTTCGGTGATCGCGTTGAGGACGCCTGACTGGTGATGTGATACATACATTGTCCATTGTTAATGTTTTTCTTGTACGTAGGATTTTTTGGGATACTTGCTGGAAAGGGGCTTTTTAATAAATTGAGTTACACTATATTTGTTTCCTCTGTTTGTTTAAATATCCCACCTTTATGAGGTTAACTCCATGCAAGTGATCCCCATTGGATGGAAATTCGATCAGTGACCGACTATGTATATATGAAGTGCCTGATATTATTGTCTGTTTGGTGAGTTTGAACCCCTGCGGGGATTTTGATTCCAACACGTGGTGGATTGAGAGTGGGCAGGCTGGTGCACGCTTCCTTTTTCTCTATCTGACACTACTTTTTTTGGATAAACGCACAGACTGTGGTTACCTTTTTTTGACATCAAGATTTTCCATCCTTTTGCCTACTTTATGGTGGAGTTGGACACTTATATCCATATTTAGCGCTGTTTTGCATTTATCTCTTAATGATTCATTTTGGACTTTGAATGCTTTTCTGTTATATATATACACACACACACTATATTACCAAAAGTGTTCAGACGTCTGCCTTTACACGCACATGAACTTAAAGGCATTAAACATAATAGAAAATTTCTCCAATAACAAATCTAATAAATATAGCTATTCCTTCACTATGTGCCCATATTACCCTAACCGTTCAGCAAATTTTATTAATTTTTAACAACACTTTTAATAGTCGTAATGTTTTGTATGCTGGTCAAAAGGTGGGGTCCTAATGGATACATTGCATTCCATGGGATATTAAACCCATTTCATCAGTATCTGAGAAGGATAGTGTAGTGTTGAACTGGGGATGAACAAACAACCAACTTAATGGCACTTCCTCCTCACCAAGTCTCCTACTAAATCCCACCAGTAGGGGAAATGGGAAAAGGGTTTTCAGTCATCAGTCAGTAGTGTATTTAGGTTTTGTGCTGCCCTAGACCTGACTAAACTTGTGCACCCCCTAATTTTAATATGAGCCACAGCTTCCTGTCAATGCCATGTCCCTTTCTCTTTAAGACACAACCTTACATTTTTGAGTGGGGACATTAGTTCTTAGGGCCTGGGGGGGGGGGGGGGGCAATGGTTCCCTTAATTTGCATATATTTCCTTTCACGTCCTGTTTGGCTATGGGGCAGGAAGTTAAGGGAAATCTTTGCAATTGGACAGGGATGGTAAAAAATAAACTGTCAGGGGCTATAACCCTCCCTTAATCCAAAATGAAAAAAAAAAAAGTGTTGCCTATAGTTCTACTTTAAGCACAAATTTCTGATAATTTTATGAAGAGGACTAAGAAGATATAACCATGCCAATGGTGCAGACATAGAAGCAGCTTGCATTACACTAACAGTGTAGTGCAAGTTGGCAGGGACTATTTCCGTGCTGCCCTAACAAGGCCTGGGCCTTGTTAGCCTAGGCCAGGATACAGAGTTGGCATCAGTCCAATGTGGTATAGGAGGTTGAGGAGCTAAAATTAAACAATTGTGTGACCTCCCTCAGGAAGGACTTAGGGCACACTCCTGATAAATTCACATGGTCATCTTGATGTGGGGTTTTAATAAAATGTGTGGTCCTATATTCACAAATAAATCACCAATGCCCTGAGCCTCCTGCCTTCAGTGTAGCATAAAAAAAGGAAACAAAAGAAGCCCCCACCTCCTTCTTAAAAACTGTTTTTTGTTTAAAGGGGTTGTAAACGTTTGATTAAAAAAAAATAACATGTCATACTTACCTCCACTGTGAAGTTTGTTTTGCACAAAGTGGCCTCGATCCTGCTGTTCTGGGGTCCCACGGCAGTGATCTCGGCTCCTCCCTGCTAAAGCTAAACCCCTCTGAGAAGCTCTTTCTTGAGGAGGTTAGCTTGCGGGCGTGCTTCCGTGTTGTACAGTTGACATCCATAGACGTTGAGTGTATGACTCGATCCCGCCCCCCAGCGGCAGCGGCTGGGCTGCTATTAATCTATCCAATCAATGGCGAGACTCCGTGGAGAAGAGGACGCCGGGGGAGGCACACAGCAGGTGAACAGGCTCAGGTAAATAAAACGAGGTGTTTTTTCACCTTAATGCATAGGTGAAAAAACACAAACCTTTACAACCCCTTTAATGCTTAGAGGGTTATTTATTTTTATCTTGTTTTTTTTGGGTGGAGTACTGCTATAAATATAAAAAGCATACAAGATGATTATAACGTTAAATACATATACTCAATATGGTCTTTATGTAGCCCTGCACGGACACTGATCAGCAACCTAGCATCACCAGGTCAGGGGTTCAAATCTCTGTGAGCAGGGAGAATGGTATGTGTTCCCCATGTTGGCATGAATTTCCTCTGAATATTCCAGCTTCCTCTCACTTTCCAAAAGTATGCTGGCAAGTTAGTTTGCTTTTGTTTAAGCTGGCACTTTATGTTTGTGTGCTGGCATGACAGTACTAGAAACACTACACTGTAAGCACGATTGTGACCAGAACAGATGAGCATAGTAAAAATAAACTGTTTAGCGGACAGTCATCCGACACTATATAAAATACTGGTAATAAACAATTTTTTATTTTTATTTTTTAGTATCCGATGATCTATATTAAACAAGGACAATATAGAAGAAACACCATCAGCCTGAAAACCTATAAGACATGGTTATGTTTTCCCAATTGCAATAATATTTCCTAATGTTCCATCAGGATGTAGAAATATAGCACCCTAACATAATCAGAGCCAGATTTAATCAAGCAAGTGTTTTCATAGCACCTGCATTTACGCAGGAACACTAAATTGAAAAAGAAAAGCTGGTCGCCTTTTTGAGAGCGCTGCCTCTCCACATAAAATAAAAATAAAGTCAATTCACGGCAGCACTTACCTATCGCACAAGAAAACGCACAACCTCTCAAGGTAAAATGACATTTAGGGAAATGCTGTGACAGTGGTACTGTATACAGAAAGCAATTTAAGTCAGGAAAGTGCTGTCTGTAGCTATTTAAGAGAAAATAGCATGTTAGGCGATAAATCAGATATATATATATTTTATATTTTGGGATTGAGATTAATGGCTCACCTACTCTTATTTTTTCCCTCCATATTTCAATTCATTTCATTTTGCAGATAGGGCTGGCTTGACTATCCAAGCGGTAAACAGGCACTTTAGCTCAGCAGTGACACAAACACAGCAGCAGCATATAGGCTATGACTGCGCTGTCTACTGGCGATCAGAGAATAGGGTTGTCAAGAAAGAACTATGTCAATGGGACTCTAAGGGGCTGCCAAATGCTTTATTGAGGAAAAAATTGATAGCAATAAACGGCAACAGAGGGTCTTGTGTGGCTCTATTTCATGCATTTGATGACAGCCTGTCATAAAGAGTTTCAGGGAAACACATCGTTTCATGTATGTGATTACTCTGTTTGTAGAAGTCCTTGGCACAGCTGTTTACTAGTTTAATGGCAATTAAAAACGATGTTTATACAATACAAGGATGTGAACCGTGCAGAAATGAATCATGGATATCCATGTTTATTTAGAAACAGGACAATTACTACATCAATAGCTCATTTACCCAATCCTTTGTACTAAGTCATAGCAAACTGAAAAGACGATGCATGCCAATAATTATTTAGTAGGCAATCTTATAGTAGAATAGGCTATACAAGACCCTATAGCTGAGTTAATAGAGTTTTCTTCTTTAAGTATAGATTTATCCAATCCCCTGTTGAACCTTTGGAGAAAGATGCCATATACTGTAAAAGTTAGGTCCTATCGCCTATCGGTCCTTCTGCCATCTATTTACGTTTCTTCTACAAGTGACAGGTAGGTAGACTGAGTGATAAATGATGGGTTATTATTTTCACAGATCTAACGCCCACTGCTTTCTAAGAACTTTCACATTATCTATAGAGTACAGTCATTACTATTTTTTATTGCAGTACTGTACAGTATTTACCTGACAAATTATACCCCAACGTTGACAAACATTATTTATGGGTTTTGGATAGACTGAGAAGGGTAATTCTGTCTGTGTTCCCAATGGAAAGATTTCCCATCACTTTCTGTTCCCGTCACTGCAAAAGTAAGGGGAAATGTCTGCAACAGTAAAAATGAACAGCAATTCAATTTCCATTAATTCCAGTCCTGATGACACCCTGAAATATAGGGAGTTATTCATTTAGGAAAGGAAATAAAATACACCTAGTGAGAATGCAGATAACAAAAACAATCCATTTCCCATTCTATTAAAAAAAAAGGGGATGGAGGTGGGATGTAATGGATTTAATTTATACAGTGTATAAACTTAGGAGAGATTTATGTAAATGTTCCCAGTTCTCAAAATATGCAACCCCAGCACAAATAACAAAAAACCTTTATAATATGGTGTCTGGAAGCATCCTTTAGACAACATTGTCAAATTTACCTGGACTGGTCAGAATGTGACATTACTGCCTTATGTACAGTACTTGTATCAAATGCCTGCTACATTGATCAGTGCACAGCAAGACTATTCTGTATGTGTGTATATATAGAGCATAGGTCTTCAAACTACGGCCCTCCAGTTGTTCAGAAATAGGGATGAGCCGAACACCCCCACATTCGGTTCGCACCAGAACCGTCGAACAGACCGACCGTTCGCGCGAACATTTAGAACCCCATTGAAGTCTATGGGACTCGAACGTTCAAATTCAAAAATGATCATTTTAAAGACCAATATTCATGTTATTGTTGGAAAACTTCTTTGAGAACCCGGGTCTTGCCCCAGGGAACATGTATCAATGGAAAAAAGTTTAAAAAAAACGGTTGTTTTTTTCAGGAGCAGGACTCCTGAAAAAATGACTGTTTTTAAAACTTTTTTTTTCCAAGACCCGGGTTCTCAAAGACGTTTTCACAGGCAAACTATAGACACCCAGCAGGTACAATATTTAAAGGAATTTTTCTTTTTTTTTTTCTTTTTTTTTTAAGTTAAGCATCATTAAAATCACTGCTCCAGGAGCAGTGATTTTATTGATGCTTAAATAAATAAATAAATTCCTTTAAATATTGTACCTGATGGGTGTCTATACCTGTGATAACGTCTTTAAATAGCACAATCACCTGCCTGCCAGTAAATTAGGAAGAACTGATCTAGCTAAGCTATACAGTGTATAAATATATGTACAACTCCTAGGGATGTATATATATCCTCTACACACTTTAAATTAAGCTAAACTGACTAGCCTGCCTGCCTGCTCTATCTAGCTATCTAAAAAGACAATCTCTCTGTCTCTCTGACTGCTTTCATTAACAACCTGGAACATACTACACAAGGCCAGGCAGCCGTATATATAGTGTGGGGTGTGTGCTAAAGCCCTGAGCCATAATTGGCCAAAGCCACCCAGGCTTTGGCCAATTATGGCTCTTCGTTTTTTACACGCTGTGATTGGCCAAGCTGTTTTGCGTCACTCGAATTTTGCGCGAACGACCGCTTTTGTTCGAATTACGTCGAAAGTACGAACAGGCAATGTTCGAGTTGATACATTCGTATCGAACGCAAAGCTCATCCCTATTCAGGAACTACAACTCTTATCATGCCTACTAATGTCTGTGAATGTCAGAGTTTTACAATGCCTCATGGGATGTGTAATTCCGCAACAGCTGGAGGGCCATAGTTTGAGGATCCCTGATATAGAGCATTGATCTGAGAAGCAGCCAAGAGGCTCATGGTAACTGTGGAGGAGCTGCACAGATTCACAGCTTAGGTAGGAGAATCTGTCCATGTGACAACTATTAGTCGTGGACTCCACAAACCTAGCCTTTATGAAAGAGTGACAAGAAGAAAGTGGAAACAAAAAGTCATAAAAAGTCCAGTTTACAGATTGTTAGAAACCATGTGGGGGATCCAGCAAAAGTGGAAGAAGGTGCTCTGGTTAGATGAGACTACAATTTAACTTTTTGGCCTACAAGCATAAAGCTATGTGTGGTGGAAAACTAAAAAAACTGCACATCACCCTGAACACACCATCCCCATCATAACAACATGGTGGTGGCAGCATCATGTGTGGATGCTTTTCTTCAGCAGGGACAAGGATGCTGGTCAGAGTTGATGGGAAGATGGATGGAGCCAAACACAGGGCAATCTTAGAAGAAAGCCTATTATGCCGTGTACACATGATCACATTTTCCATCTAATCTTACAGAGATTGAGCTATTTTGCAAAGGAGAATGGGCAAAAATTTTACTCTTCAAGATGTGCAAAGCTGGAAGAGACATACCAAAAACTACTTGCAGAATTAATTGTAGCAAAAAGTTGGTTCTACAAAGTATTGACTCACACTTTTACGATTTTTTTTGTAAAAAAAATTGAAAAACCATTTATCATTTTTCTTCTACTTCACAATTATGTGCCCCTTTGTGTTGGTCAATCACATAAAATCCCAATAAAATACATTTAAGTTTTTGGTTGTAACATGACAACATTTGGAAAATTCCAAGGGGTACGAATACTTTTTCAAGGCACTGTAGAAGAACTCCAGCCAAAAATAAGATTAAACAATACAATAGTCCATTAAAAGAAAGTAATACCACCAGTTTTTAATGCAATACCCCCCCCCCCAATACATTTTTCTGCTGCTGGATGTCCTCACTCACTATAGTCAGCATCATTTCAGTCCTCTTCTTCTGAATTCAGGCCATCCTGGACCCACCCCAGTTGTTGACTGAAGTCAAAAGGAGAAGCAGCACAGTGATGAAGTTTTCTCGTTGTCAGTGTGCTCTCTCGGAGTATGCCATCCCTTCAGAGCACTGTGTCATGATCGTAGCTCCCCGAGCACATTCATTGGAGTGATGTCATTGTGGTTAAGTCATTTAAACTGCCGGAGCCCGCAAACCCACAAGAAAGACCAGGTTAAGGTAGAAGCCCTGTCAGCGGTGACAGAGCATACTAGCACTATATGCTCTTAATGGATAAGGACATAGGATAGTCCCTTCAAATGAAGGATTTGGGAGCTACAGTATGGAGCAAGGTATCTCAAAAACAGTTTTGAATACTCCTAACTGCCGTATGGTTCTGATCAGTGGCTTTGGAAAGAAATTAAGGTTATTGTTGATAAAGAAGGTCCAACTGCTTCTTAAACATTGCTATGAATATCAAAAAAGAGATCACATTGTTAGAGAATGCCAAAACTCTGAAACTTCCTAAGGCTTTACAAACTTTTTCTCGCAACTGTACGTAACATAATCTATTGCAGAACTTCTTTACAAATTCAAAAGCCAGCAATGTTACTTTCATAAGATGTTAAAGATTCTTGAGGTTCTGCTGAACGAGCGCTGAATGACAAAACTGCAAGATGCTATTCTGTATGCAAAACTGTGTGGTCTGAAGCTGGACTGACAGACAGAAACTGACAGCATTAGATTTCAGCTGCCAGTCAAGAGCCACTGGTGAGGCTCTAGAGGACCTCCTTACTAAGAAGATAAGAGTTGTAAAAAATCACAGACATTTTTAATTTCAGTCTAACTTTTATGAGTAATGTGCCATAGATTCTTTCACTTTTTTGCACTAAAACCATGTACATGATTAAACAGTATAATACGATTCTAGAATTGCTTCAAGCATTTTGCTTGTATCAGTAGTAAAATGAACGGTGTTTTAAATTACAGAAAAAGTGGTTATTTAGCTAGTCTAATATCCAACACAGTTACAATGACTTTCAAATGTGTGAGTTTGTCATGAATAAAATAAAAGTTTAGAGAGAGTGAATCATACCATGTTAACAGAGCCACCAAGAAATGTATTAATTTGCTCAGCTAAAGCTAAGCATATTTTAAAGAGTTAGCCCATATTTGAGTTACTTCTGGATCCCAGTCTGCTAAGGTTGCCCCTAGATTTCCTTATGCTTTGCATGCTCCAAGAGTGAGGAGATCTCATTGCCATAATTCTCTACTATGTTCTTGTCATGGGAGGTTACGTGTTCCTGCCTACTTTGTATGTTTTGCTATCTTCTGTTTAATTCTGTACAACAGGGGTGTCAAACTAAAATTTCATTGCGGAGCGCATCAGCATTATAGTTGCCCTCAAAGGGAATAGGTGTCCTCCCAGAATAGGTGCAAGAACTCAACCACACCCCTCTCGCCGAACCAAATTAAATGGTGGGTGGAAACAAATTGCACCAACAGCGGGAAAATCTTAAAGGACAAATAAATACCAGGAGTGCTTTGTGTGTGGAGTTCAGGAATATGCTATGTACAGAATGCTGAGTTCAGGGGTGTACTATATATCAGGTGCAGGGTTCAGGGGTGCCTTATGCACAGAGTGCAGAATGACTTCTGCATCAATCTCCCCTATCCCCCACCTCTGCACACAACTCCCTCCCCCAAAAGCTTCCTTGCATCTCATCTATACAGCCTGGCTCTAGTACAACGTTTTGACGGCTCCCTCAATCTCACTTGCAAGGAGATCATCAGTTAACATCTCTGCACCCAGGTACAGACTGGGGACCACAGTGTAGCTTACCACATGATGTCCGATCCCACACTGCACCTGCATCTACATCTCCCATGTCCCCCCCCCCCCCCCGGGTGTGAAGGTCAGGCAGGAATCTGTGAGAACCAGCAAGAGGAATGCTGCCCTTAAAAACCCAGAAGGCTTCCATTTTTACAGGTGACAGTGGTGAGCATGGAGAGGGGTGAAGAGCTGTTCCAGCTGGAAAAAATGGGTTCGAGGACCACATAAAATGGCCTTGTGGACCGGATTCTGCTCCGCAGGTCTTGCGTTTCCCACATGTGCTCTACAGTATAACATTTATATAAATCTGACAAGGAGACAGAAAACCTCATAATGGTCAGAGCAAGGGTGTAGGCCGGGTAACTCAAGATTAGAGAGATCAACAATAGTTAGCCAGAGAAATTCTGAGATATGAAACTATTAATTTTTTTAAATCTCCAGCATATACAATCCAAAAAAGTGAAATACATTTTTTTTGTTGACTGACCTTTTAAAATGGTATGAAGTTTAAAGGCAACAAATTTTGCTTTGTCTTATTCTAATGATGAGCATGGGGAAGATCAAAATGTTAGTGCCCCTGCCCCTGTCTGCCTAAATTTAGTACAAATTTGTTGTAACCAGCTGAACTGAAATTTACTTTTAGGTCTGATCATGTTTATCCCTAAAGCTTGTGGCTATAAAAAGATATCTGCCATTAGGCAATCCCTGAGAAACTGACCCAAAAAGTGTGGCTGGGGAGGAGATGAAAAGCTGTGAGGATCTGATCATATCTCTCTTCCCCTGGTATGAAGGGTGGGGGGGTTGTGTGTGCAGGCCTGTTGGAACAAGACAGGCAAAACAAGCAACTGCTTGGAGCCCCGAGCTGGCCTGGGTTCCCACGAGGGCGGGCCGTTGCTGCGCCGCCGCTTCCTATAAATGCTGCAGTCTGTAGCGTGGCCGCGCTCCTCTTCCTAGTTCCTCCTACAGTCCGGCCAGGTACAGTAACCGCGTGGTACAGGAGATTCAGTTTGCTGTTCCTGGCCGGACTGACAGGAAGTGCACACACTCAGTGCTCACTTCCTTTCAGTCCGGTCGAGAACAGAAACAACTGAATCTCCTGCCGCGAAGCACTTATCTTTGGAAGCATTTAATTTGGTAACTTTAATAAAACTACAGCCCTCCCCCCGCTTATCGACTTGCAATGACAGAAGTACTTCTCGTGAAACTCAGCAACACCCTGTCCCCCGCTTCTTGATTGGAGCCCCCCAAATTCCTTGAAACGGCCCTCTGTGTGTTTCAGAGAACTACCACTATTAGGCCTCGGCATGTGCTAGGGGCTGAGTGCCTAAAGAGGCTGGGCTAAAGAGGGAAACCTTTCACTAAAGAGTGTTACAGGGTAGCTGCCCCTGGGCATTATGAGTCAGACCTTTCGCCTTTAACTCCAGGTGTGAAAGTACTTCTTAAAATTGAGATGCTAGAAGTTGCTGCTGGCTGTGACTGCTCTTCATAGGGTCTCAGATTTATGGTCTGTCCCCCCTTTGTTCAGCATTATTTTTGTGACAGCTACTAGAGGGTCGAATACTGTGGGGATTTTTCAGGAAGATGTCCTCCAAGATCTATAGCCTTTGGGTAACCTGCATCCTCAATCCTCCTTTCTGCATTTTTCTCAGGATATGCAATATAACTCTACAGAGATTCCCAGGCTGAGCCTGAGGGGGGTAGGGGGGCCCCATATATTTTTAGCAGCCCATCCGTGGGTTATCATTTAATTACTATGTTGAAAAAGAATAACAACATGTTTTTAAGATATAAATGGAAAAAGGTGCACCAGCATGGTTTGTTAAGCTGTGGGTGTTCTAATAATAAAAGCCTCAAATCAATAAAATCAGTTTTCAGAGTAAGTGATCAGCACCACTGTTTTTACTCTAAAATCCAAATTTTTGTTTATAATTCCACAGTATACAAATCTAAATACGGTAAATTGACACATTTAAGCCTACAGGGCTTTAGTCATAACAGTTTGATTGGACGAGGCAGGGATTGTGACACCACCACCCTTCCTCTCCATCTTGTCCATTAAGAGAATGGGGGGGAGAAGTCACGTCTGACGTCACCCACGGCCATCTTTTTGGTTTGTAACGATCATACACCTGTATGCTGGCACTCGGTTTGAGTGCTGTATATTGTACCGGTAAGTCATTTTCTTACCTTTATTCATTAAAAATCCATACAGAGAGAGCTAGATGGTCTTTCTCTGCTTTTTACATATGCTGTGGAGTTCATAAGAGTTCATCAAAAGCTGAATTGTGAGGGCTTTACTGCTTTGTGACCTATTTGCAGGTCGAGTATATGAGGTCATAGGCCAATATACTTGTGGTGGAGGGATCACTATCACCAGTTTTAAACGTCTTGCTCTTCACTGCACCAATTGATTTGTGCTCTTTCCACATGCACCAATTTATGGACTTTTTGATTTATGTTATGGACTTAATTTTATTTTATTTATAACTGTGATGCACTGTTACTGAATGTGTTCTTAATTCACATTAAGAGAATGCCTTGCATTAATTGAGAAAGTCACAAGGCCTTCTGTGGTTGGAACCTGTGCCAAGCACCCTGCTATGGTTACTATGCAGCAGGGCAGTCACTGGGACCCAGAAGACAGCGAATACAACAGTGATTCTTTGCTTCCACAGTAATTACATAGGTAGGAAATTTGTATACTTACATTCGTCCAAACTGAACCAATAAAATCTATACCTGGAGTCCAGCTTTAAAGTTAAAGCGGAGTTCCACCCTTAAAACCACTTTCTTTCATCCCATCTAGCATACTGGCGTCAGCGCCAGTATGCTGTTTTTTTTATTTTTTTTAATCCATGTACTTATTTTATAATAGATCATTTAATTTTGGGCGCACCGCGGTGTATGTCGCCGCTATAAGGCGTCACGCCTTCCGGAAACAGCAGACTAGCGTTCGGCTCTTCTCGGCGCCTACGCACAGACCCAGAAGCTGACTGCGCAGGCGCCGTATATAGCCGCGTCACGCCCTCCGAAAAAAGCCGAACTAGGACCGGCTATTTACGGCGCCTGTGCAGTCAGCTCCTGGGTCTGTGCGCAGGCGCCGAGAAGAGCCCAACGCTAGTCGGCTGTTTCCGGAAGGCGTGACTCGGCTATATACGGCGCCTGCACAGTCAGCTTCTGGGTCTGTGCGTAGGCGCCGAGAAGAGCCGAACGCTAGTCGGCTGTTTCCGGAAGGCGTGACGCCTTATAGCGGCGACATACACCGCGGTGCGCCCAAATTTAAATGATCTATTATAAAGTAAGTACATGGATTAAAAAAAAAAAAAAAAAAAAACAGCATACTGGCGCTGACGCCAGTATGCTTGATGGGATGAAAGAAAGTGGTTTTAAGGGTGGAACTCTGCTTTAAGCAGCATGGAAGCTACATCCACTAAATGACATGACATACTTGCCTCATACTGCTGGATATAGGAGCTACAAATCTATTAATTAGTAAAAGTATAGTATACTTTACCGTTTTATATAACTATACAACAACTTCATCTATCACTCATAAAAACAAAATAGTTAAAGAAAGTATTTTTTCAAGTTTATTAAATTAATTATCTTTATTTATATTTTTTTGTTCATTAATCTGGAAGAGGACCTACAGTGGATTCATGAAAAGGGTAAGTCTGCTGGAACAACGCCAGAGGAGAGGCGAGTATAACAACGAGAGCAACTGTTTTTGTTTTCAAGAGATACTAGTAAATTTTGCATGCTGGTGTCCCCCGCTGCACTCTGTGGTTCGTTTTACCAACTCCTGTGTCCTGCAGTGATGTAAGGGCCAGTGGAAGAAAGTACAAAATGCAACAAGGAATCCAGCATTCAACACTCAAAGAAATGTCAAATGCTAACCATTCTTAACTACTTCCCGACCGCCCACAGCAGGTATACGTCGGCACTTTGAAGATAAATATCTCGGTAACGGCAGCAGCTGCTGCCACAACCGAGATATCCATCTCTTCTGTGGGCGGTCGGGTAAACGATAATGGCGGTCTCCGCGGCAGAATCGCCGCGAGATCACCGTTATCGGTGGCGGGCGACCGTCCCCCCCCTCCCGCTGCGCTCCCGCGCCCTCCGCCGCTTACCGGAGCCGTCGGTAGCGGCAGAGGCGATCGGTGAGCTCGTCTGTTCAGCGGGGATGCGAGTGAGGGAAAAAATTTCCCTCGTCCATCCCCGTAGCTCTGCTGGGCGGAAGTGACGTCAAACGTCAGTTCCAAACAGCGTCTTAAAGAGACATTTTTTTTTTAAATGTCATTTGAAAAATGACATTTTAAATTTTTGATATTTTTTTTGCATTTTAGCCTAAATATGAGATCTGAGGTCTTTTTGACCCCAGATCTCATATTTAAGAGGACCTGTCATGCTCTTTTCTATTACAAGGGATGTTTACATTCCTTGTAATAGGAATAAAAGTGATAATTTTTTTATTTTAGTGTTAAAAATTGGTAAAATAAATACAAATAAATACGAAAACAAAATTTTTTTTTTTTAAATCGCCCCTTCACGACGAGCTCGCGCGCAGAAGCGAACGCATACGCGAGTAGTGCCCGCATATGAAAACGGTGTTCAAACCACACAAGTGAGGTATCGCCGCGATCGTTAGAGCGAGAGCAATAATTCTAGCCCTAGACCTCCTCTGTATCTCAAAAAATGCAACCTGTAGAATTTTTTAAACATCGCCTATCGAGATTTTTAAGTGTAAAAGTTTGACGCCATGCCACGAGCGGGCGCAATTTTTAAGCGTGACATGTTGGGTATCATTTTACTCGGCGTAACATTATCTTTCACAATATGTAAAAAAATTGGGCCAAATTTATTGTTGTCTTATTTTTTAATTTAAAAAAGTGAATTTTTTCCAAAAAAAGTGCACTTGTAAGACCGCTGCGCAAATACGGTGTAACAAAAAGTATTGCAATGACTGCCATTTTATTCTCTAGAGTGTTAGAAAAAAAAAAAGGATTTTTAATAAACAGCTTACCTGTAAAATCCTTTTCTTGAAGTACATCACGGGACACAGAGCGCATAGCCATTACACTTGGGTTATATGGGTACCTTCAGGTGTGGACACTGGTGTAATCAATTTCACAGGAAGTTTCCTCCCTATATAACCCCCTCCCACTGGGAGTGCTTCAGTTTTGTAGCAAGCAATTCTCCCGAGGTTACACAATGTTCCCCAAAAGAGGTGTGGGAGCTCTGTGTCCCGTGATGTACTTCAAGAAAAGGATTTTACAGGTAAGCTGTTTATTAAAAATCATTTTTTCTTTATCGTACATCACGGGACACAGAGCGCATAGCCATTACACTTGGGATGTCCTAAAGCAATGCTCTATGAAGGGAGGGAGACCGTAAGGCCAAGAATAGCCAAATAAAAACATTGTCAGGAGAAAAAAATAGCTCCACCAACAGAAAAACAAGGGGGCGTGAACCGGGCCAGAGGATTCTATACTGCTGCCCGTAGGACCGCCTGCCCAAAAGCTGCGTCCGTACCCTTTGCAACGTCCAACTTATAAAATTTAGTAAACGTATGTACGGAAGACCAGGTTGCCGCCTTGCAAACCTGTGCCATAGAGATCTGATGGTGTGCCGCCCAGGAGGCACTCATGGCCCTCGTAGAATGGGCTTTAACTGATAAGGGAGGTGGAATGCGCTTCAGACCATAGGCCTGAAAAATCAGCTGCTTAATCCACCTAGCCAAGGAAGACTTGGCAGCCGGCTGACCCTTCTTGGGGCCATCCGGAAGAACAAAAAGCACATCTGTTTTCCGAATCTTCTCTGTAGCCTTGAGATAGACCCTCATGGCTCGAACCACGTCCAAAGTATGAAGCCGTCTTTCCTCTCTGGACTGGGGAGTAGGAAAGAAGGATGGTAGGACTAGGTCCTGATTCAAGTGAAAACTGGATATGACCTTAGGAAGGAAAGAAGGTTGAGGCCGCAGAACCACTCTGTCCTTATGCAGAATAAGGTATGGCTCCCTGCATGACAAGGCTGCCAGCTCGGAAACCCTTCTGGCTGAAGCCATAGCCACCAAGAAAACCAACTTTCGGGTTAGTAGCACCAGAGGGATTTCTGTCAGAGGTTCAAACGGCTGCCTTTGTAAAGCTGACAAGACCAGATTTAAATTCCAGGGGCAGAGGGGAGCTCTAATAGGGGGAGTCACATGCAAGACCCCCTGCAAGAAGGTTTTCATAAGCGAATGAGTGGCCAAGGGTCTTTGAAACCATATTGATAAGGCCGACACCTGCCCCTTTAGAGTACTAAGAGCCAACCCTTTGTCAACGCCAACCTGGAGGAATCGCAAGATCCTGTTAATAAAAAACTTTCGAGGATGCCATTTTTGAGACTCGCACCACTCCACATAGGTTCTCCAGACTCTGTAATAAATATTTCTGGAGACCGGTTTCCTAGCCTGAATCAACGTAGATATGACCTGATCTGAGAGGCCTCTGCCCTTAAGAATTAGGGATTCAGCCGCCAAGCCGTCAAATTTAGCTGCTGTGAAGCAGGATGGCAGATTGGGCCCTGAGACAGCAGATCTGGGCGCAGGGGGAGCGGCCACGGCGCCCCGACTGACATCTTCACGATGAGTGCGTACCAAGCCCTCCTGGGCCAGGCTGGGGCCCCCAGGATCACAGGCCTGCGCTCCACCCGGATCCTCCGTAGAAGGTGGGGAATCATCTGCAGTGGAGGGAACGCATACAGAAGAGAAAACTGGTGCCAAGGACAAACCAAGGCATCGGTCCCGTAGGCCGAGGGATCCCTGGCTCGGGATATGAATTTGTCCAACTTTTTGTTGGATCTCGTTGCCATAATGTCCACCTCTGGGACTCCGAATCTTTGGCAAATCTCTTGGAATACCTGGGGGTGAAGAGACCATTCCCCCGGGAGCAACTGTTGACGACTCAAAAAATCTGCTTGAGAATTGTCTATCCCTGGGATAAACACCGCCGAGATGCAGGGTACATGGGCTTCGGCCCATGAGAAAATCAGGTTTACTTCTCTTTGGGCTGCTGGGCTCTTCGTGCCCCCCTGGTGGTTTATGTATGCCACCGCAGTGGCGTTGTCGGACTGTATCCTTACTGGCAGACCCTGAAGGGGGAGAGTCCAGGCGATCAGGGCCAGCCGAGCAGCTCTGATCTCCAAGATATTGATGGGAAGCAGTTTTTCTGCCTCCGACCACTGCCCTTGCTGGGTCTGTTCTTCTAGAACTGCCCCCCAACCTGACAGGCTGGCATCCGTGGATACTATCTTCCACGTGATGGGGCAAAAGGATTTCCCTTTTGACAAATTTTGAGAGACCAGCCACCAAGACAGGCTGCGCCGGACCTTCGGGGAGAGCACTAACGGACGATCTAACGCCTGAATGGACTTGTTCCAAGCAGAGAGAATGGCTGCCTGAAGATATCTGGTATGTATCTGGGCGTAGGGCACAGCCTCGAAGGCGGCCACCATCTTCCCCAGCAGTCGCATACATAGGCGAATAGTCGGCCTCTTCTTGCCTAAGATCACTTGAACTGCTTGAGCTATTGATCTGATCTTTGCTTGAGGTAAAATTATCCTCTGGCAGTCTGTATCTAGCCGAAGGCCTAGATATTCCAACTGCTTTGTGGGTTTTAATACCGATTTTTCTAGGTTTACAATCCACCCGAATTCCTCTAGATGCTGAACTGTGCGACCTACTGCCTGATTGAGGTTGGAAGCTGAGCTGTCGATAACCAGAAGATTGTCCAAGTATGCCAAGACTAAAATGCCTTCTGTCCTTAGGACGGCTAGCACCGGGGCTAACACCTTTGTGAATACCCGCGGAGCTGTTGCCAACCCGAAAGGGAGGGCTACGAACTGGTAATGGCGGTGATCTATCATAAAACGAAGAAACCTGTGATGTGCCGGGTAGATCGGCACATGCCGATACGCATCTTTTATGTCTATAGATGCTAGCAAGTCGTCTTGATGTAGGCTGGCTGCCACCGAACGTATGGACTCCATACGAAAGGTCTGAATGTTTAGAAAGCGATTTAGGCGTTTGAGGTCCAAGATAGGCCTGACGTCGCCATTGGGCTTTGGTATTATGAAAAGGTTGGAGTAGAATCCCAGACCCCATTCCTGGGTTGGTACTTCTACAATTACCCCTTGGAGCAAGAGACAATCCAATGCTTTTACAAGAGAGGCCCTCTTTAATGGGTCGCTTGGAAGACTTGACCCCTGAAAATGAGGAGGGGGGACTTCCCGAAACTCTAGCTTGTAGCCCGTGGTTACCACGGATCTTACCCAAGAGTCGGGAATTCTGGCCTTCCACACTTCAGAGAAAAACCGAAGCCTTCCCCCCACCCAAGAGAGTGGGGGCGCCCCTTCATGAATCTGACTTGAGGACTGGTTTAACCGGCTTGCGAGACCATGGCCTCTTGCCTGTCGTGGCTTGTCCTTGTGGGCGGCTATTAAATGCTGAACTCCCGGGAGGCCGTCGATACTGACGGGAAGTTGAAGGGGCCGAGCCTGCGAAGGCCTGTCGCTTAAATGCGGGCCCATGCGATCTTTTCTTGACAGGCAAGAAAGAACTTTTACCACTTGATATGGTCTGGATATATTTATCTAGGTCTTCACCGAATAGTCTCCCACCGTGAAAGGGAAATCCTGCTAAAAGCCTTTTGCAGGGTGCCTCTGCTGACCAGTTTTTTAGCCACAAAAGGCGACGCATATGAACCAACAGCAGAGATAAACGGGACGCCTGTTGAACGGAGTCCTTAATAGCATCTACTGCAAAGCAGAGAGCTCTTGGGAGGTCAGCCAATTCACGAGCTTGCTGAGCCGGTATGTCCCTTAATATCTGTTTAGTCTGATCCTTTAAAGCCTGACAAACGCCAATGGCTGAACCACGGCACCTACTGTGGTAAAAGAAGCCTTCAGTAGGGTCTCCAATTTTTTGTCGACTGGATCTTTAAACACCTGGACATTTTCCACCGGACAGGTCAGGGATTTATTTACGCAGGAAATGGCTGCGTCCACGGTAGGGAGTGCCCATTTCTTTGCAAATTCTTCTTCCATAGGATAGAGAATGGTGAACCTTTTAGGAGGGATAAAAATCCTATCAGGTCGAGCCCAATCCTAAAAAATCACGCTCTCCAGAAGGGGGTGAACCGGGAAAGACGCACCACTCAATGGTGCCTTCAAGGAACCTAAAGAGGATACCGCGGGGGCTAATTGTTCTGACACTGGAAGTTTAAAAGCAGTGCGAACCATATCCGTCAGAGACTGGATCCACAGACTCTCTGCTTGAGAAGCCGAAAAAATTTCATCTATAGTGGAATCTTCAATGTCTGACCCGTCAGGACTCAGGTCCGCTTGATCCCCCTGTGGGTCCAATTCCTCCGAAGAGAGGACCTCTGCATCCGAACACACCGTTCTAGGTGACGGGGATCTAGCCCGTTTGCCACCCGGCAAAGAGCGGGCAATTAAAGCAGTTAACCTTTTCTCTAGCCCACCCAGGGTGGATTCTAGCCTTTCTTCCGTAACATAAACGGGAATGGGTTGATTGGGGGCCGCCTCTGCCCCTAGCACCCTCAATGGCTCCTGCACGATGCTGTTCGGTGGTCTATCTGGTGAGGGTGGGACCACTGGAGCCTGGCCCAAATCCTCTGACCCCTTTGGAGACCCCTTTACTTTTTTGGCACCTTTTGCAGCCTTAGCTGGTCCTGATCCCTTGGGAGCCATTGCACAACCTTGAGACACCCCTACAGCCAACACCCAACTGTTGTAGCTAGAAGTGAAACATTAATAAGGACAGGCTATGGTAAAAAAAATTCTAAATTTTCATACGCCTGAGAAGGCGGCAATACCGAGGAAAGTCCTGTGAGTATTGCCACACCAATGCCCGTTAGCTGGAGTCCAAGGTTGCACCGACTCAGATACTGCCAGATCTAAGGCTGAGTCCCTTTAAGAAAAAAATCCTTTTTTTTTTCTGGTCAGTGTGGACTTTTAAGTCCAGACCTGAAGATCCACAAACCACCACTGGGTGTCACTGTTAGCCAGAACTGGCTCAGCTGCGCGCTCTATGTCCTCACTCTCCACTGCTCTCAGGAGGGAATGACCAGCCAGGAAATGCTTTTTTGCTTTATCTGAGACCTGACGCTGCTGGCCCGCCCCCCCCCCACGCCCGCTGACGCTGTAAAAGGCGGCGCGCGCACGCGCCCCCGCACCCCCCACGCTGAAACCAACATGGAGGAAGCAGAGAGCAGAGGAGAATCCTGGACCAGCGCTAGTAACACAGACACCCGGTAAGCCACTAATCTTTGTAGTGCACACATAGAGGAAGCTGTCCCCCTAGGCTTCCTAGGAAACAGGAGTTTTGTCAGCACTTCCTCTCTATACACGTGGGGCTGCAGTATCATGCTAACAGGCAAATCTGGGGGGAGTAGCAAAATACATATCTTTAAAAGCATATATATATCTACATGTTATCTGGGTAAACATTAGTACATCCCATCCTGCCTCAAAAGACATAGTGGAGATAGTGGCTGATGCACAAGCATACCATTAGCCAACCCAGAACCCCCAGGGGGATACCTACTGTCGAACCAAGTCCCGCAGGTTCCCTCTTACCTGCTCCACGCCGCAGGGTATTGCAAAATGCAAGAGGCCCAGCATTCCCCCATCTCCGTGGGTATTGTCTTGGACCTTCAGGGACCGGGGTCCTGTGTTAAGGAACCCACACCCCTGGACCTATATAGCATCCTGGCATCAGTAGCGTTTAGTTCTTGGAAGAGACTAAGGCACTGGAGCCCAGAATCCAGCCCTCCAAGGAGAGGCATTATAGGCAAAAACCCCACTCCAGCAGGGCCCGGGTACCATACACCTTGGCTTTGAAGCACTTCGGACGGATCCGGCTAGCTATCCTGGGTCCCGAGACCTCCGAGGGACAGCTAGACGTGACCAACACCTAAGACACTGGCGAAAAAACTGAAGCACTCCCAGTGGGAGTTATATAGGGAGGAAACTTCCTGTGAAATTGATTACACCAGTGTCCACACCTGAAGGTACCCATATATAACCCAAGTGTAATGGCTATGCGCTCTGTGTCCCGTGATGTACGATAAAGAAATATATATAATGTTTGGGGGTTTTAAGTAATTTTATAGCAAAAAAAAATGTTTTAGTCTCGTAAACACCGAATCTCAAAAACAGGCCCGGGGCTAAAGTGGTTAAGCAAATGGAAGAAATGGAGTTTGCCAGGGCAGGACAAGTAATTATTGTTTGCTTACATGTTCTTTTTAATAGTAATAGAGTGTCACTTTCATTGTGTAATAAACATGCAATGTAATACATTTACCTTTAAAAGTCTGCAAAAGCCTGGAGTATACTGAATAGTTTCAATGTTCTGTTGAAAGCTAACCCATTCCTTTCTGTTCTTCCCTATTGACCAATAAGGCCCACCTATAGTTGTGTAATGTGGGAAAAGAATGGTCAGTCTTTGACACTGTGCACAAAGCGCCTTGAGGTGATTAAGTTTGCATTTGTTGCGCTATACAAGTTACTCACTCACACTATCAGAAAGTGCAGAGACTTTACATATTGACATTTGCAGGAGAGCTCCTGTAGACTATGGCCCGGATTCACATACATCGGCGCATATATATGCCGCTGTAGCGTATGTCTTTTGGGGGAAGGGAAGGGAAGGGAAGGGAAGGGAAGGGAAGGGAAGGGAAGGGAAGGGAAGGGAAGGGAAGGGAAGGGAAGGGAAGGGAAGGGAAGGGAAGGGAAGGGAAGGGAAGGGAAGGGAAGGGAAGGGAAGGGAAGGGAAGGGAAGGGAAGGGAAGGGAAGGGATTCACAAAGCAAATGCTCCCACGAGCGTCACACAAGTACTTAAAACGAACTGTGCATGTGTCGTACCTTGGACGCATCCCAGTGCGCATACTCACAATCAAGTCGAAACAACTGCCTAAGATACGTCGAATCACTGCCTACGACGTGAACGTAACCTACGCCCAGCCCTTTTCACGTACAACGTAAACTACGTAAAATTAGATGGCATTCGTTCCCTGGTCCATACCTTTGCATGAGTTGGGCCTCCTATATGGGGAATGACTTTGCGCCGGACGTATGACTTACACAAACCGCGTATATTATGCGCCGGGCGCAAGTACGTTTGTGAATCGCCATATTTGCCTCATTTGCATATTTGCATCGAAAATCAATGTAAGTGCCACATGCATCCAGCGTAAATATGCGCCAACTATACGCCGGCGTAGGAAAGTTGCGTTGGGCGGCTGAAGCCTATTTTTCGACGTATCTTGCTTTGTGGGTCGGCGCATAGATACGATGGCGCACATTTGTACTTACGTCAGCGTATCTGGAGATACGTTGGCGTAAGTGCTTTGTGAATTTGGGCCTATGTGAATACCGCCATGTGCCTGTACTTGATCCATGTGCCTGTACTTGATCCATGTGCCTGTACTTGATCCATGTGCTAAATTTACAGGGTCATTTATATGAAAACTTTACTTTATAGCCAAGTACATAAGTATTGAAAACTGATCTTTAGATGAAATACATATAAATGAACTGTTTCACCTGCCAAAGGATTTATATTTCTCTCTATCTAGTCCTGATATTTACACAGCTTTGTGACACAGCACAACCCTCATATCAGAGGGAAGGTCACCTGATTTTTCAATGTAGTAGTTCACTAAGGCCACGTACACACAATCGGTTAAACCGATGAGAATGGTCTGATGGACTGTTTTCATTGGTCCAAACCGATCGTGTGTGGGCGCCATCGGTTATTTATCTGGTTAAAAAAAAGCAAACTTGCAAACTTGCAAATACCTAACCGATAGCAAAAAAACGATCGTTTGTAGGCACAACCATCGATTCAAAACCCGCGCATTCTCAGAATCAAGTCGACGCATGCTTGGAAGCATTGAACTTCATTTTTTGCTGCGTTCTGACACAACCGTTTTTTTAACCGATGGTCTGTAGGCACGACTGACCATCAGTCAGCTTCATCGGTTAACTGATGAAAACGGTCCATCAGACCGTTCTCATCGGATGGACTGATCGTGTTTACAGGGCTTAACACGTACAGGTCTTGTTTTGGCTAATACCGCTACAAAATCTACACATTCTAAATTGATGTGGCACAGTGAATACTATAATGCAATACACAAAATGTATACCCAGCCACTGATTTCTTGTAGACAACATGTTGTTTTATTGAGTTATTCTGAATAAAAGCAGCACATTTACACTTTCTGACCACAGCAGGCCATCCTGCTATGAATATGACTGACTGTTGTCAAAACACATAAGCGTGTTGCTTTTATTGAAAGTGACTTAATACAATTAGATATTTGCTACAAGAGATCAGAGTTGCAGGGTGTAAAGCTGATTTGCATCTTGAAGGAGGTTTATTTCTGAAAAAGTTGGCAGTGATATTTTTGTGAATATACTGTAATGTATCTTATTTTTTTCTTTTGGGTCCACAAGATATGTGAAAAATACTGCAATGGTAGCAAAGGGTAGCAACTCTTTTACTTTACTTTCATCACTGTTCATTTTTTATACAGATGTGAGAAATTGGCTCATGTGAAGATAAAGAAAAAGTGAAAAATGCCTAATTTTATGAACACATAGAAACTGGAACTCATTGCATTACCATCCCCTCGGATACCAAAAGGCTTTCAGATAAGAGCTCCCTTCAGATGTCAGAACTAAATACATCTAAATCCCTTGATGGCCAGCCATCATCTACAAAGCATTTGAGAATGCCACTAGTAGCCTCTTGTCCTAAAAATAGAGGAAAAGCCATGGCTTCAGATGGCAGCCATGTGATAACTTTTTTTTTTATTACAACAGGAAGAGTTGGGCTGCAGATATTATGTTTTTCTGTGTAATTTGATTTGATAACCTACAACCTTTCACTTGGTACTCTGGAGAATTTCTCTCACTTCCAAAGAGACAGTTTATATATATATAGAGAGAGTACAAGTCTACACAGGGAATACACAGTTTAAAGAAATTACCAAATAATCTAAACAGGAAAATTGAATGAGAACATAATCATATCTCCTAAAGACCAGATGCGCCTGTACGGAAAGGTTGTGAGGTCAAAGCACCATGTAAAACAATGAAAAGTCAGCAGTTCGGCAAAAATAAAAAAGTGCATCATCTTAAAGCCTGTCACTGAAAAACAAAATTTTACAACAAGAAGCCTGCAAAAGAGTACTTTTAATACTTAACTTTTCATGGGGTAGGGGGTAGAAACTTTGCGCACTTCAAGAGCTATGGCCTTTGATGGAATGTTCACATTTGACACACTTCTTGGAATATCAGATCTCTGCTGTGCACTGGGTTTCCTCCAAGCGGCCCCTGCGTTCTACTGTCACAAAGAGCTGGCAGATGGAACCATTAGTGCCAGATGCCCAGATGCTGAAGATAATTCTGGAGGCTGTAGCTCCTAAAGACAGTTTGGGCTTACTTTCCACCAGAGCGATAAGTATTGAGAGTATTCTTTTGCAGAATGCTTGCTGTTGAAATTTGCTTCCAGCTACTAAGTCAATTTAAATAACTTTGCTGTTAGAACATTAACCATTTTTATATATCCGGGGACACTAGCAACTTTACAGAGATAATCTTTTAGCAGACAGAGGCTTGTGTAAAGCTTTATTTACATTCAACCGGTCTGCAGTTAGCCCTGATCTACAGTCTGCATTTTACATGCCTCATAGAACATGCTTCAGACCAGAACTGGGAAAAAGTATATAAACAATGATCCTTTTAAATGTGTATTCTGCTTTTTACGATAGGGATGGGGGATCTGGAGTTAAGGGGCAAGACCTAGCTAAATGTGTGCATGGGCTGCCTTCTAACAACAGTTTGATCTATTTCTGCAGTAATTACATGAGAGAAGTGCACTATTGAACAAAGACGCAAAAAGACGGACAGATTTTATTTTTCATCTGTTCTTTAATGAATCAAGTTATTAATCAAGGTTTATGTAAGATTCTTATGCCTATTTAATTTTTTTTTTGTTACAGAACAAATGCCAATATAGTGAACTATTACATAATTTACCTATCCAGTGCATTACATGGGTCATACAGAGCTAAATATAGATATGTACATTCTCTCCCAAGATTGTCTTTACCTCTTGAAGGGATTGCGCATTGTCAAAAAAACTATTATTCCTTTCACATTATTGGAAGATGGAAGTCAGCAAAGCTTTAACTCATTCACTAAGCTAAGAGGAAACTCCCCTTGCAAATTTCTTTGGAAAGTGAACAGCCACTTGCCCTTAGTAAATTCACCATATTGGCTCTTAAAAGTACAGTGCTGTGAAAAAATATTTTCCCCCCTCCTTATTTTGTTTGCATATGTGTCACTAGGAATGAGCTTCGCATTCGATGCGAACACATGTTCGCATCGAACATCGGCTGTTCGATCGTTCGTCTAAAACGAACAAATCGGGTCGTTCGTGCCAAATTCGAATGACGCGCAACGGCCCATAAATCACTGCAGCGTTGCGCGCTGATGATTGGCCAAGCATGCACCATGACCCCGCATGCTTGGCCAATCACAGCGCCCAAAAAACGAAGAGACCTAATTGGCCAAAGCCTGGGTGCTTTGGCCAATTAGGGCTCAGGGCTTTAGCACACGCCCCACACTATAAAAGGCCGCCTCCCGGGCGGCCTCGTGTAGTGTGTTCCGGCTTTCTTTGAGAGAAGTCAGACAGACAGACAGAGAGAGAGAGAGATAGATAGAGACACAGGGGTAGATTCATATAGAGATACGACGGGGTATCTACTGATACCCCGTCGTATCTGTGAGATCCGACGCTCGGATTTATGCGGCTGATTCTTCGAATCAGGTTCCGCATAGATCTCCCTTAGAGCCGACAGGTGTAAGTGAGTTACACTGTCGGATCTTAGGCTGCAATCTCCCGCCGTCTGCTAGGTGGCGCTTCAGTTATTATACGCGACGAATATGCAAATGAGGAGAACCGCCGATTCAGAATCGAATGCCCGGCTGTCGTTTTTTTTTTACGTCGATTGCGTTCGGCTTTTTCCGGCGGATCGTTACCCCTGCTATATGCGGGGTAAGTGCGGCGGATCCTATGTTAAGTATGGCCGTCGTTCCCGCGTCGAGTTTTGAATTTTTTACGTCGTTTACGTAAGTCGTTCGGGAATACGGCCATACGTTAATAGCGTTAACGCCGAAAACAATGACTTCCTTGCGACGTCATTTAAAGCAATGCACGCTGGGAAATTTAGCCGGCGGCGCATGCGCAGTATGATCGGCACGGGGACGCGCGTGATTTAAATAGTAAACTCCCCCTAACCGCGGAATTTGCATTCCGCCGGGGGATTTACGATCCGCCAGGGCTACTTACGAGGCAAGTGCTTTCTGAATACAGCACTTGCCTCAAAAACTGGCGCAGGCGGATCGTAAAAAAAGATAGATCACACGGATCAAAAGATCCGCTGATCTATGTGAATCTAGCCCACAGTGTCTTTTCAGATAGATAGATAGATAGATAGATAGATAGATCGATCAGGGAGGCTACTAGTTAGTATAGTTAAATGTACAGTTTGTAGAGGATATATTGACATCCCTAGGAGTTGTCAATATATTTATAAACTGTATAGCTTAGCTAGTTCTGCTATTAGTATCTGTCAGGGAGGAGATTGTGCTTGATGCTCTAACGTGTTAGCGTACACGTGTTAGTTAATTGCACATAGACGCATTAACTGTTACTGCACGTGTGCTATTTATTTGCACAGAAAGGCAGTTGCTGTTAATGCAAGTGGGCTATTGAATTGCACAGAAACGCAGTCGCTCTGACTGTGCGTGTGCTGTTTAATACCACCTGAGCGCATTTGGGGTCACCGCACGTGTGCTGTTACATACCACCTGAGCGCATTTGGGGTCACCGCACGTGTGCTGTTACATACCACCGGAGTGCATTTGGGGTCACCGCATGTGTGCTGGTATATACCACCTGAGCACAGATAGTGCCACTGTACGTGTGCTGGTATATACCACCTGAGCACAGATAGTGCCACTGTACGTGTGCTGGTATATACCACCTGAGCACAGATAGTGCCACTGTACGTGTGCTGGTATATACCACCTGAGCACAGATAGTGCCACTGTACGTGTGCTGGTATATACCACCTGAGCACAGATAGTGCCACTGTACGTGTGCTCCTATATACCACCTGAGCACAGATAGTGCCACTGTACGTGTGCTGCTATATACCACCTGAGCACAGATAGTGCCACTGTACGTGTGCTGCTATATACCACCTGAGCACAGATAGTGCCACTGTACGTGTGCTGGTATATACCACCTGAGCACAGATAGTGCCACTGTACGTGTGCTGGTATATACCACCTGAGCGCAGTTAGTGCCACTGTACGTGTGCTGCTATAAACCACCTGAGCACAGATAGTGCCACTGTACGTGTGCTCCTATATACCACCTGAGCACAGATAGTGCCACTGTACGTGTGCTCCTATATACCACCTGAGCACAGATAGTGCCACTGTATGTGTGCTCCTATATACCACCTGAGCACAGATAGTGCCACTGTACGTGTGCTGGTATATACCATCTGAGCACAGATAGTGCCACTGTACGTGTGCTCCTATATACCACCTGAGCACAGATAGTGCCACTGTACGTGTGCTGATATATACCACCTGAGCACAGATAGTGCCACTGTACGTGTGCTCCTATATACCACCCAAGCACAGATAGTGCCACTGTACGTGTGCTGCTATATACCACCTGAGCACAGATAGTGCCACTGTACGTGTGCTGGTATATACCACCTGAGCACAGATAGTGCCACTGTACGTGTGCTGCTATATACCACCTGAGCACAGATAGTGCCACTGTACGTGTGCTCCTATATACCACCTGAGCACAGATAGTGCCACTGTACGTGTGCTGGTATATACCACCTGAGCGCAGTTAGTGCCACTGTACGTGTGCTGCTATATACCACCAGAGCACAGATAGTACCACTGTACGTGTGCTCCTATATACCACCTGAGCACAGATAGTGCCACTGTATGTGTGCTCCTGTATACCACCTGAGCACAGATCGTGCCACTGTACGTGTGCTGGTATATATACCACCTGAGCACAGATAGTGCCACTGTACGTGTGCTGCTATATACCACCTGAGCACAGATAGTGCCACTGTACGTGTGCTGGTATATACCACCTGAGCACAGATAGTGCCACTGTACGTGTGCTGCTATATACCACCTGAGCACAGATAGTGCCACTGTACGTGTGCTCCTATATACCACCTGAGCACAGATGGTGCCACTGTACGTGTGCTGGTATATACCACCTGAGCGCAGTTAGTGCCACTGTACGTGTGCTGCTATATACCACCTGAGCACAGATAGTGCCACTGTACGTGTGCTCCTATATACCACCTGAGCACAGATAGTGCCACTGTACGTGTGCTCCTATATACCACCTGAGCACAGATAGTGCCACTGTACGTGTGCTCCTATATACCACCTGAGCACAGATAGTGCCACTGTACGTGTGCTCCTATATACCACCTGAGCACAGATAGTGCCACTGTACGTGTGTGCTGGTATATACCACCTGAGCACAGATAGTGCCACTGTACGTGTGCTGGTATATACCACCTGACCGCAGTTAGTGCCACTGTACGTGTGCGGCTATATACCACCTGAGCACAGATAGTGCCACTGTACGTGTGCTCCTATATACCACCTGAGCACAGATAGTGCCACTGTACGTGTGCTGCTATATACCACCTGAGCACAGATAGTGCCACTGTACGTGTGCTCCTATATACCACCTGAGCACAGATAGTGCCACTGTACGTGTGCTCCTATATACCCCCTGAGCACAGATAGTGCCACTGTACGTGTGCTCCTATATACCACCTGAGCACAGATAGGGCCACTGTACATGTGTGCTGGTATATACCACCTGAGCACAGATAGTGCCACTGTACGTGTGCTGGTATATACCACCTGACCGCAGTTAGTGCCACTGTACGTGTGCTGCTATATACCACCTGAGCACAGATAGTGCCACTGTACGTGTGCTCCTATATACCACCTGAGCACAGATAGTGCCACTGTAAGTGTGCTGGTATATACCACCTGAGCACAGATAGTGCCACTGTACGTGTGTTCCTATATACCACCTGAGCACAGATAGTGCCACTGTACGTGTGCTCCTATATACCACCTGAGCACAGATAGTGCCACTGTACGTGTGCTCCTATATACCACCTGAGCACAGATAGTTCCACTGTACGTGTGCTGGTATATACCACCTGAGCGCAGTTAGTGCCACAGTACGTGTGCTACTATATACCACCTGAGCACAGATAGTGCCACTGTACGTGTGCTCCTATATACCACCTGAGCACAGATAGTGCCACTGTACGTGTGCTCCTATATACCACCTGAGCACAGATAGTGCCACTGTACGTGTGCTGGTATATACCACCTGAGCACAGATAGTGCCACTGTACGTGTGCTGGTATATACCACCTGACCGCAGTTAGTTCCACTGTACGTGTGCTGCTATATACCACCTGAGCACAGATAGTGCCACTGTACGTGTGCTCCTATATACCACCTGAGCACAGATAGTGCCACTGTACGTGTGCTTCTATATACCACCTGAGCACAGATAGTGCCACTGTACGTGTGCTGGTATATACCACCTGAGCACAGATAGTGCCACTGTACGTGTGCTCCTTTATACCACCTGAGCACAGATAGTGCCACTGTACGTGTGTGCTGGTATATACCACATGAGCGCAGTTAGTGCCACTGTACGTGTGCTGCTATATACCACCTGAGCACAGATAGTGCCACTGTACGTGTGCTCCTATATACCACCTGAGCACAGATAGTGCCACTGTACGTGTGCTGCTATATACCACCTGAGCACAGATAGTGCCACTGTACGTGTGCTCCTATATACCACCTGAGCACAGATAGTGCCACTGTACGTGTGCTGGTATATACCACCTGAGCGCAGTTAGTGCCACTGTACGTGTGCTGCTATATACCACCTGAGCGCAGTTAGTGCCACTGTACGTGTGCTGCTATATACCACCTGAGCACAGATAGTGCCACTGTACGTGTGTGCTGGTATATACCACATGAGCGCAGTTAGTGCCACTGTACGTGTGCTGCTATATACCACCTGAGCACAGATAGTGCCACTGTACGTGTGCTCCTATATACCACCTGAGCACAGATAGTGCCACTGTACGTGTGCTGCTATATACCACCTGAGCACAGATAGTGCCACTGTACGTGTGCTCCTATATACCACCTGAGCACAGATAGTGCCACTGTACGTGTGCTCCTATATACCACCTGAGCACAGATAGTGCCACTGTACGTGCTGGTATATACCATCTGAGCACAGATAGTGCCACTGTACGTGTGCTCCTATATACCACCTGAGCACAGATAGTGCCACTGTACGTGTGCTCCTATATACCACCTGAGCACAGATAGTGCCACTGTACGTGCTGGTATATACCACCTGAGCACAGATAGTGCCACTGTACGTGTGCTGGTATATACCACCTGAGCACAGATAGTGCCACTGTACGTGTGCTGGTATATACCACCTGAGCACAGATAGTGCCACTGTACGTGTGCTGGTATATACCACCTGAGCACAGATAGTGCCACTGTACGTGTGCTGCTATATACCACCTGAGCACAGATAGTGCCACTGTACGTGTGCTGGTATATACCACCTGAGCGCAGATAGTGCCACTGTACGTGTGCTGGTATATACCACCTGAGCGCAGTTAGTGCCACTGTACGTGTGCTGCTATATACCACCTGAGCACAGATAGTGCCACTGTACGTGTGCTCCTATATACCACCTGAGCACAGATAGTGCCACTGTACGTGTGCTGCTATATACCACCTGAGCACAGATAGTGCCACTGTACGTGTGCTGCTATATACCACCTGAGCACAGATAGTGCCACTGTACGTGTGCTGGTATATACCACCTGAGCACAGATAGTGCCACTGTACGTGTGCTGGTATATACCACCTGAGCGCAGTTAGTGCCACTGTACGTGTGCTGCTATATACCACCTGAGCGCAGTTAGTGCCACTGTACGTGTGCTGCTATATACCACATGAGCGCAGGTAGTGACACTGTACGTGTGCTGTTATATATCACCTGAGCGCATTTGGTGTCACTCCGCTTGTGCTGTTACATACCACCTGAGCACTTCAATATGTCTGAAAGGAGAACAAAGAGAGGCAGAGAGTCACGAGGGCAAGCAGGCTCTGCATGTAGAGGTAACGCTGGTAGTGGATGTGGTGCATTCTCTTCAGCCCGTGGCCGCTCGTCCTTCTTTTCGGGAGCTGGCCGTGTTGAACCACAACATGCAGAGGAATTAGTAGAGTGGATGACTAAGCCGTCCTCATCCTCTTCATCCTCTCACACACAGACAGATCAAAGTTTATCTGGCAAAGCAGCTGCCAAGGCGTCCTCTTCCCTTTGCACAATGGCTTCACACAATACTTCCCTAGTACCACCATGTCCTCCTGAGGAGTCCCCCGAACTGTTTCAACACAGTGTGGGGTACATGCTGCAGGAAGATGCGCAGCGTTTTGAAGACTCCGATGACGGAACACTGATAGAGGAATGCATTGATGTGAGCCCGGGGAGAGGGGGTGGCCGAGAGGGACAGCAATTTGTCAGTGATGATGTTCCCCCAGCTGGAGCATACTGCCAGGTTGTTGACAGTGATGAGGAGGGAGGGGATGATGAGGTCACTGACTCTACCTGGGTGCCTGATAGGAGAGAGGAGGAGGAGGAGGAGGAGGAGGAGGAGGAGGAGGAAGAGGACGAGGCACAGGCACATCCCCAAAGAGGCAGGATGCCCTCCAGGGGTCAGCTTAAGGTCACACCCACTGCATTACAGCGCACATCTACGGCGCTTGTGCATGGTGCTGCTGTGTCTGACCGGTACAGCAAAAATTCTTTGGTGTGGGCCTTTTTTGAAACATGTCCACAAGATCGTACCTTTGCTATCTGCAACTTATGTCGCAAGCGTATCTCGCGTGGCCAAAACATCAACCGCCTGGGTACCACATGCTTGTCCAGACATATGTCGACCTGCCATGCAGCTCGTTGGCAAGCACACCAGAAAGACCCACACCAAAGACAACAGCATACCCCCCCTTGCCCTTCTGGGACCTCCAACCCCAGTAGACCCCCAGTCCTCTCTGAAGCCTGCAGTGAAGGTGTAGAAATAGGTGTGTCACAAGCTAGTAGTAGCGGTCAATCTACTGATAGTACCAGGCAAATTTCCCTGCCCCAGCTGCTGCAGCGCCGAAAGAAGTACAATCCCAGCCATCCACATGCCCAGCAGTTGAATGCTAGCTTAGCGAAATTGCTAGCACTTCAACTGCTACCTTTTCAGTTGGTAGATTCTGCCCCCTTCCGTAAGTTTGTGCAATGTGCAGTACCTCAGTGGCAAGTACCAAAACGCCACTTTTTCTCACGGAAGGCTATTCCGGCTCTCTACTGGCATGTGGAAGGCAATGTCCATGCCTCGCTGGACAGGGCAGTCAGTGGTAAGGTGCATCTTACCGCCGACTCATGGTCCAGCAGGCATGGACAGGGACGTTACCTGTCTTTTACGGCGCATTGGGTGACTCTGCTGGCAGCTGGGAAGGACGCAGGACAAGGTCCAGTAGTTTTGGAGGTTGTTCCGCCACCACGCCTCCAAAGCACTACTACTGTTTGTGACACACCTCTCTCCTCCACCCCCTCCTCTTCTTCCTCTGTGGCCTCTTCCTGTGGTGACGTTTTCTCCGAACCAGCCGTGCTCTGTAGGCGTACGAGGGGCTACGCAGGAATGCAGGCCAGGAGATGCCATGCGGTGCTAGAGCTGGTGTGCTTGGGAGACAGGAGCCACACTGGGGAAAAGGTTTTGTCAGCTCTGCAGGGTCAGGCTGAGAGGTGGTTGACGCCACGCCAGCTGAAGCCTGGAATGGTGGTCAGCGATAATGGCACCAACCTCCTCTCTGCCCTGCGACAGGGAAAACTCACCCACGTGCCCTGTTTTGCGCATGTCCTCAATTTGGTGGTGCAGCGGTTTTTGGGCAGGTACCCGGGATTGCAGGATGTCCTGAAGCAGGCCAGGAAATTCTGTGTGCATTTCCGGAAGTCATATAATGCCACTGCTCGGCTGACTGACCTCCAAAGGGAATACAAACTGCCCAAGAACTGCCTAATTTGTGACATGCCCACCAGATGGAACTCAACGTTGGCCATGCTGCAGCGGCTGCACACACAGCAACGGGCCATCAATGAGTACCTGTGCCAATATGGCAGCAGAACTGGGTCAGGGGAGCTAGGTTTTTTTTCCCCACGCCAGTGGGCCTTGATCAGGGATGCATGCACTGTCCTGTCACCATTTAAGGGGGCCACGAGGATGGTGAGCAGTGACAGTGCATGCATCAGTGAGACTGTCCCTCTTATTCACATGTTGGAGCACACGCTACGTGGAATAATGGACAGGGCCCTTGAGGAAGAACAGAGGGAGGAAGAGGAGGACTTCCTTACCTCTCAAGGCCCCCTTTACCCAGACAGTGGTCCTGCTTGCCCACCTAGCACACAGGAAGAGGATGAGGAGGAGGATTGTATCAGCAGCATGGAGGTGGAGCCTAGCACTCAGCAGCAGCAGTCTTCAAATGATCATTTACAGTCCCAAGGAGCACGTGGAGTTTTACGTGGCTGGGATGAGGTGCCTGTGGATCCTGTCGTCCTCAGTGACCCAGAGGACTGTGGCCCGAATGCCTCAGCAAACCTACGCTGCATGGCCTCCCTGATTCTGCAAAGCCTGCGTAAGGATCCTTGTGTACGTGCTATTAAGGAGAGGGATCATTACTGGCTGGCGACTCTCCTTGATCCACATTACAAGAGTAAGGTTGCGGACCTTATGTTGCCATCGCAGAGGGAGCAGAAGATGAAACTTCTGCGGGAGGCCTTGCAGAAGGGTCTGTGCAATGCGTTCCCAGAACCGGGGGGATTACCAAAACCTGGCTCTGGACAACATCTTGCTGAGGCTTCGGTGAGTCACAGAAGGGGCGGTGGAGAAGGTGGTCATCTGACCGATGCGTTTAGGCAGTTTTTTAGTCCGCAGCCCCAAGGTCTGACCGGTTCCAGCAACCATCGCCAGCATCTGCTTTACATGGTCCGGGAATACCTAGGGGCAAGATCCGACTTGGACACCTTCCCCACCGAAAATCCTCTGGCTTACTGGGTCTTGAGGATAGATCACTGGCCAGAGCTTGCCCAGTACGCAATTGAGCTACTGGCTTGCCCTGCATCCAGTGTTCTTTCAGAACGGACATTCAGTGCTGCTGGAGGCTTTGTCACTGATCACAGGGTGCGCCTCTCCACCAGCTCTGTTGATCGACTGACCTTCATCAAAATGAATCAGGCTTGGATCAACACCAGCTACCAAGCACCTGATGCTGATATTAATGAATAATATATTTTTTGTTGAAATGTCGGATCCCTTTTAGACTGCTGATGCTGAGTGACTGTCCTCTTATGCTGCTGATGGAATATCCTTCTCCTCCTCACTTTTCTTGCTGATAGCTAGTAAGAAATGTTGTGTTTCTGGGCTCCGCCACCAGTGCCTAAGGCACAATTTTTCAGCCCCTGTTTAACAGGGGCGCCTAATAACAATTTTTGTTGCAATACTTTGCACGTGGCTCCTTGTTGCGCTCCAATTGGAGTTATTGGGAGGGGTTACAAGTGTTGTGTTGTGCCCAAGGCACAATTTTCCAGCCCCTGTTTAACAGGGGCGCCTAATAACAATTTTTGATGCAAAAATGTGCACGTGGCTCCTTGTTGCGCTCCAATTGGAGTTATTGGGAGGGGTTGCAAGTGTTGTGTTGTGCCCAAGGCACAATTTTTCAGCCCCTGTTTAACAGGGGCGCCTAATAACAATTTTTGATGCAATACTTTGCACGTGGCTCCTTGTTGCGCTCCAATTACAGTATGTTTGAGGGGTGCCCTTTTTTCTAAAAATTTTCTTTCACACACCAATAATGGCCCCCCACCACCGCTAAAATATTCGACATAATGTTGCCACACAGAACTGTTCGGCTCATCCCTATTTGTCACCCTTAAATGATTCAGATCATGAACCAAATGTTTAATATTACACAAAGATAACTCAAGTAAATACAAAATGCAGTTTAACCAGCGTACCAAAATTACTCCGAGAGGTCATAAAAGAATCCAGGACAACATCTAAAAGAACTGCAGGCCTCACTTGCCTGAATTAAGGTCAGTGTTCATAAATAAACAATTCAAAAAAAAGAAAGAAACTGGGCAAAAAATGGTATCCAAGGTAAAGTTTCAAGGCAAAAGCCACTGCTGACCAAAAAACCCCATATTGATTATCCCCAAGACTTTTGGGCGAATAATCTGTCAAATGATGATAAAAGTTTAACTTTTTGGAAGGTGTGCATCCCGTTACATCTGTCGTAAAACTAATGCCAGCCATACACGGTTCGAATTTCAAAATAATTTTCGTACGAAATCTACAGACGATTTTCACGTGGCAATCAAATTTGAGGAATCGGACATGGACATTTTTTTTTTAAATTAACGATTTTCTAATCAATGATGGCAGAATTGTGTGAGAAATGTAATAGAAAAAACAAAACTCACAGAAAGAAAAGAATATTCCTGGCCACGAAAATTATTTTCTGTAGCAACATGAGGTGAATTTGAAGGCTTGGTTGGCCGGATTTTGAAAATCAATGGTGGCGTCATCAGATCAAAAACAAACTTTCTGATTTTGAAAAGAAAATTAGTTCGAAATGCTACGTGAAAACACAGTCAAACATGGTAGTGGCAGTGTTATGGTCTGGGGCTGCTTTGCAATAATTTATGGAACCATGAATTCTGCGCTCTACTAGAAAATCCTGAAAGAGAATGTCCGGCTATCAGTTGATGACCTCAAGTTCGGGCGCAGCAGCAGGACAATGACCCAAAACACACCAGCAAATCCACCTCTGAATGACTAAAAAAAATAAAAAAATTAAGGGTTTGAAGTGGCTTAGTCAAAGTCTGGACTTAAATCTGATTGAGATGCAGTGGCATGTTTTTAAACAGGCTGCTCATGCTCGAAAACCCTCCAGTGTGGATGAATTCAAACAATTCTGTGAGGAAGAGTGGGCCAACATTCCTTCACAGCAATGTGAAAGACTCATTGCCAGTTATCTCAAAAGCTTGATTGCAGTTGTTTCCACCAAGTGTGCACAACCAGATATTAGACTTCGAGGGCAATTACTTTTTCACATATGGTCAGGCAGGTTTGCAGTTTTTTTTTTTTACCTTAATAAATCAAATCATCATGTAAAAACTGCATTTTGCATTGACTCAGGTTATAGTTGTGTAATATTAACATGTGTTTGATTTAAGTACAACAAATATGATTTATTTATTTTTAAATCAGGAAGGGTGCAACTACTTTTTCACAGACCTGTATATCATACTACCCAAAATAGGTCGTTCTGTATAAGTATTGATAATATGGTACCTCAATTCTAGACAATCTCAAAGATTGCATATTATTGTAAACCTAAACTACTTGAATACAATAGGCAAGTCTGGCCATTTTCAGACAGCTATTCCTCTTACACTCTATCATATTTATGAATATTTTATACAACATTTCAGCCATGTAGATTATGCATATCTATCTAGACGTCAAGTTACTTCTTTGTATACAACTTGGTACTGCTCTATAAAACTAAAATGGCTTTCTGCATCTCTTCCTTAAAGGATGTACGAAATGCTAATAGTGGCTCTGAGCTTTATGTTCTGGTTATTGGCATTTATGAAAAAGATAGATGCTATGTATTCTTCAGTAACATTATAGAGATGCAAGCTGAAGGTTTAAAGTTAAAACACTCCCAAACCGCTGCCTCACAATGAACATGTCATCCTTATAGAGTTATTCCTACAGCCAGCCCTGTTAAAATGAGACATTTATAAAGGGTAAAGGAATCAGTGAAATGTACAAAAAAAAACTTTGGAGCTCCAGAAACAACAATAAAAGTTTTACATCAACTACTTTCTATTTAAATGTGCTGAACTGTAGTGCAACACATAGATCGATTACGATGTTGAAATTTAAGTTACTTTTTACTTTTTCACAAAAGCTCACTCTTAGATGCTGTAAAGCTGCCATTGTCAATGGTTATAACGGAATATCTGTGGATAATCACTGAGCTCCTTACAGTGCCTTTTTATAAAGTGTTTTACTCATTTATTTTCTGACGGCTGAGACTTCTTTGAAGAAAAAATGTGTATAAAATAAACACCGTGCTTAAAAACTAGGAAGTCTAAAATATAAAGTTTATAAGTTTAAAACTTGTAATATACATGTGATAGATATGAATATACACTCAGTGGACACTATTAGGTACACCTGTTCAATTGTTTGGTAACACAAATTCCTAATCAGCCAACCACATGGCAGCAACTCAATGCATTTAGGCATCTTGATGTGGTGAAGACGACTTGCTAAAGTTCAAACTGAGCATCAGAATGGGGTAGAAAGGGGAATTAGGTGACTTTTAATGTGGCATTGTTGTTGGTGCTGGACAAGCTGGTCTGAGTATTTCAAAAACTGCTGATCTACTGGGATTTTCACACACAACCTTCTTTTGGGTTTACAGTGAATGGTCCGAAAAATAGAAAATATTCAGTGAGCAGCAGTTGTGTGGACAAAAATGCCCTGTTGATATCAGAGGTCAGAGGAGAAAAGGCAGACTGGTTTGAGATGATAGAAAGGCAACAGTAACTCAAATTACCACTTGTTGTTGAATACCATTTCTGAACAGACAACACATCAAACCTTAAAGTAGATGGGCTACAGCAGCAGAAGACCACACTAGGTGCCACTCCTATCAGCTAAGAACAGGAAACTAAGGCTACAATTTGCACAGGTTCATCAAAATTGGACAATAAATCAGACCGTTTTCATCAGGCGAACCAATCGTGTGTACAGGGCATAAGAAAACATGAAAAATAGATTACATGGTTATTAAGAAGTGGATGTGTATAGAATATTTTCTGAGAAATTCATTTCACTTTAAATTCAAGTAATTACACTGTTTTCATAAAAAAAAAAGAAAAACTTTACTGATGTTGTAAAGAAAACAGCTCTGCATTCACGTGCGTCTTTTTATCTGCCTGAAGTTCAGCTTTAATCTTAACGCGGCCATACACAGTTCGAATTTTGAAAGAATTTTCTTTCGAAAATCGTATGAAAGAATTTTCGTTCATATTTCGCACCGTTAGTGGGCTGCAGCAACAGCCAATTTTCATGCGGCAAACAAATTTGAGAAATCTGACATGTTGAAAAAGTTTGTCCGATAGAGCGTACACATATACACAGATTTTTTGGAAAATGCTCATTTTGAAGTTTATTGGCAAAAAGTCTGACCGTGTGTACAGGGCTTAAGATAAAGTATATCTTAATATGGATTAGCCGCGTGTTGCTATTTATTTATGAAAGTACAAAATTATGAATCCATTAAATAACAATTATTATCTAACAAAATTACGAATTTTGAATCAACGAAAATAAATTAGACAGAATTACGAATCATTAAGTATCAGGGTCCGAATAGGAAAACTTGCGTCTTAAGAAATACGAACAGGTCCAAGAAGAAAACTTGAGTCTTACGAAACTTTACGAATCTACGGAACGAGACGAAACGGAACAAAAAAATAAGATTTTTTTTTGTTGTGCACATGTCTAGTAAGTGTAGACCATCATGTACCTCTGAACAGCATGGTAGAGACCGGTCCTCTAATATCTCATTACCCTGCCCATGTCCCTTCTCCCTCCCCCCTCCCCTTTTTTTAATTATTTATTTTTCTTTCCCTCACCCTTTACTGCTGGCTTGTCTTTTAACCTCTATGTTCAAAAAACGTGTCACACCGCGTACACACGTTTTTAATGTCCTAGAAAAAAAACAATGTTTTTCTTGATGTGATTCTTGTCAATCCTGCCTTGCATACACACGATCATGAAAAAAAAAAATGCTTGAGCAAAGCGTAGTGACGTACAACACATATAACAGCACTATAAAGGGGAAGTTCCATTCATATTGCGCCACCCTTTGGGCTGCTTTAGCTGATTTTGTGTTAGTAAAAGTTTGGTGAGAGACGATTCTCGCTTTTCAGTCTTCGTGCTTTTCAGTCTGTTACAGCGTAAGGAATGTGCTATCTCCATTACAAACGCTAGTTTTACCAGAATGAGTGCTCCCGTCTCATAACTTGCTTCTGAGCATGCACATTTTTTTTCCTGTCGTTAAAGCATACATACAACCATTTTTCACGACAACAACATGAAAAACGATGAGAAAAATTAGAGCATGTACTAATTTTTTAATGTCCATTTTTCACATTGAGTAAAATGCTCTGGAGACTACACACATTTTTAATGACCATTTAAAAAAATGTAATTTTTCACGTCATGAAAAACGGTCGTGTGTACGCAGCATGAGAGTTTAAGTCTATGACTTTATAGTAAGGATGTCTTGCAGTGGCAATGCAAAGGGCCATATGGTATGAGACTGACAGAAGATCGTGTTGGGGACACATCATTTTTTTTTTTGTCAGTCCTATTATACTTTTATGTTATATGATGGTTATGCATTTCTAATGCTATGAAGGATATTCTTCGTTGACCGTAACATGTGATTTGCCAAGGTGAAAGATAAATGAGAAAAAGGTTCCAAGGGCTCCACATATTGGAGTGAAACTATTATAGAAATGTAACTGACTTCTTGGGATGGTATGCCCAGGATCGGAACATGAGCCAGTTGTAGCACTTCAAAACATACCCACTTGGATCTTATGTCTACTCTTTATTTCAGCTGTTAAATCATTATAATTGGATGCATTACCGTAAGTGAAAATTTTAGATACAAATAGCACCTAGTAGGGTGATATGTTTTAACTGAAAATCTATGGTAAGATTTCCCATTTTTATAGTTCCAAACAATAAAGACAGGCTGCATGACAACATGAATTATGCTGTGAACAATATGGAACACATGGAAAGTGCGAGTTGTTCCTTTAGACATTGCAGTATAAAAGCAAAAACACAGCTTTGCTACGTGAACAGTATTATATTAATATATTCAAAGAGCTGAGTGCAAATCAGATATCCACTGAAAAGCATGTGCCTTTGTGACATTGCCACAGGCCTCCATTACTATGGCCTTGGGTTGTTTGTGGTTGAATTATTTTCCCATTGTGCACCGTTTCCATGCAAACACACATTAATAATGCAAGTATCTTCTTTATAGATGCAGTTTTAGTCTTAATTATACAAGAATGTGCATATTTAAAGAGCTTTACATAATTTAATCTGTAACTAAAATGGTATTACCATGCTTTAATTAAGACATTATACACTAATTTTCCTCGGATGCTCACAATCATAATTACTGCATGCGTGGGTGAACCCTTGAATTACTACTAATCGAATTTGGTATGTGAACTCATATCCCCAAGGGCACACGCATTTAAATGATGAAAGACAACTTTAAGATTAACGATCATATGCATGTCACGGTCGCATGCAGTATTGTAAAGTGAATGACCAGACTTATTATAAAATATTTACAGGATCTACCGAGCGCTAGCCATCCCATCTATTTCCATTAAAACTTTATGAAAGCATAGTCCACCCATTTCCATATACTCAATTTGAATGAAAGAGTGAAAAGAAAACATATAAGAGTTATCTTGAAAGATATTCATCTGTTTAACGTGTAGATAAAAAAAATATATATTACATATCCAACTACTACTTATTCAAAAACATATTTCCCTTTCAATCAGCTATGATTTTCTAAATGCTGTATGGATGGATGGAAGATAGCTCAAGACATGCGCCACATGCCCAATTTTTAAATAGAAGCTGTACAAATGGAATGGGATTTTTAGGTGCACAAATGATAACACTATTAAAAATGTACAAAATAATTTATGAATTATTTTAATAATTATGGTTTCCTTTTAAAGTTATCCACGACCACGGTTTCTTCAGAAGTTATTGCAGCAAGATAACTACTTACTAAGGACCAGGGCTTTTTTTCTGGGGGAACTTGGTGGAACTCAGTTCCACCACCTTTGGCTCAGACCCTTTGGTGCCCGCTCACCACAATCACTTGTGAACACAGAAGTCTGGTTTCTGTGTTTACAAGTGACTGCTTTGTAACCCCCTAAACTCTGCACACTGTATGTAATGCAATTCTGGTATTAAATGCCCCTTTAAGACCCTTCTACTGTTTGTGAAATCTGAACGAGTCGTGGTTGAGCTCCTGCACCTATTTTTTGAGAACAAAAGCTCTGCATATGACACAGCCTCAATGTTATAGTAGACATGACAAGTTCTCTTTAGTTATACTGTCAGAAAACATTGCACAATATAAATAACTTGTTAGCATGAATGTCTTCTAGTTAAAAAAGTCAAGAAAAGTAATAAGTACTAAAACATTTTACTTTTACAGGTGTTTTGCATTTTTTTTATAACTTGTAAATGCACCTCTACTTTAGCCTGTGTCCATGCAGGTACGCATAGGCATTCAGAAGAGGAGAGTCTACAGGCTGGAAAAAAAACCCATCAAAAGCACGTTTAGACAAGGAGCCAAAGAGCAGAAAAAAATAACTCTAGACATGTCTAGCATTTGAACATCAATGCATTCCAATTGTTAGAATAAATTTATATTCTGGCCCATGAAATGCATTAAGGCTCAAATGACAGACACACCTAAATGCATTTTTTTTATATTTTTTTTGTATTTAAAAACTACTAGTTGCCTGGTTGTCTCTGGTTTCAGTACAATAAACACGCTGACCCAGAATAGTCCTTCAGATCAGGAGAGTCAGGCCACGTACACACAACCATTTTCTTTGACAGAATCAGGGCTTTTTTTCTGGGGGAACTTGGTGGAACTCAGTTCCACCACCTTTGGCTCAGACCCTTTGGTGCCCGCTCACCACAATCACTTGTGAACACAGAAGTCTGGTTTCTGTGTTTACAAGTGACTGCTTTGTAACCCCCTGAACTCTGCACACTGTATGTAATGCAATTCTGGTATTTAATGCCCCTTTAAGACCCTTCTACTGTTTGTGAAATCTGAACGGGTCGTGGTTGAGTTCCTGCACCTATTTTCTGAGAAAAAAAGCTCTGCTAAGGACAATAACTTTCATACCAGAAAAATCATCTGTGTCTATTGCAACTTTTGCCCCTTTATGTACACATAATGGATGTGGCTTATGGGTGACCATAGGAGAGACAACTGTCATGGATAAGAATCATATATATATAATTTTTCATCACTGTCGGGCACCATGGGTGAAAGGAAGCCTGGCAGATGATATTAGTTGGCAACTAGAAGTGTACTGTATGCGCTTTGTGTACAGAACATTCTTAACAAGACCAATTTCTTATTGTGCGATTGGTTCACTGCTTCCCCCAATCGTTTTTATCAAACTACTACCCAGGGATTAATTATGTTGTAAAGGTAGGCACATCCTCTCACTTAGAAACCCAGGGAGCAGGATTTTATTGGACTATGTCCATATCCACAGAACAGAAACACAGGAACATAAATACAGTACCTCTCCACTGAAGTTTGATAAAATTCTCAATAGTAGAGTTAATTACTATGGTAGTAAAAGCATGTTCAATTTCAAATTGAATTTTCACTTATCTTTGTGAATGAAATAAAACAAAGTGAAAGTTCATCTTGCAAAAATTACCCAAGGAGAACCCCCCAAAAAAACTAAAGATTTTTGCTCACATATGATTGAACAATTTAAGTCTGTACAACGTTACCTTATTCACTAAGCTAAGTGAAATTTACTTGGCTAAATTAACGAGGTGAAGTTGTGCCAAATATCATCCAATCATGTGCAGGCAAAATATTATTTATTTATTTTTATTCTTGCACATGAATAGATTTTTTTTTGCAACATGCATTTTCTCCTTGCTTCACCTCATTCATTAAAATAAGTGGAAATATTTTTTACAAATTGTATATGCTCTACTGCTTTAGTAAATAAAGCCCATTGCATATTACTGCTCTTGAAAGTATTTGGTTTTCCTCTGTGAAAAAAGGTTGTGAATACACCCAGCAGTAGTTGGTCCCATTCAACTTGACTTGTTCTGCAATGTTGAAAAATGTTTCATAGCTTGTTCAAGCCATTTCCTTAGTACCAATGTGTGTCAGGATGACAAATTACCATAGAATGTGTAGATGTATGTCCAGAACAGGATTTGAGGTGTGAAAATGGTGGAACCACTATTTTCTAATTATATAATCCCATCCTTGGTGTCAGTAGGTCTTTGTAGGTGTTAATCCTTTAATTTGCACAGCTGAAAGTGTGAATTGCTGTCAAATCACCAGGGAAGAGATTTTAAAATGTTAAATGTGGAAGGTCTACCCATGTGATAGTGTATGAGCATGGGGGTGGACTAGAGGATGCCAAGGAATTGCAAAGGGATGCTGTAAGCGCTGAAGTGTGCCTGCTAGCTAGCCTTTCTCTTATGTACATGGAACATAGGGCGCTTCTGTTCAAATGTGGAGAAGTAGTGTAATCCAAGGAGATATAGGGGGTGCTCTACTGACACCTTCTAAAGAGTAGAAGCAACTCCAACTTGCAGGATAATAAGAGGAGAAGGCACCTCTAAGTGCAGTATTAAAAACATTTAATGACAACCAAAGTAGTTTGCACTTACAAGATCACAGTGTAAAATGGGCATGTCTGATCGTCACATTGGGTTTCTACTGCGCATGCTTCGAAACATGATACTGCCCCCTGACATCACCACACCCCATGCAGTCTACTAGTGAGGAATGCATTCCACCATGGCCTCGGATAACAGCACCTTCCTGGGCTGGCTCACCGCATCCACCCCCTCTCTCGCTGCTGGTTGGCTGAAGGAGACAGAACCACAGGGACAGGAACGGAACCCAATGTAACAATCGGATATATAACAGTTTTACACTGTGATCTTGTAAGTTCAATTCACGTCAATAAACATTTTTAATACTGCACTTATTCCTCGTACACACGACCATTTTTCTCGGCAGGAAAGAAAATGAAGTTTTTCCCAACATGATTCCTCTCCAGCCTGACTTGCATACACACGTTCATGCAAAAAAAAAAGTCTGACCAAAGTGCAGTGACAAACACGTACGGCGGGACTATAAAGGGGAAGTTCCTCTCAAATGGCGCCCCCCTTTGGGCTGCATACTTGATTCTGAGCATGCGTGTTTTTTCCCCTCGGAAAAGCATACACGCGACCGTTTTTCACGACGAGAAAGAAAAATGATAGGAAACACGACAAGAAATAAGAGAGCTGGTTTCAATTTTTTTGCAGACAGTTTTTTTGTCGAGAAAACTGCTAGGGAGCATACACAGCACCGTTTTTCATGGCCAATATAAAAAATGGCAGTTTTCTCGTCATGAGAAATGGTTGTGTGTACAAGGCATCAGAGGCACCTTTCCTCTTCTTATCCTTTATCTTATGTTAACACTTTTCTTTTATGTTTTAACTTGTGCTCTAGAAGTACTCATAATGTATACACAAAGTATATGTGAACCCAGTCACTAAATTCATAACTTTACCATATTAAAGTAATTTTGAAGTAAATTTAATGTAATTTTCAATGTTTTAAACCTGCAGCTTTCATTAAAAAAGGGATTTTTAAATACAGCTTACCTGTAAAATCCTTTTTTTGGAGTACATCACGGGACACAGAGCGGCATATTCATTACTATATGGGTTATATGGAGTACCTTCAGGTGTGGACACTGGCAATCTCAAACAGGAAGTCCCCTCCCTATATAACCCCCTCCCCTAGAGGGAGTCCCTCAGTTTTGTAGCAAGCAGTATGCCTCCCAAAAATGTTCCCCAAAAGAGGGGTGGGAGCTCTGTGTCCCATGATGTACTCCAAGAAAAGGATTTTACAGGTAAGCTGTATTTAAAAATCCCTTTTTCTTTCTCGTACATTACGGGACACAGAGTGGCATATTCATTACTATATGGGATGTCCAAAAGCAATGCTTTAATGAGGGGAGGGAGACATCTTCTCAAAAGAGATTTAATTTAGAGGTATACTCAAATAATAATAATAAATCCAACTTAATCAAGAAAAAACTTTTTTTTTTTTTTTTTCTATTACAACCAAGGGTGCCCCTGATCCCGAGGATCTTAAACCGCAGCCTGTAGTACTGCCTGCCCAAAGGCTGAATCCGCATTCCTTCTCACGTCTAGTTGATAAAACCTTGTAAACGTGTGGACTGATGACCACGTCGCCGCCTTGCATATCTGAGCCATAGAGATCTGATGGTGTGCTGCCCAGGAGGCGCCCATGGCCCTGGTAGAATGGGCCTTTACCGACAAAGGAGGAGGCAACCTCTTCAGACCGTAGGCCTGAATGATTAATTGTCTAATCCATCTCGAGATGGTGGATTTTGCAGCTGCCTGCCCCTTCTTGGGGCCATCTGGTAGAACGAACAACACATCTGTTTTCCGGATCTTTTCTGTAGCTTTAAGATAGGCCTTCATGGCCCGGACAATATCCAAGGTATGCAGCAACCCCTCCTTTCTAGATGTGGGTTTCGGAAAGAAGGATGGAAGTACCAAATCCTGGTTCAAGTGAAAATTGGATATAACCTTTGGTAGAAAGGAAGGATGGGGCCAGAGAACTGCCCTGTCCTTATGTAGAATGAGATATGGTTCCTTACACGATAAGGCTGCCAACTCTGACACTCTCCTGGCCGAAACTATGGCGACCAAGAATACCAACTTTCTTGTCAGTAAAACTAAAGGAATCTCAGCCAACGGCTCAAAGGGTTGTTTCTGTAGAGTGGACAGGACAAGATTTAAGTCCCATGGACAAATTGGTGACTTGACAGGAGGATTAATACGCAAGACCCCCTGTATGAAGGTCTTTACCAGCGAGTGGGTGGCCAGCGGCCTCTGAAACCACACTGACAGAGCTGAAATCTGTCCCTTGATTGTGCTTAATGCCAGGCCTTTATCCACTCCTAGCTGGAGAAAACTTAACACCCTATCAATGGTATATTTGCGGGAATTCCATCTTTTGGATTCACACCAGCCTACGTAGTTCCTCCACACCCTGTAATAAATCACCCTGGAGGCCGGCTTTCTAGCCCTAATCAGGGTAGGAATTACCTGCCTAGACAGACCTCTACCCCTGAGAATCAGGGATTCAGCCTCCAGGCCGTCAAATTTAGACGCTGTAATGTAGGGTGGAGGATTGGGCCTTGTGAGAGTAGGTCTGGTCGTAGAGGAAGAGTCCAAGGGTCTCCCACTGCCATCTTCAGGACTAGTGAGTACCATGTCCTCCGGAGCCAAGCTGGAGCTACTAGAATGACTGGCTTGTGCTCCACTCTGATTCTGCGCAACAGGCGAGGAAGTAACTGTAGCGGAGGGAATGCATATAGAAGTTTGAATTGATGCCAAGGGCAAACCAACGCATCGGTTCCGCAGGCCATAGGGTCCCTCGCTCGAGACACGAACCTGTCTAGTTTCTTGTTGAACCTGGATGCCATTCTATCTACGTCTGGCATTCCCCCCTTCTGGCAGATTGTCTGAAAGACCTGGGGATGCAGAGACCACTCCCCCGGCGACAGAATCTGGCGACTTAAGAAGTCTGCCTGCAGGTTGTCCACTCCGGGAATGAATATCGCCGAAATGCAGGGTACAAAAACCTCTGCCCACTGAAAAATCAAGCTCACCTCCCTCTGAGCGGCCTGACTCCTGGTTCCCCCTTGGTGGTTTATGTATTCCACCGCTGTGGCATTGTCTGACTGGATTCTCACCGGGGACCCCTGTAATCTGGAAGTCCATGCCAGGAGGGCTAGGCGAGCAGCTCTGATCTCCAAGACATTGATGGGTAGCTGCCTCTCTGCTTCCGCCCAAGTTCCCTGGCGAGAGAACCCCTCCAAGACCGCCCCCCAGCCTGCCAGGCTGGCGTCTGTGGTAACTACCTTCCAGACAACGGGGCTGAAGGACCTTCCCTTTAGAAGATTCTGAGGGTTCAACCACCAGGCCAGGCTTTGTCGGACCTTTGATGATAGCGTCAAAGGGGACTCCAAGGCATGTGCTCTCTTGCCCCAGGCTGCTAGAATGGCTGCCTGTAGGACGCGAGTGTGGATCTGAGCGTATGGTACTGCCTCGAACGTGGCCACTAGCTTGCCTAGTAATCGCATACACAGGCGAATAGTTGTTTTTTTCTTGCTTAGAACCAACTGAACCAACCCCTTGATAGCCTCGACCTTTACAAGGGGCAGGAACACCCTTTGCTGTTCTGTGTCTAACCTCATGCCGAGGTATTCCAACTGCTTTGTAGGCTGGAACGCTGATTTTTCCCGGTTTAGGACCCAGCCGAACCTCTCGAGGTACTGAACCGTGAGGTTTACTGCCTGTTGCAGACACGGCCGTGAGTGATCTATGATTAAAAGGCCGTCCAACTATGCTAGGACTGTGACCCCTTGGATCCTTAGATTGGCCAGAACTGGGGCTAGGATCTTCGTGAATACCCGGGGGGCCGTGGCTAGCCCGAAGGGGAGCGCCCTGAATTGGAAGTGTCGCTGCCCCACTGCGAAGCGTAAAAATCTTTGATGCGACTGAAAGATTGGTACATGAAGGTAAGCATCCTTTATGTCTATGGAAGCCAGAAAATCGTCCCTCTGGAGCGTGGCGACTGCTGACCGGATGGATTCCATCCGGAAGGAACGAACCCTTAGGTAAACGTTTAAACTCTTTAGGTCCAAGATTGGCCTGACATCGCCGTTGGGCTTTGGTATGACAAAGAGATTGGAATAGAAACCTAGCCCCTGCTCTTGGGCTGGCACCTCTATTATCACGCCCTGGCCAAGCAGGTGATCCAAAGCTGCCAGCATCGAGGCCTTCTTTGCTGGATCCTTTGGTAGCCTTGACTCTTGAAAATGAGGCGGAGGAAACTTTAGAAACTCCCGTCTGTAGCCTGTGGTTACAGACGCCCGGACCCATTTGTCGGGGATCTTGGCTTCCCAAACTTCTGAGAAGAAACGAAGCCTTCCCCCCACCCACGAGAGTGGGGGCGCCCCATCATAAGACAGACTTAGGGGCTGGTTTTGTCGGCTTGCGATACCATAGTCTCTTACCCCCAGGGGCCTGTCCCTGCGATCTACTGTTAAAGTTGGATCGCGCAGGCGGCTGTCGATACTGCCTGGAATTTGAGGGCCCTGAGACAGGAAAGAGCTGCCTTTTAAATGTAGGACCCCGGAATGTCTTTTTGACTGGCAAAAGGGTACTTTTGCCACTTGAAATAGTCTGAATGTATTTATCCAGATCCTCTCCGAAGAGTCGTCCTCCATGGAAGGGAAACCCTGCCAGAAGCTTTTTGCATGGGGGCTCCGCCGCCCAGTTCTTCAACCATAAGAGCCTTCTCATGTGCACCAAAAATAGTGATAAACGAGAGGCCTGCTGGATGGAATCCTTTATAGCATCTACCGCAAAACACAGAGCTCTGGGAATGTCAGAAAACTCTTCTGCCTGTTGGGTAGGCATGTCTTTTAGCATTTCTTTTGTCTGGTCCTTTAACGCCTGACAAACTCCAATTGCAGCCACAGCTGGCTGTACCACTGCTCCTGCCGTAGCAAAGGATGCTTTTAAAAGTGTCTCTAACCGTTTATCAACCGGATCTTTAAACATTTGTATGTTTTCCACCGGGCAAGTTAGTGATTTATTCACACATGAGATGGCTGCATCCACCACTGGGAGCTTCCACCTCTTCGAGAATTTTTCCTCCATAGGGTAAATGACCGCAAATCTCTTCGGCGGCAGAAAAATCCTGTCCGGTCGTACCCAATCCTGAAAGATCAATTCCTCCAAGAGAGGATGGACCGGAAAAACCGCGTTGCTCAAAGAAGCTTTCAAAGAGCCCAGAGAGGATACCGCAGGAACCTGAGGCTCTGGCAGTGGTAAATTAAATGCCGAGCGGACCATGTCCGTCAAAGACTGCACCCACAGTCTCTCTGTTTGGGAGTCTGAAAATGGTTCCTCAGAGGTAGATCCCTCAATCCCTGAACCCTCTTGGTAAAGGTCTAGTTGATCCTCCTGCGATTCCAATTCCTCCGGAGAGAGAATTTCAGCATCTGAGGATACACCTTTTGGTGATGGGGATCTAGCCCGTTTCTTGCCAGGAATAGATCTAGCGATCAACGCTGCTAATCTTTCTTCTAGCCCCCCTAGGGATACAGCTAGCATCTCTTCTGTGATAAACACAGGGCTGGGCTGATCTGGGCCAGCCTCAGCACCAGACCCCCCCAATGGCTCATCCAAGGCGACCTTCATGGGAATAAGCTGCGGGGAAAGTATCGGCATATCATCAGAATCAGAGGGGGAACCCCTTTGTTTTTTGGTCTTTTTTGTACCCTTTGACCCCGAACTTTTGGAAGCCATAATACAAAATCGAGGGACTCCGCCTACAACAGCAGACTGTAGTGGCCAGGAGTACAAAACTAGGGTTTAGGGGACAATAGATCACTAATGCCCAAAAACTGATGGGGCCCCGTATGTTTTTTTTTTTTTTTAAATATATAAGTCTTTTTTTTTTTTTTAAACATACAGCGTCCCCAAACTTAGTTTGCCAGCCTCCAACCTGTTGCAAAAGGGGATTTTTTGGCTTAACAGAAAAGCATTGGAACCAAGTCCAGCATGTACTACCCCTCTTCCGCCACCGGGAGTCACTGTTCTGCTGCTCTGCGTCCTCTCCCTTTCAGATCAGCCTCAGACTGAGCACTGACTATAGCCTGCTGATCTATAACAGCACACAAGGCGCGCCCCTGATGACGCTGCAGGCACGCCCCCCCCCCCGCCCTCCCCTCCGAACGGCGCAAAAAACGTCTATAAGACGTGCGCGCGCACGCGCGCGTATGCCGGAGAAGGAAGCACATGGGGGAGCCGCGCTGCTGGAGACCCAGGACTGCAGTACCAGGCGGCAGAATCAAACCCCCGGCCAGGTAGGACTCTCCAAAAGGCCCCATAGGGGTCCTTACTAGCCCTGGGAAGAAAGCAGCAGGTAGCTAGCAAACACAAATGTTTCTTAGACAGGGGAACCTAGTGATGGGGGAATGAGATCATCCTGTCTTCTCAGACATAGTGAGCAAGGTTGCCAATGCAGAGCATACTTAGGCTACCCCCCTTTTAGGTTACCCCGGAGAGCCTGCTGTCGAACCAAGTCCCGCAGGCTCCCCTCTTACCTGCTCCATGCTGCAGGATGTTTGTATAGCAAAACGATCCAATCTTCTCCCATCTCCGTGGGTAGCGTAATAGACCTTCAGGCCCTGGGGTCCTATGAAGGTACCCACTGTCCTGGACCTATATAGAACCCTGGCAAACAGGAACTTATGGTCTTTACGAACTCCAAGTCCTGGGCCCAGGGTCCAGCCCTCCAAAGAGGAGCATTATAGGCAAAACCCCACGGTTTGGGGCCCGGGTACTGTCCACTTTGGCACTGAGGCTCCTTGGACAGATCCGGTTAGCCCGCCCTTAATCCCAAGGATGTGGAGCAAAGCTATTCCGTGACCAACACCTAAGACACTGGCGAAAAAACTGAGGGACTCCCTCTAGGGGAGGGGGTTATATAGGGAGGGGACTTCCTGTTTGAGATTGCCAGTGTCCACACCTGAAGGTACTCCATATAACCCATATAGTAATGAATATGCCGCTCTGTGTCCCGTGATGTACGAGAAAGAAAAATAAATCCCATTTATTTTTTCTACATTGTTGTCCTGTATCAAAGCACATTACACATAATGTGCACCTACATGCACTACTTTTTCATGCATGGAAAGAGAAAAAATTTGTAAAGAGACTGCAGGATGAAAAAAAACGGAAATGTTATATAACCAGTTAGGGAACCTTGGGTGTACAACACATACCTGAGAACTTCAACAAAGTAGCCTGATTTTACACCTTACACTCTGTTACTCTTCCCCTGTCATTATTTCTCATTCGCACAATGACATCTGGGACTTGCCCTGTATCGCAACAGTGGCTTCAGCTGCTGCTGTGTAGAATTGAACATTGTATTACAATGTTTCAACATGGTATTACATCAAATTTACACCTTGAAAAAAATGCATATCAAAAGGGATGATCTTTAAACTTTGATTGTCAGAGAACATGGAATCTAGCCTGGTGACACATTAGCTTAGTAGTAGGTGCTTCAACTGCAAGCCTGATTTCAGATTTTAGCTGGCAATTTGCAGTTCAGGTCAAATATAGATTTCAGATAGTTAGAGTAGTTTAAGTTGAATTTAATTATAATTTATTGGCTTTTGAAGTCAATTTATTAAATTGTCTGGAATCCTTTAATAAGAACATGCAGGGCTGATTCTCAATGTGGTATGTTAATACACATTACTTTGCACATTAAAATACTAAAAAAGTAAGATGTTTTTATAAAAAAAAAAGAAAAATGTTATGCTTGCCTGTTCTGGTTTTGCACAGGGCAACCCTGATTCTTCTCTTCTTGGGTTCCCTCGTAGGAGCTCATGGCCCCTCCACTCTGCTGAGTGCCCTCATAGCACACCGTCTGCTATGGGGCACTCATGCGTGCTCATTCCTGAGCTGGTTCTCTGTGTCCATAGGACACACAGAGCAGGGCTCTGGCCTCTTCCCCTGCTACCTTGTCACTGGCTGTGATTGAAAGCAGTGGGAGCCAATAGCTACCGCTGGTGTCTCTCAGCCAATAAGGAGGGAGAGAGCCAGGAGAGAAGCTGAATCCAGACCATGCTCAGGTATTAGTCGGGGCTTGTGGGAACGTGCATTCTATGCATGAAGGTAAAAAAAAAAAGCTTTCAGAAGCACTTCAATATTTGTTTCCTTACGGCAGTACCTTTAACCACTTAAGACCCGGACCAATACGCTGGTAAATGACCCAAGGTGTTTTTGCGATTCGGCACTGCGTCGCTTTAACAGACAATTGCGCGGTCGTGCGACGTGGCTCCCAAACAAAATTTGCGTCCTTTTCTTCCCACAAATAGAGCTTTCTTTTGGTGGTATTTGATCACCTCTGCGATTTTTATTTTTTGCGCTATATACAAAAATAGAGCGACATTTTTGAAAAAAAAACACTATTTTTTACTTTTTGTTAAAAAAAAATCAAATAAACTAAATTTTAGTCAAACATTTAGGCCAAAATTTATTTAGCCACATGTCTTTAGTAAAAAAAAAAAAATCGCAATAAAAAAAAATAGCTACCTAGCGGGAACAGCGACACTAATACAGCGATCAGAAAAATGATCGCTTAGTGACGCTGGCAATAGGGAGTGAAAGGGTTAACTAGGGCGGTGATCAGGGGGTTAAAACTTTATTAGGGGGGGTGGGGGGGCTATCCTGAACCTAACACTAACTGTTTTTTACAGTGCCTGTCACACTGACACTAAATGCAGTGATTAAATCACTGCATTCAGTAACACTGTGACAGGGGGGTGGGGGAGGCGATCACAAGGGGTTAATATGCCTATGTGAGTGTGTGTCAGTGTTGTGTTGGTGCACACTTACTTGTCATGTCTTCTCTCATCAGCAGCGCTGGGAAACAGCGCTGCGATGAGAGAATACATCATTTCCTCCTTCCTGTGTAAACACAGGAGGAGGAAGTGACAGGCTGGGAGCGCGCTCCCATTGGCTGGGAGCGATCGCGGGGGGGGCGGAAAACACGGACATCCGCCCGCAGATCCCGGATCGCTCCCAGAGGTAGGGAGACCCCCGCACGCCGCGGAGGGGATCCCGATGGGACCCCCGAACCGCACTCAGGCGGGGACGTAAATTTACGCCCTTGTGCCTGTACGAGCCATGTTGTGGCCGTATATGTGCGTGCGGGGGTCTTTAAGTGGTTAATGTAACACTGGATCAAAACAAACACACCTTTTTTTTTTATAGCAATGCATTACACCACATCCCATGTATGTTTGTTGTGCACTATGATGCATTGTGTGGTACTCACAACGAATGGCACTGCAACACACTACACATAGACCAAGTATTTTGCTGTGCTTTAAAGAAAAATGCTAACAGGAGGAGAAAGCAATGGAGTGCTGTTACAACTGTTTAAAAACAGAATGTGAAGAAGGTGACCTAACTATGTTGCTTAACTACAGTAGAGAAGTCAATTCACCAACTTGACTGTGCTGTCTGGCCAGGCTGTGTGAATTTCAGCACCAGATAAGCAGAAATACAAATCCTTTGGAAGGTAGGACAGCTACTACACTTGTGTTTCAGTTGTATATTTAGCTGTTTTCTTGGAGTTGAGCTTTAAAGGCAAACAAAAAATTTCACTGTAATAAATTTATGAAGTGAATGTGTAGTATGTAAAGATTTACATACATTTCCAGCACTATGTATACACAGTATCTCACAAAAGTGAGTACAGTCCTCATATTTTTGTAAATATTTTATTATATCTTTTCAAGTGACAACACTGAATAAATGACACCTTGCTACAGAAGTGAGCTTGTATTACAGTGTAAATTTTCTGTCCCCTCAAAATAACCCAACAACACAGCCATTAATTCCTAAACCACTGGCAACAAAAGTGAGTACACCCCACACCCAAGTGAAAATGTCCAAATTGAACCCAAAGTGTCAATATTTTGTGTGGCCACCATTATTTTCCAGGACTGCCTTTACCCTCTTGAGCATGAAGTTCACCTGGTGGATGTTAGAGACCTTGTGCTTCTCCACCTTCCATTTGAGGATGCCCCACAGATGCTCAATAGGGTTTAGGTCTGGAGACGTGCTTGGCCAGTCCATCACCTTTACCCTCAGCTTCTTTAGCAAGGCAGTGGTCATCTTGGAGGTGTGTTTGGGGTCGTTATGTTGGAATACTGCCCTGCTGTGCAGTCACCAAAGGGAGGGGATCAGGCACTGCTTAAGTGTGTCACAGTACATGTTGGCATTCATGGTTCCCTCAATAAACTGTAGCACCTCAGTGCCGGCAGGAATCGTGCAGCCACAGACCCTGACATTCCCACCAACATGCTTGACTGTAGGCAAGACACACTTGTCTTTGTACTCCTCACCCGGCTGCCGCCACACGCTTATCACCATCTGAACCAAATAAGTTTATCTTGGTCTCATCAGACCATGGCCACAATTTCAGTAATCCATGTCCTTAGTCTGCTTGTCTTCAGCAAACTGTTTGCGGGCTTTCTTGCACATCATCTTTAGAAGAGGCTTCCTTCTGGGACGACAGCCATGCAGACCAATTTGATGCAGTGTGTGGCATATGGCACGTGAAGTGACAGGGTAACCCCTCACCCCTTCAACCCCTGCAGCAATGCTAGCAGCACTCATATGTCTATTTTCCAAAGACAACCTCTGGATATGAAGCTGAGCATGTGCACTCACCTTCTTTGGTTGACCATAGCAAGGTCTGTTCTAAATGGAACCTGTCCTGTGAAACCACGGTATGGTTTTGGCCACCTTGCTGCAGTTCAGTTTTAGGGTCTTGGCAATCTTCTTATTGCCTAGGCCACCTTCATGTAGAGCAACAATTTTTTTTTTTCAAATGCTCAGAAAGTTCTTTGCCATAAAGGTGCCATGTTGAACTGCCAGTGAGCAGTATGAAAGAGTGAGAGCTGTAACACTAAATTTAACACACCTGCTCCCTATTCACACCCGAGACCTTGTAACACTAAAGAGTCACATGACACTGGAGAAGGAAAATAGATCCAATTTTGACATTTGCACTTTGGGGTGTACTAACTTTTGTTGCCAGTGGTTTAAACATTAATGGCTGTGTGCTGAGTTATTTTGAGGAGACAGCAAATTTACACGATTATACAAGCTGTACACTCACTACTTTACATTGTAGCAAAGTGTCATTTTCTTAGTGTTGCCACATGGAAAGATGTAATAAATGATTTACAAAAATGTGAGGGGTGTACTCACTTTTGTGAGATACTGTACATAGTTTTAATAAAATAATACAAAAGACAAGAATCAACTGTTATGTTTGATTGGCGCGACAATCCAGATTGTCATCATTATTAACCACATGGCTTAGGGAACTGCATTTCATGATATACCAATATTTGATTTGTTCAGCTGTTTGAATAATGCTTTAATCTGGATATTTAGAAGGTGACTTCATCTTTCCAACTCGAGATGGATTTCCCGTGCCTCAACAAAACGGCAAGTACTACAGATTTCATGACTCTTAAAAATGAATGTAGTCTATTGATGCATGAATTTCAGTCTTCAGGAGAAGGTGCTTTTGGCTTTCTGTCTTCCCATATGTTGAAAATGTGCTATGGCCTGAAGGCAGTACTTTGTCATCATTATGTTCTCTGGACACTTTCTATCTCTATACATCATTGTGACATTCTCTTGTGATGTCCCCACACATATAGGAGGGCATGAGATATCAAAGCCCAGGCCATTAACATTGACAGATGTACTTGATGTGAATGAACATCCTATGGTTGTGTTATATAGGCATTAATCCCAAAACATAGGATTTTGTCACAGATTCCCTATGAGAAGTTCTGGGTGAGCGATACTTGATTTATTCAGTGACATCTAAACATCAGTTTAAGTGAAAAAATTAGCAACAGTCTTAAAACCTCTTGACTATGTCTCATGGGTAGGTATTGCTGAACTGCAATTTCTGGTATTGAACCATGAACCTTCTAGGGGTGGAGCATATTGTGATATAGTGTAGAGTTATTAATTTAAGTGGACTTCTAGTCAATATTTAGTTTGGAAAGAGCAGAGAAGTGTAGGTCCTGTCAAGTTGCTATTCTGCTCATTTTCAGACTTCTCTATATTTTCTGTCTAGAGAGGATGTGATGGAGAATTTTACCTTGTCTGTTTTCATGAGACAGTGTCCCAACTCGGAGATTTCTCTATTCCAGTGACAACTGCCAACATGGGAATTTCTGTTGCATTAGAAAGCCTACAGAGTTTCTACCAATTTGGTAGAAATAGACATTTGCCTGCAGATCTACTTTAGAAGTAACTCCAAAAGACAAGTAATTATCAATTTGAATTCTGCCATCAAGAAAAGACTTCAACTGTGCAAAAGACTGCATTCCACCAACAAATCCAGGCCAGTCACAGACCACTGCCTCTGAGCCCGATTTATGGCCAAGAGCATAGCATCCCACCAATTAAAGACATCGGGCATCAGGCAGTGTCCTGACAGCAGAGTGGCAAAGACAAACCTCAGACAAGCTATAGAGCAGACTGGAGCACATTATACGGTGCAATTATCGTATTTTCCACACTATAAGACACACTCCCCCCCCCCCCCCCAGAAATATTGGAGAAAATGTCCCTGCGTCTTATAGTGTGAATATACGACAGGCACCACCCCCCTGCCGCCGCTGGTACCGCCCCGCGCCCAGTGCATATTGCAGGGCGGCATCAAGGCAAGAAAAAAGCCCCCCTCTGCAAGTCCCGACTCCCACACACAACTGTCCCCAGCTGCAGACCTTCAGGCAGACCTGTAGTGAACAAAACATCAGCGTGACCATCAGCGTGGCCAGGGAGGGAGGGCGGGGACTAGCGTCATATAAGCGGCCAGCTATTGGCCACACTCTAAGCAAATGACGGAGGCTCCTCCTACCCTCCTCCATGGCTCAGCTCAGAAGTCCTCACCGCGCTGTCTACTGTAAGGCCCCGTACATACTATCAAATCTATCTGTTCAAATCGGTCGGACCGACCGATTTGAACAGATCTGTCTGCTGGCATTTTGGTTTGCTCGCGTGTACACATGAGCAAACCAAAATCCCCGCCAGCAGACAGCGCACTGACGTGTCGGTGAAGTGGCGGTGACGTTGATGCCGCCACGTCACCGCACCAGGAAGTAAAACACTTCCGCGCATGCGTCGAAATCATTTGGCGCGTGTTCCACACTTTACTCATACTACCTTTATACTTGTTTATTAGGAACCAGCGCTGCTACTAGAAGGAGATTGGTAACTGATTTACCTTTTGCTGTGCATAGACCTGAACATACATGCTATGCAGGTCTAACCACTGTGTCATCCGAGTAACCCCATTAAAGGGGACTTCCGTAGTCCTGGGACCCCTATTTTCCCTACCTTTTTATGCCCATTGGGGCACATAGGTAATATATTTTTATATTAGTGGTTACTAAGTCACAGATTTGCATGGTGTTGCACTACATCCACATTGGTGATCCCCCCCCCCCATCCTTCTGGTTCTCACTTTGCCCACTGCATGGGGTTTCCGGCTGTGTTCACTCTTCTTTTGCCCCTCGTTTTTCCCCCTCCCCCTCCCCCTTATTCCTCTCCCCCACAAAACAAACCCCTGTTGTTTCTTCCCCCCTCCTGCAGCTCACTCCATGTGCACAATCTGCACACGCCCCTTTTTTTCTGCCTTCTCCCTTCACTCCCACCCCTTTTCCCATTCCTCTGGCCCTTCCTTTCCAATTCCCCCCCCTCTTTCCCATCCCCTTCCACTCCTTCTCCCCTTCCCTTCTTTCCTCTCCCCTCCCCCTACCTTGGATGTATTACCTTCATATCAGTGATATATATCCTCACCATCAGGTCTACCCCAAGAATTCTCTTGGCCTAGCTGCAAGGTACCTACCCATTGCCTGCCTTGGATTGTTGGGTCAGTGGACGATGTGCTGTTATGATTTATATTGGCATCCAGGGGCTATGTCCCATATACCCCCTGGCAGCAAATAATGTATCTGTGTTTTTTTTAAATGTTTGATTGTTGTCTTGTATTATATTTTAGACCGTCTCCTGACGAAGCGAAACCATTCGCGAAACTAGTAGAGACTAGAGACCGCCTGTCTCATGACTCCAATTTCTTCACCGAGATCCCCCCCTTTCCAATAGAAGGGATTGCACGACCGGTGTCCAGATTGTGGTTAAATGTGTTTGTATCGTTCCTAAATGTTATGTACTTTTTACTTTGTTTGATGTTTTTATGTGAATAAATCTTTTTATAATCTACCCTATGTGAATTACTCTGGTTGTTTTCAACCAATTCATACAGTACCGGTATAGTCCTCCCCGCCCACCTTTTTTGTTGGAGCCCCAGGGTTTGTGGGGAATCCCTGAGTCCCCTAAATTTATATTAGATTATGAGGACGATGGTACACCCCCTATTTAACTTTATCTCTTTAACTATAAAAGGTTAAATTATATTCTAACCAGCAGACATGTCGGGCGGACGGGTTCCCAGCCGAAAGACTTCAAAGCATGCTTTGAAATCTGTCGGGTGGCCAAATCCGTCTGTTTGCCCGTACACACGATCGAATCTGTCTGCTGAAACGGTCTAGCAGACCGTTTCCAGCAGACAGATTTGATTGTGTGTACGAGGCCTTAGTGTCTAGTAAACACAGAAGCCTCAGTTCTGTGCAGAACATTTTTAGACACTGTGGTGGCCTGAACAAAAAAAAAAAAGTGTTCCCGGCATGTGGGCTGTGTTACCTGTATTCTTTTCACAGCTTTTTTTTATAGTTGACCTTGACTACATGTGTAAAGTCAGATTGTTAAAAGTTATTTGTGGTTGGTTGTGTTGCTTACTATATATTTTGCATATCCTGCAGTTTGTCTTTTTAAAGAATCCTTGGCACTAATGCTAAGTCTAGATTTAGTTTTTTCTGATATTTTAGGCCTACTGTGTTGTCCCTATCCCACAGTCAACTGACACAAAAAAAAAAAAACAAGTTCACAGATAGAGGATCAGAACTAGGGTCTCTGTGTGTCCAGGCTCAGAGTGACCCTATGTCAACAATGAACATGTTTCGTGTAGGTGAAGAATCTATGAAGACACAGTCAGATAACATTGGTAGAATATTCAGCAATCAGGAACTTTTTTTAGCTTGTATTGGCTGTGTAAAACGCTAGCCTTAATTTTTATCACTATGATTTGTACTACAATACTAGCAAAAGGAAGCAGCCACATTCCAATATTTCCCTGTCAGGGAAATGTCTGTAGAAGAAGTACTGGCAATCTTGCCAGTAGAAGAAATGGGAGCCATAGGCTCATCATGTGACAGGAAGATCCTCCTGCTGGCCTATAAAAGGCTGCCACTGTCTGATCCAAATTGCTGGATTGTCGTCAGCCTTCTTGAGTCTCTGTATTACTGCTGTTTGAATTTCCTGTTGTGACCCGGCTTGTTCCTGACCTGTCTGATTCGCTCTCCTGGTTTGACCCCTGGCTTGCTTTACTGACTTGTTACCTTCTCCAGCACCTGATCCCGGTTTGTTTCACAAACTTTGCTTCAGTTATCTGTTCCTGCCTGTTTTCCAACACCAGACCTTTGGCTTTTCTCCATTCCTGCAAACATGCATCTCCTGCCTAGATACACAGTGTTTGATCCCCAGCTGGCTTCCACTGTTGCTCCTTGTGCACACCTTGCTAAGTGTTACCGAGGACTCCTAGAGACTGCAGCCCAGCGATGTTTCCTGTATTCTCCAGTATTCTTCAGGCACCCACTAGCTCTTCTCTCCTGGATCCATCTGGCAACCTGTGCTTCTCTGGGCACTACACCCTCTGTACCCAACCTCAGGGGTGTACTGCACTTAGCTGCAAGGGGAGCCCTTTCGGCATTTCGGCCTCCAACCAGGTACGTGACAGTCCCAAACATAGGAAAGTTTATTCAGCAAATGTGCTCAACGCACACTCTGCCAAGACTTCTATGATACCTTTTATCTCAGTTAAGCGTAATCATAGAGATCATTAGTACTGTAGTTTACCTTAATAAGACCTGCTTGCTCATGGCAGATGTAATTACTTTTTTTTAAACCATAATACATTCATGGCAATGTTACAACCAACTGCAGCTTGACAACTGACATAGGCATACTGTCATCTATGTCAGTTATCACCAGACCATGTGATGCAGTTTTATTGCATGAACCTGTGCTCCTGCAGGCCCCTCCACGCTGCTAGACAGCCTCTTCACCCTTGCACCCCGGGGGTCAAGGGTTCTCTGATATTGTCAAGACAGATGTAGGGAACATAGCATTGCATTGGACGTGAGGACACACAGAGACAGTTAACTGTTCTAGTGTTATTTGCCAGGAGAGTAGAGGATTGTGTAGGTAAAAGTGTTTTTTCTGTCCCATAGACTAAACAAGCATTTAACCTGTGCAATGCAAGTGTAGCCCTTCTGCAAAGGCAGGACTTTAACTTTTCTAGGCGTTGGGCTTCAAGACATATAACTTCATAACTATTGGACAAATAAAAAAAAATGAAATACAATTTCTGCTAACTGGTAGTTAAATAAGATCAATTAAAGGTAATAATAATAATCATAACAAATTTGGTCTGGAATAACAATACCCACACAAATACCAATTTGTCTACCATAGTTTTTTTATACAGTTTTTGATATTGGCACAGCATGTTGATGTATTTGTGCAAACAATCCCTAAAAACTATTTAAGAACAAATTCATGTCCCTCAATCAGCCCTAACTTTGCCTTGGTTTAAATGAATATACCTACTAGCTTTGCCCACTCACTGGACAGTCTTTGGAAATCCAGGGGCTGATGCAAAAGTGGGTGCATCACTGTTAAAGTGGCAGTAAAAACTACAAAGTAAAATTGAAATAGATAAATATGTGGAGCTGCGTGGCCCAACGCGATTGGCACTACGCTGACAAGCCGTTCACCTCTGCAGCCAAGGGTTCGGATCCCGGTCTCGGCTGCATGTGAATTGAGTTTGGTGGTCTCAGCCCGGCTCTCGGTGGGTGTGCTATGCGAGGTACGCCTGTGCTTAGTACGCCCACCCCCCTCCCACAAAACCACCACACTTACACGCACTCAAAATTGGGTTAACATGCACCCACTTTGGCCACGCGGTCTCTAAAAAGAGAGGCGAAGGACTAACAGGGCTGGCTGAGCGGGCTAGATCCTCTCACTCCCTCATAGGAGAGTCCCTCTGCCCCGTTGGGCTTCAAAGTGGAGCAGGTAGAGCGGGCTGTGTGGGAGGACCCCCTCACACCCTCCATTGCCACCCGGGGCATGGAGAAAGATGACAGATTGCCTCTGGGGGAGGTCTGCCTACTCCCAAACTCCTGCAGTCCAGCTCCTCGCTCGAGAACACGCACAAAATACACTTTTAGAATAAAAAAAAATAGATAAATGTGTTTCTGTATTGAAAGTAAGGCAAATATCTCAGCTTGCAAATTGATTTCTGGCAGTTACTACAAAATTAACATGCATACTTTTTTTTCTATTGCAAGTACAATAATTTTGTATGTTGGTAAGCTTTCATGCTGATTTGTGATGTATATGTCTTAGCTTTCAATTTGTAATACCATGAAGCTTGGAACAATTTCACAAGACACCATACCATGTAAGCGTACTCGAGAAGTCTTGGCAAGAACCAACATGCTGTTTGCCTTCTATAATCTACACTAAGAAAATCAAAGTATAATTTCGGCAGAGATGCAGTTTATGAAGCTCTACCCTGCTATTTTAATCTAACATGTTACTGATCTTTTTGTAAGCACAGCTGCTCTTCTCCTAGACTTTGGCTTCGTTTATTTGAAGCGTGAACTTGCAACCTGTCAGAGAAGGTCATATCAAACACCATGAGATTGTGAGGACCGGGCTACAGCAATTTCCCTGAAGAGAAGTACAATGGCACAGAAAAAATAACAAGCATCTCTGTGCAGAAGTTAACCAGAAGAAAACAATAAAAAACCATTACAAATTTTAATCAAGCTTAGAGCTGATTACATAACATTGTGACCTTCTGCTATGTATATTAAACATTACAGCACTAAAATGAATCTGTAAGCACAAACAATGATTGGGTGCAAGGCCACCAAATTATGGTGCCCCATAAAGCCTATCGGCCAGCCCCCCCGCTCCTTAGTCAACCATATAAGAAGATATTGTGGATAAAAATTGTGTAGCGCTAAATATAGACATATATAAAATAAAATACAATAAGTCCATATGTTGTAAAGAATATAAGTGAATCGTGAGTGAAATCAATAAACACCAAGTAGAAAAAAGTGTCCAAATATAAACAGTATAATTAGTGTCCAATACTGGTGGGCAAAAGTGCTCTATGTAGGCAAGTATTATCCTAAAAAGGTATCTTGCTTGGTGACAGTAGGAAAAAAGACCTTCACCCGCTGAAAGAATGGAGGCTTACCGGATCAAATGGACTCTACAAGCAGTATAGACTTGAGAGTCATGTGAGCTTTAAAACATCCAACATTGGTCAGGGCCTCATCGAATTGCAGGTAACAAAGATGTACATCTATGCCGTGGTTTGGGAGTAAACTTCTGCTGTTCAAGGCTTGACACTCCGTGAATGTATATGGGGAAACGTTTTTTTTTTTGGAGGAAAAGAAGGAGTAATATAGTGTTATAACGTCAAGGTAAATAAAAATGTAATAAGTATTGCACTTTCAAAAAATTAACCTGAATTTATGTGTTTTCTTGTCTCTAAGAAAGGGAATAGATTGCTTCCCTTTGACACAGAGATTAAAGAAATAAAAGACAAACTCTCCACACACAAAAATTCGCTGGAATATGGTTCTCTCTCGTCCAGTCTTCAGAACCATCTGGAAAAAGAGGACCGTGATCAGCGAATTAAAAAACATAAAAAATACTCCCGTGATGTAGGCGACTATAAAAACAATTGTGTTTTTGTCTGGCAAAAGTCTGTCACATCCGCCACATCCGCTCCATCAATTAACACAATCCCTGCCATAGGGTCTGGATTACCATCCCTTCCAGTTCCTTCTATGGTTCCTGGAAGCATGACTGCCCAGTTTGGGTATAACCATTTAACACAAGCAGGCATCGACACTCAAAGTCATACCGCCTTCCCAGTCAAGACCCCCACACCCCAGTCCCCGCACCCCTAGAAACCATACTAGAGGGAGGGGTTATAACAGGGGAAAACGTGGTGGAAGAGGCCAACCTAGGGGTATCTCTCAACATAACCCACCCCGTTTTCAATATGGACGAGATAGCTATGCTTCACCAGGTCCATATAGAGAATATTATGAAACATATCCTCAATATTCCCACCCACAATATGCACCCTCTGTTTCAACACACAACAGGTTCTCTCCCCTAAGAGAACAAAAACGTGACCATGACTCCCATAACTATAGGAAGAATGACTATGAGCAAACCCCATATTATCAAGAGAGATCAGATACATATGAAGAACGGGGTTTTCACAAGGACCATTTCTCAAAGAAAGGTCCAAACCCAAGAGAGGGTGCAGAGGTGGGCGGAGAATCCAGAAGAGGAAAGAGAAGGAGAGTGTAAAATGTCAGGGCGTTTTTAACCTTAGTAGCAAGACACTTACACGCGATGAGCAATCAATATTGGATAAAGGTCTCAAATATGCTCCCCCTAAGCAATTGAGCAAGTTTGGGACCTTTATAGACATACAAAAATACATACATAAGATCAACATACAAAGATATTTAAGTTCCAATACACAAAGATACATGGACCGTGCAGCAACATCTGGCACGGTACATTTTGGGCTTTCTAACCCTTCCCTTTATAATCCCCCTGTAACAGTGGCACCAGTTGTTAGGATTTTCAAGGAATGTGTCCTAAGTGACCTTTCTAAACTATCCGTTAAGACACCGTATGCACCCTCCCTATCAAAGGCTGGGTTGAAATCTTTGTGCGATCGGAAAGATCTGGTCATACGTCCCGCCGATAAAGGCGGGGGCATTGTGATTTTAGATAAATCCCAATACGAGACTGAGATGCAACGGATACTCAAGGAACCAGACACTTACAAAGATATCCCTAGCAATCCTACCAACACCTACAAAAAACAACTACAAACCTTAGTCAATAAAGGTTTTGATATTAAAATTCTAAATAAAAAAGAAAAGGCTTTCCTGGTGCCAAGAGCACCTCGTATACCAACAATTTATTATCTGCCCAAGATACATAAACATCCCACCCAACCCCCTGGGCGGCCAATAGTTAGCGGTATTGATTCCTTCACAGCACGCATAGGTCAGTACATAGACCATTACCTACAGCCTTTGGTCAGGAAAACTCCATCTTATCTTAAAGATACGGGTGACACAATACGGCTATTGGAGAAGTTAGAAGTGAAGGGTGACTACATACTGGCCACTGCAGATGTGGCCTCCCTCTACACATGTATCCCCCACCATCTTGGCATCGCAGCAGTGCAATACTTTCTAAACAAAGAACCCACTCTTGCCTCATTTCAAAGTGACTACATTGTGGAGTTATTAGAATTTGCGACCAAACACAACTATTTTTGGTTCAACCAATGCTACTACCTCCAACGAAAAGGTGTAGCGATGGGGGCCAAGTTCGCACCCAGCCTCGCGAACCTATTTATGGCCAAGTGGGAGGAGGATGTCGTCTACACACGGAACAATTCATCTCTTGTCCTGTGGGCCAGGTACATAGATGACATCCTCCTCCTATGGAATGGCAGTTCTGATTCGTTGCAGTCCTTATTTAATGACCTTAATCTGAATGATAGGGGGATATCACTCACATTTGAGTATAATAACACCAAGATACATTTCCTAGATCTAGAAATAGAATTGGTTAACCGCAAATTTAATTTCAAAACATATTTCAAACCAACTAACAGAAATGGTTTTATCCCCATTGATAGTTGCCACCACAGCTCGTGGCTTAGATCCGTACCTCGGAGCCAGTTTTTTAGGCTCCGTAGAAACTGCACAGACACTGCGTCTTTCCTAACACAGGCAGAAATGCTTAAGCAGGGGTTTGTTGAGAAAGGATACGCAACCGAAGCAGTTAGCTCTGAAATACAAAGAGCACTTACTCTCGATAGATCACTATTAGTTGCAGTTAAACCTAAGCCTCCTGTAGATGAGAGCTTTAAATTTGCCATGACCACTTCGTTTTCTATTCAACATAAACAGGTGGCGAATATTATTAACAAACACTGGGACATTCTAAGGAATGATAACGTACTCAATTCTATACTCCCAGAACGGGCAAAGGTGGTCTTTAGAGGAGCACCCTCACTACATAATCGCATTGCTCCCAATATCATTAATCCCCCAACAAAAATCTATTTTTTTCACCAACTAAAAATGTAAAGTGTGTCAACACAACACATTAGGACAACGAAAAGTCACACATGTTTCCTCTACGGTCACACAAACAGTACACTATTAAACAGTTTTGTACATGCGAAACAAGTTATATAGTGTATCTCATCACGTGCCCCTGTGGCAAACAATATGTTGGCCGTACGATTAGATCTTTCTCGATACAAGTTGGTGAACACATTGCCTTAATTAAAAGTGGTGATGTTAACCACACTGTCCCAAGGCATTTTAAACAATGTCATAACAAAGACCCTACCTGATCCCAGTTTCTAATTATTGACAGATATGAGGCTCCGTGGAGGGGCCAAGCTAAAACCAGGGGTGTTTACATTACTTCTGTTATGTCTGGAAATTATTTGCGTATGGTGCCCCGGTTGAGAGTCCCACTTACTTTCCGGTTTACGCATTTGACCACATTAACTTTTTAAGTCTTTTACTTTTAATTTATGCATCTATATATAGATGCTCCATTTGGTACCGAGGCAGGTTCTCTATTTTTTTGCCTTCTACGTTAAATTTTTGGTACCATTTGGATTGGCGTCCTTAATATTATTATGGTATTGGCCACCCTTTTAAACTTTAGATTACGAGCCATCCACCAATATCAATAGCTTGTGTGAGCTGTCTATTTATACACTCATTTTAATTTGTATGTAATATTGTAGTTTGGCTCTCTAGGACCTTGTTTCCTCCTTAATCCATGTCATTTTGTGTAGACGTGCTTCCGTGTGCGCTGCGTGGAGCGCACACGATGGAGCGCATCATGTGACCTGTGGAGCGCACGCTGGCCATGACGATGGAGTGCATCTTGCGATTTGTGGAGCGCAGGCTGGGCCCACCCTCCGTCACGTAGGCTGCCGCGTCAAGACGGAGCGCACCATGTGACCCGTGGAGCGCACGTTAGGCCCGTCCTCCGTCACGCACGCAGCCACGTCATGACGTTTTGAGACAAGGTCTCACATTGGCCCCGTTAAGAGCGTCAAACACGTGACGCACAAAGCACCGTGACGCCATGATTGGTGTGGGAGGCACCCGGTTGAGCCACATCTGTATGGCTGCTATCAGTGTGGCTCTCCGGTTCATATGACATTTGTCATTAATGCTTGGTCTGTTTTTACATCGCCCCTATACCATAAATATAATAACCAAGCAATAATAGGCGGGTGAACGTCTTGTTCCCCGAGGGCACTTCCTGTTTCCGGCACCAATACTGACTATCCATATCGAGGCTTGGAACTCAAGCCCGGGCGCCATTTTGGCTGTAACCCGGAAGTTAGCAAGTGGATGACGCTGCACAGGAAATGAGTGTGACTCTCATCAGGGGACCGCACACTGTATATATATTTCGAGTGGCTATGGTGGACTAACACCCTTTGATAACGTGTTTGTACACGAAACGCGTCAAGGAAGACTCTACCGTCGCCACGTTATGATTACAAGCTCTTTTTATCCTGAATTTATGTAAGTGCAATACTTATTACATTTTTATTTACCTTGACGTTATTACACTATATTGCTCCTTCTTTTCCTCCAAAAAAAATTAAAAATGTTTCCCCATATACATTCACGGAGTGTCAAGCCTTGAACAGCAGAAGTTTACTCCCAAACCATGGCGTAGATGTACATCTTTGTTACCTGCAATTCGATGAGGCCCTGACCAATGTTGGATGTTTTAAAGCTCACATGACTCTCAAGTCTATTTTGTCCGGTAAGCCTCCATTCTTTCAGCGGGTGAAGGTCTTTTTTCCTACTGTCACCAAGCAAGATACCTTTTTAGGATAATACTTGCCTACATAGAGCACTTTTGCCCACCAGTATTGGACACTAATTATACTGTTTATATTTGGACACTTGTTTCTACTTGGTGTTTATTGATTTCACCAACGATTCACTTATATTCTTTACAACATATGGACTTATTGTATTTTATTTTATATATGTCTATATTTAGCGCTACACAATTTTTATCCACTGTATTCCTCTGCTTATTGTTTTCTACTAGCCGTGTTTAGCAGCTTACCATACACCATCCTAGCAGCGCGGTATTCACCCAACCTATCCATCTCATATAAGAAGATATATCAATGCCTCAGACAGATAGCGGGAGCTGAAACTATCATTTAAATAATGGGTTTAGCTATGATTCAAATTTAAACTTTTATTTTTATTTTCTGTGGCTACACGTGTTGGTCAAATGTTTACTTATATAAATGCTGGTTGGTAGATGTCCTCCCTAATTTAAACCTAAGCAATTTTTCTGCTTGAAGCTTGTAGCTCTAAAAATGTTCAGCAAGCCAAATCCCATTCATTTCAATGGCCCTTGTTCACATCTGAGTGTTCTGCCAACTGAAGCAAAATTGCTGTTACTCAAAAAAAGTGCATAAGCTTCTTAGTTTATTAAGTGTTTTTGGCCCCATTGACTTCAATATAATCGCTTGACTTGACCGTTTTACAGGTTGTTTTCTGCTCAAATAGCAGCTCTCCACCCCTAACTTTCTCTCCACCTCTTCCCCCTAGTGCTTTATATTGGCTAAACAATGCCGAAGCTGTAAAACACTCGTAATACGCGTCTAAAATGCTTTAAAAATGTTTGTAAAAAGCTGAAAACTATTAAAAACGCCCCAAAAATACTAGTGAATCGCTACACCCAGGTGTGACTGGAGCCTAGAGCAGACAGTAAAGTTATCTTCTTGGTTGAGTGACTGATAAGACTAAATAAGCAGTGTATACACAAACTGGAAATCAGTGTAAATCAGTGGCACCCCTGACTGTTCAACAGAAGCCAAAGACTGGCTTCTGTCCAAAGTTCATGCTGGAAAAATCAGCATTTGATCAGTGCTGCAGTCAATGATTACAGCGTCAGAATACAATAGTTCAGCAGGAAACATCCCTACATCATACATTGTTAGTGCTGATGCAGGGATCTGTCAGTTTTATTTCATTCAACCTGCTTGTTGGGGGGAAAAATGAATGTGTATACTTTGCTTTACAAGATAACGGATTTTGTTCAGTGTATCATAGATCGGAGCTGGCTCAAATAATGACACAGAGATAAGATCATGAGCAAAATGCTGCACTACTAAGCAATATCAAAAAAAGTTTTAAAAAAAATCATATGCAATTGGAAAATAGTATTGGGAAATGTTTCATATGTAATATAAACGTAATTGTAAAAACAGTTTTGCTTTTACTTTCAAATATTAAGCATTTTACATTTCACATAATACATTTCACATAATAATTTTCACATAATCATATGTGAAGGTCCTTCAGTGCAGTAGTAGTAAGACCCAAGTCCTGTGTGAGGATGCTTTCCCCCAGAAGGTGTCTACTATCGCAGCCTTTGCTCAAAGGATGTGGGTTAAATGATGCCGGCTAGGGATGAGCCGAACACCCCCGCATTCGGTTCGCACCAGAACGTTCGAACAGACCGCCCGTTCGCGCGAACATTTAGAACCCCATTGAAGTCTATGGGACTCGAACGTTCGGATTCAAAAGTGCTCATTTTAAAGCCCAATATTCAAGTTATTGTTGGAAAATGTCTTTGAGACTTGAGGCCTTGCCCCAGGGAACATGTATCAATGGAAAAAAGTTTTAAAAACGGTTGTTTTTTTCAGGAGCAGGACTCCTAAAAAAATGACAGTTTTTAAAACTTTTTCCCATTGAAACATGTTCCCTTGGGCAAGACCCGGGTTCTCAAAGACGTTTTCACAGGCAAACTATAGACACCCAGCAGGTACAATATTTAAAGGAACTTTTTTATTTATTATTTAAGCATCATTAAAATCACTGCTCCAGGAGCAGTGATTTTAATGATGCTTAAATTAAACAAAAAAAAAATGAAAAATGTCTTTAAATATTGTACCTGCTGGGTGTCTATACCTGTGATAATATCTTTAAAAGGCACAATCACCTGCCTGTCAGTTAGGAATAGCTGATCTATCTAAGCTATACAGTGTATAAATATATGTACAACTCCTAGGGATGTATATATATCCTCTACACACTGTAAATTAAGCTAAACTGACTAGCCTGTCTGCTCTATCTAGCTCTATAAAATACTATCTCTCTGTCTCTCTGACTGATCTCTGTTCAGTGCTGGAACACAGTACACGAGGCCACCCTGCAGGCGGCCTTATATAGTGTGAGGCGTGTGCTAAAGCCCCGAGCCATAATTGGCCAAAGCCACCCTGGCTTTGGCCAATTATGGCTCTCCGTTTTTTGCACGCTGTGATTGGCCAAGCATGCAGGGTCATAGTGCATGTTTGGCCAATCATCAGCACGCAATGCCGCAGTGAATTATGGGTCGTTGCGCGTCACTCGAATTTGGCGCGAATGACCCGTTTTGTTCGAATTTCGTCGAACGTACGAACAGGCAATGTTCGAGTCAAACATACGTTTGAATCGAACGGGGAGCTCATCCCTAATGCCAGCTGTAATTCAACCCAGAAGACTAGTGGCATTCCATGGTAGAGAGGTCTTTTTTTTCTCTCAAAGAAGTTCATTAGAGAAAAGAACAAAGAAATAAACATGACATATAATTCCGATTCCAGATAAATGTGTTGTTACAATTATAACAAGCAATTATGTTCGGCCATTGGATTATTTGGATTACTCTCAGAGCACGCCCACCATACAACTCAGCAGGGCCAGCCAAGCTTCACACTAACAATTGTTTCTACAATCAAAAGCTCTATGACAAATATATTAAAACAGTATTCTGTCCAATACCAAATGCCCTGGAAAGAACCCAGGGCTATTTAACGATGGTCACCACAGTTTGGTACATTTCCAGGCATCTTCTGTGTTGGAAAATATACTTCTCCAAACGCAGGGTGTGCCCCATTTGGGTAGTCTATTCTTTCACCGTGGGAGGGTAAGTTGCCTTCCAATGTCTGAGAATAAGCTTACAAGCCTGAAAGAGGACTCCAGCAATGGCTGTAGAGAGGTGTTTAAAGAGGGGAAAATGGCAAACTAAAATTGGGTATTGAAGCAAATCTGCTTTATTATTTTAACCACTCCAGCCCCGGAGGATTTGGCTGCCCAATGCCATTGTTTGCGATTCGGCATTGCGTCGCTTTAACTGACAATTGCGCGGTCATGCGACTTTGCACCCAAACAAAATTGACGTCCTTTTTTCCCCAAAAACAGGGCTTTCTTTTGGTGGTATTTGACCAGCTCATAAACAAAAAAAAAGCAACAATTTTGAAAAAAAAATCTATATTTTTTACTTTTTGCTATAATAAATATCCCCAAAAAAAGAAATATAAAAAAAAGTTTTTTTCCTCAGTTTAGGCGGATATGTATTCTATTGGTTTTCGCAAAAGTTATAGTGTCTACAAAATAGGGAATGCCTATGGTTTACATCTCTCCGTTCTGCCACTCCGTGAGACGATTGCGGGCACCCGGCGGACATAGTGTCCGCGGGACCTGCGGGCATGATCACAGAGCATGCAGCAGTAAATTAAAAGTACAGGTACGTCCCTTTGCGCAGCCGTGCCATTCTGCCGGGGTATACATGCGACGGTCGGCAAGTGGTTAAAAGTGACTGCCTACATATTATAACAATTGTTTTAACTGACATTCTATGTTGATATTAATTAGCCACAGCAAGCAGGTATATAGCAGAATCAGTCCCCAACAGCTCCTCCCCTTTTTTATATCCTTTTTAGTTGATCACGCTTTACATACACAGTACATCTAAAAACATTGCTTTTTCCTTTTTTCGCTTACCAGCTGGCTCAGCTGGGTCAAATCCTGCCAGTCACCCCTCAGTCCTTTAGCATGTATGACAATTCACATATATGTATTTCAACTATTTTCCTAGATTTCAGCTTTTAACTAAAGAGACCGTCCTTTCTCATCCGGACACAGACCAACAGTCTTGACCACTGAAGCATTTACTAGATGGGTTGTTTTTTCCAAAAGAGTTCATAACCTGGCATTAGAATGTGTGAGTATCACAATATTCTTCGCTCTGTAGGTGTACACTGTTTCCTCAGCCAATACAAGGTTTGTCTGGTGTTCTATGGCACAAATTGCTCCCAAAAAGGGTGCCAGGGTGATTAGGCAACTTGCGGCCGGCAGACCGTGTTCCACAGTGTGCACCTTACAATTGTTCATTATTTAAGTTCTCCTTTATGCCTATCTAATATAAAGTTGATCGCTCATGTTTTGATCGATTTGTGAAAACGCTTGACAACTGTCATCTCTGTGTTTTATACCCTACTTCACTCCTGCATGGGTGACACTTTACCGCATGTTACTCTTTTGAAAACTGAAAAATGTGTGAGTATAACTTGGACTCAATAAATCCCTTTTAGAAAATTCAAATTCCATGTTGCCCAAAAATGCTAAGCACTTGGGCCCCAAACCAGTGTCCCATTACATAAACATTCTTTCTGCCAGGACGGCAACATTTATGTATGTATTTTTGTATTTATGTATGTATGTATGTATTTTTATTTTTAATGATTTACCATTCATCACAGACTAGTCCATGTGTATAATACAAATATTTTTTTGCTGTCTTTGTATTCCATGACATGCTCTCATTTCGATTAAAATATTCGATATGTTTTAAGGACGTCAACACGATTTTGTTTTCATTGATTTTCAATGGCTCGAATAAAAGTAATTATACATCCTGCAAGGCATTAGGAACACATAAAAGATATACTGAGGTCAGCTGACAAAAGATTATTAAAATGTATTTCTCCTTTTACAAAATATCTTCTGGAAAAAGACAGCAAAAATAATATATCTTTTGTAAGGTGAAACACGCACTGTAAATCTATAAAAATGTTCTAGATAAGTAAGTAAATACTTTAAATAACCGGTTGGTTAATGACACTCTTTCTCTCGGATACAATCTATACCATGGTTTATACTGTACTTGAAGATGCATTATATTGACCTACAGCTTGCTGCACATATTTATCTACAGATTTATTATGTATTACCTAGGCAGGGAGACAAAGGGAACACTGCAAATACAATATCGTAAATAACATTCTTGCGTGAAATAGTAAGCAAGAAGCACAGGCATTTTCTGGCTTATTTGTAGATACAATGTTGTCTTTACAGGGATGCAAAGAATGTTCACACTAGGTGACTTAGCATTGCCAGGCTGAAAATCGGTATTCATGTATTATTGAACTATAGATTTAAAAAATACATATAGAGAATATTATTGTCTGTATTTAACAGTCTATTTTATGCCGGGGATCAGTGCAGTAGCCCTTTATTTCCTTAAAAAAAAAAAATGTCCAATCAAGACTTACTATAAATATCAAAGTGGAGATGCACTGAAATTTCGGCCTCTGAAAATGATGTTATCAGCATTTTGCCACAATTAGCAGCGATTTTGCGGCACTTTTGCTGCAATTTTACCGCAAATTAGCAGTGATTTTACTGTGCTTATAGCTTGTAATGTGACTCAAAAAATGTAACACAGGTGTGTTAATGGTGCATTCTTGCTGCGCTTGCAATGCATTTCAACTGAGAGGTGCATTTTTTTTAAACTGACCAAAAATGCAATTTTTTTAACACCACAATGGAAGTGCAACGGACCGGTGTGAAGACACGCAAAGAAGTTAAAGGGATGCATTTTTCTTGAGCTTTGCTTGCGCTAAAAGGTGCCAATAATAGCCAACAATAAATCCATATTCATTTAAATTGATGATATTAATTAAAAAGTTGAATATAATACAATTATTTAGAAAAAAAAAATCAATTTTTTATTAAAACTGTAATTTTCAGTTTTAGTTTTCAGCCAAGTGCATCGTACAATTTTGGTTTCAGTACCAACATTTCCATTCAGTGAACCTCTATCCTCAACTCTTGAGAAACAATGTGCAAAACTCTAGAAAAAGTAAGTTTTCACCAATACACTATTTACAGTGTAAGTGACAACCATAGTATTTAAAATTACAAGTCACCCACCTACACTGGTAACATGGAGTTATCAAAGTCTCCGGGTGCCTAAACCCCCCCCCCCCCAACATATGATTAAACCACAACTCCAGCCAAAATAAATACAAAATGAATAGCACATTAAAGATGAAAAAAATGCAATAATCCTCTTCAATCTGAAGCTGTTCCCTTAGTACTAGTTCTCAGCCACTAGATGGCCTTACTCCTTAAAAGGTCAGCATCATTTAACCCATTTCCTCCTTCCAGGCTGTCATGGACCCATCCTCATTATGGGACTGAAGCAAAACAGTGATAATATCTTGTTGTCACTATGCTTTCTTCTCCTATTAGCACAATCCTTGTGAGCAAATGAACTGATAGGCTCCCAGTCCTGTTTGTTTCTTCCCCACTTTGAGCTCTGCTGGACAGGGACTGCAAGATGTGGATAACAAACCTAATTCAGTTACATAAATTGTCCGCCTTTAAAAAAAATACTTTTTAAAGCCCAACTCCAGGAATCCTAAAGCTTATTCCCTGCTGCGTACTTCCTGCAAATGTAAATTGCTTGTTTAGGTTTAGGGGACCTGTTTAAGTAGATTTGCATACACAATCCTCTGTTCTGCTAGACTGATCCTGGCAGTATCTTTGCCCCCATGCTTGAGCAGCCTAAGGTCCTGATATTATAAAGACCAATACAGGCTCCATAGCTTGGCATTGGATGTGATGAATCCAAGGGCAGTCCACCGCTGGAGCAGAGGGAACACTGCCTGCTGGAAGAGTGGAGAACAGGTAAGTAAAAAAGATTTCACTCTGCCTCATCTGAACAATTAAGGGAGCAGCTCCACTGCAAGGGACACTTCCCCACAGTTGGGCTTTAAGGATAAATATTGAATGAATACACAGCTGTCTTAATTTGTGTCTTTGATATCTGCCTAAAGTTACTGTAAGCTCAAAAGCTGAACTCCAGACAAAGTTATTAATATGTGTACAGGTATGCATTCATTACAAAACCATAAAATGTTTTTTCAATGCAGGAACAGTACGTACGTAAAACTAAGTTAGACTTGGAGGGGGAGGGGGATGATGACAGGAGAGAGAACATGATTATCTCATTAGTCTGCATTTGTTTCTTAATTAGCTGTGTTTAGCAGCTTCACATAATTTTATAGCAGTGCAGAGTTACTCACCATACCATGCATTTGTTTCTTGCTGTCCATTTAGAGGCTGGAGGTTGGGAAGTAACCTAGTTCTATTGCATATTCTCAATAGAGAAAAGTCAGGTAGCATGCTCTACATCCCTATCGCCCCGACCTAACTTCTTCATACAGTAAAGTTTTACACATTTTTACTGAGGTTTACACAGCTGTGTTGAAGGAAATGGGAGGAGGACCTGGGCCCTATCAAAGAAGAAGATGCATGGGAAGACATTCTACAGTCTACCTAGCTTGTGTCCCTGTGTCTGTTCCTCAAAGTAACCCAACTCTTTTTTCTCTACAGAGAAAACTAAAATTGTGACAAAAAAAAAAATACAACTTCAAAAAAATTGCTGTGTCTCTTATTAAATACCCTGGACTGTCTACTTTCCAAAAATGGGTCATTTGTACTGTCCCAGCATTTTGGGGCCTCAGGAGATGAGATCATCAGTACATCAGGATTGATCATTTTTTTTTTTAAATTATATATATATATATATATATATTACACACACACACCATAGTTTGTGGATTTTATAACTTTCCTACAGAATAAATAATAAACACTGATCTGGGTTATTCCCACCGAAATGTAGAAGAATATGGTTAGGCCTAATATTATGAAGAAAGATTATTTGTCAAATTTTTGAACAATACATTATTTTTTTCAACATTTTTGGTTTTTAATTTATTTTGCAAAAAAAAAGAAAAAAAATCCAGCAGTGATTAAATACCACCAAAAGAAAGCTCTATTTGTGAGGAAAAAAATCAGAACATTTTCTTATGGGTACAGTGTTGCATGACCGCGTAATTGCCATTCAAAAAGCTACAGTGCTGAAAATTGGCCTGGGCAGTGAGGGGATGAGAGTGCCAAGTATTAAAGTAAATATTTAATGGATTTGACCCAAATTAAGGAGGTACTGGCAAAGAATTAGGAATATTCAATTGTCTATTTGGGTTGAACCTGATCACATAACTTCTCACTTGTATACTAGGCCATGGATGATTATCTGACTCTAGCCAATACCAGATCATTATTCATTCAGGATGATGGCTCTGAAATGGGTCTTGTCCAATTCCCTCTCACTAGTGGACTGGATTATTGAAATTAACACTTGCATATCCTTAGAGAAATATACCCACCTCATATGTAATAGCTATGCACAAATTTTACCATATAGGGTCCCTCTAGACAGAATGCATGTGCACCACTTTTAGCTGAACCAAATATTTATTGTTTTATAGTATTTTTATTAATTTTAAATAAATATAAAACCTTACATACATTCAAAAACATATATAGACCAAAACATTCAATTTACACAAGAATGGATCACTCCTGGAATATAACCTCCCCAAAGCTTTCAAGGTTCCACTTAAAGGGAAACTAAGAAACCGCCCCATATTTCCTAAGCTTATTACATTTCCATTCATCAGTAAATCCCACACCTGAGAAAAGAAAAAAACACAAACATACAACACCCCATTTTAACCTTCCCTTTTTATAAAACTTGAACAACCAAAATGACTAAATTGTGTGTATAGTGAAACTTTAACATTTTCCTTTACTTCTATTTCCTCTGTGTGGTCCTACAAAGTAGTCTGTTCCCATTCTCCTTTATTACTGTGAGGTATTATATGTGTCAAACATTTGCGATTTAATTAGTTAATTAATTTTGTTTACACTTAAGTGAGTGAGTCTATAAAACAGTTGTGATTTAATTTGTTAATTCATTTTAGGGGGTGGGGAATGGGAGGCAAAAGAGGTATGGGAGGGCTTCTAGATAACATTCTCATTGTCCATTTAGCTCAGATAGATCAAGAATTGTTAAAGTCTAGCTAACTTTTCCAAGTCCTGTACAATTTTGATTCCAAATCCTTTTTTAGATATATTAATCCTTCCATGAATCTAATTCTGTCTACTTCCCTAAACCAGTCCTTTATTGTCTGTATTTTCTTTGATTTCCATTGCTTTAGTATTAATGCTTTTTCTGTATTTAACAGGAATAGGATAATTGCGGTTCTATTGTATACTGCATGGAACAGGCATTGCCAAGGTTCTTTACTTATTATCTTAATTAAGCGCAATACTTCCTCCCAATTGGACTGAATCAAAGGGCATTGCCACCATATATGGGAATGTGCTCCCATTTCCCTGCATTTCCTACAACACAGAGGCAATGTCTCAGGTTTGATATTGTACAATTTTGATGGAACATAATACCACTTGGTTAAAAATTTGTAATACATTTATTTTGTCCTTGTGTCCGTTGAAGTCAAATGTATATAATCCATTACTTTATATTATTTTTTTTGCTAAGAGCTGGTTTAATTCCATTTCCCAACTTTCCAAAAAGACACATGGACCCTCTATCTAAAGGGTCAATCAACATATTATATATGCTTGAGATCCCATTTCTATTTATTCCCCCTTGATCTACAAGTCTCTCCAATGGGCTAAGTTTACTAGCCGAGCAAAGGGGTTTTGGTACGGTATCCACAAAGTGCTGAAGTTATCTGTATATCCAAGCATCTCATGGTAAAAGGCCATATCTTCCTCTTAGTTCTAATAAAGAACAGATGACAATTCCCTTCAAAACATCTTTTAATATCAGGCAATCTGAAGTAGTCCATTTTAAATACAACTTGTTCTCTTTCCCTGACAGGAAATAGTTTGTACTTGAGAGAGGCATCAAAGGACTATTATGTTGCCATGATATACTTCTAAGTAATTTATCCCACAATCTCAAAGTTTCTATTATAATTGGAGCCAGTTCTTTAGCATGGCTTCTGTACTGTCTTGGTATCCAGATGATCTGGCCCAGAAATCATATGTTTATATTTTCCTCCAGTGGCACCCATTTTTTGGGGGGAAGTGTAATGAACCCAGTATATTATTCTTCGCAGCACTGGTGTCATAGGGTATTTCTCAAAATCTGAAACAAGTAAGCCCCCATTTACTTTTGGTCTAGTCATTATCTTATAGGCCAGTGATGGCGAACCTTGGCACCCCAGATGTTTTGGAACTACATTTCCCATGATGCTCAACTACACTGCAGAGTGCATGAGCATCATGGGAAATGTAGTTACAAAACATCTGGGGTGCCAAGGTTCGCCATCACTGTTATAGGCAATACAAATCCCTCTATTTTTCCATATAAAATTCTGCTCTAAGGATCTGAGAGTTTTAAAATAAGCCCCTGGAATATTGATTGGAAGACTTTGAAAGATATACAAAGCTTTCGGGAGAATCATCATTTTGACTACATTTATCCAGCCAAACCAGGACAGCCTATGGGCAGGGTATCCTTTCAAGTCGTGTTTGATCTTATTCAACAGAGGGAGATAATTATCTTGGTATAAATCAGTTACTACTGCAGAGAGAAATATACCCAGGTATTTTAATAATTTTTGTTTCCACCCAAAAGGGATACAAGGATCCAAGATCCCTGCATTCTACTGGGGAAACAGATATTTAATACTTCTGTTTTCTTCACCATTTATCTTAAAGTTTTATATGGCTCCATATTCACTTAATTCTGTTATAGTATTTGCGAGTCTTTGTGTGGGATTTGATATATATAACATAATATCATCTGCAAAAGCGGCTATTTTGTGTTCTTGTCTACCTACCTCTAAACATTTAATTTCTTGGTTTACTCTTATATTAGCTAAAATGGGTTCTAAAGAAAGTACAAAAATTAAGGGGGACAATGGACACCCCTGGCGTGTACCATTGTAAAGCAAGAAGGGTTCTGACAGAATCCCATTTACCAGGATTTGAGCCAAAGGGCTAGAGTAAAGTGCATCTATCCACCTAAACATACATGGGCCTATGCCAAAATTATGCAGTGTCATCAGCATATAATTCCAGTCCAGCCCATCAAAGGCCCTTTTATGAATCTACCGATAGAAAAATAACTGGTATCTTTTCCTTCTTAGCCACATGCATTAAGAGAGTAGTTCTTAATATATTATCCCTTACTTCCCTTCCGGGAACAAAGCCTGCTTGAATCTTCTCTACCTATTTTGGCATATGGGGCTTTAATCTTTCGACCAATATCTTTGCATAGATTTTTATGCCTTCATTAATAAGAGATATTGGCCTAAACCTGGAGCACACTGTTGGGTATTTGCCTTCATTTATGAGGAATGATATATAGGCCCCTATACACACATCCGTTTTTTGGGGTTAAAAAAGATGAAGTTTTTAAGGGTATAGAAAAAAAACTAAGGTTTTTTTTTTCTTTCAACCTGATCATTAAAACGGCCTTGCCTACACACGATCATGAAAAAAAAAATGCTCTACGAAAGTATGGTGACGTACAACATGTACAACGGCACTATAAAGGGGAAGTTCCATTTGGATGACTCCACCCTTTGGGCTGCTTTAGCTGATTTTGTGTTCGTAAAAGACGATTCGCGCTTTTCTGTCTGTTACAGCGTGATGAATGTGCTTACTCCATTAGGAACGGCAGTTTTACCAGAACGAGCGCTCCCCCATCTCATAACTTGATTCTAACCATGCACAGATTTTTCACATCGTTAAAGCCCACACACGACCATTTTTTACAACCTTAAAAACAACAACGTTAAACACGTCGTGAAAAAATAGAGCATGTTTGGAAAAAAAATTGGCCTTTTTTTAGAACCCGAAAAATGCTCTGAAGCCCACACACAATCGTTTTTAATGACATTAAAAAAATAAAAATAAATTAGAACCCAAAAAAACGGTCATGTGTCATGTTTCGTATCTCCAGGCCTTTCCCAATGGAATTCATATATATCTGAAAGTAGGGAATCAAAATTCCTGCAAACTTTTAATATTGAGATGTGTACCCATCTGTGCCTGGACTTTTAACAACTTTGATGATCTTAAATTCCTGTTCTATTTCTTCCTTAGAAATATCACTGTCCAACTTGGTTAAGCACTCCTCTGATATAGCTTGAAGATAGGGTTGTCCCGATACCACTTTTTTAGGACCGAGTACAAGTACCGATACTTTTTTTCATGTACTTGCCGATACCGAATACCGATACTTTTCTTAAATGTCATGTGACAATTTTCAAACCACAATACAGACTAAGGATATTTTCTTTAGAATTTTGAAGAACTCTAACTCAAGACATTATAAAAGAATAAAAATGAGTAAAAATGAATAAAAATGTTTTATTTTCTTGTCACGCAGTAGTACAAAACTCAAAGAATTTTCACAGAACATGTTGATAAATACAAAAAAAAGTATTCTATTTAGGTATCGGGAGCATTTGCGCGAGTACAAGTACTCCCGCAAATACTCGGTATCGGTCCCGATACCGATACTAGTATCGGTATCTGGACAACCCTACTTGAAGATATGCCTTCTTTAAGTAATGATCTATTTTACTTCTTCTACATTGCAGGTAATCAAACAGCCACTAGTAGAGGCTTGGAGAATTGAACATCCTAGGGGGAGGGATTTCACTTATTACTTTTAAGTGCATTCTTATTCAAGAATAGATTATGTCTTCATAGACCACCGGCAAAAGTAAAGTCAATAACCTTCTCGGATCATGCCCCGGTTGTGGTTATTCTGGATTTGAAGGACATACTGTTTAGGCAGAGATCTTGAAGGAGATCAATAGTGGAAGGGGCTAAAAGGAAAAAAAAATGGTTTTCACAAAAACCAATTATTTTACAAGAAATTCAGGAGATGGGACAGACACCTAAAGGTTCAAATGATAATAAGGTGATGGCTGAGTTAACAGGAAAACGTGAGGCATTAAAGGACTTGTTGGAGCTGGGTATATAACAGAAAAGCCAAAAAGCACTATGAAATGGGATATAGGCCAGGGAAATTGTTGGCAGGTGTGATTAAATCAAAAAAAATACCCCAAATTAAATAATGAAAATGAAAGATAGATGTGGTTCTCACTTAGGCACCCACTATCACATATTCTGGGAGTGCCCTATGATTACACCCTATTGGTCCAAAGTACATGCCCTTTTGGGAAAAGTTCTAGGTATTCCTATCCCCTTACACCCCTTATATCTCCTCCTGGGATTACCCCTCCCAGGGACGCCTAAACCCCTTAGGAAATTGATGGCCTTCATTCTATTAGCGGCTAAAAGGGCTATCCCACAATGCTGGCTAACCAATGTTCCCCCATCCTTTACACAATTTCTAGCAGCTATCATAGATATACGTAGAATGGAACGCCTCACAGCTGTAATTGAAGACTCTTTAATTAGCTTTGACGCCATTTGGGAAAAATGGGATTCTTCTGAATATAACTCTGAGACTGCACAGGTAACTTTGAACTCGTAAGTTTGGGAATGGGGTGTCTTGATGAAGCATCTGCACATATGACCCTTAGCCTGTTGTGCACTTTGTCTTATTGAGTACTTGTTCTTTTTCTTTCTATTTCTTTTCCATACCATGTTGCATCCCACTTGTTTGGTAATCATCTGACATTTTTTGCAATCTCTATTTCTGTATTTACATATGATATGTTATGATTTCTTCTTTCTCATTGGGAATATACCCATTTTTGTTGACAGTTCTTTCTGATTCTGTACAATGTTTATTTTTTCTTGAAATATTCAATAAATAAACAATAAAAAAAAGAAAGAAAATGAAAGATAAGAAAGGGGGGATGAAATACTCCATGGAGAGATATTGGTAAGATCCTTTTGGAATAATATCAATCATTATATAAAGTAAACAATACCCAAAATTGCGAGGATATGCAATGAACCAGATATTTAGTTTTTTCTCTGCATCCTAGCAGTTGGACTGCTTATATATTTTGGAGGAAAATTGTAAAAATGTATTGAGCAGTCTTCTTGTTTGTGTTTTTTTTTCCTGCACTACATAGCAGTGTATTTCTCAGTTAACATAACACTACAAAAAAAAAAAATCGGATTATGATTTGTCAACCTCACCCACTATACCAAACCAAAAAAATAATGCCTTTATTTGTGGGATTTCTAATGAAATGACACATGTGAATACCTTAAGTTCTAAGGAGGCTCTACTGCACTATACTCTGGTTCAATGGATTGATATTTGGTTCCTTTAGGCAAACCTCACCAATCCCTGTCCAATTATAAAGTACTTTATCAAATGTGTAGCGCCTGTGTACTTTATGGTACTGGTGCTAGTTAAATTTAGAGGGAGGTCAGAGTGTAAATTCCTGAACAGCATACAAAAGCCATACAGATACTATCACTTTATTGATGATATTTTCATCATATGGACAGACGGTGAAGAAAATCTAAAACAGTTTTACTTATTGATCAACACTTTTCACCCATCAATCAAACTAAAAATTGATTATTCTAACACACATGTCAATTTTCTAGACACTACAGTATACAATCAGGGATTACAAGCTGCACACTTAAATACACAGGAAACCGGCTGACCGATGCAAACATCTCCATAGTTCCAGCTTTAACCCCAACATACTAAATGTACCATCATATACAGCAAGGCCATCAGATACCACTGAATATGTTCAGACCCAGAAGACAGAGATAAATGTAGCGCCCCCTACTTTCAGTATGGGCGATACGCTAATACTAATACGCTAATACTGAATTGTGTAAAATTCGGGCTGCTGTCATTCAGAACTGTCCTGTGGGTCAGTCTGTGCTCCAGGGGTGATGTTCTCACCCCTGGGCGGCAGGTGGTGCTAGAGGGGTTCTGACGGAGCCGCTTTTTGGCATGGCATGCTGGGGGAGGGTATATCCGTGGTGGACGCCATTTTCTTTGGTTCTTCGCGGGTTCCAGGTTCGGCACCCACCTTCAGAGTGTGCGCATCCAATGAACCCTGGCATCATGGCCTACCTGGCCGGGGTAATATGCTATGTGGAGTTCCATGCGGATGCTGAAAGGGGCCCCAGTGACTTAGGATCCCAGGCTGTATGCCATTTGGTGGGGGATCGGCTTGAGGAGAACCCGGAAGCAGGTGATCCTAAAGGGCTTGATGGAACCATCAGGGATCTGGTGACCGGGAGATTGAGAGGTACACTTCAAACTGTCAACCGTTGACCCCAATTGAATTTACTGGGAGGATTCTCTCAAGAATTCATTTAGCTCATCCAAGTACTAGGCCTGTGGCAGAGGCCCGAGCCAGGCCTGTGGCAGAGGTCTGTTCCACCCAGCAACCTAAGTGACACTTCGGCTGCCAGGCTCGTGACAGCAGTCTGTCCGGAGGCGCTTTTTACCCACTCTGGCTAGAGTAGCGACAAACTGTGCTATTCTTGAAAGCAGGCTTGCTTTCCTCAACTATCCTGGGCTTGATACTGCAAATGTTCTTCTTCTGCTTCATCAACCTTTCCTATCCTACTTCATGTTGATGTTGGTCGTGTTGGGCCTTGGAAATAAAGCATTCAAAAAAAATCAAGTGCTGACTGGACATTCGCTCACTACCCGTGCTCACTACTATCACCCCTAGAGAAGCCATCGAGGGTAACTCAATACGCCAATCTCAAAAACAATCAGCAGCTCCTGAATGGGGTAGCGCTACATAAACATCTCAGAACACCAACAGACTCCTTCCATAAGAAAGGGTACAAAGACAAAACCATCAGCGCCACCATAAACCTGTCCTATAAAACCAGAAGAGAAAAATCTGCTTCAATACAAAGAGAAAAAAAAATAAATAATCATGTACCTTTAGTAACCACATACAATCCAACACTAGAAGGGATAAGACAAATGTCTACAACCTATCCTAACCCCTTCATGCCGACCGTATGCAAATATGCTTTCATGGCTTGAATGGGTGATGTCTGCAACTCTGGTACCATTTTAGAGCCAGTGGTTTGCTTTTTAGTGATAAACAACTGATGCAGCTAAAAGCAGCTTGGCTGTTATCCTAAAGGAGTGGAAGGGGACGCCCTCCCTCCCGCCGCCCTTCCCAGGCTCCACAACGTCACTTCTGGTTTACCCGGCTGCCAATAGTACAGATTTAAAAAAAATTACAGTATTCAGAAAAGCAGATTTCGGCAATCTGAGTACTTCGAAATGCAAAGGAGGGATTTGGATTCTTTTAGACCCATGATCCCTCCATAAAGAGTACCTGTCACCATCTATTGCCGTCACAAGGGATATTTACATTCCTTGTGACAGCAATAAAAGTGATCAGATTTTTTTTTAAAGGGACAATGTTAAAAAAAAGAAAAAAAAAATGCAATTATTTAAAGTACCCCCATCCCCATGAGTTTGTGCAGCAAAAAAAACACATATGTAAGTCTTCCCCACAAATTTAAACAGTGTTCAAATCACACATGTGAGGTATTGCTGTGATTGTCAGAGTGGGAGCAATAATTCTAGCAAAAGACCTTCTCTGTAACTCTAACCTGGTAACCATAAAAAATAAATAAATAAATAAACCGTCACCTATGGAGATTTTTAACCTCCCTGGCAGTATTATGCTTTCTGATTTTAGGTGCTGAAAGCGGTACCATTGTTTGCAAGGAAATATGGCGTTTTATACTGTAGGCTTGTAATTCTTAGGAATAACTCACCCAAATCTGACCAAACAAGAGTCTAATAGGCATCCCAGGTATGAATTTTTTTTTTTTTTAAAACAAAATGATAAATTATAATATAATAAATAATTATAAATAATAACAAATAATAATATAATTATAATAAAAATTATTCAATAATGTAATCAACTCAAAATCACTGAAATTATTATAATTTATTATCGCTGTTTTTTAGCTGATCTAAAACCATTTTTGACATAAAGGGACACTTTTGGTTCCTATGGACAATCTACATTTTGCAGGGAGAAAGAACAGTTTTTATTATATAAAAGGACATGCAGGGCACAGGACAGACCACTAGGGACAAGGGGTGTGTGTATTTTTTACATCTATAAGATTACAGTATACTGTATGTAATGTGTTTAAGTTTTTGAATTTGGCAGCGTTCTCCGCTCCCGTGTGTCGTAACGTCACAGGGAACAGAGCTCGGCTGCACACAGAGGCACTGTGTGAATCGAGCGAGCACCCGCTCGCTCACACAGCACGGGTGCATCGCTGGATCCAGAAGCAAGGTAAGTAAACCTTGCCTGAGGATGCTGCGAGGCGAGCCCGACTCGGGGTTACCGATCGTAGCACAAAAATGTAACCCCGAGTCAGACTCGGGAATATTGCCAGGGAGGTTAAGTACCGTATTTTGTCATCATTCCTCGAGCGTACAAAATTTCTAAGCATAACATGTTCGGTATCTATTTACTCAGCGTAACATCATCTTTTTTTACATTATACAAAAAAATTGGGCTAACTTTACTCTTTTTTTTTTTATTCATGAAAATGTCTTCTTACCCAAAAATTGTGTTTAAAAGACCGCTGCGCAAATACCGTGTGACATAAAAAATTGCAATGATCACCATTTTATTTTTCACATACTGTATAGAATGTTTGGGGGTTCCAAGTAATTTTCTAGAACAAAATATGGATTTTACCTTGTAAGCAACACATGTTAGGCTTAGGCATGAAAGGGATAACAGGGGATAAAACTTTGAAAGAAATATTCCAACAACCCCCAATACTGGCATTCAGACACCCACCCAACCTCAGACAAACTAATCGGCAGGAAACTTCATTCAGGTTATGAAGTCATGAATAATGGAAGCAAACCCTGCAATAAAAAAGGCTGCAAACTGTGCAGTAATCAATCACACACACACACACACACACACACACACACACAAGGGAACTTCAATACCCCTCCAGTAATGTTGTGTACCTCATCCAATGCAAAAGATGTAGCAAAGGATCTACATTGGCGAAACCAGGACAGATGTTGCGAACAAGGATGAATTTACACAGACACAACATCGAGGAACATAAAGAGTATAGTTTCTGCACACCTGTGGGACATAATTTCTCATAACCAGACCACACTATAGAAGACCTCAAAAGTTTTAGTTCATCAACGGAATTTCAGAACTATTTAGAAAAGGAAAATGTTTGAACAAAGAATAATACTTCTATATGACACAAAAGATAATGGCCTAAATTTAGACTTGTTTTTTTTTTTTTTACTCATTATTCAACAGTTTTACACCCACCCCAGTCTATAGCTCCCCTTTTGTCTTATCGTACCAACTATGCTAGCTTTATTACCATTGCCATGCACATTTTGTTGTGTGCATTTGTTTTTCCTTTTTTTTTCCCCTTTTCACTCTGTTTTTTTTTTTTTTTTAACATTCTTCTAAAACTTTTGTAAATCAGTACTGCTGGGAATTTTAAGAAGGTGATAAACACCAAAAGCTTGTCCTGAAAAATTGCAAATAAAGAAGTATCATATACAGCAGTGGTCATCGGCCCTGTCCTCAGGGCCCACTAACAGGCCAGGTTTGCAAGATAACTGAAATACATCACAGGTGATATCATTTGCTGTTCAGTGATTGCAGAATTCTAGTCTGCATCTCCCCAAGGTAATACATACAACCTGGCCTGTTAGTGGGCCCTGAGGACAGGGTTGATGACCACTGATATACAGTACTCAATTGTTTCTGCTCATGGACTTCTACTTTAGTCCCATCCTGTTTCTTATTAATAAAAGGAGTTGTCTGCAAATGAGGCCACAAGTAACAAGTGATGGCAACATTGCATTATAATGAAAAAAAGTACTTTATGCTGCTCCCAATTAAGCATATTCAATTGGATTTCTCAGCATGAAGGACAATCAGGACTGGCTCTACTTTTAGACACAGATGGCATGTGCACACAGGCACAGAGAAATTATAGACAGTCATTTGTATATGCCTATTTGAACATTCCACAATATTGTAAACCAGTTCAAAAACAAGCAAACAAGTAAATGTGTTGTGGGGAAAACATTTTCTTCCTTTGCACACAATTTTTCCTCTTCCTTACTTCTGCCCCGCCAACTTTACTCTTTTTTAGCACATTCATCCTTTTCCCCTCACAACATGCACCAATTTCAAAGCAACATCAATAAACCACACAAATTGCAGCACACTCCCTATTAATCCAGTTACATTATATATATTCTTCTGCAAACTGATGTAGGTTTTGGATTGTATGCCTGAAACTCTTGTTTTATATTGAATGTAAATGCAGTCCATTTCCTTGACAACGATTTTATTTTTATTTTTAATCATAAAAGGGGAATATTGTTGGGGAGCCAAAAGCTGGAGCAAACCGGCTCCAATGACAACAAGGCAATGGGCAATATAGAATTGCAGAAAAGGTTTAGTAGTATGAGCTCATTCTAACTGGTGTGAGCTAGACAGTGAACAATAAGCAGGCATTCCCTTTAATGACAGAAACACATTTACAAAAATTATATTTCACTACACTATATTTCAGTCACTGTAATGATAATGGTAGGCTGTACAGACCAGTTATGACTGTAATAGGCATGTGGACCCTACATTTATAGTGAATTGCAGTCTTGGCGTCATCTCTTTCAGAAATAAGCAAACTTCACAGTCTGAAGATGCCGCTTTCCAATTGCTGCAAAGAGGTTACAATCACTAAGCCAACGAAAAAGGTCCAGGACCCATTATGTAAATGTGTTAGCATGATCCCTAATGTAAACCTGTACCCAAACAATAGACAAACTTTTTACATAATCTTAAAATGTAAAAGATGTAAATATGCCCTCATTTACCTCGTAGCTGATTGCGATGTGGTGTAATTCATTCACTGATGCCTGGTACACACTGTGAGATTTTCAAACAAGCGTTTGTTTTTTATTGCATGCTAATCTCATATTGAAAAGTAAGTGTTTACTAAAGTGCCGAAAATTCTCGTGTGACAATAAAAATTCAGAAGTGATGTAATGTGTAGTATTGTATTTTCGAACTACAACTGTACTGATTAAACAAAAATCGTACAATCTGGTATTTTATGAGAAAAAGTTTTGTGCTTGTCCCATCGGATAATATTGGATGAACTGTCATGATCGGTTCCTGAAATCTGTGTACCAATGATCAGATTATCATACGATCGTTTTGAAAGTGGCATTTTTTATAAGATTTTCTGATCGTGTGTACAGACCATAAGAGCACAATGATTTTTTTCACAGTGTGGCTGGCTACCAAGATCTGCTTTTATAGACAACAGCTAAGAGGTCTCTGTTGTAATTATTTCTCCACAATACCTATAACTATAGAGCTGAATAAAGGCTTGTTTTAAAGTGCTTTTACTGCTTGTTCAGGATATGCACATACTTTAGTGTACATACAGGTAGCCTGAGAACAGGTTCACTTTAAGCTAGTCCAGCCAAGTGGGACAATATGGAGTCTACACTAAGTGCACTTTTGGAGTAGAACTGGATATTTGGTATGACAATCATGGCCCAATAAAAAATTATTTGTTCAAGTGTACTCCTTCATGCCTTTTGAACCTCACAGCACAGCACAAAAGATTAATGTGCCTTGGTGAGAGGGTATATTGTTATTTTACTTTTGCATACAAGATGATGTATAGCTTAAATTAGGCTTCAAAAATTGATATTCCATCTTGAAAGAAAAAAATTTGCATAATGCAATTTGTTCGAGTACAAGGCACTTGCATTTTGATGCTTTGATAATCTAAAGCTGGCATCAACACATTTCTTTTCAGCGCCTCCATTCTACCAGGTTTACGGTTGTAAAATGGCTATTTGCAGAGTGTAAACAGTGTGCTGTCTATGCCGGGGATTGCCATCCTCCACAGGCTGGAATTATTGCACTGTCAAAAAGAGGCTGTGGCTCTCTCTTAACTGCCAGATCAGCTAATAAAATAAAGTGTATTAAAAGGAAACATTGCTACAGCTTCTCCTCCTACACCGCATACCTAAATCCAGTGGCAAACCAAGACATTGGAGACCCCTCATTACACATGGACCTATTTCTCAGAAGTCTTTGAACTGGAAATTCTTTTTTTGCAATTCTCTTGTGAAGTAACCATCAGACCTGTCTTAATAGGCCCCATTTTTTAGGATAGAAAACTCAAATGTCTATTGCAGTTTTAAATGCTGGTAAGATCAATTAATCGTGTCACTTGGTGGCATCTATCTATCTGACTGGAGAAAAGGAAATTAGAAGAAAAATGTAGTTTTTGTCCGTAATGGCCGAACAAGTTAGATCTTTAATTCTTTGGAAAAACAAAACAAGGAACGTGATTGCTCGCTATGAGTATTGATATATTAGGCCTAGCCATGTCAGTATGTTTTGATTAGGAATGAGCAAAACAGAGTTCTAGTTTTACTGACATTTCAGCAAAAACTAGGAGATATCAGGAAAATGCAATAGGGAGGATGATATTAAGGTGGGTTTTGTTGGTTTGCAACAACCCCTAAAGCTTATGGAAGCTAGGACACTCATTAACCTAATTTTCCTTCTTTTTTTTAACAGAAAGAAATCAAATTAAAAAAATAAATAAACCTTTTAACCACTTGTCATCTGCCCACTGTCAAATGACGGCGGGCAGACGACTCCATTGTTCTGATATCACGTCATATGACGTGATGTCCCTTTAAAGCCGCGGGCGGGCGGGCGCGCGTCGCCGGCGGCGTGCGCGCGCACCCGCCGCTCTGCGGGGATCCCGTGCGAGTGCCCGGCGGCAACGATCGCCGCCGGGCACACGCGATTGCTCAGTAACTGAGCTGGGACACAGAGCTGCACGTCCCTGTCAGGGAGAGAGGAGAGCGGTTGTGTGCCTTGTACATAGGGACACAATCGGTCACCTCCCCCAGTCACCCCCCCTCCCCCCACAGTTAGAACACTCATAGGACACACATTTAACCCCTCCCCCGCCCCCTAGTGGTTAACCCCTTCACTGCCAGTCACATTTATACAGTAATCAATGCATATTTATAGCATTTTTCACTGTATAAATGTAAATGGTCCCAAAAATGTCAGAAAAGTGTCCGAAATGTCCGCCATAACGTCACAGTCCCAATAAAAAAATCGCAGATCGCCGCCATTAATAGTAAAAAAAAAAAAAATGCCATAAACTATCCCCTATTTTGTAAACGCTATAAATTTTGCGCAAACCAATCGATAAACGCTTATTGCATTTTTTTTTTACCAAAAATATGTAGAAGAATACGTATCGGCCTAAACTGAGGGAAAACATATATTTTTTATATATTTTTTGGGTTATTTATTATAGCAAAAAGGAAAAAATATTGAATTTTTTTAAAAATTGACGCTCTATTTTTGTTTATAGCGCAAAAAATAAAAACCGCAGAGGTGATCAAATACCACCAAAAGAAAGCTCTATTTGTGGGAAAAAAAGGACGCCAATTTTGTTTGGGAGCCACGTCGCACGACCGCGCAATTGTCAGTTAAAGCGACGCAGTGCCGGAAGCTTATATTTTGTCTGGGCAGGAAGGGGGTGTAGGTGCACAGTAGGCAAGTGGTTAAAGGGAAAGTACACAAATACCAGAATAAGGTAAAAACCCAAATTAAAAGAACATTAAACGAAAGAAACAAAACTACTCAAAACACACCCTCTGAATAAACAGAAGATGTTTTTTTCCAAGATAATGCTACCTAAGCAGCTCAATGAGAGAAACTGAGGAATTTCCACTTTGCAAAATCAATTCAGCATAAAGAATTCTGCTCATCTCTAGTTTGGACCTGTTGCAGTGTTTCTGATTCCAAGAAGGGTGAGCTCATAAAAAGAAGTGACCCAATTTTAACTTTATCTTCGGGCAAAAAAAAACAAAATCAGTTTTGGAGAGTGGAGAAAGGTCCACAATATGTGGTAATTTTCAACATATTACTCAACCGCAACAACCAGTAGTCATTATTTTCTCTGCCAACTGATAAAGGTGCTAACGCTTTCTGGCTATACTTATAAAAAAGGGTTGTTATTGCTTTGTCCTTGTTGTAGAGATTGCCCTGTCCTCCTGCCTCACTTACACAAAATAAAGAGAACATAAAACAAATGCTTGAAATGGCCTAGCTTTTTACAGCTAGCTGTGTCCCCATTGAAGATTTGCCTTGAGTTCCTGCCTCAGTGACAGCTTTATCACTATGACAGGAAGCAAAGGGAACACTCCCCATCGGGACAAAGAGAGCAAAAAATCCTGACAGGTAATACAACATCCCTAGACTTTTTAAATGAAAATAAAATATTTGGGGCAAGGATAAATTACTGTATAAATGACTTTACAGCATTGAATTAGGTCGATTTAGATACTCAGAGACGTTCTGAGCTAAAATCTTTACTAACCAATGAATAAGAATGCAAGTCTTGAAGATACATCTCAGGGAAAAGAAACAGCATATTGATTCGTCTTTGAATTTGTCTAATTTGCATTATTTCAGTAAAAAATCTATATACACGTAAAAGAACAGAGATTCCAAATAAAGGTCCAGTGTGTAAAATAAGAATATAGCGCCCAGTATTGTTGCACATGTTCACAGGCCATTAGCAAAGGCGACAATGTCAATTGACCTTTGGTCTTATGGCAGGAGATTCATGGCATTGAGCCGTTTGTCAGTACATTAGTATTCTGACAGTTCATGTTGCTGTCACTTACCATTGGGGTTTGTACGCCTGATAAATCCAAGGGATTTTAGATGACACAATGATTGCACCTGGCTAGTTTTCCTTTATTTCAGAGATTGATTTTTTTTCTTCCTCTAGTTTCCTCATTTTTATTTTCTATTTTCTGTTACACTTTTTAGTTCAGTATGTGCTTTCAGTATAAACAGATGGCTGTTTCATACAATTCCATTTTTTTTTTTATAAAGAAAAAAAAAAAACACTTCAGACATTTTCACTCCCTTCATTTCGTTACCAAAGTCATTTTTTCTATGTAACTGTTTTTAAACTTTCAAAATCTTTACTATGATTTAAAGGATGTGTTCTCCTTTGTAGGAAAAAAAATAATAAAGGCACACTTTACCACAATGTAAAGTAGTGAGTGTACAGCTTGTATAACCGTGTAAATTTGCTGCCCCCTCAAAATAACGCAACACACAGCCATTAATGTCAAAACCGCTGGCAACAAAAATGAGTACACACCAAGTAAAAATTTCCAAATTGGACCCAATTAGTAATTTTCTATCCCTTGTGTCATGTGACTTGTTAGTGATACAAGGTTTCAGGTGTGAATGGGGTGAAAGTGTGTTAAATTTGGTGTTATCTCTCTCACTCTCTCATACTGATCACTGGAAGTTCAACATGGCACCTCATGACAAAGAACTCTCTGAGGATATGGAAAAAAGAATGCTTCTCTACATAAAAATGGCCTAGGCTAGAAGATTGGCAAGAACCTGAAACTGAGCATTGCTGCAGAGGTTGATGAGGAGCAGGTATGTTAAATTTGGTGGAAGTTCAACATGGCACCTCCTGGCAAAGAACTGAGAATCTGAAAAAAATAATTGTTGCTCTACATAATGTCATGTGGCCTGATGAGACCAAGATAAACTTATTTGGTTCAGATGTAGTCAAGCGTGGGTGGCGGCAACCAGGTGAGGTGTACAAAGACAAGTGTGTTCTGCCGTCACTGGGGAGCTACAGTTCATTCAGAGAACCATGAATGCCAACATGTACTGTGATGAAGCAGAGCATGAGCCCCTCCTTTTGGAGACTGGGCCACAGGGCAGTATTGCAACATAACGAGACCAGACACACCTGCAAGATGACCACTGCCTTTCTAAAAAAAACTGAGGGCTCACACTGAGGGCTTTCACTTAATAGTCGCAAGTAGAAATTGAATAAGTTATTAAAGTCACAAAAATTCTCGTACGACAGAAAAAAAAAATCGGAAGCAATGTCATGTGGTGTAATGTATTTGTATTGTATTTTCGGATTTCAACTGTATTGACTGAACGAAAATCATATGATCTGGCATCGTACGAGGAAAATTCTCATGCTTGTCCAATCTAATAATATCGGATGAACTGTCGTGATCGGCTCTCGAAAGTAGTGTACCCACGATCCAAAAATCGTATGATTCTTATTCAGACAAACCTTTTCGTCCGATATTTGGATTGTGTGTACGGGCCATTAGGAAGGTGCTCCATTCTGGAACCAGTTCTGTGTCTGTGTAGACTGGGGAGTGTGGTATCTGTCCTGTGCGGTGAGACAACACCTGTGTGGCAAACCTCTAAAACAGGGAGGTAGGTGTCGGGGGCAGCACAAAGCTGCACCTAGTTGATAGATATAGAACCCACGTGTGTAGTAAGTGGTCAAGCTGACAAGGATTTATTTTCATGTTTCTTTTTGTTTTGCTGTTATTTTTCCACTGCATAGTGTAAATAAAATGCACCTTTGTTTTTTTCATCTGAAATGCTAACAGCTGTGGCTGGTTTTGTGTAGTGAACTCATCCAGGAGGTCACACACACCCGCTGCCGAGCAAACCCCCTCACAATATATTATATATTTTTTTAGACTTGGATAAAGTGGGTATTAACCCCATCTCAGGCTATTATTGCAGCATAAATCACCACTATGGAACTTCATCCTTTCAAATTGACCCGGTGATCACTGTAACTGGGACTGTAAGTGATGAAAAATCCCACATACATTTTCCAAAACAAGAATGTGGGGACATTTTCCAACAGAGATTCTTAATGCAGTGTTAAAAGTTCAAGGAAGGCACTATCTCTCATTTTGGAGAGATTTTTTTGTTTTCTGTGTTTTTCTGAAGTGAAGGGGAATGTCCCCAACAGGACACAAGTAATAACCAGCCCAGTTTTGGCTTTAGACATATCGCATTTTGGTAATGTTAATATTCCTATTAGGGTTATGTATGAGGAAGGACATTGCTGACATACTACAGACAGTTCAGACAAAGCACTGCTGTCCTATTACTTTCTCTCCTTAGAGCAACTAACAAGAATAACGGTATGTCAGTGCACAAATACTTAACCCATTATTGGCTGTAGCAGTGGTCAAATGATTGGGAGCTTATCCCACCGGCTATTGATAGTTGGGAACCACTTTGACAGTAGCTGCACTCTCAGCACTGAAACATTGGCTGCCCAGTGATGCAAATGTATGACGTGTAGGTGTTAAAGTTTACCAATTTGCCTCAGGCAGGAACAAGTTAAACTCAGCAAGGTGTAATCTAAGTGGAAATGAAATTGGAATGAGTAAAACAGAGTTTTATTTCCCCACAATTTGGGTAAAAATTGGGAGATTTGGGTTATAATTTGTCATTTAATGAGATGCATTGAAGTTAATTGGGAAGGTGCAATGGGCTTTAATGGTCCCTGAGGGTTAGGGAAGCTTCTTTCAAATACCCTAGACTTGCAGCGGCTCATTTTTTTTTTTTTTTACACCCTCTAATTAAAGAACGATTGTAAGGAGATTGTTCACAAGAAGCTCAATGCAATAAACAGAGTTTTGGTTTAGACAACGTTACCTAAAATCACTCTGCTCACTCCTAATCAAAAAAAAAAAGGACACATTTTCAAAAACCTACAACCCTATCCCCTGAAATAATATGCAGTATATTTATTGAGAGCGTCATAATGCAGCTGCCAATAGACTATGCAGAGAAGTTTGTTTCTGAATATGTCCTCTCTTATTTTTCAACTGGTTTTCTATAACAAGTCTGAATCAGAAAAAAATGCAAATTTATATTGTCAGTGCTTTGTTCAGTGATAACTGTGCTACCATCTTGCATTACTGTTCTGTCTCAAATGTTCCTTTGTACAACAGACACATCTTCTGAGACCCAGACGGTATAGACAGTATGGCAAATTGATCACTTGACTAGATTCACAGGCAGTTTTAACTTACCAAGGTAGCTCTGTGGTGGAATATAATGCAGTTTACTCCAAGCAGGTACATTACAAAGAATATCTTTTCAGTTATCTCAGATCACTCAAGCAGCTTCCCAACTCTGTAGCTCCAAATTCAATGAGGGTAAAACTGAAACTAAACTAGGACATAGGGAGGCTAAAATAGTCTTTAAAAAAAAAAAAGAAAAACGGTACTACCTAGTATACAGAGGAAGAAATAGGAAAACATACCACATTTAATAAAGGATTGAAATTCAACAAACTGCTGTGGCAGTACAGTGATATTAAAGAAGATGTGGGCCTGACATATGTTCTGGGGCAACAGACACTGGACTATAATTTAGCTGCTAAGAAATAAAAAGGAAATTTGCCAATTGGTTATACAGTACTGTAACGGGAGAGCCAGTGCAACCCAGAATCCCTTATAAAGTAGGGGATATCCTCGCTTCAGCTCCTCATGCACCTTGTATGTCTAAATCTCCCTGTGTCTATTAGGGGCACAGGGTGAGCAAGAAAATAATGGACATTAAGAATATTTATTGGACTACTTAAAATGGGACAGTAATATTCATTAACAATATCTCCCAGGATATATGAAAATACTATTCTTGATTTGTTTGATTCTGAACTCAGCATGTTAATTGAAAGAGGCTGATGTGTTCAACTCCAGCCATCTGTCTGTCTGTTGTCTGTTATAATGTAAATGCTTCTAGGATAACTTCTAAGGGTCTTTCATTGTGGCTTTTGCTAATTGACCCTGTAATTGTTTGAAGGAGTTCTGTGTTGATTGGTGATAATGTTGATTGTGTCTTCTGAGCTACAAGACGACCAGTTTAGCCTAAAGGTCATGTCTCTAAATCATCTTGGCTGCTTAAAGGGATAAGTTAATTAGCTCATGTTAATTAGGTCTGGTCACAGGTGTATTTTCAGAGTAATATGAGCAGGATATGTATGCACCTCCTCTTTTGGTGTATACAACAAGAGGCTGCATTCCTCAATATATGATTGTAATTCCTGCTTGAACCTCACACGGAGCCTCGTCTCATATTTGGAGGAGAATTATTCATAAAGGTTTCTTGTTCGGCTGGGTGGAGTGTCAGGTAGCTGCCTTGGTGTTCGGAAATGCAATGTCCTAAACAACGTTAACCCCTTTCATACACGGGGTGTCGTTACAAGTACATATTTCCCCCAGTTACTTATCTTAAAACATTAACTTCTTTCTAATACTGTAGGCCTCAAGTTTTTCTGATGCTGTGTTTCTTACTTTATTCACACACATAAAATGTGTCATTCTTGACATGACTTTAAAACCAATTTTACTACTCATCCCTAGCAGTTTTTATATATAGGAAGAAAAAAAATCAAGAAAGGTGATAAAACACAGTAGAAGATTTCAAACACAATTCAATATTGCTGACCTCTGCAAACCTGAAGGTTATTTTCTTTGAAAGCTAGAATGATTCAAGGAAAAAGCAGTTTATAAACAAAAAAAATAATAATACAGCATTACCAATTTATTTAGACTGCTTAACCACTTAAGGACCGCCTACTGCACATTTACGTCGGCAGAATGGCACGGCTGGGCACATCAACGTATATATACGTTGATTTTAGTACCCAGCCGTGGGTCGCGGGCGCGCGCCCGCGGGCGCGCTCCCGCGACCCGGTCCGAAGCTCCAGGACCGGGACCGCGGGATTCGCGGACCCGATCGCCGCTGCAGTGCGGCGATCCGTCCCTGGAGCGGAAGAACGGGGAGAGCCGTGTGTACACACGGCTTCCCCGTGCTTCTCTGTGGCTGCAGCATCGATCGCGTCATCCCTGTGATAGGGGGACGCGATCGATGACGTCACACCTACAGCCACACCCCCCCTACAGTAGTAAACAACACACATAGGCACACATCCCCTACAGCGCCACCTGTGGTTAACTCCCAAACTGCAACTGTCATTTCCACAGTAAACAATGCAAATTTAAATGCATTTTTTTCTGTGAAAATGACAATTGTCCCAAAAATGTGTCAAAATTGTCCGAAGTGTCCGCCATAATGTCGCAGTCACGAAAAAAATCGCTGATCGCCGCTATTAGTAGTAAAAAAAAAAAATAATAATAAAAATGCAATAAAACTATTCCTTATTTTGTAAACGCTATAAATTTTGCGAAAACCAACCGATAAACGCTTATTGTGATTTTTTTTACCAAAAATAGGTAGAAGAATACGTATCGGCCTAAACTGAGGAAAAAAAATGTTTTTTATATATTTTTGGGGGATTTTTATTATAGCAAAAAGTAAAAAATATTGAATTTTTTTTAAAATTGTCGCTCTATTTTTGTTTATAGCGCAAAAAATAAAAACCGCAGAGGTGATCAAATACCACCAAAAGAAAGCTCTATTTGTGGGGAAAAAAGGACGCCAATTTTGTTTGGGAGCCACGTCGCACGACCGCGCAATTGTCAGTTAAAGCGACGCAGTGCCGAATCGCAAAAAGGGGCAAGGTCCTTTGCCTGCATTTTGGTCCGGGTCTTAAGTGGTTAAACCAAACTGCACCACCCTTCCCACAGCTACCCAGAGGCACATTAAGGCCCCATTCACACCAAAAAGTTTTTCCTTCATTCTTACTCTGCAAAAAAACGCAATAATTTCTTTATCCCATAGAAGGGACTTTTTACACCACTGCACTGTGGGTGCAGTGTGCTTTGATAAGTCCGGCATGCTGCATCTTTGGTGTGGTATTGAAAACTGCACAAAAATGCAGCTTCTTATTGAAATTAATGCAAATCGCAAAAAAATCACAGTAAAAACACACTGCTATTTGCATTTTTGGTGTATTTTTGGGTCACATGTACATTTTTCACAGATACAAGCAACCCAAAAATGCACCAGAAATGCACAGGAAAGCATATGAAACAGTAAAATCATACGCATGTTTACCACAAATTTGCTACAGAGCAGTGAGGTAGGGCCCTAATTCAATATACAAACAATTTCCCCTATAGCAAAGAAAGACCACAGTAGAAGTGTAGTAACAGATCCTTAGCAGCATATGCAATACAAAAACCTGAGCATGCATAAAAAGAAAGATGTAAAGTGAATAGTTCAAGATTTGTTAAGGACTCAAACAGAAAACGAAATATAACAACCAAGTTAACAAATAAATAAAATGTAGCCAAAGTACAACATGTATTTTCTTATAGTAAAGGCTATGTAATAAAACCAAGGATGAGCTCAGGTGTGTTTGCAATTAGCACGTGCAGAGCCCGCCAGAAAGTCAGCACTGCACAGCGCTAATCGTGATTAGCGCTGTGCACATGCTAGTTGCAAACAAGATCTGAGCTCATCCTTATTAAAATGTAAACAGTATAACAAAATAAAAATAAAAATTAGGTTGTTATATATATGGGTAAACATACAAGACAACCACAAACTCGTCTGCTGCAGGTCAAATTACCACAGTGTGGGGATGTTATAACAAAACCATAATGATACACTCCTATTCCATCTCTACAGCAATTAGAGGATCCACTGTCTCATAAGTCAGACTGCATGATGCCACAACTGCAGGTTAAATTACAATAAGATATTAAAGAGTAGAGAAGGGTTGGTGGATTTCTTTATTTGGGCATCCAGGTGACTCAGGATTTGTCTCAATTCATGGCTCACAATATACTCCATTTGTTTCAGTACTCTGGGAACAGAGTGCCTCATGGTCTAATCTCCCACTTAACCTCTTGGGGTGCAAATATCTCCTTACGATGATGATCATGCCTAAATGCAACCCTATTTTTTGGATTTGCCCAGTCTGGGTCCCAAGCTCTCGTTTCCCAGACCTAGAGCACTGTGCGAGTTCCTTCATATAAAAAGATGCTCTTCCTAGACTGTCAAAAACCACCCTGCATCTTCCAACATGGCTTGGGGGGTAGGACACTACCTATTTTCAAGAATATCTTTGAGTGGCGTTCTTAGTAACAGTCTACTGGTGGTTCGAGCGATCACACTCCAATGCTGCGGTTTGTTTAGAGGCTGCATTTATTGGCTCCCTGTACAACCTCCACAATCTGGTGTAAAGAGGGGCCCCCTATTGGATGGGGCAGTGATCCAGAAAACCCATCATGTCTCGTGCTACATTGGGGTATTGTAGTATGTACTGCAATAAATTTGTGTTTTTTCTTGCTTGATTGTGCTCTTTTGTTATAGTCTTCATTGCTTCTGTTGCATTTTACCATGTCAATATTGTTTTCTGATATATTATGTACTGTTGGTAATATTTCATTACAGCAATCCAGTTTGGTTTAAAAAAAATAAAATAAAAAAGAAAGTAGAAAAGGTGTTTAACTATAACCATCCGCTCTTGCGTGATGACGATGATGATCAAAATTTGTCTGGTTCAGCATGCTAAATGTTAATTAGTGTGTGACCACACGCCCTTAACCGAAGTTGATGTGTCATTGGCTTTTGTCAAAGAGACATACTAGGGTCATAATATGAAGCATAACTATGGCCACATTGGCTGCTAGGAGCCTATAGGCAAGTGGTAGAGATGCAAGAGAAAGGAGCATATGAACTGTGGGCTCCTGGTGTAACCTGTAGATCACTTTGGGAGCTGGGTCCTGCTCTTTGTAACAGGAACGCTGATAGCTCAGCATCTTAGGCTACCACATAGAAAGCCAAAAATTGGTCCTACAAGCTCATTTCATAGATAATTGTTCTACAATTTTACCAACATGATTAGATTAGATGAATTTGGACCTTGACTACTTGCTGCCCTAGTAGACTCTGAGAATAGTGGATTAACCTGCACAATAGAGTGCTTGTTCTAAATGCATATTAAAGAAGACACAGAAAGTAAACTTTTTTTGGAATATAAACACTGTAATACTGTTTAGATTTATTTAATCTTCCTCTCAAGCACTGCTTAATGGGTGCCAAGATATGATTTAAATTAGGGAAGAGAAAAGCTATGTAAAATCTGTATGCTTATTAGAATCAACATACAACAGATGTAGGTTTATCAAAACACAAAATTGCCCGTCTTTGTAAAATGAATATTCAGCTTGGATAATCTGCTGCAGTACCAGCTTGCTTATTACCAAAGAAAGACGTGTTGGTGTTTTATGCTATTTAAAACAGGAGAGTACCACTTTGAGGTAGTTCAGGCTGTCTTTCTCAGCTTCCTAAAATTATAAAAAAAAAAAACAATAATGGCACAGAGCAAGTGTGATGCCTGTATAGCTGGTCAATGGTCTCTTTGGTTCTACGAGTCATATTCTGCCTACATAAAGGTTTAACAAATCCAGGGACCACCAATAAGTCATGCCATATTTATGACCTGGAGTATTTATTCATTTACTTATTGCTTAGTTTCTACCTATGATGTGGCAATCCAACAAACACTCTTCACTTTATATATATTTGGTTTTGCAGTCTGTGACAGTGAAAAAGTTAAAGGCTTTTCCAGGAGCAGAATTATGTTATGTGAATTGTAAGCAGAGTTCACGGTTTAGTCATTCTGTGCTGCAAAAAAATCCCTAAGGTAGCAGCTCAGCAGATCAGGAAGGGGGGGGGGGGGTGCTCCTAAACCATACCAGGTCACATGCCCTCAACATGAGCAGGTGGGTGCTGTGGGGTGGGGGACTCTACACCCAAAGTACCTTGTCCCTATGTTTATGGAGACAAGGGCCTCCTCCCCACAACCGTGGACAGTGGTTGTGGGGGTCTTAGCCTGCAGTAGGAGGCCAGCCTTTATGACGGTGGGATTGTTTTTATTTGTATTTTCATTTTTCGGGTGCAGCGGGCAGCGTGATTGATTATGGTTTTACATCAGGGGACACAGTTTTTTTTTTTTTAATAAAGGAATTGGCAAAAACTGATTTATTTTTGACACATTTTTGATGATTGGGTACTATGGGGGGGGGGCAGGATCTGGGGGCCCCCTTGATCCGATATGCCCCCCTGCCTGCAGATTCCCACAACCACCAGCCACACTTGTAGGGATGAGGCCCTTGTACCCATCAACATTGAGACAAGGTGTTTTGGGTCCCAATGCACCCACCCCCCTCCCATGTTGAGGGTATGTGGCCTGGTTTAGTTGAGGAGGGGGGCACTCCCTTACCCCCCCTTTCCTGCCCTGCCAATTACACATCAATCTTTATCGTTGAGACCTACAAAAATGTAAGTAGTAAAATGGCTTTCTAAAATGGTTACCGTATTTTTGAACTTTTCTAGTGCTATATCCATATAAAATATTGTTAAATAAATTGCTTCTTTTTTTTCAGCTTTTTCAGAGTTTAAAAAAAAAAAAAATCACATTTCAGTTTATAAAAAAAATTTTCCCCGAAATCCTTCCCTTGTAAGTCAACGCTTGAATAAAGCTGCAAAAGTAATAAATAAGTGAAACAAGAGAAAAATTAAAAGCACTGAAGAGGAAACAAAACAATATATACACTATAAGTAGATCCTGAGCCAAAAAGTCACCAAGTTGCAGTGACAGCAGTAAAAGGTCCAATAACTCAGGTAATTTTACAGGAGTCTATCCATTTACACAAGGAATGCAGACAAAATATTTTACTTAGCACTGTGTTGTCGAGGAGATACAGTACAGAGCCTGGGTCCCATCAATCACCTGGTACAGTCCTTTGCGTGTTGAATATCAAGAGGCAAGTAATAGAACCCTGGAGATTACACCTAACTACCAAAATGCAGGAAAGAAATAAAAACAAAACCTATCAAAGTCATTTAAGAGTTCCTTCAAAAACAAAAAAACAAGAACATGCATATAAGGAAAATCAAAATAGCTTGACAGAAAAGCAAGAAAGGAAAGTAGAATATTTTATGCTTGCTTTGCACTAGGGAAGAGCTTTGTAACCCCTTCATGATGGAATAGTCACTTAAAAGGCTACCTGTATGTATTATAATTTTTTTTTCACATAAACTATCATATAGAAAAAACGTGGATTTAGTGTTGCAGGTCATTTATTTTTGCTCATTGACAGTAAAGGGCAGATGGAAGAATAGTTTATAAAATAAAAAGGAGTATCTGAGCATTTAGAGATGGATGCTTTGTCCGATTAATACTGTAAAATTTCAATGATCACCAAGTGAGAGTTCATGCATTTGGCTACAATAATCTACAATTTGACAATGGCTGTGAGTCACTGTTACAGTGAGTGTCCAGTGACATATAAATGTACAAACGGACCCTTTCTTTCAATTCCATTATTTTATGTGGCATGAATGAGCACCCCTGAAAACGTGCAGAAGAGCCTTTAACCACTTGCTTACTGGGCACATAAACCCCCTTCGTGCCCAGGCGAAATTTCAGCTTGCGGCACTGCGTCGCTTTAACTGACAATTGCGCGGTCGTGCGACGTGGCACCCAAACAAAATTGGCGTCCTTTTTTTTCCCCACAAATAGAGCTTTCTTTTGGTGGTATTTGATCGCCCGTGCGTTTTTTTTTTTTGCGTTATAAACAAAAAAAGAGCGTCAATTTAAAAATATATATATATTTTTTACTTGTTGCTATAATAAATATCCCATTTTTAAAAAAAAAAAAATATATTTTTTTTTCTCAGTTAAGGCCGATACGCATTCTTCTACGTATTTTTGTAAAAAAAAAATCACAATAAGTGACTGCTTTGCGCAAAAGTTATAGCACCTACAAAATAGGGGACAGAATTATGATTTTTTTTTAATATTTTTTTTTTACTAGTAATGGCGGTGATCTGCGATTTTTATTTTGACTGCGATATTGCGGCGGACACATCGGACACTTTTGACACATTTTTGGCGCCATTCACATTTATACAGCGACCAGTGCTATAAATATGCACTAATTACTGTATAAATGTGACTGGCATTGAAGGGGTTAACACTAGGGGGTGAGGAAGGGTTTAAATGTATTGCCTGGGTGTGTTCTAACTGTGTGGGGGGTGACTGGGGGAGGTGATCGATGCCGTCTCCCTATGTACAAGGGAAACAGCATCTGTCACCTCTCCCTGACAGGACGTGGAGCTCTGTGTTTATACACAGAGCTCCACGTCCCTGCTCTGTCACCGACAATCGCGTGTACCTGACGGACATCGCGGCCGCCGGGTACACGCATCGAATCCTCGGTGATGCGTCGGGACTGTTTTTCCCCGCGGGGAATTACAAGCAAATCACGTCCAAAGACGTGACCCCGGCGCCTCAGGTCCGCGCTGCCGACGTATTATGTCAATAGCGCGGACCCGAAGTGGTTAAAGCGGTGTTCCAGCCATAATTATATATATTTTTTTAAAGTCGGCAGCTACAAACACTGTAGCTGCTGACTTTTAAAGAAGGACACTTACCTGTTCAGGTAGCCCACGATGTCGGCCTCCTGAGGCCGATCCGTCAATGGGATTGTGTGCCTGCGCCACCATCCTCACTAAGGTAAAGAGGCAGTGGAGCCTTGCGGCTTCACTGCCTGTTTCCTACTGCGAATGCTCGAGTCGTGTGGCGCTTTGTGAATGGCTGTCTGTCTTCTGGGACACACACAGGTCCCAGAAGGCAGCGCACCCAAATTTCCCAGGAAGACAACACGAGGAGGACAAGAATGAAGAGTGCCGCAGTATAGGAAGTAGCAGATTAGGACTACTAAATCTAAAAGTACTATAGCGCTACTAAAATAAAGGAAAAAACAACACAAATAACCAAATGATACAGCTGCATACATAAAAGGTGTACTAAAAACATTTCATTCACGTCTAGATTAGGGCGACTGCCTAGCAACAGCAAAAAAAAAAAAAAGAGTAAGTTCACCGTTGTTCGCTTTTTTTTTTTCTTTCTAAATTTCAGCACGCTTATGTACCAAATATAGCCTGAAAGTGCAACTTGTAATTTTAGCTCTAAAAAAAAGTTCTGAAGCTTCTTTGGGGTGATTGCTGTGTGTAGGGAAGCCCATTCAGGTGGATGGGCTGCCCTATGTGTGATGAGTGAAAATGCTCCAAAACTCAAAAAAATAAAAAGAAGCATGTGGGAATGAAAGTTTCTGCTATGCAGAGATGTGAATGGGGAAGCTGAGTGTTTCTGTCCACTACCTCCTATGTAATGCACTATGCAATCTGATTGTATACTGTGTATTTAGTGAAAAGGGTGATCACTGATTGATTTCATTTGTTTAAAAACCTGCAGCTGGGAGTGGGTGGGTGGATGATGCAGGGTGTGTGCTGAGGTCAGCTGGTCAACTCCTTCCTGTGTAATAACCTATAGTCTGATCAGGAAGTAAGACATTACAAATGGATACGTTTGGAAACATGGATGAGGACAAGTAAAGTAAGTGTCTGTAGATTTAATGGAAAGCGTTGATATTTTTTTGCAAAAAAAAAAAAAAACATATGAATGTTCTATTGGTACATAGGGAAGCTGGAATAAAAATAAATACAATAAAAAGTGAACAAAAGGTGAACTTACCCTTTAAAGGCCATCTCTGTTAAAAATAAATAAAAAACAACACTCTCACTGCAATACTCATCTGCTCTCTAGTGCTGTCCTTTACACACTGACTGCACCCTTCTGTTTCAATCAATGGTTTTCCAGGTTGAATATATTTGGTCACTTCCTGTGAGCCCAATACTGCTATTCAAAAATGTTCTTGTATTTAATTATATGAGAACCTTGCTACACAGGAGTATGGACCACCCACGGAAGAGGAAAATACGAGGAGGAAAAGGACCCCATGGGTCAGGTGAGTGAAGAAAAGTCTGGAAAAATGATATGCTTACTAAAACAAACACAGAACACCATCCCCTCAACGTCTCTCCATAACTGTTCAGGACTGATGACACTAAGTGGGATTTAGCAGTCTAGGTTCTATGTGTAATTAGCTTAGTTCCCCCAATGGTTATTCCCCACACAAGCACATGTACACGGTTTGCTATTGTGCAGATTGACTTCAGTTTGTTGAATTAGGCCTGGCTCACAATGGTGCGATATACTCTCCGACTTTAGGAACACATGTCGCATGATGTGTACATATCAATGGTTCCCTATGAGTGCCATCTTAACTGGCTTGACACAAGTTGGTTCAACTTTAGAAAAGGTTCCTGCACTACTTTGGTCAGCCTTTGTCCCATTTTCAGCCCATTCAATATCATTGAAGTTGGATCAAAGTCGGATCCTCGTCCTAACCATCAGACTTGTGGCATCCAACATGATGATCAGAGCAGCAGGAAAAGGAATTTATGTCACAGTGAGATTGTTTTGATCGGTCAAAGCACAAAAGTTGAGCAAAATTGCATTCTGTTCATTCAAGTCGGATGGAAGTAGGACCGAAGTATGACCGATGTCACAGGGCAAAGTAGGATGACAGTTGTACAACAGTTGTGTGGTACCCAGTGTGAACCCAGCCTTACACACATTTTTCACGACAAGAAAAATGCAATTTTTTAAATTGGTCGCGAAAAACGGTCGTGTGTAGGCTCCAGAGCATTTTTCTCGACGAGAAAAATGGATGATTTTTTTTAGAACCTACTCTATTTTTTCTAGTCGTTTTTCATGTAGAGGGGGGGAATACGAGGGGGGGAAAACGAGGGAGGCAAAACACGCATTTTCAGAAGCAAGTTATGAGACAGGGAAATTAGCAAAAGCAGCCCAAAGGGTGGGGCCATTCAAATGGAATTTCCCCTTTATAGTGCCGTCGTACTTGTTTTTACGTCACCACGCTTTGCTCAAATATTTTTTTCACAAACGTGTGTATGCAAGGCAGGCTTGAGAGGAATCACGACAAATCGCGTCAAGAAAAACTTAGTTTTTTTCATGACATGATTAGCGGTCGTGTGTACGCGGCATTAGGCTTTGACAATTAAACCTTGAAGCCGATTGGCAACTATGCACCAGATTCTGTGTGCACCCATTTTAGTAAATCTCCCCATTTGGTTAAGGAATGTATACTAATTACAGTATTTTTATGAAATATCTACAATGAGGTCATCAATAAGTAGCAGTGTGTTGGGTATTGCAAAGTATTACACCACATCTGTGACTCCATTCCACTGGTTTTAAATGCCAGTTTGTCTGTAAGATTTTCTGCTGTACTATACTGACAAAATGAAAGAATACACCATAGCTGCTCTTCATGAAAACTTTATTGTGGTGCAGGTCACAAACTTGAGAATGTGGTGAATGCAGCAAAGGTTTTTCCAGGCACCCAAAAGTTAAATACATGCACATTACAAATAAATCATAGAAAACGGTATGTGCCAAACCAAGTCATTTCAGGTGGTGTCGATATAAGATATACTGGAAATTTTTCATAAAAATGTAAGCACACAAGATTCATTGGCATTTTATTATTTGTTGAGTGTCACCTGGCTCCATTAAGAAGAACTCCATTCATTCATTCCTCAACAGTAAGGAAAAAAAAGTTTAGTTATTTAACAGAACTCTCTGGGGCTTAGATAAAACGCTAAAATAAAAGTTATTACAATAAAGAAACTAAGTAGGCTGTAGCAATACAGTGGAGACGTACTTCTAGAGCAGGGGTGCCCAACCAGTGACCCTGGGGCCACATATGGCCGGCAAAGCCCTCTGATGTGGCCCGCGACCTCCTGCTCTGGGATGGAATAAAATATAATAGAATGCCGTTATTAAAGGTAATTTTATTACTAAAATTAGAGTGTATATATGGGCAAATCTGTTCTGCAGTGGTCACTGGGCTGCTTTCAAACTGATCCACAGGTGCAGAGAAGTGTACCTGTGGGTTGCCTGCACTGAATCATAGACTTCTATTACCTGCGAGTTTTGTGAGCTTTCTGAAAGTGCACCACCTACAGGATATAATAGAAGTCTATGGCAAAGTGCAGCTAACCTGCAGGAAAGCCACAGGTGAACTGTGGACAAACAGTGCATCAGTGTGAAAGCAGCCATAGGCTCCTTTCACATGGTCAGTCCGACCCAATCGGACCCTCTATTCGCCTCTAAGGAGCAGAAGATGTAAATGGACTTGACTACCTTCAATCCGATCTGCAAAAAAAAAAAAAAAGTAAGAGTGGAGAAGGATCTATAGAGCCAAGTGTGCTGCCATCTACCTGCTCCGCTCATTGTGGCCCGCGACCGGTTACCAAGTCGCTTAAATGGCCCTTGCTCTTCAAAACGTTGGGCACCCCTGTTCTAGAGAGTATGGTATGATGCCAGTTTTGACTTATCTTGGTGATGTTGAAAGCTGGTCTGCCTCTCCTGTGGAAGTAGACAGGGCAACCCTTAATGCTATTGTGAAGTGTCAAAGATGACATCTTACAAAGAGTCGCTATTGCTGCTGGAGGATCTTTTTTTAAAGTTAATGGAAGCAATTCTAAGTGATATTTTTTTTTTTTTTTTTTTAACTGCTGCAGCTTGTTTAATACACTCATGGTCCTGACAGGTTTCCTTTAAGCTAAAAGCCTGCTGGAGCAGTGCAGACTATTATAATTACAAGGAAACATATTCTTAAACTGCAGTGCTACCTATGTATTGGAACTGACATATTGTAATTTCTGCAAAAGGTTGCTTTTTTTCTGCTGATGAGAAAGGAAACATCTTTCTAATAGTTGTCTGAGCCTTCTTCGTTTCATTAAACTATTTAATGGTGTGACATGCTCAGATGACATAACAAAGATTCTCCTGTGCAAACGGGTATCTCAGACACAGAATCTGCTAACAGCTTCAATGGCAGCCCCAAGCTGAAATAATGTGCCAATTAATAGGGTAATTGCCTATAAAGTTTGCACAGAAAAGTATCTGAAAAACCAGTTAGTACCAAAAAAACAGCTGTCATACTGAACACGCAGAGACGAGAATCGCACCCTGAACATGATGTGACAGTGAGCCACCTGTAAGGGATTCAACGCTATAAAGTAGGTTTGGTTCAAAAAGCAGACAAAAAACGCAATAGCAACTTATAAAAGATGCACTCATCCAGGTTTGCCAAGGCTTTACTAAACTGCAACCACAGACCCCCAGCATTAAAGCAACCCAGGAATTCCATAAGGTATAACAAAAAGTACAAACAAAAGTGCTGTGGATTAAGCAGGTAGCCAAATTTAAAGTGACTGTAAACCTCGGTCACGGAATCTGAGCACAGCACAGATATTTGCAGTGTTTACTTATATCTCTCTAAAACTCTAAGTGTTGTTTTTCTCTTGTGCTTTGTTCCTCTGTTATCAGCATGAGTCTCAACACATAAGATACATTTGTGTTGGGGTGGATGGAGGGGTGTAGAGCTCATCAGATAGAACCCAGTTCTTCTGCTGTGTGGAGGGATGTGTGTGCCTTACATCCAATCAAACACTAACTGCAGCCTCTCTGCCCCATCAGATGTGTTTCTGGCAGAAAAAGAACAATTTTAATACTTTTCTGCCTCTTTGAAGGGGTGTAGGGGAGAATACCGCAGATAAGCAAGTAAAACCTATGAAGAAGGATTGGTTTCATCAATCTGCATCATCTGACGCTCTTCACTACAGTGGGTAAATGTAAGGGTTTACAACCACTTTAAGGGCCAGATTCAGAAAGAGTTATGCCGGCGTATCAGTGATATGCCAGCATAACTCACACTTTGCGCCGGCTTATCGGTTTTCTGTATGCAGAAAACAAGATACGCCGGTTTTCAGTAAAGATCTGACAGGCGTAATTGTATTACACCGTCGGATCTTAACTGCAAGTTTAAAATGGCCGCTGGGGGCGTTCCCGCTGATTTACGACGAGAATATGTAAATCTGCGAGATTTGCCAATTCACGAACGTATGCCGGCCCGACGCAGTCACTTTACGCCGTTTCCGTAAGGGCAGGGCCAGATTTCAGACAAGGCCAACAAGGCCAGGCCTCGGGGCGGCAGTGAGAGGAGAGGACACTTTCACCACTTTCAGTTTCATTTTGTTTTGGGAGTTCCCCCCTGTCATGTCAATGCAATTTTCAGCAGCAGCACCACCCCTGCTTCTCAGTGTCCTGCCGAAAAAGTCCCCCTGTGGATAATTTCCCCCCTGTACTGCAGAGGCAGGGGTTGGCATTGAAGGACCCGGCCTTGGGGCGGCAAAGGGAGTAAATCCGGGCCTGCGTAAGGGGTTTCCCGGCGTAAAGATAAAGCTGCCAAAAGCAGGCACATCCTATGTTAAGTATGGACGTCGTGACCGCGGGGAAATTTGAAAATGTTTACGTTGTTTGCGTAACTCGTCCGTGAATGGGGATTTACGTTGATTACATTAATGTCGAAAACACCATCATAATTCGGAGCATGCGCACTGGGATTTTTCTATGGTCGACGCATGCGCAGTACGTTTGGCGCGTGGACGTGCCTACTTTAAATAGGAGACGCCCCCTACCCGCGGAATTTGAATTAGGCCGGTCAATTTACGCTACGCCACCACAACTTTACACGCAAGTGCTTTGTGAATACAGCACTTGTGAGTAAAGTTGCGGAGGCGTAACGTAAATGAGATTACGCCGCCTTAAAGAACCTCTCGCCATCCTGAATCTGGCCCTAAATGTTTAAATGCAAAATAAAAAACATTGCACGTGTTTTCAAAAAAAATATATAATTTACAACACTACTGTCCAGTGGTCGCAATTTACCAGTTTACTGGAGACACAATTGGTGACTTTGCTACATAAGTGACATATACAAGTCTCGTCTCTAACATCTACAACAACTTTTTTGGAATGCTGGTAGTGAAAATGTGACACCGGCCATTTTGAAAAAAACTGTTGTTTAATCAGAGAATTTACATTTCTTTGGACTTAACAAGAAAACCTGCTAAGTCAGGGTCCTTTGTAGGCTACTCAAGTTTTTCGACATTTTCTGCATATACCTGGTTTTGTGAACACATGCTCATGTCATGCTAGAACACAAAACGGGCCTTCTCCAAACTGTTGCCACAAGGTTTAAAGTAAATCATTGTCACAAAAATGTGTAGAAAGCCTCTTTCCGATTGTCTGAAAGGTCAGGCGATCCTATTGGAAGGAAATAAAGAGTAACACCAGGCCTAGTGTCACTACTCAGCGCCTTATTGCGTATTAGCTTCTGTATATAAATTAAAACTGGTCATAAAAAACCTGTTAATTATGCAGTAAAAATAGATAAAAGAAATCCTATTGGAAGCCTTGAAGGAGGAAGAAGGGGATGTACAGCGGAAGCCACCGTCATCTACACCACAGGAGGAGGAAGAAAGCTGCCAGACAGGCTGCCTGCCCGCTTTCTAGATGGGGTAAGTGCGGGGCTTTCATGTCCTGACTGTCCTCCGGGGGGTACCACTGCCGCTGGGCAGCCGGGGTGGAGGTGGCTGTTTGCCACCCCCTCAAAAGAAAAAAACACCAGCTGCCACCCGTGCCCATCAAGGGGGATTATGTGTCTGCATTTTGAATAAGTAAACACACTTGACTATCATTTTTCTTTGAAATAACCTTTGATAGTTCCCCAAGTTTAGATTTAGGAAAGGTAAATCAATGCGCCAGAAATAAAGCCTATTATACAAGTCTCACAATTTTGTTTGTTTTAATAAAATGTCCAGTTCAGCTTACAAGGGTGACATCTCAAGAACTGTCAAATCTTAATTAGAAGTCAAGATTTATTACTTCTGGTTGGTAAAAGGTGAAATCCCAAAGTGCAGAAGAGAAACTTTTTTTTTTTTTTTATTAAATATAATGACTCCATAGTCAAAGCCAATATTCCTAAAAGAACAAATTAGCATGTGCTCCTGTTTGGAAACATGATTAGCAATGTTCTAGCAAAAATAACAGCCAATTTTTCAGGCTTTAGAAAAAACAAGTCATTAAACAAATATTTCCAATAATAATAGGCATCTTTATTTAAATAAAATGTTGTTTTTCTGTAGCTGTTGCAAATTTTAGAAATTATTCTGCTGCTTTCATCTAACGCGAGCAAACTGTACCCTTTTCACATAAAAAAAAAATTGGATGTTGGTCAGAATGCAATTTATTTATGTATTGAGAGCAGAATTAAATAGGAGTTTGTCGTTTTTTCTTTGAAGTGTTTTACAAATCTCTCACCTATGCAAACAGATTATAACCCTGGCTAGCTAGAGTAGAGGATATACAATATCTACAGTAAATATATATCAAAGCACAACTCAAGGCAAACACCAAATTATACAGTTGAAATACATACATGATTACTGTTTTACCTGCAGCAGGATTTGTAATTCTGTGCAGCCAACCCTGTAATTTACAGTACACACCCCTGCCACACAGCACAGCCCAAAAGGTGATATCTTTAGTTCCTGACTGGCTTGGCAATGAAGTTTCCTATGTCTCTGCTTTGCCTCCAGTCTTCTCAAAGGACAGTAAATCAGGATATTTATTTCATTTTGAGCATGGAGCTGACCTGGGAGACAGTGAAGCAAATTTAGAAACCAGTAACTATCTGCGTTGAGCTGTGTTATGCACAGATCAATGCAGGCTCAAAACATGCAGAAGGGGATAGACAAATACGAGTGTCATTTTTTGGCAATTCAATAAAATAACAAAAAAAAAAAAATCTTGTTTTATAATAGTGGCTGGCCAAAATTACAAATTATTTTCCATGTAAAGCAGTAAAGATGCACATATTGCCACGTATTTATCTATTAGCAGGCCCAGATTTCCCACAAGGCCACTGAGGCCAGGCCTTGGGAAGGCAGGGCTCCAAGGGGCGGCAGTGGCATGGAGTCCCCCGACGCCCGGGACATACAGTTAAGGGCGGTAAGTTATGGGGCAATCCGCACGCTCGTTAACAAATTATTGCGGTGATGTCGCTGAAGTCACTTGTAAAATATGTGCTCCCGTCCGTCCTCCCCTCTCTCCCCCACCCCACATACCTCTCTCTGCTGGCTCTGTATTCGGGACTCCGTCCTCCCCCCAGCCACCGAGTCTGTCTCCTGTCCCTGCTGCCGATGTACACAGTGAGAGGGGAGAGCTGTGATCTTCCCATCTTAGCTGTGACAGGAGTTCTAGCACAGTGCTAGGACTCCTGTTTTGGAGGTGACAGGAGCAATAAAGAGAACATGTCACCTCCAATTGCTATCACACAGGAAATTGTTTTCTCCTGTGTGAAAGCAAAAAAGTTAAGTGAAAAAAATTGCTAATAAATAAATAATAAGAAATAATAATTAAATTAATAAAATAAAAAAGTAAAGAATAAGAAAAAAAATAAGAAAATGATACAAAAATTTAAAAAGTAAGCGACAAGCTACAAAAAAAAAGTGATAAAAATGTAAAAAAACAAAACATATTTGAACTAACCGTGCCGCACATTCTCTGTTGATTGGGGAGGGGGGGGGTGCATTGTGGAACCTGGCCTTGGGGCGGCAGGGAGAGAAAATCCGGGGCTTCAAACTTTCTAAATAAAAGGGCCAGTTTACTGCCCATTAGATTCTCTGGGGGCTGTAATGTGGCCATTGTGAGTAGAAACTTATTTGGCTTCAATTCAATATAATGCTTCAGAATTGATATTAGAGAGAGGCAATTGTTGGTATCAGTGGAAAGAATAGGACCCTATCATTGGTGTCAGTAAAAGGAATGGTGCTCCATTGTTTGTGTCAGTCTGAGGTATAGTCCCTTGTATTAGAAGGTGGAAAAGTACCAGGCATTGATATCAGGGGAAGGAATAGTGCCCCATCATCGGTGTCAGTGGAAGGAATGGTAACTCATTGTTGGTGTCCAAGGGCTGGATAAGGGCAGGCAATGGGCCACATCTGGCCGCAGTTTGGAGACTACTGTATTAGAGATTTACCAGAAGCATCACTGCTCCCAAGCTCCATCTTCTATCCTTTGTTGTGAGTGACGATCATTGAAACCAGTGCATGTTCCATGCAAACAACATACAAAGATAAATAGAGGGCTCACACCTGTGACATCACTTACTTTAGACCCCTTTCACACTGAGTTTTTCAGGCGGTACATCACTAAAAATAGCGCTGCTATACAGCCTGAAAAACTCCTTCACTGCCTACTCAATGTGAAAGCCTGAGGGCTTTCACACTGAGGCGATGCGCTTGCAGAAGAGAAAAAAATCTCCTGTGAGCAGCATCTTTGGAGCGGCGTGTATACCGCTCCTTCCCATTTAAAACATTGGGAAACCGCGGCAATACCACCCGCAATGCGCCTCTGCAGAGGCCCATTGTTGGCGGTATTAACCCTTTATCGCCTGCTAGCGGGGGGGGGGGTTAATACCACACCACTAGCGGCCGATTCCTGCGGCAATCCCGGCTATACCGCCACTGCGACTCCCACTCCGATGTGAAATGGGCCTTAAGAAACATTATTTAACCAAACATTTGTTGCAAATTCCTCTCTAGTGATACCATTCACCCATCCAGGCTTGGTCGTAGAGATATGCCAGGCAGCAATTTGCAACAGTGTGAGACCTGTACACTGTAAAAATGATGTAATGTGCACCCTAGATCATAGATTAGTTACAAGTACTAAAAGTATTATCAGAATGGAGATGTATTAGAACATCTGTCAGGTTTTTATTGGTGTCTGAGCCCCCATTAGTGAGATTCACCCACTCTATTAGCCCTGCCTTGCCATCTGCCGAGATGGAGAGAGTTTGGAAAGCAAATGTGCTGCATCCAAAGATGCATCAAATACATACTTGAAACCTTGGAGCAATTGGTCTGCCATTTCCATTAAAGTCTGTGGAACTTGCTCCCCACCTAAGTCATGGGGTGAAGGAGCTCGGTCCATTGAGTGAATGTCTTAGACAACAGGACCATGTCCAAACCTGGCCATAGAGGCGACCCAGCAACAGTAAACATTGTGTGGTTGACAGATTTCACCTGCCAGCCAGACCCTTAAAAGGAGGGAGAGATTCCTTCACCGGGATCATGGTTGCTTGAAGTTTCTCGAAGGTATAGTACAAGGAAAAAAAATGTTGGGACCACAAAGGGGCGCTTTGTTAATTTCCGAACATTGAAGATAAATGTGTCAAAATAAGTGGGATAGGGAAACATCTGATCTGCACAAGGCTTTGGATAGAGCAAGGGAGGTTTATAAAGCCTGTGAGATTATTTTATCACCATCTGTGACCCATTGCAGAGATTTTCTTTCACTTCCTGTTCCATAGCCAAACAGGAAGTGAGAGGAAATCCCTAAAAATTAAGGGAATTCCTTGGTGATACCCCAGTCACTAAAGATTATCTCCATTGGAAGATTAACTCTATATTAATTTTCTGGAAACAACCACAAATTTTGGATTTTCTTTTACTTTCAAGTATAATAGTAAACAGGACAATTAAAGAGGGTGAATCTCCTTAACAGGGGACAGACAGCAATAAAAACCAACAAGCGCTCATACCCCATGTGCTCTATCTAAAAAAAAATTGGCCTTTATACTTGAAGTTTCTTGTACTGAAGTACTTTCCACCAGCGCCTTCTCATGCATGACATCAGCTGACTCATCCTAGCTGTGAGAAGGGTTGAGGATTGCATTGTCAGTGCTCTCAGACAGCATCATGCACATGGTGGCAGAACTGGACTCATGAACCAATTAAGCAGGTGAGAGCGGAGGCTGGAGCTTGCCACCTCCACTTGAGAAACGAGAGACTTCAGGGCTGCCGATTCTGAATCAAGTGGGATAAAAGACAGTGGGGAACCCACCTCCTCTAGGAGAGGATCAGGTGGGGAGGTGTGATCCTATGACTTCATGAAGAGAAGGAAACCCACAAGGAGGCACCGCCAGGGAAGCCCTCCAAACACCCCACAAGGCAAGCAAAGAGGAAAGATACCCCAGCAGGTCTCATCCCTGCTTAGGCAGTGAAGAGAAAAGCAGCAGTCACTACCAGAGGAGAAGCAGACAGAGGAGGCCACATGCAGAGTGCACTCAAGAAGACAGGAAGTTTGGGGAGAATGGCTCTAGTGAGCTGAAAAACTAGAGGTAGCCAAGATGGCTTCTGCAATGCCGCTCAAAGAAAATGACAAATTCTGTTTTTTGTTTCTGTTCCAAAGAAAATGGCAGCCACATCCCATCCCATGAAACTCAAAGTGCCCCAGCCAGGCCACACCAAGAGGGCCACTGCTGGGCCACAATAAAATGGCCACCATCAGAAGGAACTATTAACAAGCCTTCCAAGCCCCAAGATAATAGCTGCTGCCACCTGACCAACATGTCACCCACCCATGGTGTACCACCCGCAGGAACATACAAATGGCACAATATCCCCCAAGCCCCTGCAGGTAACAAACAAAGCCACCACCATGCCCCTCAGGTTGAGAAGGAAACATCAGCACTTGCAGTACCACCAGAGAACTGCCCCAGCACAGCATGCAGCGCACCACCAGAAATTGATAGAAAAAAGGGGGAATGGAGGAGAGAATCTTTTTAACTTCAAAGTAGAACTAAAGGCACAACTTTTCAGGTGATAGATGTCTCATCTATGTCACTTTGGGGAGATTTCCCTTCACTTCCTGTCCGATACCCAGAACAGAAGAGATGAAATCCCTTAAAAATTAGGAAATCCCTGGTCTATCGTCATAACTAAAAAGACTCTTCTCCTGTTCTGGGGACAACCACAAATTTGTATTTTCCTTTCGCTTTTAGTGATAATGGCATACAGGACAAACAGATCGGGTGAATCTCCCTAATGGGGGCACAGACATCATTAAAAACTTGGCACGTGTTTTAATCCTTCTCCACTCCATCCAAAATTTTGAAAAAGTTTTGCTTTTAGTTATACTTTACTACTTGAATTTTTATAGTTTAAAGGTCTCTGTTGCAAATCACTGCCTGACATATCTCTACAGTCAAGCCTGAATAGGGACATGTGTCCTACTCCTGTAGGTGTCCCTATAAACCCCATGGTCGAGAATAGGAAGCTCTGTCTGTCAATGAGTGAAAGAGAAAAGTGGATTCTTAATAAATAAGAATTAATAATAGGTGAAATATGGTTGACAGCCGTTGTGTAGTACTGCATTGTTTTTTCAACTGCCATATTAGCCAAGCTTGAACATGCGCCATGAATCATTGATTAGTTCCAAGTAATAAATTATAACTAAAGGCAAAATGTTTCTTTTCTTTTTTTTTTGGGGGAATGAGTGGAGACGTTTTAGAACATCTGTTTGGTTTGTATTACTGACTGAGCCCCAATTAGTGAGATTCACCCTCTCTATTTGCTCTGTTTACCATTGTCACTGAAAGCGAAAGTAAGTTCAAATTGCAATTGCCCCTTAGAGCAGCCGATCCTGCCCCACTCAATAGAGAGCCTGAAGATGAGATGGGGGGTGAATAAGTTTAGAAGGAAAGAACCTCTGTGCTGAACAGGAACAACATTCTCCTTTACAACCAGATTAAATCAGCAGCTTGTGGGCCCATTCAGGAAAAGTAGTAGCCCATGCTGCCAAAAACAGCAAAAATGAACACCCACCCTGGAAACGAGTAGGTGCAAGCCTTCATGCTGAGGCGCACTTGTCCGCTGGTTTGGTGGGTGGCGGGCACCCAGGGCATCTTGGTACCTCCTGTGGGGGCTTTGAAGGGTTTGTTGCCTTTGTTTTAAGATATAGAAAGGATAAAAAATCTTCTTGTGTGCAGAAAAAGGACAACATTTGTGACATGGTTCCTTCCCCTTCCTGGACTGAGGAAAAAAGGCCCTGAAAAGGCATTTACCTTGGAAAGGCTAATCCATGAGAGATTTTTTGGACATCGGGTCTGCAGTACAACACTTGAGTCATTGCACATGCCAAAGCACCACCTTCGAGATGGAGGGCTTGGAAAGCATAGAGGCTGCATCCAAAGATGCATGACATACATACTTGAAACCCTGGACCAACTGGTCGCCAGTTCTATTAAAGTCACCCCTCCCTGATCCAGAATAAGTCCCATAGTCGAGAAAAAGAAGCTTTGTCTGTCAATGAAACAAAGAGAAAAGTGGAATCTTAATAAACAACAACTAATAATAGGTGAAATCTAGTTGACAGCTTTTGTGTAGTACTGCATAGCAACATTGTTTTTTCACACGACCAAATATATCTGTTCAAATCGGTCTGACAGACCGATTTGAACAGATATGTCTGCTGGCTGTTTTGGCTTGATCGCTGTACACACGATCAAACCAAAAACCCCGCCGGCAAACAGAGCGGTGACGTGGCGGTGACGTTGACGCCGCCACATCACCGCACCAGGAAGTAAAACACTTCCGCGCATGCGTCGAATCCATTCGATGCATGTGCGGGCAGATATGTCTGCTGGTTAGCGTACTAACCAGCAGACATATCGGTCCGACGGGTTCCCAGCAGACAGATTTTAAAGCAGGCTTTAAAATCTGTCTGCTGGACAAATCTGTCTGCTCGCCCGTACACACGATCGAACCTGTCTGCTGAGACGGTCTGTCAGACCATTTCCAGCAGATAGATTTGATCGTGTGTACGCGGCCTTAGATTGCTTAGGCAATAATGGTTAAGGCAGAAATACTAAGGCAAACCTCCATTTATTCAGAACAGGGCTTTGTAAGACGATGCAATACGATTTGCCAAAATCCTTGCAAGTGAATCTAGCTAACTTGGAGGGGATCGCTTTTATCTCAACAAAACTCCAGTTTCACTTTAACTGCCAAGGTTTCAACTGTCACATTTGCCATTTGGTGCCAGAGGGAAAATAATAACAATTGTGTTTTTTAGTTTCCTACTTATCAGATCTATGTCTCTCCTGGGGAACACGTGTAAAGTTATTGTTGGCCCCAGACAGTTGTGGAAGACATGCCTTGCAGCACCTGCACAAGAACATTACATGCGGCTGGATCAAACAGGTCTTATTATTATGAGAAGTATTCTGAACTGATTAAAGCAGTGTGAAGTCATGTAAATGAACTAAAATTAGGATGTGGTCAGGGATATGCAAAAATGGCATTTCCATCACCTGGTCTTGCTCCTTGCTTTTCTCTAGTCTGTAAACTGTATAAATTACAGTACATCTCAGTGAACATTGCCATTATCTATGAATCAACAGTGAATATTTAGAAAAGCAGAAAAATGAATTGCACTGCTGAGATTTGCTTTCTTGCTAATCAGGAAGCTGTGAGCTGTGATGAAAGGGAGCCAATTCTCCAAGCAAAATTTTTCCCTTTAAAAGGTCAGACTTGCTAATCAAACAACTTTCAGGGAAAAGGACAAGCGTTTGCGGGCATTTCTCAACGGGTGTGTGTGTGTGGTGGCTGAATGACAAAACACATCAACGTGAGCTTGCAGCAGCAGAACATTCAGTTGGGGAATGCTGGCAATGAGGACAAAATGAGCCATAAAGCCTTGGGCTGCTCTTGTTTTCACAAATGTGACCTGGCACAGAGAGAAGAGTGACACTTCCTTGGGTGCTGCCAGATACCATGCATGGCAAGTATCAGTTTCTATCTCTGTTTTCTTGGTCCCCTTGCCCTGCTCCAGCAGCCACAAACTTCATTAATGGAATGGCATAGCAGCTGGCTCACAGTGGGTGTCTACAGCTGAATTCCCGCTCAGAATGCCATAACTGTATTTCTAAATTGTCTTTTTTTTTTGTTGTCTATGGATTGCATACCAGCATCAGTAAAGCCAAGAAAACCCCTATGGGCTTAGTACAAGAAGGATATTTGTTTTCAGCCATGTGATTAATGTTCAAATCTGGATAAAATGAACTGCTGCAAATCTATGTGGAAGCTACAAAATGCCTCTGTAAAATGCCATGGCGAACTTTAATTTAACAGCACTCCCACCCTGGGGACATACACATTACAAAATCTCGGCACCTTTACAGAGAATTAATTACACCCAGGCATACCTGCATGTAAAGTGTTACTAAACCCACAACAGTAAAGTCAGTCTGTATATGCAGTACATCATGCTTGTTATACTCACTGTAAAACCTAAGGGGTTAATCCTCTGAATTGTGTACAAAAGTGGTTTGATCCCGTCTTCTCTGATCCTCCTCTTTTTCCACGGTGCCAAATCCATCTCCAGAGCATTGGGGGCACTATGCACATGCTCAATTTGGTGTACACTGCTAGAGAGGTTTTTGTTTCTTGGGAGGGTGCATGTGATCAGAACAGGATCAATCAGCACTGTCCAGACAGAGGGTCCGGGTCATGTAGACTCATAGGACAGTCAGAGTAGAATGAAAACTCCTTCTACAAGCTTTAACCAGTCACTGATCGAAGTCATAAAACTGCTACATACTGCTGATGAGAAAAGGTATTTAGCAGTTTGTATTTACTAAAATAACTGCATTTCCATGTTGTGTACTGTGGGAGATCAGATATAGTCAATGCAGAGTCCTGGGTTTAGTAACACTTTCATCTATTTATTGATTTATTGCAGTTTATGCCCAGGACAGGAAGTGAGGGGCCCCCAGATAGCAATAAAAGCCCAACAGGATCAAAAATCCTTCCACACTGTATCCAAAAACTAGAAAACATGTTTTTGGCTTGACAAATATGTTTAAGTCAACTGCAACACTCCGCCCCAACTAATATTTAGCACTGCGGTTAACATTCTAATTACTGGATTGGTATATGATTGTTTTAGCCCAATTAGATTGAGTTCACACTGATACGACACACCTGTTGTATAACTGTCGATCCAACTTTGCCATGCTACATCGGTCCTACTTCCATCCCACTTGAATGATCAGGATAAGATTTTGCTCTGACTTTGAGATAGTCCGACTTGTCCTTTGACCAAGCAAAACAATCCCAGTGTGACGTAAATTCATTTTCCTGCTGCTGTAAGAACCATGTCAGATGTCAGAAGTCAAATGGTTAGGACGAGGATCTGACTTTGATCCGACTTCAATGACACTTAATGGGCTGAAAACTGAACAAATTTGGATCAAATTAGTGCAGGAAAATGTTTCAAAGTGGGACCAGTTAATATGGCTCTCTTAGGGAACCATTGATTTGTACACGTCAAAGTCAGAACAAATGTCCCACCAGTTTGAACCAGGCCTGGTTCAAATGTGCTATTAAAACCAGAAGCGCACATAAAAAGAGTTCAAGCATTAGGTGAATAAAAACAAAACTTGTTTCTGGAATACAGTGGCTCCGAAAGGTCAGCTAACCCTAATGCAGAACGTCTTGCTGGGTACACATACTCTTATAATATAATTTATTCCACAGTTGACACTTTATGCAAGGTACTTAACAAGGTACATAACTTAACAGCTTAAAATATATATATATTTTTTTTTTTCCTGAAAGAACTTTTCCAAGTGTTTAATATTTTCTTTCACCTGCCAAAACCTTGTGATTGACATGTGAATAGTTTGCATTGCAATCTCGAAAATTATAGTAACTACAACAAAATGCTACATACGGAAAGAAGCTTTAAAAAGAAAACTTTCAATTTAAACATTCTGCACATTGGGCCCTGGCACAGAGAGTTCAGAAAACAAAATGTTGTGCATTGTCATGGTAACATTGGACTTTAGGAATCATCTCTGAAAGTTCTGCCACTCCCATCGTAGACTTGCTAAAAAATGTGAAGCCATTTAGAAAGCATAAAGTGGCGAAAGTAATGATTTGTAAATACTTTCAGGTTTAAAAAAAGACCACTTTCACTTTATTTTTCTGAATGTTCATCATAAAGCAGGGCTCGACAAATCCCAGGCATCAGCTCACCATGGCAACTAGAAATTGCGTCCTGGCACCTGGGTCCACACTTATGTTTATTGAACTTGCAATGTCATTCCGATTTCTGTGCAATTTTAGTACAGATAGGATTTTGGCTCTCTCCACAACCACATCCCATTGACTTCATTGTCAAAACTGTCAATAGCAATGCTATCCAATCCAGCTTCTGTCAGACCACTTGCCGTACACTTGGGTCAAATGTCGGACAGTTTCTATTGAACCATCTAATGCTATCTGACATTCGGTCCGTGTGTACTTGGTTTAACCACTTCAGGCCCACGCTACCGTCGGATGACGGCAACAGCGCGGGCCTGAATATCCAACATGCCGTCATTTGACGGCATGTCCTTCAGGCGTTCCCAGCGCGTGCTGTAGAGCGCGCTGCGGGGAAGCCCTGTGTTGTCCGTGTCCCTTGGACATGACCAATCACAGATCGCGGTGAACGGCCAATTAGAGTGGCCGTTTGCGATGCGATCTGTGGGCGAATGAGAGATGATCTCTCATTGCCGTTTCACACAGAGACAGCGTCCTGTCTCTGGAGAGGAGGAGCCCGATCTGTGTTCCTTCCTACATAGGGACACAGATCGGTCACCCCCCCAGTCACCCCCCCTCCCCCCACAGTTAGAACACACCTAGGATACACATTTAACCCCTTCAATGCCAGTCACATTTATACTGTAATTAGTGCATATTTATAGCACTGATCGCAGTATAAATGTGAATGGCGCCAAAAATGTGTCAAAAGTGTTCGATGTGTCCGCCATAACGTTGCAGTACCAATAAAAATCGCAGATCGCCGCTATTTCTAGTAAAAAAAATAATAAAAAAAAATAATTCTCTCCTCTATTTTGTAAGCGCTATAACTTTTGCGCAAACCAGTCGCTTATTGCGATTTTTTTTTTTTACCAAAAATATGTATTAGAATACGTATCGTCCTAAACTGAGAAAAAAAAATGTTTTTTTTTTTTTAATTGGGATATTTATTATAGCAACAAGTAAAAAATCTTGTATTTTTCTTCAAAATTGTCGCTCTTTTTTGTTTATAGCGCAAAAAATAAAAACCGCACAGTCGATCAAATACCACCAAAAGAAAGCTCTACTTGTGGGGAAAAAAGGACGTAAATTTTGTTTGGAAGCCACGTCGCACGACCGCGCAATTGTCAGTTAAAGCGACGCAGTGCCGGAAGCTGAAATTTTACCTGGGCAGGAGGGGAGTGTATGTGCCCAGTAAGCAAGTGGTTAATAGTTTCAGAAAAAAGGGAATATTTGGGACTTCAGATAAGACGCAAGGTATAGGTATATATAGGTATATATCCATCCCTAATTGCTATGCAAAAAAAGATGGGGGGAGGGTGGGACTTTGAATGAAGTGTGTGGGGTAGAACCAGCCAAATCATCAGTTATATAAAGATTCTTTCATACAAACACACTTTTTTGGGGGGACTGCGAGTGTGCTCCTGGTTCTTGCTTGGGTCCTTTCCTCAGCTCCCGTGCTGGACATATTTATCTGGCTGACCCCTGGCAGGTGGTATCGCATGGTCGCTGTATCAGTTCTTATGTGAGTAAATTCAGTTTTGGCCGTCTGTTTAACACTATCCCCCCCCCCCAGTTGGTTGTTATATCAAACTATAATGGCGATTTTTATCCCCCGTTTAGTATATCGATGCACTTGCTCCTAATGAGTGGATATAAGTCAATGAAATGTTGTTGAGCTTATTTTGATGCATCCACACTTCATATTTATAATTCTAGATGGTTTTATTGCTTTACCAACCCTGATATTATGTCAATGTCTACTCCATTTGGGAGACTGTGATGTACAATATTTATTCTCTGTGTCATGTTGGTTATAATTCACAATATGTATGTTGTTATTTTGTATTTTATATGTCAATGTGCTATCATGCATTTATATGGGTTGATCCATGCACTATTTTGGTCGAATAATAAGTATAATTATTTACATATACATATGGATTTGTCTGGCTCTAACTCACGCACCTCATTCAAAGTCCCACCCTCCGCCCTTCTTTTTTTGCATAGGTTTAGGTGTTGTGCACTGTTTAAGGGCAAATTGGAATGGGCACCATGTTATTGGTCATGCGTATTAGCCCGATCACTGCCAAGTCAGTACGCCGTATGGACCTACAGAAGTGGCTGCAGGTGGCCAAGTCAGAACGGCATACAGACCTAATTTTTTCCTCGCTCATAAGTTTATGGTCACTTCAATGACCATAAGCTTATATCAGAATTGTTCTGCAGACACTGCTGAACAATTCTATAACTCTTATCAGCGGATTACAACCTGCTGATCAGTGTTATTAACCCCTAATGTGACCCCCCACCCATGCCGCCATTTCCCTGTCCCCTGGCTCTGCAACCACACCGCTCCCTTCCATCTAAAACTGTACCCCCACTCTCCTCTCCTATCCACTTCACCCTCTTCTTCCCCCTCAGCACTGATTACCCCCTTTCCACCCAATCCAACCCCCCACCCCCCGCAAAAAAAGCAATTTCCCGCAGCTAACATCATTAGCTGGCAGTCCTCCTCTTCCACTCCTGCCGGCTTCATGTGTTATAAGTGTTTACTTCGCTCCCTCCATTAGTAAAGTGGATATAGGCAGCGATCGCTACCATATCTACTGACAGATGATGCATAGTAACCGTGAGTGTTACAATGTATCAGACTGTCATTTTCTGCATGAATGAGAAATGCAAAATTTCTATGCAGAGAAAAGAAACCATCTTCAGTCCCTTTCTCTGTCTCAAAGAAAGAGATATGGGGGGTCTGTTTGGACCTCTGACATATCACCAAAGACCCCCCCCCCCAAAAAAAAAAGACAAATTTATTTAAAAAAAAAAGTGAATGAAACAAAAAACACAAACATAGTAAGACCTCCCCAGATCCGCCCAAACTCACCCCTCCATGGTAATGCCCCCCCACACTTACCCCTCCACGGCTTCCTCAGCTTCTTCTCCTGGCCAACCTGATCCATTCTGATTGGCCAGGAGAAGAAGCCGGAAGACAATAGTGAATAATTATTCGCTAATGTCACAAGTTGGTGGGTTTGGGGTGCAATGCTCTGCGCCCCAAGCCCAACCATGTTCAAGCCAATTAGAGTCTCAGGCTCTAATCACATGGCTTTCAAAAACAACTCATACAAACGTACAAGTCTGGCGCCCTGCAGGAGAGCGGCTCCCCTGCACCCCTAATAAACCGGCCGCTCCTGGTAAGACCCCTTTCACATAGAGCGGACTCTGTCAAGCAGACCAGCCTGCTCAGCGGGGGATCTGTCTGCTGATTCGTGCTGAGCTGGCGGTTGACAGATCCGTGTCCGCTCCGCTGATGCAGAGCGGACACGGACACAGCCCGCTGTTCTATGGGGATGGAAAAGGATTGCCTGTTAATTTCCATCAGATGCCATCTGATCTGCTAGATGGATGGGGAATGGAATCCCCATTCGTCTGTATTTAGCGGACTTGACTGGATCAGATGCAGGGGGGTGTAAACAGACGCGTACATTTACATAAGTCCCATCAGTCTCTCCATAGAGAACAATGGGTGGTGCAATTGGGCCCGTCTAAAAAAACAGACAGGCAAACCCAATCGGTGTGCTTGTGTGAAAGGGACCTAAGGCCTTGTTCACACAGGGCATACACAACGTACCTTTACAGGGATGAACAGGTGTTCCAAGCATCTCGGTGCAGACAGTCCCATTGATGTCATTTGGAACGTAGCACCTGGATGAACAGAGTCGTTGCTCCCAGTTTTACATCCATGTCAGTCCACATGCATGTTCCTGAGCTCACACTGTCTGCGTTCAGGGTCATGTACCCACACCCATATGGATGTCAGATTGGGAACAGCAGCTGTGCCTGTGCAGTCCCAATTGACATAAATGGGACTGCCTGTACGGGGGATGCACGGTACACTTGTCCATCCCTGTGCGGGGAAACATGGCCCCCCATGGGCGTACACTTTAGTATGCCACGTGTGAATGATGCTTTAGCACTAATTTAGCAGGAATTGTGTAAGTTACGTTGTGTTTATGTGCAATATTAATGATTTTAGTGTATTTGTTGTGAAAATAACAATATGATGAACATTTGCACAATTATTGCAGGGCCTAAAAAATCAGTAGCACTTTATTTTATTCTACAGGTCATGTGTTTTTAGAAAATTTCTAGTTTGAGGGGTCTTTTGAAATTCTGAAAGCTGTAAGTAAAAAATGGTAACCTCCGGATTTTTAGAGTAAATTGTTATTTACAGTTTTGCATATGTTCAGTTTTCACCATTTCACAAAATGGTGCAATTTATTCTTTTCAATCTGCTTTTATTGAAATTTTCTGACACATTTATACAGCAGAAGATATCACACACCACAAACAATCAGAACAAGAATATTATAATGTACATAACATAAACATATATTACACATAAACATATACAAACACCCTACAAAAAAAACCCTCACCCAATAAATGGGGTGAGCAAATTAGCATACCATTGGGAAATGTATAACAATTTTGAAGCTTATATTATAAGAAAAAAAAATAAAACAAAACAGATTGTTGGACCCCTTGCGAGAATAACTATAATGTTATTCTTCAGCCCCACAAGGTTGTGGTCTATGGTTTATTACTCCCCATCTTCAACTCTCATAAGGGTGCAAGACACATCACACATACCAAGACAAAACAAAAACCGAGAAGAAGAAAAAATAAAAATAAAAATATTGCAGCTTACCATCCAGTCACACACATCAATGTCCACTCTATGCTCTGCACCCAGGTGACTCTGGCTGTCAACAAATCTAGGCTTAGCACTCTGCATCTTGCTCAGACCACCATTATGCAGCAACAGTGGTGCACACAGACAGCAATGTGCAAGTTCCAGGCTTCCTAATGACAAGAAGAAGCCGTGTCCTCTACAATCTGAGAACATGCAGCTTTTCCCTCCTAGAAATCTCCCTCTGGGAAATGCAGTTCAAAAGCTTTTGATTAGAGTCTCTCTCCTCTGGACTACGGTTCCTATAGTGCAGTGCTGCCTGACTCAGTCTGATCAGTTGAGCACCACATGGCAGCAGCTACAGAGAGCAGCTGCAGCCAGTGTTCTCTCACTCTCCAATCTCAGCCAAGTACCTGGCTACATTTGATTTGTGCATTTCACATTAACTGATTCATTGGAAAGTTTTCACTTTTCGCTTTCTGCATTTTTTGTCCAGTAATTTGTATGAAGGTGAAAATTATTTGCCCTTTAGCCATGCTACCATTATAATTCAACTTTTCTATTTCCAAGAATGTATTTTTATAATTACTCTGTTGTCAGGAGATAAGCATGAAACCATTTGGATGTAGACCACCCAATGAGATGAAACACTTGGATCTGCTTATTTTTCTAGTATAACTTACATTAATAGAAAATTAAAAGATTATATCATTTTTGTTTGCCATTGCTACAAAAGTCAGCCCCTAAGGGAAAAAGAAATCAATTAAAATGATTTAAGATGTACCTTGTGTTTAAACAATAATTTTTAAATATAACACTGTACTTAGGCCAAGCATTCAATGCTGAAATTGATAAAGTAGGCAAAATAAAACCCTCTCGCCAGTTATTCTATACTTTGCTGCTTACTTTTGCAGTAATAAATATTTGAAAAAAAACTGTCCAGTAGTGCATGTTCCTTTTAAAAAGATGAATGAGCACCTGATTCTAGGCACATATTCCTATAATGACCTCGGAAAACTTCTCAGATTACTTTGACAGCAGCAATGAAAGCAATTACAAGATGGTTCTGCTTTAGTGTTTTTTTTTCTTTGTTTAATAATACTAATACTTGCAGATTTACTCCTGAATTCCTGGTTAATTCATGTGGTTAGAAATTTAAATCAAGAGCCTTGGGGGCTACTATGACAATTAACAACTACTTCTTTGTGTACAATATGTAGCCAGAAGATACAGATCCCCTTCACGTGTTGAATTGCTGACATTCTCACAACCTCTTTGGCTACACTTTTAGGCATACCCTCAAGATGTCCATATCTTCTAAAATCAGAAGGTACAGGCTTTCCAATATTGGGCATAGTTATTAAAAATATAGTTGCATTAGAGTGGGTGAGTATAACTACATTGCATTTACATTTTGGTATGTTGCAAGTTAAAGGGTTAGTTCACCTCTACCAAAAATACTGCCTATGCAGATAAGGGGCATCTTTAGATAAAAACAAAACTGTGCAGCTTTGACCATAATTAAATAAAGCCCTTGCTATAGGTGTAGGCCATTAATGTAGCTCATGAAGCCTGACTTTAAAACTCTTTGGATGTTGCTAATGCCTCGTACTGACGGCCGGACTTTCCTAGAAAAAAGTCAGACAGGCTTTTTTTCTCGGAAAGTCTGGCCGTGTGTAGCCTCCATCTGACTTTTTTTGTTGGAAGTCCGACGGACCTTAGAGAACCTGTGTGTACAAGGCATAAGAGATGCCTAGCTGTTAGGGTTCACCTTCACCATCACAGGGGCAAGTTGTCAAATGATGAACTCTGAGCTACTGCATCAAGGGAGAAAAAGCACACGTAAGGAGGTTTGAATCAGAGAAAGAGCTTGCTCCCGTGATAGTGAAAAACAACAGCTAGAAATCTCTTAGCAAGGTCCTCGGAGTTTTGAGGAATTCAGCACAGAGTAAAAGTACTTGAGCCTTGAGACTTTCCTCTTTCATAAAGACAGTTTAACCACATAGGTTAGGTAAATTGTACTTTTCTTCCTCAAGAGAAAAAAAAAAATCATATATTTACCAGTACATATTACCAACATATTGCACATATCACCAACATTTTTCATGGTAGTTCGTAAACTTTTTTGAAACTTCTGATATCTTTAGATATGTCTTATGAATTGCATTATCCCATACCGTATATACTCGAGAATAAGCCGACCCGAATATGAGCCGAGGCACCTAATTTTACCACAAAAAACTGGGAAAATGTATTGACTCGAGTATAAGCCTAGGGTGAGCATGCATCAGCTACTGTAAGTGGAAAAGAGGGTCAACAACGCCCATCTGCAGCCTCACTGTGCCTATTTTCAGCCTCATAGTGTAATGAAACTGTCTGCTGTGATGGGAAGTTGCAGTGTCCTTGGTAACTTAATGTGATTTTATCTCTGGTGATAGAAGCAGCCCGGAGGAGAGGGTGTAGTACAAGTACTCCCAGACCTTTTGCTGCTAGGTACATATGCATGTGGAATTACATTAATTTTCAATGCACCTGCACATTTTCTTGCAGTTGAGAGGCTTTGTATTATACCATAATGGTTTATCCAGCTTTTGCATACCTGATCAGCCCGTATCACCCCGTATCATGCTCAGACGGCGGCACTCCAGTGTAAAAAAAAGCCATGTCGCCTCCTTGTCCTGGTCCGTGATAGGGGAAGACTCAGTTTCCCAGAAGTGAGATCAGCCTGTGTCATTCCGCTAATCACGGACATCCTCTAATCCCTGTCCCACGGACGAGGATGAGAGGTCGTCCGTAATAGGTGGAAAACTGAACACCGACTCACTGCTGGGAAACTAAGTGTTCCCCTATCACGGACCAGGACAAGGACAAGGAGGCGGCGTGGCTTTTTTACACTGGAGCGCCACGATCTTAGCATGACATGGGCTGATCTGCTAAGATGGCTGGGAAAGGAGGAGGCACGGCTTTTCACTGTTGGGAAAGGAGGGGGAAGTGCGGCTTCTTTACACTGGTCAGGCGGAAGCATGACACGGGCTGATCAGGTATGCAATGGGCACTCGAGTATAAGCCGAGGGGGCATTTACGGCACAAAATATTGTACTGAAAAACTTGGCTTATACTCGAGTATATACAGTATATTTTACAATAGTTTTAGTACATTACATCACCTCATGTTTTCCATCCTTAATTTGAAACCTATGAGCAATATTTAAATATGCACTCTTATAAGGTTTAGTGTTTTAAATATCATTTGATATATATAAATTTCTTGAAAATGTAAAGTGAGATGCATGGTGTGTCCATCGATCGATCGCAAGAGCGTGTAATGCACACATAACACACTTAGGCTTCGTACACACAGTTTGATTGTTGGACGACCGAGCTTCTGATTTTTGTCAAAAGCGCATGTGCAGGATCTTGTCTTGCATACTAACTATGCACACATTATCATTTGACAAACTATGAGAGTATAAAGAGAAAGTTAATTTCTCAAGCACCCCCCCCCTATGGACCCCTTCTGCTAATTTTGTGTTAGTGGAAGTTTAGTGAGCGTTGATTTGCGATTTTCAGATCGTACAAAACAATTGCCTTTAAAAATATGTTTGGCATAACTACATCAGTATCACAAGCAAAGCAGCTTCATTATTATCCCATTAAAGAAGATTAGAATTTTGAAATTTCCTCAAATGCAGCATCACAAATGTTAATTCTAGATTACAAACAGTTCACAAGACCAAACTCCCAGTAGTTCCTTGATTCTGAGCATGCGTGTTTGTACTTTTGACTTTTGTGTGACAATTTTCTGTACTGACCAAGTTGACCCAGGGCTACAAGTGCAAAGTGCCCTTGAAATTGCACTGATAGTGCAATTGGAAGTGCAGTCGCTTTAAATCTGAGGGGTAGATCTGAAATGAGGAGAAGCTCTGCTGATTTTATCATCCAATCATTTGCAATCTAAAATGCTGTTTTTTATTTTCCTTGCATGTCCCGCTCGGATCTACAGCGAATGCACGTCCAAGTGCATTTTCAAGTACACTTGTAGTACAAAGTGGATTTGTCTTTTTGTTAATAACCCCCATTGTATAAATATACTTTATTTTTGAATGAGAACACTGGAAGTGGATATTTGCACTTTTATGATTTAGGACTTATGGTGCAATTTTTGGAGAAAATGTTTCACTTTATTTGTAAATGCATTTTATACACATATTGGCTTTTGGACACACATGCATTTGTATTGGGCATTTCATTTATATTCCAATGCACATGAAGGTTTATAGGATATTTATTTTTACGATCAAATTTATTTATGGAAAATTTAGATAAGCACATATACATTTTTTTGCGGAAGCACTGTACATATATTTGAATAATAGTCTGATCACACTAGGGATGATCTGATACACCAGATGAGTATATAGGGGATAGTGTGGGTGGAAATAATTTTTATAGTATGGTACTAAAACTGGGAGAGAATGCAGAAAAACAAAAACTGCTGTGTTAAAGTATTAAAATATAACTAAAGGCAAAACATTTTTTTTTTTTTGGAAAGGGATAAGAACACCTGTCATGTTTTTATTTCTTCTCGTACAATAGTTCTTTATTGTGTTTTTAAAGAAAGGCATTACATGTTAACTTTAAAACAGCAGCAGTCAAAACAGATGTCACCACCAGAACATTGTTACACACCCAAAAGAGAAAAATAAACATCAATTCCAGTGGAGGTATGACAAACCAAAATTTGGGTGGAGAGAACAATATGAGAGCATAGATCAGAACCATAAGGTACCAGTGGTAAGGAGGGGGGGAGGGGAGGGAAAAGGGAGGGGAGGGAAAAGGGAGGGGAGGGAGAGGGCACCAGCATGGGCAAGAAAGAAACAAGAGTCAATTTTTATGCATAGCTCAGCGGTCATTATTTGACAGAACATTTTGAATGTTGACCATGCAGTCTTACATTTTTCAGAACATAAATTCTTCCTAGCTACTATTCTCTCCATTTCGCATTGATAGTTTAGATCCGCAATGGTGCGAGAAATGGAGGGGACAGTAGCAGACTTCCAGAGTCTAGTAATATTCAATTTGGCAGCATGAAGTAAATTAATGACCACACATCGAGTTGCCGGAGGGATCCTATCTATGCCGATATGAAGTAGGGCCAGGGCTGGGGATGGGGACCAGGATGACCCAAACGATAGAGGAAATCAAGCACAATATTTGATTTCAAAAGGAGCTCAATGATTTGCAAAACCAAAGAACATGTGCAATTGTGCCTGTACTTCCGCAGTTCCTCCAGCAGGAGGGGGGGTGGCCAGGGAACATTTTAGATAGTCGATATGGCGTGAAATACCACCTGTGGATAGTTTTCTGATAGGCTTCCCGGTGGTTGGAACAGTGAGATGCTTTGTGAGTTTCTCTAAATGCGTGTATCCACTGGTCATGGTGAAAGGGGATGTTTAGTTCTTCAGCCCACTTGTTTAGTGAGTGCACTTGAGAGCAGGGCCTATCGTCACTAAGGCCGGAGTACATTCGGGAGATGCCTTTGGAGGGATATTGTGAGGAGAAGTAGTATAGGTATATTGGTGCTGGGATCCGTACTGTGGATGATATTTTAGTTGTCTTAAAGCAATGGGCGATTCGGGCATAGGTATAAGATTCTATGCTAGGTAGGTTAAATTTATATTGAAGGTCCTCAAAGGTACGAAGGGTGTTGTGATGTAATATGTCGTCAACATTCAGTATGCCTGAAGAGTGCTACTTGGAGAGATTTAAGTCAGGGACATAAGAGGTTAGGCCTCTGAGAGGCACCTGTAGTGTTTTTCTAGGGGAGTTGGGGGGTACACACCGAGAAGTTTCTTCCAGGCTGAAATGGAGGTCGGAGATCATTGGATTAGCGTAACGCAAGGTCGGGGAGTAGCCCGCTGATGTTAACAAGAGGTGATCTGGAAGGGTTGCAGGCAGTTGGTAGGAGGTTTCCATGGTGGACCACTGCTTCTCAGGCGTAGGGTGCCACCAAAAGTATAGTTGGTCTAAAAGGGAGGCGTAGTAATAATTGGCAATATGGGGCACTCCTACTCCACCCTTCCTATGTGGTCTAGTAGTTATGTAACCAGCACACCTGGGTGGTTTGGAGTTCCAGATATATCTAGTTAACTGGCCCTGGATAGAGGACAGAAGGGAGCTAGGGACCGGTACACTCAGGGTCCGAAATAGATAAAGAAGCTTTGGCAGGATGATCATTTTGAAGGTGGCTATGCGCCCCACTGTGGAGAGGCCGACACTTCGTAAGGATTTCAGTAGCGTGGGTAAATTGCGAGTGAAGGTGTGGATGTTCAGTTGGATCAGTTGCCTAGGGCTGGGTGCAATCTGAATGCCCAAGTAGGGGATGGACGAGTTAGCCCACATGTAGGGTAAGAGCGATATAGGCCTAAAGCTAGAAGCAACAGAGGCGTCCTTTCCAGGTTTCGGGATGGTTGAGATAAGGGAGCGCAGCATGTCTGTAGGTAGAGAGCCAGAGGAACCAGCAGCGTTGAAGAGGTCCTTAAGTTTGGGTGACAGTATCTCGGCAAATTTTTTATAGAATGGGTTAGAGAAGCCATCCTCCCCTGGAGCTTTATGGAGAGGAAGGGCTGAGATTGCTGTTTGGATTTCAGCATTTGTAAACGGCCTGGAGAGAGTTTCAAGTTGTGCCTCAGAGATCGCTGGTAGCATGATCGGGTCTAAAAAGCTACGGATCTGTTCTATTGTGGGTTGGGGGGTAAGAGGGTCATCTTTAAGGTTGTAGAGGCATGCGTAGAAATCGCTTAACGCATTGGCGATTTCTTGGGGGTTCATTACAAGTTGTTTCGTAGTGGGGTGTCTAAGGGAATGTATTTTGGCTTTCGTACGTTGAGCCTTGACTTGACGCGCTAAAAGTGATCCAGCTTTATTGCCTAATGCGTAGTAATTAGCTTTAGAGTATTTGAGGTTGCTTTGAAATTTGTGTAGCAAGAGGGTACGCAGTTGTTGCCTAAGCTCCAAGAGTTTAATAGAATGATCGTGGGAGGGGAGGGATTTATTTAGAGTTTCCAAATCTGAGATACTGAACATAACCTCGTCAATTTGCCGGGTTCTCTGGCGTCTCGCTCGTTTACTTAGCTTAATAAAAATTCCGCGGAGATAGGCTTTGTATGAGGAACAGAGTGTAAATTTAAATCGGTATCAGGCAGTTTGTTGAGTTCAAAGAAAGAGTGGTGCTCGTGCTCTATTTCCTGGAGGACCTTGGGGTCCTCCAGTAATGAAGCATCTAGTCTCCATATCCTTGGCGGGCCTGGGCGCTGATCACCTAGGGTCAATGAAATAGGGGCGTGGTCCGACCAGGATATGAGACCAATGTCAGAATTCATGACAGTCTGGAGAGTCCACTTGTCCACCAGGAAGGAGTCAATTCGCGAATAGGAAATCTGTGGGTGAGAAGAACGTGTAGTCACGTTCTGAGCCATGTTGTGCCCTCCAAACATCAAAAAGATCCAGTTCACGGAGCAGGGGATTCAGGGTCGGTCGGTGGCGGCCTTTAATACTGGAGGTGTCCATATTCGGGTCACCAATCACGTTCAGGTCACCGCCCATAACTAAGTTACCTCGCCGCAGGTCGGTCACCCTCTTAAATAGACGTCGAAGAAAGCGAAGTGGTCTGGAGTTTGGGCCATACACATTGACCAGGGTATAGGTGGTTTGGGCAATGGAGCAGATGAGAATTATGTACCGGCCTAGGGGATCAGCATGGGTATGAATGTGTTGAAACTGCAGGGTATCACGGATAGCTGTCAGTACTCCATTCTTTTTCTTGGTGTTTGAGGCGAGATAGACAGTGTTGTATCCTTTAAGAGTAAATTTAGGAATTTTTGAGTCCGCAAAGTGCGTCTCCTGGAGGAAGACGACGTCCGCATTTTGTGCTTTCAGCTCTCTTTGTAAAGTAGATCGTTTTTGAGGGCTGTTGAGGCCCTTGACATTCAAGGAGAGTATTTTGATCGGCATGGTACGGTGATGGGTGGTGGTCCTTGATGGGGGTCGGTAACACTAGATGTGGGGGAGGGTAAGTGCTCGGAGCACTCACCTCTAAAGGAGTTCGTCAAAGGCTGGTGTAGGGTGGGAAGGGCAGTGAAAAGGGTAATAAAAAAGGGGAGCCCGTGAACAATACGGGATCAATGTGCAGAAACACTGCTAAACTGTATAAACAGGGGGGTTTTCCCTCAGTGGAGTCCAGATACTCGGATCCAGTGAGTGGAAAGAGAGACTTGAAAAAACTCAGTATAGATCCGCTGTGACCCGACTATGAGTCAGAGAGGATTGTAAACGGAAACAGGAGGTGTCAGGCATCTTGTAGGGACCAGTCGCCGTCCATTAGAGAGGGTGGAGCATGATGCGGCTCAGGATTCACCTCAGGAATAATGCGCCAAGTTTCCAGCAGTTGAAGGCCCGCTTGCAGCGTGCGTATCACATGTGTTTTGCCCTGAAAGGTAATCAGCAATTTGGTGGGGAACCCCCATTTGTACGGGATGCGATGGTTCTGGAGACCCTTCGTAATTGTGGCCAGTTGCCGCCGGTTGTCGATAGTTGCTTTGGAGAGGTCCGTGTACAGCGCAATTGCAGTAAAAGGGGCTGGAAGGTTCGGATTGCGCTTAGCAGCAAGCATCACTTTCTCTTTAGTGCTGTAGAAGTGGATGCGCGCTAGCACATCTCTGGGTTTCTCAGCTGGAAGGTGAGATGGTTTAGGCAGCCTGTGCGCTCTGTCAATTTCTAGGTCCCTGTCAGATAGGTCAGGTACCAACGTGTGCATCAAAGATTGTATGTAGCGCACCAGCTCGGGTGGTTGGGTCGATTCAGGTATGTTGCGGAATTTGATATTATTTCTGCGCGATCGATCTTCGAGATCGGCGAGCTTGAGATTGATCGCCTGCATTTCAGCTTCATGCTCAGTGCAGATTTCCACAACATCATTGTGAGCAATGAAGAGATCAGACATTTTGCTTTCAACATGCTGCAGGCGTTGATCCTGATGTTGCACTACATTAGCTAGTGAGGAGACTGCAGCAGTAAGATCAGAGTACAGAGTTTGTTTGAGCGATATTAGCATGCGTTTCATTGTCTGCTCTGAAATAGGCTGATCGGAAGCAGGGAAGTTGTCAATGGCTGCTGCATTATGCACATCAGGGGGAGGAAGTACAAAGGGTATTCTGGAGCCGCTTCTTGGAGCATCTTCCTCCCGCCTGGGTTTGGATTTAACAGGGGAGGATGAGGAAGGTGAGCGGGGCGGTGAATACTCACAATTTTCAGCATGGGAGAAGCCCAGGCTCGGGTTACCACCGATGGCGTTGTGAGGGGACAGCAGAGCCGCGTGACTAAGGGAGCCGCCAGCGCCATCTTGAGTGTGGCTTGCTCCGGCCAGAGGGAAGAAGTCCGTGAGCTTGTGCGGCATCCTCGGTTGTTTTCTGCGTTTGAGCGTGGCGCTTGAGTGTGGCGGGTCCCGCTGGGATGACATGCAGTTAGATGTTCCGTTTACCACGCTGTGGAGCCGCTGTTAGTCGGGTTTACTGTGGAGCTACTCGTTCAGGCGGCCATTCACGATGCCGGCAAGCCACGCCCCCCATGTTTTTATTTCTATTCAGTGCACGCGCTGAGTAGATTGACCCTCTCTATTTGTCATGTTTACTGTTCTCATTGAAATGGAAATAAAAACCCAAATTTTGGGTTGTCTCCAGGACAGAATAAAATAGAAGAAAAATCCTTTAATGGGGAAGGAATTTCTTCTCACTTCCTGTTTTGGCTATGGGACAAAAAGTAAGGCCTCGTACACACGATCGTTTTCCTCGACAAAATCCATCAAGAAACTTGGTGCCGTGGATAACGGTCTTGTGTATGTTTTTCGTCGAGAAAACTCTTGTGGATCTCGACGAGAAAAAAAGAGAATAAGTTCTTTTTTCTTGTCGGGAGTCTCAATTTCCTCGTCGTGTTTCTCGTTGGGCTGGTTTACGACGAGAAACACGTTCGTGTGTATGCTTAGAAACCTGCGCATGCTCAGAATAAAGTATGAGACGGGAGAGCACCTTCGGTAAAAGTAGCGTTCGTAATGGAGATCGCACATTCGTCACGCTGTAACAGACTGAAAAGCGTGAATCGTCTCTCACCAAACTTTTACTTGACACGCAGTAACATGAGATTAGTAAAAGCAGCCCCAAGGGAAACTTCCTCTTTATAGTGCCATTGTACGTGTTGTACATCACAGCGTTTGAGAACGTCAAGATTTTGTCTTGACTGTGTGTAAGCAAAGAATGCTTGACACAATTCTCGACAAGCCTGACAAGGAACTTGTGGAGTTAAACAATGTTTCTTTTACGACGAGTTTCTCGGTCGTGTGTACGAGGCCTTAGAGTAAATCTCCCCAATGATGCACAGATGGCAAATAAAACTGACAGGGGTATAACCCTACCTTACTCTATCCAAAATAAACAAAAAAGGTTTACCTACAGTTCTACTTAAATGCTAGTGACAAACTACATTGTATGTTGTATGTAAATTTTGTATTTTGTCCAATTTATTTTTAAATTTTTATATATGCATGTGATTTCATAAGTTAAGACTAAGAGGGCAATTTATGCTATTATCCTTTCTTAGCAACTATCTTTGGATTCAAACAGTGAATATGAATAACTTACTGTCTCCCCAATTTAAACACATCCATACCTCATCAACACTAATTTAAACAATGGACTGCCAGTGTGGCTTACAGCACTGTATGTATACAACTTCCCACAATGTGAGCACCAAGTTTAACATTCTCCAACAAGTCACTCTTTGATTATGTCAGCTCTTCTTGACAGGCAGCAAATTGTTTTTATGAACACCAAAACAGACAGGACAGCATGCCGTTTTGGAGACTATTTTAAAATGACCTCAATATCTCATCTCTGCCCTAGGCCTATACAGAAGATGTAGTGCTTTCTTAAGCCACCTGAAGTTACCTATCTATCTAACATACAGTGCAGGATGATTTTAACCCTAAAAATGATTTTTTTTCTTTGGTTGAAAACATATGAAAAGATTTACCAAAATAAACTGTAGATAAAAAATATATGCTCACTAATCATGATGTATGATGTCAGTATTCGGAAAATATTTTATGATGTGTAACAGAACTCAAGATGTGGATGAAACAGGGATGTGTAAAAATATACTGAACAATATAGTTGTTGTTTATTTAAATTGTGTATTTTTAATTTCAAGAGTTTTGTAACAAGGTTATACAGGGAGTGCAGAATTATTAGGCAAGTTGTATTTTTGAGGATTAATTTTATTATTGAACAACAACCATGTTCTCAATGAACCCAAAAAACTCATTAATATCAAAGCTGAATATTTTTGGAAGTAGTTTTTAGTTTGTTTTTAGTTTTAGCTATTTTAGGGGGATATCTGTGTGTGCAGGTGACTATTACTGTGCATAATTATTAGGCAACTTAACAAAAAACAAATATATACCCATTTCAATTATTTATTTTTACCAGTGAAACCAATATAACATCTCAACATTCACAAAAATACATTTCTGACATTCAAAAACAAAACAAAAACAAATCAGTGACCAATATAGCCACCTTTCTTTGCAAGGACACTCAAAAGCCTGCCATCCATGGATTCTGTCAGTGTTTTGATCTGTTCACCATCAACATTGCGTGCAGCAGCAACCACAGCCTCCCAGACACTGTTCAGAGAGGTGTACTGTTTTCCCTCCTTGTAAATATCACATTTGATGATGGACCACAGGTTCTCAATGGGGTTCAGATCAGGTGAACAAGGAGGCCATGTCATTAGTTTTTCTTCTTTCATACCCTTACTTGCCAGCCACGCTGTGGAGTACTTGGACGTGTGTGATTGGGCATTGTCCTGCATGAAATCATGTTTTTTTTGAAGGATGCAGACTTCTTCCTGTACCACTGCTTGAAGAAGGTGTCTTCCAGAAACTGGCAGTAGGACTGGGAGTTGAGCTTGACTCCATCCTCAACCCGAAAAGGCCCCACAAGCTCATCTTTGATGATACCAGCCCAAACCAGTACTCCACCTCCACCTTGCTGGCGTCTGAGTCGGACTGGAGCTCTCTGCCCTTTACCAATCCAGCCACGGACCCATCCATCTGGCCCATCAAGACTCACTCTCATTTCATCAGTCCATAAAACCTTAGAAAAATCATTCTTGAGATATTTCTTGGCCCAGTCTTGACGTTTCAGCTTGTGTGTCTTGTTCAGTGGTGGTCGTCTTTCAGCCTTTCTTACCTTGGCCATGTCTCTGAGTATTGCACACCTTGTGCTTTTGGGCACTCCAGTGATGTTGCAGCTCTGAAATATGGCCAAACTGGTGGCAAGTGGCATCTTGGCAGCTGCACGCTTGACTTTTCTCAGTTTATGTACAGTTATTTTGCGCCTTGGTTTTTCCACACGCTTCTTGCGACCCTGTTGACTATTTTGAATGAAACGCTTGATTGTTCGATGATCACGCTTCAGAAGCTTTGCAATTTTAAGAGTGCTGCATCCCTCTGCAAGATATCTCACTATTTTTGACTTTTCTGAGCCTGTCAAGTCCTTCTTTTGACCCATTTTGCCAAAGGAAAGGAAGTTGCCTAATAATTATGCACACCTGATATAGGGTGTTGATGTCATTAGACCACACCCCTTCTCATTACAGAGATGCACATCACCTAATATGCTTAATTGGTAGTAGGCTTTCGAGCCTCTACAGCTTGGAGTAAGACAACATGCATAAAGAGGATGATGTGGTCAAAATACTAATTTGCCTAATAATTCTGCACTCCCTGTATAGTATATAATTTATCTTCAGGAGTCTCAATTTTCTTTTGCTTTAATTAGATTTTTATTAAATGCTGCCTTGTATCTGTAAATTTACGTAAATGTCTGTATGAATTGGAAAATTCAGATGAGCACATATACTGTACATACAATTGCAGAACTATCCATGTTGTAATGTCAAAATGGTCTACAACCAGTAATCAGTTCATAGAACTTGGAAGTAGATATAGGTCAAAAATATTTCAAATGTAATGTGTACCTATAAACAGCGCTGTGAAATGTGTGCAAATCACTGTAAATAAACTTTTAACTTATGACAATGAACATAAATAAAAGTGAAAAATGAAAAATAAAATAAAATTACCAACATGATTAGTGTAAGCAATAATTATTTAAACAAAGAACCTGTGCACAAGAGAAAGGTGAAAAAAAGTCCATATGTTTCAGATAATATATCTTCAAAGAAATCTTCAAAAACAACCTTCCACCACACCTCCAGTGTTGAGTGCATCCGTCACCCGTCAGAGTTCTCACTCACCAAATAAAGATGCCGCACACTCTCGTGTGCAGGCAAACCAGCTTGTAACACCACAACTTCTCAAATTCACGATCCAAGGATGATCCACACCATTCCACATATAGTGAGATAAAAATGAAGCACAATAGTGTAATACGCCCGTGTAAAAACGGCATAGTATCACATCACTTGTCCAAGTAGCAATTTTCCAAAACGCACAGAGTGACAGGTCCTCTTTGGTTGGCAATTCGGTCACGGCAGACCCTTAGAAAGTCTATGAAGTCTCACCGCTCCGCAGCTTGATCTGATAGGAAGGTTACTAGGTGGATCAATTGATAAGTGAAGCAAAGCAAACAAAAAACTCCAAACGACACTCGGGATGCTCAAACTTGTATCACGTTAGTTCAGACACACTCTCATAGGCCACGCCCCGACATGTTTCGTCGATAGCGACTTATTTATGGGATTGGTCGATGGGTGAGTGTGTTTCCCTAAAAAGTTCATAGAACTTGCCAAAAAAAAAACCTAAAACCAAAGCAATAGTACTAATTATTTAAAAAAGCACCAACGAACTCTACATCGTCTCTCATGCGATAGGCTTAATCATTTTACCAGAAGCCTGAACACAGCATGCATTTTAGGCAATCCCTGCACTTTCCTTAGGTTTACTGTTGTGTGCCTTTTATCTATAGCAGTATATGCTAAGTACACGCTAAGAGTTTGTTTTTTCACTTTAAACAAAGCTGGAACTGAGACTATTGAGAATTTGCAACACATTCTGTAAAAATATTTATAATGCATATACAATGACACAGAAATAATCTTTTTCATTTTATAAACAAACGTAGAATCGTACTAAAACTGAGTTGCCTTGAATAAAAGCAGATGAAAAATAACAACTGCAAAACAAATTTGAATAATAGGGTTAAAGTGGAGCAACTTCAGGATTCACGTTTATTTTGATTTAATTAGATTTTTATTAAATGCTGCCTTGCATCTGTATATACAGTATATAGGGGATTTAAGTGACTTGGAACGTGGCATGGTTGTAGGTGCGAGACCATCTGGTCTTAGTATTTAAAAAACTGCTGATTTACTGGGATTTTCACACACAACCATCTCTAGGGTTTACAGAGAATGGTCTGAAACAAAAGAAAATATCTAGTGAGAGGCAGTTGTGTGGAATAAAATGCCTTGTTGATGTCAGAGGAGAATGGGCAGACTGGTTTGGGATGATAGAAAGGCAACTGTAACTCAAATAACCACTAGTTACAACCAAGGTATGCAGAATACCATCTCTGAACTCGCAACACATTAAACCTTGAAGCATATTGGCTACAGCAGCAGAAGACCACACTGGGTGCCACTCCTGTCAGCTAAGAATTGAAAACTCAGGCTACAATTCACAAAGGCTCACCAAAATTGGACAATAGAATATTGGCAAAACATTGCCTGTTCTGATAAGTCTTGATTTCAGCTGCGTCATTCAGATGATAGGTTCAGAATTTGGCGTAAACATGAAAGCATGGATCCATTCTGTCTTGTATCAACAGCTCTGGTTGATGGTGGTGGTGTAATAGTGTGGGGGACATACTTTGGGCCCCTTAGTACCAATTTAGCATTGTTTAAATGCTAAAGCCTACCTGAGTATTGTAGCTTGCTTTTAAATTTGTCCGCTGGAAACCTGACCATCGGACATGTCCGCTGGTTAGTACGCCTAACCAGCGGACATGAATCTCCTGCATGCGTCAAATGGATTTGACGCATGCGTGGAAGTATTTTACTTCCTGGAGTGGTGACGTGGCGGCGTCAACGTCACCGAGTCATCAGTCCGAGGGGATTTTACAACACCTTGCTGAATCTATGCCACAAAGAATATATAGTCCTGGATCTGGGTTTTGAGACTCAACGGCACACTAATTGTTCAGGTGTGTGTGGGCCTGAAAGAGTCAGGATCAGGGTTCTGGGCTCCACCTCCCAACGAGTGCAGGTGTGCACTGTGGAAGTCAGAGACCCAAGTCTGAGGTTTAGAGCAGTGAGGAGCTGCTATCTAAATGGACGGTCTTGGCAAGGGGATAGTCTGTAGGAGACAGACAAGAGCCCAAAGTAGAAGGCCTGAGAAGCGGAAGGCCTGAGCAGCACTGCTGTTTGTATAAGCCAGGAAGGCTGAGTGAGCCTTAAGAGCCAGGAGGCTTAATGTATCATTATTTTGTATTGTCATGGAAATGTTATGAAGATGTATTTAATATGTATTGTCATAGTGTCTCCCAGTGTTAGTTCTCCTGCAAACCCGCTCTAAAGAGCTGACTGGGGCAGACTGACGCTGGATGAGTCCCGTCTGGTAGTGGAAAACTTTTTAAGGTTGGAGAGTAAAGTTTGCAGAGTGAGGATATGTCCACCGACGAAGGGCTCCTGTGCATTAGCGCAGACGATCGTGTAGGGGAGATATGTTCGCTCTGCAAGGACATTATTGGTTAGTAGTGATGAGCGGAATACGCCATATTCGATTTCGCGATATTTCACGAATATATAGAAGAATATTCGCGAAATATTCGTTAATATCGAATATTCGTGATATTTTATAAAAAAAAAATTTTGTGAAATTTCGCTAATGCGAATGTGAATTGATTGCGAAATTCTCATCAACACGCGAAAACGGAGACCATTTCCTGGATTACTAAACTAATATGCACTAAACACTAACTCTACTTACACAAACTTATATGACTAAACTAAAGCTAATTTTTTTTTTTTTTTTTATACACAAAACACAGAAGGGCAGAGAAAGTATTTGCGAATATTCGTAATACGAATATTCGCATTGCGAATATTCGGCAACATAAAAGGATCGCCTCAGCTACTCGGCCCAGGGTCTCTAATCATACCAGCAATGCTTTTAGACGTCGATGGAGATCACTAGGATGTGATCTGTTTTAAAAATAAATTTGAAAAAATACGAATATTCGCAATAGCGAATATTCACCGCGATATTCTATTTATTCGCGAATACTCGAATATGCAATATTCGTAACGAATATTCGCAATGCGAATATTCGTGAGCAACACTATTGGTTAGGCCAGTAAAGCTGGGATGCTGAGATGAACATAACAGTCTGGTGATGTCACTTTACTTGAATGAATGGGAAAGCGAATGATTGGTGAGTGGACTTTTAGCTTGAGATTCATTATATAATTAAGACAAAATGTTTGCTGCAATACCCACCCTTATGTCCAGAACTGTCCTCACTAAATGTAACCAGTCTTCCAGGTTATAGCCAGCATCGTTCTACCCACTATCTACTACCTTCATGCCACCACTGTCTCTTGCAGTGATGTGGAGGTCAGCTGGAGCATTTAGTGAGTGTTGCATGAAACCAAGGAAATTGACATTCCTAAAAGCATAGATTTTCCCAGCAGAATTTGGGAAGGCTTTTCTCAACAGTGGGGTTTGATGGCACAGGTGGCAGAGGAGGGAAGCATGACATTTCTTCTTTGCAGGTATGTGCTTACTAGAGATTTTTTTATTATGTGACAGGGTCACTTGAAAGCCAGTAACTGAAAAATACATTTCTGGTCTAGCATATAGCAGCTTAGAAGATTATAGCTTCATGTACAAAAGGTAAACAAAGAAAGCAGCTGCACTAGTTCCAGCTTTCTAAATCCAATAAATATTCTTGGGTATATAAATATACACAATAATATTGAGAAGGGTTAGAGTCTCTGTCTGCTTTTACATTTAGGGTTGCAGAGATGTTTTTTCGGTGATATTTGTGTTCCCAAAGTGAAGATTTTTCTTCTTTTCCTACTTAGTCTGACACTAGTCACCTATATAGGAAGTAAAGAGTAAATGCCCCTCACAGGAATGTAGACTTTAATAAAATCCTGGATCGATGCTCTAAACTTTACTCAGTCTTTTATGTGCGTTTTTATTGCTGCATGTCTACGTTGGGAGGATTTACTCTCAAATCCTATTCTCCACACCTTTCAACCAGCCAGAAAGAAGGGAGATTTTCCATTCCTTTCTTTATAACAAACAAGAAATTGATAGGAATAGAAGAGATATCTCCCAAATGGGCACATAGACAGTTATAATCATCAGTCGTTTAATTTCCATTTTCTCATAACATGCTGACAGATTTAAGACCATTGCGCTAATGTATTAAAGCAGTTAAGAATTGTCACAAAATAAACTGTATGAATATTTACTTCAGCTATCCAATCTTGTGAAGATTGCTTTTCACAGGATTGGATAATTGAAGTCAATATTTACAAAATATTATATTAACAATAATATATTTACAATATTCTCAACTACTTTAGCAAATCAGCCTCCATTTAGAGGAAATAATTTCTGAGAACACCAGTTTCAGTGATTACAGAATAAGAGGAGATTTATTTTACTTGGTGGAGCTTTTGTCCAACGCCCTGTGGTGTCTATGTGAAAGGAAGTGAATGTAATACTGTAGTCTTCAATGAGAAACAGATTAGCAGATAATATGTCTCTTGATTTAGTACAACATTCAAATTGGATAGTAGCATACAGAATTCAAGCCTGCACCCAGGCATACCACAGGCAATCCCCCCTGTCCATATCCATTCCCCCTCCCTTTATTCATTGTATTTCTGCCAGCAGACAGGGATGGGGGTACATGCCTCATTTTGTCATGGCCCCATTTAAAATCCCATTTTGTTACTAATGTTTTTTCACTGGCAATCTTTCACTGCATTGAGTTGCACATGGTAACTCTTTTAGCCTTATAGGTATAGTGCTGTATGTAGATTTCTTAAGCCTCGTACACACAATAGGATTTTCTGAAGGAAATTGTGTGATGGCAGGGTTTTGTCAGAAAAACCGACCTTTTGTACACTACATCGGACAATTTGGTGTCGGAATTTCCGAAAATGTGGGATAGCAAGCTTTAAAATGTGTCTTTTCGGATTTTCCGATCCTGTGTTCACAAGTCCATTGGAAAAAAAATCAAAGTACAAACACGCATGCTCAGAAGCAATGCTAACCATAAGACAACATTAGCAGAAATTGCCCAAAGGGTGGTGCTAAAGAGCAGAAAAAACACATAGTTTCTGTTTATTAGCTGACAAAGTTTTGCCGTTTGTATGCAGAACAAGTTCATGGCCAAAGCCCTTCGCACAAAATTCCACGGCTTTGTCCGATGGAAATCCGATTGTGTGTACGAGGTTTAATGCCGTGTACACACGATCATTTTTATGCATGGAAAAAACGTAGTTTTTCAAAAACTTAATTTAAAATGATCGTATGTGGGCTACACATCATTTTTCAGGTTCTGAAAAACGACAAAAAAATAAAAAATTCGAACATGCTGCATTTTTAAACGGCATTTTAACCTCCCTGGCGTTATGATTCTGTCTGGAATTTTGTACCAAAAGCGTTGCAATTGTTTTGCAAGGAAATGTGGTGTTATGTATTATAGGCCTGCAATTCTTAGTAAGTACTTACTTAAATCTATCTAAACAAGAGTCTAATAGGCATCCCGGGTATGATTTTTTTTTTTTTTTTTATTAAAAATTATAATATAATAAATAATTATAAAAAATTATAACAAATAATAATATAATTATAGTAAAAATTATTCAATAATGTAATCAAATCAAAATCACTGAAATTTGCTCAGTTGCAGAATTTTTGCTGTCATAATTTTTTTTTTTTATGACGAATTTCCCCACAGATCGCTATCGCTAAATTCTGCAAGTGATTATAATTTATTATCGCTGTTTTTTAGCTGCTCTAAAACAATTTTTGCCATAAAGGGACACTTTTGGTTGCTATAGGCAATCTACAGTTTGCAGGGAGAAAGAAAAGTTTTTATTATATAAAATGACATGCAGGGCACTGGGCAGACCACTAGGGACATGGGGGGTGTGTATTTTTTACATACAGTACTGTAATCTATAAGATTACATTGTACTGTATGTAAAGTGTTTGTTTACATTTTTGAATTTGGCGCCGTTCTCCGTCCCCGTGCGACGTAACGTCGCAGGGAACGGAGCTCGGCGGCACACGGGGACGCTGTGTGAATCGAGCGAGCACCCGCTCGCTCACACAGCGGGGATGCATCGCTGGATCCAGGGAGAAGGTAAGTAAACAGTCTCTGGATTCTGCGAGGCGAGCCCGTGTCTGACACGGGATCAACGATAGTAGCAGCAAATTTTTACCCCGTGTCAGACACGGGAACAACGCCAAGGAGGTTAAACGATGTCATTTTTCGGGTTGTAAAAAATGATCGTGTGTGGGCTAAAATGACGTAAAAAACCGCGCATGCTCAGAAGCAAGTTATGAGATGGGAGCACTCGTTGTAGTAAAACTACCGTTCATAATGGAGTAAGCACATTCATCACGCTGTAACAGACAGAAAAGCGCGAATCGTCTTTTACTAACACTGAATCAGCTAGAGCAGCCCAAAGGCGAATGGAACTTCCCCTTTATAGTGACGTCGTATGTGTTGTACGTCACTGCGCTTTGCTAGATAATTTTTTTTAAAACGATGGTGTGTGGGCAACATCGTTTTTAATGATGAAGTTGGGAAAAAGTTGTTTTTTGGACATGCTGAAAAACTGCAATTTTTTTTCATGCTGAAAAATTATCGTGTGTACGTGGCATAAGACAATGACAATAGAAGGTGTAGAGTTAGAAAGGGGGGCGGGATAAAGAGGCTACAAAGTTACACCTACGTCAGCAGAGGTGACAGTTAAAATACTGAAAAAAACTTTAAAGATCATGATTATTCAATATCCTAATACAGTGTTAGTGGGTTCTTAATATATCCTTGGCTTTTAGGAATGATCAGTTGTCAGCATTTGTTTTGACACTTTCTGGATGCACTGGGGTGTAAGAAGCAAAGTTAAAGGAGGCTGGTACACCATGGAAATGCTCACACATTGTGCTGAGAACCCAGGGAAACATGGCAGCTATGTTATTAGATCATACTCACACCTGCCAGTGTAACAACAGTGAGCATTAAGTTAATTTCATGATATAAAGAGGCAGAATAAAGAACCAGTGGGATAACTATATATAGCCATTTAACATGGCACGTACTCTGAAAGGAAACCAGTGTGGGTTGTAGAGGCTGAGTGCTGGGCGATCATTTACTTCCAGTCAATTACTAATTAATGAAGCACTAAGCCACAGTGAGAAATGCACAGCTGTGATTACAGAGTACATTTTAATTTCATATCATTGAGATATTAATTTTAGGGTTCTTTGAGACAGCATCATATTTCCAAGAAGCGATATTTCTGGCTGCAGCGTGTGGTGCAGTTCTCAGACTGTCAGAATGAATGGATGTTACTATTTGCTGACAAGGGACTTCTGCCATGGGCGTCAGATAGAAGCAGCCCCCATGTTCAGCAATCTATTGCTCATAGAACAGACACTGACGAGATGTGATGTTATATGAGGCTGGTTAAACTGCTGCAGATGTAAGGTTAGTACATAACCGACAAAGAAAACACAAAGCAATATTTAAATCTTAAAGATTAACTCCATGCAGCAAAATGCAGAGGTGAAATAAATATACACTATGGGAGTGTTATTAGTCAAAGGTTTTCTAATTTCTGCCCAGCTTGTCTGGGGATTTACACAGCTCTGCCACAGATTACAGAGTACAGAGGGGATCTCATTTTTTCACTGCTATATTTCAGTAACATATAAAAAGGAAACTAAAGCGCTAGCCAACAGTGAATAAATAAGACCAATAAGAGAAGAAATAAAACTAATTAAATGCAGCTTAAATCTGGTATGTGCTAACAACAAAAAATAGGTATTAAAGTGAAATTATGAGCGCAGCTAAACTAAACTAAACAATCAATCCAAAATAAACAAGTGAGCGTCGCTATAGGGAATCAGTGGTAATACAAATGAATAAGAATAAAACAAGTGAAATATTCCAAATAAGTGCAACAACAAGTGTAAATCAATGTTCCAAATAAGCGTGATCCAGTGAACCAACAAGTGTGGATCAATCAATGACAAGGCTTTTGTCCATGTAAACAATGAGATCATCCAGATGAGACTTCACAGATGAACGTGCTCACAGAGCGCTTACCTTCCACAAGGAAGAAAAGGGGCATCGACACAATCACCGATGATCCTGTAGATAGCCGTCTCTGGTGTACGTCTTTAGCCAAACTTTGCCACAATCAAGGTCCGGTCACCATAGGATAGGGGTATGGAGGATTTTTTAAAGAAAAATGAAGCTCACATGATGAAGTACGTAAAACTGGGATCAGTTTAATGAAGTAAAACACACTTACAAAAGAAAAAACAAATAAAACACCAAAACAACGGCACTTCTGGTCGGACGGTCAGGGTGTCACGTCACTTCCGGTCAACCTTATGCGTTGCGTCACGTCACGTGACTTCATCAGAGGTTACCAAGGGCCTATCAGATACAATCTTTTAAAGGTAAAAAGCAGAAATAGAGTCGCGGCCATTTTCGATTCCGCATCGAAACGGAAGTATCTCTGCGGCCATTTTCGATAGGGGAAAAGGGCTGTTTAACTAAATGAATCTCCAAAGCAGATGCCAGCAAACTATAAATAATAAATGTGCCACGGAGTATTTCATAATAGTTCCTGTGCTTGTATAAAACTCGAACTCCCAATCATATTCGACCTACCGTCGAAACAGGAATACTGTGACGGCCATTTCCGGAAAGGGAGACGAAACAGTGACTGTATAGCATAACATGAGCGAATACGGGCAAACATTGCACAAAGGAGGGTGTTAAATGTATAGTGACTGTGCTTCTATGGGGGCCAGTATTCAGCTTGTTTAGATGCAAATGTGCTGCAACTAAATATTAAAACACCCAAAACAATAAAAGGCTAAAATAGAATTGGATTGTTATGCAAATGGGGAGAGGGGGTAGTCAACTAGAACTGAGTGACACCCCTTCCGCTTACATATATAAATATAGCCAATCTATCTAAAATAAGGTCAAGTTGAAACTCAAAACCATAGATATTAAAATGAGTGATAAAAATTTTAAATGACTCGGAAAACAATTTAAATCAAACTCTACGTTCAATCCATAAGGGACCATGGTGTTCAGAGAATGAATCCACTGGGATTCCATCTGGCTGATGGACCTAACCAGATGGGCTCCTCTCCAGGGCTTATTAAATTTGTCTATGCCCCAAAAGGAAAGATTTTAATTTCAGAGAATGAATCCACTGGGATTCCATCTGGCTTATTAAATTTGTCTATGCCCCAAAAGGAAAGATGTTTGGGGTCTTTGTTGTGTTTATCTGCAAAATGTCGACTGACACTATGTTTTCGGATAAACACAACAAAGACCCCAAACATCTTTCCTTAAGCCCTGGAGAGGAGCCCATCTGGTTAGGTCCATCAGCCAGATGGAATCCCAGTGGATTCATTCTCTGAACACCATGGTCCCTTATGGATTGAACGTAGAGTTTGATTTAAATTGTTTTCCGAGTTTCAACTTGACCTTATTTTAGATAGATTGGCTATATTTATGTATGTAAGCGGAAGGGGTGTCACTCCTTCTAGTTGACTACCCCCAGTTGACACAGTTCTAGTTGACTACCCCCTCTCCCCATTTGCATAACAATCCAATTCTATTTTAGCCTTTTATTGTTTTGGGTGTTTTAATATTTAGTTGCAGCAAATTTGCATCTAAACAAGCTGAATACTGGCCCCCATAGAAGCACAGTCACTATACATTTAACACCCTACTTTGTGCAATGTTTGCCCATATTCGCTCATGTTATGTTATACAGTCACTGTTTCGTTTCCCTTTCCGGAAATGGCCGTCACGGTATTCCTGTTTCGACGGTAGGTAGAATATGATTGGGAGTTTGAGTTTTATACAAGCACAGGAACTATTATGAAATACTCCGTGGCACATTTATTATTTATAGTTTGCTGGCATCTGCTTTGGAGATTCATTTAGTTAAACAGCCCTTTTCCCCTATCGAAAATGGCCGCAGAGATACTTCCGTTTCGATGCGGTATCGAAAATGGCCGCGACTCTATTTCCGCTTTTCACCTTTAAAAGATTGTATCTGATAGGCCCTTGGTAACCTCTGATGAAGTCACGTGACGTGACGCAACGCGTAAGGTTGACCGGAAGTGACGTGACGCCCTGACCGTCCGACCGGAAGTGCCGTTGTTTTGGTGTTTTATTAGTTTTTTCTTTTGTAAGTGTGTTTTACTTCATTAAACTGATCCCAGTTTTACGTACTTCACCATGTGAGCTTCATTTTTCTTTAAAACATCCTCCATACCCCTATCCTATGGTGACCGGACCTTGATTGTGGCAAAGTTTGGCTAAAGATGTACATTCCCTATAGCGACGCTCACTTGTTTATTTTGGATTGATTGTTTAGTTTAGTTTAGCTGCGCTCATCATTTCACTTTAAATATATTTCAGTAACACTTGGACTACATGTACACTAGCTTACCCTAACCGCGGCTGAGGGAAACCGCAAAAATGTGGCAAAAACTTGGTTTGCAGTTTACTGTGATTTTGCTGCATTTTGCGTTCTCCTCTGGCCCCCAATCAAAAAGTTTCTACCCTGCATGTGATTCTTCCACGTTTTAGGAGAGATAGGTTTAACCTCACCTAAACTCGGCAGCTCCTAAACTTGGCAGCTCCTAAACTCCATGGCCCGGATTCACAAAGCACTTACACCGACGTATCTCGAGATACGCCGCGTAAGTGTAAATATGCGCTGTCGTATCTGTGTGCCGTGCCCACAGAACTAAGATACGCCTAAAAACCGGCTTCAGTCCAGTGTCGTGGGTGCATAGTTACGCTGGACGCATCTGGCACTCCCATTGATTTCCTATTTAAATCTGGAAATGAGGGAGATACGTTGATTCACGAACGTACTTGCGTCCGGCGCATAATATACGCGGTTTGCGTATGTTGCACGTCCAGCGTAAAGTTATTCCCCATATATGAGGCGCAACTCATGCAAAGGTATGGACCAGGGAACACAGCCGTCGTATTTTACGTCGTTTACGTAGTACGTGAATAGGGCTGGGCATAGGTTACATTCACACCGTAGGCAGTGATTCAACGTATCTTAGCCAGTTGTTTTGACGTGATTGTGAGCATGCGCACTGGGATACGTCCACGGGATGGAGCATGCGCCGTTTGTTTTAAGTACTTGTCTGGCACTCGGCCCATCATTTGCATGGGGTCACGCCCCACGCCCACTTCCACTTACGACGACTTACGCTTTCAAAACCCAGCCTAGATTTGGGAGCAAGTGTTTGTGAATACTGTGCTTGCCTCTCTGCGATGCGTAGGCATAGCTTGTATTAGATACGCTACAGTGGCATAAATATGCGCCAATGTATGTGAATCCGGGCCCATGTGTGCATGGGCTCCTAGGATTTCAGTTATCTCAGCCTTACTGAAATTCTTACACTGACCTGCGTGTACAGGGGATAATAGGCGGCTATATAATTTAATGCAGAAAAAACATAGCATAGTGTCAGGATGTCAGGGACTGTATTTGAATCCGGGACCACCGCTATGTCAGGCAATTTATCTTCTTGTTGATTCACTTGGAATGCTGGGCAGTTCCCTGAAATATTCCTTGGATGATTCTGTCTTGAACCATGGTTTTGTCTAGAACCTTTAACTCTTTGCTCCTTCTATGAACTTCCTGATTTAAGCTGTGCCTCTTCACTTCTTGTTTGCCAGATTATTGTGCTCCACACGTTATTCCTTCCACTGCCTCGAGTTACCTCTATTGCTACTTGAAATCAACCTTGGCTTGTGGCCCCCCACTACGAAACTTTTCTCCTGCATCGTTCTTGGCTTTTGACTCTGACACGATCATCTGTCTAGCAACAATTCAGACAATTCTACCTCTTAAGGACTGGGAATTCAGATCAAACTGAGGCCAAGTTGGCTGCTGTTTTTGGTTGTTAAGGATAGGAGAGTCACCCTTACTTTGTAATTTTCCACCTTTCACCAAATAGGCCTGCTTTTCCTTGTACTTGGCTACTTTATACTACAGACTTCTGGTCCCAGAGTAACATACATATGTACTTACACACACACACACACACACACACACTGGAACAAAAAAGGAGATTATATCGTACAGAATCATTTAACATCAGGTTGCTGTACTTCTAAGAAGCAGTGTAAAAAAAAAAAATGAACAAAAATGAACAAAAATCTAAAAAATGAACCAATTATCTGAAATTAAAATAACATTTTACCTGGATATGCTCTTTAAAAAGAAATAAGGTGCACAGTTAACCTAATATTAAATGTGTTTATTTTTGCTTTCCGTGTGCTGACTTTAGGTGTTATTTAAAAATTACATAAAACTGAAAACTTAAAGGGTTTGTAAAGGATATTTTTTTAAATCTTAATAGCTTCCTTTACCTTAATGCAGTGCTGTTGTCATGTCCTCACTGTTCGTTTTTGCTCTCAAGTTGCTGTAATTCTTCTCTGATCTCCACACTTCCTGGTTGTCTATTTCCTGATAACCACAGTACTGGGAGCTTTCTCTCTGTGGTCACTAATCAAGGAGGTGCGATTACTGTGCGTCTAAAACCCCACAGCACCAATCAGTTTCATTTTCCAAACCATCACTGCCCTTGGCTCTGTGGCTCTGTACAGCAGAGAAGCAGGAAACATGCAAAAACGAAACTAGAGGTGCATTATATGATTGATTTGTATCTATTTTTAATCGTTTTTAAAAGGAATCAGTTAACTATTATGTCTCTATACCCTGTAAACAGTAATTTCAGCAAAAAAAATTTTTTTCTTTACAGCTCCTTTAAAGTTTCACAAATCATCAGCATAATCTATTATACCAATGATTTCTATTTTGTTTTTGTTTTTTAATTTTAGAATGTTTCTAGGTTATATATTGAGTCTGTGTGTCCAATAAAAGAAGCATTTTGGAGACTGTCTATGTGCCATTAATCATCCTATGACAGCAGTTTAAAGCACTGCAGAAGCTCTGCTCTATACGACAATGAAACATCAGCTAAACAACCGAACAAAAAGTATTAAAAATGTATGTTCCTTAGTCTGACGCATCTACAAACCTACAGGTACACTTGTGTGTGCATTAATTGACAGTAAACAGATAGAGCACTCATCAATATGTGTCGCTGCTTTTTTTTCAGCTTGATATGGCTGGTTATTATGCTTGACAAAAGACTGTGGATTATTAATGAATGAGGCTACATGATGTTAGACTTTTCATCTCTGGATTCATGTGAGCGGCAATTAATAGGGGGGTCCAGACTCAAAGAGGCTCCTCCAGTTTGTCTAATAATTCTGCAGGTTTTTTTTTTTCCCCATCAGCTTTACTGGGCAGTTTCATCCATCATTTCCTCCTCAAAGACAAAATAGAACAAAAAAGAAAAGGAAAATGACCCGTGTTATGGTTCGTAAAACACTGCATAACAGCTGGTATTTGTTAATCTGATACTATCATCCAGTATTATAATATAAAAGTTATCCTTTTTCCATAAAGAACCATATTACTCAGTAAATAGGGACTTTACATGTTTTAAATGGGAATTAGACTACTGCAGTGCTGAGTTGCAGGGGACCTAAAATTAGTTAACTATGACTTTCACATAGGGAATGCATTACAATGCCTAGTATGGGCAAGTGCAGGATTGTTTTTACATTATGGATCTTTTATGTGATAGGTCTTCCAATAGGGAGTTCCCGGGAAGCAAGAAGGGCAGCCTGAGCTCCAGTATTAATGTATATTCCTTATAGTTTAAACCAGGGGTCTCCAAACATTTTAAACAAAGGGCCGCTTTATTGTCCTTCAGAAATTAGGAGGACTGGATTGTGCCCAGCAGGAGTAGAAATTGTCCAAGAATCAGTGGGAGTAAACATCCCCACATTTGGAGGGGGGGGATAGTGCCCCATTGTTGTTATCCTAGGGAAGAATAGAGCCCTTATTATTTGTGTCGGTGGGAGAAATGGTGCTTCATTTTTGGTGTCAGATGGCAGAATAGTGTAAAGGCAAGCAAGGGGCCACATCCGGCACTCGGGCCGCAGTTTGAAGACCACTGGTTTAAACTGTCTGGTTTCACTAATCATTTCGAAATGCAGGTTTCACTGAGGCCAACATCTGCACACCTAGAAGTGTCGGATTCTAAAGATTTTTCATACACTGGTGTTTCTCCAAAAAATATTTGTGGCACCACTGGTGGGAAATATAAGTACTAGCTGTTGTTTTTTTGTTTTGTGTTTTGTTATAACAACATAGTCTTGTTTATTGCCTAGGATTGGCACAGGTTTTCTTCTAAGACCTTTTTTTTTATATAAAATAAAACATATGCTTTGGATTTTTTGGAACTTTAAGTGAAATTGATACATACATGTTTATTAGTTTTGCATTAGTCCTCTATTACAGACATGTCATTCACTCAATGGATTTAAAATAATGATGACGTTAACCAGACATTTGTTAGGAGCAACAAACAATGTGTCCCTTGTTGAACAGCAATTTTTATCACAATCAGAAATAAGAGAAGCAAACAACACAAATTACAAATTAATTAGCCTGCTCAAGAGTCTGAGACATAGCCGAGTAGATAAGTAGTATGTGTGTGATATGATGGGGACAAATTACAGACTATTTGAAGTAGCCATATAAGAAGATAGTTCCAGATAGCACTCTGAAAAACTTTTGATGTTCTGACACGGAATAAAATGCCAATATCCTATTTGTAACATACTCTAAAGCCCTGTACACTACACACAATCGGATATCTGATGGAATCTAATCCAATGGATTTTTTCATCATAATTCCGATGAAGCCGACTTTCATCAGTCTTGCCTACACACCATCGGATAAAAATCCGATCACGTCCAGCGTGGTGACATAAAACACTACGACATGCTGAGAAAAAGAAAGTTTAATGCTTCCGAGCATGCGTCCACTTGATTCTGAGCATGCGTGGATTTTTGACCGATGGACTTCCCCACATACGATCGTTTTTTTCTATCATTTTTTTAACCATAGGAAAAATTTAACCGATGGAAAAAAAAACGATAAGGCCCACACATGATCGTTTTGTCCGATGAAAGCGGTCAATCGGTTTGTTTTCATCAGACAAACCGATCATGTGTACAGCGCTTAACACTTATCTGGGAATGCGTGCTAAAGTATCTTTTGTAGCCAATAAGATACAATTATTTTTGATGGCTTCTTTAATTTGCTGAATGTGCTGTTGTAGAGTAATACACAATATAATAGTACCTGTGCTTACAGTATTTTGTTTTATATTGGCCTATTTAATAAAACTGCAGCATTTAAAAGATACCCTGCTAATAACATTTATATGGGGATAAATGGAAGAAACAGTCATATAACAAAGAATGTTCAAATTGCACATACATTTTACACACAGTTGACTGGCTTTATATGTCCAAGGTCTTGTTTTCTTTTAATTTTGGACCCACTTTCCAGAAGTGGATTAATCTCCTTAACCGCTCACCTATGGCGCAAGTTAAACACAGTGGCCACCTCGCCCTGACCTTTGCCATGGAGAGGGGAACCAGGAAGGGTTGCCCTCTGTCACGTCCCTATTTGTTCTAGTGATGGAACCTCTGTCCACAGCTCTGAGACGAACAGAACAGGTAGTGGGTATTACTGTAGGTTCTAACTTTGAAAATGTGCATTATACGCAGATGACCTGATACTTTTTTGTATGACCCTGGGCCATCATTCAGTGAGGCTTTACAAATTTTGGACCGCTATACATCTCTCTCATGTCTCTAGGTCAACTGAATTAAATCTTGAATTCTGCCAATAGAAATGGGTAACAAAGGAGTGGCGGTTCCAACCTCTCCGATAGGCATAGTCCCTTCGATATCGAGGCATAAATATTTCACCTATTGTTACAGATTTCCCAAATTAACAAGGGGGCCCCAGATCCCGGTACCGACTTTATGTGAATGAGCATAGGGTACATTATACCCCTACCCATTCACCTGAAAAAAGTGTCAAAAATAAAACGCACTACACAGGTGTTTAAAGCAATTAATTAGGTAGCTCTGGGGGGTCTCTTCCAACTTCTTCTGCCTTCTCCGCTGATGTCTTCTCCGTGCTCCCTCCGGTTCTTCTGCTGGGTCTCCTCCACCAGCTTCTGCTCTTTTGACCATGCTTTTGCTCGCTGTTGCCCGGTCTTTTATGTTGTCTTCTTTCCTCTGCTCTTCCTCTGATGTTGACTCGATGTGCTCTCCCACTCTAATGCCATGTGCACGGTGGGCAAAGACTTATATTGGCATGGGACGGGGTCACCGGGTGATGTCACTCGGTGACACAGCCTCTTATGATGTCACGCACATGGCATGATGGGGCAGTGATGTCATAAGGGCTGGGGTCACCGGATTACATCAAGTGGTGACCCTGCCCAATGCCAATATAATTTGTTGCACACAGGGCATTAGAGGGGGAGAGAGCATCAAGTCAATATTGGAAGAAGAGCAGAGGGAAGAAGACAATGGAAAAGACCGGGCAACAGCGGGCAAAAGAGCAAAAGATAGCGGAGGAGACCCGGCAGAAGACATCAGACATAGGGAGAAGAGAGAGTACAGAGAAGACATCCGCGGAGGAGGCAGAAAAGCCAGAGAGGGCAGAGGAAGTCTCCCTTTTACTGCTGCTGCAATCACCATGTCGGATGTCACAAGTCAGATGGTTAGGACAAGGATCCTGCTTTGATCTGACTTCAATCATAGTCGATGGTCTGAAGTAGGACCAAAGTCAGACCAACATAGTGCAGGAACCTTTTTTCAAAGTCAAACCGACTTGTGTCAGACCAGTTAAAACAGCTCTCATAGGGAACCATTGCTTTACACATGTCATGCGACATGTGCTTCCAAAGACGGAGCGTATGTCGTACCAGTGTCAACCCAGCCTGAGGCTTCTAAGGTAAGTATTTCATAATGTGTAAGCATGTCATGCATACTAGCACATTATGCTACTGTCTTGGGGGGGGTCTGCATTTTACTACCGCATGTATGCAATATCGTTTTAGCCATAGGCTTTTTGGCATTATTTTGGGGTAAATAACTGGGTCTGTACAAATTACATGAAAGTTTATTAAATTAAAGCCTTCTTATCGACAAACTAAATAAATAGAATATTATATAAGATGTTAACGTTGACTGCAAATGCTTAAAATTACACTTGAACTAAAATGGATTGCAAAAGAATAGCAAATTTACAAAAATGTCAAGAGCCACACACTTTTATTTACCAAGTTGACCACCAATTATTTAGGTGAACGAAAATCTAGCAGACAAAAACCAATGGCAAATTTTATCCAGAAGCCCTTCTGTCTGACATTTTGCAAGCAATTCTCCAAAGGCTAATTGCTTAAACATAAGATTAACAGGAAATATCACTTTCTATTTGATTTACATGCCTTGGATGATTCCCATTATTGTGCTGCTCAGTTTGGCAGGTACATTTTCCTCATATCAGTGGATTGTTTCTGAGCCCTTGTTTTACACCATTATTTGCCTTGCTTTCTATCTTTATGCTGTAACCTCACAGCACCTGGGGCTCACAATTACAATGCTGACCTTTCAAACCTGTTTTTGATTAGTGCTGCAAGGCTTAACCTGTGCGCAATAGTGACCATTATACAGTTTTAGGTCAGAGATAAGAAACATGGTACAGCAATAAAGCATTAAAATGTCCAACCTATGTACACAAGTAGTATTATTTTACATGTCATCTGAAGGTAGAAATTAACCAATTGTCTGCCAGGGCAGTTTTTCACACACGTTAAATTCAGAATTTTTAAAAATAATTTTGCTAGAAATTACTTTAACCACTTACTTACTGGGCACGTAAACCCCCGTCCTGCCCAGACCAATTTTCAGCCTTCAGTGCTGATGCACTTTAAATGACAATTGCACGGTTATGAAAATGTGTACCATTTTTTTCACACAAATAGAGATTTATTTTTGTGGTATTTAATCACCGCTGGGGTTTTAAAAAAAAAAGATAGTTAATTAAAAATAAAAAAAATCATGTTTCATATTTTGTTATAACATTTTAAAAACAGGTAATGTTTCTCCTTCATAGATCTGCACTGATAGGCTGCACTGATAGGGACAGATAAGGTGGCACACATGCACACAGATAAGGCGGCACTGATGGGCATAGATAGGCAGGGGACGTGCAGGCCACTCTAGCATGGAAGGATGTCTAATGACAGCCTCCCGGCAATTCAGGTCTGCGCTGTAGTTGTCATTCGACTATAGCGATGACGCAAAGAGGTTGAACTCACAAAGTATATCATTTCTGAAACCAAAAGGTCCTGGAAAATATAATGATGTAAGATTTTGGAAAAAAAAATTAAAAGATGGAGTTGCATTGAGTGAATAGAGACCAGACGTGCCATGCCTGAAATTTATTTTCACCCACAAAATTGCAAAAAAGTATCCAAAAGTCTCCATAGACAACACTTTAACCACCTCCCACCTGGCCACTGCACATATACGGCCGGGTGGGCGCTTGCTCCTGAGTGGACATTGAAGAATGTCCCTCAGGAGGGGGATCGCGCGTGTGCCCGTGCAGCCACGCGATCCCGATGCGCTTGTGTCACCAGGACATGGTGCATCTCGAATCGGAGGAAGGGCTCTGTGATTGGCTCTCCTAATCACATGACAGCTGTGTCCAATTACAGCAGTCATGTGATGTAAATAGAGAGCAGGTTGCTAGACGATCGGCTCTCCTCTCCTCCCACAGAAGTTGTCAGTGAGGAGAGGAGAGCGGATCTCTGCAGCATGCCCCAACACAATGTAAACACACAAAGTCCCCAAAAAAGTGTCCCCAAAACACTGTCCCCACTTGTAAGTCCCCACATAGTAAAAACACACATCCCCCACATATGTAACAGTAAAATCATATGTCCCAATTATCATCTGCACACATATGTCCGTGACCACCTGCGCACATCTGTACATGACCATCTGCGTACATCTGTCCGTGATAACACAAACCAATTATTATAAACTTAATGGGATTTTTTTTACCAAAGACATGTAGCAGAATTAATTTTGGCTTAAATTTATGACAAAATTAAATTTTATTGGATTTATTTTAAAATAGAAAGAAGGAAATATTTTTTTTTTTTTTTTTTATTAATTTTACGCTCTTTTTTTGCTTATATCGTAAAACAAATTAAACCGGAGTCCTGAATAAATACCAAAGGAAAACTCTATTTGTGTTAACAAAATGATAAAAATTTAATTTGTGTTGCATGGCCACGCAATTGCCATTGAAAGTGTGAGAGTGATGAAAGCTGAAAATTGGCCTGGGAAGGAAGGGGGTGAAAGTGCCCAGTATTGAAGTGGTTAAAAGCCGTTACAGGTTATCAGTTTAGAATTTAGAATTAACTAGGAATTATGGCCCTGGTATTGCTTTCACTCTGGTGGTCGTAGTGATACCACACACGTGTGACACAATTTATCTTTACATAACAGTACAAGTTTCTTTATTTAACTTTAATGCCATCACAAGGCAGCTAATAAGCCCCCTAGGTCAGTCTTTTTCAACCAGGGTGCCTTAAGGTTTCTTCAGAGGTGCCTTGGCAGAATGCTTAAAAATGTATCAAAAATTGTACACAAGCCAGCAGGTGGATCAGTCCTGCCTTTTGGTTACACAAAGCCATGGTTTTCATTATGCACCTTTATGACTTTCTAGACCAGGCATGTCCAAAGTCCGGCCCGCGTTCCTGTTTGATGTGGCCCCCGCTTGGGATTTGGATATACATTCTAATGTGGCCCCCCAAGTATACCTGTGTGTTACTTATTTTTTGGGATACATCTTCAGCATTACAAATCCCGAGCACCGCTCTCATATACATTCTAATGTGCCCCCCCAAGTATATCTGCGTGTTATTTATTTTTTTGGGATACATCTTCAGCATTAAAAGTCCTGAGCGCCACTCTCACTGTGTAGCTGGGCGTGTTCAGAAGTCTATTTGCCAGAGCCGCTTCAGCATTACAAATCCAGAGTGCCGCTCTCACTGTGTAGCTGGGCGTGTTCACAAGTCTATTTGCCAGAGCCGCTGTGATGCTGACAGCGCGCAGAGCCAATCACAGGCACTGTGACATTTTCCTGATCTCTGCATATGCAGTCCGCTACATAGTGAGAGCGGCACTCGGGATTTGTAATGCTGAAGCGGTTCTGGCAAATAGACTTGTGATAACGCCCAGCTACACGCCCCTCTACGCATTGAGAGCGGCGCTCGGGATTTGTAATGCTAAAGATGTATCCCAAAAAATAAATAACAAGCGTTTATATATATATATTTAGAAAGTATATCTAAATACACACCCTACTACATGCCCCGCTCATCCTAACAATGAGAGCGGCGCTTGGCACGCAGAGCCAGAGATTGGGGGGAAAATGTCACAGTGCCTGTGATTGGCTGTACGCTGTCATCTTCCTTGCGGGCTCAGGCACATCTACTTGTGAACACGGCCGACTTTCTTTTCAGGCAGTGAGAGGGCTAAATGGCTGGAGGAGACTTTGCTGCAAAAATACAAAAACATATATAAAAACACCCAAGCTAATCCTTCGTGAGACACACTGGTTGGCTGGCTGGCTAAAGGAGACTTGGCTGCAGAAGGAAAGAATATTGTTTAAAAAAAAAGTACATTAAACACCCAAGCTCATCCTTGGTGAGAGGAACTGGTACAGTATATTTCCTGGATTTTTTTTATTTATCCTGCCTTAAGATATGAAAGTCAGAGTAATTCAACACCTGTTTAGATTTGTCATCCATGTTACAAAATTAAAAGTAGGCCATTTGCTATAAACTTTGCATAAAATATTTAATTTTAATGGTTCAAAGAAAGTCAGGCAAAATGGTTGGCCCTCATGCATGTTCACTTCATGAAATCTGGCCCTCTTTGAAAAAAGTTTGGACACCCCTGTTCTAGACACTGGCATCCAAACAACCAATGATGTCACCAGTTGATAAGGAGGGTGTCTGTTGTTTCCACAGCATCCTTGTTTGACCCTCCTCCGCCCTTCACCCTCAGCACTTGGAGTCACATTAGCTGACTGATGGAGAGAAGAGAAACATACCAGTATCAGTACAAAGTGTGCAAAGTGTATTTGCTTTGGAAGAATAAATCACCTCTAGCGTTGGGTGTCCTACGTGTGGCTTTTGCTGCATTATGTAAAATTATTAGAATGATTTTTTACATTTTAGGATCAGTGCCTCGAAACCATACATTTTAAATGGTGCCTTGAGATTGCTTATAATTTTAAAGGCGGTTTCGACTGAACAAGGTTGAGAAACACTGCCCTACGTGATAACAGGTGACAGGTTCTCTTTATGGAGAAATCAGGGGTCACTGGAGGAAAAGGTAAAGCTTGGAGCCAATGTGGATACCACTGGGGGAAGAAGGAATAAAGCTACAGAGTTCTGTAAAAATGGTCACTTATACCTGAAAGCTCTTGGAGAGGAGTGGGGGGTTGTCTTTATTGTTTTTGCTGTGGGTTCTCATAACACAATTGTGTATTTAGCACTTTTGCCTAATCTGCTTGAATCCCAATCAAAAACACTTTCTGCCTGGAGTTTGCATGTTCTCCCTGTGCCTGTGTGGGTTTCCTCCGGGTACTTTGGTTTTCTTCCTTCCTTTCTTCAAAGACATGCTGGTAGGCTATTTGGCTCCTGTCTAAAATTGGGCTTAGCGTGTGTTTGATAAACATGAGTTAGGAACCTTAGATTTTAAGCTCCTTGAAGGCAAAGACTGATGTGAATATGCAATATATATGTAATGTATGTAAAGTACTGTGTAAATTGTTGATGCTATATAAATACCTGTAAAAAAAATACCATATAGCCAAGGTCCTGTATTACATTCTTCAGATATTTCCCCTAAGAGGAAACTTCAGGAACTATTTAAAGTTGAAGAGAGGATGTAAAACACTACCAATTGTGTTGTGTTGTGGTTATGCATTCATTAAAAAAGAAAAGAAAACAAAACAAAAAAACAACCTTTAAGTTTTAAAAACTACTAGCTTTAACCACTTTCCGACCGCTGAACGAGTTTATACGGCGGCACTTTGAAGGTGGATATCTCAGTAACGGCAGCAGCTGCTGCCACAACCGGGATATCCATCTTTAGTGCGAGCGGTCCTGTAAAACATAACGGCGGTCATCCGCGGCAGATTCGCCGCGAGATCGCCGTTATTGGCGGTGGGAGAGGCACCCCCCCTCCCGCCGCTCTCCCGCACCCTCCGCCGCTTACCGGAGCCGTCGGTAGCGGCGGAGGCGATCGGGTCCGTTCGTCTGCTGTGTGGGGATGCGAGTGAGGGAAAAATCGCCCCCACCCATCCCTATGGTTCTGCTGGGCGGAAGTGACGTCAAAACGTCAGTCCTGCCCAGTGTCTTAAAGAAACATTTTTTTTTTTTTTTTGTATTTTGAAAAAATGACAGTTTCAAATTTTAATATTTTTTTTTGCATTTTAGTCTAAATAGTCTTTTTGACCCCAGATCTCATATTTAAGAGGACATGTAATGCTTTTTTTCTATTACAAGGGATGTTTACATTCCTTGTAATAGGAATAAAAGTGATACTTTTTTATTTTTTATTTTTTTCAGTGTAAAAAATAATAAAATAAAATAAATAAGAAAAAAAAATAAAACATGTTTAAAGCGCCCCTTCCCGACGAGCTTGCGCGCAGAAGCAAACGCATACGTGAGTAGTGCCCGCATATGAAAACGGTTTTCAAACCACACAAGTGAGGTATCGCCACGATCGTTAAAGCGAGAGCAATAATTATAGCCCTAGACCTCCTTTGCAACTCAAAAAAATGCAACCTGTAGAATGTTTTAAACGTCGCCTATCGAGATTTTGAAGGGTAAAAGTTTGACGCCATGCCACGAGCGGGCGCAATTTGTAAGCGTGACATGTTGGGTATCATTTTACTCGGCGTAACATTATCTTTCACAATATATAAACAAATTGGGCCAAACTTATTGCGGTCTTATTTTTTAATTCAAAAAAGTAAATTTTTTCCAAAAAAAGTGCGCTTGTAGGACCGCTGCGCAAATATGGTGTGACAAAAAGTATTGCAATGACCGCCATTTTATTGTCTAGGGTGTTAGAAAAAAAAATATATAATGTTTGTGGGTTTTAAGTAATTTTCTAGCAAAAAAAAAAACTGTTTTAGTCTTGTAAACACCAAATCTGAAAAACACCCACGGTAGAGAAGTGGTTAAAGTACAACTTAAGGCAAAGGGCTTTTTTTTCAGTTTTGGATAAAGGGAAGATGGATTATAACCCCTTTTCAGTTTTTATTGCTGTCTGTGTACAGCAACATTAAACCTGAAAGTAAAAGAAAATCCCCAGAAAAGTAATAGAGGACACTAGTTCTGAGGACCTGGGGGTCCCCAAGGAATTCCCTTAATTTGCAGGGATTCCCTCTCGCATCCTATTTTTGCTATGTGACAGGAAGTGAAGGGATTCTTCCCAATAGGACAAAGAAAACACTGACAGGAGTTTAAACCCTCCAATACTACCAAAAATGGAAAAAAAAAAAAAAAACTTTTGCCCATAGGGATTTTTTTTTACACTATTATTGCTTATAACAGTGATGATCACGGTTATGAGCAATAGTTTTATCGGCCATGAAAGGCTTTCATTCATGACAGATTGCGTACTATTGTGATTTGTTATTGGCTATGGCTTATCACATGGTATATGGTGCGGTGATTGACTCAGGTACCACGTAATAGCTGTGGGCCAGCATCACAATAGTAAGGAAAGCAGTCATAAATGGAAGTCAGTCATGAATAGCATGGCCAATCATAGCGATCACATTATACCCATCATTGTGATCCGCTGTGTTCACACCAGTGCGCATTCTAGTGGGCTCCTAAGTGTGCTTATGCTAAGTGACATACCAGTACATCGCTGAGCCTGCAGCTGCTGCCCACTAGCAGTAAATCTACTGTTAGCGGATGGTAAGTGGTTAAAATCTAGGTTTGAAGTCTCATTTATAATGCAAGACTACATTGCTGTGAGAAGATGAACATGTTGCAAACTGTTCACTACAAGCAGATAAATTCAAATAACCCAAGTTTTTATTTTTTTTAATTTTTTTTGAGAGAGCGAAGGGCTCGATTCAAAATTTCCGGTCTAGAGATAGCAAACATTGATATGCCAAAAAAAGGAAAGGATATTGAAGGGAACTTACGGTACTTACTAAGACTGGAGCTGTCAGAATCTAAAGTGCATATGCATGACAACCAATCAACTGCTAGTTTTAATTTCGAAATGTATATGAACTTGCTGAAGTTGGAAGTTAATTGGTAACAGTTGCTCCAGTTTAAGTAATTCCACTTTTGCATTTTAAGACCGCCCACAGCACATATACTGTGGCAGGGCGGCACTATTGCGTAAAACAACATACACGTACATAGTTTCATGCAACAGATACCGTGGGCATGTGTGGGTCCTGCAGACTCGAAGTCCGCCAACCACCAGCGATCGCAGTACAGAGCGTCTACGAGAGGGCATCCGTGACAGGCGGAACACTGAACACAGGGTTTGCTGGGAAACCGAGTGTTCCGCCTATCACGAAACAGCACAAGGAGGGGCGTGAGTTTCTAAAACTACACGGCCGCCATCTGAATATGTCACAGACTCGGGTACACAGATCGAATTCTGCAATGGGCACAGTGAGGTCAGGCAGGATTGGACTCAGGCACGCTGACTCGAGTATAAGCCGAGGGGGGAATTTTCAGCCCAAAAAAAAGGCCTGAAAAACTTGGCTGAAAAACTTGAGAATATACGGTATGTTTTATAGCAGAATATATATTTTTTTTATTATTTGAATGTTTAACGCAAAAAATAAAAACCACAGAGATGATCAAATAACACCAAAATAATGTTATATTTGGGGAAAAAAAGGACATCAATTTTGTTTGGGTACAACTTTGCACAACCACGCAAATTGTCAGTTAAGGCGACTCAGTGCTGTATCGTAAAGAATGGCCTGGTCACTAGGGGTATAAATCCTTCTGTGGCTGTGGTAATGTTTTGCAATATTATTTCAATGTTGACATCAATACTAGAGATGTGTGGATTAACCACCTTAGGAAGGGTTTAGCGGCTCTTTGCAATTCCTCTCTTCACAACTGTTGAGATAATCTCAAAGAGAATGCACTGCTTTCAAAGAGTTGGCGCACTCACAGACTTACATTGTGAGAGGGAGTAAAAGGCACAACAGTAAAGTACAACCATTGTGTTGCAAGGCAAAGCAGGAAGCATATATAATCATATAGATTTAGGCCTCATGTATACTGCTACTGGTAAACGGACATTTAGGAGCAGTTGGGCATTTTTTTCAACTGCTCCTGTACTCTCCTCTATGTTATCTTATCAGTACATGTAAACAGAGTCGTTTATAGCAGTTAATAGGCAGTTGAGTTTAGAGGCTTTTTTTGGAACCCAAAAAAATGCATTCATAAGCTGTGTTTAGAGGCATTCCAGGCACCAAATGCGGGAAAATATTGTAACTCGCGTTTAGCAGCATTTCGTTTACAGACGTTTTTCATTTTAACAAAAAAAATATATATACTGTATATATATTTTTTTCAAATGCTTCTAGATGCAAACGCGGCTGAACGCAACATGTAAACGCAGCTAAAAACTGTTATTAGATGTCAGTTTCTAGCTGTCAAGTTAAAATGTTCAGGAGAGGTTGAACAACGTCCTGTGTACATGAAGCCATAACCACGGTTTTTACACTGATAAGATACTTTACAACAGGATGAACACGCGAGCTATCTTTTAACACTGGTGGTTTTATATCCATTTGATATGTGCATAAAAATACCAGTTAATCTTGCCAATAATCTTGTCAGCTGATAACTATCTTTGCTCTTTGCATGTGCTTCATTCATATTGGTTACATGATTCTAGTTGTCTCTGAGGACTCCAAAAACTCCCCCTTAAGTTTTTAACTCAGATAAGTACCTTGATTTGTTCTCAGCCTCCTTCGAACCTTCAAATTCCTTTTTTTGCAGCCGTGATCCAAGTCCCTGATAGAGTGTGGCTACATTTGTTCTCTATGGTCCCACTGTACACAGAGGCGGCAGTTTTTGTTGTCCTGATGCAGTAGGATGAGTTGGTGATATAATCTATACACAGAAAGTGATATACTGGTAGAATCATCCATGGAAAATGGAGGGAAAAAAAGTTTGAAAAAGAAAAAAATGCAGCCACCACATCTAAGACAGCTGCAGGATCGGATTGATGCTGTATCCACCGAGTAAGTATGTATGTTAATTTTTTTTCAAATCCCATACTCTTTTAATGCTGGAGTTTTATGTATCAGACAATTGCAATACATCTATCTATGGGGGTATACTAATTTTATACTGATCAAAGATACATACACAATTGCAAATGCAGGTCCAAAATAAAGAGAAATTGTGAAATGTATTTTCAATGACATATCATTTTTATATATAGTGGATTTGAATATACATGACTATTATGGGGCAAAAAAAAAAAAACAATATTGACTTAAAGTGTTACTTAACTCAGGACCCTACATTCATTATATCTGGCATAGAAATGCAATTATTTTATTGAATATAAACTGCTAAATACCTTTTAGTCAGCAGCAGCATATAGCAAGTCTTGTGACTGCTATCAGTGTCTGGTTAAAGCTTGTAGGAGGAATTTTCATTCTCCTCTGACTGTCCTATAAGGCTGCAGGACCCTTGAACCTCTGTCTGGATAGTGCCGATTGGCCCTGTGCCGAACACATGCTCCCTCCCATGGAAAAAAAAAAACCCTAGCAATACAGACCAAACTGGGCATGGACAGAGTGCCCCAAAGCTCTGTACTATCAGCAGATGAATTTGGGACTTTTTTACACAATGCAGAGGATCAACCCCTTTCACAGTGAATATAACAATAATGCTTTACTGCAAATACAGACTGATTTTACTGTTGCGAGTTTAGTAAACACTTTATGTTCCTATTCCAGTAAGTGTTCACTTCAGGAATCTCATCTGACATTGTTTGCACTGGGGGTGAGTATTTAAGAAGGCTCTTTTTTATGCTATAATGTGATGACTAATGCCGCGTACACACGATCACTTTTTGTGATGAAAAAAAGGACGTTTTCAAAAACGTCATTTAAAATCACTGTGTGTGGGGAAAACGTTGTATTCTGTCTTCAAAAAAACGACCAAAAAAAAATTCGAACATGCTTGAACTTTTTGTGTCGTTTTTCAAAATGTCATTTTTTCTGTCATAAAAAGTGATCGTGTGTGGGCAAAACGATGTTTAAAACAACGTTTTTAAACCCGCGCATGCTCAGAAGCAAGTTATGAGACGGAGCTTCAATGGAACAGTGGAGTGCCGTCGAACGTGGTGTACGTCACCACGCTTTGCAAGAGCATTTTGGAAAAACGATGGTGTGTATTGCAACGTCGTTTTGGAAAATGATGTTTGAAAAATGTCGTTTTGTTTCGTCACATAAAACATTGTTTTTTTTCACCACAAAAGGTGATCGTGTGTACGCGGCATAAGGCTGGGTATGGCTGAAGACCATTAACCAGATTTTATGGATACTCAAAAAATGTTTTTCTATTTCAGACAACAATGGTGAGTGCTGACAATTTAAGATTGTGAGGCCACGCACACACCTTCGGTTAAAAAAAGCCAACTTGCTTTAAAATGTAACCGATAGACGCCTAACCGATAGGTCAAAACCGATCGTTAGTAGGCACGACCATCGGTTAAAAATCCACGCATGCTCATAATCAAGTCGACACATGCTTGGAAGCATTGAACTTCATTTTTTTCAGCACGTCATCATGTTTTACGCCACCGCGTTCTGATACGATCGTTTTTTTTAACTGATGGTGTGTAGGCACATCAGATCATCAGTCAGCTTCATCGGTTAACCGATGACAATGGTCCTTCGGACCTTTGTCATCGGATGGACTGATCGTGTGTACGAGGCCTGAGACTCCACAAGGAGAGATGTTGCCTGAGCACCCAACCAAGCTCACCTAGATAAAGAGGTGGAATGGTTGAGCAGCGTTTTCAGCCATGGTACCATGTAGTCTGCTTTTAACCTTTGTGAAGCTTAGGGTTTTAATCTTCCATGAACCAGCTAATGTCTATTTAGTGGCCGCAAACATAAAAGATATTAGCTTGTTTGAGTTATAAGAGGTGTTTTTTTATGCATTTATCCTCAACAAATACATGAGATATGGGGTGATAAAATAATAATGGCCTTTGTATAAAACATGAAAAGATGAATGAAAAGTGAGTAAAACAAATCAGCTTTTCTAAATTGAGATTCAGAGATTACACTTTGAAGCTTCACTAAGCAACTGAATTTTACTTTTATTACTGTAATGCAGGAACAGAGTATTACTTTGCTTTTTAAAGCATGAATTTAAGGTGCCCAAGGGTGCAAGCGATCCAATCCATAACTTTTAAAATACTGTGTCTGTTTATAATGCATGTTTATCTGAACATGAAGGTCATTTAGAGAGCATTTCTACAAGGGTACTGCAAATTAACAAACATTTTTGTCACCAAGCATCAAAACTGTGCACATCAGCTTCTAGTATCGCTAGTGATTAAAGAAATGCAAGATGTGATATTATTCTGATTTGCTTTATCTTATGCCATAAATCCAATTTGCTGGGATCAAACCCATCATTCTTGAATCAGATCCATTAAAAATCGTAATATTAATTGTTTTCCATCTCTTTTGTTATGATTATAGTTTATTACAGTATATGCATAATCACCTGCACCCTCCTTCAAAGCATTTGCACATAGCAAAATGGGAACACTGTTGAGTTTTACTTTAATAATAACTATCTGTATGCTATTTAGCATTAGGCATTCTGTTCAATATAAAAAAGCCTTAAAAATGTCACAGACTCCAAGCATTAGGCGGTTCCATTAAGATGATGGGGAGAGCTGGGGGCAAGTACCCCTTGACTTACGCTCATTAACCACTTCAATACCAGGCTTTTATACACACCTCATTACCGGGCCTATTCTGGCACTTCTCTCCTTCATGTACATGATTCTTTTGCTAGAAAATTACGCAGAACCCCCAAACATTATATATGATTTTTTTTTAACAGACACCCTAGGGAATAAAACGGGTTTTATCGTGCACGGTATTTGCGCAATAATTTTTTAAACGCTTTTTTTTTGGAAAAAAATTGTGTCATGAATTAAAAAACCAACAAAACAGTAAAGTTAGCCCATTTTTTTTGTAAAATATGAAAGATTATGTTACACCGAGTAAATAGATACCCAACATGTCACGCTTTAAAATTGCGCACACTCATGGAATGGCGCCAAACGTCAGTACTTAAAAATCTCCATAGGCAAGGCTTTGAAAAAATTTACAGGTTACCACTTTAGATTTACAGAGGAGATCTAGTGCTAGAATTGTTGCTGACACGCCAACGCACGCAGCAATACCTCACATATGTGGTTTAAATGGTGTTTACATATGTCGGCGGGACTTGCGCGTGCGTTCGCTTCTGCACGCGAGCTACCGGGGACAGGGGCGTTTTATTTTTTACTTATTTATTCATTTTTTTTACACTTTTTTTATTTTTATTTTTTTAATCACTTTTAGTTCTATTACAAGGAATGTAAACATCCCTTGTAATAGGAAATGTGTGTGACACGTCCTCTTTATGGAGAGATGCGGGGTCAATAAGACCCCACATCTCTCCTCCAGGCTGGGAAGCATGAGATCGGTGAAAAAAAAATTCACTGATCTCATGATCGGTGTTGCTCACTAGCCGCATATGCGGCTTTGTTTACTTCTCTATGCTTTCTGCAATCGCCGGACAATTCATTCTCCGGGCCCCTGATGGCACGGGAGAGCCCGGAGAAGCACCGGATGGTGGCGGGAGGGGGGGGTATTTCCCCTTCCGCCGCCTACAAGAACGATCAAGCAGTGGAACCGCCGCTATGATCGTTCTTATGGTGCGCAGGATCACCGGCTGAAGACATGGATATCTGAATGATGCCTCTAGCTGCAGGCATCGTTCAGATATCCCCCGGCAAAGCCCAGGACGTCATATGACGTCCACCCAGGATGGGAGATCCCATCTGTGGACGTCATATGACAATAGGTGGGTATTAAAGTGGTTAAAGAAAGCCAGTTTCTGCCGGATTTCCTGGTCAACTGATAAAATATCCCATTGGATTAGGGCCTCTTTTACCATTCTGCTGCCACACAGCCTGGCAGGAGACATTTAACTCAAAAACTGCTAAGGTTCACACAAGAACATGGTGAGCTCATTTATAATAAATGGGATTAAATTGCACCACACTGGATCACATGTGAATTGCAGAGGAATGTGCAATGCATTCCTGAGCAATTCATAGTTTGAACCAGGGCTTTATCTCTCAATTAAGGTGCATTTTGAACTAGGGTTCCTTTGATTCAGGAGAGCACTCCTATGTGAAACTGACCAGTGAGGAAGAAATGCTAAAGAATGGCCTGTCTGCTGTCTTTGGTCTTACATTAATTCTGTCATTTGTGCATTACTGCCAGTTCCAGAATCATTATGTGAAAAAATTACAAGTACTACCAAAGAAATTCTACCAGACCAGGTACTATTAAAAATCTGCTACTAAACCAGGTAGAGCAGTATTTCTTTTTTATGATGATTTATCTGTCTCCAAAAAACCTCTTATCAGCGTGACAAATTATGTCTCAAGGCGGGCCCGCTACAATTGTCATTTGATTATTTAAGCAAAACGGGTTGGTCATCCTGCCTGTCTCGATCCTGGAATTCATGCTTAACCCCCCTGGCGGTATTCCTGAGTCTGACTCGGGGTTACATTTTCATGCTGCGATCGGTAACCCCGAGTCAGATTCAGGCTCGCCTCGCATTGTCCACAGGCAAGGTTTATTTACCTTGTTCCTGGATCCAGCGATGCATCCCCGCTGTGTGAGCGAGCGGGTGCTTGCTCGATTCACACAGTGTCCCCGTGTGGCGTCGGTCTCTGTTCCCTGCAACGTTGCGATGCACGGGGGCGGAGAACGGCGCCATATTAAAAAAAGTAAACAAACACTATACATACAGTATACTGTAATCTTATAGATTACAGTACTGTATGTAAAAAATACACACCCCTTTGTCCCTAATGGTCTGCCCAGTGCACTACATGTTCTTTTATAAAATAAAAACGGTTCTTTCTGCCTGTAAACTGTAGATTGTCCATAGCAACCAAAAGTGTCCCTTTATGTCAAAAATGGTTTTAGAGCAGCTAAAAAACAGCGATAATAAATTATAATCACTTGCAGAATTGAGCGATAGCGATTTGTGGGGAAATTCGTCATAAAAAAATAAAAGTAATGACAGTGACAATTCTGCAACTGAGCAAATTTCAGTGATTTTGAGTTGATTACATTATTGAATAATTTTTATTATAATTATATTATCATTTGTTATAATTATTTATAACTATTTATTATATTATAATTTATAATTTTATTTAAAAAAAAATTCATACCCGGGATGCCTATTAGACTCTTGTTTAGTCAGATTTAAGTGAGTTATTCCTAAGAATTACAAGCCTACAGTATAAAACGCAAAATTTCCTTGCAAATAATGGTACCGCTTTCAGCACCTAAAATCAGAAAGAATCATACTGCCAGGGAGGTTAAAGTGGGTCCACAAGTTACCCTAACAATGCCTGCTCAAACAAGCAAGTGACCTTGGTTTTAAATTCAAGTCATAAATATTATTATTATAATTTGTTGCAAGCATTACTAACATTAGATCTTAATCGATTATCTAATCAAAAGTTTATAGCCACTGGCACTTTCAAATCATTCAAATGAGTTACAATTTTAGGTGAATTGGTTTGCATATGAAATCAGCTATGATTCACTTATTTCAATTTAAAATGTAACTAATTATCTTTAAGTCAGCAGTTTGCAGTACAGAAAGCTTAGCCAGTACAATGATGCATGATAATGCCTTTTAGGCTGTATTGAAAAACTGCACTTATGATTGCTGTTTTAAAGTAATAATTGTACTCAATTTCTTTGAACATGGTTTAAAAACTACCATGTAGTATGTACAATATAGCAGACAAAGTGTGTGTGTGTGTGTGTGTGTGTGTGTGTGTGTGTGTTAGCTTGAGGGGGATCACCTTCCCTGGGACAAACTGTAGTCCAAACAGCAGACTTATTAAAATCGGACTTGTAGTCAGTTTTAATTAAAAGGTTGCATGAAAATAACACAAACAAAAACAGAAAATAAATCTTTGCCATCCAGGCACTAACTGAACATTGCAAGTTCCTAACTCAACAGGTAAAAGGCTTCTCACAGTCACCCACAAAACAAAGATAATGCAAACCTTTTCTCTCACAATGCAAACTTCATATAAGAAGCTCTCATGCCATGTACACACGATCGTTTTTCGGCATGAAACAAAACAACGTTTTTCGGCATGTAGAAAAAAAATACGTTTTTCCAACCTTATCATTAAAACAACGTTGCCCACACACCATCGTTTTTAAAAATTGCACTAGCAAAGTGTGGTGACGTACAACCAGGGCTTTTTTTCAGGGGGAACTTGGGGGAACTCAGTTCCACCACCTCTGGCTCAGACCCTTTGGTGCCTGCTCACCACAATCAATTTTAAACACAGAAGTCTGGTTTTTGTGTTTACAAGTGATAGCTCTGCACTCTGTGTGTAACCCCCTGAACTCTGCACCCTTTAAAACCCTTCTACTGTTTGTGAAATCTGAATGGGATCGTGGTTGGGTTCCTGCACCTATTTTCCAAGAAAAAAAGCTCTGCGTACAACACATATGATGGCGCTATAAAGGGGAAGTTCCATGCGGATGACGCCACCCTTGGGGCTGCTTTAGCTGATTCTGTGTTAGCAATAGACGATTTGGGCTTTTTTGTCTGTTACAGCGTGATGAATGTGCTTACTCCATTATGAATGGTAGTTTTACCAGAACGAGTGCTCCCTTTTCATAACTTGCTTCTGAGCGTGCACAGGTTTTTAATGTTGTTTTAGCCCACACACGATCATTTTTTACAACCCGAAAAACAATATCATTTAAAACGTTGTTAAAAAAATTTGTAGTTTTTTAGAACCTGAAAAATGATGTGAAGCCCACACACAATCATTTTAAATGACATTTTTTTTTTTTAAAACAATGGGGTAGATTCACATACACGTAATATTCCGCTGCGTAACCTAAATACTCTACGCTGCCGTATTTTACCAGGCTCTACACCGAATCCTGGTAGATTTTTGCCCGTACGCTACAGCGGCGTATTTTATTTCTCGCCGCGTAATCGAAATATGCGATTGGGGGGCGTGAAGTATTTAAATTAAGCGCGTCCCCGCGACGATCGAACTGCGCATGCTCCGTTCTGAAATTTCCCGCCGTGCATTGCGCGAAATCACGTCGTTACGTCATTCGTTGTTTGAGTAGCGGCGTTTACGAACATTCCTATTCCCGGACGACTTACGTTAAAAATAATAAAAGATGTCGGAAAACGTAGAAATTCAACGCGGGAACGACGGCCATACTTAACATGGGCTGTCTAATATTAGAGCAGCAAAAAGCTGGTATAGTGTTACGCAAATAAGCTGACTAAAGGTGCCGTAAGAGATTGCGATTGAAGATCGTAATTTTCGGGGATCGTCGGCAAAAGCTCATTTGCATACCCCGACTCGGAAAACGACGGGAAGTCCACCCAGTGGCCGCAATTTTATTGCAGCGTAGATCCGAAGGCGTACAAACACTTAATCCAGTCAAATTGAAGCCCGCAGCCGTCTATTCATGGTTTGAGGTTTTCGACTAGCTAGAAAACGCCCGTAATTTGAAATTACTCCAGTCTAACACCAGTTAGACAGGAGTAATGGCTCTCTGAATCTGGCCCAATGTTTTTTTCATATTGAAAAATGATAATGTGTACGTGGCATCACGTTTTTGGCTTTCTGAGTCCCAGGCTAAGAACAATTGGTTGCTCTAGCCCTGCTTAATTTATACCACCTGTTGGTGAACACAAGTGGACCACAAAATCTAATCCGGAACGAATCCTGCCAAGGTGGCTGTTGTAAGCTGTGACAGATTCCACCTTCTTGGCAAATGAACGCATTTGAGGTGAAACAATGTCCATCAATTACTTCGCTTTTCCTAATGTAACATATCCCCCCATCCTCTGCTTAAGCCGGTGTGGCTGAGCAACGGTCCCAACCAGACAATCAATACTGGAATGGACATCTGCATTATTCTGAAGTTTCCCAGCTCTATGCTCCACTGTAATACTCTATGCTACACTGTAAAAAGGGCAAGGAACCACCCTGTCACCCGACTATTTTTCTCCTTATCACACATCCATTTGAGAGGGGCATGATCAGTGACTAGTTTAATGGTCTCCCCAATATGTAATACTTCAGGGCATCTAAAGCCTATTTGATAGCTAAACATTCCTTCTCAACAATGGCATAGTTCAGTGGTCATCAACAGGTCCAGTTTGCATGATAACTGAAATGCATTACAGGTGATATCATTTGCTGCTCAGTGATTGCAGTATTCTAGTCTGCATCTCCCCAAGGTGATACATGAAACCTGGCCCGTTAGTGGGCCCTGAGGACAGGGTTTATGACCACTGGCATAGTTCATGTTCGTTCAGCTTTCTACTCAGGTAGATAACTGGGTGCTCCTCACTATCTCCGATTTGGGACAGTAACACACCCAGTCCCACATCAGAGGCGTCTGTCTGTACCAACAACTCCTTTGTGAACCCTGGGGTCACAAGCACAGGTTGTACACATAGAGCTTGCTTCAACATATGAAATGCCTTCTCTGCCTCAGGATTCCACTTAACCATGACTGATCCCTTACCCTTCATCAGATCTGTCAGTGGGGCAGCGATGGTGGCAAATTTGGGTATAGAAACACCTGTAGTATCCTGTGATCTCAAGAAATGTACAAATTTGCTTTTTATTTATAGGTTGGGGCCACGTTTGAACTGATCTGAGGCTTGATCAGGCCTTAACCAAAAACGTAGCCAAGGTATTTGGCCTCCTCCAAGCCTATGGCACAGTTTCTGGGGTTTCCTAAGGGAATCTACTACTGCTTGCACACGGGGTAAATGAGATTTCCAATCTGGGCTGTGGATTACTACATTGTCCAAATAGGTGGCTGCGCATTGGCCATGGGGTCTCAGTGTCTTATCCATCATTCTCTGGAATGAGGCAGGAACACCATATGCAAACTAAAAGGCATACTCTTATACAGAAAAAACCCTTCTGGGGTAGAAAACACAGTTTTCTCTTTTGCAGATTTGGTTAGGGGTATCTGACAACCTTTAATCAGATCTAAAGTATTTATTTACCGGGTACTTCCCCAACCTGTCAACAAGCTTGCCGACCCGAAGCATTGGGGACGCATCAAATTTGGACAGGCTGTTCAACTTCCTGAAAGCTTTCCAAAACCTTACATTTCCATCTGGTTTTGGGACCAATACTATGGAACAAGCGCAGTCACTGTGGGACTCCTCTATCACATCCAACTCTAAGGCCACATACACACGGAGGGACATGTCCGCTGAAACTGTCCGACAGACCGTTTCCAGCGGACATGTCTCCTCTGGATTTTCATCTGACAGCGTGTACACACCATCGGATCAAAATCCCCGCCGGCAGACAGCGCGGTGACGTGGCGGTGACGTGGCGGTGACGCCGTCACGTCACCGCACCAGGAAGTAAAAAACTTCCACGCATGCGTCAAATCCATTTGACGCATGTGCGGACATATCCGACGGACATGTCTCGGCAGACAAATTTTAGGCCGCGTACACTTGATCGAATTTGTCCGCTGAAAATGGTCCGACGGACCATTTCAGCAGACAAATCCAATCGTGTGTATGGGCTAGCGGACATGTCTGACCGGCGGACAAATTTTAAAGCACTTCCTGGTGCGGTGACGTGACGGTGTCAACGTCACCGCCACGTCACCGCTCTGTCTTCCGGCTGGGATTTTGATCCGATGGTGTGTACACACCGTCTGATGAAAATCCGGAGGAGACATGTCCGCTGGAAAATGGTCCGTCGGACAGTTTCAGCGGACATGTCCCCCCGTGTGTATGCGGCCTCAAAGCATGCTTTAAAATTTGTCAGCCGTTCAGACATGTCCTCTAGCCCATACACACGATCGGATTTGTCTGGTGAAACGGTCCGTTGGACCATTTTCAAGGGACAAATTTGATCGTGTGTACGCGGCCTAACATGTTCTTTACTTAATTTGCAACTGCTTCTCGCCTCACTTCAGGTATTATTTAGGACTTTACATTTACGCGGACCCCTGGTTCCATAACTATGTCATGCTGTACAACTGTGGTCAGTCCATTCAAAAGAGAAAAAGGTCTCTAATTTTACTCAAAAACTCTTTAACGTCTTTCTGTTGGGTCACTGACAAGGTTTCAGTTATGGGAACCTCAGGTGCCCCCAGGGGACATGTCCTTTTGGGGTGTTGGAACTGCCAGTAAACTCTGTCCTTCCAAGGTTTCAAGATATATTTGCTCTGGTTTCCTTTTCCCTGGCTGGTAAACGTTGTAGTTTACTTCACCTACTCTTGCTGTAATTTCATAGGGACCTTGCCACTTTGCTAGGAACTTACTTTGAATGAATGAATGAATGAAAACTTAAATAGCGCAGCACATGCGAAGTAAATCGCCTCTGGGCGCTTGTTGTTCCTGTCTCTTTTGAGATCAAAAGAGATGAGTCTTAATCTTTCTCCTGAAGACTAAGTAGTTCTCCTCCAGCCGAATGCTGGCTGGTAAGGCGTTCCATAGTCTGGGACCTTGGACAGCGAATCTCCTATCTCTTTTGGACTTGTATTTGGCTTTCTGTATTTAAAGCCGATTTTGATTGGTGGATCGTAGAATACGATTTGGATTGAGAATTTTTAATTTTTCGCATAGATAATGGGGAGCATTCCCATGGATACATCTATGCGTTAGACAGAGAGCTTTAAAGGTGATTCTGTCTTTAACTGGTAGCCAGTGAAGGGATCTCAGTGAAGGTGAGATTGATTCCCAGGGTTTTTTCCCAGTCACAAGTCTGGCGGCCGTATTTTGAACGACTTGAAGACGAGCGATTTGGTACTTGGGGAGTCCGAGGTAAAGGGCATTTGCATAGTCCAGTCTGGAGTTTACAATTGCTCCCACCACGACCGCTACGTCTTTCTTGGGAATAAAAGGAATGAGTCTGCGTAGTAGGCGCAGCAGATGGTGAGATCCGCTGACTACTGACCCTATTTGTGCGTTCATTGTCATGTCGGAGTCAAAGATGACCCCAAGACTTTTGACTTTGGTGCTGTGGAGACTAGCACCAGTACTCTATTACCAGGATCAAAGGTTCAGGTTTTGGCAACCAATTGTAAACCCTTTTCTGGGCCTCCTGGACTTGTTCCATATGTTACAGTACAAGTGGCATGCCAGCCGCGATTCTATCTTGCATTAGTAAGGCCTCGTACACACGATCAAATCTGTCTGCTGGAAACGGTCTGCTAGACCGTTTCAGCAGACAGATTCGATTGCGTGTACGGGCAAACAGGCGGATTTGGCCACCCGACAGATTTCAAAGCATGCTTTGAAATCTGTCGGCTGGGAACCCGTCTGCCCGACATGTCTGCTGGTTAGTATGCTAACCAGCAGACATGTCTTCTCGCACACGCGCCGAATGATTTTGACGCATGTGCGGAAGTGTTTTACTTCCTGGTGTGGTGACGTGACGGCATCAACGTCACCGCCACGTCACCGACACGTCAGCGCTCTGTCTGCTGGCGGGGATTTTGGTTTGCTTGTGTGTACACGCGAGCAAACCAAAATCCCAGCATACAGATCTGTTCAAATCGGTCGGTCCGACCGATTTGAACAGACTCATTTAATCGTGTGTACGAGGCCTAAGATATGCTCAATGGTGTTTCTACAAGAGGTGATCTCTCTCTCCCATGTTTCTCTGTTTGCGATATCTAGCAATGGGATGCCTACCATACAGTAGTTCAAAAGGGCAACACCCCGTAGATGCCTGATATACCTCTCGTATGACAAACATGAGGTAGGGCAGCAAAAAAGAAATAAATCACAATTTCTCCCATCTTTGTCCACCATCTTTTTGAGCGTTTTGATAAATCTCTCCACAAGACTAATCAGTTTGGGGGTGGTAGACAGGGGTACAGAGATGGGCGATTTTGAACAACTTACACAATTTTAGTGATTCTGGACAGAAGTGGTGTGCCTTGATCCGTTGATACGTCTTTTGGAATACTCACACGACTAAATACCTGGACATGCTTTTTGCCAATAGTATTAGCTGAGGTATTATGCAAGGGAATGGCTACAGGATACCAACTGGCATAGTCCAGTATTACCAGTATGTGCTGATGGCCCCGGGCAGACTTTACTACTGGTCCTACCAGATCCATGCCAATTCTTTCAAAAGGCACTTTAATAATTAGGAACAGTACCAGCGGACTGTGAATATGAGACAATGGCGTAGAATACCGACACTTTGGGCATGACAATATTCTGACATTTGCATGTAACCCAGGGGTGACAGCTACTGTGATAGTGCTTTGGCATCACATGCACAGCCATTTCTCATAAACATAAAAAAAGTATTTATTTTCTAGGCAGACAAAAAAACAGTACCTTCAGCAGCATATGTAAATATCATAATGCCAGAAACAAGAAAACAACAAAAAATCAACTTAGCTTCAGCACAAATGAACCATAACAAAAGGATCAGGCACATAGGAGATATTCCCGCTGGCAGGACAGTCCCAACTGAACCGCTTATAGCAGCTTCTAGCCGAAATGCAGCACTCAGACATGTGTTTCCTCACTACACCTCTGGTGGCGTAGCACGAGTTGTCAGCACTGGGGCAAGACAAGTAATTTGTGCCCCCCTAACCTGCAATTTTTTAGCACTACCTTCCCTTCCTACAATAGTATTGCCAGCCTGATTCCTACACTGACCACTACACTAACCTACCTGATCCCTACACTAACCTACCTGATTCCTACACTAACCTACATGCTTACCTACCTGACCACTACACCGCACTAACCACTACACCACACTGACCACCGCACCACACTGACCCCTACTCTACCCCACACTGACCACTACACTAACCTACCTATAGTTTTCCTATACTGACCACTACACAGCGTGACTAACTGCTTATTTACTCTCTCTCTGGCTGGCTGCTTACTCTCCCCAGACAATGTGCACTCCCCCAGGCCAGTAATATGACTTGTCACTCACAAGTGAGTATCACCTGCATTTTGATTCCATCCCTAATCGATGTGCTCTGCCTCCGCTCTGTCAAACTGACAGACCGGCTGCTACAACGGGTAAACGATAGGAGATTTGTTCAGGAGGTGAAGGAGGAGGAAAAGATGACAGTGGAGGGTCACATAAAGGCTGAGGAGGGACTCCAGGAGCAACCTTTGCCCATGTGCCACCCAACATCACGGTCAGGCCATCCCTGCCACTGCACATGATCCCATTCGCCCAATCACAGGCTACCAGCTGTCCTGCCTTAGATTAAACATGGCGGCTGGAGCGCTGGGAGACGGGGGACACAGTATTCGGAATTCAGACACACTCTGGCTTCGGATTTTGCCCCCCTTGCACCCCCCACGCTACGCTACTGTACTCGTCCACCTGCACTAGGATATTCCTGAAGTGCTATGGAAGACAAGCTGCACAACTCATGTGAACACTATAGTTATGATAACATAAAATGATATAATACCTTTAAATTTACATGGAACAAGAAAAATAGCCCCATGAATGAGATATGAGTCCCATAAGTGACAAAAATATAAATCAAAGGTGAAAAAGTCTATAGTTCTAACACATAAAACTATAAAAACGTGCGTCTGATGATATTGATAGCAGTAAAATATCTTTCTCCTTCAAGCTGATAGTGACATCAAATGCAAGAAAACCTCAGAATAGTGCTCAGATAGACAGGACACCTCCACCTTTCAATCCCAATGCCCCTTACCAGAGGAAACGATCCCAACCAGAGATCTTCTGACAGCAAATGGCTTACTTCCCAGCCTGGGGGTTTGCGTGGCAGGATATCCAAGAGCCAAAACTTCTCTCACCATGGACCGATGATCAGTGTAGTATGAATGTGAAGAAGGAAAGAAGCTATATAGTGTGAACCCATAACAAATTTATTGTAAAAAATTAAAATCACACTTACAAGAATGCAGATAAAAATCGCTTGTGAAAATATAGCCGGCCGGCTAGCACAACCCGTTCACTCCGGGGCACAGTATGCGGTTTAAGACGTCAGGACGCCGCTACCCTACGTTGTTTCGTGTCATAAGACTTCGTCCAGGGGCACGAGCGGCGTACTGAAACACCGCAATTTATATCTAACAAACACAGATGGTACTGCCCCCATCTGAGCTCCCAGAATCCCTGAAGCTCTAGTGGCCATATTGGATGAGGGAAATGTTCAATAGGTAAGAATAGCTTGTCCCTTAATCTGTTGCTGATCTAACTAAAAGCTCAAAAACAGCTAAAAAGGAATTTAAAAAACTTCTAAAAGAAAATTAGCTACTCACGGTAATTAGGGGATTGTAGTGTCCACTAGTGTTGCTCACGAATATTCGCATTGCGAATATTCGCTACGAATATTGCATATTCGAGTATTCGCGAATATCTCGAATATCGCGGCGAATATTCGCTATTTCGAATATTCGTATTTTTCAAATTTCGCAATAAATTTCGCAAAAAAATTTGCAATCAATTTCGCATTCGCGAATTTCGCAATAGCGGAGTTTCACAATTTTTTTTTTTATAAAATATAGCGAATATTCGTAAATATCGAATATTCGTGATATTTTATAAAAAAAAAAAAATCGCGAAATTTTGCATTAGCGAAATTTCGCATTGGCGAAAATTCGCAATTTTTTTTTTTTTTATAAAATATCACGAATATTCGATATTAACGAATATTCGCGACCGCATATGTGAAATTTCGCTTTTTTTTTTTTTTATAAAATATATCCCGAATATTCGTAAATATCGAATATTCGTGATATTTTATAAAAAAATAAAAATTGCGAAATTTCGCATTAGCGAAAATTCGCATTGGCGAAAATTCGCATTTTTTTTTTATAAAATATCACGAATATTCGATATTAACGAATATTTGCGAATATTCTTTGAAATATTCACGAAATATCGCGAAATCAAATATGTAGTATTATGCTCATCACTAGTGTCCACCTCTGAAAACATTGGATCGCTTCTGGCAAGTCCACCCATGTTACTCAGCATGATGCCTCTACACTTCCATTGTCAGCCTTCTTGAGGAGAAAGAACAGAAAATTAAGAAAAGGGAAAAATATAACAGGGACTATGGGGACTATCAAGCTAATAGTGTCTTTACTTGGCAAAAGAAATTAGCAGAAGAAGAATTGAGCAAACAGAACTCAAGAATGGAAGCCATCACACAAGGGGAAAGCATTTTGGAAGGAACCCCTAGGGGGATCCAACACTTTACTCTGAAAGTGGCAACGCAGAAAGTCCCTAAAAAAAAAAAATATTAAAGGAAAAAAAAGGGAGACGTGAGTCTTACCAATCTCCACATAGGCCAGGGACATCCTCTCAAAGGGGATATCCATATGGAGGAGACCACCATTATTATGGACCCAATGGAAACCGTGGATATGGTCCCCAATCATATAACCACAACCCAGGATATAGGGAATCCCCCAATCGTGGAAGAAATGGAGACAGGGGTCCTCCAAGGAATTCACATCAAGAGAAATCTCAAATCCATGGCGCACGTTACTTCGATAAGGGTTCTTACCCTCAAAATAGGGACAATTTAGAATATGATAATCGTTGTTTTCCCTTGAGAGAAAATGATAGCTCTGGATATGAAAGTCCAAGGCACGTGGATTTTGACCCTAGAGATCATGATTTTGCATGGCCAAACAGAGATCATCCCAAAAGGTCAGGCGAAACAAATCCCGAACCATATCACTGGGGTTTTCCCAGACCCAGTCAGGGCCAAAAAAGGCCTATAGAAAACAAAGAGGAACAAGAGGGGGGAGGAGAATCCAGTCAGCAAAAAAAGTCAAGGATCTAACTGAAGAGGGCATTTTCAACCTAAGCACTCAAACTCTGACCAAATCAGAGATTTCAATACTGAGTAAGGGTTTGAAATGTGCCCCTCCTCGAGCACTAAACAAATTCGAAACATATATGGACGTGCATAAATATGTCCGAAAAGTAAATATAAAAATATATTTTGCCAGCATACCGGGTAACACTGGAGCGCGAGTCCAACAAGAATATCACCATTCAGGGCTATCAAATGCTTCAACATTCAACCCTTCGGGAGCTATGGCCCCCTCTCTAAGGGTTTTTCGCGATGTAGTTCTGCGTGATTTGGATAACATCAAAGTATCTAAATCTAAAATGAACAAGGATTTGGAGGAAGGACTTGAAACTTTGTGTAAAAACAAAGAATTAGTCATCTGCCCTGCGGACAAGGGCGGAGGCATAGTGGTACTGGACCGCAAGGACTATTTACAGGAGCTAAATAAAATAGTCAGCGATCAGGACACGTATGTTCTTCTACTGGGAAATCCAATTGTCCAATATAGGCGGACACTAGAGGAACTGGTTCGTAAGGGTGGCCAGTCGGGTATTCTAAACGAAAAGGAACAACTTTTTCTGATTCCAAAGGGTGGGCAAGTATATAGACCACTTCCTCCAACCACTAGTTCAACAAGTACCATCATATCTCAAGGATACTAAACACGTATTGAATTTACTGTCCCAACAATCATGTAATGATCACACCTGGTTGGTAACAGCGGACGTTACGTCCCTCTACACGATCATTCCTCACGATCTGGGTCTATCAGCGGTCAAGTATTATTTGCATATTTTTTCCACAATACCTGAGGAACAACAATCTTTCATTATGGACCTGTTGGAATATGCAGCTGATCACAATTATTTTTGGTTCAGTTCTAATTTTTACAAGCAACAGCGAGGTGTTGCAATGGGGGCCAAATATGCCCCCAGCTTGGCAAAGTTGTTTATGGCCAAATGGGAGGAGGACGTCATCTATAGGGATCGTAACCCTTGTCTTGCCCTATGGGCAAGATATATCGATGACGTCCTCCTCCTGTGGGATGGTTCTGCTGTACAACTAGAAGAATTTTTTCTTTCCATTAACCATAATGACAGGGGAATTCATTTTACATATGAAGCCAGTCAGGAAAGAGTAAATTTCTTAGATCTCACCATCATCAAAAATGGTACAAATTTCAAAACGATCTCATATTTCAAGAAAACTGATCGTAATGCTTACATCCCCTTGGAAAGCTGCCATAAACAATCCTGGCTTCAATCAGTACCAAAGAGCCAATTTATATGTATGAGGCGTAACTGTTCAGAAATCACAGACTATCAAACCCAGTCTGATATCCTAAAAAATAGAATGCTGGAAAAAGGGTACCATCAGGGTTCCCTAGAGGTCACCCAAAGAGAAGTGGCTGAACTAGAAAGAGCCCCACTACTGAAGGATGGTCCTAAACGCAAAAAGGATGGATTAGTGATTCCTTTTATCACCACCTATTCCTCGCAACATTTTCTGATCAATAAGATTTTCCGTAAACATTGGCACCTTTTGGCAAACGATCGGGTCATTAGTACTTTCCAACCAGCAAAGCCAGAGGTAATTTTCAGGGGTGTACCCTCTCTTCGGGATAGGGTGGCACCAAACGTAGTGGATCCGCCACCGAAGAAAGTGTCTTTCTTCCAAAGGGAACTGAAGGGCTATCATCAGTGCCAAAAATGCCAGCTCTGCTCCCTTAATAAAATCAGAAACAAGAAAACTGAATCCTTTCGATCGTCAAGCACTCAGAGAGAACATCAAATAGAGTCCTTTGTCACCTGCAGCTCTATAGGCATGGTCTATTTGTTGGAATGCCCATGTGGGCTCCAATATATAGGGAGGACCAAAAGGGCAATGCAGGTACGCTTAGGGGAGCATATAACAAATATCAGGAATGGCTATAAAGATCATTCAGTTTCAAGACACTATGATCTTCACCACCAACGTGATCCTGCCAACACCATCTTTTTGGGTATAGATCGCTACAGCCCCCATTGGAGGGGGGACTCATTGGTCAGACAAATTTCTAGGATGGAAATGGCATGGATCCATAGGGTACGGTGCTATACACCTTATGGGTTAAACATTGACATAGATGTAAATGCATTTATTGATAATAGTTGAGATTATGTGATTGTGAACTTCATCTGAATTCCCAGACAAATCCTGCTATATTCACATTTTTCTTATACTACATCAGTTTGATTACAGAACAAGGACAATTAAGAATTTTCTATCAATATCATTTTTCTTAAATTTTGTAAACTACATCATAGCAACATGTCCTATACCTCCCAGGTGTAGTATTAATTTCACCCACCGGGTGGCTACAATTGAATTTTTCTCCCTAAATATTCAGGTTATATACCTGTAATATAGCATTGTCCATATACTAGAATTTTTAATGCAGCAATATAATTGCTCATTCCAGCTTCAGCCAATCAGGGGTACTCTCTTTCCCTATTTGACATTTCCGTGGAGTTGGGATGTTTCCTTTTAACTTATTATTTTAAATTTTCCTTTTCGATCAAAAGTATTATACTTTTTTCATTCCGACAATATTGTCTTGATCATTGGCCTAAGTGAAGAGTTACATTTTTATTTGTGTGCCCTTTCTATTCGGAGGGATCGCGGAACAGATTGGACACAATCATTTTCGAATCAATCATCCTGAATACATATTAAGGGCATTTTTCCAGTTTCCAATATGGCGACGCCTGTACCTTAGGAATTTGTACTTCCCTGGGTGGGGTGTATGCCTCGGACGAGGCTGACACTGGTGGGCGGACCTATTCACATCCGCCCAATCACGTCGTTGATATGACCGTGCGCGTCATACACTGGAGACGCGCACGTTTTACACATGATACTGGATTGTGGGCATCTTTGCACACACTCTCCTTCATTTCCATTGGCCCTTGGTGCACCTGACATGGGAGGTGCATCTCTGTCATGTGACAGATGTGTACACAACAGAGCACAGCGCGCTCTGGATGATTTTAACCATTCAATTTATGTTTGCAACCAAACTCAAGAAGGCTGACAATGGAAGTGTAGAGGCATCATGCAGAGTAACATGGGTGGACTTGCAAGAAGCGATCCAATGTTTTCAGAGGTGGACACTACAATCCCTTAATTACCGTGAGTAGCTAATTTTCTTTTAGAAGTTTTTTTAATTCCTTTTTAGCTGTTTTTGAGCTTTTAGTTAGATCAGCAACAGATAAAGGACAAGCTATTCTTACCTATTGAACATTTCCCTCATCCAAGATGGCCACTAGAGCTTCAGGGATTCTGGGAGCTCAGATGGGGGCAGTACCATCTGTGTTTGTTAGATATAAATTGCGGTGAGTCAGTACGCCGCTCGTGCCCCTGGACAAAGTATTATGAGACGAAATGACGTAGGGTAGCGGCATGCTGACGTCTTAAACCGCATACTGTGTCCCGGAGTGAACGTGTTGTGCTAGCCGGCCGGCTATATTTTCACAAGCGATTTTTATCTGCATTCTTGTAAGTGTGATTTTAATTTTTTACAATAAATTTGTTATATAGGTTCACACTAGATAGCTTCTTTCCTTCTTCACATTCATACTACACTGATCATCGGTCCATGGTAAGAGAAGTTTTGGCTCTTGGATATCCTGCCACGCAAACCCCCAGGCTGGGAAGTAAGCCATCTGCTGTCAGAAGATCTCTTGTTGGGATCGTTTCCTCTGGTAAGGGGCATTGGGATTGAAAGGTGGAGGTGTCCTGTCTATCTGAGCACTATTCTGAGGTTTTCTTGCATTTGATGTCACTATCAGCTGGAAGGAGAAAGATATTTTACTGCTATCAATATCATCAGACGCACGTTTTTATAGTTGTATGTGTTAGAAGTATAGACTTTTTCACCTTTGATTTATATTTTTGTCACTTATGGGACTCATATCTCATTCATGGGGCTATTTTTCTTGTTCCATGTAAATTTAAAGGTATTATATCATTTTATGTTATCATAACTATAAAGTTCACCTGAGTTGCGCAGCTTGTCTTCCATCGTACTAGTCTGTTTGTGGGTATCTCACATTTTAAGCTGCTTGCATTATTTCATTCATTTATCATCACCTAGAAAGCGCAGTATCACCACAATTTTCACTTGGTATTCCTGAAGTGCTGCTTCCTGCAGGGACAGTAAGCTTAATTCCCATGGGACCAAATGCTCTGTAATCAGGTAGGAGGTTCTTTCTCATCCGAATATCTCTCTGAACCTTCAAGATTCTGAGAAAACTAAGTCACTCCCTCTCCTTTATGATTGCCTGACACCTCTCTAATCGTGAATGGGTGAGGACCCTTGGGTATACCAAAACCACCCCCCTTAAAGAGACCATAACACACACAGTATAAGCATTCTAGAAAATGGCGCTAAATGACACTGAACCTGGATCAGGATTTAGGATTTACAATTGTTCAACTTTGTATTTTCAAACTTTCATCAGACAATGTACAACAAAGAAAAATGTATACCCCCATGGGATATAGTATATAGTATAGGATATAGTATACAGTATACAGTGGGACTTTAAAGGCCAAACACAAAAACCATATAAAAGATATTTATTAGGACAAAGGTATTCTGTTTTTTCTTTGTTGTACATTTATCAGGGATGTGGCCAATCTCACAATTATTGGATTCACAAGCACCTCTCTTTATATCTTCATCGGACAATGAATCAACATTATCAACAGTATGTAGTAGAGTGATCCTCCAAGCTGTACAGCGAGGCAGAGTGTGTACATCACAAAAGTGGCTGAACAATATAACAGCTCAATTGTCAGGTAAGTTCATAAACATATTTGTTTAATTTGTGTATTTAGCCATTCCAGTTAAAATGCATCACACCTCCACTATATATTTTGTTTAATTGATTACCATTTTAGGGAGGTAAACTTGTATGAAACAAAGTGTACTATTCTTTAAGCAGAATTAAACATATACTACCTAAAATCAACTGTCTCTGTGAAGAAATGTTGTGCACATTTACTATTGCTGAGAGTGACATCATCTTTATTACCTTCCCAACAGTTTGTGTATATAAAATTGTACAAAGGTATTTTATTCCACCAATAAGCCATGTATCCTGGGAAGGACAGCTGGAGAGCCAACAGCAATTTAAAGCCATGCTGTAATGAAATTAGCATGTCTTTTGAAATTCATATATAGAATCAAAGGCGACATGGATGTGCTCTCCAATGCAGAGGAGCCCAGAAAGAACATTTGCTACTGTTAAGGAAGCATTAGTATCTTCAAAAGTCGACAAAAATGCCAACTCCTGTTTGCCCTACAGAAGATCGTTATTCAGATGATGCACAAAAATAATTAAAGAGTCTAATTGATTTTCAGTCAACAGAGGAGGGAGCAGATGTTCAGTACAGAGCTGAGGTCATTATCCTTTTGTCAAATATCACCATGAAGAATGGTAATTTGCTCATAATTATAATAAAGATAGCAATGAAATTTAATTTAGTGCTCTGGCCATATCAGCATGTGGTTGGACTCATCCGGTGAGTTTTGCTTGTGCTTAGCAATCCTGATGCCATAACCAATGTGCCAGGTTCAATTAAACAGTGCCATCAGATGCTGTCATTAGGAATATAGGGTTATATTTCCCTCCTTCCTAGAGGGATTTTGGCAGGTTAGTGAAGGAAATCGCTGCACTAAACACACCTGTTTCATCTCAATGAAAAAACAAAGTGCGAATATTGCAAATGTGCTTGGCACGCAGATTAGTAACAAGTAACCTTCCATGGTGCAGAGGTTTCTTAGCTGCATCTTCTATGAGGCTTTAAGAGCCAACAGTCACGGTACACAGCCAGATGCATTGTGAGACATGTACAGTATTTTAATGAATGCTACAGGTTGTATTGTATAGTAGAAACAAATTACCCATTACCACTGCTTTGCTACATTTATAATTAGTCAAACACTAGACCCTTGTTTTAGACTCACTGGCCTTAAAGCATTAAAGTGACAGCCCACTCACATTTAATTATGTTGATTTTGATAGATGCTGGAGAATTGAAATAACTGATAGTTTTTAACCACTTCAATACCCAGCCATAGAAAATTGACGGCCTGGGATGGGATTTACCATCCTAAGTGGCCGTCAATTGACGGCCTGGGCATTGCAGGCGAATATCTGGATGATGCCTGCAGCCAGAGGCATCATCCAGATATCCTCTTCTTCAGCCGACGATTCTGCACAATGTAAGAACTTTCATAGCAGCAGTTCCGCCGCTTGATCGTTCTTACAGGCCGCGGGAGGGGACATCCCCCCCCTCCCGCCGCCATCCGGTGCTTCTCCGGGCTTACCTGTGCCTTTGGGGGCCCGGAGAACGAATCGTCGGCGGCGGCAGGAAGCATAGAGATGACTGGTGACCAGATGGTCACCAGTCATCTCTATGACCGTCGGAGGACCCGGGCGCGATGTGATAACGTCACACCCGGGTCCCCGTAAGTAAACACAGCCGCGATTGCGGCTGTAAGCCCCCATTCATGAGATCGGTGAATTTTTTTCACCGATCTCATGGTTTCCAGCCTGGAGGAGAGATGTGAGGTCTTATTGACCCCACATCTCTCCATAAAGAGGACCTGTCACACACATTTCCTATTACAAGGGATGTTTACATTCCTTGTAATAGGAATAAAAGTGGAAAAAAAAAATGAAAAAAAGTGTAAAAATAAATAAAAAATAAGTCAAAAAAATAAATAAAAGATAAAAAAAAAATTAAAACGCCCCTGTCCCCGATAGCTCGCGTGCAGAAGTGAACGCACACGCAAGTCCCGCCGACATATGTAAACGCCGTTTAAACCACATAAGTGAGGTATCACCGCGTGCGTTAGAGTGCCAGCAACAAATCTAGCACTAGATCTCCTCTGTAAATCTAAACTGTAACCTGTAAAAAATAAATAAAGCGTTGCCTATGGAGATTTTTAAGTATCGAAGTTTGGCGCCATTCCATGAGTGTGCGCATAATTAAAGCGTGACATGTTGGGTATCTATTTATTCGGTGTAACATAATCTTTCACATAATACAAAAAAATTGGGCTAACTTTACTGTTTTGTTATTTTTTTTAATTCATAAAACAATTTTTTTACAAAAAAAAGGCGTTTGAAAAATAATTGCGTAAATACCGTGCAAGATAAAACTTTGGAATGACCGCCATTTTATTCCCTATGTTTGGGGGTACTGTGTAATTTTCTAGCAAAAAAATGATGATTATTACATGTAGGAGAGAAGTGTCAGAATAGGCCCGGTATGGAGGTGGTATAAAAGCCTGGTATTGAAGCGGTTAAATCTCTCTGGAACCAAAATGAACGTGGTCTGTGCTAAAACATACTGCACTAAAAAACACATGACACATTATCATCTCCTGTGTTATAGTTTAAGATAAGATTTTAACATCTGAAAAGGATTTTTTATTATTAAAAACATTTCTGAATCAATTGCTTGCATTGCTTTTGTTTTTTTCACTGGTACAGCCAAATTTCAATAGACTGCAAGAAAAAAAAATAGAGCAGCCCTCAACAAACTGATGCCACCCACTATAACATTCGAGTCTGTGTTAATATTGCACGAAACCTAAAATACAATGTATGTAGGCAGCCAACACATCAAAGAAAGTTGTAAACAGTGATATGAAAAAATAGTGTAGCGCCAAAAAACAAATAACTCCACTTTTAAGGTGAAATATTGGTGGGGACAGGAGCTTGCGCTCTTTTCCCTTGAACAACTAAAAGTGTCTCCCACTTTAGTGGTCTTAATGTCATAAAGTGAAAACAGGTGTGTATATCCAAAAAAACATGCGTTTCACAATGTGCAGCGGTTGTCTATCTCATCATAAAAAAGACAGTGATGAAGTTAATTATACTCCTGTTGGAACATATCACAAAATTATTATAAGAAAAAGCCACAAGGAGACATACCTGGACTATTTAAACACGTAATAAGCTTAAAGTGATCACCTAGTGCACAACTCTATAAATGGATTGTGTACACAAAGTAATCCTTCAGGTCAAACAGCACACATGAATATAATGACATGGATCATATACGCTGGGAGAGTCCACCCAGGACACTTCAGCGTGATCTAAAAGACAGTCACAAAATAGGAGTCCGAACACCCTGGAGGTCACATGGATCAAATCACTCCTCTTAGTAAGTGTAGATGGACTTGTGTACTCCAGGAAATACAATCCAAACGCTTGGTATGTAGATAAGTGAGGTACTCTTACCAGATCCGGTAGACCCTTGACTCACCGTACGGTGGAAGGACTAAAGAGCATGGACAAGCCAATAGCCGTCTTCACTTATCCTCTGTATGATGTCATCAAGAAGATCTTCCAGGATTCAAGGACCATCCAGGGATTGTAGATTGTGCTCACGACCAAGGATTAGAAAAGTGACTCAGTGAACAAAAGAGATGTTGCCGATCGATTAGTCACAGCGACAAAAAATGATAAAGAAGAAAGGGAAAGAAAAACTCCCCATAGTGTAAAAAAGTATAAAAATGTAATAAGATCACGAAAAAAATATATATAGAGGAAATTGGCATTTCCACAGCAATAGAAATCACACTCCAAACAGGAAAAAAGTCAATTCAATTCCAGTAAAAAAAAAATCACACCAAAAAATATTTTATGCACAATAACTCCACCACCTTGGATGGGTGGATGGGAGTATATCAAGAATGTGCAAGAAAAATGGGAGTAGACCCAGCGTACCCGACCGGTTTAGTCTAACAGACTTCCACAGGGGTATATCCAAGTGTCCAATCTCATACAGTATGTATAGTTCTAGAATTGCACAATGCACACCATGTTCAAGTTCTGTACACACTAATGCCACGTACACATGACCATTTTTAATGGTCTAGAAAAATAAGTTTTTTTCAACCCGATTATTGTTAAGCCGGCCTTGCCTACACACAATTGTGGAAAAAAAATGCTCTAGCAAAGCGTGGTGACATACAACACGTACAACACGTACAACAGCAGTATACAGGGGAAGTTCCTTTCGGATGGCACCACCCTTGGGGCTGCATTTGCCGATTTTGTGTTATTAATAGTTTGGTGAGAGACGTTTCGCGCTTTTCACTCTTCGTGCTTTTCAGTCTGTTACAGCGTGACTCATGTGCGATCTCAATTACGAACGCTAGTTAAACCAGAACGAGCGCTCCCATCTCATTATTTCTTTTGAGCATGCGCGTTTTTTTCACGTCGTTAAAGCCTACACACAACCATTTTTTACGACGTTAAAAACGACAACATTAAAAACTATGTGAAAATTTAGAGCATGTTCTAAATTTTTATTGCCCATTTTTTACGTCGTGAAAAATGCTCTGGAGCCCACACACGATTGTTTTTAATGACATTTAAAAAAAAAGTAATTTTTTACATCCCGAAAAAGGGTCGTGTGTACGCGGCATCAAGGTAAAAGCTACGTACAAAGCATTGCCCCTTGTTTTAATCCCTTTTAGAAAGCAAGCTCATGCAAGCAGGGTTCTCACCCCTACTGTTTTTGTTTGATATGCATGGGCTTGACTTTATGTCAGTATCACTTTACCCAGATATATATATAAATTTGCGACCTTTCGCCACATTTCAGGCTTTAAACATAAAGATATATAACTTTTTTTTGTGAAGAATCAACAAGTGGGACACAATCATGAAGTGGAACGAAATTTATTGGATATTTCAAACTTAAAAAAAAAAAAAAAAACTGAAAAATTGGGCGTGCAAAATTATTCAACCCCCTTAAGTTGATACTTTGTAGTGCCACCTTTTGCTGCGATTACAGCTGTAAGTCGCTTGGGGTATGTCTATCAGTTTTGCACATCGAGAGACTGACATTTTTGCCCATTCCTCCTTGCAAAACAGCTTGAGCTCAGTGAGGTTGGATGGAAAGCGTTTGTGAACAGCAGTTTTCAGTTCTTTCCACAGATTCTCGATTGGATTCAGGTCTGGACTTTGACATGGCCATTCTAACACCTGGATATGTTTATTTGTGAACCATTCCATTGTAGATTTTGCTTTATTTTTTGGATCATGGTCTTGTTGGAAGACAAATCTCCGTCCCAGTCTGAGGTCTTTTGCAGACTCCATCAGGTTTTCTTCCAGAATGGTCCTGTATTTGGCTCCATCCATCTTCCCATCATTTTTAACCATCTTCCCTGTCCCTGCTGAAGGAAAGCAGGCCCAAACCATGATGCTGCCACCACCATGTTTGACAGTGGGGATGGTGTGTTAAAGGTGATGAGCTGTGTTGCTTTTACGCCAAACATAACGTTTTGCATTGTTGCCAAAAAGTTTGATTTTGGTTTCATCTGACCAGAGCACCTTCTTCCACATGTTTGGTGTGTCTCCCAGGTGGCTTGTGGCAAACTTTAAACACTTTTTATGGATATCTTTAAGAAATGGCTTTCTTCTTGCCACTCTTCCATAAAGGCCAGATTGATCATGGGCCTATTGGCTGCATCTCTAATCAGTCTTCTTGTATGAGCTGAAAGTTTAGAGGGACGACCAGGTCTTTGTAGATTTGCAGTGGCCTGATACTCCTTCCATTTCAATATTATCACTTGCACAGTGCTCCTTGGGATGTTTAAAGCTTGGAAAATCTTTTTGTATCCAAATCCGGCTTTTAACTTCTCCACAACAGTATCTCGGACCTGCCTGGTGTGTTCCTTGTTCTTCATGATGCTCTCTGCGCTTTAAACTGACCATTTATACGGAGGCTTGATTACACACAGGTGGATTCTATTTATCATCATTAGTCATTTAGGTCAACATTGGATCATTTAGAGATCCTCACTTGTTGATTCTTCACAAAAAAATACAGTTTTATATCTTTATGTTTGAAGCCTGAAATGTGGCAAAAGTTTGCAAAGTTTCAAGGGGGCCGAATACTTTCGCAAGGCACTGTGTGTGTGTGTATATATATATATATATATATATATATATATATATATATATATATATATATATACAGAGCTTTTTTTCTCAAAAAATAGGTGCAGGAACTCAACCACGACCCGTTCAGATTTCACAAACAGTAGAAGGGTCTTAAAGGGGCATTAAATACCAGAATTGCATTACATACAGTGTGCAGAGTTCAGGGGGTTACAAAGCAGTCACTTGTAAACACAGAAACCAGACTTCTGTGTTCACAAGTGATTGTGGTGAGCGGGCACCAAAGGGTCTGAGCCAAAGGTGGTGGAACTGAGTTCCACCAAGTTCCCCCAGAAAAAAAGCCCTGTATATATATATCCCCAAGTATCTATATCTATCTATCTATCTATCTATCTATCTATCTATCTATATATATATATTTAAAAAAAAAACATACAGTATTTGAATTCCCATTTTATTGTTCTAAAAAATCTAACGTAATGTAATGGTGTCTATAGATATTACAGTCTGCTATTTTTTTTGCTAGATCAAGGAAATGGCCCAGTGTTTATGTAGTAGTCTTAAACAATTCTATACAACCATTATTGATAGTACAGGTTGGAAAATCAAATCTGATTATATGCAAAACCTAGGTTTGAATTAACTAAACTTGGACTTTTTTTTTTTTTATCTGAACAAATGAAAAGAAAGAATGCTTGCCAAATACAATGAAAACATATTTAACTGTATTTTTAACTGCAAGTAGATAAGCAAACAATCAAAAAGATGCGATTCATATGATCTACTTCAATGATCTAATCTGCCACTTCAAATCCGCTTTTATTTTTTTTCTCATAGTTCTCAATACAACTAAAAAACAAACATATTTATATGAATCTAACCCCTGATTGATAACATGTTTATAGAATGCCATCCTCAAAGCAAGTATTCAGACCCCATGCTTTGAGAGTTGCAGCCCATATGTTGATCAAAATAATTTGGATAATTCAAGAGGGTGGCCCAAGAAGAGCCCTTCCTCAAAACAATACCGCAATGCTGTAAGGTACTGATTTACTTAACACACGCATTTTTACAATACTTTAACATCTAGTTGCAATCTCTGAACCAATGAACCAGGTAAAGCGATCTCCTGACTCCTTATTAATCATCAAGAGTGCTGTTTTTTTTTTTGTTTTTTTTTATGAAAACACCTGCTTATAGCTACATAGTTAAAAAAAACAAACAAAAAAACAAAAAAAACAAAGCCCATCTAGTTTAACCAATAAAATAAATATATACCGTATTTATCGGCATATAACACACACAGGCGTATAACACGCAACCTAACTTTGAGAGGGAAGTTTCAGGAAAAAAAAGTGTTATACGCCAATAAATACAGTATATTAAACTTCAATATACACAATTCTATACCTAGCGTTGATCCAGAGGAAGGCAAAAAGCCCTGATAAGGCATAATCCAATTTGCTCCGGAGAGGGGGGGCGTGGGGGAATCCTCCCTGATCCCCCTAGGAGGCAATTGGATATTCCCTCGATCAACAACCCTAGTGTAAATACATAAATACATAAATATTAGTTACATATCCAGTTATATTTTGTCCAATTAGAAATGCATCCAGCTCTTATTTTAAAACAATCTGAGCTGGCCAGAACTAGTTCTTCTGCAATTCTATTCCACAAGCCTTTCTGTATGTGGAAGTTCAATCTCTTTTTCCAGATGCAAAGAATGCCTTCTTGTCCTTTGTAATGTCCAAGTTCACTATATGAACCACTTATGCATTTAAACATGGAGATCATATCACTCCTTAATTACCTCTCTTTAACCACTTCCCACCTGGCCTATAGCAAAATGACAGCCGGGCGGTAGTCCAGTTATAATGACTGGACATTAAATTACGTCTTTCAAGATAAGTGAGGGCACGCAGAGCAGCAATCGGTTGTGTGGCTTGTCAGTCTACACCGATCTTGGTAAAGAGCCTCTGACAAAGGCTCTTTACCACGCGATCAGCCGTGTCGAATCATGGCTGATCACAGTGTAAACAGGAAAAGCAGTGTATTAATGAACACAGGCAAGCCGAGGCTAGAACTCCTGGGAGGAGTCCATGCCCCAACTTACCTGGTTCCATTACTCACCTGGAGCAGCATTTTCTTTTCCTATTGGTTTGGTATTGGTTTTTCCTCACTCGTATCTGACAGACGCGAGTAGTGGAGAGCGGATCAGTGGCTCCCCTGACAGGGGGTCTGCGCTTATTGATCATCAGTGCAGCCCCCACAGGGATGCCCACACTGGTCCACCAGGGATGCCACCAGGACCACCAGGGATGGTCACCACAGATGAATGACCAGGTATGCTACCCATGCCCACCAGGGACACCACACAGTGCCCAAAATATGCCAATCAATGCCCACAAATGGTGCCAGTCAGTGCCCATTACCTGCCATATGTCTCCTTATCAGTGATGCCCATCAGTGCCCATTCATGCCACCCATAAGTACCCATCAGTGCAGCCTTTCAGTGCTAGCAGTCCCGCCTACCGGTGCCCAGCGGTGCCGTCTATGAGTGCCCAGCAGTGCTGCATACCAGTGCCACCTATCAGTGCCACCTTATCAGTGCTGCCTTATCTGTGCCCATCAGTGAAGGAGAAAACGTATTTATTTACACAATTTTATAACAGAAACAAAGAAAAAAAACAGCAGTGATCAAATACCACCAAAAGAAAGCTTTATCTGTTGGAACAAAAGCTGGGCGACAACGCTGAAAGCTGAAAATTGGCCTGGGCAGGAACTGGGTGTAAGTGCCTGGTATTGAAGTGGTTAAAACAGAATAAATTAACCTCAACTAATCTTTCCTTACAGATCAGTACCTTCATGCATCTTATTAGTTTGGTTGTCCTCCGCTGCACTTTCTCACTTTAGTTCCCCGAAAACTTTTTTTGAGGAACAGGTCCCCAAATTATTCCAGAAAGTATTTTGGTAGCTTTAGACACTGCAGCTTGGCATTGCATGCTATTATTGCATCTATAAACTACCAAAACACTCTTCTTAACCACTTGTCCCCAGGCCAATTCTGCCATTTCTCTCATACATAAAAATTAGAACCCCAAACAGAATAATAATATATAATTTTTATTACCAAAAATGATAACCCCGAGTCACACTCGAGATTGCATCGCAGTATCCTGGTAGAGGCAACTTACCTTGTCGCCAGCATCCTGCAATGTCCTCCGCCCAATGTATTACGGTTCCGACTCCGTTCCCCCGCCAGCGCCGTGACGCATGAGGGCCAAGCATGGCGGCAAATTCAAAAAAGTGCAAAACACATAACACACTGAAATCTGTAGATTAAATTATTGTATCAAATCATTTCACATCAGTTTTGTCCCCCTAGTGCTTTGTCCAGTGCCCAGCCTGAAGCTGCTCAGGGGCACACAGCCCATTTAACGAGGGACTAGTGAGAGCAGTGAGGGAAGGAAGGTGGAGTGTGAGCAGCTGGTTATTGCTGGTGCTGTATGAAGACAGACCTGTGTCTGGAAATCTGTCTGCCCTGTGAGAGACTGCAGCCCATGTTAAGGGGATTCTTGGCCAAGGGACTAGGAAAGGTTGGCCAGCCTTGACAGTCAGGAAGACTAAGGAAGCCAGTGAGTCCAGGGGGCTGGAAAGAATCTGATCTGTTGTGATCAAGCAGAGGAACTGCTGACAAGAGAGCCAGGTGGCTCAGAATGTTTTCCTTATTTTTGAGTGCTAAATTAAGTTAAATCCCTGTGTGGGAGTCCTGAATGGACCTTTTGCTTTTATTTTTTCCATTTGATAAACGTGGGCTACGAGGCCCTTAAAGGAGTTGTAAAGGTACAAGTTTTTTTTACCTTAATGCATCCTATGCATTAAGGTAAAAAAACATCTCACAGCACCGCCCCCCCCCCCCGAGCCCCCGTTGTACTTACCTGACCGTTCGAATCTCCCGGGCGCATCCACGTCGTCCTCTTCGGTTCCCAGCCTGGCCGTTGATTGGCTAGGCTGGGCGGATTGATAGCAGCGCAGCCATTGGCTAGCGCTGCTGTCAATCAGAGCGGATGACGCGGCGCGCCGGCGGGCGGAGCCGAGTGATACAGTCGGCGGCTATGGCCGCCGCTGTATCACGGGAGCGCGCTTGCAAAAGCTTTCCACCGTGCGAGCGCCCTCGCATGAAGATGGAAAGCTTTTGCGAGGAGGAGCCCAGACAGCCACCGAGGGACCCCAGAAGACAGCTTTCCGGGCCACTCTGTGCAAAACGAACTGCACAGTGGAGGTAAGTATAACATGTTTGTTATTTTTTTTTTTTTAAAAGCCCAGACTTTAGTGTCCCTTTAACTATATTGCCTGTTTGACGTGGACTCACTGAACCAAAAGAGCATCTTTCACTCTATCACATCTATCACACCCCAATGTCACACTACATTTATCATTTGAAATTCAAAACTAGCAAAAAAAACTGATGAAAATGGACTGAAGGTCTGTTTCATCAGTCCAAACCGATCGTGTGTGGGCCCCATCGGTCAGTTATCCTTCGGTCAAAAAAAATAAATAGAACTTGCTTTAAAATTTAACCGATGGACGCCTAACTGATAGGTCAAACCGATCGTTTGTATGCAAAAGCATCGGTTAAAAAGCCGTTCATGCTCAGAATCAAGTAGACGCATGCTTGGAAGCATTGAACTTAGTTTTTTTCAGCATGTCATAGTGTTTTACGTCACTGCTTTCTGACAAAATCGTTTTTTTAACTGATGGTTTATAGGCACATCGGATCATCAGTCAGCTTCATCGGTTAACCGTTGAAAACAGTCCTTCGGACCGTTCTCATCGGATGGACTGATCGTGTGTACGCGGTCTATCTGATTTTACTCCTCTTTCAGGAGGTGTGAGAAAATTGTCCAATGGAGTCAATAAAAGCTAATTATCGAATAGAGAATTAGGCCGGCCATAGACGGTTGAAATCGATTTGAATCCATTAATGGACAGGTTTAATGTACTAAGTTAATATATTGATAAACTTGGATACAACCAGCCTGCCAGATTTGCTTGTGATTAGCGCAAGCGGCTGCTATAGCCGCTAAAGATAATCACTGTCCTCTCCCAGTGGGGACAGCTTCCCCTGTCCCCCCAGATAATTGCTCAGCAGGAGGGATTCCCTGGCTATGGCCCACCTAAGAAAGGTTTAGAACCTTTGTCATTATACTGTATGACTGCTGTCTGTGTCCCCCATGAGGCAGATTTATCCTTACTTTCTGTCATGTTGATAAGCAGCAGATAGAACTAGAAGGAAATGAAAAATTATACTACAGAGACCCAGAAACATTGGAAGTTTTAAACCTTCCCCCCATTTTATCCAAAACCCAAAGGCAAACAAGCCAGAGTTGGGATTTAAAGGGGTTGTAAAGGTCTGTTTTTTTATTTTCTAAATAGGTTCCATTAAGCTAGTGCATTGTTGGTTCACTTACCTTTTCCTTTGATTTCCCTTCTAAATGTTTTTTTATTTCTTTGTCTGAATTTCTCACTTCCTGTTTCTCCTCAGTAAACTTGCCACCATCACTCCTCAGTCAGCCAGAACAGCTTACTGAGAAGGAACAGGAAGTAAGACATTCAGACAAGGAAAAAAAAGAGAACAAACATTTTGAAGGGAAATTGACAGAAAAAGGTAAGTGAATCAACAATGCACTAGCTTAAAAGGAACCTATTTAGAAAATAAAAAACTAACCTTTACAACCCCTTTAACTCACAGTAAAAGTATTAGTAGAACAGGTAGCAATTTCTGGAATACAGCACAGTACTGATCTAATAAATGTTATCAACATAAATGCAGATTAAGGCCGTGTACACACGAACGGTCAAAACCGATAAAAAACGGACTCAAGGTCCGTTTCATCGCTCCAAACCGATCGTGTGTGGGCCCCATCAGTCAGTTATCCTTCGGTCAAAAAAAAAAGAAAACTTGCTTTAAAATTTAGCCGATGGACGCCTAACCCATAGGTCAAAACCGATCGTTGGTATGCAAAAGCATCGGTTAAAAAGCCGCGCATGCTCAGAATCAAGTAGACGCATGCTTGGAAGCATTGAACTTTTTTTTTTTTCAGCACGTCGTTGTGTTTTACGTCACTGCGTTCTGACACGATCGTTTTTTTAACCGATGGTGTGTATGCACATCAGACCATCAGTCAGCTTCATCGGTTAACTGATTAGAACGGTCCTTCGGATCATTCTAATGAGATGGACTGGTCCTGTGTACGCGGCCTAAGGGTTAATGCCCAATTTCCCTATGGATACCGTTTACCATGAGGTGACAATAGCTTACTATTTCCCAGAATAGTTGAATGTACCTAGAGCTAATTGCCTTTCTTTCCTGTGGAATCTGCATTAAATGATATTACTGTTGTGATATTAGCAGCTTGTTCACTTCCTTGACCTTACAAGGAATGTATTTGGTGGCAGCAATACTTCTTGAGATGTTTCATTCAGAAAAGCGTGCAAATTTTAATTCAGAAAAGGTCCCTGCAGCACTGAAGCAGTTACACACTGTTACAACGGAACAGCGCAGGAGATTGCCATCCCTGTTGAAAAGATGGAAAGTAATGTATTCTATCCCCCCTGGCGTCAGTGTTCATGCTTTGTGTGATTAAAGCAATCTGCAGGTAGCATAAGTGCCCCTAGCACACTATCTTGAGACCTAAAACCTTCCTGGGATTTGCATTTTACACAATTTCTTCCTACTGAGCACATAATCTCTTTTGTCATATTGAATGAGCTGAGGATTCATGTCAACCTTTGTAAAGATTTCTCGTTTTAATTCTATGTTCGCAAAAGCACTACTGCACAAATCAGTACAGCTGTTAAGTACCAGGCACCTGGCTTGATGCTGTTTTGGCTGAATGTTTGAATTTAAAAATGTTCAGTAGTTAGATCCATACAGGTATCCTGTTGCATAATTCTACCCAATTTGTGGCAGTCAGATATGGCATGTTTTTTGTCTGCTAACCTGTCACCACAGTACAGCAGCTCAGCAAAGCACATGATGGAGCTGCTGTACCAACATTCTGATGTTTGTACACCAATCTCCCCCCTGCTGTGCTATTGTGTTCTGACAGGGTGGAGCCCCCCCCCCCAAAAAAAAAAACACTCTAGTCAATGGCTGAGAGCGCTGATCGGGAGCTAGTCAGCAGACCTTTTTGGGTCATGAGCCTTCAACAGAAGCCAGCCGAATGGCTATGATGCCCACAGGTTTTTTTTTTGCCTCACATGTAAACATGCCCTAGAACAGTGTTTTTCAACTCCAGTCCTCAAGGCACACCAACAGGTCAAGTTTTCAGGATTTCCCTCAGATGAAATGGCTGTGGTGATTACCAAGGCAGTGAAACTGATCAAATCACCTGTGCAAAATAATGGAAAGCCTGAAAACAAGACCTGTTGGTGTGCCTTGAGGACTGGAGTTGAAAAACACTGTCCTAGAATATCTATTCTAGGGCAAGTTTACATGTGAAATAATAAAAAAAAAAAATATGTGGGTGTCATAGTCATCTGGCTGGGTTCTATTGAAGGCTCATGACCCAAAAAGGTCTGCCGACTAGCATTCGGATCAGCACTCTTAGCCAATGGGTGGATTCCAACTGCATTTTCACAATCTTGCCCGAGCCTCGACCGGCTCTGTGACGTCAGCAGACCGTGGACTTCAGCTGAAAATGGGTCACAGGAGTGCAGAACAAACTGCATTCTTGTGATCCATAGGAAAAGTACATCCAAACAAGCTTTGGCTGTACCTCTCCTTTAACCACTTAAGACCCGGACCAATACGCTGGTAAATGACCCAAGGTGTTTTTGCGATTCGGCACTGCGTCGCTTTAACAGACAATTGCGCGGTCGTGCGACGTGGCTCCCAAACAAAATTTGCGTCCTTTTCTTCCCACAAATAGAGCTTTCTTTCGGTGGTATTTGATCGCCTCTGCGATTTTTATTTTTTGCGCTATAAACTAAAATAGAGCCACAATTTTGAAAAAAAACACAATTTTTTTACTTTTTGTTATAAAAAAAATCAAATAAACTAAATTTTAGTAAAACATTTAGGCCAAAATTAATTCAGCCACATGTCTTTAGTAAAAAAAAAAATCGCAATAAAAAAAAATAGCTACCTAGCGGGAACAGCGACACTAATACAGCGATCAGAAAAATGATCGCTTAGTGACGCTGGCAATAGGGAGTGAAAGGGTTAACTAGGGCGGTGATGAGGGGGTTAAAACTTTATTAGGGGGGGTGGGGGGGCTATCCTGAACCTAACACTAACTGTTTTTTACACTGCCTGTCACACTGACACTAAATGCAGTGATTAGATCACTGCATTCAGTGACACTGTGACAGGGGGTGGGAGGGGCGATCACAAGGGGTTAATATGCCTATGTGAGTGTGTGTCAGTGTTGTGTTGGTGCACACTTACTTGTGATGTCTTCTCTCATCAGCAGCGCTGGGAAACAGCGCTGCGATGAGAGATTACATCATTTCCTCCTTCCTGTGTAAACACAGGAGGAGGAACTGACACGATGGGAGCGCGCTCCCATTGGCTGGGAGCGATCGCGGGGGGGGGGGCGGAAATCACGGACATCCGCCCGCTCGTCGGTGATCGCTCCCAGAGGCAGGGGGACCCCCGCACGCCGCGGAGGGGGTCCCGATGGGACCCCCGACCCGCATGAAGGTGGGGACGTAAATTTACGCCCTTGTGCCTGTACGAGCCATTCTGTGGCCGTATATGTGCGTGGGGGGGTCCTTAAGTGGTTAAAGAGTAAGTAAACCCTTGCCTGCAAAATAATTCAGGAATGTCCCCTGTGTAGGCAGTGTCCATCTTCTGTCTCCTCTTCCTTCTGGGCTGTGGACTCCGGTTCTGTGATTCACCAGAGACGCGTGACGTTACTCCCGTGCATGTGCACGAGAGCTGGCATTAATGGCACAGGCTGGGGAGGAAACGGCAATTCGTTTTTTTTTTCTTCCCCACGCATGCGTCGTTAACATTTTCGACCAGTGCAATACCTCCTAAACGGCACACGTTTAGGAGATATTTCCACTACCTATAGCTAAGTCTTATTCTAGGCTTACCTATAGGTAGAAGAAGTCAAAAGGGGTTTACAACCACTTTAAGCTTTACCAAAAAAAATGGAAACTGGATTCTAAGCTAAGCTGTACAAGATTTTGCACTTTCTGGTTTTGGTAAATCAACCCCTATGTTTCTAGGGTACAACAGCCATACAATGGTTAGTTAGTGTCAAAGTAGAAACCTGCCCCTGCACGATAAGCCCCACGCTTTGTAAACAACGCAGCCAGTACAGTTTTCCATACTGCTGCTTCATATTTGTTTTTTGTGGTTCTCTGTATCAACATTTTTCCACTTGACCTGCTATGGAGGTAAAATTATTTTACTGTATATTTTCTGCGCACGGTGTCTTTATCAAGTTTATTTGAGACATTCTTCAATTATTCTCTGTGCACTCTTTTCCCTTTATCTTAATGTAGTGCATGCTTTTCAGTTTCTATTCGGATACAAATTCCTGTACAATTTGAATGGCTGGTGTTCTTATTGTTTAAGAATTTTTTTAATTTCCAATTTTGTTCTATATGCTGGTTGTCATTTTTTTTTTTTTTTTTTTTTAATAGACATTGTGCATTGCCACATCTCTGAATGCTGGGTATATTTCTCTGTTCTTATTCTGGATTTATGTACACCGCACAATATCGCTTTTATTGTTCTGTATGCTCAGTGTAATTCTCAGAATCTATTCCTATTCTGTAAGTGAGGATGCTCCAAAGTGGCACTTCTCATGTCGAATATGCTAGGTGTAATTCGCAGTATCTATTTTTTTTCCCTACATGTATGAATGCAGCATAGGGGCACTTCTCTTATTCTGTATGCAAAGTGAAATTGGTAGTATCTGATTTATTCTGCACTAGATTGTATGCTGTGTGCAATTTTCAGTATCTGCTGTTATTCTGCACAAATCCAAAACTAGTATAGAGACACTCATGTGTACTGTAGATCAAAAACACAGTTTTTTTTTTTTTTATTGTTAACATTTCGATGAAGTTCAGTCCATCTTTTTCAAGACACCATCACATGGAAGTGGACTGTTGCCTTATGAGAAATATTATGTCTAATCGCCATTAGCAACTGGGAATAATTGTACATATATATATATATATAATATACGATAATGGTAGATGTGTAGTGTGTAAGAAATGGTTCCAGTAAAGGGTTAACTGGGCTCACAGTCTAGCTAGTAAATATCTATTCAACACCCTCGGTTTGATATGCATGAAGGTGGGTGGACAAGGTGCCACAGAGACGACCAGTCTAGTATACCTTTTTGAGATACAAACAAGCCAGGGAGAAATCACAGCTGGACAGTAGACTATACAGGGTCACCGTGATTGGCTTTTCTCGTACATGAATGGCCACTGAAGGGAAGTTAATGAAACCAAGATTTAATTAACGTGTCTTCAAATCTTTTTATCTCTAAAATTAACGGTAGCCAATCAGAGGGGGCACTTGGGCTATAAAATAAGGGGTCTCAGTCAATAGAGGGAGGGAGAGACGTGACTAGGACCCCGGGCCCGGGACTTGCAGTATTCAAGGTAAATTATAAAGGAACCATCTCCCCAGCACTTACCATATACTTTGTCATAAGCCGTTACGTTTGATATTTTTAGTGTGATGTACTTACTTTGTATTTGAAACTAACTTTTACTCCCTTAGTTTAAAGACTGTAAATGTATGCAGTATATTAGATAGGCTAATATCTTTTCTCTAATAAATGTGTGGTATGTTAAAGCTTTCACTCTGGTCACAGAACTCTTTATTAAACCATATATCATATATGTGAGATATTAACTCTTAAATATAGAATTACCAACCCCTCCTTCCCAGGCCCTCTTCGTTCCCCTCACCCCTCCCTTACCGCTGCCCCTATTTCTTCCTTCCACCCTCCGCCCTCTTTTACACCCACATATGACCCCTCGTAGGTCACTCCTGGTATCACTCCCTCCTCTATAGGTATTTAGAGGTGAACGCTATCCACCTGACCCAGCCCAGGGTCCCTTCTCCTTATCCTGCTTTCCCGTTTGGCAACCCCCTATCCGGGACCAAGCTTTGGAGGTGTCGTAGGATTCGGTGCTTCGGGTTCATCTGCCAGTGTGTTACCAGGTAAGTGGCGGCCATTTATATGCTCTTCTATATTGTCTATATGACAGTCAAGTTGTCGGGACTAATAACACCCCGGCCTTGGACCTTCAGGCTCTTATATGTCCCAACACCAACATTAATTCTATGCAGTGACTGGCGTGTGTTTTTCTCTTATAGAAACTATGGCTGTGCAAATGATACCACTCCCTTTAGAAGACTGTCAATACTGTTAGGTCGAAACGTGTAGGGGTTTCTTTTGCCCATACAGCGCATATGATTCAGTACTGTTTCATGTACACGTCATTGTTTTCAAAATTAATTGTTTTCAATCGTGTTCATTTTTGTAATACAATCACCATCAAGCTCATATCCTGAGTCCTGTTGCATCAGACTCTTCTTTGATATTTAATACATTTATCATTTATTTATATTCTATTGTACCTCCTTTCATACCATTTGCTGCAACTCAAAGCCCCTAGGGGTAATTTTTTCACTTCTTTCCAAATATAGAATTATAGGTAACATGAACAGGCCAATATACCCAAAGTCCCACCCATCAACAACACCTCTTAGTGTTATATTCTGTATGTATGGACTCTATACAGTACCTCTTCTCTGGAACTATTTGTTACGTGTAATTCTCTAACTCTGCATATTCTAAAAATATAGACACTTCACAGTGGCTCTTCTTTTGCTCTGTAAACTGAGTTTACAATATCTATCAGCATTGGTTATTTTTCTGAAGTAAGGGTGCTGCACAATACTACTTATCTTGTCCTGTGTGCTATGTGTAATTCCCAGTATCTGTTCTTATTCCTCATACACACGACCATTTTTCTCAGCAGGAAAAAAAAAAAAGTTTTTCCCGACATGATTCCTCTCCAGCCTGACTTGCATACACACGTTCATGCAAAAAAACGTCCGACCAAAGCACGGTGACATACAACACGTACAACGGGACTATAAAGGGAAAGTTCCTTTCAAATGGCGCCTGCTTTTGGGCTGAATACTTGATTCTGAGCATGCATGTTTTTTTCCCCCTCGGAAAAGCATACACATGACCATTTTTGATGACGAGAAAAAAAACGACGGGAAACACGACGAGAAAAAGAGTTTGTTTAAAAAATTTTGCGGCCAGTTTTTTTGTTGAGAAAACTAATAGGGGGCATACATATATAAAATGGCATTTTTTTTGTCGTGAAAACCGGTCGTGTGTACAAGGCATTATTCTAAATAGTAGCACTTCTCTGTCTCTGTTCTTAATGTGCGAATACGAATGAGGAAGAAAAAACACGAGAGGAACAAAATGTGTTTCGGGGACACAGACATCATCAATATACATTAGTCCCTGACCCATCAATGTCTTACACCATCCCTGGTAGTCGTGCATTTCTTTGTCCCCCTGCTATGATCTCATGGAGATTTACAGATTTCTTAATCTTTCTTCTGTGGTGCACTGCTCATCTTTAGATGGAATGATTGAGCTGGCTATTGTGCTGAACCCTGCTGCTGAAATACCTTTCATAGTTTATACAAAAATATGAGCCTAGCCATTCTTAATTCCTTATCTTCAACTCAGGCATTTCCGATCATCCTCTCATAAATTAATACTTAATGTATTTGGATCAGAGAAACGTATTTTATTTATTATACGGTTTAGCTTTTCATCAGCTGTGCAGCTAACAAATCATAGTTATGTTTTATACTCAGCATTCATAGGAAGAATAAACAACATCAGACAAATTCAAATCCGGGGAAAAAAAATCCTCTGATAAAAGATTCTGATAAATATTCCCAATTAAGCTGAAAAGAAATGGGAAGTTTGTGCTAATAAATAAAAACACAGCGATACTTAGTGACACACCGTGGCGCACGTCAAGCTGTGCTGGCTGCAGCCGTGCCATTCTTCACCCTGGCAGCTCCTGACAGTCTTCTGTTAGTGATGATCCCAATAAGACAGATCTGCTGACTGTAAATGAGGCACAGTAAAGGCTTGTGCATAGTGAGACATGTGTAATGAAAGTGTGCCTGTCACAGCTTGGGCTCCCTAGCAAAAAAGCCAAATGATTTCCACAGCCAGAGTGATGCCGAGTATCCAAACAGGGCTGCAATCTGGACACTCTGGGGAGTCGTACCTATCATACAGCCCTCTGTTATTTTGATGAGCTTCAAGAGAAAACCATAAAAGCTATTACACAGGAGGTCCTTCTGGGGTTTAGATGGCTGACTGCATGACTTATTTTAAGAAGGTTATTGAAGAAATGAACTGCAAGATACAAAAGCCAAGATGGCTAAAATGACTTTGTGGCACACTTGGTTTCTTGATTGGAACAAAGGCGGTTTTTAATCTCTTGGTTACAGGTTCAATAAATGACAATGATCCTAACATTTGACACTTTATTTTAACACATGTGGCGAGGTTGCTCTAGCTCAACCTCCTTTAATGTGATGGAATCAAATTGCATTTGTGTGTTGCCTTGAGTGGATAGGGCAGTTAGATCTACAGTACAACATTCTTTACTAAATAGATATAAATAGTCATAAACTGTATACAATAAACATTACTGTAGCAGCTTGATCGTATATATATATATATATATATATATATATGTTTTATCAGCTCTAAACCTAAAGCAAAAAGTTACATCATGTGACATAGCTTAAAAATAATCATCTTAATGGAGAAGTATAGCCAAAGATTTTTTCTCAACTGCACTCCTGTGATCCATACAGGAGTACAGGAATGTAGTTCCTATGGATCACAGGAGGGTAGCCTGTTATCGGCTGATGTCACAGAGCCAGTCCAGGATCTCAACATTAAGGCAGGATCGACCCAGATGCCTGGACAGGCAGCTGGCACAGCCCAAGCCAGCCACTCCTGCCCCCTCCACAGCCCGGTGCTCCAGTGAGCACTGGAGGGGCAGAGAGCTGGCAACGATCAGCCCCATCTCTCTACTAATTAAAAGCTGAGAACTGAGTGATCAGCAGTCTTTGATCGATTGATCACTCAGTTCTCAGTTTTAGAGGGTGCAGAGGACAAGTGCAGCATCAGATCAACGCTGCATCCACATCGTTTTTTTTTTTTTTTTTCCTTAAACCCATATTTCCCTTTTAAATGTCACCATTGTCTATATCTCCATTTGAGTAGTTCATTTAAAATAATAACATTGCACTTACTATTGCTTACTCTTTTTAGGCAATGTGTTTTGTATTAAGTTACAGGTGCCTGTATAAAAAGACCACTTCCACATATAGGCTAAGACCACACAACAGCTGCGCCATTGGCTCCCACAGCTGTCAAAGTCCGTTTGCCAATTGGGAGAGAGAGGCTGATGAGCCGAACGGCAGCTCCGTGTCTGAATAAACACAAAGTGCCGACGCTCGGCTCAGGCACCCCCATAGCAACCTGCTAGCTGTGGGGGCAATAGACAGGAGGAAGGAGCCAGGAGCAGCAAAGAGGGACCCGAGAACAGGAGGATCCAGGCTGCCATGTGCAATTTAGTTTTTGGTTGTTCTTTAAAGGAGACTTTACAATGTCTTCACGTACACCCATATACAAGAAATGTATAGCGTGTCAGCATGGAGCTCTATGTGCCAAATATGGCAGATCTGCGACTCATTTTCCACGGCTTTCTCTTGCAGAGACTAACCTAACACTGTACTGTTTACATACAGTTGTACATGTATGTGTGTGTGTCACAAGGCCTGTTCTGTGGCATTTTTGAGCACCTGTCACTGCATCCTAGGGGATATGCAGGAGTTTGGTGGCACACCATTGAATTACTACAATGCTGGGGCTAAAGTGCAACTGATCGGAAATATCAAAATAAGTATTTTATTGTTTAATACCAGTTTGGAAGGCCAATGGTGTGGACTCTACAGTGGGCAAGATAAGTAATTTCATATTCCTGAGCAATGTCTAGTGAGTGATAAAATCATACGTACATGCTATGCCATTGTGAGCATCCTTAAGGTACTGTATATAAATGCTGTACATTGCAATGTTTAGAACGTGAACAATATAGGGAAACCATCAATAGCCAAGTAATTGTCACCCTTTTCCTTTTAACTCTGCTTCAGATCAGCTTGGAAGTAACATAGTGACTTTTTCAATTCAAAATTGCCTATACAACATGGCCAAATGCATTAGAATGATAGTTAAGGAGTCTTTCAAGGATGTTGTTTTTCTAATGGGGCTTAGTACACTGGCTTTTCAAGATAATACTCACTCTAATTCACTGTTGGAGCAGTAAGAAACAGTAGTCTCTCAATTCATGGAATTTATAATTCATTCCTTCACCACAGTCTGAAGTCCTCTCCATTCCACTAGGCAGCTTTAAAATGACTCATGGCTTCCGTTCATCCGAAAACATTCATTATATATTTTTTACGTTTCAAAAAATCTGTTTTATTCAGGCTGTTTGCATTTACCCCAGTTCAACACCTTTGACTAGAAATATCTTTGTATGCATTAGATCAGTGGCCTTTGAAATCATTCCAGCACCAGTTTGAGTAAAGGAAAAATTTGTTTCATAGTATTATATATATATATATATATATATATATATATATGTGGTCAGCTTAGGGTACATACTCGAACAAGAGTTATTTTAAAGTGGTTACTTTAAACTCTGTACTACTACTTTTACCTACAGTTAAGCCTATAATAAGTCTATAATATAATATTCCCCTCGCAATGAGCCGCTGATTACAGCCGCGAACGATCAGTGGGGATCCTCAGCTAAAGGCCCGGCAATCGCTGGACCTTGCCGGAATGAAGTCTCCCATGCGCATGTCATCGGCAATCACAGCGCTGGTGCGGTGATACGTGGAAAACACGCCGAGGCAAGGTGACATCTCCCTTGGCGTGGACCGGGTAAGTTCCCCACACCTCGTTCCAAAGTATGCATACTAGCTCATTATGCCTTTTGCCTTTCAGGTGTGTAAAAAAAAAGAAAAAAAAAGCTGCTAAAAGGTATACAACCGCTTTAAAAAACATATTTATATGTGAAGCTTGTAAGTCAAAATTTGGCTGGTTAAGCTAATTTTCAGACCTATGGCTTGTTAATCTGATCTAATATGATCAACTTCTCACAAATGGGATTGTTGGTAACTTTTTGCTTGGCTGCAGTGCTGATCAGTGTAGTCTGACCGTGGAAGAGTCTCCATTTTCAGAATACAATAGCACAGCGGGGAGATTTTTCTCTCCACTTTACTTGTTGAAAAGGGGAATCCATCCTGGTTTCGATCAGCCTACTGGCTTTTTCCCCAACAGATGAGTGCCATCTTACCTAACAGCACATTTTACTATAGCTTCAATGGGCATGTATTGAAAATAGACTATAGTCTTCCTTTTAATTACAGAAAACATAATTACACAGAAGACTCGTTTGGGTAGACATTTGTGCAGGTAGCAGAAAAATTCAGTCTCATACCAAAGTAGATTACCGTCATAAAACTGCAAAATTAAAGCGGATGTCCGCTCAAAAAAATTTATTAAAAGCCAGCAGCTACAAATACTGCAGCTGCTGAATCTTAATATTAGGACACTTGCCTGTCCTGGAGTCCAGCGCCGTCCACAGCAGGAGGACAAACGATCGCTCTTAACTCTGCTGCTGCCCCCTCCATCAACGGTGAGGGAATCAGGAAGTGAAGCGCTCCGGCTTCACTGCCCGGTTCCCTACGAGGCATACGCGAGTCGCGCTGCGGCCGCTGATTGGCTTCCGCTGTGTGCTGTGAGCCGAGTGTTCCCAGCACACAACAGGGGGGCGACGGGATGCGACGACATGCCCGTATTCTGCCCGAGAATGCTGGGCCAGAAGTGGGTGCAAATACCTGTCTTTAGACAGGTATCTGCACCCCCCTCCCCCTGAAAGGTGTCAAATGTGACACCGGAGGGGGGGGAGGGTTCTGATCAGTGCAAGTTCACTTTAGGATGGAGCTCCGCTTTAAATGCTTTACAAAGCTCCTTAGTGTAACTATTTGATTTTATAGCACCTCCACATGCATGGCAAGTGCTTGATAAGCACTTTTGTCATGCCAAATGCCACGTACACATGGTCGGAATTTCCAACAACAAATGTTCGATGTGAGATTGTTGTTGGAAAATCCGACTCTGTGTTTGCTATATCGGACATTTGCTGTTGGAATTTCCGATAACAAGTGTTTGACAGCTGGTTCTCAATTTTTCTGACGACAAAAGATCTTGTCGGAAATTTTGATTGTCTGTATGCAATTCCAATGCATAAAAATCCTACGCATGCTCAAAATCAATTTGACGCATGCTTGGAATCATTTAACCACTTAAGACCAGAACCAAAATGCAGGTAAAGGACCTTGCCCCTTTTTGCGATTCGGCACTGCGTCGTTTTAACTGACAATTGCGCGGTCGTGCGACGTGGCTCCCAAACAAAATTGGTGTCCTTTTTTCCCCACAAATAGAGCTTTCTTTTGGTGGTATTTGATCACCTCTGCGGTTTTTATTTTTTGCACTATAAACAAAAATAGAGCGACAATTTTAAAAAAAAATTAATATTTTTTACTTTTTGCTATAATAAATATCCCCCAAAAATATATAAAAAAAACATTTTTTTCCTCAGTTTAGGCCGATACGTATTCTTCTACGTATTTTTGGTAAAAAAAAAATCGCAATAAGCGTTTATCGGTTGGTTTTCGCAAAATTTATAGCGTTTACAAAATAAGGGATAGTTTATTGCATTTGTATTAATTATTTTTTTTTTTTACTACTAATAGCGGCGATCAGCTATTTTTTTCGTGACCGCGACAATATGGCGGACACTTCGGACAATTTTGACACATTTTTGGGACAATTGTCATTTTCACAGCAAAAAATGCATTTAAATTGCATTGTTTACTGTGGAAATGACAGTTGCAGTTTGGGAGTTAACCACAGGTGGCACTGTAGGGGATGTGTGACCTATGTGTTGTGTTTACAACTGTAGGGGGGTGTGGCTGTAGGTGTGACGTCATTGATCGCGTCCCCCTATTACAGGGATGACGCGATCGATGCTACGGCCACAGAGAAGCACGGGGAAGCCGTGTGTACACACGGCTCTCCCCGTTCTTCCGCTCCAGGGACGGATCGCCGCACTGCAGTGGCGATCGGGTCCGCGAATCCCGTGGTCCCGGAGCTTCGGACCGGGTCGCGGGCGCGCGCCCGCGACCCACGGCTGGGTACTAAAATCTACGTATATGTACGTTGATGTGCCCAGCCGGGCCATTCTGCCGACGTAAATGTGCAGTAGGCGGTCCTTAAGTGGTTAACTTCATTTTTTCGGCTTGTCGTAGTGTTGTACGTTACCACGTTCTTGGAGATCAGAATTTCCAACAACATTTGTGTGACCGTGTGCATGCAAGCCAAGTTTGAGCCAACGTTCTGTCGGGAAAAAAATCCACGGTTTTGTTGTTGGAATGTCCGATTGTGTGTACATGGCAAAAGAGTATGGGGCAAAAAATATCCACAGAAATAAAGTGATTGACTATTTAAAAGTAAAGCAGCAACCCTGCAATCTTTACAGGCATACGGAATTTATTAACATGCAGATCCCATGTATTAAAATGTATGTAAAGCCAAAACATTTTCATTTTTGGATAGAGTAGGGAATGATTAGGATGCCTGGGAGATTTATTTTTTGGTTTTCTGTGATGCAAAGGGGAGATTCCCCTTCACTCCCTGTCCTACAGACAACAGGATGTAAGAAAATCACACCCTGTCCTGTATTATTAACCCACACAAGCAGTTCCGGATTTTAATTTGGCTGTTGGAGCATAAAAAAAATGATTTGCATATCTCCACCCACTATCCTGAAAGGTGGAATAATCCTCTTATTGGAGATATCAAATCAATAGCAAAAGAAGCACCTATATAAACCTGTGCAATTATAGACATGGGAATATCATACCAGAAAATATCTAAAACATCCATCGTAAGGTTTCACATAACAAAATAGGCATCGGCTTAGGGGACACTTACTTACTGTAATATGTCTGTTTAATATTTTAGCTGCATTTATGCTTTAATCAAATCTGTAATAACAATAAACTGTCTACATCACTAGAGGTCATCTTTCTTAATATGGGGGCCTCAAGTGTGATCACCAACATCACTGAATGAGAACACACAATATTCAGTGACTATAATGCTTCAGAAAGCTTTCAGACACTGCAGACATGCAACAGGAGATGCTCAAAAACGGAAGGCACACTACAAGGGATGGTCCAAATTGAAGAAATGCAGTAGGAGATAATTAGAGATGGCAAACATGCTATAGATGTTGGTGGAAACTGGGGACAGGCTGCAAAAATCATAACCTGGCGACACATTACATGACATTGTTGGAGATCACTGCTCGTTATCCCCACTAAAATTCCAGGACGTCATACGTCCTACGGTACGGAAGTGTTTAAAGTAATACAATGCAGCCCCGCAAAAAAAGTCCTGGCCATGAAGGGGGGTACATTTTGCACAATTTTTATCGTCAATTGCTTATATTCGAAGGATGGAATGGCTTACAGCTGTTACAGACGATTCTCTTCCCAAGTTCGAAGCTATTTGGGAGAGGTGGGACTCTTCTGACTTTAACACAGAACCTCACTTTACCCCACCAGAACTGCTTATACATTGACCATGTCCCTACAGACGTGTATAGTTTGATTCCCTTCCTATAGGTTATAGAATGTTGTTATATGCTTATGCTCAGCAGAGCCATGATAAGTTGTTCTTGTTGAACCCACTACTTATTTTCTATCTTATGGTATAACTTTCTTTTATGCGACCAGACCTGTATGTTCCCTGCTAAAAATGTGATTGTTCATTTCTTGCTCTCTTAGGCCGCGTACACACGATCGGCACACGATGCGCTGTTAACCACATGATCGGCCGTGATGAAGTCATGGCTGGTCACGCATGGCAACACCCCCAAAGTGTACAGCGTGTGTAAGCGATCGCGATTGCGCTGCGCGTGCCCTTTGGTTGCAGTGTGTTCCCGGGAACACTGCTCGTCACCGACAATGGTACACAGCCATTGGTCAGGGCTGTGTACCACATGATCAGCTCTGATCACTAATGTAAACAAAGAGCTGTAACTAACTGTTACCAGCTCTTCTCCCCTCACACATCGTTTCCAGTGTGAGGAGAGAAGAGCTAGAAGCAGTGAGTTACAGCTCTGTGTTACTGTAGTGTCTGCACAAACACCACATCAGTTCCTTTGCCCCCCCCCCCAATTGTCACCAGTCACCCAACAGTCACCCATAAAGTGCACCTGTCACATAAATAGACTGCCATCAGCGGTGCAACCGTCAGCCACCAGTGACCGTACCCTGTCACCGTCACCCACCAGTGACCTGCCCTGTCACCTGTCACCCACCAGTGACCTGCCCTGTCACAGAAAAATGCAATTTTTTCACAAAATCTACCGTCTTTTTCTATTTATAGCGCAAACAATAAAAAACCCACAAGTGATTAAATACCACCAAAAGAAAGCTCTATTTGTGTGAAAAAAAGGACGCAATTTTTATTTGGGTACAGTGTTGCATGACTGAGTAATTGTCATTCAAAGTGTGAGAGCACCGAAAGCTGAAAATTGGTCTGGGTAAGAAGGGGGTTTAAGTGCACTGTATTGAAGTGGTTAAAACTTGCTTTAAAAATCGGTCTGATGGACACCTGACCATCGGACCAAAACGATGGTTAGTACGCAAAATCATCGGACCAAAAACCTGTGCATGCTCAGAATCAAGTAGACGCATGCTTGGAAGCATGGAACTTTGTTTTTTCAGCACTTCGTTGTGTTCTACGTCACCGCGTTCTGACCCAGTCGGATTTTGGATCGATGGTGTGTACGCACATCGGATCATCAGGCCACTTCAGCGGTGACCCGATGAAAACGGTCCGTCGGACCATTCTCATCGGGTTAGTCCGATCGTTTGTACGCGGCCTGAATCATTCGAATGTCTAGCTTATATAACTACTGACTTGAAAATTTATAAATAAACAATTAAAACAAAAATCAAGGGGGGTAAACCTGCGGAGCTGAAGAGGTTAAAGGGGAGTTCCACCCACAATTTCACTTTTTAAATATAGGTTGTTACAGCATTTAGTTTATAATCTAGAAACAGACTGTGGCTAACTTAAGTGTGGGCATCATGAAGCCAGACTGTATGACTTCCTGGATTTCAGCATATCTCGCACATGCTCAGTGCTGCACACGCAATGTAATAGGTTTTAGTCAGGTTTGCAAGGACTACTGGGATACATGATGCCTATCCCAGAAACCCTTGCAAATAGCCATGTGACTTAATAGCCTAGGCTAATAAGGAGGAGGAAGTAATGAAGGACTACAAAATAAAGGTATTTACAAGCAACAAAATAAATAAAAATTGTCCATTCTGAACACTATGAGATTAGGGCATGCAGCACAGACAAACATAAAAAAATGTGTGGAACTCCACTTTAAGGATATCACAGGCCGACAATAGCTGGACTTGGCTTCTTGTGTATCAATTTTATTTTTTTTATTTTGTGAAAACGAGAGAAAAAAAATTACGAGAGAAAATGCAACTGAACAACAACCTTGTCTCCTAGATCTATAAAACTGTGGATGTAGTAACTAAGGCTTACACTAGGGTGAAATCAGGTAGGTATTGTCAGTATTGAAGTGAAGTGAAACCGCTAAAGCAAGATAGAAAAGGGCAAGGAAGAAAGAAAGAAAAAAATGGGCATATAGGGAAATTAAAGGAAAGAAATAGAGTCGGATACCGAAAATGTTAAATTTATGTGTCCTGGAAAAGATCCCTAAATTTGGCAGATGAGACAAAAAAGGTGGAGTGCTGCCAGGTGTTCCTGAATTTTTCATGAGTTTCTTTCAGTAAGGAAGCCAGGTCTTCTATTGTCTTAATGTCACTGACTCTTGAGTGTTTATAAAAGGACTTTGTACAAGTATCCACAAAATCAGAAAGCAGGCTTGAGTGGCATTAATCAAATGCATGAAGATAGAATTGTGTGTTATTACTAATATGAGATTTGTTTGGTCTTTAGAGGACCCATACAAGACTTTTTTCTTTTTTTTTTCTTATAAAACCCAGGTATGAAAAACTAACACTTTATATGTACATTTTTAAAACTATTTTTTTAGGAGCACAGCCAATACTTATCCTCATCCCCATTTATCCTCTAACAGAAAATACAATAATACATATATGGTGGATTTTGTTGGGAGCCTTTAATACATCTGTAAAGCAAAAGTAGAAAAATCACAATTTCAGCTTTAAATAAATCATCATTGTGAAACCCTGAATAGTTTTAGAAAGTAATAAAAACACCAATTGTGCACAGAACAGCCATACCGACAATAACTTGTGATTGCTTTTAATGCTTGGCTGTAAAACCTTACCGTTCAAGGAGTTAGCTGAACAACTTTAGGAATAAACAAAAGAGGCAAAAGTGGCATTTTCATTTTAAACCAGGCATGCCAAAACTCTAATCTCTTGTTCTCAGAATGCTCTGCCTCTGGGTTTTTCTTCTACAAGCTCACTAAATGAAATAGATTTATAGTCAGAGATTTTTTAAATCCCATGGAGTTAGAATGCTAACTAGGTACGTGATTTAAAGCAAGGAGAACTGTACCAGACTTAATGAATGTAATTAAGTAGCCTCAAGTTATAAGGGCTAAAGAGACCAGGGTTACTAGTTATGACTTCCAGTGTCAGACTCTGATAGCTAAGGCCAGGCATTCAATGTCTATTATTTAAACAAGACTATGAACTTTACAGGTCTTTCTCAAATGAGAACGTATCTATACTTTACTATTGCCTTCATCTTTGACCTCTCCAAGGAGATAATGTCTGGTGTGTTCCCCTTTCAATGATTGGATCGGGTTATATAATACTGTATTCGATTCACTGGATAAAATAGCCTAGGGCTGCTGGTGCATGACTAAAAAGTTATGGCTGGAAACTGAAAGATGTCAAGAAGATTTTTTTTCCTCTTCATGAAGTTCATTGATACAAAAGGGAAAAAGTAAACTTTAGAATTAATCTTTACGTTCTAAAGGATTTTTTTTAAGACATTCTGTATATTAAATGATTGAAATGAAACCTATTAACCATATAGTGTGTTAACAGTAAAATTAGTAGCGCTAAAAATGGTGCACAATATAACAACAACTATAATGCTGCGTACACACGATCATTTTTCAGCATGAAAAAAAAATTGTTTATCAAAAACGTCATTTAAAATGATTGTGTGTAGGCTACACATCATTTTTCAGGTTCGGATAAACGACAAAAAAAAAATTCGAACATGCTGCATTTTTTAACGTCGTTTAAAACGTCGTTTTTTGGGTTGTAAAAAATGATCGTGTGTGGGCTAAAACTACGTAAAAAAAGCTGTGCATGCTCAGAAGCAAGTTATGAGACGAGAGCGCTCGTTCTGGTAAAACTACCGTTCATAATGGTGTAAGCACATTCATCACGCTGTAACAGACAGAAAAGCGCGAATCGTCTTTTACCAACACGGAATCAGCTAAAAGCAGCCCAAAGGCGAATGGAACTTCCCCTTTATAGTGCCGTCGTACGTGTTGTACAAAATTGTGGAATTATACTGCGCAGGTCTCAATCGTGTATGTTATAATTAATATAGTGATGAAACAATACCAATTAAATTAAAATAGCTGATGCTACTGCAACAAATTATGTCAGATATAAACATAAAAATCAGATAAAAATAAAAATAAGCTGCGCTGCATATATGGTAATATTTCAGCTTAACAATAGTAATGTGCTGAAATACAACTCGTGAACAAAAACACCTGTGCAAACACAAATAAGTGACATTAATACAATGATGGATCAATGTGATAGGACAATAGTCCATAAGAATCCAAATTCCCATGTGATTCCAAATAATATCACAAGAAAAGTGCAAGACAAGTCCAAAGAACCCGTGTCTGATAGCAGGATAGATGAGAACCTCCACCTCTTATCTCCCATCCGCTTACCGACGAGGTGTACAATGGTGACGTCAGCATGACGCACCTCCGGAGCGGCGTGCTGACGTCACCATTGTACACCTCGTTGCCATCCGGAAGGACGGGCGGATTGTGAGAGCCGGCCGGCTATAACGATACTACACACTTATGTTATTCTACTAACTTGTGAGTTTAACCTTGTTTTTATCATTACATTTTATATACGGTACTACTCTATGTTGGTGTTTTTTCCTTTTTGGGCCATCCAATGTGGGGAGACTTGCTTGAATATCTAAAGGCGGAACATACACATAAGAAGTCCCAGGACACTCCAGGCGTCTTTAAACAGGGCTGTTGAGCCACATGCGCATGTGATCTAAGGCCTCGTACACACGAGGGGATATGTCCGCTGAAAACGGTCCGATGGTGTGTATGGGCTAGCGGACAGATTTCTCCACCCGACAGATTTCAAAGCATGCTTTGAAATCTATCCGGTGGGAATCTGTCCGCCCGACATGTCTGCTGGTTAGTACACTTACCAGCAGACATGTCGTCCCCCACCGCCGCCGCGCCGCCGCCGAATGGATTCGGCGCATGCGCGGAAGTGTTTAACTTCCTGGTGCGGTGACGTGGTGGTGACGTGGCGGCGTCAACGCCACCGCCGCGTCACCGCGCCGTCCGGCGGCGGGGAATTTGATCCGATGGTGTGTACACGCCATCGGATCAAACTCCTGATCGGACATATCCGATGGAAATGGTCCACGGACCGTTTTCATCGGATATGTCCGATCGTGTGTACGAGGCCTAACAGGGATCAACTGGAGTCGGTTAGCAGATAGGACATAAGAGGTGAAGGTTCTCATCTATCCTGCTATCAGACACGGGTTCTTTGTATGTGTTGTACGCCCCAGCGTTTTGCTAGATTATTTTTTTTTAAACAATGAAGTTGGGAAAACTTAGTTTTTTGGACATGCTGAAAAACGTTTTTTTTCATGCTGAAAAATGATTGTGTGTACATGGCATAAGTGATAACAATGACTCATGCATGTGTAACGTGGATATTAAAAACATCACCCAGTGACATGTGACAAACAGTCCATAATGCAAAAGCAAATGTTGAGTAAAATATCGAGTAAAATCCAACCAATGAATCTTCTAATATCTTAAAAGATTAGTTCACGTTACTTTTCATTGGCGCAGTGGTGGCACAGGGTATCAGGGGTGGTTGCATATCCATTACCAAAAGGTTATTATATGCTGTATATTACATGAATTTAATTAGCTGCTTGTAAACATTTTTAACAATGTGTATTTATTCATCTGTTTATTCCTATATGTAGTGTAACTATACCAAGTTAGTCCTTCTTTATTAATCACACATGCTGTGCTTCCTGCTCAGAAACTGACTGCATGGTGTGGACTAGAGCCAGCTAGAGCCATTGGAATAGATGGAAAACACTGTGCATGCATGTTGTGCAGAAAAAAAGCACACAAAACTGTACGGAACTGCGTCTGGTGTGAACTGGCCCTCAATGCAAGTTTATCAGTTTGTCGGTTCTCTATGAAGCGTATACTTTTATCTGACCAGTTGTATTTCAGACATGCTTAACATATACAGTGCCTTGAAAAAGTATTCATACCTCTTGAAATTTTCCAAATGTTGTCATGTTACAACCAAAAATGTAAATGTATTTTATTAGGAATTTATGTGATCGACCAACACAACGTGGCACATACTTGTGAAGTGGAAGGAAAATGATAAATATTTTACAAATAAATATGTGAAAAGTGTGGGTGCATTTGTATTCAGCCCCCCGAGTCAATACTTTGTAGAACCACCTTTCACTGCATTTACAGCTGCAAGTCTTTTGGGTATGCCTCTACCAGCTCAGCACCACTTTAGAGTGAAATTTATGTCCATTCTTCTTTGCAAAAAAGCTCAAGCTATACATTTTCAAGTCTTGCTACAGATTCTCAATTGGATTTAGGTCTGGACTTTGACTGGACCATTCTAACACATGAATATGCTTTGATCTAAACCATTGTTTAATAGCACTGGCTGTGTGTTTAGGGTTGTTGGGCTGCTGGAAGGTGAACCTACACCCCAGTCTCAGTTTTTTTGCCTACTCTAAGGCCGTGTACACAAGATTGGTCAAAACCGATGAAAACGAACTGAAGGACCATTTCATTGGTCCAAACCGATCGTGTGTGGGCCCCATCAGTCAGTTATCCTTCGGTCAAAAAAAAAAAAAAGAGAACTTGCTTTAAAATTGAACCGATGGACGACTGACCGATGGGTCAAAACCGATCGCTAGTATGCAAAAGCATTGGTTAAAGGGCCGCGCATGCTCAGAATCAAGTCGACGCATGCTTGGAAGCATTAAACTTCATTTTTATCAGGACGTTGTTGTGTTAAAACACATAAACGTCACCGCATTCTAACGCGATCGTTTTTTTAACCAATGGTGTGTAGGCACATCAGACCTTCAGTCAGCTTCATCGGTTAACCAATGAAAACGGTCCTTCGGAACGTTCTCATCGGATGGACTGATCGTGTGTACGCGGCCTAACAGGTTTTCTTCTAAGATTGCTCTGTATATGGCTCCATCCATCTTCCCATCCACTCTGACCAGCATCCCTGTCACTGGCTGAAGAAAAGCAACCACACAACATGATGCTTCTACCACCACATTTTACATTGGGGATGGTGTGTTCAGGGTGATGTGCAATGTTAGTTTTCTGCCACACATAGCATTTTGCTTTTCAGCCGAAAAGTTACATTTTTGTCTTAGCTGATCAAAGCACTTTCTTCCACATGTTTGCGGTGTCCCCCATATGGCTTCTCACAAACTGCAAACAGGACTTTTTATGGTTTCCTTTAACAGTGGCTTTCTTCTTACCACCTTTCCATAAAGGCCAGATTTGTGGAGTGCACAACTAATAGTTGTCCTGTGAACAGATTCTCCCACTTGAGCTGTAAATCTCTGCAGCTCCTCCAGAGTTGCCATGGGCCTCTTAGCTGCTTCTCTGATTAATGCTCTCCTTGCCTGTCCCATCAGTTTAGGTGGACGGCCATGTCTTGGTAGGTTTGCAGTTATGCCATACACTTTCCATTTTTGTGTGCTGAATTAAACAGTGCTCAGTGAGATGTTCAAAGCTTGGGATATTTTTTTTTTTATAACCTAACCCTGCTTTAACCTTCTCCACAACTTTATCCCTAACATGTGCAGTGTGTTCCTTGGTCTTTGTGATGCTGTGTGTGTTCACTAAGGTTCTCCAACAAATCTCTGAGGGCTTCACAGAACAGCTGTATTTATAATGATATTAAATTACACACAGGTAGACTATTTACTAATTGGGTGACTTCTGAAGACAATTGGTTCCACTAGATTTTAGTTATGGGTATCAGAGTAAAGGGGGATGAATACAAATGCACACCACACTTTTTTCGATATTAATTTGTAAAACATTTTAAAAACCATTTCTCATTTTCCTTCTATTTCAAAATGATGTGCCACTTTCTGTTGGTCAATCACAGGGGTAGGCAACCTGGGATCCTCCATCTGTTGCAGAACTACAAGTCCCATAATGCCTCTGGGAGTAATTGTAACTGCTAGCCTGGCAATGCCTCATGAGAAATGTAGTTCCACAACAGCTGGAGGGCGCCAGGTTACCTACCCCTGGTCTATTACATAAACTCCCAATAAAATACATTTATGTTTTTGGTTGTAACATGACAAAATGTTGCTGCTGCCCTACAGAAGGGTTTTCACCATAATGCATAGAATGCAGACGGGCCTTTGTACACTTATTCAAAACATGGTGTTTAGCTTAATTTCTGGAGGTATCACTACCAGGACCACCTGCATTAAATTATCAACCTCTAAGTGAACAATAGTAATAAAATTTAGATGTGAGAAGTACTCCGTACAGCAATGACTAACATATTGGACCAAAATACAGAAAATATATAATAAAAATGAATATGACTGATATATTGACATTAATTCCCACATATGGGCAGGTTGCTTATACCCAAGACGATCCATCAATCGACTTGGGTACAACTCAGCATGTCAGATTTTCTGCATACGATTATTGCCAGTGGCTATAGGCGCTAGCAGTAATCACTGCGTACTCTTGGCATGGATGGCTCCCTGTGGTAAACTCATTATTGCAGGAAAGAAAAAATGTATTGTAATGCATTTCCGCCAAACACATCATTTCATGTCGAGGCAAAATAATTCAATTTTAGTCTTTTCTGACCATAGCACCCTTTTCCATCTAGGTGTGTTTAAAGTGGTCAGAAGGGACTAAAACTGTATTATTAAGCCTCAACGCCAAAGGAGAGGTCTGATGGAAATCCAATACAACTCACTATACAAGTAACACCATTCCTACAGTAAAGCATGGAGGTGGTAATATCCGGTTATAGGGGGGTGTTTCTTTGAAGCAGGGACTGAAGCACTTGTCAGGATAGAAGACAAAATGGATGAGGCAAAATATCATCAAATTCTTGAAGAAAATCTGCTGCCCTCTGCCAGAAAGTTGTCAATGGGAAGAAGGTTTACTTTCCAACATGATGATGATGATGATGATTTACAGCAAAAATTACCACATACTGTAGGGATTGAACGAGAAAAAGGTGAATGTCCGTGCATGGCTTAGTCAGAGCCCAGAGTTAAACCCCATTGAAAATTTGTGTAAAGACTTGAAGGCTGCAGTCCACAGTCAGTCACCATCAAATTTAACACAGAACTTGAGCAGTTCTGCAAAGAAGAGTGGGCAAATATTGCAAAGTCTAGATGTGTAAAGTTAGAGACCTATTCCAACAGACTAAAGTCTGGAATTAAAGTAAAAAGTGGTCCGACAAAATACTGACCTAAGGGGGTCGATCCTTTTTCCAACTTAGCGATTATGGCCCGGATTCACAGACATCGGCGCATATTTATGCCGCCGTAGCAGCGCCGAGAGGGGCGAGGGGAGGAGAGGAGAGGGGCGAGGGGGGGAGAGGAGAGGGGCGAGGGGAGGAGAGGGGCGAGGGGAGGAGAGGGGCGAGGGGAGGAGAGGAAAGGGGTGAGGAGAGGAGAGGAGGGGGGCAAGAAGAGGAGAGGGGCGAGGAGAGGAGAGGGACGTATCCCCGCGCACATGCGTACAACCATGTCGAAACAACTGCCTAAGATACGCCGGATCACTGTGTACGCCGTGAACGTAACCTGCGCCCAGCCAGACCCACGTCAGCCCATATTCACAGACGTCCAAACATAAAATACCTAGGCTTGTGTTCCCTGGTCCATACCTTTGCATGGGTTGCGCCTCATCTATGGGGAATAACTTTACGGCAAACGTAAAACTTTTTTGTTTGGGTGCAACAATTTTGTTTGGGTGCAATGTCGTATGACCACGCAATTGTCAGTTAAAATAACGCAGTGCCATATCGCAAAAGTACATTGGTCAGGAAGGGGGTAAATTCTTCTGAGGTTGAAGTGGTTAAACTATCTACCTCCTGGTGACACCATTGCGGAAGGGTGTTCCACATCCTTACCGCTCTGACAGTAAAGAACCCTCTACACAGTTTAAGGTTAAATTGCTTCTCCTCCAATTTCAATGAGTGGCTACGTGTCTTACTAAGCTCCCTGGAACTAAATTGTTTTTTTTCCCTATGCTAGAATCACCATTAAAGAGGAACTGCAGTCTGCTCACATCTTTTGTAATAAAACCACCTTTGCCATTTTGAAGCTTCCCTCCAAACACTTTGCAGATTATTTTATATATACTGTTGTATATATTTGGCAAGTATATACTGTATTTTCTAAATATGCTGCAGAAATCTCCCTCCACAAAGTCTTGCTGCATCCATTTTAACTGTGGGCAGCTGAATCTGCTGCCGGTTCACTTCTTGGATTTACACAGACACACAGAGGCACACCTTCAGCTCTGAAGCTTTCATTGGCCCTCTTATGACTCACCCCTCCTCCCTTCCTGGCAAACTCTCACGAAAATGAGAGAGAGAAAGCTGTGCATGATGCCATAAGCTTAGGCTAATGACCAGACAAGAAACAGGAAGTGGGCTATATAAAGTATTTACTGGCATAAAAAATGATCCAAAGTTAAAACAAGGGAAGAGAATTTACTAGATGGAAAGTTAAAAAAAATACTGACATTCCCCTTTACCACTTCAGCCCCAGAAGGATTTGCCTCCTAATGACCAGGCCATGTTTCGCGATACAGCACTTGATCGCTTTAACTGACAATTGCGCAGTCATAAAAGGAAAAAAACTGCGATAAAGGAAAAAATTAATGGATGGACCAGTCCAGGATCAGCAATTAAATGTGGGATATAAAACAAAAATTAATGGAAACTAAAAAATTGTGCGGATTGAAAAGTCCAAGGGTAAGGTAATACAGTCGAACACAGACGTACAATATTATTGCAACACCCAGTGAATGGATCGCAGGCAAGTGTACCACCACCACATAAAAAACCTGCTTGCCAGATAGTAAGCTAGGTAAGCAGATGGCTTAAACCCAGCCCGGGCCTTTATCCTAATGGGTGTTCGCAAAATATCCAATATGAGTGGTGATGACTTCCACATCCAGGTATGGACAGACTCCTGAGCCCCACAGACAATGTATATACAAAAAACACCACATTGAGATCCTGCTTACCAGATAACACTGAAAGGATTGCAAATGGCTAAACCTAGCCAGGGCCTTTAACTTTGCAGAAGTGTCACGACTGATATGTGTAGGCCAATAAGACTCTCAGGAGAGTAACCAACAATCCGTATTCCCGTAGGGGAATAAAAAATATTCAGCCCAGAAAAGAAGAAAATTGGACCATAGCGTAAAAAACGTCTACTAGTTTGTTTATTAGAATAAAAAATATACACATACACTTCCGCAGATGTGTGTACACAATAAAATATGAAGCCGGCCGGCTACAAACAATCCCTGTCCTCTACACGAGACAGCGCGTTAACGTCAGCACACACCTCCTCAGACACGTTTCGTCATACCAGACATTATTAATGTTGCGCAGTCATGCAAAAACTGTACCCAAACATTTACGTCTTTTTTTATCCACAAATAGAGATATCTTTTGATGGTATTTGATAACCTCTGTGTTTTTTATGTTTTGCGCTGTAAAAAAAAAATATCGCAATAGCCGTATATTGATTGGTTTGCGCAAAAGTTATCGCGTCTACAAACTACGGAATAGATTTAGGGACTTTATTGTTTTTATCAAGGTGTTAAAACGTGTTACTTAGGTGTGTTGGGCTTACTGGAACATGACAGATCACTGTTCCTGATCACTGGAAACAGTAGATCTCTGTCATGTCATCTGGCAGAACGGGGAATCGCCTTGCTTACATAGGCAGTTCCCTGTTCTGCCTCTCCTCACCATGATCGCGGGTTGTCGGCGGACATCCTCCTTGCGCGGACCAACGTATAGGTATGTCGGTTCATGCAGGAGAGCCGACCTGCTGCAGTATATCTGCGTGAGCAGCAGAAAGTGGTTAAGGTGTGTTGCCTTCAGTTTGGGACGCTTCTGAGATCATTCAGAACACATTGCAGGTGCATTTGACCTGCGATTGGTCCCATTCTGGCTGGTATTTGACCTGCTTTTAGTTATTAACAAGCAATAACCAGAATTCAAATCCGCTTAAACCTTGGGTGACATCTACCCAAATAAACAGCAGGTTTTCATTTTGAAATGTGGAGCTGTAAGCTACAATAAACACGCTTTTTTCATATCTTGATGGTTATGATGCAAGCAGATAATGTTTATGCGTGCTTACAATATCGAGTGACGTGCAACGACCCATAATTCACTGCGGCATTGCGCGCCGATGATTGGCCAAACATGCACTATGACCCTGCATGCTTGGCCAATCACAGCACGCAAAAAACAGAGAGCCATAATTGGCCAAAGCCAGGGTGGCTTTGGCCAATTATGTCTCAGGGCTTTAGCACACACCCCACACTATATAAGGCCGCCTGCTGGGCGGCCTCATGTAGTGTGTTCCAGCGCTGAACAGAGATCAGTCAGAGAGAGTCTTTTTATATAGCTAGATAGAGCAGGCAGGCTAGTCAGTTTAGCTTAATTTACAGTGTGTAGAGGATATATATATACATCCCTAGGAGTTGTACATATATTTATACACAGTATAGCTTAGCTAGAACATTTCTTCCTAATTTACTGGCAGGCAGGTGATTGTGCTATTTAAAGACGTTATCACAGGTATAGACACCCAGCAGGTACAATATTTAAAGGAATCTTTCATTTCTTTTTTTTATTTAAGCATCATTAACCACTTAATCACCAGGCCTATTTTGGCACTTCTCTCCTTAATGTAAAAATCACATTTTTTTTGCTAGAAAATTAATCAGAACCCCCAAACATTATAAATATTTTTAGCAGACAGCCTAGGGAATAAAATGGCGGTCATTGCAACTTTTTTTCTCGCACGGTATTTGCGCAATCATTTTTCAAATGCCTTTTTTGGGGAAAAACTGTTTCATTAATTAAAAAATAACAAAACAGTAAAGTTAGCCCAATTTTTTTGTATAATGTCAAAGACGATGTTACGCTGAGTAAATAGATACCGAACATGTCACGCTTTAAAATTGTGCACACTCATGGAATGGCGCCAAACTTCGATACTTAAAAATCTCCTGGAGCAGTGATTTTATTGATGCTTAAATAAAAATAAAAAAAAACCTTTAAATATTGTACCTGCTGGGTGTCTATAGTTTGCCTGTGAAAACGTCTTTGAGAACCCGGGTCTTGCCCGAGGGAACATGTATCAATGTAAAAAAGTTTTAAAAAAATTGTAATTTTTTAAAACCTTTTTCCATTGATAAATGTTCCCTGGGGCAAGACCCGGGTTCTTAAAGACGTTTTTCAACAATAACTTGAATATTGGGCTTTAAAATTAGCACTTTTGAATTCGAACGTTCGAGTCCCATAGACTTAAATGGGGTTCTAAATGTTCGCGCGAACAGTCGGTCTGTTTGAGCGTTTTGGTGCGAACCGATCATGGGGGGGTTTGGCTCATCCCTACTGCTGGGCAGACACTGCTGGTCATACAGCAGAGAAACAATAGTCTTTTCGATTTTTATCACACAGAAAAATCAACAACCACCTCACCTCTTCATAAGTCTTTCTCACTGATCTCCTTAACTAAAAAAAGCCTCAGGATGCAGCAATTAGTAGTCATCCTCTGGATGACTTATAGAGGCCTTAATTGCCTCATTCTGAACAGCTGAAGTTTTCCAAAGCCCTACCTTTCTGGCTACTTCTGGTAGTAATTGGTTTATGGTCTAAACAAGGCAGAAATGTATCTCCCGTCTGTGACAACACCCACAGATTTACCTGACTTCCTTTCTGTCACAATGTATATATATATATATATATATATATATATATATATATATATATATATATATATATATATAAAATCTAAATAAATATATATAAATAAAAATCCTTTAACATAAGCCCGGCAATTTGCTTACAATTACAATTACAATTACAATTACAATTTGCTCACTGCTATCCAAAAAAAAAGTTTTGATCGAATACACATTATAAGGCCAAGTTCACACGAGCAGAGGGCTGAGGTAGAAAGCAAGTGTTCGTATCATGGATGCGACATCCACTCCTGTTTACCTTACTGGTGAATGGTGCAGTTTAGACTAGTGTGCTTCCATTTCAGCTCAGCACGTTGCCTTCACAAGGCCTTACACATGTCAAATGCAGCCATTAATGTTGACATGACTGTGCTCCAACTGCATGCCAAACGCAGCTATGACTGTTGCAACATTATATCTAAATGTAAAATTCCCCTTCGGATCGTAAAGCAGGTGGTAGTATTGCCTCTTGGATGCCTGTAAACCAGTTCTAAACCATGATCTGAAAAACAATCCACCATGGATAACTTTTCAGAGCCTGTCATCCATGTAAAACACTCCTGATGCTACACGGTCAGATTTTCCAATGGTAAAAGTTTGATGGGAGCTCTTCATCGGATATTCCGGCTGGGTGTATTCCCCAATTAGACTTTTTCCGTTCGGAACTTCCGACAGACGTAGATAGAGAACATGTTCTCTATTTTTCCGACTGAAAATCCGACTGTATGGAATTCCGCCGCACTAAAAACCATGCATTCTCGGAATCAAGTCAAAGCATGCTCGGAAGCATTGAACTTCATTTTTCTTGTCTCATCGGAGTGTTCTACGTCATCGCGTTTGACGGTCGGAATTTGGTGTGACCGCGTGTATGCAAGACAGCTTGAGCGGAATTCCGTTGGGAAAACCATCTTTATTCCGACGGAAAAAAAACGGTCGTGGGTACAGGGCATTATTGTGTCAACAAACCTAAACTGTATAATTTACTTTAATGGTCATAAAACTAGTGGTCTGACAACCTGCCAATACTATTTGACACAAGCAGTTTACATTGTGGTACTGTTGCTCAATAATTAGCCAGGAGATGGTGCTACAGGAAAAGCCAACCTCTGATGCATTCAAATCTGTGCCCGTACTCTGCCAACAAACAAAACAACATTAAATATGAAACATTAGGAAAAACATAGCTGTCTCCCAATGCAGAAATCTTGGGCAGGCTCTTAAGAAAAAAGTAATAACTGCTGGAATGTGACATGCTGGTTCATAAATAGAGCGGCATACACAAATGGCCTGGATTTAAAGTACATTTAAAGTTCACTGCACAGACATGCAGCTGAGGGCCACACAGTGGGACACAACGGCAACTTCGCTCTGCAATCCCCAGGCACTCTGCATTGAAACAGGCCTCTCTTTAAAACTAAAGTGGTTTTTGGTCAATATATATTTTCAAAGCCTATACAGCAAGTCCATAAATTATTTCTATACACTTCTTATTTTGCAAATGAAAATGTAATACTGTATATGCATTAAATATGCATATTTGAAAAATAAACCTATTAGGCCGTGTACACACGACCAAATAAATCCGTTCAAATTGGTCTGACAGACCGATTTGATCGGATTTGTCTGCTGGGCTATTTTGGTTTGATCGCTGTACACGATCAAACCAAAATCCCCGACGGCAGACAGTGACGTGGCGGTGACGCCGCCACGTCACCGCACCAGGAAGAAAACAACTTCCACGCATGCGTCGAATCCATTTGACGCATGCGCGGGCAGATATGTCTGCTGGTTAGCGTACTAACCAGAAGACATGTCTGACGGACAGGTTCCCATACACACGATCGAATTTGTCTGCTGAAATGGTCCGTCGGACTGTTTCCAGCAGATAGATTTGATCGTGTGTACGCGGCCTCATATAAAAGATAGCTTTATTCAGTAAATTGTGTTTAGAGTTTGGTTGGGTTCTTATGATAAAGTGCAAAACTAGCTCTGCACTTTTATGGTTCTACTTGGAAAAAAAAGGGGGTGCAACTAATTTCGGTCTCATGTATACAGCCATATAAGAGTTATGCAGGAACATGCTGCATAAAAAGTAGTCTGTGCTGCATTCAAACTATACAGACATGCAGTCCATATAGCCAAGATAAATACGGCTTGTACAGCCACTTCTCCCCTGCACAGCAAATGACTCCAAAAAGTAATTTACTAGGCAGCTGTTGCCTGTGGGCTGACATGTACACTATTTGTATGTAATCAGCTGGTGCCACTGCTGCGCATTACATACAGGCTGGCCCTGAATGAGTCATCCATGTGGTGGCAGCGACGCATGCGCACATGACCTCTTCAGCCTAGGCTGAGATCATTCTGTGCATGCACTGCCGCCACATAAATGACTCAATGTAAACATCAACAGTATGTAATCAGCGACAGTGGTGAAATTGGCTACACATTGTTGGCATTTACATGTTGGCCCTGAGCAGGGGAAGTGTCCATATAAGTATGTGAACATTAGCGTAAACGTTTCCAAACAGAGTGTAAAAATACAGAATTCTGAATGGCCGGGAACACAGATTTTCCCTAGCTCTAATTTACATAGCTAGATGGTACAGATCAGTGTGCTTGGATCTAAAGAAGACAATACAGATGTGTTCACACCTGTTAACATTATGAAACTGAATGCAGACTATTGTGAATGCCATATTATTCAGATCTGTATCCACAGCCCAGCAGAAAATGTCCTAAAATAGGTAAATGTGAAGTATATACTGTACAAAATAATTGATCTTATTTATACAGTATATGTACACTAACCAGCCCCCTTATTAGGTATACCTATTCAATTGCTTGGTAACACAAATTGCTAATCAGCCAATCAGTGGCCAGGAGGATACAGGACACAGCAGCTACCAGTCTTCTAAAATGGATGTGCAGTCGAATCAGGCCTGCAGATATATAGAATAATCTCATGATCGTTATAGTTATTAAAACACTGAACTCAACATTTGTTAATGCAGTGGAACCTTGGATTACAAGCATAATCTGTTCTAGGAGAATGCTTGTAATATAAAGCAAGTTTCCCAAAAGAAGTCAATGGAAACGAAGATAAATCATTTCACATTCACTTCTATTGCATGCAGTACTACATGTGGTCAGACGTTGGGGAGGGCACCGGAGAGACTTGTAAATACTCAGAGATTGCTTGGATGCACACGGAAAGGCTTGGAAACACTCAGGAACGCTCGATACAGCGTTACTTGTAATCCAAGGTATTACTGTAGTCGGAACGCCACCTTATAGATAATAAAAAAAACATTCTTGGCCAGAAGTCAACTTTAAAAAAAAAAAAAAGTGTCTATACTGTTTAAAATCCAGTAAGGCTCTGACTCATCCTACTCTGCCCAGCCTCAGCTATCCTTTATTCCCAGCACTGTGCTGATAGTTAGTGAGTGGCTAGAAGCCGATCTGCTGGGGAGGGGGGAGAAAAGAGAAATGACACAGGTTGTGCTAAAGGAACACAGATTACGGAGGGAAAAAAGAAAATCAAGGGAGGCGATAGGATAAACTTTGCTGCCAGGGAAACACAAAAGAGTTAGTTTTACAAGGATTATCTTATCTTATCTTATCTCCCCAATATTTCCCCCTCCCCCCCTGCAGAGGCAGTGCTATGAGACTGAGCACTGGAAAGCTTCTGCAGCATTCCTGTCTAGCTGAGCCAATGCATACAATCAAAGCCAGAAATGCACACATTTCAATTACAGAAAGTGACATTGTTTTTAAGACCAAAGAGGGGGATAATTTCCAATAAGGAAGTGACATTCTCTGGGTGTCAACACATTGGTGGCCTCCAGCAAGAAGAAACAGGAACAATTTACAGCACTAACTAATTTTGGTAGCAAAATTAAAGTTAAAGAGCATTAATTCTTATCAAACTGTCATGGCTAAAGTTTCACTTTAACTGCTTGCCGACCAGCCGCTCGCCCCCGACTCCCGCGCGCGTGCCCAGCAGGCGCGATCGCCACCGGGCACCCACGATCGCTCGTTACAGAGCAAGGACTGGGAGCTGTATGTGTAAACACACAGCTCCCGGTCCTGTCAGGGGAAAAATGCCTGACCGTCTGTTCATACAATGTATGAACAGCGATCAGACATTTCCCTCAGTCAGTCCACCCCCCCTTCAGTTAGAACACACCCAGATTACATGCTTAACCCCTTCCCCGCCCCCTAGTGTTAACCCCTTCCCTGCCAGTGGCATTTTTATAGTAAAAAATTCATTTTTATAGCACTGATTGCTATAAAAATGCCAATGGTCTCAAAAATGTGTGAAAAGTGGGGGGGGCGTGGCTAACCGCCAAGCTGCATGGACGCTTGAATCCTAAGCTCCTGCACTGAACCGGAGAATACATTGCCAGCAGCATTAACCCACACCTCAAAATGCACCATACAGACCCCCACATGATGGGGAACCCGATCGAGACCACCCGCAAGAGGAAAGATTACCGCCAGCCACGGAAACTCACTGACTTTTTCTCCTTCTCGCCGGGTGACAGGATCCAAGATGGCGCCCGCGACCGTTCCCCGCGCGGAGAGCGGGCATACACCGACCTGCCAGACGACGAGGACCCCTCCTCTCTGCTACCGCCAGGCTCCCTGGACTCCACTTCACCTCCGGGATCGTCCTCCTCCTCCAACAGCCCAGCGAAAGCGCGGATGCGGCTGGACACTGGAGCACAGGCCTCAGAGGTGAGCCATGCATTAGATAACCTCCTCAAGATGGCGCCTGCGGCTTCTCCTATAGCAGCCTTCCCCACCAGCAACCAGCCGGTTATAGATACCATGTTAAAGGACATGCTGATCACCCTGCACAGCTCCCTGCAGACTGATATCTCTTCCATGGTTGCAGCATTTAAGTCTGAAATGATGTGTATGGGACACAAAGTGAGCCACATTGAACAGCAGATGAGTGATATGACAGTCACAGTTAATGATTTAGTGGATGCGCATGACCATGTCAAAGAGGAGCAGCAGTGGGTACGGGCCAAAATGGCGGACCTAGAAGACCGATCGAGACGCAACAATGTGAAGATACATGGAATTCCTGAAACGATCGTTCCAGCCGACCTCAATTCCTATGCAAGAAAGATGATTTTGGCGATCCTGCCAGAACGTTCACAAATGGAAACAATTATCGATCGTATCCACCGACTGCCCAAACCGTCCCACCTCCCTCCTGAAATACTCCGTGACACCCTCATGCGGATTCACTTCTATCACACTAAAGATATACTGTTATCTAAGGCGAGACGCCTCGACCATCTGCCACCGCCCTATGAGAAATTGCAACTATTTGCTGACATCTCCCAATACACCCGCCAACAAAGACGCCAACTCCAAACCATCACTAAACCGCTGAACAACCACAAAATACCTTATCAGTGGGGTTTTCCAACCAAGCTTCTGGTCACCAGGAATGGAGTGAAACACAGTATCCATACTGTAGAAGATGGTATTCAACTCCTCAAAAAATGGAAGATCATCCCGGATTTTAATGCAGCACCTCATCCGCATGCCTCAAGCACTACGCCCGCATCCTCCGCTGGGGGGCGTCCCGGTATCACCAAGTGACATGAGATTAGTGCACCTATTCCATCCTTCATACTCTCGCACTCCGGTTCAGTGCCTGCTCGTTGCAGTCTATCCACAAACTTTTACCCTCCACATCACTCAGTAGTCCATCTGTTTTACTACTGATTCTCGTATACCCCCCAGTCATTACTGCAGTTCGTTTTTGACTGTCTGTTAACTTCTTCTCTGCTTCCCTCCCTCCCTGAACCTGTGGAGAGAATCTGATCTCCGAGAACACATTCCTTGACCTGCAGATTGTAAGGACCATATCCCGCTTCCCTGTGGTACCACAAGATCTCACAAGACTGTAAGTACCTCATTTTCCCATGAACGTGAAGGGGTTAAACCACCCTGTCAAGAGAGCATCTCTATGGAAGACAGCACAAAATTCTCTTTGCGACATTCTCTGTGGACAAGAGACTCATTTCAAGTCCAATGCGAAACCACAGTGCACCAACAAACTATTTACGAACATTTTTAAGGCATCAGATCCAAAGAAGAAAAATGGCGTCCTAATAGCTGTAAAAAATACGATGTCGTTTGTGCGCCATAACAGTCTAATCGACACCAATGGTCGTTACTTAGCCCTGGATTGCTCTCTGAACAACGCTAGGTAAACCATTGGGACAGTATATGCCCCCAACAAGAAGCAAATCAGCTTCCTATCCAAACTGATGAAACAAATTAATCGATTTAAACAAGAACACCTCATTATCTGTGGAGACTTCAACATGGTTCCAGACAATTTGATTGACACTTTGTCTCGCTCCAACAGAATCCCATCACCTATGGGCTCTTTTATAAGATCACATGATCTATACGATATTTGGAGATGCCACCACACCACCGAAAGGGATTACTCATTTTCCCCACGCCACAACGCGTACACCCGGATTAACTATTTTTTGGTTGACAAGTGGTCCCTGTCCAAGGCCTCCACTTCAGACATCTCTACCATTACGTGGTCCGACCACGCCCCTGTTACCTCGACTATGTCGGACTCCCTTTCGTCCTCGGGGTCTCGGATTTGGAGGGCTAACACCTCCCTCATACATTCCCCGACATCTTCTGAAATCATCCGGAAAAGTCTTACTTATTATTTTGATTTGAACTCTGCCTCTGTTACTGATAACTTTGTTTTGGGGAACGCTCACAAGGCGTTCATAAGAGGAATCCTTATCCAGTTAGGGGCCAGAGAGAGGAGGAGGAGATCACAGCGGCTTGATGACCTTACGTCTGAAATTAAAGCTTTAGAAACCCAGAACCAATCCAATCCTACCTCTGTTACAAAAGACAAACTAGGCCTCCTTAGACAGGAGCTGAGAGCACACCTGCTAGATTCCTATGAGAAAGCCCATGTCCACTTTAAAGCCAAACACTACTCTACGGGTAATAAAGCAGGGAAAGCCATGGCCACCAGAATTAGGGGCCACTTCCTAAGTCCAGAATTTCCCACTTGTACCATCCCATCTCACAACAAAAACTAATTGACCCCTCTGCCATTGCAAATGCTTTTGCCCACTACTACCATTCCCTGTATAACCTGAAAGATGACTCCTCAAAAAATTGGCTTTCAGGGACCCATACTCCCCGCTAAATTCGACGCATGCTTGGAAGCATTGAACTTTGTTTTTTCATCACGTCGTGTTCTACATCACCGCGTTCTGGTCTGATCGGATTTTGGTCCGATGGTGTGTACGCACATCAGACCAACAGACCACTTCAGCCTGGTTCGATGAAAACGGTCCGTCCGACAAGTTTCATCGGACATGTCTGATCGTGTGTACGCGGCCTTAGTGATTACATATATTCCAAAGCTGAAGCAATTTAATAAGTGACCTACACAGCTTGGGTAGGAGTTTTATATATGTCAACAGTACATGAAAATACATTTGTATTATTAGTGAATTACTGCATGCGTATCTACACACTATGCTTTGGTCTTGTTCTCTAATCTCAAAAGGGAATCAAATCCCTCCTGTTTAAAAAGGTCACATCAAGGAACAGTGATCGTGAAACTCTGGAGTTTATGCTCATTATACTGGAACAACCAATTTGAAAGTATTCAGGCCCCATAGGTGACATTTTGTGCAGCAAGAACAAATTAATCTGAGTGGATAAATCACATTGTTTTCAATCATGTATATTTAGTTGCTTTCATTTTACTTTTTTTCTAAACTGTCACATCTGGTTATAGCAAAAGTCAGACAGCACAACAAAAGTCTAGTGCTACTGTGGCAGCTGGACTATAAGGATAGCACAATGTTAAAGCTGTACTTTCATTAGCAAGGAAAGCAAACTTACAGAGACAAAAACACTTCAGTTCAATTGATAAACTAAAACTGATACAGTACAATGAACACTTATATGACCTTTTCTGTAAAGATGTATAAATAAATGTGCTGTCTAGCACTTCACCTCATTGCAAAGTGTGTGTCTGCCCAGTTATTGACTACATCAGACTTTTATTATTACAGTCCCAAAGTCCTCCAATAAGTCTTAAAAGAAAAGTATGGACTTTTTTTGTGGATTTTAGAAATCACACTTAGGTGGATGAAGCATCTGTCACCCGCCAGCTCTAACACTGAGAAGGTAGTGATCTAACACCACCCTGAGCAGAGAGCTGGTGACCGCCATTCACCGCTGTCTGCTCTGCCAGCTCCTCGCTCACTGGAGCGCTGGGCTGTAGAGGCTAACCCGGGTGCCGCCCCAGGCATGTGGGCGAATACTGACGTCACTGTCGCGATCTTGCCAGAGCCTGGACCGACCAGCTCTGTGATATCAGCCGACAGCGGCCTTTTTTTAAAATAAATTCTTTATTTTTGTTTTTCTTTCAAATATATACAGAGAAATAGCATTCAATACAATAGCATTCAATACACACACACACACACACACACACATATATATATACACAAGGCTCCATCACCTGGGATTTAGCTTAGAACAGTTCAGCTATATAAACAAAAAGAAAAAAAGAAAAAAAAAGTAGATTAGAAGAATCTCCCCCTACCACTCCTGTTCACTAAAGATGATATAAGGGGCCCAAATTTCTCAATACTTATCCTCCTGTTCCCTCATACTCATAGTAAGACTCTCCATCTGTTGGACCTCCGCTATTTTCATAATCCATTGTGTTCTGGTTGGAGAAGCTGTGCTTTTCCAGAGAGCTGGAATGCATGCTTTTGCTGTTACAAGCAAATGTCTCACCAGTGATTTTTCCTAATTTTCTATTGAAAGTGGGATGTCAAACAAAAGGAAAGTGGCTGGCTTTTCTCCAAGAGACACATTAGTAATTTCTTTTATGGTATCCGTAACCATCTTCCAGAAATCTTTTTTTCCCGGGCAGTCCCAGAAGATGTGTATCAAGGTACCCTCTGCACCTTGACATCTCCAACACAGGTTGGATACCTGTGGGTAAATGCGATTTAAAACTACTGGAGTTCTATACCATCTGCTCCAAATGTTATATCCCCCTTCTTGAGATCTAGTTGCTAATGAGGACTTATGTGTACATCTGAATATTTTATTTTTCTGTGTCTCCGAGAAGGTGACCTCCAGGTCTGTTATACAGGCCTGTATAAAACCCAATTCTTGTGGGGCCTTCAGCTCGCTCACCATAGCATATAACACCGATAGTGCATGTCTCACTACTTCTCCCTGCAGACATAACTTCTCAAACTTGGACGGACTCGATATTTCTCTTACTTGTATAGAAATTGTTTGAAGGAAAGCGTTAAGCTGCATTAATCTAAATGGATGTAATTCCTCTAAAAAATCACAATCAATCTCAGTGGTCTTCAGCCCAAATGAACTGCACTCCTCTGATTTACAGGAGAAGTACAGCCAAACAAGCTTTGGCTGTACTTTTCCTTTAAAGCCTGGCTGGAGACAAAACTATTTATTTTTAGCTTTGTAAAGACAGGGGAAGAGTTGGATCCTTTGTTTGGACTGTTTTCCCCATTTCCCCCTATGTGGAATGGTAACAGAAATTCTGCTTTCTGATCGGTTGAATCAGTCCTTCAGGCAAAATAAAGGGGATGAAAGTCAGCCTGCAGTAGCTGAGAAAGAAGTAACATCTTCTTTATCATGGTTAGGTGAGAACCTAGGGCTACCATGTGAGCACAGAGAGATTATCTTCCTGAAGGAACACAGAGCAAGGGACTGTGTTTCCCCTGGGAAGTCCAGAGACCCCTTGGACCTCCAAAAGAGATTTCTATGAAGAAAAATGGTTAAGCAGCAAATGAGTGTTTAAATTGCTGATGAGCAGCTTTATTGTCTTTAAAGTTGTCTGTATGAGCCGCTGAAGAAGATATGTTCTGCATAAGAAAAGTCTTAAATAAAGTCCTCGAGCATTCAGATGTTGGAGCCTCCCATGTCACCAGAGGAACTTTTAATAGCCTCTATGTAGTGGGAAGTGAAGGCAACAGTGGCTATGAAGAATGTATGACTGCATACCTCCCAACCGTCCAGGATTCTGTGGGACTGAAAATTAAACAGTCCTGGCATCCTGCAGATCTGAACTGTGTCCTGTAGCCAGAACATTGCGGCTGCCATCTCTCTCCTCTCTCTGGGGTTAGTAGAAGCTCAGCAGCAGTGTTGCCGGTTTGTCTCTCACCATAGACTAGCTTCAATTTTGCCGCTGCAAGCTGTGGACTGAAGCTACTCCCCTCCTGTTTCTGAGCTCCAGAGTGCGGTGTGTGTGCAGGCACTGCATGTGTGCTGTGTTGTCTGTCTGCAGAGCCTGGCACTGGACACACAATAGTGAGAAACACTATCACTGCTGCAGGGAGCAATGGAAGAGGTGACTGTTGAAGTTCCAGCACCCCTAAACTAGCCCTTCCAGGCTTCAGCCCCTCCGTCATTCTTCAAATTAGTCTTCTCAGATAGCGAGCATGGACAGGTTAGTTATTGACAGAGCACCAATGACACCCGCAATTAAAGAAATGCCCCCCCCCCCCTCTAAATCATCAAGCACCAGTGCTACTTTATTACAACAGCCAAGTGTGTTTTTGTACTTAATGTACTTAGGTTTACTGTAACCTCAGTAAACTTTATTTAATTCAGTTGCACAACATCTCCAGTTTCTCAGTCCACTACCAAACAACTTACTGCATGCACTCCAAAGGTTGTGACTATACGACAATTAATTTACAGCAGACCTGCATTAGGAAAAATATGGGGGCTGCAATTCCGGACCTCCTTCTAAAATAGTAGATGCCCGATTGTAGTTTTATCAGCCACTAACTCAGAGCATCTTCTAAATCAGAGCAGTTATCAAGCCAATGCATCAGTGTGATAGCTAGATAACAAGCATTTTCAGCAGAAGTCAACTACAACATTCTTTCAGTACATGTTTTCTTTAAGGGAAAATATAACGGCTTTAAATCAGTTTACCCTGGTAAAGTCTACTTCTTTAAATTACTGTTCTACAAGTGTTATTTTCACTTGCAACACTGTCTACCTGGCCTATTGCACCTTGTCAGAAACGACATAAGCCTTGGCAGAGTGTATGGAAAAGGTAGAATAATCTTCCACTCCAATATTTAATGCTGTATCAAGTTTTACAGATCCTTATGAACCTTCTTTGTCTGCTTTACAGAATATGAATAACAGGAAAGATTGAAGGACAGCTTTCCAGATGAAATACCTGATTGCAAAGACAATTCTCTGGGGAGCTGGGCCTGCAGGATATTCAAAACAGAGCTGAAAGTGAGAGACAAAAGAAATTGAAGCATCCATTATAATGAAATACCTATAGTCTGGACGGGAGAAGGGGTAGCTGAATTTGTTTTATTACTGATGATATGCTACATCTATTTATATATATATTTATGTTTTTTCACCTTAATGCATCCTATGCATTAAGGTGAAACAAATCTTACGATTTGCAGCCCCCCAGCCCCCGTTTTACTTACCTGAGCCGCGAAAGTCCTGCTTCGTGAAGCGCTCTTCCTATGCCTGGTCTTCTCAGCTCTTCATTGGGTAGATGGATAGCGGTACAGCCATTGGCTCGTGCTGCGGTCAATCAAATCCAATAATGCGGGTGCCAGGAGGTGGGGCTGAGTCCTGCAACTGGCAGCTATGGATGCCCAATACAGGACTCGGGAGTGCGCCTGCAGGGTAACCCTCTTGGGAGAGCGCTTCCCAGAGGGGTTTATCTGAGGTGGGGAGGAGCCGAGACAGCCGTCGTGGGACCCCAGAAAACGCCATTCAGGGCCATTCTGTGCAAAACGAGCTGCACAGTGGAGGCAAGTATAACATGTTTTTTTAAATGTAACCTTTACAACCACTTTAACCTTAAAAGTTCAAATTAAATTTGTTTAAGGTTTTGGGCCAGATAAACTATAGTTTAAAGTTTATTGTTTCTTATCTTCTGAAAAAAATCAAGATTAATTTGTGGAGAGGCAGTTCCACAAGCAGGGAGTGTGGAGAATAGGGCACTCTGGATAGTAAAGAGACTTTAACAAACAGTAGTACATTACTGGCTCTTGAAATGTGATTGATGCACCAAAGCAGCACATCAGAAGAGGGAAGCACATGCTATAGGAAAAACAAAGCAGAAGAGAAGGCTCTTCTAAGTGCACTAATAAAACACTTTAATGACAAGGAAGGGTTAAAAAATACTTACAAGATGGGAGTGAAAAAAGGTATATAAATGAATCCATAACGTCCAGAGGGATGCCTCCTGGGAGTAATAACAGCTTCAGATGGAAGTTCCAGCTGACCAGCGGTGGTAAACACTGTCTCTCTGATCCATGATGGAGGACCATGCTGTGAAAACCAGCATGGAATCGAGGCAACCGGAAGTGATGTCAAATTGGGTGGTTACATCTATTGAAGCATGCCCAGTTGATCCTTCTTCAAACCAATCCACCACTGGTCGGCTGGAGCTTCAATCAGCAGCTGTCTTTATTACCAGAAGGCATCCCGCTGGATGTTATGGATTGATTTATATGCCTCCTTGTATTACTGCACCTTCTCTTCTGCTTTGTAGTTACCCAAGCAGACCCATTGAATTTTCCTCTGAACAGACTGTCTGCAACTGGTAAAAGCTATTTGGCTTTACATACTAAAAAAAAAAAAATGCATTATATGCACACATACAGGCTGATTTATTAGAATAATGTTTTAAGACATTTTATTCTATATAAGTATATCTCTAGGCAAAGTCATTTTTTATAACAGATAGAGCAATGAAGGGTTCAGACCCCTGTCAATTTCCTATTGCTTTTGGTTAGTTCTAATGGTTAAGTCTTTACACAAAAAACTGCCTGGCATATAGCAAAACAATGGCTGGGAAATGGTTTAATTGTTGTGACTAGGCATACTTAACATGCAGCTTGTGCGCTCCCCTGGTGCGGCATGTCAATTGGACACACCGCATCAAGGTAAAGAACCCATGATGTAGGCTCTTTAAAATGTGATCAGTTGTGTCCAATCACAGCTGATCACAGTGTAAATAGGAAGTGTCAGTTATTAGCATTCCTCTATTCAGGATGACAGCATATGAGCAGAGGAGAGCAGATAAGCGGCTCTACTGAAAGATGGAGTCTGTGCTGATAAACAGTGCATTGATTATCAGTACATTGCCATCAGTGATGCCTGCTAGTGTCCACCAGTGGTGCAAATCAGTGCCCATCAGTGATGCCAATCAGTGCCACCTCATCAGTACCGTCTATTAGTGCCCATAAGTGTCGCTTACCATTGGTGCCATCAGTGCCGCCTATCGGTGCCCATCAGTGCAGCCTCATCAGTGTGCATCAGTGAAGGAGAAGAATTACTTATTTAGAACATTTTGTAACATTTTTTTTTTTTTGTCTTTTTTCATTTGTTTAGCAAAAATAACAAAACAAAAAAAATTATAAAAATGTTGTTTGTGTCAGCATTGCATGACTGCGCAATTGTTATTTAAAGTGCGACAGCGCTAAAAGCTGACCTGGGCAAGAAGGGGGTGAAAGTGCCGGGTATTGAAGTGGTTAATGAAGTCCTCAGACTGTCTGATGCTACCCTAACGTGTGATCCTAACCTGTAACCTAAGCTGTGTATCTACAAGATCAAAACAATTTTAAAGTTGCATCTGACCTACTTCTTGCAACTCTTGTAAAAAAAAATTGACATACCGTATTTATCGGCGTATAACGCGCATTTTTCCCCTTGAAAATAGGGGGAAAATCAAGGGTGTGCATTGAGGCTGCAGATGGAAACCTCCCTCTGAAATTGGGGTGCGCGTTAAACGCCGGCTCGCGTTATACGCCGATAAATACTGTAATTGATTTTAACCACCTACCATCCGGCCGCCGACTATTTACACCCACAAGGTGGCTCTAATCTGCCGGGGAGGCCGTCAATATACGGCTTGTGGCCGCGTGCCTGCCGCATCACACAGGTGCCGGTGCACGTGCCTGGCAGCCGGGCACCCGCGATCGGCAGTTACAAAGCCAGGAATGTGGATCTCTGTGTGTAAACACAGAGATCCACGTCCTCTTAGGGCAGTGTTTCTCAACTCCAGTCCTCAAGCCCCCCCAACAGGTCATGTTTTCAGGATTTACCTCAGATGAAAAGGCTGTGGGAATTACTAAGGCAGTGAAACTGATCAAATCACCTGTGCAAAATAATGGAAATCCTGAAAACCTGACCTGTTGGGGGGCCTTGAGGACTGGAGTTGAGAAACACTGTGTTAGGGAGAGGAGACCAATGGTGTGTCCCTTGTACATAGGGACATCCATCGGTCACATCCCCCAGTCATTCCCCTCCCCCCACAGTAAGAATCACCTAGCAGGGAACATATTTAACTCCTTGATCGCCCCCTAGTGTTAACCCCTTTCCTGCCAGTCACATTTATACAATAATCCGTGCATTTTTATACCACTGTTCGCTGTATAAATGAGAATGGTCCCAAAAATGTGTCAAAAGTGTCTGATGTGTCAAAAATCGCAGATCGCCGCCATTACTAGTAAAAAAAAAAATAATAATAAAAAAGTAATAATTATATCCCCTATTTTGTCGGCATTCTAACGTTTGCGCAAACCAATCACTATACGCTTATTGCATTTTTTTTTTACCAAAAATATGCAGAAGAATACGTATCGGACTAAAATGGGAGAATATATAATAGCAACAAGTAAAAAATATTGTATTTTTTTTTTTTAATTGTCGCTCTATTTCTGTTTATAGCGCAAAAAATAAAAACCGCACAGGTGATCAAAAAACCACCAAAAGAAAGCTTTATTTGTGGGAAAAAAGGACGTAAATTTGGTTTGGGAGCCCCGTCGCACGACAGCGCAATTGTCATTCAAAGCGAATGCGAGTGCCGAAAGCTGAAATTTTGCCTGGCCAGGAAGGGGGTAGATGTGCCCAATAAGCAAGCAATTAAACTTTATTACCTTCTTTGTTAAAAATATTGCTAGCATGCTGGTTTATAGCACAGAAGATTACTCTTCTGCAAAAAAAGCATCATATCTGTCTGCTAAACATGTTTTTTTTGGAACAGTGAACTGAGCAAGTGCAGCTAAGCGCTCGCTCCTGGCAAGTTCTTGGATAAGGTACTGTGAATCCTGTATGCATGCGTGAAAGCAGTGCCGATCCTGACCACCCTGGGGCCCTAAGCAAAATGCCATGTCACATTAAAGTTGAGAAGTGGGGGAGGGGGTGTTCTGTCTGCTGTCAGAAATGACATCTTACATTAACCACTTGCCTACTGTGCACCTACACCCCCTTCCTGCCCAGACGAAATTTTATCATCCGGCACTGCGTCGCTTTAACTGACAATTGCGCGGTTGTGCGACGTGGCTCCCAAACACAATTGATGTCCTTTTTTTTCCCACAAATAGAGCTTTCTTTTAGTGGTATTTGATCGCCTGTGCGGTTTTTATTTTTTGGGCTATAAAAAAAAAAAAAGAGCGTAAATTTTGAAATAAAAAAAAAAAAACACAATGGGCCAGATTCACATACACTTAAAGCGGAGCTCCAGCCGCGAAAAATTTTTTTTTTTAAAGTCAGCAGCTACTAACAGTGTAGCTGCTGACTTTAAATAAGGACACTTACCTGTCCTAGGCACCCGCGCTGATGGCCCCCCCGATGCCGGTCCCGCGATCGCTCCGAGTCCCGCGCCGCCATTCACACTATGGGAAACAGGCAGTGAAGCCGTACGGCTTCACTGCCCGTTTCCTACTGTGCCTGCGCGAGTCTCACGCTGGCTTGTGAATGGGCGCGCTGCTCTCTGAGAACACACACAGTTCCCAGAAAGCAGCGCGCCCATTCACAAGGAGAAGGAGAAGAAGAAATCAAACCGCGGAGTGGAAGAGGCAGATTACGGACTTCCGCATAGCAACAGCTATCTCGGGTGAGTATTTTTTTTTTTTTTTCAGGTTTTTTTATTTTTATTTTTTTAAACAACATGGCAAAATGTTGTTTATATGGGTGGAGCTCCGCTTTAATATTGCGCTGCGTAATCGAAATACTCTACGCTGCCGTATTTTACCAGGCTCTACACCGAATCCTGGTAGATTTTTGCCCGTACGCTACGGCGGCGTAGTCTATTTCTCGCAGCGTAATCGAAATACGCGATTAGGGGGCGTGAAGCATTTAAATTAAGCGTGTCCCCGCGGCAATCGAACTGCGCATGCTCCGTTCAGAAATTTCCCGCCGTGCATTGCGCGAAATCACGTCGTTACGTCATTCGTTGTTTGAGTAGCGTCGTTTACGAACATTCCTATTCCCGGACGTTTTACGTTAAAAATAATAAAAGACGTCGGAAAACGTAGAAATTCGACGCGGGAACGACGGCCATACTTAACATGGGCTGTCTAATATTAGAGCAGCAAAAAGCTGGTATAGTGTTACGCAAATAAAAGATGACTAAAGGTGCCGTAAGAGATTGCGATTGAAGATCGTAATTTCGGGGATCGCCGGCAAAAGCTCATTTGCATACCCCGACGCGGAAAACAACGGGAAGTCCACCCAGTGGCCGCAATTTTATTGCAGCGTAGATCCGAAGGCGTACAAACGCGTAATCCAGTCGAATTGAAGCCCGCAGCCGTCTATTCATGGTTTGAGGTTTTCGACTAGCTAGAAAACGTGCGTAATTTGAAATTACTCCAGTCTAACACCAGTTAGACAGGCGTAATGGCTCTCTGAATCTGGGCCTATATGTTTTGCTTTTTGCTATAATAAATATCCCATTTTAAAAAAAAATGTTATCTCAGTTTAGGCCGATATGTATTCTTCTACATATTTTTGGTAAAAAAATAAAATAAAATCGCAATAACCGTATAGTGACTGGTTTGCGCAAAAGTTATATTGCCTACAAAATAGGGGGGGGGGGGGGACTGTGACATTATAGCGGACACATCACACACTTTTGACACATTTTTGGGACCATTAACATGTATACAGTGAACAGTGCTATAAATATGCATTGATTAATGTATAAATGTGACTGGCAGGGAAGGGGATAACCACTAGGGGGTGGGGAAGGGGTTAAATGTGTAGCCTAGTGAGTGTTCTAACTGTAGGGGAAGGGGGGTGACTGGGGGAGGAGACCGATCTGTGTCCCTATGTACAAGAGACACAGCATCGGTGTCCTCTCCCTGACAGGACGTGGAGCTCTATGTTTACACAGAGCTCCACGTCCCTGCTCAGTTACTGGGCAATCGCGGGTGCCCGACGGCCATCGCAGCCACCAGACACACGCATTGTGTTCCCACGCGCATTGTGTTCCCCCTAGAGCCTTTAAATAACAGGACGTCATATAACGTCCTGTCAGAACAATAGGGTATTCCGCCCGCCGGGCGTGTGGTACCCTAGTGGTTAAAGTGAGAAGCGGGGGTGCCGATTTATTATCTCTTCTCCCATGCAGTCAGCGAGTTGAATGACTTCTTACCGGGCGGGTGCCTCTAGTAATTTGGGGGGCCCTTCAAAGCTTTGTGGGGCCCTAAGCGGCTTGCATAGTGAGCCTATAGGGCGGATTGGCCCTGCGTGAAAGTTACATTATTCCCAAGCAGACAATCAAGATGTCTCAAGATGCCAAACCCCAAACCCTGACAGGCAAAAGCAGACCAGGCAAAAATGTGATGAGGGACATTTGAGAGGGATGTTTTGACAGGTAAGCCTGCTAAAATGTGCATATATGCTATGCATAATAGCACATTAAGCCAAAAACCCTGGGTGCCAGCATTATCAATATAGAAATACACTATAAATTTAAAAAATGTGTATATATATATATATATATATTTACATTTGGCGTAGGAGAGCGTTAAAACACTTCTCCGCTTCTATTTTCCCTTTTATGTCCCCCTGGGTGATTTTGCTTGATTTCTTGTACAGTAGATACAACAGGGAGTGCGACACAATCTCTCTAAGGTGAGGGAAACCCTCTATTAGGCAGCTGTCACTGCAACAAGTGCACCAATTGGAAGCTTTCTCCTGTATTCCTGTTTAAGCAACAACCTAAAATGTTTTAATTTCTCCTACTTTCAGACCAAGTGACAATGGATAGAAGCAAGTAGAAAGGGGGAATCTCCCCTGCGGCGACAATGACAATTCTATCTTGGAACAAGTGGAATGGCATTGGATTCAGTTTATCAGTAGAATGATCACATTGTGGTAAAACACAATGGCTCTGATAAGGCCATTCACAACAAAAATAAAGGGGGTTATTTACAAAAAGGCAAATCCCCCCTACAAGTGCAAAGTGCACATGAAAATGCACTGAAAGTGCACTTGGAATTGCAGTCACTGTAGATCTGAGGGGGACATGCAAGGAAAATAAAAAACAGCATTTTAGCTTGCACATGATTTAATGATAAAAATCAGCAGAGTTTCCCCTCATTTCAGATCTACCCCTCAGATTTACAGTGACTGCACTTCCAAGTGCACTTTCAGTGCATTTTCAAGTGCACTTTGCACTTGTAGTGCAAAATGGAATTGCCTTTCTTAAATAACCCCCAACGTGTCCTTCATACAGGCAACCCAGATTTGAAGTTCCACTTGTACAAAAAGTCTAATAAGAGTGCCAAATTAAAGTTCTGGGAGTTCAAAAGGTCATAATTACGTATTGATATTGGCTCACAAAAAGACAACGCGGAACAACCGTGTTTCTGGGGCTCAAAGTATGCCCTCTTTTTGAGGGCTTGAATAAGATATACGATAACGTATGCCCTGTACACATGATCGGTTTTTCTGTCGGAATAAACTCTGGCTGTTTTTTTCCAACGGAATTCCGCTCAAGCTGTCTTGCATACACAGTCACACCAAATTCCAACTGTCAAAAACCCGGTGACGTACAACACGTACGACGAGCCGAGAAAAATTAAGTTCAATGCTTCCAAGCATGCGTCCACTTGATTCTGAGCATGCATGTTTTTTTCTCCGTCAAAGCTCCATACAGATGAAAGGAATTTCTGATAGAATTTTTTTCTGTCAAAAAAAAAAGAGAACATGTTCTCTTTCTAAGTCCGTCGAATTTCTGACGGAAAAAGTGATGGGGCACACACGGTTGGAATATCCAATGAAAAAATTCTGTCCAACTTTTTTTCATTCGGAAATTCCGATCATGTGTACGAGGCATTACACATAGCAAAGCAGTGTAGGTTTGCATTGCATAATGGGAGTAAATGTTTTTTAACTACTGTATATTCAGACTAATCAAGTTGTAACATGCTAAAAAGCAAAAACAAACACTAAAAATTCTATTATAGTTACCGTCCACATGCAATACAAACTTGCTTGTTATAGTGTTCGATCAGATTTTTTAAGGTACTATATAAAAAAAGTTTAATTTGAAAATAATGTTTCAACATAGCATTTTAAGTATGGATGTTCATTGTAGGTGCAGTTCATAGCTAGTTTTGGGTACCCACAGCCTTTTGAAATCTCAAGTGTGGAGATCCTTAATCAGAAAAAATTACGAAGTATGTTGTCACATTGCATGCTCTGAAATACAAAAGAAATGCCCACTGGCCAGTTAATGAAACTTCCCATTAGAAATTTGAGAAAAGTTTTCTGCCTTGGCTGAAGTGCACTGTAATTTGCAAAGTGGAATCCTTTAAAGAGTCACTTCAAAAGTCCAATTTCCCAGTAATTAAAACATCAACGCTTAATTAAATGTCCATGTTTTGGATCTCTGCAATTTTTTATTTTTTTTTACACTTTTACATATACAGTACTGTATTATGTTTTTAATGAGCACCAAAATACTTTTAAATGCTTTTAGGTATACACCTGAAAAGAGTTAAAAGTAAATAATTGTATCAAAATGCATTAGTGTTATAATCTTTAATAGTACATATGCATTTAGGCACCTCTATTAACCTATTACATCCTGCAGTTCTTATGTCATTAATAAGACACTGCAGTGGCTAATAATGTCAAGCACTTAAAATGCGCGTGGTAACCAGAGACTTATGCAGCCTGATAATGTCAAGTTTGTGTCACAGCACATACCTCTTCCTTATCACCCTATAAATTGTTCTTCCAAGTTGACATCTTTGCATCCCCAAAGAGGAGCTAAAGGGTAATTTATAGGCTAAAAGAAATAACACTTGAAACTTCCTGACAACTTTGCTAATGCTTTTTTTTTACTATTATTTATTACACATACTTGTATAGTGCTGACAATTTACATGATGCTTTACATATATATTATCAATTCACAATAGTCCCTGCCCTCAAGGAGCTAACAGTCTAAGGTCCCCTCTAACTCGCATTTATAAATACACATACTGCAGTAAGGCAATACACATACTAGGGCAAATTTAGAATAGGTGGGGTACCTGAAAGAAACCCACACAGGCACAGGGTGAACATGCAAACTCCAGGCATGTTGTGCCATGGTTGGGTTTCAAATCAAAGACCATAGTGCTTGTTCTGTCCACCAGATGTCTATGAGTGAAGGAAAGAGATAGAGGGCACTAGACCACAAATCATTAAATAATCGTGATCATAAGATCATAATATGTTATAATTTCCTTCACTCATTGCAATCAGTATTGTACACGAGGAGCAGCTTTGTATTTTTTTACCACTTGTCCTCCGCCCACCGTCAAATGACGGCGGGTGGAGGACTCCATTGTCCTGACATCACGTCATATGACGTTATGTCCTTTTAAAGCCGCGGGCGGGCGCGCGAGCGCCGCCGGCGGCGCGCGCGCACCCGCCGCTCTGCTGAGATCCCGGTGCGAGTGCCCGGCGCCAACGATCGCCGCCGGGCACACGCGATTGCCCAGTAACTGAGCGGGGACGTGGAGCTCTGTGTGTAAACACAGAGCTCCACGTCCTGTCAGGGAGAGAGGAGACCGATGCTGGGTCCCTTGTACATAGGGACACAATCAGTCACCTCCCCCAGTCACCCCCCCTCCCCCTACAGTTAGAACACTCATAGGACACACATTTAACCCCTTCCCCGCCCCCTAGTGGTTAACCCCTTCACTGCCAGTCACATTTATACAGTAATCAATGCATATTTATAGCATTGTTCACTGTATAAATGTAAATGGTCCCAAAAATGTCAGAAAAGTGTCCGAAGTGTCCGCCATAACGTCGCAGTCCCAATAAAAAAAAATCGCAGATCGCCGCCATTAATAGTAAAAAAAAAAAAAAAAATGCCATAAACTATCCCCTATATTGTAAACACTATACATTTTGCGCAAACCAATCGATAAACGCTTATTGCATTTTTTTTTACCAAAAATATGTAGAAGAATACATATCGGCCTAAACTGAGGAAAAAAATATTTTTTTTATATATTTTTTGGGTTATTTATTATAGCAAAAAGTAAAAAATATTGATTTTTTTTCAAAATTGACGTTCTATTTTTGTTTATAGCGCAAAAAATAAAAACCGCAGAGGTGATCAAATACCACCAAAAGAAAGCTCTATTTGTGGGAAAAAAAGGACGCCAATTTTGTTTGGGAGCCACTTTGCACGACCGCGCAATTGTCAGTTAAAGCGACGCAGTGCCGGAAGCTTAAATTTTGTCTGGGCAGGAAGGGGGTGTAGGTGCACAGTAGGCAAGTGGTTAAATATTTGTTTGGCACTGAATTTCACTTTTTCAACACCAGATGTCTATGCCAATTACCTGCATCTGTGTTAAAATTACATGTAAGGTTTATAATTTACATAAGACAATCATATGTGGAGTGCAGGCTCCATCTAGTGTTCTTTTTTGGTATTGCTGCAGTTCTGTTTATTTGATTTACTATATGTGTAGTTAAGGATGTAGTTAATGCCCAGCTATCTTTTCCTGCTCACGTAGCTTTTCTGAGCTGCTGGGGAGGGCAGAGAAATATATTTCCTTAGCATGTACAGGAACCCAGGGAAAAGTGGAAAAGGGATATGAACAAGCCAAACGCCTGCATCTGAACATAGTAAGGAAGTGGGCATTCTACAACAGAAGCACATTCTCAAACATGGAGAATCTGCATAAGAAATCTTTCCTCTTGCTGATTAAAAAAAGGTGCTGCACCACATTTCTACACATGGAGAAATTGTTTAAAGCCTCATACACACGGTTGGACATCAAACAAACTTTTCCGTGGATGTTTGTTTGAAGGACGTTGGCCATGAACAATGGTATTCATACACACGGCAGGAATTTTTCAGCAAACTTTCCCAAAATCACGTGGTTTTTCAGCTCTTTACCGCCACCCTTTGGTCAACTTCTGCTATTGTTGGTTGATTTTAACATTGGTTCTGAGCATACGTGTTTGTACTTTGGACAAAAGTCTGATGGACTTCTGTACACACAATAAGACTTTGCACCGTAGGACTTTTTTTGTCGAAAAGTTTGTCCGTTTACAGAGTGAACTTTTGTCCGATGAAAACCGAAAAAGTTTGTCCGATGGAACGTACACACGGTCGGATTTTTTTTCTAAACCAGCTCATTTTGAAGCTTGTTGTCAAAAATTCTGATTATGTGTATGGGGCTTAAGAGTGATTTTATTTCTGTGAATAAGTGGTATGAACAACAATTCATATATGAGCCAGGAGGTTTATAATTCATACTACCTATTTCAGACATATTGTGTTACAAGATCTACGGTATGTGCATGCAGGATAAAAGATAAATAAAGAAACTGGGGTTGAAGGGAAAAATGACAGCCATCTTGCTACTGCCCTCTGCTGATAGAGCAATGATATGCCAGCACAATTCTTCATTACCTATCAGGCTACTAGGTTGGGAAACCTGGCAAACATTGTATCAAAATAGGCATAATGATAACAAGGGAATCAAATAGGAAACTAAAGATAAGATTCCCTTTTTGTATCTGCCTTATACCTAAAAAGCATAGGAAAAAGGATGGGAAAGCGTTAATGTCAAACCTTAATACACAAAGAGGATTTGTCTGATACACTAATGCCTTTTATTTTCATCTCTGACTGATACACAAAATTCATCTTTGAGAAAAAAGCAATAATGAGCTGGAAAACTAAATGAAGATCTCCTTTGAATGAGTCAGAGCTCAATAAAACTATTTAAAAAAAATATGTTAGCTGAAAAGATAAAATATAAATGGCTTGATTTAATGGAAATTGAGAATCGTCACAGGAAATGAAAGAATCCTTGATTATTATGCAAACTTTAATTCCTATCTGATACAAGGGGGCACTTTCCCTCTTTTGATTCTGAATAATTACACAGAACGGGGGCCTCATAGGTGAAGGGCAATTAGTCTGTCATATTATAAACACCTGCTATCTATGTTCAGTGTACATACAGCTCTACAGAACTGTCATAATGGATGTTAATGCAATACTATGTACAGATGGGCTTTACAGCAGATATACTCTGGAAAGGTACCAAATTTGCCTGCGATATGATTGTAAAAGGAGGGCACTAATTGGGGCCCACCTGCGTGAGAATGTGGCCAGGACACACCTGTAGCAATTAGGTTTCGCTAGGCTTGGTAAATATTTGTGTGTCCAGATTTATGTTGCAGGGGTGTACGGTCCAATGGGATCACAAGGAAGGTGCTAGAAGCCCCAGGTCAGCCTATAAAGAGGCAACTGCAGTGGGGCTCATTCCCCCCCCCGGACCAGATCAACAGGACAAAGTGCTCCCTCCCACCCTTCCCCAGTCGCGGGTACCTTTTATATGGTATGAGTCACCTCGGATTCCAGGGGGGACTGTTTGGTTCAAATAAAGATGGTGTTTACTGACTGCCTGAGTTCTAATAACTGGGCAGTAATCTTGGTAATTGTTGATAAGTGATAATTGGTAAGTCTACTGAATAAAGTGGTTTAATATGGTTGTAAACCAAAAAAAAGGTACCACAGCCAATATATTTGCCAAAATTAAATAGTGTTTGTGTTTATTAGGTTAAGGGGTAGATTTAAGGATGGGTGTGTGTGTGTGTGGCCTACAGTCTCATAAGAGGATCATCAATAATAATAACAAAAGTGCTCAACAGATTTGAATAAAAAAGTATTAAATTATCTGCCAATCTAATCTTCCAACTATTTCCAACCATGGAGGGTTTTGGCAATTTGCCACTGTCTCAGAAAGTGACAAAGATTTATGCTTTCAAACATGCCTGTAAATAGAGGTGTCACTGGTATGTGGCTAGTGGCCAGGGTAGAAAGTTATAATGGCCCTATCTACAGGAAATGTAGACTAGGACCAGTCACTGAGACAGCAGTTTTCTTTAACAGTTAACATTAAAAGTCTTGTTAACCACTTAAGGACCGCCTACTGCACATTTACGTCGGCAGAATGGCACGGCTGGGCACATCAACGTATATATACGTTGATTTTAGTACCCAGCCGTGGGTCGCGGGCGCGCGCCCGCGACCCGGTCCGAAGCTCCGGGACCGGGACCGCGGGATTCGCGGACCCGATCGCCGCTGGAGTGCGGCGATCCATCCCTGGAGCGGAAGAACGGGGAGAGCCGTGTGTACACACGGCTTCCCTGTGCTTCTCTGTGGCCGTAGCATCGATCGCGTCATCCCTGTAATAGGGGGACGCGATCGATGACGTCACACCTACAGCCACACCCCCCTACAGTTGTAAACACACACATTAGGTCACACATCCCCTACAGCGCCACCTGTGGTTAACTCCCAAACTGCAACTGTCATTTCCACAGTAAACAATGCAATTTAAATGCATTTTTTGCTGTGAAAATGACAATTGTCCCAAAAATGTGTCAAAATTGTCCGAAGTGTCCGCCATATTGTCGCAGTCACGAAAAAAAAACGCTGTTTGTCGCTATTAGTAGTAAAAAAAAAATAATTAATAAAAATGCAATAAAACTATCCCTTATTTTGTAAACGCTATAAATTTTGCGAAAACCAACCGATAAACGCTTATTGCGATTTTTTTTACCAAAAATACGTATAAGAATACGTATCGGCCTAAACTGAGGAAAAAAAATGTTTTTTTATATATTTTTGGGGGATATTTTTTAAAATTGTCGCTCTATTTTTGTTTATAGCGCAAAAAATAAAAACGGCAGAGGTGATCAAATACCACCAAAAGAAAGCTCTATTTGTGGGGAAAAAAGGACGCCAATTTTGTTTGGGAGCCACGTCGCACGACCGCGCAATTGTCAGTTAAAATGACAGTGCCGAATCACAAAAGGGGCAAGGTCCTTTACCTGCATTTTGGTCTGGGTCTTAAGTGGTTAAAGACAAGAAGATCTAAATGATCGCTGCTATTGTATGGATTAGTAAGATAAGGCTCTTCTGAGCTCCCTCTAACTGAGTTTACATTTCACCGCTCCAACCAGTTTTACACTATCCCTGGAGGCCAGTAAGGGTACACACAGGGAATGGTGGTTGACAGAGCTTAGTCAAGAAGTCTGAGGGGTTGCTGAGCCAGCAACCCCTACAAATCCAGTGAGGAGAATATTGCAGGTTGAGTATCACATCTGTTTGTATATAAAGGATACATGGAATTTTGGGCAAATGTAGTTATATATTTTTGCCTTGGAAGTTGAGCTGCAAAGAAGCCTGTGTGGATCAACTACACAGACATGGCCAGTTAAAATAACATTTTGGTGAAAGATCTGCAGACCATGGTCAGCCCATTGGCAGCTCTAGTACCTTAGTGATTATCACTTCTACCTTGCTTTTTCATCTTTTTCCAGCTGGTTTAAAGAAAAAACTCAGACACGCTGGTAGATTAATCGACCCCTGTCAAATTTGCCCTAGTATGCGCATTTGTTCATGCTGTGTGCATGTGATGATATAGGGTTGATATAGGGTTGGTAGATAGTAAGCTCCCTGACTTTAATGACCTCCTGTTGGTGGGATGGTCAAAATTGAAAAAGTACATATCCTTATACGATTTATATACATTAAGGGTCTGTATCACATCATTTACAATAAACTTGACAACAGTCTCACTGCAGTGGTGTTAGTGGAAGTGAGGTCATTGGCTTATAGGTGAAAAAAATAAAACTCACATTTAGGGAATTATATATAAAGCAGTCGATCAAACATTTACCAGATCAATCATCCCTATGCATGTTTTTTGGTGGGTTTTAAACTACGGTGATCAATTCACCACCAGTGAATGTTTGGTGAAAGTCACATTCACTGCTCTATAATTATATCCCGAATATCAGTAATCCTTAATAGGATTTCTGCACAGAGACTTTGGGTAAAATAAATCATCCATACTAACCTACTTTTACTACAACCTCCCATAGTTAAAATGTTGTTGCTGCAGTGTTAACATATACTGTATGCATGAGTACAATTATCATACCATGTATTATCAGTTTGATAATTTTTCATTCCTAGGAAAAGTAATAGGATAATGAAAAAATGGGGAGTTTGCTACCCCCTTTAAAATTGGCCATCCTTGTCTCAAGCCTAAATAGCTTTTTTAAACTTGGGCCTGATAGTAACCTTTATAATGTCTCAGTGTTCTGTATATTTTATACAGCGCAGTTCTAATATAGTCTGCTCATGGCACAAAACGTACATCTTCCATCAATGTAAACACAGATTAATAGTAGCTTGGAAGGGGTTTTTGTATTCTGAGCCTCTTCAGCTGTTGCTTGTATACAAAGACATCCAGTGAGACAACAGTCAAATAGTTACATACAGTTGTGTCAAGAAAAAGCTTAAAAGGTAATATTTAAGTTTATTGAAAATGTATATAGGACAGAAAATCTAAAAAAGGAGAAATATGGATCAGTCATCATGATCCCAAAATTGGTGACTGCAACTTCAAACAAAGCTTTGGTCTGATGAAAATTAAGAGGAAAAAAAAAATGATCCCGAATGCAGTAAAGCGTATTATGCCCAATGTAGTAAATGGCCTTTGGGAGAATAACATAATACAGGCTTAGTTCAAGAAAATTGGCTCATATTGGTTTGGGATTTTGAGCCACGGCTTGTTAGGTAAATGCCATTAAAATTATTAGGCATATAGTGTAACAATGCGCTGGAGTGTATAGTGCCCTGTCTCATATCCTGCAATGTGTTTCAGCGGACAAACCGGCTGTGCCCAGTAATTTTGGTAACAGCAACACAGGCTCTTATTAGAAATCACAGTTTAGATGTGTCAAATTGTAATAGATTGACGTTAGTTGTTCCTTCTCATTAAAAGCAACATGTGGAAACAGTCACGCTGATTAAATAACACTTCTTGAGTAAATGTCCTTGTCAGGAGTTTAATGCCAATGAACCAGGCATCAAGAATGTTATCCTTTCTTAAAGTGACTCTGTACTGCATTTAAAGTGCATGTCACAATGGTACTGATGTGAGCCCACAGGTGAGCAGATGACACGGGATCCCCCAGGGCGTGGAATCTAAGGGCCAGCCGGTATTCTGGCAGCAACCCCCTCACAAGGGTTTGGGCTTAGCTGCGTACTGGCCCCAGGTCACGACCCCCAGGTTCACCCTGCTCATGAGGAGAGTACCAGAAGACCCAGTCAGACAAGGATGGAGGGATGAAGCAAAAGGAGAGCCCGATAGTGAGCCAAGGTCGGAGCAGGCACCAGACAACGTAATCAGGAGAACTAGCCAAGTCGGTACACAGGAGATCAGTTCGAAAATGTCAGGTTAAACAGGTTACAGGAAGGGTGCTCAGAAACAAGTGTTGCTCAAGCAACCAGAAACTGGTCTGGGAGGAATTTAAATAGTGAGTCACATGGGGGGCTGGACAGGAAGTAGCAGGTAGGAAGGATATATAAAACAGGTGAAGCTGGCGACACCCATAGCTGCAGAGTGCAGCTAGAGTTGAACACAAGCTTGTGGAACAGGTGCCAGCCGACCTACAGCAGTAAAGGTAAGACACAGATCAGCTCCGCAGCTGATCTGTGACAGTGCAACTTCACCCAAAAGAGACAGTTCAGTTTTTCTTCCTCCTCCTTCCCTGTCCTCCTCTACTACTTTTTTTGGGTACATGATTTTGACAGGTACCTGCTGCCACTTCCGGTCAGATTGCTGTGGCAGACCCATCAGAAGCTCTTCTGCCCCCTCCCTGCCTGTAAACTTCTGGGACATGTAATCCCTTCACTCTCTATCCAAGATTCATTATTAGTCATCAACATCTGCCTAAAGAAGCCTCAAGGCTGTACCATTAACCTAACAGACTCCTGCCCTTCCACATTACTCCGACTCCTGACTTTCTACACTCCCTTCATCTACTCCGACTCCTGACTTTCTACACTCCCTTCATCTTCTACACCAACTGAGAATTTAATGAAAGACTTGTGTACAGACCAGGCATTTCTTTACTACTAGTCCAAAGATTGCATATTATATATATATATATATATATATATATATATATATATATATATATAATATATATATATATATATAAATAAGCAAAAACGATATTTGGAAGTTGCTCCATGTCAAAGAAAAACTCAGGAGTTACATGTCAACGAGCAAAAGCTCCCACATCTTTACGACAGGGCTTTTCATCTGCAAGTGAAAAGATTTCAACAGAGATCTACTGTGCCATAACCCTCAATAGAAATGTATTGTAGGAACTAGATTGTGGGATTCTGGGGGAATCCTAAGGTCCAGTTCCCATACAATCTCTTAACCGTACAGGAAACATTTCAACTTCAAACATTCTGCAGATAATCAGTACTTGACCAAGGAAAAGGAAAGGAAGCTCCCAAATGATAAATATTAGTGTTGCTCACGAATATTCGTATTGCGAATATTCGGCTCGAATATGGCATATTCGAGTATTCGCGATATATTGCGAATTTCGCGGTGAATATTCGCTATTTCGAATATTCGTATTTTTTTTTTTTTTAGAACAGATCACATCCTAGAGATCCCCATCGACGTCTAAAAGCATTGCTGGTATGATTAGAGACCTTGGGCCGAGTAGCTGCAGCGATCAATTTATATTGCCGAAAAATCGCAATGTGATTATTCGGCAATAGCGATATCGCGCGATTATTTTCGAGAAATTCGCAATATTGTTTTTAGCTAAAATAACACATATATTCGATTTCAGAGTGTTACTGTCGAAATTCCGCAATAAATTTCTCATTCGCATTTTTGCGAAATTACGATAAAATATCAAGAATATTCTGAGCCAATCAGAGTGCTCCATTCCGCATTTCTCGAATATTCACAATTATTTTGTATTGTAATATATCAAGAATATTCTGAGCCAATCAGAGTGCTTCTTCCGCATTTGCCGAATATTCGCAATTATTTTGTATTGTAATATATCACGAATATTCTGAGCCAATCAGAGTGCTCCTTCCGCATTTGCCGAATAATCGCAATAATTTTGTATTGTAATATATCACGAATATTCTGAGCCAATCAGAGTGCTCCTTCCGCATTTGCCGAATATTCGCAATTATTTTGTATTGTAATATATCACGAATATTCTGAGCCAATCAGAGTGCTCCTTCCGCATTTGCCGAATATTCGCAATTATTTTGTATTGTAATATATCACGAATATTCTGAGCCAATCAGAGTGCTCCTTCCGCATTTGCCGAATATTCGCAATTATTTTGTATTGTAATATATCACGAATATTCTGAGCCAATCAGAGTGCTCCATTCCGCATTTCTCGAATATTCGCAATTATTTTGTATTATAAAATATCACGAATATTCTGAGCCAATCAGAGTGCTCCATTCCGCATTTCTCGAATATTCGCAATAGCGAAAAATCGCAATAGCGAAAAATCGCAATAGCGAAAATTCGCAATCATTTCATTTCCAAAAAATATCACGAATATTCGTATTTAGCGAATATATCTCGAATATTCGACTATATATTCGAGATATATCGCGAAATCGAATATGGCATATTCTGCTCAACACTAATAAATATACACTATTACTGAACAACAAACATGTAGAATAGAAACCCGACTAGGATATTTGCAACTTTCTGTGATGTTCCTTTTATGCGAATGAGCATTATTTCTGTTATGTATTGCTGTGAAAAAATTTTGAAAAAATTAAAAGAATGTTTAATCTATAAAATGTATGCAGTCCCTATATAGCCATTTCTACTGCTCCGCTGGGGTCCTGAACATCCTGACCTTTAAAATGTGTTAATACATCTGAGGCTGGGTTCACACTAGTGCAAATTGGATGCAGTTTTCCCTGCATCCAATTTGCGTGTCAGGAGACTGTGACCGCCTCTCAATGGAGCTGGTTCACACTGCTCCAAGATGGCTGCGGAACGGTTTGCAGAAGAGTCCTGTGCGTCTTCTGGTACGAATCTTGCCCAAAATTTGTGAACAGGAACGCATTGGACCCCTGCTGTCAGCCGCTCCACACAGCAGTGTGAACCCAGCCTAAATGATCTAGTCTCTGAAATCTGGACCCCCCGATATTGTATATGGTTGCAAAGAAATTTCACTGGACTCCCTATGCACAGCTGAAAAATATGGTTTGGCGAAAAGGATCTTAAAGAGGGAGAAGAAATCTCCAAGCTATGATCCTCCAAGCTATGCAGTTCTACTGCTCCCCAGCGGAGCAGTATAACTGCAATAAACCAATGAGAATTTAGGAGTGCACATGGGCCATTTTTTTAGTGCCATTGGACGAATAAAATTGCCCACAGCTACTTATTAGCAATCACTCCTCCCCCTCCCCTTTCTTCTCCCCCCTTTCTGCTTCAATTCTCTTTGCTCTATACTTTTTCCTCCCCTTTTCTTCTCCTCCCTTCCCCCTGTTCTTCCCATCACGCCCCCCCTTTCCTTCTTTCCCCTTTTCTCCTTTTCCCCCTTCCGTTTTTAGTGCCCCTTCCCTTCTCCCTTTCCTTTATTTCTTTCCCTTCCTCCGTCCTTCCTCTCTTATTTTTCCTTTTCCCTCTCCCACCTCCTCCCCCCGCCCCTCTCTTCCTTTTTCTTTTTCCATCTTCCCCTCCCTCTTCACCCACCCTTCACACTTTCCTTTCTCCCCTTATCTTCCCTCTCACTTGATCATACTGTGACAGGAAGTCAGGTGAATCTGTGTGTGTTGTCACAGACGGGAGATATATTTCTGCCTTGTTTAGACAATACGCCAATTACTATTAGGCGTCAGCTGCAGAGATGGCCAGAGAGGTTTGGGGCATTAGAAGCCTTCAGCTGTTCAAAATGAAGCAATTAAAGCCCCTATAAAGATAGCCTAAGGATGACGACTGATTGCTGCATCCTGAGGCTTTGTGAGTGAAGGAGCAGTCACGAACTCTACTGAAGAGGTGAGGTGATGATGGATATTTCTGTGTGAGAAATATCAAAGATACTTTTTTGTTGTTTTCTGCTGTAGGACCAGCAGTGTCTGCCCAGCAGTGGGCTGTGCCAGACTCCATAGGTAGGTTCCTGTGTTGGGAAGGTAGACACCCCAAGTGGCAAGGGTTTATTTTATGTTTTGTTTTGTGTATGCCGTTTTGATGCTTGGACGTGTATCCAGCAATATGGAAAAAAAGGATTTTTAATAACAGCTTACCTGTAAAATCCTTTTCTTGAAGTACATCACGGGACACAGAGCGCATAGCCATTACATATGGGTTATATGGGTACCTTCAGGTGTGGACACTGGTGTAATCAACTTCACAGGAAGTTCCTCCCTATATAACCCCCTCCCACTGAGAGTGCTTCAGTTTTGTAGCAAGCAATTTCTCCGAGGTTACACAATGTTCCCCAAAAGAGGGGTGGGAGCTCTGTGTCCCGTGATGTACTTCAAGAAAAGGATTTTACAGGTAAGCTGTTATTAAAAATCCTTTTTTCTTTATCGTACATCACGGGACACAGAGCGCATAGCCATTACATATGGGATGTCCCAAAGCAATGCTCCATGAAGGGAGGGAGACCGTAAGGCCAAAAATAGCCAAACAAAAAACATTATCAGGAGGTAAAATAGCTCCACCAACAGAAAAAAAGGGGGCGTGAACCGGGCCAGAGGATTCTATACTGCTGCCCGTAGGACCGCCTGCCCAAATGCTGCGTCCGTAGCCTTTGTGACGTCCAACTTATAACATTTAGTAAACGTATGTACGGAAGACCAGGTTGCCGCTTTGCAAACCTGTGCCATAGTGATCTGATGGTGTGCCGCCCAAGAGGCACTCATGGCCCTCGTAGAATGGGCTTTAACTGATAAGGGAGGTGGAACGCGCTTCAGACCATAGGCCTGAAAAATCAGCTGCTTAATCCACCTAGCCAAGGAAGACTTGGCAGCCGGCTGACCCTTCTTGGGGCCATCCGGAAGAACGAAAAGCACATCTGTTTTCCGAATCTTCTCTGTAGCCTTGAGATAAACCCTCATGGCTCGGACCACGTCCAAAGTATGAAGCAGTCTTTCCTCTCTGGACTGGGGAGTAGGAAAGAAGGATGGTAGGACTAGGTCCTGATTCAAGTGAAAACTGGATATGACCTTAGGAAGGAAAGAAGGTTGAGGCCGCAGAACCACTCTGTCCTTATGCAGAATCAGGTACGGTTCCCTGCAAGACAAGGCTGCCAGCTCGGAGACCCTTCTGGCCGAAGCCATAGCCACCAAGAAAACCAACTTTCGGGTTAGCAGCACAAGAGGGATTTCTGTCAGAGGTTCAAACGGCTGCCTTTGTAAAGCTGACAAGACCAGATTTAAATTCCAGGGGCAGAGGGGAGCTCTAATAGGGGGATTCACATGCAAGACCCCCTGCAAGAAGGTTTTCACAAGCGAATGCGTGGCCAAAGGCCTTTGAAACCATATCGATAAGGCAGACACCTGCCCCTTTAGAGTACTAAGAGCCAACCCCTTGTCAACGCCAACCTGGAGGAACCCCAAGATCCTGTCAATAAAAAACTTGCGAGGATGCCCTCCTTGAGACTCGCACCACTCCACATAGGTCCTCCAGACTCTGTAATAGATATTTCTAGAGACTGGCTTTCTAGCCTGAATTAACGTAGATATGACTTGGGCTGAGAGGCCTCTGCCCTTAAGAATTAGGGATTCAGCCGCCAAACCATCAAATTTAGCTGCTGTGAAGCAGGGTGGTAGATCGGGCCCTGAGACAGCAGATCTGGGCGCAGGGGGAGTGGCCACGGTGCCCCTATTGACATCCTCAGGATGAGTGCGTACCAAGCCCTTCTGGGCCAGGCTGGGGCCACCAGGATCACCGGCCTGCGCTCCACCCTGATCCTTCGTAGAAGGCGGGGAATCATCTGTAGTGGAGGGAACGCATACAGGAGAGAAAACTGGTGCCAGGGGCAAACCAACGCATCGGTCCCGTAGGCCGAGGGGTCCCTGGCTCGGGATACGAATTTGTCCAATTTCTTGTTGAATCTTGTTGCCATGATGTCCACATCGGGAACTCCGAATCTTTGGCAAATCTCTTGGAATACCTGGGGGTGAAGAGACCACTCTCCCGGGAGTAACTGTTGACGACTCAAAAAATCTGCTTGAGAATTGTCTATCCCTGGGATGAACACTGCTGAGATGCAGGGTACATGGGCTTCGGCCCATGAGAAAATCAGGTTTACTTCCTTTTGAGCCGCTAGGCTCCTTGTGCCCCCCTGGTGGTTTATGTATGCCACCGCCGTGGCATTGTCGGACTGTATCCTTACTGGCAGACCCTGCAGGGGAGAGTCCAGGCGACCAGGGCCAACCGAGCAGCTCTGATCTCTAGGACATTGATGGGAAGCAGACTTTCTGCCTCTGACCACTGTCCCTGCTGGGTCAGTTTTCCTAAGATTGCCCCCCAACCTGTTAGGCTGGCATCTGTGGTTACTATTTTCCACGTGATGGGGCAAAAGGTTTTCCCTTTTGACAATTTTTGAGGGACCAGCCACCAGTACAGGCTGCGCCTGACTCCTGGGGAAAGACCTAATGGACGGTCTAATGCCTGTATGGACCTGTTCCAAGCAGAGAGAATAGCTGCCTGGAGAACTCTGGTATGGATCTGGGCATAGGGCACTGCTTCGAAGGCGGCTACCATCTTTCCCAGCAGTCGCATGCATAGGCGAATAGTCGGCCTCTTTTTGCCTAGGACTATTTTAATTGTTTGAGTCAATGACCTGATCTTTTCTTGAGGTAAAAATATCCTCTGGCATTCTGTATCTAACCGAAGGCCTAGATATTCCAACTGTCTTGTGGGTTGCAACCTCGATTTTCCTTGGTTCACAACCCGCCCGAATTCTTGTAGATGCCGAACTGTGTGGACTACTGCATGATTGAGGTTGGAAGCTGATCTGTCGATAACCAGGAGATCGTCCAGGTATGCCAGGACCAAAATGCCTTCTGTCCTTAGGACGGCTAGCACCGGGGCTAACACCTTTGTGAATACCCGCGGAGCTGTTGCCAACCCGAAAGGGAGGGCTAGGAACTGGAAATGACTTTGATCTATCATAAAACGAAGAAACTTGTGATGTGTTGGGTAGATCGGCACATGCAGATATGCATCCTTTACGTCTATAGATGCTAGAAAGTCGCCTTGAACGTATGGAATCCATACGAAAGGTCTGAATCTTTAGAAAGCGATTTAGGCGTTTGAGGTCTAGGATAGGCCTGACGTCGCCATTGGGTTTTGGTATAATAAAAAGGTTGGAGTAGAATCCCAGACCCCTTTCTTGGGTTGGTACTTCTACAATTACTCCTTGGAGCAAGAGGCGATCCAACGCCTTTACGAGAGAGGCCCTCTTTAACGGGTCGCTTGGAAGACTTGACCCCTGAAAATGAGGAGGGGGGATTTCTCGAAACTCTAGTTTGTAGCCTGTGGCTACCACGGACCGAACCCAAGAGTCGGGAATTCTGGCCTTCCAGACTTCGGAGAAAAACTGAAGTCTTCCCCCCACCCAAGAGAGTGGGGGCGCCCCTTCATGAATCTGACTTGATGACTGGTTTAGCCGGCTTGCGAGACCAGGGCCTCTTGTTTGCCGCGGCTTGTCCCTGTGGGCGGCTATTAACTGCTGAACGCCCGGGAGGCCGTCGATACTGACGGGAAGTCGAAGGGGCCGAGCCTGCAAAGGCCTGTCGTTTAAACGCGGGCCCACGCGGTCTTTTCTTGACCGGTAAGGAAGAACTTTTACCACTTGATATGGTTTGGATATATTTATCTAGGTCTTCACCGAATAGTCTTCCCCCATGAAAGGGAAACCCTGCTAAAAGCTTTTTGCAGGGTGCCTCTGCTGACCAGTTCTTTAGCCACAAAGACGACGCATGTGAACCACCAGCAGAGATAACCGGGATGCCTGTTGGATGGAGTCCTTAATAGCATCTACTGCAAAGCAGAGAGCCCTAGGGAAATCTGCTAATTCACGAGTTTGCTGAGCCGGCATGTCCTTTAATATCTGTTTTGCCTGATCCTTTAAGGCCTGACAAATGCCAATGGCTGCCACCGCTGGCTGAACCATGGCACCTACTGTGGTGAAAGAAGCCTTCAGTAGGGTCTCTAATTTTTTGTCGACCGGATCCTTGAACATCTGGACATTTTCAACCGGACAGGTCAGGGATTTATTCACGCAGGAAATGGCCGCGTCCACTGTGGGGAGTGCCCATTTCTTTAAAAATTCCTCTTCCATAGGATAGAGAATAGAGAACCTCTTAGGAGGGATAAAGATCCTATCAGGTCGAGCCCAATCCTGGTAAATCACGCTCCGCAGAAGGGGGTGAATCGGAAAAGACACACAAGTTAATGGAGCCTTTAAAGAACCCAATGAGGATACCACAGGGGCTACTAGTTCTGGCACTGGAAGTTTAAAAGCAGTGCGAACCATATCGGTCAAAGACTGGATCCACAGGCTCTCCGCTTGAGAGGCCGAAAAATATTCATCTACAGTGGAACCCTCCATGTCTGAACCGTCGGGACTTGGGTCTGCTTGATCCCCTTGTGGGTCCCGTTCCTCCGAAGAGGAGACCTCCGCATCTGAAAACACCAAACTAGGTGAGGGGGATCTAGCCCGTTTGCTACTTGGCAAAGGGCGGGCAAACAAAGCAGTTAACCTTTTCTCTAGCCCACCCAGGGTGGTCGCTAGCATTTCTTCCGTTACGTAAACGGGAATGGGTGGATCGGGGGCCGCCTCTGCCCCCAGCACCCCCAATGGCTCTTGTACTATGCTACTCGGTGGTCTAACTGGTGAGGGTGGGGCCGTTGAAGCCTGGCCCAAATCCTCTGACCCCGATGGAGACTCCTTTTGTTTCTTGGCACCTTTTGCAGCCTTGGCTGGTCCTGATCCCTTTGGAGCCATTGCACAACCTTGAGTCACCCCTATAGCCAACACCTGACTGTTGTAGCTAGGAGTAATTAATATGAGAACAGGCTGAGGAAAATGAAAAATTTTGTATATATATATATATATAGTTTTTTTTTTTCAAAAAACATTTTTTTTTTACCCGCCTGGGAGGTGGCAATACTGAGGAAAACCTGTGAGTATTGCAACACCAATGCCCGTTAGCCGGAGTCCAATGTTGACTCAGATACTGCTGGATCTAAGGCTGAGTCCCTTTAAGCAAAAAAACTCTTTTTTTTTTTTTTTCTCTGGTCAATAGTGGAACTAAGTCCTAGACCTGAAGATCCACAAACCGCCACTGGGTGTCACTGTGGCCAAAAGACCCAGCTGCGCGCTCTGTGTCCTTCTTCCTCTGCTTCCAGGAGGGAAAAGACCAGCCAGAGAGAAACGTTTTACTTTTAACTGACCCTGACGCTGCTGGCCCGCCCCCCCAACGCACGCCGACGCTATAAAAGGCGGCGTGCACGCGCCCACGCGCGCGCACCCCCCCCCCCACGCTGAAACAACATGGAGGAAGCAGAGAGCAGAGGAAAAGCATGGACCAGCGCCAGAAGCACCAACAGACACCAGGTAAGCACTAATCCTTACTGTAGTGCACACAGAGAGGAAGCTGTCCCCATAGGCTTCCTAAGAAACAGGAGTTTTCACCAGCAATTCCCTCTTTATAGTACGTGGGGCTGCAGTATCAATGCTAACAGGCAGACCTGGGGTGAGTAGCAAATATATATCTTAAACAAGTATACATATATATTAGTACATCCCATCCTGCCTAAAAAGACATAGTGGAGATAGTGGCTGATGCACAAGTATACCATTAGCCAACCCAGAACCCCCAGGGGGATACCTACTGTCGAACCAAGTCCCGCAGGTTCCCTCTTACCTGCTCCACGCCGCAGGGTATTGCAAACTGCAAGAGGCCCAATCTTCTCCCATCTCCGTGGGTATTGTCTCGGACCTTCAGGGACCGGGGTCCTGTGTTTAAGGAACCCACACCCCTGGACCTATATAGCATCCTGGCATCAGTAGCGTTTAGTCCTGGGAGAGACCAAGGCACTGGAGCCCAGAATCCAGCCCTCCAAGGAGAGGCATTATAGGCAACACCCCACCCAGGCAGGGCCCGGGTACCGTACTCCTTGGCTTTGAAGCACTTCGGACGGATCCGGCTAGCTATCCTGGGTCCCGAGACCTACGAGGGACAGCTAGACGTGACCAACACCTAAGACACTGGCGAAAAAACTGAAGCACTCTCAGTGGGAGGGGGTTATATAGGGAGGAACTTCCTGTGAAGTTGATTACACCAGTGTCCACACCTGAAGGTACCCATATAACCCATATGTAATGGCTATGCGCTCTGTGTCCCGTGATGTACGATAAAGAAAATAAACCATATCATTTGTTTGCAACCATCCTCTACTGCCTTTGTGTAGAGTTCAGCGTGTAGTGAACCCATCCAGGGGGTCACACACACCTGCTACCAAGTTAATCCCTCACAATACCCAAATGCATGTGGTGACCTCAATAAGACATATTATGGTACTCAGCATTGCCTAATTAAGCCATATTATTCTATCAGAGGTTGTCATATGTTTCTCCCTCGTTCGCCATGAGGGGTTTCTTTTTGCGCTGAAGCCTGGTCCATGAACCTACATTGGTGAGCAGTTAGACAATTTTTCTTGACAATTGACTGTTTTCATGTTAAAATATTGTATATATTCTTTATTTATTTTAAATATTGTTGCCATTTTTGTAAATCTTATTGTATGTTATACAGATCCTCCTGAAGAAGCGGTAATACCGTGAAACCGGTCAAGGTTTTGGCCTTCTCCACCTGAACAGATATTTGACGGTTTCAGTTATTATACGGTTTTCTATGGTTGGGGTCAAATGTTTTTAGCTTTGTACATTTTTATGACAATAAATATTTTTTATGTTAATTAAATCTTTTTGTCATGTTATAAATGCCCAGAAAAGTCCTAGTCAATTCTTTTTTTGACAGTTGTTCATCTATGGGTTAGACGGTACTAGCAGCTCTAACTCTATGTTCATCTAGTCCCATTTTTTGCATCAATTATTCTGGATGATGGCACTAGTGGTAATTTATTTCATTTGTATTAACTGAGGCTATACTCAAAAATGTTGGTACAAATGCAATTGCATGTAGTAGCAATCAATTGCACAAATTGCACCGATTTGTGGTGAGGAAATTATGGGCAATGATCACTTGAGCAAAAAATGCCTGTGTACACCCAGTCTTATCCAAAACCACCCATAATTGAGTAAACATTTTACATGCATTAGAAGAAAATGTAAGTTTAATATATTGAAAGGTTAACTGATATTCAATCTGAAAAAGAAAGCAACAGATCTGTAAAAAGTCAAATTAAGAACATACAGTGGATATAAAACGTCTACACACCCCTGTTAAAATGTCAGGTTTCTGTAAAGTAAAACAATTAGACAAAGATAAATAATTTCAGACCTTTTTTCACCTTTAATGTGGCCTATAAATTGTACAATTCAGTTGAAAACTGAAATCATTTAGGGGAGATAAGAAAATATACAACATTAAAATATCGTGGTTGCATAAGTGTGCACACTCTTATAACTGGGGGATGTAGCTTTTTCAGAATTAAGCAATCACATTCAAACTCATGTTAAATAGGAGTCAGTACACCATCATTTAAAGTGCCTCAAATAAAGTTCAGCTGTTCAAGTGGGTTTTTCCTGACATATTTGTAGTCGCATTCTACAGCAAAAGCCATGGTCCACAGAGAGCTTCCAAAGTATCAGAGGGATCTCATTGTTAAAAGGTATCAGTCAGGAAAAGGGTACAAAATAATTTCCAAGGCATTAGATATACCATGGAACACAGTGAAGACCGTCATCATCAAGTAAAGAAAATATGGAGAAAATATGGCATGACAGTGACATAACCAAGAACTAGACGAAGAGGAAAACTTGTCAGGGAGGCTGCCAAGAGGCCTACAGCAACATCAAGGGAGCTTCAGGAATATCTGTCAAGTATTGGCTGTGTGGTACATGTGACAACAATCTCCAGTATTCTTCATATGTCTGGGCTAAGGGGAAAGAGTGGCCTTTTCTTAAGAAAAACATCCAAGCCTGGCTAAACTTTTTACAAAAACACATCTGAAGTCTCCCAAAAGCATGTGGGAAAATGTGTTATGTCTGATGAAACCAAGGTTGAACTTTTTGGCCATAATTCCAAAAGATATGCTTGGTGCAAAAACACCACTGCAAATCACTAAAAAACACCATACCCAAAATGAAGCATGGTGGTGGCAGCATCATGCGTTGTGGCTGTTTTTATTCAGCTGGAACAGGGGCCTTCAAGGTAGAGGGAATAATGAATGGTTCCAAATACCAGTCAATATTGGCACATAATGTTCAGCTTTTTTTTTTTTTTTTCGCAATTACTATTATTTACATGGATGCAAATGGTAAAAAGTAAATACAATATAGAAGTTACATAATAAAATAAAAATCTTATTTTGTCCAGCTAACTTTTGGGATGTCATAATGCTCCGTCAGTGTGTCCAGGTGACGATTAAAGTCCTTAACTCTTTGTGCGTTTTTGTAGCTTTCTTCAAAATTCTCTCCATTTGTCTTTTTTCCTGCATTTTTTCAAAAGCAATCTGAGCTAGTGTTCTTTTATCTAAAGCCAGCTTCTTTTTTTCCTCCTCGTTTTTCTTGCTAGTCATCATTTGTTGTACGAGTTTGTTTTTGTCTTGGTTTTTCTTTTTCTTGCCTAATGTAGGCATCTCCCCGACCCTTTTAGCTTCAAAGGCCCCTTCTGAGCCAAGCTGTACTCCGACATCTCTTCGTCTCCTCCAACCAGCTGAACAACACAAACTTCCACTCCCAGAACCAGCCTATAATGTTCAGCTTTCTAGCAGAAGCCTGAACATTAAGAGGAACTTCATCTTTCAGCATGACAACAACCCAAAGCATACATCCAAATCAACAAAGAAATGGCTTCACCAGAACAAGATTAACATTTTGGAATGGTCCAGCCAGAGCCCAGACATGATTCTGTGGGGTGATCTGAAGAGGGCTGTGCACAGCAGATGCCCTTGCAATCTGACAGATTTATAATGTTTTTGCAAAGAAGAGTCTGCAAATATTGCCAAGTCAAGAAGTGCCATGCTGATAGACTCATACCCAAAAAGACTGCGTGCTGTACAGAGTACTGTAATAAAATCACATTATACTTCAACAAAGTATTAGTTCAAGGGTGTGCACACTTATGCAACCATAATATTTTTATTTTTTATTTTTACTTCCCTCCATCTAAAAGATTTCAGTTATTGTTTAACTGAGTTGTAGTTTATAGGTCACATTAAAGGTGGAAAAGAGTTTTCCTTTACAGGTACACTTTTTGGGAATTTTAATGACAGGGTTGCTTTAAATTGCAATAAAATCCTCCCAAAATTACAACTTACCATTTTGGAAAGGAAGTGGTAGGTTTAACCACCCATCAATTCATCTTATTGGTTATATACTCTCCAATGGTGAAGTTTATTTCTGCTAGGTCTTAGCCCGTGTCATTTTTTAGCTGCTGGACAACCACCTAATGTGTATCCTACATTATGGCAAATCTATCAGAGGAATGTACCAGCTCAGTTATATATGGAGTTACCATGCAATTCAAAAACTGAAATATTATGTATGGATAGAATCTGCCTTATGAATACATGGTAATAATCAGTGATAAAAACAAAACAAAAAAACAACAACTCTGTGAACCGATCTAGGGGCGTCATTCACATAATGTTGACACTGGCATTGGTTCGCAGAGGGCAGTGTGAACTGCCTGCGGTAGAGATGCGTAGGGGACCGGGCGCTGGAATCATGCTGGTTTCCGCATCGCTACAGTGTGAACTTAGGCTTAAAGTTCCCAGGAATATATAATTTCTGCAAGTTCAGATCCTATAGAACTAAAAATAGCCACCACAAACCTGAGAATGCTGTGTAACGGCTACCCAAGTAGGGAGATGGTATCAGCCGTTGGCGACGTCCTTTTCCCTGGCAAGTTGCTATGCAAGTAAGTCCAGTATAAGCTCATCCACGAGATCCAGAGGGAGAGTCAGGTCCAGTTGTAAGAGGCACAGAATAAATCCCATCGCATTCCCTTCCATAAACGAGACAGGCTACGTTTGAAGGGTCAAGTAGACTAACTTTAATGGTACATTTCTTGATTTAAATATAGTTACAAACTTGTGAATAATCAAGGAACAATGTAACTCTCTGCCCCCTCCCTCCACAGGGGGGCCTCAAGTTAGACACCCTGTCACCAGGCTAAAGAAGCCACATTCCTTTCTCAAATACAATTCAATCACAGATAATCCCATCCGTAGCTAAACATTTCGGCACCGCAAAGCCTGACAGTTCTTCTGAACATAAGTGACATGCTATTTCAATACAACTGGCCGGATACTGCTAATTTGGAATACAATATACAATCTCTTAAGGATAAACACAGGTCTTTCACACACACAATAGATCAATTAACCTTTGGGAATAGAGAGGTGAATTAGCTACCTAAAGAGAGGTTTCAGGAGCCAGGCTGATTCAGTTCTAAACTACATCTATACAGACAGAGGACATTTACATCTCATATTATCCCACTGCATGATTATTATAGATGGACAGGCAAAATACATAGTTCCGTTACATGCTGTTTCATTGATTATTAATACAAATACAAAGCAAATTCACCCACCCTACCATGTCTCCATACTATTGTGTTGAGAAATCACATTGAAAAACCCCCCCTAACATTTCAATCCACAGCTATCTTAAATAAGGATGAATGATTAATGTAGCATTTACTTCATGGAACCCATCTGCCCTTAGCTCATGCATGCAGGTAGAGGGCGTACTTAGCTGAGAAAGCCCTCCTACTGATGAAAGAAAAAAAATGCCAATGAAGAGTCCTCAGATGAGTATTGATGCGTACATACGGTCGGAGATTAGACCGGGCAAAACTCAGTCGGAATTTCTGACGGAAAAATAGAGAATCTGCTCTCTGTTTAAGTTTAAATTGCGACGGAAAAAGTCCGATGGGGCATATACATGGTCGGAAAATCCGATGAAAAGCTCCCATCTGACTTCCGACCGTGGGTACGTGGCATAACATAATTTTGTCCTTGACCAGAAAACAGCTGAAGAAATGTAACAAAAAAATGTTTAAAACACCTTCCTAGCAGCATAAGGATTAAAAATAGCCAATGTTGATTGAGAGAGTTTAGTTTCACTTTAATGCTCCCTGAAATGTTTTGAAAACCTGCAGCTTAATAGAAGTTACAGAAAACCTGTTATTAGCAACACAGCACAATATAAACTACATTATTTTTACTAATTGCAAAAGAGGAAACTGGAAAGTAAATAAATATCACATGAATCTAGCCTTAATTGTTTATGCGTGCTTGCATAATGCCAACAAGATAAGACATACGCAAAATTCGGAGAAAGCTACCAACACCTAAACCTTTTGCTCTTTTAGCATTTCAACATGCTTCATTAAGTAATGTCACAAGGAAAGACACAGGCCCTAATCATAGATTCCCACTACAAGGAAGATGTAACCCTTCACATGTTCCCTGGGATTCTTTAAAGAAACATTGCCGTGTTATCCATTTAAGGCAAAATAACAAACTGTGTGTTTGCAAAAAGGCCTAACATAACCCACTAAGCTGGAGAACTGTTGCATGACTGATTTGAATTACTTCACTGCTGTTTCTAGCATCTGGGCTGTGGCAAGGAGCGGCAGGGGATTACTAGCAATGTGAGTATCAATTCAGGTCAGGGGAAGTCCTTTTCCCCCATTGGGCAAGGTGACAGTATCTTTTTAATTACAGTGACATTCTACGTCAGTCATGTTCCAATTTTCAAGAATCATTTTTAAATGTGCAGCTTCCTTTAAAATAATGCCTGGTAATATTGCCATAAATTACTTTAAAAGATGACAAAGCCCTATACCTGTCTCCTAATTGCTCTTGTGTTGTTGCTCTTGTCACATAGTCTTCCAATTAAGACTACAACCAGCCACACCAAGGCACATTGCAAAGGCATAGTTCACGGTCAACATCATGAAGCTTGCCCATGGAAATGTCATGCAGCAGTTGAAGATGTGCAAGCATTTAGACAGAGTTTGCATGTATTTTAAGTAGCAGTCAGAGTTCAAGCATGGTTTATAGGGGGAGAACAGAATCTTCGGAAATGTAAAATGTAAAATTAGAGTTTGGCTCATCATGTTAGTTAGCTATGTATCAAACATACCCATTCAATCAGAAGACAACTGCCAGTTCTGACTCTTCTGCTCCTAGTCTTGCCCAACAGCCTGTTGCCCAATTTGATTTGACAGTCCCCATTCCTCTGAAGTACATATCTAGAGAATGTACTCAAAGTAGGGGAACCACAAAGATCCACCTTCAATGCACCCATAGATATTTTGCCTAAAACAAAGTTGGGAGATCTCCCAGCCTTCACCATGGACAACAAATAACCAGGGTGGAATCAAAACCTGCCTCACTCCACCGTATACAATAAGAATTGTGTAAATTATAAAAAAAAAAAAAAAAAGTTGAACCTTTAACCACTTAAGACCCAGACCAATACGCTGGTAAATGACCCAAGGTGTTTTTGCGATTCGGCACTGCGTCGCTTTAACAGACAATTGCGCGGTCGTGCGACGTGGCTCCCAAACAAAATTTGCGTCCTTTTCTTCCCACAAATAGAGCTTTCTTTTGGTGGTATTTGATCACCTCTGCGATTTTTATTTTTTGCTTTTTGTTTACTTTTTGTTAAAAAAAAAATCAAATAAACTACATTTTAGTCAAACATTTAGGCCAAAATTTATTTAGCCACATGTCTTTAGTAAAAAAAAAAAAATCGCAATAAAAAAAAATAGCTACCTAGCGGGAACAGCGGCACTAATACAGCGATCAGAAAAATTATTGCTTAGTGACGCTGGCAATAGGGAGTGAAAGGGTTAACTAGGGCAGTGATCAGGGGGTTAAAACTTTATTAGGGGGGTGGGGGGGCTATCCTGAACCTAACACTAACTGTTTTTTACACTGCCTGTCACACTGACACTAAATGCAGTGATTAAATCACTGCATTCAGTGACACTGTGACAGGGGGGTGGGGGGGGGCAATCACAAGGGGTTAATATGCCTATGTGAGTGTGTGTCAGTGTTGTGTTGGTGCACACTTACTTGTGATGTCTTCTCTCATCAGCAGCGCTGGGAAACAGCGCTGCGATAAGAGAATACATCATTTCCTCCTTCCTGTGTAAACACAGGAGGAGGAAGTGACAGGCTGGGAGCGCGCTCCCATTGGCTGGGAGCGATCGCGGGGGGGGCGGATATCACGGACATCCGCCCGCAGATCCCGGATCGCTCCCAGAGGTAGTCGGACCCCCGCACGCCGCGGAGGGGGTCCCGATGGGACCCCCGAACCGCACTCAGGCGGGGACGTAAATTTACGCCCTTGTGCCTGTACGTGCCATTCTGTGGCCGTATATGTGCGTGCGGGGGTCCTTAAGTGGTTAAGCTTAACTCCAAGTTGGGCAGTTTCTCTGTCCTATATTATGCCCCACTCACCCCTTTTTTGGAGAATCCTTATTTAAAAAAAGGTATAGATACTTTTATTCATACAGTCTTTAGTTCCATTACTGTGACATCACAGGTCCTTTTCCTGGTTTTCCTACCTCTGCCATGCACAGTTGTTGAATATTGTAGGGATCATACAGTCATGGTGCTGTTCCCTACGGCACGTTCCTGTGAATTTAGAGCAGCTCATTGATACACTCACAGGAAGACTCAGAGCTCTCAAGAAGTTGGTTAAATGACATTGGATATTATTCAACAAAGAAGAGGACTGATGGTGGATGATTGGAGCAGTTAGTCTGCAGGGGACATTATCCGCAATAAAGTGAGTTAGAGGAAGAGCAGGGTTTATTTTATTTATTTTTTCATATGCCGGCTTACCTATTTTGAAATAAATCGGTAAAGTTGAAGTAAGCCTTAAAAGTGGACTTTTCGGAAACTTTACACACATGCATGAATATTTCCTGAGAGAATACACATGAACAGTATTATTTTTCATTTTATCCACAAAAAGCTTCCCATGAGCTCCAGTTAGTGACTCTGCCGAGGCTTAGATAACACCATCATTCCTCGGTCTTCTCTTTCCAGGTGATCAGGCTGCAACATTAAGATAAAAGGAGCATGGGGCCGATTTGCGTTAGACATTTGTAAACGCAGCCGACAACTGCGCAGGCAGGGAATTACATGGCTGTATCAATATTTGTTAATGAATTTTACATATAGCATAGTAAATGCTGTAACAGATTTCCAAAGAAGAATAAAAGGTCTGAAACAACTTGAATTGCAGTCAAAATAGTAATCTCATACAGTGGAATTAGAAAGAAAATGTATTACGATAGGTTACATCAAAGGACATAACAAAACATCAATATAATATTTGCTATCCATTCATTGTTTCCACAACTTATCCAATAAAACATGAGTGGCTTTGACATGGGAGTACATTTTTTCGACTGAAAATTGCATGTTGATCAGATCTACTACTTTAGAGGGGTTGGGTGCTAGATTTTTAGTCCAGTCAGTGCCTGGCTATTACTATTTATGTTGCTACCAAGATGTGCAAGACGACAGTTCTTAAGCTATGGTGAACATTATCTATACCAAGGTGTAGTATAGCAAGAGCAGGGTAGGGTAGGGTTTAGTCAGCATGCCTGTGATCTCTGAAAGAACAGAGAAAATAGAGAATAGAGAAAAGCTAGTGAGGTTTTTACATGACCAAAAAATGTAGATGAGATTGCCCACCTGGCCTAAGTCCCTCCAGCACAGAGGGGATTGGGAGTGGGAGAATTTTGAAAATTGGTATGGTGTGAGATACCAGTGGGTGAGCAATTTTTGGGATTGAAACGGTGCATCAAATAGCAACTGTTCATTGGTTCTCAGGGAAGGACGTGTAGGAGGCCCTCCTCCCACTTTACTATGGGGCTTGTTTTGGAGAATGTACATTTTGTTATGTAGGGAGTTGGAAAGTAGGGGCTGTGTCATTTCTAAAGGTGGCAACTCACTCCAGCAAATACATGGTGACCCTGGATAAAGTCTAAACAAAGATGGCCCCATCTTTCTGGAGAGAAAAACAGATGAGGCTTTATTAGGGGAATACTGTGTGAGAGGTAATAAACATCTGGAAAAAATACACATTGCTTAGCATGCATGCAAAAAACATGAAACCTATTTCTCCTACTAGGGTTGTTTTAAAACTGTCCAACTAAAACTGCCTTTTACCTTATGTGGGGACTTTGATAGCCTGAATCATTCACCGATTTTTTTATTTATTTTTGGTGGGGACTCCAACATCTAACAGAAATTTTAGTTACCGTATTTTTCGCCGTAAAGACGCTCTGGCATATAAGACACACCCAATTTTAAAGGAGGAAAATGTAGAAAAAAAAGATTCTGAACCAAATACTGTAGTAAAATATTTGCCCCCCACTCGTCATCACCATCACACCACCCCCACATTAGAAATAGCAGCCAGTAACATTGCCCCCACATTAGTAATAGCAGCCAGTAACATTGCCCCCACATAGTAATTATAGCCAGTAACATTGCCCCCACAACTCACTGTTGTTGTAGATGCATGGCAAGATCGCGGCGCGCGCTCTGCTAGGGATAAACAGATGCACGAGCAGAGCAGTGATGACGTCAGGGCGCCGGGTGTACTAAGATGGCCGACCGCTTCGGAGCTAGGCCAAAGCCGCGGACTTTCCTAAGGCCGCGGCGGCGGTGCGCTCCGCGGAACGAGGACCGGTCCGGCGAAACCGTGTATTCGCCTTATAAGACGCACCAACTTTCCCCCCCAGTTTTGGGGAAGAAAAAGTGCATCTTATAAGGCGAAAAATACGGTATGTGTGAAAATAAGTGGGATGCCAGCCCTTCTCTATCAATTAAAATAATAGGAGCAAGGAGGAAAGAAGAGACCTAATTTTATAGCTATGGTAGGCAGTTACAAAATGAAGTGCACAGATCTTAACATTGTATTTTAAAAGGTTTAAAAAGTCAGTGGATAATTCAACCTACTAACACTTACAAAAAATTAAAATAACAGTTTTGGCTGGATAAATCTTTAAAATGTATGCTAAATTATACTGCAACACATCCTTCTGCAATGGACTTGTTTTTAAACTAGAAATGTGTCTATATAATTGTAAATACAAATGCTTGATCGGAAAGCATGAATTTGTAGCATATGTAATCATCCATGATCCTTGTCTGAAATTCATTTTCCTCTTTCGTTGCTCTAAGTGTTTGTAATGGTTGTTTCAGTGACAGTCCCGCCGTCCCTGCAGACCTGGCAAATAACTATATGGCTTTGCTTTACTGTTGACACCCCAGTTTGAGCATTTGCCACGCCAATATATATCTATATAGAATGACAACACGTGTAATGATATTTCACAAATAAGATTCCAAATAAATACTTAGTATAGAAGATTAGTAGTGGTATTTCCCATTGGCTGTCATGATTCTGCAAGCTTATCCACTAGAATGAGGTCTGCGTTGAGCATCTGCTGAATTGTTACTTGGAATAATTAGATATAATGGTGGCCTAATCCTTCTCTAAAACAAAGGATAAAAAAGGTCCATTGAGCCCACCAGTAAAGCTTAGTTAATCCCAATAAATCCTTTCTATTTGCTTTTTTTCTCCTCTTCATACTGATACAGTGTACATGAACAGATGTTCCTCTTCCCTTGCGAGGTAATTACGGGATACTCTTCACCGGCAGCAAGAATTGGGAACCCAATCAAATCGCGTGATATCCTCCTTCCCGACAAATGTTCTTTCAAATCTGACAGATAGAAATTTCCCTGCAGGCTCAGCGTGCTTGGATGCTTCAGAAACCTTATTTCACAATTTGATAACTTATAAGCATAAGGGAACTGAGTGGAATTTTAGGGGATCTGACAACAAAAAGCTGTAACAAAACAGTTACAAAAAAAAAAAAAAAATGTCATCAATGGCTGATTTAAATTTACGAGAGGAGATCCACTCAATGTCCCACATCCCTAAAGAGGTGTAATGCCAACAAAGAAAAGCATAACCTCTTCATAATGGGATGCAAACTTTCTACTGTGAGTTTACGGTAAAAAAGCATCAAATGGGAATATCATTGTTAAGCTTAAGTTCTTTTTTTAAATATATTATAATAATTACATCTGCAGAAAAGTGTTAAATAAAGATGAAATTGTACTCTACATATAATTTCTCTGAGTGGATTATTCACTGATCTGTGGAAAAATGAATTAGCTTCCACGTCTTGAGTTCTTTTGCAAAGTGCAAACTCTCAGAACCAGAAATCAACTGGTAAAGGGGTGAAAACGACTACTTTACGAGCTCAAAGAGCAGATCTCTAAAGCTGGGTATACACTGGAACGAACTGGCGGAATTTCGGTCAGTGTGTGTACAGAAGCCGGTCTGACCAGCATTTTGTTGAAGGGACATGCTGGAAAAACAGGATTCAATTGGCTATTGCAGCTAGTGGCTGCAAGTTCTGTTCCATGTATTCTGGCAAGGAGGCGGCCTTCTTTTAGGATATACAATAGCACATAGGTTGGCGCACCAACAATTCTTGTGTTGTTGCTGCGATCTGTCAGGTTTTAAAAAAATAAAATAGGTGGCTTAAAGCCAAGTTAACTTTTTTTTTCTTCTAAATTCCAGCTCCCAATGTACCAATATAGCATTCATTTACTTTTTTTTGCAAAAATATCAAAGCTTTCCATAAAATCTACAGACCTTACTGTCCTCCATTAATGTTTCCAAACGTATCTATTGCTTCTGTCTTACTTCCTCTGCACAGATTATAGGTCATGACACAGGAAGGAGTTGACCAGCTGACCTCATTAGCATACACCCGGCATCATCCACCCACTCACTCCCAGCTGAATGTTTTTTAAATGAAATGCAATCAGTGATCACCCTTCTTACTAAATACATAATATACAATCAGATTGCATAGTATAGAAGGTAAGGGAGTAGACAGAAACACTCAGCTGTCAAGCCATGTTTACATCTCTGTATAGTGGGAATTTGCATTCCCACATGCATTTTTTTTTTTTTTTTTTTTTAGCGAGGAGGAGGAGGTGTTTGGAGCATTTTCACTCATCATGCATAGGGCAGCCCACCCACCTCCTACACAAAAATCGCCCCAAAGAAACTTTAGTTTTTTTTTTTTAAGTGGAGCTTGGTGCATTTATTAGTGTGACTTTTGGTGCCGCACATTTCTGAAGTGCAAGGAAAAGCACAAATGTGAATGGAGCCTCATTGTTCTTGTGTTACTGCACCAATTTAACTTTCAAGCCTCATTCACATCTAGCATAGTGGAAGCGAAAGTTTTGCGACTCGTATTTCCTTTGACACACATAGAGCAGCCTGTTGATTTCAATTGGCTGCACTACATGTGTTTTTTTGGCATTTGCATTACATGTGTTTTTTTTTACATTTTGTGGGCTGCGCGTTCTTTACTGTGCAGCATTTGCCACTCATTTTTTCACATGCCAAAATGTGTTTTTGCTTCTGTGTTTGGTGAGCCATTCATAATTAATGGCACTGAAAGGGCAACTAGTAATTTTAGGTGTATAAAGATGGCTATACACTATACAGCCCTGGTTCACACTGGGCTGCGGGAGTGAATCCGCACAATTTCACTCCCGCTGGCAGTCCCGATTTGAGCCGCGATTTAAGAGACATCTGTGTAGGTTTCTGCACAGATGTCAATGTAAATCGCGTCCTGAAATCGCAAAAAGTAGTACAGGAACTACTTTTTGAAACCGGTGCAGCGCGCAGATGCGGTGTCGCACCGATTAGGACAGTGTCATTGCCGGCAAATGCCGCCGATTTAAGTGATTTCACATTGAAATCCGGCAAATGAACCTGGGCGCCGACTTACCATTGGGCTTTTAAGCCCATGCGATTTCACATGTGAAATCTAACTTTATAAATGTTTATTTTTTTATTTTTTATTAAATCGTACCCAGTGTGAAGGGCCCAGAGATGGGCAGGAACAGCCGGATGTCTGCTGAAGGGAAGATAGCCGACCATTGGGCTGAGAGTCACCCCCCGCTCAACAACAACTGGCACCCCCCTGCTACTTTAAGCCCCCCACTCAACAACTTTAATGCGCCCCCCCCCCCCCGCTCGACAACTATGATCCCCCTTCCAGGGGGCCCCTTCAACACTCAAGCCCAGGGGCCCCCACTACCCTAAGGCCCTGAACCTGGGCACCTGGTACAATTTCCTTTAGATGTGTCACCAAAATTATAGTGCAAGGGCCTGTCTGATTGGATATAGAGTGATTGTCTAGATAGGGGTTTCCTTTATACACCTAAAATGACTAGTTGCACTTTCAGTGCCATTAATTGTCAACAGCACACCAAACACAGAAGTAAACACACATTTTGCCATGTGAAAAAATGTGTGGTAAATGCTGCAAAACGCAAAGTAGAAAACACACAACCTACAAAACCCCAAAAGGTCCCATTAACCACATGTAGTGCAGCCAATTGAAATCAGCAGGCTGCCCCATGCGTGTCAAAGAAAAAAATGAGGCACACGTTTGCTCTCACTATGCTAAATGGGAATGGGGCCTGGAAGTGAAATTGTTGCAGTAACATAAGAACAATGAGGCTCTATTCACATCTGTGCGTTGCCATGCATTTCAGAAATGCGCTGCACCAAAAATCACAGTAAAAAACACACCAAGATCAAGGAAGAGATGTCCCAGCATTAGTGCGAGAGGTGAAAAAATACCCCAGTGCCAATATCAGTGGGAGGCAAAATACTCTGGTGACAAAGTGTCAGTAGGAAGAGACACTTCCTACCACTTCCACAGGGTAAAATCAACTTTATTGTTTAATAAAATGTTGCTCTATGATTAAGCCTCAGCAGGGAGAGGGAAGATCTTGGCTGGAGTGTCTGTGCTTGTGCTGAATAAAGTTGATTTTACCCTTTGGAAGTTGTGTGCAGCTCCTCCTACTGACACTGTCAACGGGATATTTTTATTTTTCTTCTGCTATCGACACTGGGGTATTTTGATCTCTCACCAATACCACCAATGATTACAACTGATGATGGGACTTCTCTTCCTTAGCCCATAATTTTATTGCAGCATGCTATGCACACCCTAATAAACCTTTAATTCCCTGCGGTGTACTGAGTGCCTAGCAACAATTATTTCCATTTTGGTACATCTGTTCCTTGCCCTGGCCCCAATCTCAGGCACACTAACTGGAAGAAAAACAAGGGGGCATATATTAGCATAACTTGGAACAAGGCCAAGGACACAATGTATTGAGTATTAATTGATAGGAGTTATCCATATACAGCCACACTGAAAACATACACATGAAGATCACCCTTTAGCTAACTCTAAGCAGCTCTACTGTCACTGTTGTGTTTAATGTACATATGTTATGCATGCACACAACTATGCAGAGGCTGTGGGTTGTATGGATGCAAATCATCACTTTCAGGGGGGTTTAACAGTCTGCTCTTCTTTATCAGAAGGGCTAATATAAAACAACCAATCAACATTAATGCATGCAGTGCAGTAGGAGCTATATACCTTGAGATGACAGAAAATGCATCTAGCAGAAGCAATAAAGGATAAAGCATGTGGATTCTTTAATGTAGCAGTGCACCCACTGTTTACCATTTTATAACATGTTGAAGCAAAGGTGCTCTCTGCTCTCAAACATAAAGCCATCATACAAAGAGGTATGCATAATACATATATATATATACAGGGCTTTTTTTCTGGGGGAACTTGGGGGAACTCAGTTCCACCAGCTTTGGTTCAGACCCTTTGGTGCCCGCTCACCACAATCACTTGTGAACACAGAAGTCTGGTTTCTGTGTTTACAAGTAACTGCTTTGTAACCCCCTGAACTCTGCACACTGTATGTAATGCAATTCTGGTATTTAATGCCCCTTTAAGACCATTCTACTGTTTGTGAAATCTGTACGGGTCGTGGTTGAGTTCCTGCACCTATTTTCTGAGAAAAAAAGCTCTGTATATATATATATATATATATATATATATATATATATATATATATATATATATGAAATACACCATTTACCCCAATGCTACCAGATTTAGAAAACCAAATCAAAATAAATCAAAGTTTAAATTGGAAATGTAATATCAAAACTTGCAAGAAGTATTTATCTATTAACCTCCAAGATAAGAAAATGAAATAAAATATGCCTATGAAAACCAGCAAAGATCTTATCTGTGGGGTGTTGATTGCAACTGTGTAGAAACATATTGGTATTGTACCTATCTTGCAATCAGATATTAAAATCTTTAATCAAAGCAATAACGGCGAAGGCTCCGTAAGTTAGAATTACACTACATGAGTGAATGTATGCTGCTTTGTGCTTCTGGTGGAACGTGGCTCTGAAAGTCTGTAAAGGCACTTTTCTGATCCTGACAGAAAGCCTCATTAGGAGACAACACACTCCCAAGCTTCAGCAACAGGTGTTGACAAAACAAAAAAAATGAAAGAATAAAAAGGCAAAGAAAAATACACAGAACACACAGGAAATATGTTCAAACTAAAAGTTACATTATTTTCCCCCTTTTAAAGCTAGATTCTGAGACAAACCACAAGTTTCCATTAATGGGGTCTGCAAAATCCAAGCCTTGTGAAAGTCTTAGATCTTTTATAGTTAGTACAAATGTTGCTGTTAAACTTTGTATTTCACGTCAAATGTTTTTTTTTTTTTTCAAAACATCAAAGCCATTTGCTTCTTGCACAGTTTAAATTAGATTTTTTGGTATGTGGTGTTCAGAAAATTTCTAAGAAAAAAAAAAAAACTTAATTAGGCAAAGAAATCAGAAAAACATTGGTCCAAAAACTGCAAACCTAACATAAATGATAAATTAAAGCCCAACTGCAGTCCATGTCATTTTAATAGCTTTAGAGAGGAGAGTATTTGTTTACTGCTGCCATGTGATAATTCAACTCGGCTTTCTTCATGTAGCTGATTAGGTTCATGTAGCTAATAGGTTGCCATTAGAGGCACTTGGTAGTACAGCTCCTGCTGTACTTCCATCCGTGTGCCAACATCAGCATTGCAGGCAGGATAGCTGTCAGGGATCTGCCGCCGGCTACCGGCTCGCCCCTGGTGTGCTCGTGCGCCGGTGGTGCGCCCGCGTGCGCGTGCACGGCGGGAGCGCGTGCGTGCACGTTAGCGCGAGTTTGGCGCCAATGTGCTTTTAAAAGGCAGACAGATGCAGCAGCCTCTTGCTGTCTGATCTGCCCTATTTACCTGATCAACCTGTATCCTGATTAACCAGTTCCTATACCGACCCGGCTACGTCTGACTATCCGTATCTCTCCGAACCCGACCTCGGCTTGCCTTGACCCTGCCTTCTGTTTACTACTACTGCTGCCAGACCTTCTGCCTGAATACCGACTACGCCTGCCTGCTGAACCCCCTGTCTGCTCACGTGTCTGACCCGGCCTGCCTGACCCAGCCTCCGTCTAGTCCACTTGCTTACTCCGCTCTGCACCAGCTCCAGAGTCACCTGTCGTCTGCACCAAGGTTGCTTGCCAAGACGCATCAGAGTCGCTAACCATCCGCATCAGCTCCGGAGCCGCTAGCTTCCGCATCAGAGTGCCTGCTCCCCTCTTGTTCCAGTGATCCCAGAGGGACCAGTGCCGTGATGACCTGCACCATCATCCAGGCACCCTTACCCCGCTGCACTCCCGAGTCCGCTGTTCCCAAAATCCAGCGGCTCCCGAGCCAGTGCTGTACGAGAGGCCGCCTCCTGCGACTAGGCTCTGACGACCAGGTACACCGTCATACATAACAATAGCTACTAGCACTGGTGTCAAGTCTCTACCCCCCTTTCACAAAATGCAGCCTGTGTTGGCCATGTGTTTTGTGAATGGCCAAGCGTAGACTTGGGTGAAGACAACACCAGAATGTGGGAGACGAACCCTACCCGCCTCAGCTTCCTTTAACCACTTGCTTACTGGGCACATATACCCCCTTCCTGCCCAGGCGAAATTTCAGCTTTCAGCACTGCGTCGCTTTAAATTAAAATTGCGCGGTCATGCAACGTGCCTTACAAACAAAATTGATGTCCTTTTTTTTCCCACAAATAGAGCTTTCTTTTGGTGGTATTTGATCGCCTCTGCGTTTTTTTTTTTTTGCGCTATAAACAAAAAAGAGCGACAATTTTGAAAAAAAACACAGAATAATTTTTACTTTTTGCTATAATAAAAATCCATTTTTAAAAAAAAAAAAAAATTTTCTCAGTTTAGGCCGATATGTATTCTACATATTTTTGGTAAAAAAAACAATCGCAATAAGTGTATAGTAATTGGTTTGCGCAAAGGTTATAGTGGCTAGGAAATAAGGGATAGAATTCTGACAATTTTTATTTTTTTTACTAGTAATACGGCGATCTGCGAATTTTGTCAGGACTGCGATATTGCGACGGACACATCGGACACTTTTGACACATTTTTGGGACCATTCACATTTATACTGCGATCAGTGCTATAAAAACGCACTAATTACTGTATAAATGTGACTGGCAGTGAAGGGGTTAACACTAGGGGGTGAGGAAGGGGTTAAATGTGAGTCCTGGGTGTGTTCTAACTGTGTGGGGGGAGAGGGGTGACTGGGGGAGGTGCCCGATGATGTCTCCCTATGTACAAGAGAAACAGCATCTGTCACCTCTCCCTGACAGGACGTGGAGCTCTGTGTTTACACACAGAGCTTCACGTCCCTGCTCTAAAACTGCCGATCAGCGGGTACCTGGCGGACATCGCGACCGCCAGGCATGCGCATCGGCATCTCGGGGGCACGCCCCCCAGTGGCCGGAGAAAGCGATGACGTCAATTGACGGCAGCTTGGATATTTAGATCCCCTAAGCTGCCGTCAATTGAGCATACACGGGGCCGCAAGTGGTTAAATAGTTCTGAATGAGCGGCTGTCAGTGGTCACATGATTGTGAGCCAGTCCTTTTGGCTACTGATCATTATTCCAGACCAAGAGTCGTCTTTGACAGCCTGGTCTCTGTGCTGGAAGCACAGAAACACTGGCTACTCAGCGATGCAAATGTGCAGCATGTGGGTGTTAATGCCCACCCTTTTGCTGCTCCACATATGTTATGCAGTTGGCAACAGGTTAAAGCTGAACTTGTTTAGGCCCAAGATACCAGGAAAGTTAACTTTTTTAATTATCCCTGACACCTGCAGGCTCTGTCATGTGACTGGTCCCTGAAGCCTCTTTTTGGCAGTCTAGCTGGTGGCCACAGCTGTGATTGTTTGCCCTGCACGGTATGTGGCAAGGCAGAAGGCCAGCACACAACCAGGAGCATTCAGGTGTAGAGGTGAACTGGCTGTCAGTGGAGAGAAAGATAAGGTAAGGTAGTATTATTTGTCTTGACAGCTGCTTAAGTTCTCAGCAGCTGGTGCAGCTAAGGCAGTGCCACAGTTTTCATATTATTAATGTAGTTTTACATGCTGCTCTTTTTTAGCAGTCAAAGGGCTAACCTAAAAAAAAAAATGTATAGTAATTAAATTATGTGTCAAAATATTTGTAGTTCTAGTCAACCACTAATGTGTTTTATATACCATTCCAGGCTGCAAAGCTAGGTCGGTGACATCACCTTTTTACTGCAGTTCAGAAATATAGCATGGTCACCAACTCTTCCCAGCTTGCTGAATGGACAATACAAAAGCACTAGCAAATGCACAAAGTGAACCCTCTGCTCCCCCTCCTGTAAACAGGTAAGGTAGATTCAAAGTGCTGCACAAGGCAGCAGAGCCTGGTTTGTTTAAAGTTTGGACCATCCCTTTTCCAGTCTTTTCAATTGAAGATGCTGATAATATTTAATTAAAAGACATTGTAAACCTTCCTACCTGCCACTTGTGTGTTTCACCTGCATAAACTATGCCTTGATCATGTAGTTTCAAGGCATACATTTATTGCCCTCTATGCACAGCCTATAATAGAGTAAATCTTGAAATTCTGGTGTTAGCAGTTTCTGTAGTTGTGTAGAAATATGAGGTAACCGGCATGGCTCTGCACATGTTACTGTGAGACCTGACACTTCCTGTGAAGGAACCAATGCTGGTGCAGGTGAGAGCCGCACAGTAATTAGATGCGACACAGGCACAAACAGGCAGGATATTACATTAGCATTCCCATATGTGCGATACAAAACAGAGTGGACGGCAGGGTACGCATTGGATGCTATTTGACCCAGAACAGGAAGTTGTCTTGTACCTTTGGTGTCATCCATTCCCACACTAAGAAAGTCCTGCCCACGGATGTAACGCATATGCGGAGAGGAGCCACGTCTGACGTCACCCGCGGCCATTGCACTGGTTTGAAACCAGTATATGCTTTGGATGCTGGCACTAGCTTAGAGATGTGCCATCTATTGTAAGTAGTTTTCCTGTTTTTTTACCATTTAACTTTTATGCAAAGAGCACTAGATCGCCTCTTTTTATTTCTATGTGCGGTGGAGTTCATCAGAAGTACGGATTATCGCTGTGCATGTGGTTATACTGCTGTTACTGATCGATTGGATGGTTTCAGCTGGAGCAGTATTCCCATTATTACTACGATTGTGAGTTCGCTACTTTGTGTCCTTTTATAGGTCAAGTGGATGAGGTGAGAGGCCAATCTCTGTGCGGTGGAGGAATCCATGTCACCTGTTTAAAACGTCCTATTGCACCTTTGTTCTGTGCTTTACACATGCACTGATGGACTTTTTTTCTAAATGTATTCATGTTGTGATGCATTAATTATCTAGTTATGGACATTTAATATTGCGCTGCACTGATTTTTAGACTAATTTCATTTTAGGGATTATATGAATTTACCACAATAGCTTGTTCATTTTTTTATAGTTTGTCAGCGCTGAATACTCTTCTTTTTTTAGGTTCATGCAAGACAGCCCAATAATTTACAGGAACTGGAGGTTTTTTTTGCCAAGAGGAATGGACAGCTTTACCATGTGAGAAGATAAAGAGCCTCATCCACAAATACCACAAAAGACTTCAAGCTGTCATTGATGTTAAAGAGGGCAATACACGGTATTAAGAACTGGGGTATGTAAACTTTTGATCAGGGTCATTTGGGTAGTTTCTGTTGTCATCATGATTTAAAAAGAGTAAACACAGTTGATTGATAATAAATGGCTTCAACCAACATCCAAACATGAACCATGAGTGAACCATAAAAGTTCATGCGCGATCATTTATATTCTATATATATATATATATATATATATATATATATATATATATATCTATATCTATATATATCTATATATATATATATCTATATATATATATATCTATATCTATATCTATATCTATATCTATATATATATATATATATATATTAGGGCTGTGCAAATTAACTTTTAAACAATCGATTAATCTTTAATTTTTTTGATCGATTTGGGGCCTTCAGGGAGTTCCATCGGAGATCCGGTGATGTCACGGACACCGGTGGGGATTACCGTGTCCATCTAAAGGGCTCCTTTGCTGTGGCTTTATATCTGCGTGCCGGCGGGACCTTACTATCTGCCACACGCAAGGGCTGTTACACTTCCCTCTACCACTTCCCTCTATCAACCTGGGATTTTGCAGCCATCCACTGGGAGATGTGATAGTTCCCTTCACGGGACATCTACATGCCAACGGACTGATGTTAACCTCTCCTCATCTGGATTCAGCAGTGGTATCGTTGTATACATTTTATACCAGTATCATACGTAGCTACATGTTTTTATGACTGCTTTTGGTACCGTTTGGTATTACTCGCACCATTTTTACAGTTTATGTAGCTACATCGATTTTATCTCCAGTGCAATATGTATTTGGTTACCTACTTGAAGACTATAAAAGTTTTAATGCTATTTCCATCGAGCGCTGCCTTTGTGTGTTTTTTGTATCATGCTATCCATTTTTCCAGTTGTTGGTAGCTGCACTGGGAATCGGCCTGCAAGGAGATCAGCTAAAAGCAGTTGGATCTGTATGTGCGTTATAATTAATCGAAATTAGTTGATTAATCGATAAAAAAAAAAAAAACAATGATTAATCAAACACAAAAATTTATATATATATATATATATATCCTGCTCAAACAAATTTTGAATCAGAACTCCTGGGATTCTGATCTGGTCAGTTAAGTAGCAGAGGGGGAGGGGTGCATACAGAGTGGGTTGTTAATTTCAATTAACAGCAAAGCAGCTGAAACTGATGTTTTTTCAGGTGAAGGTGTCTGACATTTGTTTTCCCCTACTCATCTTTTCTGACTGTTTTTCACTAGTTTTGCATTTGGCTAGGATCAGTGTCACTACTGGTAGCACAAGGCGATACTTGGACCCTATAAAGGTTGCACAGGCAGTCCAACTCCTCCAGGGTGGCACATCAATATGTGTCATTGCCAGAAGGTTTGACGTGTTTCCCAGCACAGTCTTGAGAGCATGGAAGTGATTCCAGGAGACAGGCAGTTACTGTAGGAGGAACAGGATGAGCACTGCCAGAGCCCTACAAAATGACCTGCAGCAGGCCACTGGTGTGAATGTCTCTGACCAAACAATCAGAAACAGACTTTATGGGGGTGGCCTGAGGGCCCGACATCCTCTAGTGTGCTCTGTGCTCACTGCCGGACACTGTGGAGCTCAATTGGCATTTTTCATTGAACAACAGAATTGGCAGATTCGCCACTGGTGCCCCATGCTTTTCACAGATGGGAGCAGGTTCACCCTGAGCATATGTGACAGATGTGAAATGGTCTGGACAAGCCGCGGAGAACTTTATGCTGCCTGTAACATTGTTCAGCATGACCGGTTTGGTGGTGGGTCAGTGATGGTCTTGGGAGGCATATCCATGGAGGGATGCACAGACCTCTACAGGCTACACAATGGCACCCTCACTGCCATTAGGTATCGGGATGAAATCCTTGGACCCATTTCCAGACCCTATGCTGGTGCAGTGGGTCCTGGTTTACTCCTGTTGCACGACAATGCCCGGCCTCATGTGGTAAGAGCATGCAGCCAGTTCCTGGAGGATGAAGAAATTGATACCATTCAATGGTCCTACGCTCACCTGACCTAAATCCAAAAGTACACCGCAGGGACATTATGTTTCCGTCCATCCGGTGCCACCAGGTTGCACCTCAGTCTGTTCAGGAGCTCAGTGATGCTCTGGTCCAGATCTGGGACGAAACACCCCAGGACACCATCCGTCATCTAATTAGCAGCATGCCCTGATGTTTTCTGTCATGCATACAAGCACTTGGGGGCCATACAAACTACCGAGGACGATTTTGAGTTGTTGCAATGAAATTTCAGCAAAATGGACTAGGACTTTGAATTCAACCCTCTGTATGTGGATAATTTTCATTTCTATCAAATGATGTGCCATCCTTTCATTCCTAACATATTTATACAAGAGAATATAAATCAGCACAATGGATAAATAATGACCCTAAAAAGAGCAGCTGAACACCAGGGTCAAAGATCGAATCTTAGATAACTATAAAACAGACAGTGCTGCACTATAGAAACAGTCCATAAATCAAATAATACACCGTCCGTGAGATCTTCAGTGCCGATATATATAAACTGACATGCAGGTGACTCCATGGGTGCGATAAACTTCCACCAGTAATAAAAATGGCAGCTCACCTCACCAAGGGGACCCTTTAATTACAGAGGGTCAAACACACATTCCCTTATGGGCACTTATATGGATCCAGATTCAATCAAGAGCCAAGGGAGAGTATCAACCAATGTGCAGAAAATCCCAGGTGACATTTGATCATGTAAGCACAAAGGATACAAACCTAGTGCTCTCCGTATAAAAAGAACATTTTATTAAGTAAAATTGTAAACTTACAAGCCAGGCACCTATACCAATGATTAAGTCCCCACCCATAGGGAAGCAACGTGTACGGAAGAAGCGTTGTGACATCACCTGCGGCCATCACGCTTTGTGTTCTCACTGTTTACATGCTGTACCATCCGGCACCGGAACAGGTGCCTGGCTTGTAAGTTTACAATTTTACTTATTAAAGTGTTCTTTTTATATGGAGAGCACAATGTTTGTACCCTTTGGGCTTACATAATCGAATGTGACCTGGGATTGGTTAATACTCTCCCCTGGCTCTTGATTAAATCTGGATCCATATAGGTGCCCATAAAGGAATGTGTGTTTGATCCTCCGTAATTAACCACTTCAGCCCGGACCATATTGCTGCCCAACGACCAGAGCACTTTTTGCGATTCGGCACTGCGTCGCTTTAACTGACAATTGCGCGATCGTGTGACGTGGCTCCCAAAAAAAATTGGCGTCCTTTTTTTTCCCCCAAATAGAGCTTTCATTTGGTGGTATTTGATCATCTCTGCGGTTTTTATTTTTTGCGCTATAAACAAAGATAGAGCGACTATTTTAAAAAAAATGCAATATTTTTTACTTTTTTCTGTTAATAAATATCCCCCAAAAATATATAAAAAAACATTTTTTCCTCAGTTTAGGCCGATACGTATTCTTCTACATATTTTTTGTTAAAAAAAAAAATCGCAATTAGCGTTTATTGATTGGTTTGCGCAAAAGTTATAGCGTTTACAAAATAGGGGGTAGTTTTATGGCATTTTTATTATTATTATTTTTTTTTACTAGTAATAGCGGCGATCAGCTTTTTTTCAGTACTGCGACCTTATGGTGGACGCTTCGGACACATTTGATAAGTTTTTGGGACCATTGGCATTTTTTTAGCGATCAATGCTATAAAAATGCATTGGATTACTATAAAAATGCCATTGGCATTGAAGGGGTTAATACTAGGGGGCGGGGAAGGGCTTAAGTGTGTTCCTATTTGTGTTCTAACTGTATGGGGGGGTGGACTCACTAGGGGAAATCACTGATCTTCTGTTCATACATTGTATGAACAGAAAATCAGCGTTTCCCCTGCTGACAGGAACGAAAGCTATGTGTTTACACACACAGCTCCTGTTCCCCGCTCGGTAACGAGCGATCGCGTGTGCCCGGCGGCGATTGTGCCCGCCGGGCACGCGCACGGGACTCGGGGGCGAGTGGGGGGCGCGCGCGGGCCGCCGGTGGCGCGCACGCGCCCCCTAGTGGCCGTCGAAAGTGGCGACGTAGAGCTACGGGCTCTCACGCAGGAGAGCCGACCTGCCGCCGTATAACTGCGGCGGCTGGTCGGCAAACGGTTAAAGGGTCCCCTTGGTAAGGTGAGTGGCCATTTTTATTACTGGTGGAGGTTTATCGCACCTACGGAGTCACCTGCATGTCAGTTTATATATATCAGCACTGAAGATCTCACGGACGGTGTATTATTTGATATATGGGCTGTTTCTATTAAGCGCTGCACTGTCTGTTTTAAATTCCTAACACATTACCCAGTTTATATCATTATAGCTATCCAGCATGAGATTTTTGCCCTTTGAGATCTGATATATTTTCAAAGTGTTCCTTTAATTTTTTTGAGCAGTGCATATATATATATATATATATATATATATATATATATACACACACACACACACACACACACACACATACATACATACATACACAGTACAGACCAAAAGTTTGGACACACGTTCTCAATCAAAGAGTTTTCTTTATTTTCATGACTATGAAAATTGTAGATTGACACTGAAGGCATCAAAACTATGAATTAACACACTCATCAGACCAAAGCACAGATTTCCACCGGTCTAATGTCCATTCCTTGTGTTCTTTAGCCCAAACAAGTCTCTTCTGCTTGTTGCCTTTCTATAGCAGTGGTTTCCTAGCAGATATTCTACCATGAAGGCCTCTTTCACACGGAGCGGTCCGTTTTTCGGTCCGTTCAGTGTGTGTCCGTCGGCTCAGCGGGGGGTGCAGGGACAGCCCTGTCTCTCCTCCGCTATCCCCTATGGGGAATCGGATGGAAACGGACCGTCTGTCCGTTTGCATCCGATCCGATCCACCGGACGGAAGAAAAATAGGGTTTTCTTCCGTCCGCAAAACGGATCCAGACGGACGCGGATCGTAGGCGGACGTTAGCGGATGCATCATCCGCTAACAGATCCGCTCCCATAGGGAGACATTACAAGTCCGTAAACGGACTTGTAATTAGCGGACCGTTTGTCCGCTCATGTGAAAGGGGCCTAACAGTTCTAGAGATGTGTCTGCTGCAAAAGGTGGCAACTTTGAAGAACCTAGAATATGACATATATTTTCAGTTGTTTCACACTTTTTTGTTATGTATATAATTCCACATGTGTTAATTCATAGTTTTGATGCCTCTAGTGTGACTCTACTATTTTCATAGAACATAAAATAAAAATAAATTGCTTTATAAAAGTCTTGTGATAAAACATTTTTATACAAACTATACATGATGTAAAGCAACACTTTAGAATATGGTCGAGTGCATTTATTTCGGTTATTGTTTTGAGATGTTCAGTGTAATAGAGCCTAATGTGAAGTAATAATGTGCAATATGTTCTCAGAACAAAGATACAAAATGATATAATTAAACAGTCATGCAATCTACCTACCTTTCAACAACAATGTGTTTATGTATTCTCAATGCACGCACTTAATTGCATAATTATTTAAAGCTGAAGCAGCGTGTGCTGCAGATCTGCCAGCACAATTATAGTGTAAAGATCTATCCATATCTCTCAGGATGGCTATGGGTGCACTGACCAGTAAATACCAAAACACTTTTCTGTTTTGAAGACTGCTGAAAATAAGCAGTGTCTCTACTGCCACCTAGTGTCTGCATATAACTACTGTCACACCTCAACTCAACATAAGCTAATATTTATATAAAACTCAAATCAAAAAATCGTTTGACGTGCATATATATGCAAGAATAACAAATAAAAAGCAATGTGATGCATTACAATTAACAAAAAAAAAAAGTTCACCTTCTACACACAGACATTGGGCCCTAGTAGTTTAAAATGCTCTGTGCCATTTGTACAACTTATGCTTATTGTAATTACAAAACCTGTGTGCAATGTACTGATGTCTCAAAGACATGTCGTCGATTATTTCTAGGACACAGCAGACATTGAGTGCTCTCCCCGAACATCACAGAAGAGAGCTTGCTTCCTGTTTTTTTGTGCTCACTCTTTGTCTATCCCAAGAACACGGAGCCCAGCCTTGTGCAGAAATGTATGTCTGCATGGGCCCTGTTTATGTAAAAGGTGAGCTTAACCTTTTAAATTCAAACACTGTTTCACATCAATCAAAAGTGCCTATAAAACCATTGACATAAGCAAACAGATGTCCTTGAACAGTTGCCCTAGGGCTTTCAAATACAGTTCAAACAGGACATTTTAAATTGAAAAAATAGTGAAGCATTATAACCATTAGCACTTTTCACGCATGTCCCTTGCTATAGAAGAGAAGTTGGTATGAAAATACTAGGGTTGTCCCGATACCACTTTTTTAGGACCGAGTACAAGTACCGATACTTTTTTTCATGTACTCGCCGATACCAGAATACCGATACTTTTTTTAAATGTCATGTGACAGTTTTCAAACCACAATACAGACTAAGGATATTTTCTTTAGAATTATGAAGAACTCCAACTCAAGACATTATAAAATAATAAAAATGAGTAAAAATTAATAAAAATGTTTTATTTGCTTGTCACGCAGTAGTAAAAAACTGAAAGAATTTTCACAGAACAAAAAAAGTATTCTATTTAGGTATCGGGAGCATTTGCGCGAGTACGAGTACTCCCGCAAATACTCGGTATCGGTCCCGATACCGATACTAGTATCGGTATCTGGACAACCCTAGAAAATACTAATAAAATACAATTAATATTTGAGTTCTAAGTAGATGGTGGCTACACTGCTGCACCCGCTTATTGCTGAAATATTGCTGTTACTCTGTTGGTATGGCCTATCTCACTTGACTTTATGCTTACCAAGGTAATAATTATTTTGAATGGAACTGTTCATAGGAATGGATACATAACCAGCTCAAACACGTCCATTTGGAGACATACCAGTAAAAAGTAACTTTCCTACCTGCTGACTGCCAGTTCATGTGCTTTCAGAGTGTTGCTCATGTTGTACCCATTTGTCTTCAGGAGATGGCTACTTCTGCCCTTCAGCTGAGCTAAACGAGGGTTCACTCTGGTATCAGGAGGGAATTCTGAGTCCTAAACGTAAATAAACAAAAACTTTGTAAAACAGAAAGATAAGCATACAAATTATCCTTTAAAAAAGTAAAAATACCAAAGCCCCATTTAATGGACACTGAGGCCTACCACTGTTGAAATACATTGTTCATGTAATTTGTGCAACAACTACATCAGCCAGTAGGGGGCAACGTTTATTGTACCTGCAGCTATGGTTAAACTCTGTCTTATCTCTGTATAATAACGTTTCCAATTTTCTGTCTGCAGTTAAAGGGGAGTTCCACCCACAATTTCACTTTTTAAATATAAATACCCATGTAATACACAAGCTTAATGTATTCTAGTAAAGTTAGTCTGTAAACTAAGGTCCGTTTTGTTAGGTTGTTACAGCATTTAGATTTTAGGTTGTTACAGCATTTAGAGTTTATAATCTAGAAATAGACCGTGGCCATCTTAAGTGTGGGCATCATGAAGCCAGACTGTATGACTTCCTGGATTTCAGCTTTGCATATCTCGCACATGCTCAGTGCTGCACAAGCAATGTAATAGGTTTCAGTCAGGTTTGCAAGTACTACTGGGAAACATGATGCCTATCCCAGAAACCTGTGCAAATAGCCTTGTGACTTAATAGCCTAGGCTAATAAGGAGGAGGAAGTAATGAAGGACTACAAAATAAAGGTATTTACAATTAACAAAATAAATAAAAATTGTCCATTCTGAACACTATGTGATTAGGGCATGCAGCACAGACAAACATAAAAAAATGGGTGGAACGCCACTTTAAGCAGCAAAACCCATGTGGACTGTGCACCATCTGTATGTTCTGTAGGGCTATATACAGAATTAATAACACAATTTCTAAACCATATTAAAAATATAATTAATATTTAGGTACTTCATTAAAAGTATGGGAATCTCTTCTTTTTTTTTTTAAAATCATACTTACCTATCTGTCCGAACTTGCATCTGTCCCCTCGGCTCTAAGGCTGAGAACCGAGCGATCAAAGACCTCTGATAACTCAGAGCCTGTGAGTCACGGGCTCTCTGATGTGGGCGGATCCCGACCATATGGCGCTCATTTTCCGAACCTGGACCAGCTCTGTGACATCAGCTTCAGCCCGCTGTCCGCTGAAATCGGGTCACAGGAGTGCAGAACGATCTGCACTGCTGTGATCCACAGATGAAATACAGCCAAGCAAGCTTTGTTTGTACTTCTCCTTTAACTTGCTAAGGACACTTCTCAACAGGCTTTTATTTGTGCCTGAAATGATTCTCTACCTATACAGGTCAGAAGAAATGCAAAAAGAGCTTGAGTTGATGCAGATCAGAAGGAGGTCAAATGCACCTGTCAATGAACTCTGAATGGTCTTTGAAGCACCTCAACATGTATGCCAAATGCGCCTAAAAGAAAGGTGAATTTGCCCATTAACACTAGCAAAAACTAAGCAATGCTTTCATCACACATACCGTAACAGGGTGTGCAATTTGTTTCCTGCAAAAGAAGGCACAGTAGGAACCACAATGAGAGCATGCAGGCAAACTTTACAAATGTCAAATTTCTGAAAAACCTGGTGAAAACTGTAGCACTAGAACAGAACAAAGTTAGAAGAGACAGGCTGCTAGTGAGTAAACTGCGGGGTGAAAATGATCAAAACAGGAGGAGCTGTACATGGCAACCAATCAGCTTCTATCTTGAGCTTGCTCGGTCAAGCTTTAAAATATATAAATGAATGGTTGTCGCTCTCCATTTTTTCTTTAGCAATGTACACTGCATGGCAGGGAAATAGCGGCAGTATTGGATGGAACAATGAATGAATACTCAATCTGTCACTGGTGGCCCACAGAAAAGTAAATATGCGCCAATGTGCATCTTAGGCCCCATACACACGAGCGGACAGATTTGTTCAAATCTGTCCGTCCGACAGATTTGAACAAATCTGTCTGCTGGGATTTTGGTTTGCTCGCGTGTACACACGAGCAAACCAAAATCCCCGCCAGCAGAGAGCGCGCTGACGTGTCGGTGATGTGGCGATGACGTTGACGCCGCCACGTCACCGCACCAGGAAGTAAAACACTTCCGCGCATGCGCCGAATCCATTCGGCGGCGGTGCGGCGGCGGAGCGGGACGACATGTCTCTGGTAAGTGTACTAACCAGCAGACATGTCGGGCGGACAGATTCCCACCGGATAGATTTCAAAGCATGCTTTGAAAGTGGACAAATCTGTCCGCTAGCCCATACACACGATCGGAGATGTCTGCTGAAACGGTCCATGTGCATCGTGTGTCTTAGAGAGCTCATCTACACACAGCAGAATTCAGTTCTGCAGTAAGGGCTATTAAGGTGATAGTAAAGGCGGATTTTTTTAAATAATGAACATGTCATACTTACCTGCTCTGTGCAATGGTTTTTCACAGAGTAGCCCCACCCCTCCTTTTCCCAGGTCTACTGACAGTGCTCCTGGCCCCTCCATTCTGCCAAGTGCCCCCACAGCAAGCAGCTTGTGATGGGGGGGCACCCGAGCCAAGGCTATGTGTGTTCATTAACACAGAGCCATGGTTTGCCCCTGCCCTCTCTCTCTCCTCATTGGCTCACTGATTGTGATTGACAGCAGCGGGAGCCAATGGTGCCCATTGCCCACATAGCAATGAGCAGAGGGAGTCCCTAGACATCCGAGACTCTCATGCACATCACTTGATCAAGATCGAGCTATTGGGGGGCTGCTGCACACATTTGTTTTTTACCTTTATGCATTTGAGCCTTTAGAATCACTTTAAAGTACACTTTTTTTTGCTTTACATTTGTAAAAAGTTGCCCTCTCCAGCAATATCGTATATACTCACCTTTCCCTGCTCCTGTGTGGTGCTGTTCAGCCCCCATAGCAATGTGAAGTAGACAAGTGCCCCAAACGAGTATGAGACCCATAAATGGCACAGCACTGCCACATGGATGCAGGGAAGGAGTCCATAGCCCTAAATATGTTCCAACAACCCGATTTGGAGCTTACACTGGGCTTTCTGTTCCTAGACCTCCTAAGAACACAGTGGAGTCTTGCGGGAGCATGAAAAGGTTAGAATATGCTAGTGGGAATGTTTGGGAGTTAGCTGACATTTTGACTTTGGCCTTCATGGCTGTAGTTTGGGGAAGGCCTGAGTACCTAATATATAGTACATACTGGTTTTGGGTCCGTGACCCAAAAAGCACTAAAGCTTTTAGGTCAACAAAACAGCCAGGCAGCTAGCATTTTCTAATGGAGAGTTCATCAATAGAGTTCTTTATACCTCATTGGCCTAGCACCTGTGAGTAAGGGTTGAGCCCCCACAATTGCTGCTTTCTCAGAGCACTTGATAACCTCATCTTGTTTCAATGCTACATTGCTTTGCGGCTTCTATTTAGTAGAAGGTAACATGTGCTACCAAATGTGTGCATTGGGATTTTTACAACTGCGGTTAATGGACAAGCTACAGTTTACAGAAGCTAATTAAAACAGATATCACAACAAAATGCTGCAGTTGTTTTAAGCTTCATTTGCATTCTTTCCCAATCTACCTTATTAACCTTCACTATTAACAGGTAAATGATTCCAGCAAACAGATCAGTTTGAACATTTTCCCATAAGCGAGTTGGATAATAAGGGTTGTCACTTTTTTTTTGGCCAGCTTCATCTGCAGGTTTTAAAGCCTCCGGAAAAACCTATTGCAGAGATAGCATTTTATTTGGTATATTACCTTGCATCCCTACTGATAAAATAACCTTGATGCATAATCTTTTCTTGGCATTAATCTGTGTAGCATCAAATTCTTAATGATATAATTGCTTGTTATTATCTTACTGCGCATTCATAATTCTTCACATATTGTCCCTGGGAGAGAGCCTAACTGGTGTGCATTATAATTGCTCTACTATATAGATCAAAAAGACCCTGTGAGCGGTAATAAAGCTTTAACATTCCCACTTGAATTTATTATTAAAAAAATATGGAAGTCTAGGTTTTATGACATTGCAAGCAAAACTAGTGTCATATTTACCAGACATTAATGTACCAATTACTAATTTAATCAAGGTATGACCAGATAAAAAATGAATAGTACGCAAAGAATCATTTGTTATTGTTCTCTGCAACTTGGGGGCTATGCAACTGCATTTGACTTCCTCAATGTAAAAAAATAACCCATGCCTATGCATGAGTGGAGGAATACCAGAAGCGCCGCCGCAGACGAACGAGTTTGGTCCTCGTTGATTTTCGCAGGTTATCTGCTTTTTAAATGTGAGTTTTTTAGCCGTTTGTTTTTAATAAACCCTTTATACAAAGGTAATGCACTACGAGAGTCTTCTTTCTTCACCCATTCCTATCTGGTAACATATGGAAAGGGATATCTTTAGGAAATAATAGAGACCCAGCATTCCATAACAACATATAGAGCATCGGAAACATTTAACAGAGGACCTCCACAAATCCATGATATGTAGTCATCTCTGAGAGATAACACATGCTGATTTAAAGTATATTTAAAGGGGTTGTAAAAGGTAAACAAAAATGTTTCCTAAATAGCTTCCTTTATGTTAGTGCAGTCCTCCTTCACTTAACTCATCCTTCGATTTTTCTTTAAAAAATATCCTTATTTCTTCTGAGAAATGCTCACTTCCTGTTCTTCTGTCTGTAACTCCACACAGCAATGCAAGGCTTTCTCCCTGGTGTGGAGTGTCGTGCTCGCCCCCTCCCTTGGACAACAGGAGAGTCAGGACGCCTACTAACACACAGCTCATTTCTCTATCTGCAACGAAGAGAGCGTCCTAACTCTCCTGTTGTCCAAGGGAGGGGGCGAGCACGACACTCCACACCAGGGAGAAAAGCCTCGCATTACTGTGTGGAGTTACAGACAGAAGAACAGGAAGTGAGGATTTCTCAGAAGAAATAAGGACATTTGAAAGCAAAATCAAAGGATGAAGTAAGTGAAGGAGGACTACACAAAGGTAAAGGTAGCTATTTAGGATTTTTTTTTTTACCTTTACAACCCCTTTAACCACTTACCTACTGTGCACCTACACCCCCTTCCTGCCCAGACAAAATATAAGCTTCCCGCACTGCGTCGCTTTAACTGACAATTGCGCGGTCGTGCGACGTGGCTCCCAAACAAAATTGGCGTCCTTTTTTTCGCACAAATAGAGCTTTCTTTTGGTGGTATTTCATCACCTCTGCGGTTTTTATTTTTTGCGCTATAAACAAAAATAGAGCGTCAATTTTTAAAAAAATTCAATATTTTTTCCTTTTTGCTATAATAACCCCAAAAAATAAATAAAAAAAATATTTTTTCCCTCAGTTTAGGCCGATACGTATTCTTCTACATATTTTTGGTAAAAAAAAAATGCAATAAGCGTTTATCGGTTGGTTTGCGCAAAATTTATAGCGTTTACAAAATAGGGGATAGTTTATGGCATTTTTTTTTTTTTTTTTTTTTTACTATTAATGGCGGCGATCTGCGATTTTTTTATTGGGACTGCGACGTTATGGCGGACATTTCGGACACTTTTCTGACATTTTTGGGACCATTTACATTTATACAGTGAAAAATGCTATAAATATGCATTGATTACTGTATAAATGTGACTGGCAGTGAAGGGGTTAACCACTAGGGGGCGGGGAAGGGGTTAAATGTGTGTCCTATGAGTGTTCTAACTGTAGGGGGAGGGGGGGGTGACTGGGGGAGGTGACCGATTGTGTCCCTATGTACAAGGAACACAATCTGTCACCTCTCTCCCTGACAGGGACGTGCAGCTCTGTGTTTACATACAGAGCTGCACGTCCCAGCTCACTTACAGTGCAATCGCGTGTGCCCGGCGGCGATCGTTGCCGCCGGGCACTCGCACGGGAGCGACGCACGCGCGCCCGCCCGCGGCTTTAAAGGGACATCACGTCATATGACGTGATGTCAGAACAATGGAGTCGTCTGCCCGCCGTCATTTGACGGCGGGCAGATGACAAGTGGTTAAGGTGAGAGGCCAGAGAGCACAGAGGTGGCACGGGAAGAAAGGGATCAAGTCACCGAAACATATAGATTTTCTCACAATGGTGAAGGGATAAATCACACATAGCTATCCAGGACACAAAGGACTTTTTGATAGAAGACTTTTACCTTGTCTATATGATCTTGGCCTTGGATGGCAGCGGTGATGTTAAAAGGGGAGGCAGCAGTGGCACTTGAGGGGGGTGGCAGCAGTGATGTTGAGGGGGGTGGCAGCTGCAGTACTTGATGGGGGGCTGGCAGCGGCGGTATTTGATGGGGGGGGGGGTGTAAATATAAACTGCTAAATACCCTTTCTCATCAGCAGTATGTAGCAGTCTTGCGACTTCCATCAGTGTCTGCTTAAAGCTTTGTAGGACCCACGAACCTCTGCCTAGACAGTGCTGATTGGCCCTTTGCTGATCACATACACCTCCCAAAAAAAAAACATCTCTCTAGGAATAAACACCAAACTGAGCATGTGCAGAGTGACTCTAAAAGCTCTGTGCTATCAGGAGATGGTTTGGGGACAATGGAAGAAGGGGAGGATCAGAGAAGATAGGATCAAACAGCCTTTTTACACAACTGTGGAGAATTATTCCCTTTGGTTCCCAAGTGAGTATAACAAGCATATATTGCTGACCGATTTTACTGTTGTGGGTACATCTCAAAATGGTGTATAAGGAGTTGCACATAGATTAGAAACGTCTTAAAGGGGTTGTAAAGGTAAACGTTTTTTTACCTTAATGCATCCGCTGTATCACGGGAGCGCGCTCGCAAAAACTTTCCATCGTGCGAGCTCCCTCGCATTAAGATGGAAAGCTTTTGCGAGGAGGAGCCTAGACAGCCGCCGAGGGACCCCAGAAGACAGCTTTCCGGGCCACTCTGTGCAAGACGAACTGCACAGTGGAGGTAAGTATAACATGTTTGTTGTTTTTAAAAAAAAAATCCTGACTTTAGTGTCGCTTTAAGGAATTTTAAAATCAGTAAATTTACAACCAAGTAGCATAATCTACATGAAATCTTTGTATATTTTTATTTACAAAAGTTAGTTTATTTTTATATTTGCCTGGAGACAAATAGATGTGCCCTATTGTTCACAAGTAAAAAGCAAACTTGGAAGAATATATGATATTAAGCATTGTTTTTGAGCTTCCACATAGATTGCTTTGTATGTGTCCGTGACATTCAGTTCCTCTTTGGGACCTCAGCAGAAACATATTCCATCAATGAAGACTGAGAATTTCATTTGCAGGAATGAACCTTAAGCTCTTAAAGATAAAACATTCAAGCAGCATTCTACAAATAGCTCAATGTGTTATACTATAACTTGCTCAATGGGATATCAAACATAATGTAATTATAAAGAAAGTAATTTATGTACTGTATAAAGGGTCTTGTGCATTCGCCACTGTATCAAAGCAGAAAAGGAGAATGTTAAATGCACTCCTTGTAGCTTTCATCCTCATATATCAACGTGCTTCGAAATGTTACGACTACAAAACATTCATTGAGTTATTGTTGCCATTTTTTCCCCCAGAAAAAACAAAACAAAAGTGTTTAAAAACAGAAAATGACTCTTTTTTTCCTTAAAAAAAATTTTTTCCTTTACCTACTCTGAACATTTTAATTATAATATGCATGCAAATGAGGGCTGAATGAGAGAAAAATTTTTCGATTCCTCAACCCATGCTAAACAACATGGATGGCTGAATCTTCCACTGATATCTATAATTCTGACAGTCTCTCAGCTGTTATGCCGCGTACACGCCATCACTTTATGTGATGAAAAAAAAAACGACAACATTTTTTGTGAAGTAAAAAACAACGTTTTTGAAACTTCAAATTTTCAAAAACGACGTTGCCTACACACCATTGTTTTTTCACAATGCTCTAGCAAAGCGAGGTTACGTTCACCACACGTTTCCATTAAAGCTCGCTTCATAACTAGCTTCTGGGCATGCGCGGGTTGAAAAACGTGGTTTTAAACGTAGTTTTTTTGCTACACAGGGTGATTTTTTGTGAAACAAAAAACGACACAAAAAATTGAAGCATGCTTCAATTTTTTTTTTTGGTCGTTTTTCACAAGACATAAAACGACGTTTTCCCCCACACACGGTCATTTAAATTGACATTTTTAAAAACGTCTTTTTTTCCATCACATAAAGCATGGGTCCTCAAACTACGGCCCTCCAGTTGTTCATGAACTACAATTCCCATCATGCCTAGTCATGTCTGTGAATGTCAGAGTCTTGCAATGCCTCATGGGATGTGTAGTTCCGCAACAGCTGGAGGGCCGTAGTTTGAAGATCCCTGACATAAAGTGATGGTGTGTACGCGGCATTAGAATGCCCAAACCATGGTTTCAGTTAAATGGCTGTAGTCACTGTTCGGATGACTTTAACACATGAATTACACAGATTCTGAGGCCGATTTAATGCAGATAAGGTACCAAGTGAGTTTAATTATCTCTATGATCAACATCTGGGGCCGGCAGATCCTGTCACCAATTCACTGATCACGCAGGTGAGTCGGCAGAAGCACTGGAGGGCGGCAGGAGGGAGGACACCCCCTCTCGCCGTCCGTAAGAACGATCAAGCGGTGGAACAGCCGCTATGATCATGCTTATGGTGTAGGGAATCGCCGGCTGAAAATGCTGATATCTGAATGATGCCTGTAGCTGCAGGCATCATTCAGATATACCACCGCAAAGCCGAGGATGTCATATGACGGCCAGCAGTCTGCAAGTGGTTAATTAGCCACACAACCTGTGTAATCAATATGTGTTTGGGTTTAAAGGGATGAGGTGGCAACCCTAGCACCTGTGTGGGCGTGCTCCTGAGTCCTGCTGCTGCATCCATTGACACAGACCATGGGACCCAGCCATGCCCCCGCTTCAGTGCCACTGGATTTGATTGACAGCAGTGGAAGCCAATAGCTTCTGCCTTCAATCTGCCCAATGAGGAGAGAGACAGTGGCTGGAGCCGCTGGTCTCATGCTGATCGCTGGATTGGATCGGCTCCATTGAGAAAAAGGAGATGTATGGGGGCAGCTGTAGCAATGATGTTTTTCACCTTAATGCAACTTTAAAACACAATTAAACATGTTTGTAACTGATTTGACCTTTATAATGGCTCCCTGCAATCCACTGTGCACCACATTCAGACTGGTAGAGGGAAGATCAGCACCAATAACCAAGGTTGGAAAGAGATCATCACCAAGCTTACTTGTCAGGTGTCCACAAACTTTTGGTGAAATAATTTATTACTATGTAACAGGGTGATCAGACAGTGAATGCAAAAGTAAAAACTCCCCAAAAAAATATTTGGATCAAGCAAAGTTCGCTATTATTGCCCCTTTAAAGCTTGACTCCTTTTGGCACCCTGGGTAGGGGATATATAACAACATGGCCACCATATTCCCCCAGAACATCCTAAAAAGACAGTCAGAGATGAGGTCCCTAGTAAGTAAGGGCAATATTTCATATAGGCTGTACATACTCCACCACAGCCCATCAGTAATTTACAGACAAGTTTGTCAAGAACACTGAGATTCACTACACTGCCTACTGGTTGTTAATGTGAATATAAAGCAGACACCAATGTTTCTTTCAGGATTGTGAGAGATGCAATCAAGATTAAATGATGCCCAAAAGGTACAAATGTGTTGCTAAATAAACTAGACGTGTTGATATCGATCTCTCTTTAGCTTCTTTAGGAGAAAGCTATTCTCAGTACTAGAGAGGACGTAAAATGTGGGAAATACAAAGTAGAACTAACCCACCCTTTCCCTCCATCACAGAACACATTGGTAGAAGGTAGGGATGAGCTCCGGCATGTTCGCACACTCCGCATGCAGACCCCGCCAGGAGGTCTGTACTGCACCGCGCTAATCACAGGCAGAGAGACATTTCCCGATCTCTGCAGCCACGCATCAGGACAATGTCTCCTTGCCTGTGATAAGAGCCAGCGCCGTGCCGACTTCCTGGCGGGCTCTGCACGTAGAGCTCATCCGTAGTAGAAGGTAGAGCTTTTTGGCAAAAGAGATTTTGGATGTGTATGTGCATTGCAGTTCACACCCCTGCCCCACTCGTAAGAGAACGGGGCCAGATGCCAGGACGATATAACTCCCATGAACATGTATAGGAATTACACCCATCCGTGGCTGACCAATGAGAGGTGTTGTCAGATGCAAAAAAAAGACTGGGAGCAGTTTATGGTGGTCCACTCTAAAACATGTTAAGACTTTAAAAAAAAATGGCATTGTTATGGTGGAGATTTCTAAAGACTTTACATCTGTGCCCTTTCAATCAAATAAAGCAGTAATGAGCTGCCTTGGCTCCAATTACAAAGTCTATTTGTCAAGGAGAAGACATGCATGACTCAAAATTTCAAGCAGCTGAGCCCTGTTTTACTGCCAATTGCACATCTACTATTGGATAGATAGGCTAAGAGCCAGTTCACACAGGGTCAACCTGGGATCCGACTTGAGGTCACCCCAAGTCACCTCAAGTTGCGCTGCATGAAGAAATGAATCTAAGTGAATGGAGCCGTCTTAATGTACACTACTGCAGTCGCTCTGACTTGAAAAAAGGTTCCTGTACTACTTGTACCCATTGATTTCAATGGAAGTCGCCTCCAAGTCAGATCTCTGTTCACAGCGAGGCAACTTTACAGAAAGTCGCCCCAGTGTGAACCTGTTCTAAGGAAAGCCCCTCCCTCCCACAGGGGAACTCCATGCCAAATTTTAAATAAAAAAACGGCATGGGTTCCCCTGCAGGAGCATACCAGAACCTTAGGTCTGGTATGGATTTCAAAGGGAACCCCCTACGCCGAAAAAACGGCGTGGGGGTCCCCCCAAATCCATACCAGACCCTTTTCCGAGCAAGCAGAACGGCCGGTCAGGAAAGGGGGTGGGGACGGGCGAGTCAAAAAAAACACTACACAGATTTTTAAAGTCGTTTGAGGGTATTCCGACTTCTCCCTTCTGCCGGGCACCACCGCTGTCTTCTTTCAGCTCTTTTACCAGCGGGGGCCCGGTCTTCTAACTTCTGGGGGTCTTCTTCCGACTTCGGGGCGGTCTTCCGACTTCTCCACTCTCTTCTCCAACTCTCCGGTTCTTTTTCTCTTCTGCCGGGCACCACCGATATCATCTTTCAGCTCTTTCACCACCGGGGGCCTGGTCTTCTGCGATGTTGACTCGCCCCTCCCTCCCGTTGTAATGCCGGGTTTGCGGTTGGGCGGCGATTTATACAGCCCTCTTATGACGTCACAGTCCCAGAATGCTCCGGGTGGTGACGACATTAGAGGAGCATTTACTTATTCTACTAATGAGAAGCCTGGAGGGATCACAAAAAAAACAGCAAAGCTGTGTAAGATTGCCTGCACAAGTGGATTCTATATAGTGTCTCCCAGCAGTGAACCCAGGTGAGAAAACTTCATGTTTAACTCCAACTATTACAGGTCTGCTAAATCAACTCTCGTAGAGACACCGTAATTTTTTTTAAAAACTACATAATCCACATAGCAAGGTAAATTAAATTGTGGCTGTCTTGGAGAATACCGTTTGTGAGCATAAGAACTCTTGTGTACTGCATGGATTTATTTAAAGACAAACTTTTTTTATTACTGCCCGTGTCCCAGGTTCTGAAAGTGAGGGAAAACAGGAACAGCCGGGAAATTTTCTAATGGGGAAACTTAAACTGGTTACACTGGTCTACAATGAAATTTCCCTCACCTTGGAGAGATTTTCGCTCATTTTTGGTTATATTTACAGAACAGGAGGTTAGGGTAGTGTAAATAACCACAATTTGACATGAATGTGAACAAAACACTGTTTAAAACATCCCCTATTCCCTAAAAAAAAAAAAAGTTTTAGATAAACTAACTTCATAGATAAATGTAGCTTTCCTGTAATTAAATGAACATGTTCAAAGGCAATAACATTTCCTCCAGCATAATTCAATATTTACTTAATGCATTATTTAGTGTTTTCAATTATAGAGATATGCCATCAGAAAAAGCTTTAAAATATACTGTCACAAAAGAAAAATGTGGGCTGCTATTGCTGACCCTTTCTGAAATGCTAGTGATCCACCCGTCGTGATGATAATTAGCATCAATAGTTCTGAGTCACTAAACTTAAACAAGTCTGCAGATCAGAAAAGTCAAAGAAATGGTAAGTCCTTATTTGTAGTCAGTGTCAGTAATTCAAAATACTGAAGCAGGGGAGTTGGGGGCGGGGGGGGGGGGGGGTGGTGTTAGGAAAAGACAGCAATGGGCGCATCAATGTATCACTCATGGCAGGTTTCCTTTATCAGCAGTGCATGTGTTATTGCTTAGAATGCCCCACATATCTATGCTATCTATAAAGGGTTTATACCACAGACTTCACTTACAAACTACTATGATCATATCATAGGATGGCATGGATGATGATACAAATGTTAAATGCAGCTGGGAAGCTACATTTTTCTTGCACTCGGACGGCACTGGAGGAGGTGGTAAACACTTAAACAAGGGTTTTATATCATTTCCCTAAGCTCCTACAGTTTAAGCAGCATGCTGTCAATCTAAGGCTGCATTCACACCTAAGCGTAGGCGATTTGCAGCATTTTTTACCGCAATTTGCCCCGACAAATTGCAGCGTTTTTCCCGCGATATGCCGCGACAAAACGCTGCGTTTCTTACCACGATTTTGTACAGGTCATTGGCACCAATGTAAAACGCCCAAGCTGCCCGATTCGCGCGACAAAAAAGGGTCCGGGACTTGTTTGAGCTTCAGGAGGCTGGCGTTTTGCAGTGGAGATGTGAGAATGAGAATAATGTTATTTTTCCCCTCTAGCGTCTTTGAGCGTCGCGCTTCAGGCGACAAAACGCTCAGGTGTGAATGTAGCCTAGAAAGAGCAGTGAGTGGAGCTGGGCATGGCAGTTCACTGCAGAGTTACTGGCATCCAGCATATAAGCAGCTACATTACGGCAATTTCACTGAAGGTGGAAGAGCATTGTTATATTATCAAAGACAGAGCCTATCCAATAGTTTTACTTGAGAGATCAAGTGATATGTACATAATGTTTCTGGTGTACTCATAAAAAAAGCCTGGTTATACAGGTATGGGTAGCCTACATCAATGTTTCGCAAATTAAGTCTTCAAGTACCCCCAACAGGTCATGTTTTCAGGATTTCCCTCAGCTGAAGGGAATTACTAAGGCAGTGAAACTGATCAAATTACCTGTGCAAAATAACAGAAAGCCTAAAAACATGACCTGTTGGGGGTACTTCAGGACGGGAGTTGAGAAACATTGGCCTACATATGTGCTTCCAGAGTTTGACCATAGTGCTACTTGAATTTGTCTGATGTCTGTAGCACACAAACCAATGATCTATATTAGGAGTTGGTGCACTTCAGCTAAGAGGACACTTTTCTAAAATGTCTCTAAAGTTTCCTAATGCTGAAAAAAGAAAAAAAAAAAAATATATATATATATATATATATATGACCATTAGGTTGGGTTCACACTTCTGTGAATTGGATGTGGGTTGCCCCATATCCAATTTGCATGACAGGAGATTGTGACTGGCTCTCAATCCATATGGGTTGAACCCAGCTTTAAAATGGTTGTAAAGGCAGAAGTTTTTTTTTTTCTTCATACATCCTATGCATGAAGATAAAAAGCTTTCTGTGTGCAATGCCCCCCCCCCCCTAATACTTACCTGAGCCCCATCTCTATCCAACGATGTGCAAAAGTGCCTCGGCAATCTAGGACCCTCCCTCCTGATTGGTGCCATTGGCTTCCACTGCTATGAATCAAAGTCGGTTAGCCAGGAGAGAGAGGGGGGGGGGGAATAAACCACAGCTTGCTGTACGATTGGACACACGGCGCAGCGGCTCAGCTTGGGTGCCCCAATACTGTAGAAAGCTGCTTGCTGTGGGGGCACTCAAGAGAGAGGGGCCAGAAGTGCCAACAAGGGACCAGAGAAGAGGAGAACTTGCGCTGCTCTGTGCAAAACCATTTCACATAGCAGGCAAGTATGACATATTTGTTATTTTTAAAGAAAAATAAAACAAGACTTTAGTATCACTTTAATGTATTTCCAAGTACTTTTACATGGTTGGGAAACTGCATAATTGGAGGGGATAGAAAAAGACAATAATCACTCCACAGGGTTTAGATTCAATTACAGAGCTTAAAGTTGTAGTTAAGCTTAATTTTATATTTTTTTATTTCCAAATTAAACAGTCAGTCAATCTATAAATTGATTGAATTGTCAATATATCCATTGACCTCCAGCTCTGTTTTTTTCAATTTAGCTGTTAACCTATCCACATATATTTATTTTTGTTAATCTAGCTGTCAGTATATCAGCCTGAGTATTTGCCCACAGGAGATACATTGTTAAATACATGACACATATCTTAAAAGCATGACAGAACAATTGTTTTGGTACTTTCTATACAAGCATTGGTGGATTGAAAGCTGTAAAGCAAACGGAGATAACAGTTATGTATGTATCTAACCATCTATTCAACCATGTAGGTTTTATGATGAAAAATGTTATTTATGTCCCACACTGAGCTAGATACATACAGTAGAGAATAAAACAGTGTATTCATTTGCCAATATAAAATCAAATTTATATAAAAAATTGTTAACAGGCAAAAACGCTTGATTTGAATCCAAAATCTTTAAAAAAAAAAAAAAACATGCCGATTTGCAACCTAATTTTGTCAATTGGATAAAGACAGAACACCCCAAACTTCGTCCCTGTCACTGTCTTGGCCCTACTGACTGTTTTGACCACTGGTGACTTTACCAATTAAACACAAATTACAGCAGACTTCAAAATATACGGTATTAAACCTCACTCCCCTTCTTAAGCTGGACACAAGCTGAATGTTTTTTTTCATTCAACCAGTGTTCAAATGTCCACAAACGATGTGGATGCAGGGATCTCCCTGCCTGTGTTATTGTATTCTGACAGCAGGAACTCTCTCTTTCATCAGAATACATTAATTAGTGTTGCAGTAGCTAATCGGATTCTGTTTTCCAGCATGACAGTCCAATGAAAATTGGTCGAACGATCTGCTTTTTTTAAACAGGGAATTTCGATGTGTGTTTAGCTTTTCTCGGCCAACCTATTGGCAAATATGCTACAAAATTTAAAAATAATATCCTCATTATTCTAAATGACATAATTGTAGCCCTACCCCTGGAGGAGCCGCTGGTTAGATTTGGGATCTACTCTCACTAATTTAAATCACCCCTCTTAAAGCAGCTCAAACCCTCCCTTGGCACACCAGACCAATGTAGAAATATTGTGGTCCCTACTTGGTTGGGCTCACAATAACACACACACACACACAAAATGCAAGGGAGAATAACAATATTGTTACCCGTTTTTCTCTGGTTAAGGCTTCCAATGAGTAAACACACCTCACACAGTCAGTATAGTAAAAGAGAGGATAACTTTACTTGACATATGGTAACGGTAATACAATTAGGTAACAGGTTAAACATACTCAAATAGTTATGCAACAATGGCTCTGAAAGGGCCCTTTTCAAGAGTCAGCAATGAGAGAAAAAAACTTAATAATAAACTGGTAATATTGTTAAATATAAGTACTATAGGCAGTCTATGCTCGCGAGCTTCTCCTAATGGGCAATTCTATAAAATTCAAGTGCAGAAGTGCCTGGCCAGGCCTTGCTCAAACAGCTTCAGAAAGATCCTGCAGGGTGAAGTCTATGTTTAGAATGTTGGTTCACTTATTTAAATTGTAATCCAAAGGGGAACAAATTAAATTTAGTCAAAGGGGTATGATGAACTCAATTTGAAGAATACTGATGCTGGTGAACCGATCGTCCAGTCAGCGTCAGTCAATCCTGCTAGCGTGACTTTAAGATACTAGGCGTCTTCATTAAAGTAGTGAATAGTACGTGACTCTGTCTGAAGGAGTACTATCATTTCTATACTCAGGGGATATTGAAACTTGGGCAGGTGCCCTCTCACTCGATCAATTCAGTGCGCCTGCGGCCTTCACGGAAACGCACCAAACAGTCACTGCTCCACAGCACACGATTTCCGGATACAACAGCTCTCCGTTGATACGCTAGTCGGCTGGCGAGTTACTCCGGTCTTCTGGAAGGCACGTCCTCTCCTGATGGCGAGTCTCTGGACGGATCCCCTCTCAGGCTTCAGGCCTAACCGCTTGGCTGTGGAGCTCTCTCCTGCTCCGCAGAGGGAAGAAGGCAGGTCCCAAGAGACCGAAAACAGCTCCTCCCTGTATTTTAATAACATCTCCCATCAGGCTATATGGAGGCGTTGTGTTGCTCCAGGAGGGCAAGGCATTGTGGGAAGTGTAGTTTGTTCCTAACAATTGTCAATGGAGTCAGTTTCTCCTAGTAACTCTAATCCCACAATGCATTGCTTTTAAAGGAAAAATAAACATATGTGTCAACGTGACATGAACTCCGGCGGGGATTCATAGTCACATTACTATCAGTAGTTCGTGATAGTATGACCCCCCCCCCCTCCCCATCAGAACACTCCAATCAGCGTTGTCATTGGTAGAGCGCTGATCGAGAGTTGGGCGGCTGCTGGTTTTCCAGCATGCACGTCGGACAGAAGCCGGCCGAAACATTATATTTTTTTCTGAGCTTGGAGTTGGACTTTAAAATAGTTTTGGAAATAAAATGTTAATTCCTGTTTCCCATACTGATTAAAGTGATACAAAACACACACTGTTTAATTGACATGGTCCCTTCTATTTCTGTAGGTGGATGACGGCACTGTAATTAAAAAAAAAGTACCTTTTGCCCAATTGATATACAGCTGTCACATGACACAGATCTTTCCTAGTCTGTCTGTAGGGAAACAAGCAAGAGGAGCTTCTGGTCCTCCACTGCTGGTCATATGTTCAAATGGAATACAGATTAAAAATCAAAAATCAATTTCAATAAACGGTTTTAAAAATTGTCATACAAATATATATTTGAAATCAAATCTTTATTATTTTGTGGAAATGACATGGTATGAGCAGATTTCTCCCAGTCACAGGCTGTGTCATGCCCCTCCAGCCTGTGTCTTAACCACTTGCTTACTGTGCACTTAAACCCTCCTCCTGCCCAGACCAATTTTCAGCTTTCAGCACTGACGCACTTTGAATGACAATTGTGCGGTCATACAACACTGTACCCGAATTAAATTTTATCATTTTTTTCTCCACAAATATGGTGGTATTTCATCACCTCTGTTTTTAATTTTTGTTAAAAGAAAAAATAAACATACAGATTTAACCACTTCATTACCCAGCCATAGTCAAATGACGTCCACAGATGGGATTTCCCATCCTCGGAGGACGTCATATGACAACCTTGGCTTTTCGCCGCTGCTGCGGGCCCCAGGGGTGGTGGCAGAGCAGCAGCGATTGGCGGCGGAGCTTCTTTTGCTGCTGACCGGCTAGCATTATGCAGAGCTGAGCAGCGGCGTGCATGGAGCCTGCGCGATGTAATGTAACGGCGGCAGTGGTGTGCACCGGGAACTTTCCGGTATCGCTTACTGGATCTGATGCAATGATGCGCAGCGGCGTGCACGGCAACCGGGCGAAGTGTGGTGATTGGGGCTGAGGCTTTTCCTTTGGATACAGCCCAGCCCCGATCAGGGTAAAGAGCCAATGAAATTGTCTCTTTACCACGTGACCGGCTGTGTCCAATCACAGCCGGTCACTAAATGTGTGAGTGAGTAACTTACTGTTGCTGATCTCCTCGTCACACACAGATCCAGTGTGAAGAGGAGATCAGCTAATAGTGAGTTACACATCTGCAACTTACTACTGTGCCCAGATTGCCCCCCAAAATAAAGAGTACCTGTCATCTAGTACCCACCACCATACCAGAGTACCCGCCACCACACCAGAGTACCCGCCACCACACCAGAGTACCCGCCACCACACCAGAGTAACCGCCACCTCACCAGAGTAACCGCCACCTCACCAGAGTACTCACCAGTGTACCCGCCACCAGAGTACCCGCCACCTCACTAGCGTACCCGCCAGAGTACCCGTCACCAGAGTACCTGCCACCAGAGTACCCGCCACCTCACCAGAGTACCCGCCACCTCACCAGAGTACCCGCCACCTCACCAGAGTACCCGCCACCTCACCACCTGTCACCAGAGTACCTGTCACCTCCCCAGAGTACCCGCCACCTCACCACCTGCCGCTAGAGTTCCTGCCACCTCACTACCTGCCACCAGAGTACCCACCACCAGAGCACCTGCCACCTCACCAGAGTACCTGCCACCAGAGCACCCGCCACCTCCCACCAGAGTACCCACCACCAGAGTACCTGCCACCTCACCAGAGTACCTGCCAGAAACCAGTACCTGGTTGAGAAATGAGATGTGTAATTTATGCTTGTAGAACGCCTGATGGTGCTACTCCAATGTTGGGCTTCTGTATGTGGCCAGGCTGTGTAAAAGTCTCACACATGTGGTATCGCCTTACTCGGGAGGAGTAGCAAAAAATAATGTTTTTCCCCAAGAATTGTGTGAAAAAATTACACGTTCAAAAAACTCACTATGCCTCCTACTAAATACCTTGGAATGTCTGCTTTCCAAAAATGGGTAATTTGGGGGGTATTTGTACTTTCCTGGCTTGTTAGGGTCTCAAAAAATGTCTGCAAGTACTTCAGGTGTGATCAGATGTGATCATTTTTCAATGATTTGCACCATAGCTTGTAGACTCTAACTTCCACAGAGACCAAATAATATACACTTTTGTTTATTATTTTTACTAAAGATATGTAGCAGTATACATTTTGGCCCAAATTTATGAAGAAAAATTACTGGATTACTATCGACGTCCTCCCCGCATTTGGGGTTCCGCCCTGTAGCCGTCATTCGGCTATAGTGCGGGTGCCAAGTGGTTAAAATAAGAGGGAGGTGAAGGTTCCATTAATCTACATGCAATATCAAACCCCCACTGTGTTTTTCCAGTTAGTGGGCATAGAGGAGAAATGGGGGAGTGGGATGTCGTTTTTTAACTGTGTATACGCCCACACGTGTGACTCTATAGTCACATGGGCTGCTCAAATGTGACAGGAAGGAAATGCTCAACATAGAAACTCATTGAAAACTGAGCATGTGCAGAGTTGCAACCACAGCTGCAGAATCCCTCGCTGAATACAGGAAACAAATACATACAGTGAGTAGTACAGCATTTATTTATAGTTGCTTAAAGGAGTTGTAAATAAAAAAAAAATGTTTATGCTGAAATGACTGTTTACAGGGTATAGAGACATAATAGTTAACCGATTCCTTTTAAAAATGATTAAAAATAGATACAAATCAATCATATAATGTACCAGTTTCTAGTTTCGTTTTTGCATGTTGTTTCCTGCCTCTCTGCTGTACAGAGCCAATACAGGGCAGTGATGGTTTGGAAAACGAAACTGATTGGTGCTGAGGGGTTTTAGACACACAGTAATCACACCTCCTTGATTAGTGACCACAGAGAGAAAGCTCCCAGCACTGTGGTTATCAGGAAACCAACAACAAGGAAGTGTGGAGATCAGAGAGGAATTAAAGCAAATTGAGAGCAAAAACGAACAATGAGGACATGAAAACAGCACTGCATTAAGGTAAAGGAAGCTATTAAGATAAAAAAAAAAAAAATCATTTACAAACCCTTTAAGATGTGGGTTTAGTGACACACTGCAAATTTTTCCTTTACTCTTTGCTTATATTGTGGAAGACTTATTGTCAAAATGATGTTTGGAGTTGGTCAACAGGTGCAGACAGTTGGGACTATCACATATAATGCTTTCACAACCTATTCCTGCTTTATTGCCATTGTTAAAAGAAGAAAGAAAAGACGTTTAATAAAAAACTTTCATTACTAGAAGAACCAAGTGCAGTCTACCTCTTCTTTTCCTTTACAGAATTTATTTACTGCTTAAGTACCGGTGTTGTTCAAGACCTTTCACCGGCCTAAAACACATCAGCCTTGTACACAGCCTTCTCTATACGTGTTTTTAATAAACATTCAATCTGAAATATCACTTTACTGCGATTTCCAGAGTGCTACCTTTTTTTTTTCTACATAGATTAACTCTATACCTACATCATAACCGATGACTGAAACGACCTGGAAGGTTGAGCATCATTTGGTATATTCTACTTTAATATACTTATCGCAAGCAAATACAGCAAGCTTTATTTGCACATCTACTGAGCATCACTAAAGATCTTTGCATATCATTCTGGGTCATGTTTACAGTAGGTTATAGGCTTTAAACATGCTTGGGATAAACATAAATCCATAGTCAGATAACAAGGTTATATTAAAAAACAAAATACAAAAAAAAAAACACAACAAATACCCACCCAACAAAATGGCCAGACTCTATGGACTACAGTCTTTTTTCTGCTGTCACTTTTCTATGTATCTATACCTGTTCATCAAATACTGGCCAATAGCACATTCCAACTACTATTTTTTTGATTGGCATACTGAAAAACATTGTCTTTCTAACCTAGGTTTAGCTTTAAACAAATTGAGGAAGAGTAAACCCTGTACACACAATCGGCCCATCCGATGGGAACGGTCTGATTAACCGTTTTCATCGGTTAACCGATGAAGCTGACTGATGGTCTGTCGCGCACACACACCATCGGTTAAAAAAAACGATCGTGTCAGAGCGTGGTGACGTAAAACACGACAACGTGCAGAAAAAAAAATGAAGTTTAATGCTTCCAAGCATGCGTTGACTTGATTCTGAGCAGGCTTGGATTTTTAACCAATGGGCGTGCCTACAAATGATCATTTTTTTGCTATCAGTTAGGTATCCATCAGTTAAATTTTAAACAAGTTTGCTTTTTTTTTTTTTTTTAATCGGTGGATAAATAACCAATGGCGCCAACACACAATTGTTTTGGACCGATGAAACCGGTCCATCAGACCGTTCTCATTGGTTTAACTGATCGTGTGTACGCGGCCTTAGAATTTCTGTTGGGCTTTAATTTGTGTGTGTGACAGAGTTGAGGAAGATTCCCCCTCACTTCTTTGGGGCGGGGTAACACCCATACAATAAAAGAAGGGGTGGTCACTGGGATAGAAATACATATAGAGAAATTAAAATATGACAGCGGCTCTAACCCTTCCCCTCTTTAGCCAAAACTAAATGAAACATTTTGGCTGGAGTTGGACTTTAACAATTGTGACCCTAAGTCACTTGGATGTCGCTCTCTTCCTTTTCCAACAAGGAGTCACAAGTTTCCCTGCTCCAATGAAACACAATTCAAACTTTCCAACAGAAAAAGTTAGAAAGCTTCTTTTTTTTAGGGCCAGTTCACATCACATGCAGATCAGTGCGTTTTGTTTTCTGCATAAAAAGCACATGGAAAGTAGGTTATATGGTTTCCAATGGATGGTTCACACCAGTGCGGTCAGTTACAGGAAAAAAAAAAAAGATTATGCATTTTTCCTGCACTGGACACACTGAACTGCATCAAAATTCACAGGACCCCAGTAGAGTGAAAAAACAAATGGAAAAAATAATAAGAAGAAAACAAAAGCATCTGGAATGCATTGGAAACGCATCAAAAACACATAAAAAATACACTGGAAAGCATCAAAAACATGTTAAAAACATGCATGCAAAACGCATCCGAAAAGGATCTGGAGTAGGTTTTTGTTGTGTGAACCAGGCCTTGATGGACTATGGCAAGAGGGCAGAGCTGGCAGCGGGTTGAGCAGAACAAGTAAAATAAAATGTTCCCAATCCAATTGCAACCTTTTATTTAAACTATTAAAAAGTTCAATGGAGAATTGAAAAAAACCTGATAAAATATGATAAATATAGAAGTTTGCACATAAGGCTAGATCGCCAGAAAAGTATTTCATATAAACTCTTGCACTACATAAAATGCTTGTACAATAAGAAAAATACAATACATAAGAAAAAAATTGAGATTTAAAGAAAAAGTATTTTCCAGGTTGTAAAATTTTGCAAGCCGTAAAATCATCTAATTTTTTTCTACCGACGTTCACAGGTTTATTTTTAATACGTATGCATATTTCTCATTCCAAATTCAATTTATCTGTCCGCTGCCATATAGCGGCCCATCAATTTAATGTCACACTCCCACAGAGAGCTCTGTGTCCCATCTAGAGGCGCAGCATGTGTTGGCCACAATTCCTAATACAGGAATTATTTTCTTAGCACCATCTTGGCAGCCGAGATGGAGGCACGCTGTGGGCTTCATTCTATAGGCAGAAGAGGAAGAGGTGAATTGGAAAATTACATTTTTAAATCATTAGAACTGGACAGTAATCTGGCTACTTTCATTAATAACTGAACATTGTTTTTAACCTTTCCCCGCTATCCAAAAGTATAAAAATATTCATCTGGAAGAAAGAGAAGTTACGGAAAATGTTGAAAACCATTATTATTACTGATGCCTATGTAATAGGGTTTAAGAGTACAGAAATACCAGAGGTCAAGGATTTAAAGTGGTTCTAAAGTCTAAACGTTTTTTACCTTAACACATTAAAATATTTTTTTTCCCTTTATCTGCTTTCTACCCCACCACCCCTGACTTCTCAGATTTTTTTCAGTTCTGTGCATGGCTGCAGGTCTTCTCTCTTCAATTCCCGGTCTCGCAGTAGACTCCACTGTCCCCAAAGCACCCCCCATGTTGAGGGCATGTGGTCTGGCCTGGTTCTGGTGGGGGGGAGGCGCTCAATCGCCCCCCCTACCTGACATGGCTGGCTACATGCTCGGATAAGGGTTTGGTATGGATTTTGGGGGGGACCCCACGCCTTGTTTTTTACTGCTGTCATTCTTTTCACAAGTCACACATATATCATGAGGTGCGACTTTCATACAACATTTTAAGGGTTTACATTGACGTCTATGGCCCTCAAGTTGCACAAAAGTCAGACCAAAAGAAGTACAGGAACTACTTTAAAGTCGATACGACTTGAAGTCGCACAGATCTGAATGGTTATCATTGGGAAACATGGAGTGCGACTTGGGGTACAAGGTCGCACGACAAGTGTGAATAGAGTCTTAGGGCCTTTTCATACAGAGGAGATTTTCAAAGCGCTTTTCCATTAAAAAAGCACATGAAAAGTTTAACTGGTTCCCGACCAGCTCACACAGATTTACTGCGGCAAAATGGCTCTCCGGGGCGAAATCCTGTATACATACGTCTTCGCCCAAGAGAGCCACCAGAGGGCGCACAAGCAGAAAACACGCTCTATCATCTCCTCTAGTGAGTCCCCAGTTAACCCCTTGATCACCCCCCTAGTGTTAACCCCTTCCCTGCCAGTAACATTTACATAGTAATCAGTGCATATTCATAGAACTGATCGCTCTGTAAATGTCAATGGTCCCAAAAATGTGTCAAAAGTATCCGACCTGTCGGAAACTGCAAAAAAAAAAAAATCGCAGATCACCGCCATTACTAGTAAAAACTAAAAATAAAAACGCCATATAAATGCCATAAATCTTTCCCATAGTTTGTAGACGCTATAACTTTTGCGCAAACCAATCAATATACGTTTATTGCAGTTTTTTTACCAAAAATATGTAGAAGAATACATATCACTCTAAACTGAGGTTTAACACGTTTAATGATTTTACACTGGGGTGATGCACTTCCGTTGCGGTGAAAAAAATCCTGCGTGCAGCATCTTTGGGGAGTTTAAAAAAAAAAAAAAAAACGCAGCAAAAAGATTCCTCATCATTAAAATGAATGGGATGAGTCGCATGTCCTTTAAAAACTGCACTGGAAATGCTGCAAAAGCAAAGCAAAAAATGCTCCATCACCGCATTGGCATTTTACTGGCAGTTTTGAAGCGAACCAGTGTAAAAGAGCCCTGCGCCTAGGTTTACAGTAAATGTGAGCATTAGAGCGGGAGAGAGCGTTGAGACAACATCGGAAGAATAACAGAGGGAGGAAACAGCGGAGAAGACAGTGGAGGAGACCTGGCAGAAGACAGTGGACAGAGGGCTAGAAGACAATGGGGAGAAGACCCGGAGAGGGGAGAAGAACCTGCAGAAGACATCAGCAGAGAGCGCAGAAGAGCCGGAGGGGGAGAAGAAGTTGGAAAAAACGCCGGAGCCGTCTTAATAAATTACTTTGACACCCTGTGTTTTAATTTTTTTACATTTTTTTTCAGGTAAATGGGTGGGGGTACGATGTACCCCATTTCCCCTAGTCAGTCCCCTAGTTCATTTGTGATTGGTATTACATAAACTTTAAAGTATGTGTGAACAAATACCTTGTATAGAAATAAAATGCAATATGCGTGTGTGTAATATATATATATATATATATATATATATATATATATATATATATATATATATATATATATATATATATATATATATATATTTATAGTGATGGTTTGACTCTCTGTCCTACCTAAAGGATGGCTGGTTTTCGCCATATTTTGGAGAGACAGACACATTAATTACACAGCTGTGTGTTCGGCTATTTAGTGCTTGCCTGGCTGTGGCTCAGAACCACACCCCACAGACAGGAAGTCTGGTCCTGGAAGCCAGGTGTAAGCTCTCAAACCCTCTGAGAGGAGTCCGAGGCGCTGCATAGGTGCAGCTACAGCATGCATGACTGCAAGAGGCAGATGTCGTGTGATTGAGCAGCAAGACGCTGATCAGGAGTAAGTTAGCTGTGTGCTTACTGTCAGGAAACACGTAGTTCTGAGGAGCAGAACTTGGGCCCAAGTTGGAGGCCTCAAACAGCCGGATGATAAGATACAGGAATGGTGGAACCCCCCTGCGAGGGCTGCTATTTGTATTTGTGAACTTTTAAATAAAATCTCCATTATGAATACTTTTTTTTTTTTATTACGTAACCTCTGCTCTCAGCTGCATAAGGATTTTAGAGAGCTAGGGGTAAAAAAAAACTGCAAAACAGGAATCTTCCCAGTGAATGTCTGTGCAGGGGGGCATGTCAGCACAAGTTTAATTATTTGAGGAGAGCAGACTCAGTTCCCAGCCCAGCCATAAAACTGACCACACTAAGATGGATGAGCTCTCATGTATAGCATTGTCAGTTTAAAAAAGGAAAGCAGGGAGATTGGCAGTAACACTTGGTACTTCACACAAAGGTAGTGGTACAAAAAGAACCGAATACTTTTTAACACAATCACATGGCATAACAGGCACATATCAGGAATATAACATATTGGGGTAACATAAACAGTATGTAAAGTAAATAATGATGACAATCATTTGGAACAGCAAATCATATCTGTATGAAATAGGGAAGCAACTGTCGTTTCATAGTTCGACCAAGAACGAACATATGAAAGAATCACACATCATAAGCAAGAGAAAAAATAGATACCACAAGCAATATATTGCAGGTAGGACCTTGACATGTGACCGTTTGTGATACAAAGAACCTCTGAAACCAAAAGCAGCAACAGAGTAATAAAAATACTGTAATAAGTACAGAAACAGCAAAAGATGAGAAAGAACAGAAAAAGAGGATGGGAGGAAAAAAAAAGAATAATAATGAAATAAATAGAGAAGGGGAGGTGAAGGGTGAGGAGAGAAGGGGAGGTGAAGGGTGAGGGGAGAAGGGGAGAGAGGAAAGGGAGGGGAGGGCCATAATTACCTACATAAATCAACAGAAGAGCAGCAAAGACTGTGGAGAGGATCCCAGAATTACTCAAAAGGCTAAACCTCAGTAGTGGTAAAAGTGTCGAAAGTAAACGTGTACCAGAAATTATTCCAGAGAGTCCACATAGGACTATAAGATTCCAATTTGTCTTAATCCCATGCTATCATATTTTCCATACATTCAATGCTATTCATTTCACAAGCCCAGGTGGCTAAAATTGATGGGTCGAATTGACGCCAGCATCTTGCAATAATATATAGAAAATGTCTAATCAGACTTTTGTTAAAGGTTTGTAGGAGCCCCGCACCATAGAGGGAACAGTAAGCTGGGGCTTACCAGATCAGCAAACAATCACAATATGTTGTCCCAAAAAGAGAGGATATGTAGGCAAGTGACCCAAATATGGACCAAGGTGCCAGGAGCCTACAAACAGCGCCAACAGGTATCAGGGATGCTAGTGTGAATATTCTGAAAGACAATATGACAAAGATTATGCGATAATTAGTTTCTTGGGCAATGGAAGAGGTTGAAAGTTCATAGGAGAGAGCGAAGACTTTAGTCCACTCCAGTTTATCACATTTAGTTTCCTCTCCAATTTGGACAAAAATAAAAGGAGAATTTGGATGAGATTGTCGCAATAAGATTTGGTATATCAGAGTAAGTGGAGTTGTCGGGTCTGGAGTATTGGGAAAGCAATGACTCGAACTTCGTAAGTGGTCTAGTCAGAAGAGTTAAAGGAGCATACAGTCTAGGGAAATTATACGTAGCGCTACCCCCGCAGGAGCCGCTGGTTAGATTTGGGATCGGCGTGTTACCTCTGTAGCATGTCTAGGGGTATAATGAAAGTAGATGATGTGAGCAATGATAGAATGTCCAAACAGCAAGATGTCGTTTTCTGTGCTTTATTCTTGTGCCCAACACAGCAACAAGTAACTTCAGGTAAATAGAGGAAAGGTGGTGAAGTTGCAGATAAAGCGGATAAGATCTCCCATGCGATCCAGCATACTGGCGTCAGCGCCAGTATGCTGTTTTTTTTTTTTTTAATCGCTGTATTATGGTGGAATGTATCGTCACATCTTCCGAAAATGATATGGACTTAATCTCGGCGAAAATTGCGCACAGACCTAGGAGCTGACTGCGCAGGCGCCGCCCGAGTCCTACGGCTATGGCGCGTCAGCCCTCCGAAATAGGACTCACGGCGCCTGCGCAGTCACTGTGCGCAGGCGCCGCATTTTCGCCGAGATTACCCGAATAGTATTTTAGGAAGATGTGACGAGCAATACTAGAGCCGTGAATTCCACCATAATAAGAAGTGTGCGATTAAAAAAAAAAAAAAACAGCATACTTGACGCCAGTATGCTGGATCACATGGGAGATCTTATATTTAGGGTGAACCTCCGCTTTAACTATGCAGAAGCAGTCCTGCTTCAACAACACCTTTTGCTTCGTCGCCACTCCAGCTGGAGTGGGTGCAGCGCAACCGGCCAGCCCATCCCACAGTACCGGCAGCAGGAATATCACTCGGAACTTTGAGAAGGAAGACAAGCCTCTGCCACAGACCTGGCTCAATAGAATATGAGTGGTGCCTCTGTCACAGGCCCCAACTCTGGAATGCGACTTGGAGTGATTCCTTCTCAGTAAAGTAATTGCCTGACACTCTACCCCCTGCCACTGTGTTCCCTTGTTCCATCCCCCTTTTTTTTTCCATCCCCCCCCTGCCCTTTCTTTTCCCCCTTCTCTCTTTACCCCCCCCTACCGTACACCGTCTCCCCTCTTCTCTCTCTCCTACTTCTCTCCTCCTTGGACTTCTCCCTTCCTTCTCTTCCCTTTCTCTTTTCTCTCTCCTTTCTTTCTTCCCCCTGGTCGTGTAACCCTTAGTCTGCCATGATACATCGCTCCCTGCTTATTGACCATGAACGGTGCCTTACACCACCCCCCCTCTTTTGCATTGGTCCGGAGGGGGGTTGTGGGGGAGGGGAAAACTGGAAATATGAACCTCCGCCCTTAACCGCATCATTACGTCCTATGTACCTTGGTTCTGGTCTGGAAGATTCAACCAATATGTATATGCTGTATCATGCTGCGTACCTTACTTGTACCCTATTTGTTTCCTTTTGTCACTCTCTGTTATGTGATTATTACCCTGTTACTTATTGTATGCTGTATTTTGATTGAATAAAATCTTTATGGAAAAAAAAAAAAGTAATTGCCTGAATTGCCTTCAGGTAGTCTTTGATTTCAGGTGATCGACTGACAGGTTGTCATAAAACAAACTCCCAGTGTCCGGTCACCTTGATCCCTGACAGCTTGTCTAGGGCCTATTGGATCGCCTGCCTCCGGGCTCTCCTCAGACTGACTCCCCACCGAACAGCACAACTCACTTGGCATCTTCTCGTAGAAGTGGGGACCCAGTAAGTCACTGGGGCCCCTCTGCAGCTTAAGTTGCTCCGGGCCATGAGGGCCCAGAGTCAGGAACTCTGTGTAGCATGTGCGCCCCGCCCTGGTAGGCCATCTCGCTGGGGCCCATGACGTGCACACACCCTGAAGGTGGGTGCCGCACCCGGATCCAACCTCGAACTTCCGACGTCAAAATGGCGCCCTAAAGAAGTACCCTCCCCCAGCATGCCTCGAAAGGGAAAAAAAAAAACTCTGATTGGCTGCTGGCAAGAAGGCGCTCTCACTGGTCTCCACTGCTGCCACCTGTCGTTGAAAGATGGAAAGGTATCTTTGGAACACAAAATGAAACAGAACAGCACAGCACTAAACTAACACAAATCACATAGATGAGAGCTGTGTAATTCTAAATTTAACAGCGTCCGTATTTGGAAGTACAGGGGCGCTACATATATAACTAGTATGTTCCAGCCAAGCAGTCCTGAGGATTGTGGCAGTTTGGGAGAATTCAAGATAAATGGACTCGTTTTTAGCAAAGGATTATCGTTTTTCCACCAAGAGAGAAACTTAGAACTAATGAGGGTCAGGACAAATAAAGCATTACCAAATAATGGAGTCAGTGGACTTGGTCTCGATGAGAACCCATTCCTACTCAGGTATCGGTCCCAGACACTGAAGGTATCATTAGTGAAGGTTGGTTGGTGGTCCTTTGTAGACCTATAATGAGTTGTTCATTTTAATGTGATATAACATCTATTGATGTTAATTTTTTTAATGCTTTCCCCCCCCCCTTTTTTTTGAGTCAACTTAACTTTCAACTGTGCTACATTTACATGGACTTTACATGTGTTTGTATGTGTTGCATTGCAGACAAATGCATACATGCTGCTTTTTTTTCACACTGTAAATCCCCACTGCATTGTGGTATAAAGAGAGCATATATGTATATATGTCCTTGATCATGTAGAAAAAAATAAAAAAGTGCACGTTTCTGCACATGGTGTGAACAAGCTCTTAATCATTGTCATGGAACAAAAATACATACCTAGAAATGAAAGGCAACTCGAATTTTCACATGGGAAGTCAACACAGCAGTCTCCATATTTTTCTCAGCATGTTTATTTTAAACTAAGCAGAACTGAGCTACATTTTTTCTTTATAAAGCTACTTTCACCTTCCAATTAAGTAAAGAATAGTACACCCACACAGAAGCATTGTGGGATTATTAGCCATTATCATTATTTGCTTGTAAAACACAAAAAAGCTTACAAGTCATTTTCTTTAATACTATATTAACATCAACATGTGCGCTAAACTATAGCAATCAATTTGCTCATATTATCTAAGCTGCACTTGACTAGATGGATAATTGCTAATTATAGACTGATAGTTCATCTGTGCACATCACCACCATAAGGCTCAGTTCATCCAGCACATTGATCAAGCAGTATTTGTACAAATGAATATTTCACTGCAATTGTTTACTGTCAAAACGTAACAAGTGGGCTTCAAAAGCAGCAAGGCAGATAGGTAGATTGGTGTCTTGGATGGAGGAGGAGAAAATCCTTCCATGCAAAACTATTTGTATTTATTTCCGATTTTTATATCCTTTAAAGGACCGTATAGCCTTCAAAACAAGTTTATTTACAAATGACGTTCACAGATATGCTTATAAGTGATCTCAGATATTCCCAGGTCAAAAAGGCTACAGTGACAATTTTTATATATATAGTACATGTATAGTGACCGTGAATTAGCTGCAACCATTAAGTAGTCTACTCAAAAGACACTGCGTAATAAATGTAATCGAAAAAGATTGGAATGGTGCCTCACAGAGAAACATACATGCAAAAGAACTGATTTGCTCACTAACTTAAAGCGCCATTTATACAAGAAGTGCCATTCATTCGAGCGAGCCGTTTCCTCTATATGTGATATTACCCAAGATGTTTTGATGCCAAGTTTTGGACGTAGGTCTTATGCCGCGTACACACGATAATTTTTCGGGTTGTAAAAAAAAAACATTTTTCAGCCTCTAGAAAACACAACGTTTTTTTCAACTTCATCATTAAAACGACGCTGCCTACACACGATAGTGAAAAAAATGCTCTAGCAAAGCGCAGTGACGTACAACACGTACGACGGCACTATAAAGGGGAAGTTCTATGCGGATGACGCCACCCTTGGGGCTGCTTTTGCCGATTTCCTGTTAGTAAAAGACGATTCACGTTTTTCTGTCTGTTACAGCGTGATGAATGCGCTTACTCCATTTCGAACGGTAATTTTACCAGAACGAGCGCTCCCATCTCATAACTTGCTTCTGAGCATGCGCTGGTTTTTCATGCCGTTAAAGCCCACACATGATCATTTTTTACAACCCAAAAAAACTACATTGTTTAAAACGTCGATAAGAAAATAGAGCATGTTGAATTTTTTTTTTGTCGTTTTTCAGAACCCGAAAAATGCTCTGAAGCCCACACACGATAGTTTTAAATGACATTTTTAAAAAACGTAATTTTTTACAACCCGAAGACGATCGTGTGTACGCGGCATGAGTCTTCGCCTGGAACCTGGATGCCTTTACAGAACCAATCGGCAAGATTCTTTATATGACTATCTGATGAGCCTCGTTTGACCCTTGGGTCATTGTTGGAGGTGAGCGGGCAATTCATAAATTTAACAGTCGATGTTTGGATAGATGTTTTATCTGTTTTTTCTTCTATTAAGTTATCCCTATGAGATATTTGCCTTTATATGAACTAAGTCTTACCATTGGGCTTTAGTTGGATTTGATTCACATTTATTTATTTGTATGTTTGGATACTCATCATATTCATTCTTTGAGCATATTACTTTATAGCACATTACTGAATAAGCGCACCATTCCCATCTTTTTCTTTTGCATAATTACATAGCCTTGCTCTAAAGCTTTATGCTGAGAAAGTAATGGAAACTGCACGACACATTAAGGGCCCACTGACACCTTTACGTGCATTAATGTATGCATTTCTATACATTGAATATAGGCACACATTCCTTTTGAATGGGCTCTCAGTGTGCCTCAATGTGTGAAAATATGCATCTGAACTATTTATGACAATGCAATACTCCACAAGGAACAAAGCATGTTTACGTGTATGTGCATTGGGAGTGCCTTACTGCAATGCATACATGTGAATCCAGCCTTCATTACAATATTGTGGATTTACCTGTATAGGTAAGTGTATGTTAACAGAATGCCATCCTCCTTGCTTTCCAACTTGATAAGTGAGCTGAAATGTTCACTCATTCTTCATCAGAAAATAAGGCATGCCAATCAAGGAACTTGGGCTACATTGCAGGGTGAAAGTAATGAGGACACAGCACAGGATCATCATGACAGCCACCCTCCTTATCACAACTGAAATGTGTAGCAGTATGGTGCCTTGATGAACCATTCCTCCACATTAGGACTCATTCAGGTGGCAGATTAGTGCTGTCCTCCATGCAGATGCATGTGCATGTGCATTAACTCAGATTCTGCTTGAAGGCATCCTATAGAAGTGGGTGTGCATGCAGCACCCGGGCACAGACAATAGAATGTCAAAGGCGCTGCATTTGGAGTTGTATTCACTTCTATAGGCTCCTTGCAGGCAGCTCCAAAGTGGATCTGCACAGAGGATGGCCCTAATCTATTTTCTGAATCAGCCCTTCGGGCAAATTCACATGGCCAGAAAAAAAAAATGGGTTTAGCTGCAGACAGTTTTGTATGCAACTAAATGCAGAACTAGGAGTAATCAATGAGCCCATAAACACAGTTTTGTCTACATACAAAAATGTCTGCTGGTTAGTTGCACATAAAAAAAGTAGGCCAAAGCTGCAAATTTTTTGTCGATCTGCAGATTTTACGCACATATGCACATAAATGCAAATACTTTAGGCACACACTTTATGCAGAATCTTCTAGCCCCGTCAGCAAGAACCTTTATTTCATGCAGTAAATATGCATATGCCCATGTGAATAAGACTTTATTGTGCAAATACAATATCAATAGTACACTCCACATTGCAGCTTTCATATAATCCTATGTGCTCTGTTCTCCTTCCATCCCCAAATTCATACCTGAGAGATGTAGTTCTTTCAAGGAAGGTACCTACACCGGTGATATTTGTGTCAAGCACCCACCCACCAGTCCTGCAACATAGAAACCAAAAGACTGAGCAGTTATAGGACTGCACTAAAACAAATTTTTAGTAAATACATTTATAGCGATGTTGGTCTATTCGTGCACTATACTTGCATGTGTAAAAGGGTATTGCCTATAGATATACTTAAAAACACCCTGCCTTTTTTTTTTTTTAAAAGACTTCTATTTTCACTATATTTCCCATTTCATTAGAGGAAAAAGAAATGCATAAATGTTGACATGCTAATATTAAATCCAATATTAGGTTTCATTAGTAATACGGATATCTGACATAGTTACATAGTTAGTCAGGTTGAAAAAAGACACAAGTCCATCCAGTTCAACCATAAAAAAATTAAAATAAACAAACAAAATAAAACACAGTACATCCCATACACCCAACTCCATACCCACAGTTGATCCAGAGGAAGGCAAAAAAAACCAGCAGAGCGATGATCCAATTTGCTACCGGAGGGGAAAAAATTCCCTCCTGATCCCCCAAGAGGCAATCGGATTTACCCCGGATCAACTTTACCTACAGAACTTAGTACTCGGTTATATTATGTGTATTTAGGAAAGAATCCAGGCCCTTCTTAAAGCAATCTACTGAGCTGGCCAGAACCACCTCTGGAGGGAGTCTGTTCCACATTTTCACAGCTCTTACTGTGAAGAAACCTTTCCGTATTTGGAGGTGAAATCTCTTTTCCTCCAGACGTAAAGAGTGCACCCTTGTCCTCAGCGTTGACCTTAAAGTGAATAACTCAACACCAAGTTCACTATATGGACCTCTTATATATTTTTACATGTTGATCATATCCCCCCTTATTCTCCTCTTCTCAAGAGTGAATAAATTCAGTTTTTCTAATCTTTCCTCATAGCTGAGCTCCTCCATGCCTCTTATCAGTTTAGTTGCCCTTCTTTGCACTTTCTCCAGTTCTCCGATATCCTTTTTGAGAACTGGTGCCCAAAACTGGACTGCATATTCCATATGAGGTCTTACTAATGATTTGTACAGGGGCAAAATTATATCTCTCTCTCTGGAGTCCATACCTCTCTTAATACAAGAAAGGACTTTGCTCGCTTTGGAAACCGCAGCTTGGCATTGCATGCCATTATTGAGCTTATGAGCAACTAAAACCCCCAGATCCTTCTCCACTACAGATCCCCCCAGTTGAACTCCCCCTAGCATGTATGATGCATGCATATTCTTAGCCCCCAAGTGCATAACTTTACATTTATCAACATTAAACCTCATCTGCTACATAGTCGCCCAATTAGATAGAGCATTGAGGTCGGCTTGTAAATTGGAGACATCCTACAAGGACATTATTCCACTGCATAGCTTGGTGTCATCTGCAAAGACAGAAATGTTACTTTGGATCTCAGACCCAATATCATTTATAAATATATTGAAAAGCAAGGGACCCAACACTGAACCTTGGGGTACACCGCTGATAACCTTGGACCATTCAGAGTAAGAATCATTAACCACAACTCTCTGAATTCTGTCTTTCAGCCAGTTTTCTATCCATTTACAAACTGATATATCTAATCCTGTAGACCTTACCTTACACATGAGCCGTGTGTGGGGAACTGTATCGAACGCTTTTGCAAAATCCAAGTATACCACGTCCACTGCCACGCCTCTGTCCAGGGTTTTACTTACCTCTTCATAAAAAGAAATCAGGTTTGTCTGACAACTTCTGTCTTTCATGAATCCATGCTGTCTGCTGCTTAAATAGTTTTTTTTCAGCAAGAACTCATCCATGTGGTCTTTTATTAAACGTTCCAGTATCTTCCCAACTATAGAAGTTAAACTAACAGGTCTATAGTTACTTGTTAAAGACTTTGTTCCCTTTTTAAATATAGGCAACACATTGGCTCTACGCCAATCCAGTGGTACTATTCCTGTCATTAATGAGTCCCTAAATATTAGATACAGTGGCTTTGAAATTTCAGAGCTCAATTCTTTTAGGATCCGTGGGTGGATTCCATCTGGTCCAGGTGCTTTATCCACCTTTATTCTGTCTAAATATTTCTGGACCATATCACTTTTGAGCCATTGTGGATTTGGGGCTGTGTCACTCCCACCCCCAATATGGACATGAGCTCCCCCATACTCCATTGTATACACAGAGCTGAAGAAAGCATTTAATAAATTTGCCTTCTCTATGTCCTCAGTCACCCACTCTAGATTATTTTGTAAAGGGCCTACATGCTCAGACTTGACCTTTTTACTATTAATATATTTAAAGTAAAAAGACATACTGACATACTGTACATGATTATTACGGAGGTGGAGTGAACTTATTCATTTAGTAAAGCAGAAAAATATAATACAAACTGGGCACGGATACTGTAATCGTAGAAGAACTCGTGCAAGTCGTAGTACATTCAGCCATTATTTATACAAAATGATATACCAGTCTATTTAAAATGAACTTTAATTTAATCCTGCGGAACAAAGTAAATTATTAACTTATTTCCCTCCAACCTCACTGGTAGCATATACTTAGCGTTCCGAGCTCCTTGGCTGCCTCATGTGGCTGCTGGGAGTAAAGTGAAATGCCTGAAAGTTCCACGTATAACTGGGCATGTGACCCACTGTCTCTTCCATGTGTCAGTGCCCTGCATGACCTATGGCTACTGAGACCTGGCTGTTGAACACTAGCTAGGATAGGTGAACACGTATGGCTGGAAAGCTGGGAGCCAAGTGACCCTTTTACTTTATCTATAATAGGCAAACAAAAGGTTCACTTACATAGAGTCAGCGATAAGTACCCAAAAGGGGATATGTCCCAGGGTAGTCAAATTTGCTGACTTTTTTTTTTAGGGTGTTTCACGCTATATCAGGGGAGGTTAGGCATTTATGGTGTGTGTGCGTAGTCTCCGATTCTCCTTTCATTTGGAAATATGGGGGAAAAAAAAAAATTTACCTAAAAATCAGTTAAAGTGGTAGCACGTTTAGGAGATTTTTCCTTGTACCTACAGGTACTGTAAGCTTTATTACAAGCTTACTTTTAAGTACAAGTGAGTAAGAAGTGTTTACTGCCCACTTTAGAAACTTTAGTTTAGAGAATACGTCACACTAAAACATGAAGTAGAACAAAAAAGAAGAAAATAAAAAACTTCAGGGATATACATTACAAAACTCATTTACGTATACACTGTAGTGAGAACTTCGGCATTTTCTCATTATCTGCTGGAAAATCCCAGGTGAGAGTGTAACAATTCTTGCATTTCACGGATAATATTGCTGCTACAGCCCATTGCCGTGGTGGGACTTTGATCATATCCCATTCTATTTCCTGATCATATCCCATTCTATTTCCTGATCTATAGTTTAAGAATTAAAACAGGGTGGGTTGTTTCTAAACAGTTGATCCTGGCTGAAATATCTGTAATAGAAGATTTTGGAGTACATTTGCAATAGGCAACTTTGTCCTATTTTAATGTCAACATTTAAGTTTTGTGTGATGGGATCATGATTTCTGCATACTATTTGTAAAGGCAATTATTAAAAAAAGCTTTTGTGATGTCTATTTTATCCCTAAAGTTTTGAATACCATTTCTTGCATTTTTTTTATGCTATATCACAACAGAACCTGTTATCTAAATCTCTAGAAAGTTGGTGCTATGCCCAAAGCTTGATTATACAATATTCCATATTCATCTGTATCAAGGACAAAATATTATTCTAATCCCGAACATGTAAAAAATACAAAAACACACTGGGGTTATTTACTAAAGCCAAATAAACTGTTCTAAAACACAGAGAAAACCTGAAGCGCTGCAAGTCTAGGCGTCAGGTAAGATCAATTAATATAAGTGAAGGTAGCCGAATGAATGGATCAAAGTCAGTGCAGCCAGCACAGCATGGAAAAATGCAAATAGTCAAAGAAAAAACTAAATGCAGCGCAAAATGTATTAATTGTAATCCAAATTGAGGCCATGTGCATGAATAAAGCTTGCTACTAGTCAAATGAATAAATAATGCTGTTTATTCCATAGGATTAATAAAGGTCAATGAAAAATATAACAATCAAAATAAAAATGACTGATGGTGGTAAACATTACCAGTAACCTCAGGATATCATCTGGGAGGCTTGCTTGGGGGTTATTGAACACCAATCAATATCCAAAGGAGTGGAGAGGAATTCTGGGTCCCAGAAGGGGAGCATACTGGCTGCTAGCTGGAACCACTAGCTCCGGAGTGGTTTCCATGGCTGGATGGAGGAATAAATTGGGCAGCCTGTGCGATGGTGACCACTCCAGGGGGAACAACCAAGCCGAGCAGTCTGGATACAGGAGGCGCGCAGGCGTCAATACTGTGCCGGAGAGGGAAGGGGAATCACTGAGGTCAATTGCTTCAAACGTCCACAATTCTGTTGGCGTAACTTGTTCTAACAGTCCATAAAAGTACAAAAGTACTTCATATAAAACATGCTTTGCTTCTTAGAAATAAAGTGACGTGCTTCATTGCCACAAATTCTCAGATCCTGACGCCGCTTCTGTGCCCTTCTAGGACCAACCACACTGCTCGTTGTTGACCTCCCAAGTGTACACTAAGGTAGGTTAGACTGCGCTTAAGGTCTCTGGTCACACCCTCAAGGTTGATCACCATCCACAGCTCTGCACACATAAAAAGCAACCAAAGAAATCTCATTGCGCAATGTTGTTAATTAAAACATCTCACAAAATTGTAAAATGCAGTATATGCACTCACAACGTCTAGTGCCTCCCCTGGCACTGGGAATAATATGCCATCAAAAATCTACTGGATGCCGATACAAAGTTTTAAATTGTGATTTACCTCAAATCTGACCAGAGACATTAAGCGCAGTCTGACCTAGCTTAGTGTACACTTGGGAGGTGAACAATGTGCAGCGAGTTTGGTCCTAGAAGGGCACAAGGGTGGCAACAGATACAGGGAATTTGTGGCATAGCACACTTTATGTCTAATGCCACGTACACACAACCGTTTTTCATGACGAGAAAAATGCAATTTTTCTAAATTGATCATTAAAAACGATCGTGTGTAGGCGAGAAAAATGGGCAGTAAAAATTTAGAACTTGCTCTAGGTTTTCTCAACGTTTTTCACACGCTTGCTCAGAAGCAAGTTATGAGCAGGGAAATTTGCATAATCACCTCAAAGGGTGGCGCCATTCAAACGGAACTTTCCTTTTATAGTGCCGAGGGGACGCGCTCGCGAAAGTGTCCGTGCTCGCCGGGTCTAGAAGACCAGTCGCATCACGGATCACGGTAAATTGCCGCTGATCGTGGCCGTTTACCACGTGATCGCGCCGTCGAATGACGGCGCGATCACTTGTAAACAAACCGGCGTCATTTGATGATGCCGGTTCCTCCCTCTCCTCTCTGTACAGTGTGCGAGGAGAGGGGGGGGTGCGTTTCGGGGTGTCAGCAGCTGAGCTGTGGCTGGATCTGTGACAAATGCAGTCACAGATCCAGCCATCCCTCAATCCATCCCAGCTCCGCAATACCCCAGTACCCAGCAATACCCCAGTACCCAACAATACCCCAGTACCCGGCAATACCCCAGTACCCGGCAATACCCCAGTACCCGGCAATACCCCAGTACCCGGCAATACCCCAGTACTCGGCAATACCCCAGTACTCGGCAATACCCCAGTACTCGGCAATACCCCAGTACTCGGCAATACCCCAGTACTCGGCAATACCCCAATACCCTGCATGATACTTTGCAATACCCCAATACTCTGCAATACCCTGCGCGATACTCTGCAATACCGCCTATGGGGATTTTTAAGTAGCGAAGTTTGGCGCCATTCCACGAGTGTGCACAATTTTGAAGTGCGACATGTTGGGTATCTATTTACTCGGCGTAACTTCATCTTTCACATTATGAAAAAAAATTGGGCTAACTTTACTGTTTTGTTTTAAGCACAAAACTGTTTTTTTAAAAACACGCGTTCAATAAATTTCTGCGAAAATACCGTACGAGATAAAAAGTTGTAACGGCCGCCATTGTATTTTCTAGGGTCTTTGCTAAAAAAGCATATATAATGTTTTGGGGTTCTATGTAATTTTCTAGCAAATAAATGATGATTTTTCCATGTAGGAGAGAAATGTCAGAATTGGTCTGGGTGTTCCAGAACGCCTGATGGCGTTCCCTGCATGTTGGGCCTCTGTATGTGGCCACGCTGTGTAAAAGTCCCACACATGGGGTATCGCAATACTCGGGAGGAATAGCAGAATGCGTTTTGGGGTGTAATTTGTAGTATGCATATGCATATGTGTGTGAGAAATAACCTGCTAATATGACAAAAACAATTTTTTTTTTTTTTACAGAATTTTCAGTCGTTTTTCTTTTATAGCGCAAAAAATAAAAAACCCAGAGGTGATCAAATACCACCAAAAGAAAGCTCTATTTGTGTGAAAAAAAGGACAAAAAAATCAAATGGATACAATGTTGTATGACTGAGTAATTGTCATTCAAATTGTGAGAAAACCGAAAGCTGAAAATTGGTCTGGTTAGGAAGGGGGTTTAAGTGCCCAGTGGTCAAGTGGTTAAGAAAAGACCAGGTAAATACCAACAATATGCGATGTGTTTCAAACAAGATGACAAAGAACAAAGCCATTATTGAGAGACAGCAGGCTCCAAAATGTGCAATCGGTTCCAAGGAAAAACTGAATAAATATGAAAACTAAATGAAGGCTTTCATTAAAGTCTCATCATTATGCATTCTATTTAATGACAGGCTTTGTTATATGGTATGGTAAGAACTCTTATGGCTTATAAATAAATGAAACAATTCTGAAGCCTGAATTCGGAAACTGTCTTTATATAACATGTACAAATGAATTTGTGAATCTGGGCCTCTATTTGAAACCACCTTATGAAGAACATACAGCCTCCAGCTAACAAAGCCTTTCATCTGACCTTGGTCTGCTGGGATGGACATGCTATAGTGGCTGAAATAGAAGAAAAAATTAGCTTAAAGACATGCAATATGGCCCATCCCTAGACTGTGACTTTAGTAGTTTATTTATTTCACCGGCCAAGGCTGGAAATTTATAGAAAGGAGAGAACAGACTGCATTTTAGCTGCACTTGGAATTTCAATTTCCCCTTGGACAGTTGTCAATAAACACAGCTAAATTTGATAGGACAGTTACAAAATAAAAGGTTGAGGAACTTGAGCATTCTTTGAGAATTGTTTTAAGACAATATGCCAGTGCAATTGTCGGCAGCAGTTCAATAAAACAGGCTGATATTGGGGTGAGTGCAAGGTCAGAATTAAAACTGCAGCATATAAAAGCAAAATAGCTCCAAATGAATCAGAAGATTCTGTTTCTTCATTTCATTAAGTGCCAATGTGCTAAAAAAGCAACAATTTAGAGCTATTCGTTTTGAATAGCTTCAATAAAATACAGAGTTATTTGGTTATTGGAGAATACTCCATTAATGATGAGCTCTCTTTAAGTGAGGAAAACAAATACAGTATCTAATACCATGCAGATCAAAAAATAAATAAATAGCTAAAGCCATTTGTCTTCTCAAAGAACAGTGTTCCATAATTAATGCTTCAGAAAGAATATGTGATTGTTGGTGTTTGTACAGAGAGAAATAACATAGCTTAATTGTTCCAATATCTAAAAATGTGTGTGGCAATTGTAAAATCATATTACATAATGTTCTTTCATGGACAATAGTATTTGGCATTGTATTAAAAACATTGTTGACCTTGTTGAGAAGTTGACCTTGTACACCAGACTAGCCAAAATATGCTTATGGTAAAATGAAACCTAATACATTGATCATGCCACAGCAAGTACCGTATTTATCGGCGTATAACACGCACAGGCGTATAACACGCACCCTAACTTTAAGAGGGAAGTTTCAGGAAAAAAACTTTCCACAGCCCCCTGCGTATAACACGCAGGCACAATTTACCCTCTAATTTCAGGGTAAAAAAGTGAGTGTTATACACCAATAAATACAGTAGTTATTAAGAGGCGACCAAGTAAAACCTGTACTTATTTCCAAGAGGGTAAGGCCCCATTCACACTGGGGCAGGACGTGCGGTGGCGCTATACCGTCTGTATTGCCGTGGAATTGTGTCAGTATTTAACCGCTAGCGGTGCAGTATTAACCCCCACTAACAGCTGAAAAAAGAGGTGCATTGACGGCGGTATTACTGTTTTTTCCCATTGTTTTCAATGGGAAGGAGCAGCAAACACACTGATCCTCTCACCGCTCCAAAGATGCTGCTTGCAGGAGATTTTTTTTTCTTCCGCCAGCGCATCGCCTCAGTGTGAAAACCCTCTGGCTTTCACATTGAGAATGCAGTGCAGGAGTTTTTCAGATGGTATTTAGGAGTTATTTTTAGAGCTAAAACGCCTGAAAAACTCTTCAGTGTGAAAGGGGCCTAACTAAAGCATCTTAGACCCCATACACACCATTAGATTTTCTGCAGATTTTTGTCTTCAGATTTACCAAAACCTTATAATATTAGGTCACACATTAAAAGTTTCAATTTGTTTGCAATCAGGCAGATCCTTGCACTACACGGTTTGGCTAAAAATGAAGACAAAAGTCTGCAGAAAATCGAATATTGTGTATGGCCTAAAACCACAGATGAGCCATTACACTGGGAAAAAATCTTATATTTCTTCCCGAAGTGGAGTCTGGCCCTCCTTCCACCACAAGCAATTAATCATATGCTTAGCTTCAGCAAGTCCAGGATTATTACAAGTTGCTTCAGGTTTTTAGAGCTCACTAGGTTCTCCTACACAAATCTCCAGACACATTCAAGGGCTTCCTGTGCAGTGATATTAGCAATGTAATAGGTTTACTATTATTATAGATATTGTATGCTTTAAAACAGCAGTGTCCAAGCCATGGCTGCATGTGTCCCAAGAGTGTTCAGTATGTGGCGCGGCTACTGGTTTTGTAACAGCACCGTCAGCAGTGAATAAGGTGACACCAAATAGCGCCAGGCAAGTAAATTGCTGTATCTAGGGAGGAGCTGGGGTGGGCCGCGCTCTCCCAAATTTTAGTTGTCTCGTACCCCTAAAATATACTATACTATAAGGTGTTTTTTTTCTTTGAATGAGCCCTGGTTCACACTGGGCTGCGGGAGTGAAATCGCGCGATTTCAGCTGAACTCGCGCGATTTCACTCCCTCTGGCAGTCCCGATTTCGGCGCGATTTAGGAGACATCTGTGCAGGGTTCTGCACAGATGTCAATGTAAATCGCGTCCTGAAATCGCAAAAAGTAGTACAGGAACTACTTTTTTAAATCGGTGCAGCGCAGCAGATGCGGCGTCGCACCGATTAGGACGGTGTCATTGCCGGCAATTGCTGCCGATTTGAGATGCGATTTCACATGTGAAATCGCATCTCAAATCGAACTAAATCGTACTCAGTGTGAACCTGGGCTTAGACACGCAGAAACGGAGACCCCTCAGAAGTCAATAAATTGTGTCCAACATCAATAGCACACAGAGATTTTTCAACTTGTTGGTAAATCTCTGTACAACCTGGTTAGTCCTTCCTTCCTATTAGAGGAAAGGATTGTGTTTAACTGTGTGCACGTTGCTTCAGAAAAAAAAATGGGAAAACAAGTATGGTATTCTTCTTAATAGCAATTGCAAAGATTACTTAGTGCTTTCAAAAATGAAATGTAATTTAGGGTTTACGTCTTCTTTAGAAACTGCTGGCTGGTAAGGTAGAGAGTATCATGTTTGAAGAATTTATTAACAATCTTTACTTTGTTTCTATGGTTATTTGGCATAATGAATGTGACAAATACTAATCTGCACATCTACCCTACTAAAAGTAAAAAAAAAAAAAAAAAAAAGCCTACGTGCTGACATCATAGCTGCCGCATCCTTCTGGTAGGAGTGGTGGCTTTTTATGTACGTTTTTCCACCCCAATTTGATTTTATGCTGAAGCTTTGTACTAATTTTAGGACCAATAAAATACCCTTCCATAAGAGCAACATTTGGGTTCCAATTGGTTAGCTTTTTTTGCACGGTGCCTGACCCCACTGGAGACCATTATTCAATCAATACACCAGAGCAGGATGACTCTTCACTTCTGAGTAACGGTCTAGGGCATATCATTGTTTATCATGTGGCGAGTGTTTAGTTTGTTGGAGGTGCACGGTTGTGACAGACTTTTCCCAAACACATTCGGTGATGTTCATTTGATGATGGATTTTTTTCTACTTTTTGGTGGGTGGTTAGACATATCATACATATTGTTGGAACTATCCTGGTATACACAGAGATTTCCTTTAAGTCAAGTCACCCCTGTTTTTTTTTTTAACAATTATAACAAAAGTTACGTTTTACAAACTCTGATTGGGCAGATATGTAAATTGGACATGTATGTCACAATGTGATACTCCATAATCACCATACCAATACTACTGGCTTTTAACAGCTAAAGAACCAAAAGGCCATCAGCACGTAGCAAGATACAACTATATTCCAGTAGAAATAGATTACATAAACTTAATTGAGCACTTCCAATGCCAGCAATCCCTCCTCCCTCAGCATCCGCTGTGCAGCACTGGAATCTACAATGAACTTAACATTATTAAATAGCTCAGAATTAGCTGCTATCAGAACCTATTATGACCTCTTTCATCTTCCACTGTGGGCTTACACAATAAAATAGAAGTTCCCTGAGAACATAGGGTCACCTGGTCTAATGTTAAGTAGGACCGTAAATCTTTAAATGAGGATTGGCCAAGTGAAGGATATTGAAAATATGTGAGAACAGAATCCTCTGTGTGCTTTATTACATAGTCTAAGTCTACAAAATAATGTACATTTCAAGGCTTGGGTGAAACACCCACAGAATTTTAACAATTCACGATAGGCTTTTTCATTTTCTCATTTTCGAGTTTTATTGCAGGATGTTTCTAAAGGACAGCTACAAGCAAAGCGTGAATATTTAATGTTGTACAAAAGGGGAAAACTGGCATGTTTATTCCAGTAAAATAAATCAATAGTTTTGATTCCCTTATTAAAGAACTTCACTATTTTAATCATTTAAATGTGTGCATTTCCACTGACTATCGAAACTCATCGTGTACAGTTGTTCTGTCACATTGTATAAAGCGTGATTTTAAGCAAAATTTACTACTTGAGAAAAAAAAAAAAAAAACATCAGCAATAGAGTATATCTCATAAGCAATAAGACACAAATGTAAAAATAAAAACAAAAAAGTATAGTGTAGTACTACAAATTAATAATATAATATTAAAACAAAGTATAACATATCAAATAAAAATCATCTTGAAAATAATATCTCAAATAGCATTCACAAGTAAATAATAATATTCAGAATAGTCATAATAGATTAGTAAAAGTAAGCAGGTTCATCAGCGTAGGTTTTTCATTGTTCTAATCCAGGGGTCTCCAAACTGTGGCCCAAGGGCCAAATGTAGCCTTTAACTAGCTTCTATCCAGCCCTTGGGGCACTATTCCATCCACTGATGTGGGGCACTTTTCCTCCCACCAACAACAATGGGGCACTCTTTCTTCCACCGATACCAATTATGGGATACTATTCCTCATACTAATAGGGGCACAACTCCTATTGACCACCAATCCTGAGGCCATATTTATTCTCACTGATGTCAACATTTTCTGCCACTGCTGGCCACAATACAGCCCTCCTAAAGACTAAAGGACAATAAACTGGCCCTTTGTTTGAAAAGTTTGGAGACCGCTGTTCTATCCAAACATGGAATGTGTACCCGGAATCCTAGTGATGTAACAACATCCATACACAAATGATCCACCTCAGGTGCTCAATGAAAATGTGCCCTCATCCTAATAATTGGAGCTATAAGCGAGTATAGATCTATATACGCTTTCCCCAACTTGAGGGGTTAATACAGATGCCCCTGGATATCCCCGGGCACTTCTGCTTTCTTTACTCCAGAACTGATAATAACCCTCTTAATATTTATTGTTATTGGAAAGGGTACGGCAACACCCCGAGTGAAGTGTGAAAATGTGTGAACATATGAGATATAAATACCTATATAAAATGTATAGGAATGTGAAACATATATACGATTGTTGGTACCTTGTTGGATATTATAGTGCAGGGATAGAAAAACCTCCAGGCTAAATGTGACTACCCATATCTAAAGGGGAGAAAAAGTAGATAAATGAGGAAAGTAATATTATAAATACAGTAGGTGACTGGGATATTGTGTCAATCTCGCTCCCTTTCTCGGCGAGATTGAGCACTTGCGAGCCCCATCGCGGGAGCCAGCGCCAAGATGGCTTGCCGCGATGGAGACAAAGCCGTCATAGAAGCGATGGGGATCCGATGCGGATTCCCGCCAATTCTACACGTGGGCGGAGTTTGTTATGAATCCTGAGAAGGAAGTCCCCGCCGGATTTTAAATAAAAATCCAGCATGGGTTCCCCCCTCAGGAGCATAACGGGCCCTTAGGTCTGGTATGGGTTGTAAGGAGCCCCCCCCCCTGCGCCGAAAAAACAGCGTGGGGGTCCCCCCACAATCCATACCAGACCCGTATCCAAAGCACGCCGGCCGGCCGGTCAGGAGGGGAGTGGGGGCGAGCGAGCGCCCCCCCCCCCCCTCCTGAGCCGTACCGGGCAGCATGCCCTCAACATGGGGGGGTCAGGTGCTCTGGGGCAGGGGGCGCACTGCGGCCCCCCACCCCAGAGCACCCTGTCCCCATGTTGATGAGGACAGGGCCCCTTCCCGACAACCCTGGCCGTTGGTTGTCGGTGTATGCGGGCGTGAGGCTTATCGGAATCTGGAAGCCCCCTTTAATAAGGGGGCCCCCAGATACCGGCCCCCCACCCTAAGTGAATGAGTATGGGGTACATTGTACCCCTACCCATTCACCTGGAGGCAAAGTGTAAACACAAATAAACCACACAGGGTATTGAAATATTTTATTAGTTGGCCCCCGGGGGGGGGGGGTGTATGATCGCTTTTATAAAAGCGCCCCCCTCCAGCGGGGTTCTGCGGGGGGGTGGGTGCCGCTGTTCTTCGCCGCCGCCTGGTTCTCTTCCGCCGCCGGGGGGGCGCTTTGATAAAAGCGCCCACCACCCGGCGGGCTTCCTTCGACATCTTCGGCGGCGGGGGGGGTCTTCTCCCGCTCTCCGGTGTCTTCTCCCGCTCTCCGGTGTCTTCTCCCGCTCTCCGGTGTCTTCTTCTTCTTCAGGACTGGCCGCCGCTATCTTCGTGTGTTAGCTCAATTACTAGCGGCGGCCAATCCCCTCTTCTGTGACGTCTTCTTCTTCTTCTCTTCTCCAGATGTTGACGCGACGCTTCCTTCCGCTGTTATGGCAGGCGCGCGGCGAGTTATATAGGCCTGTCTTGTGACGTCGCAGAGTAGGTATATAGGTACCTACCCTGGGTCTTGTGACGTCGCAGTCCCATCATGCTCCGGTAGGTACCACGTGGGTGGGTAGCACGTGGTACCTACCGGAGCATGATGGGACTGCAACGTCACAAGACAGGCCTATATAACTCGCTGCGAGCCGCGCGCCCGCCATAACAGCGGAAGGAAGCGTTGCGTCAACATCTGGAGAAGAGAAGAAGACGACGACGTCACAGAAGAGGGGATTGGCCGCCGCTAGTAATTGAGCTAACACACGAAGATAGCGGCGGCCAGTCCTGAAGAAGAAGACACCGGAGAGCGGAGAAGACCCCCGGAGAGCGGAGAAGACCCCCGGAGAGCGGGAGAAGACCCCCGGAGTGCGGGAGAAGACCCCTGAGAGCGGGAGAAGACCCCGGAGTGCGGGAGAAGACCCCCGGAGAGCGGGAGAAGACCCCCGGAGAGCGGGAGAAGACCCCCCCCGCCGTTGAAGATGTCGAAGGAAACCCGCCGGGTGTTGGGCGCTTTTATCAAAGCGCCCCCCCGGCGGCGGAAGAGAACCAGACGGCGGCGAAGAACAGCGGCACCCACCCCCCCGCAGAAGCCCGCCGGAGGGGGGCGCTTTTATAAAAGCGATCATACACACCCCCCCCGGTGGCCAACTAATAAAATATTTCAATACCCTGTGTGGTTTATTTGTGTTTACACTTTGCCTCCAGGTGAATGGGTAGGGGTACAATGTACCCCATACTCATTCACTTACGGTAGGGGGCCGGTACCTGGGGGCCCCCTTATTAAAGGGGGCTTCCAGATTCCGATAAGCCTCCCGCCCGCATACACCGACAACCAACGGCCAGGGTTGTCGGGAAGGGGCCCTGTCCTCATCAACATGGGGACAGGGTGCTCTGGGGTGGGGGGCCGCAGTGTGCCCCCTGCCCCAGAGCACCTGACCCCCCCATGTTGAGGGCATGCTGCCCGGTACGGCTCAGAAGGGGGGGAGCTCGCTCGCCCCCACTCCCCTCCTGACCGGCCGGCCGGCGTGCTTTGGATACGGGTCTGGTATGGATTGTGGGGGGACCCCCACGCTGTTTTTTCGGCGCAGGGGGGGCTCCTTACAACCCATACCAGACCTAAGGGCCCGTTATGCTCCTAAGGGGGGAACCCATGCCGGATTTTTATTTAAAATCCGGCGGGGACTTCCTTCTCAGGATTCATAACAAACTCCGCCCACGTGTAGAATTGGTGGGAATCCGCGTCGGATCCCCGTCGCTTCTATGACGCACTCGCTGGAATGTGCTTTTACTATTCCAGCGAGTGCGAGATATCGGCAGCCTGTCGCCGAGAATCAGCGCGATGCTGTCGTGCTAAAAACACATTCTCGCCGGCAGGCACTGTAAGTGGAGAGACGTCAGTCAGAAAGTTTAAAGATATTTTACCCTGTGTATGATAGCTCCACTCCTGCACAGGTGAAAAGGGATGACAGACTGACATGATGAGTTCACGCTGTCTGTTATATATGTGTACATTTATTCTACAGTATAATATTGAACTATTCTATTTGGTATCTGACAGTGGTGGCTGGTGCTCAAAATTTTTGGGGGGGCACAAACGAAAAAAAAAAATATTGCAGACTCACTGTGCCCATCACATGCAGCCACTGTGCCATGCCACCAAATGCAGCCACTGTGCCATCAATTGTCACCACTGTGCCATGCCATCAAACAGAAACTGTGCCATCAATTGTCACCATTGGGCCATGCCACCAAATGCAGCCACTGTGCCATCAATTGTCACCACTGTGCCATGCCATCAAACACAGCAACTGTGCCATCAATTGTCACCACTGTGCCATGCCATCAAATGCAGCCACTGTGCCATCAATTGTCACCACTGTGCCATGCAACACAGCAACTGTGCCATCAATTGTCACCACTGTGCCATGCCATCAAATGCAGTCACTGTGCCATCAATTGTCACCACTGTGCCATGCCATCAAATTCAGTCACTGTGCCATCAATTGTCACCAATGTGCCATGCCATCATATGCAGTCACTGTGCCATCAATTGTCACCACTGTGCCATGTCATCATATGCAGTAATTGTGCCATCAATTGTCACCACTGTGCCATCATCAATTTGCACCACTGTGCCATGCCATCATATGCAGTCACTGTGCCATCAATTGTCACCACTGTGCCATGCCATCAAATGCCACCACTGTGCCATCAATTGTCACCAATGTGCCATGCCATCAAACGCAGCTACTGTGCCCATCAATTGTCACCACTGTGCCATGCCATCAAATGCAGTCTCTGTGCCATCAATTGTCACCACTGTGCCATGCCATCAAACGCAACCACTGTGCCATCAATTGTCACCACTGTGCCATGCCATCATATGCAGTCACTGTGCCATCAATTGTCACCACTGTGCCATGCCATCAAACGCAACCACTGTGCCATCAATTGTCACCACTGTGCCATGCCATCATATGCAGTCACTGTGCCATCAATTGTCACCACTGCACAATGCCATCAAACGCCACCACTGTGCCATCAATTGTCACCACTGTGCCATGCCATCAAACGCCACCACTGTGCCATCAATTGTCACCAATGTGCCATGCCATCAAATGCAGTCACTGTGCCATCAATTGTCACCACTGTGCCATGCCATCAAATGCAGTCACTGTGCCATCAATTGTCACCACTGTGCCATGCCATCATATGCAGTCATTGTGCCATCAACTGTCACCACTGTGCCCCATGCCACTGTGATCATTGTCGCCTCTGTGCCCTTTGTCACCTCTGTGCCCCATGATGCCACTGTGCCCCATGATGCCCCTTTCCCTGTAAAAAAACACTTACCTGACGCTTCCATGTCCTCCCTCGATGTCTTCTGCCGCCGTGGAGAAGCTTCAGCCAATCAGGTTCCTGATAACCAGAATCCGGGAACCTGATTGGCTGAAACGGCCGTCAGTCTTATGCAAGGACCACAGGTTGCCTGCACTCCGAGTATAGACTTCCGAGAGCCGGAGGGCGGTAATGGAAAAGCCTATTAGAGCCGCTGGCTTTGATAGGCAGTTCCCCTCAGCCAACCAGCTGCCGCTATTCGGGTAACCGGCGACCCATGTCCGGTTATATGAATAGACCAGGCAGCTGGCAACAATAACTCACGTTCAATGCATTGCATTGAACGTGTGTTATTTGCGAGAGGGGGGGGCGCTGCAGCGCCCTCTATAGACGGCTGCCAGAACTTCAGCTAAAATGTCAAAATGACATTTTAGCCGAATAAAAGTTCTTAAAGGGCCCGTTTTTTTTTTTTGTGACTGCCCGTGCGTCCTTATGGATGGGCCGCCACTAGTATCTGAGCTTTTTGCCACGAGAAAATCCCCCCATCCCTGTACTCTCAGATTAAGTGTCCCTTTAACTTGATTCTTGAGCTTGTTGCTTATCTACCCCAGCTGCACTACCCGCTCTCAGACTATTTGTGAAACCATATGGTTCCCATATATTTAAATGGGGTCCATTTCTTATCTCATTTACGATTGCCATTTATCAATTGACCATTATTTCTATAAAAACAACCATGTATGCATATTACTGTATTTCTATGAAATAACCATTTTATATTATCCCCCTTTGGATCCTGGTGCGTTTTTGCTGGGGCGTGCTCATCCCCATCTGTGTCTGCCTCGGTGCTCCCAATGGCCTCTCTGTGAGGAGGGGGAGACACAGGGCCCTGTGCTCCCATGTTTCTCCACTGGATGGCGGGCAGGTCCCGTAACCATGGAGACTTTCCTCCTCACTGTCGGCATCAATGGCAATCTCCAGCGCCGAATGTGTCCCGCGTGTGCATATTGCGCGCAGCGCATGCGGGTGACGCGACCGGCGCAACGACCATTGCGGCAGTGGCCGGGGTATCCCCTCTATTGACGCCGAGAGGCCCACAGCAGGGAGGGCCATGTCATTGGCTCTGGTTCCATTTGTTCGTCCGGGATGCCTTAGGTGTCAGGGGGGCAGGGGGGAATGCATCGGGGCAGTTACAACAGCCATCAGCAATCACCTTCATTTGGGGCACCTGGACATGCACATATAACAGACAGCGTGAACTCATCATGTCAGTCTGTGATCCCTTTTCACTTGTGCAGGACTGGAGCTATCATACACAGGGTAAGATATCTTTAAACTTTCTGACTGACACTCTCCACTTATTTATAATATTACTTTCCTCATTTATCTATCATTAAAAATCTTGATAGGCGACGTTTAAAAAAATCTATAGGTTGCATATTTTGAGCTACAGAAGAGTTCTAGGGCTATAATTATTGCTCTTGTGCCAACGATCGCGGTGATACCTCACTTGTGTAGTTTGAACACCGTTTTCCTATGCGGGCGCTACTCACATATGCGTTTGCTTTTGCATGCAAGCTCGTTGGGACGGGACGCTTTTAAAAAAAAAAATAGTTTTCTTATTTATTTTTATTTATTATATATTTTTTTTTAAATAAATAAAAATTTGATTACTTTTATTCCCATTACAAGGAATGTAAACATCCCTTGTAATAGAAAAAAGCATGACAGTTCCTCTTAAATATGAGATGTGGGGTCAAAAAGACCTCAGATCTCATATTTAGACTTAAATGCAAAAAAGAAAAAAAAATGAAAATGTTGTAATTAGAAAAAAAAATATATATATATACATTATATATATATATATATATATATATATATATATATATATATATATATATATATATATATATGTATATGTTTAAGACGCAAGGGCAGAACTGACGTTTGGCGTCACTTCCGCCCTGCAGTGCTATGGGGACGGGTGGGGGCCATGCGATCGCCTCCGCCGCTACCGACGGCTCCGGTAAGCGGCGGAGAGAGCGGCAGAACGGTGGGAGGGGGGCCTCTCCCGCCGCCGATAACGGCGATCTCGCTGCGAATCAGCCGCGGAGACTGCCGTTATCGTTTACAGGACCGCTCATGCTAAAAATGGATACCTCGGTTGTGGCAGCAGGACGTATAAATACATGAGCAGGTCCTTAAGTGGTTAAGGACCTGTACGCTGCAATGTATTACATTTATGTTACTGGTTTTAGATAAACATAATGAAAGAGCAGAAAAGCCTAATTTTTCAACGTATGCATTTAGGCTGATTCACAGCTATGCATTTTTAATGCTATTTGTATTTTGCAGATTAGCACTACAGAATGTGTTCCATAGGAAACCATGTTAAATGGACTGTAGTGCAAATCTGCAAAACAAACTAAAAATGCATAGGTGTGAATTCAGCCTAAGATTGATTTCATATCAGGTTTAAGTTGGTACATGCAACTTGCTTAAAGAAATGCATTAGACACAAAAATCTTGTACGCAGGTTGATTTGCATACACATCTCCCATCACTATCAGATCACATATGGTGCATTTTATCAGTGTTCCAGCCTGCATTAATATAAAGTCCTATCATATAGGACTATATAGAACAGATGGTATCAAGAAAATGTATACTAACATGAAACTGGTGCCAAGGAAACACAGTTGTCAGTATATACTAGCTTCTTCCTTGACAGATGGAGTTACAGTAATTAACATATTACTATAAATATAATGTTGCCAAACCAAGGATATGCACTGCAAAATATGTAACAAAACAAACACTTATCGAGTTATTTAATCACACATATTGCTTTTGCATTTCTCTTTTTCTTCAAGGCATATTGAAATTTCAATAATGAATATCAAAACAATATTAAAAGGTTCAGCCCCCTTGAATAGCCCTTAGCTGCTGAATCAATGTCCACAATAAATTATTGCCTGGAAACTATAGAGTGGGCTGCAAGATATAGTTATAGTTTAATTACATGGATGAAAATACAAAATTATTCTCTAAAGACTTTTAATTAAAAAAAAAACAAATAATATTTACAGATTGCTATTGTTTGTATAAAGGTTAGTGAAAAGCAGACTTTAATTCAATACATAAAATTAAAAAGGCTTGAACGTAGAAAACATTACAGGGATCTCGTTAGAGAATAAAATGTTACCTGCGCCTAAACAGAACTGTGCGCCAAAGTCTATAGAATTAGTAGTTAAATGGCTTTTTTTTTTCTTACTATGTTTTATTAGAATTTAATTAGTCCAAATGTTAAGCAATGTAATGAGAACCATCTTAATTCAAATCAGAACCTGTGCAGAAGTCCAGATACTGAAACATGCTTGTTTAGTAAATCCGGCAATGACCACTCAGCAAACGGGTTAATCAAAATGTATCAGTACAAAGCTAAAATTTAGAATGTACGCCTATTTAAATGTCCTCTCTTTCACCCGTGTTGTAAAAGAGGAAAAACAAGGACTCTTTCTACAATTTTCAGTGTGTTTAGAAAGGTTGTTGTCAAGGTCTACTTGAATGCCGTAGAAACATCATTCCCTTTCTTGTTGTATGTTACCATGGAAGCACTAAATGATAAGCCTTAAGGGCCAGTCACACCATTACATTTTATATATGCTACAAAGCAGGACCGCAGTGCCCAAAAAGTGCATGAAAACGAGTTACTAATTTTAATCTATGAAGCTCTTCACATCAGTGTGTTGCGTTTTGTTTTTTAATCCTGCGTGCTTCAGCCCAAAAAAGCAAACCTGCTAAGGAACATTAACATTTAATTTGGCCATGACATAACTCCAATACGTTTTTAAGTCATGTGTCCATCTTTTACAGGTGCTGTCGGGCCAAAATCGCACCAGAAATGCACGGAAAACACATTTTGAAAAACCACAAAATCACGGTAAAAATGCATATGTGCTTTTATCACAATTTTGCTACAGTGAAGTGTGAATGGGACCTTATGCTGCGTACACACAGTCGTTTTTTGTCTTGTAAAAAAACTTTTTTTCTCATGAAAAAAAAACGACGTTTTTCAAACTTAATTTTAAAAAATGACATTGCCTACACACCATCGTTTTCTTAAAATGCTCTAGCAAAGCGCGGTTACGTACAACACTCTGTTCCATTCAAGCTTGCATCATAACTTGCTTCTGAGCATGTGCGGGTTTAAAAACGTTGTTTTTTTTATTTTATTTTTAAAGAAATTTTTATTGGAATTTTCACAGTACAGTGGAATAAAACAAGGTATGCTCAAATGCATATAGAAGCATGTACAAAATAAAATAGAAAAAAAAAAAAGGGGGAGGAAAAACACATTCAAACCAGTGGCACTGTGATTACTTGTATAACAAAATTACAGCAGCAAGAAGATGTGTCAGAACAAGTCCTAGTACTTACAGGGGCGGAAGCAACAATCGGAGTATTAGAAACACAAAAAAAAAGAAATACAATACACCATTAGGAACCCCGGATGATAAACTGACTGTGAACGTTGCGATAGGTGACACTAACATATAAGGGCATGCACATATCAGGAACGTCAAGGGGTCTGTAGAATGCATTGTCATGGCTCAGGGTGGCAGGAACGTAGAGGGGTCAGACAGGTTGGAGACTTTAAGGATGCCCAAGGAGTTTGTTAGGTCGCGTTTGAGATACCAATCTGTATAGCGGAACGGTTGCACAAGTTTTTGCAGATCATCGTGGGTGAACGAGTGTTCCATGAAGTTATGCCATCTCGTAAAAAAACGTGAGGTGGAACGAAAGTTCAACACAATGGTGTCCAACCTTTCCAGATAGAAAAGCGATAAGAGGGCTTTTTTTACTACTACTAGATTTGGTGGTGTTGGGCTAATCCAGTGAGACATTATAGTCCTACGGGCCACCAGAAGGCAGATATGTGCCCAGGGGGAGACGTGAAGCGAGCTCTTTGATTGTGGTGTGTGCGAGGGTGGATTACAGCCGAATAAACATATCAGGTGGTGCCTGGGGATCAGTAGTTTAGCGATCTTGTGGATAAAGGACAGCACAGAGTCCCAGTAGGTAACGATAGGTTTGCACTGCCAGAGGCGGTGGAGCAGTGTTGGGCGCGGAGCAGAGCACCAGGGGCAGTGTTCTTGTGCCGGTTCCGCCTTGTTAATACGAAAGGGGTAGTAAGCTCTGTGAATGATTTTGAATTGCGTCTCACGCCATGTTTCGCATATGGTGAGTTCGCAAACTCGTCTGTATCCCTCAAGGATTTTTTCTGGGAGGTCTGCATCCTCGAATTTTTGGGACCATTTCTGGAAAGGTTTAAGACGATATTTAGCAGTCTGATGTTCGATGAGGTGGGAATACAGGCTGGAAATGGAGTAATCATCCCTATGTAACACACTATCAATAAAGGACTTTTGTAGGGGGGTCTGTCCCAGGTAGGTGGCATGAACGTAAATAGCTGACCAACTGATGATAGAAGAAGACATGTGTAGCTGGTAAGGAGAATTCCCTTGACAAGGTTTGGAAGGATTTAAACTTGCCAGGGGTAGCGAGGTACACTGAGGTGATGTTGGTAAGGCCCTTATCGTTCCATTGTACAAATGCTTTGTGTATAGTGGACGGTAGAAACATGGGATTACCCAGAATTGGCAGGTGAGAAGAAATACTGGAGGGTAACCCCAACAGTTTCTGTATCTCTCTCCAGGCAATAATTGTATCCCTAAGGAGTACACTCGACCTGAGGCACGTTGGCAGTTTGTTAGGGTTCGAGTGAAGAATAGCTGGAAGAGCATACGGAAAGGCTGAGGCACCCTCCAGGAGAGTATTGGAGTACTTGGACTTGCCAGCTAACCAGTCCAGGCCCTGCCTGAGTAAGCAGGCAAGATTATAAAAACGTATATTGGGCAGGCCCGCTCCGCCCTCAGACTTCGAGAGACATAGCTTTAGTAGGGAAATGCGTGGTTTCTTGCGAGACCATAGAAAGGCAGACAATGCCGTATGGATTTTTGTCACATCAGAGTGCTTCAATAAGAGTGGTATGGTCTGCATAGGATAGAGCAGGCGCGCAAACGACACCATTTTAAAAAGGTGACATCTCCCAAAGAGCGAGAGGGGAAGGGCCGCCCAGGCTTCCAACTCCTTTACAATTTTTGTTATCAACGGTGGGAAGTTGAGTGTATACAAAGTGGAAGGTTCTCGGCCAATGTGAATACCCAGATAAGTAATATGATGTGCTGCTATGGCAAAGGGAGATTGGTGGCGCCAAGTCAGTGAGGGGTTGTGTGGAGAATAACAATATGTCGTACGCAAATAGAGCAGCACGGAGGGTGTGGGTACCTATCGGGATGCCACTGATCCCATCAGCTGAATTGAGTATTCTGGATAAAGGTTCTATCGCGAGATTAAAAAGTAAAGGGGAAAGGGGGCAGCCCTGTCTAGTCCCTTTCGTCAGGGGGATCGTGTCAGAGATGAAGTCGGGAGTGACCAGTCGTGCAGTTGGAGATTCATACATACGCCGTAAAAAACGCATAATTGGCCCCGAAAAACAACATCAAGTGACAATATGGCAACGTCTTGTTCCGGGTTCAGTCTAGCATATTCTAGCGCCAGAAGAACTTTGCGTATGTTTAGGGTGGCTGAGCGGCCTTGGACAAATCCTGACTGCGCCGGGTGTAATATAGAGGGGAGCAGATGGGCTAAGCGAGATGCAATTATCTTGGATAGTATTTTGACATCCACGTTAATTAACGAAATAGGGCGATAAGATCCTGGAAGTGAGGGGTCCTTACCCTTTTTGGCGATTAGCCTAATATGGGCCTGTGTTCCTGTAGGGAGATAGGGGCCCCCATCCCACATGTTCGCATAGACAAGTGCAAGGGTATCAGGAATAAAATCTTTAGCTAGCTTATAGAATTTGGCTGAGTAGCCGTCCGGGCCTGGGGCTTTAGCAGACGCCAGGGACTTGATTGTCTGTTGGATATCCTCAACAGTGATGGGTGCGTTAAGGGCAGCTAAACGATCCTCCTGGAGTTTAGGCAGGCGGATCCTAGACAGAAGGGCTTCGGCTGCAGGTTGGTCATTCGGGTCCGCTGAGTATAGGGAGGTATAATAATCAGCCAGTAATTTACTAATTTCAGTAGGCGAGGTAACTAGAGTGCCATCCTGGTTTTTCAGGGCAGAGATATGCGTGGGACGTCGTGGTCCCGCGCAGAGCTTCGCCAGTAGTTTGCCGCCTTGTTACCAAACCTATGAAAGTGTACAGTAGAATAGGAGCTCTTAGCCAGTTCTTGTTGTTCAGCCCAGAGGTCAAATTCTCGTTTGGCTGCTCTCCAAGTGCGTATGTTGTCAGGCGTGCGATTAAGTGTAAGTGACTCGTGGGCGGAGCGTACTTGGCATTCTTCTTATATTGTGTGGCGTAAGAAATAATTTTTCCTCTCAGGAAGGCTTTTCCAGCCTCCCAAAACAGGTTTGGGTCCGTGAGGTGTGGTGCGTTAGCAGAGGCATATTCCGACCACGCTCCATTGAGCATTTGGCGGAAGTCCTCATTGTCCGCCAAGTATGAGGGGAAGCGCCATATGTGTGAGGGAGAAGAAGTTTGGGTAGTTGTCAACTGTATTGCAATAGGGCTGTGGTCTGAGATTCTGGCGTCTGTGATTTCCGCGTCGCATAGCAGCGGGAGAAGCGTAGGGGAGGCAAAAAAATAGTCGATGCGAGAAAAGGAGTTGTGGGAGGGGAATAGAAAGTGTAGTCCCGGTCAGTCGGGTGTGCCAAGCGCCATGCATCAATGAATTGCATAGAATCTATGGCTTGTGTTAGGAGCGTCGGGGTCAAGGACGGTGTGAGAGGTCTGATCGGGTTACGCGTTGTGTCCCCTACTCGGTCGATTGTCGCGGACATAACTGAATTAAAGTCCCCACCCACTAGATGTAGGGTATCCGTGGCAGCCAGTATCCAGGCCACCATGTCTTGGAAAAATGAGGCGTTTGGCGAGTTGGGAGCATAGATATTAGTGATAGCTATATCTCTGTCAGCTAAGGCCAGGTGAAGCGTGATCTTCCGTCCGGTCATGTCAGTCTTCACGTCCTTAACAGTGTGTTTCAGGTGTTTGCGTAGGAGAATGGCCACTCCAGCTTTGCGCCCTACGGCTGGTGAGCCATATACAGTTCCCACCCACAATTTGCGTAAACGGGTCAAATCGTCTGCAGAGAGATGGGTTTCCTGAAGCAGGGCCACATCTGTCCGGAGACGCCTTAAGTGCCTAAGAATGGACATGCGCTTACTTGGAGAACGAAGACCCTTAACGTTCCATGAGACAATCTTTAGGCGATTCCCATCGGCTGAGGAGGCCATGTCCGGACTGGAGGGAAGTATTGCGCTCGAAGCGTGGAATGAAGTTTCACCACAGGCACCGCATCATCAGACCGAGGGTCACCCAAATATTGCGTGCTTCCTGAGGGTATGTGCATAAAGCAAGTAATCACAAACCGTGCAAACATTAAAATAACATAACAGATAAACAATAAAACAAAGGTCTGGTGCATGAAGCACCTATCAAACAGCAAGGACCTCACTTTTTTCCACATGAGGGTAGAGCGCATGGTAGAGCGCCCGCCATATGCCAGCCCCCTTTTCAAAAACGTGGCATGAGCTTCAAAGGAGGAAGGGTAGGGGGAGGGGAATAAGGGTAGAGGGGGACAAGGAAGGGTAAAGGGGTGATTGCATACCGGGCGGGGGTTAGATGTTAGGCAATGCATAGAGGAGCAGAGGAGCTTGTCTATGAAAAGTTACTGTGCATACAGAGGGTCATCCCAAGGTGGGAAAAAGAGTGATGAGCATACTACCCGTCACCCGTGCGGCTCCGCCAAAAGACAGTCTCTGAGATTCCCCGTCAGCGAGTGTCCGAAAGATCCGCCCGTTGAGTAAAGCGGCTCCGCTTGTACGGTTGTTTAATCGGGCTGCCGGGTTGTTTGCGGGATGCAGGAGAAGTAGCCGGAGGTGAAGAGGGGTCATCTGCAGAGTTGGCGTGGTCCATTTCTGAGCCGGCCGATGCAAGGTACCGGTCTGCTTCTTCAGGCGAAGTAAAAGTAAGGTGTTCCCCTGACTGCGTTTGGATGCGCAGGATGGCCGGGTATGCCAGGGAGAATTTCACTCGATCACGGTGTAGAGTTGAGCAGATATTGGAGAACGCTTTACGTTGTTTCATCACCTCGACCGAATAGTCTGCAAAAAGCAATAATTTTGTCCCATCCAGCGAGAGGGAGCGCGTGCGGCGGAATGCCTGCATTATGGCGCTTTTGTCAGCATAGTTCAGATATTTAACGATGACATGTCTGGGCTTAGTGCGATGTTCCACATACTGGCCGATGCGATGAGCACGTTCAACAGTGCAAGGTATGCGAAGCCCCAGTTGTTCAGGGATGACTTTAGCGCATATATTTGTAAGCTGGGCACTGGTCACCGACTTTGGCAGTCCAATTATGCGCAAATTGTTCCTTCTGGAACGACATTCAAGATCATCTAATTTGCTCCATAGTTCTTTGTTTTCAGCGGTAATGCAGGCTAGAATTGCTGACTGGGCAGTGGAGTCATCTTCTAAGGAAGAAATCCTGTCTTCCGCCTGTGTGATCCTCTGGGCTTGTGCCTGCACTTCTAGGTGGAGCTGTTCTAACCCCCTGTGCACCGCGGCATCAACTGTGGCAGTCAGAGTGGGTCCTAGCAGGGCGACTACCTCATGAGCAATGCCCGCTGGTGAGGTAGGATCCACCGTTTGTGTGACCTGGGCAGCGTGCGGCTGTGAGGACTCACGCGAGCATGGAGCGGCCGCCATTTTGGCTGCGTCTGGAGCGCGTCTCCCGCGGGGGGTGCTGATATCACCGCTCGAGCGTACGATCGCTCCAGAAAGCGGTCCATGTGTGCCCGCTATGTAGTGGGGTCGGATGGGGGTTCCCTCGAAGCTCTGGCCGGGCTCTGTAGCAGAGGATAGAAGGATGGCGGCGGGAGCAGCGTCTGACTACCGCTGTCTCATGTGGACGCCGGAACCGGAAGTAAAACGTTGTTTTAAAAGTCGTTTTAACCCACACACAATCATTTTTTATGACACAAAAACGACATTTTGAAAAACGACATAAAAAATTGAAGGAAGGTTCGAACTTTTTTTGCTTGTTTTTCAGAAGACAAAAAATGACGTAAAGCCCACAACGCGATCATTTTAAATGACGTTTTTTAAAACGTTGTTTTATTTCATCACAAATAATGACCGTGTGTACGCGGCATCAGACTTTGGAAGAGCAACAATCCTGTCAGTAAGCACTTACAATGCCCCAAATTTCTCCAAAAGCCAATAGCTGGAAATTTTGACTGACTCTCTATGGAGCTGGTTCACATATCTTCGCAACAGCTCCAGTAAAATTTGCACAGGAATGCTATGCGGCAAAAATTTGAGCTGAAATTGAACCCGAAACGGTGAACAAAGACGTACCAGACTCCTGCTGTGAGCCCCTGCATGCTCATATGTGAACCCACCCTAAAAGTATTACACAAATTATAAGCTATACCCTAAACTGTGCCAAATCTGTTAAAGTGGTTGTAAAGTCAGAGAGTAGGAGTACTGCCAGCCCATCTGTTCTAATAAGGTACCGTATTTATCGCGGTATAACGCGCTCCCGCGTGTACCGCGCACCCCTAAAGTGACCCCCAATCCTGTGGAAAAAAAGTTAATTTTTGTACTTGCAGTTTTGGTGTCTTGCGCGGCGTCCATCGGCGGCCTCGTCGGGTCCGGCGTCCTTCTGCGGCTTCGGTTGTCCTTCTGCGGCGGGTCCGGTGTCCTCTTCGGTGGGTCCGGTATCCTCTTCGGTGGGTCCGGCGTCCTTCTGCGGCGTCCTCGCGTCCTCCCCGCTCGTTTCCCACGCCGAGTTTTGAATACTGCGCCAGCATATACCGAGCGCAGTACACTCGGGCAGGCTCGGCAACTGTCGCGCTCACGTCCTGTACGTCCAGGACGTGACCGCGGAAGAAGCCAAGACTGGCCGAATATACCCGAGTGTACTGCGCTCGGTATATGTCGGCGCAGTATTCAAAACTCGGCGCGGGAAAGCGGGTATCGGCGTATATTGCGCACCCACGATTTTGCCCTGATTTTCAGGGCAAAAAAGTGCGCGATATACGTCGATAAATACGGTATACTACACAGTCCTTTCAGGCCCACATCCAATCCCTGTCCAAATCATGCTGCCTTAACCTCCGCAACATCTCCAGAATACGTCCTTTTTAACCAATGTCAGCACCTAGTTTCCAATTCCCTCCCTGGTTATCTCTCGCCTCGACTACTGCAATTCCTACCTCACTGCATTACCTTTACATAGGCTATCCCCACTTCAGTCCATTAATGCTGCTGCAAGACTTATCCACCTTACCAACCACTGGCCACTCTCTCCACTGGCTTCCACTCACCCAAGGAATATAATTCAAAGTACTAACAATTTACAAAGCCGTCCACAACTCTGCCCCTAGCTACATCACAAGCCTGATTTCAAAATATCAACCAAGCCGCTTTCTTCAGTCCTCCCAAGACCTCCTCCCATGCTCGCCCCCAGCATTTCTCTAGAGCTTTTTTTTTAGTGCTGTACCTTTTATTATCCTTGTTTCTTAATTGATTGTATCCAATTCATGGTACTGACAGCTTTACTTTTCACTGTCATTTCTGTGTTTTTTGGTTTACATTACTTTTTATCTAGCGCAGTATTTGCCTCTTTTTTTTTTTTTTTTTAGTACTTTACCAGCTCATCCCCCACATCTATTAATTTTTGTATAAATTGACCCTTCCTCTTGGATTGTATGCTCTAAAGAGCATGGCCCTCTGATTCGTCTTATATCAAATTATATTGTAACTGTAATGGCTGCCTTCATTTTATAAAGCACTTTTAAAACGGTTGGCGCTATATAAATCCGGTATAATAAATTATACACGGTGTAAATGTTTTTTTTTTTTAAAATAATGGCGCTAAAGACCTTTTTTTAGATTACCTCTGTGCTGTCACATGCCCTACCGCTGTTCTCCTCCCCTGATCTAAGGGCTACGGCGGGAGGGGCTGAGATTCACCTCTGACATCAGCCGGGAGGTCACGTGACCACTGTGTTGTCCTCTCAGTCCTTCCCGCTGTAGTCCTTAGATGGGGGAGATCACATGACAGCACAGAGGCTATTTGAAATAAGGTATTTAACAGCATCATTTAAAAAAACAAAACAAAAAAAAAAACATTTACACTGTGTAGTATACCTTATTAGAACAGAGCAGAGAGGCTGGCAACTACTAATAGTGGCAATAGGGGAGGGGCAGGGAGATCGCTTACACACCAAGAGCTTACAGGCAGGAAGGGAGGGGGGAGAGAGAAGATACTCTAACACAGCAGGATGACTAAGGCATGGAAACCAACGATGGTATTGTGGATCAGCTGCCATGATTACCATGATAAATTCACCTAGGGGGACACAGGAACAGACAGGATCAACCATTTTTTTTTTTACAGCATAGAAAGGGACAAATTAGACAGCACAACCACGATGCTGTTTAACCTGATTTAAAGGAACATAATCTCTTTTTATTTTTCTAGGGTTACAACCCTTTTAATGGTAAGGGACAGGGCATGAACAAACTCACGACACAAGTAACACCAAGGGAAAGGGTATACAAATAATTTGTGGCTTCAGGTTTTGGTAATCATCTAATTTGCATTAAAAAAGTGCTCTTGGCTTCTGAAATTGAGGCAATATGGTTGAGAAATTATATTTAGATATCCAAAAATACTGTTAAAAAAATATAGAAAAATGTATTTTGTTGCAACCAGATGTCAATAATATAATAAAGTAAACACATTAATAAATCAATAATTCTGAATCAAAAATAATTTCAGCTTAACCAGAATGCCCTTATTTCAAATCTGGACTATTGTATAGCAACAGGATAATTTTAGAAAAAAAAAAAAATTCTTCAGCTTTTTTTCCTAAATATTTAAAGCACTTAAGCATCCCAAATGTGTCGTTTTCATGTTTTACAAATGGTAAGTAAGCAGCAGGGTTTATCAAAGCCCACCTATTTAAAGCTTTAAAAGATTCATGTTTACAGGAAAATGCCATATTTCACCCTCAGCAAAAATAAAATGGAACATAACATTCAAAGTCAGTTAAATATTTCCTGTGTGACCCATTAAATTTAACTTTCAAGATTCTTAAAGTGAATTTGTGCTTGTCGAACAGTCGGACTGGTGCATGTTAGAGCAGGCATCCAGATGTCATAATGTATGTACTAGAGCACTACAGCCGCTGTAGAGTACACGTATATGCACATATAGGATTTTTTTTTTAATTTAAGTTAGCCCCAACTTCTCCTATAGATATATATGATAAAAGGGGAAGCAGACCATCAAATTAATGGACCAATCGAGTGCTACAGGAGACCTAGCATCAACTAGGAAATTAGGATTTGCATTGAGTGTTCTGGTCTAAGGGTCTCTGAATCAAGGATAGGCAACCTGCGGCACAGGTACCTGCCTTTTTTTACTGGAACTCACTGCAATTTAGGGCAATTAACATCTCACTAGGCTGTCAATTACAATGTCTAGCCTGTCTACGGTCCACCAACCTCCCTGAGGTCACTGAACACATAGGCCTACTGGCAGCTAAGGGGGTTGGTGTGTGAAAAAAGCCTGTCCACAAACCTACACTATTCATCCTCTATTAGCAACCACTAAAGTATGTGAAACTCCTGCATTTCCAAAGATGAAAGATGAAAGGTTTATGGCTGATCTGGGGTCTTAATGAGTATCGACAGTGACATCCATGGGTCCCAGTTATCCCACATAGAGGATCCAATTTCTCAAGTACAGAAGTTAAAGGCTCACTAAAGGAAAACATTTTTTGGGCTGAAATGACTGTTTACAGGGTATAGAGACATAAAAGTTAACCGATTCCTTTTAAAAATGATCAAAAACAGATAAAAATCAATCATATAATCAACCTACAGTTCTAGTTTCGTTTTTGCGGTTATTTCCTGTCTCTCTGATGTACAGAGCCAGAGAGCCAATAGAGGGTAGTGATGGTTTGTCTAAAACCCCTCAGCACCAACTCAGTTTCAGTTTACATACAGTAATCACACCTCCTTGATTAGTGACCACAATGAGAAAGCTCCCAGCACTGTGGTTATAAGGAAACAGACAACCAGGAAGTGTGGAGATCAGAGCAGAATTACAGCAACATCAAAGCAAAAACGAACAATGAGGACATGAAAACAGCACTGCAGTAAGGTAAAGGAAGCTATTTAGCTAAAAAAAATAAATCCTTTAGTGACCCTTTAATACCTTATGCATGTTAGCTGCTTTGTTGGCCGCTGGGATCTGGTGAGTGAGAGATTTATCTGCACATGGTGAAACACATAGCCTTCTATGAAAGTTTTGTCACTTATTTTTAACCACTTGACCACTGGGCACTTAAATCCCTTCCTAACCAAACCAATTTTCAGCTTTCGGTGCTCTCACAATTTGAATGACAATTACTCAGTCATACAACACTGTACCCATATGAATTGTTTGTCCTTTTTTTTTTTACTCAAACAGAGCTTTCTTTTGGTTGTATTTAATTACCATTGTTTTTTTTTATTTTTTGCGCTATAAAAGAAAAAGACAGAAAATTCTGTAAAAATAAATAAATTTTGTTTTTTTCCTGTTATAAAATGTAGCAAATTAGTAATTTTTCTTCATACATTTTGGCCAAAATTTATACCGCTACGTATCTTTGGTAAAAAATAAGTACAAATTGGTGTATATCATTTGGTCTTTGTGAAAGCTATAGAGTCCACATGCTATGGTGCCAATATCTGAAAATTGATCACACCTGAAGTACTGACTTTCTATCTCATTTCTTGAGACCTCAACATGCCAGAAAAGTACAAACACCCCCCAAATTACCCCTTTTTGTTAAGAAGACAATCCAAGATATTTAGAAAGAGGCATGGTGAGTTTTTTGAAGTTGTAATTTTTCCCACCATTCTTTGCAAAATCAAGTTTTTCTTTCTTTCTTTTTTCTTTTCACTAAACTGTCATATTAGCAGGTTATTTTTCTATTTCTCCCGAGTATGGTGATACCACATGTGTGAGACTTTTACACAGTGTGGCCACATATAGAGGCCCAACATGCAGGGAGCACCTTCAGGTGTTCTGGAGCACCCAGGCCAATTCTGACATTTCTCTCCTACATGTAAAATTCATCATTTATTTGCTAGAAAATGACATAGAACCCAAAAAATTTATATATTACCCTAGAAAATACAATGGCGGTTGATAAAACTTTTTATCTTGCACAGTATTTGTGCAGCAATTTTCCAACGTGTTTTTTGTGCTTTAAAAAAACAAAAAACAAACAAAAAAAACAGTAAGGTTAGCCCAATGTTTTTGCATAATGTGAAAGATTAAGTTACACCGAGTAAATAGAAACCCAACATGTCACCCTTCAAAATTGCACACGCTCGTGGAATGGCGCCAAACCTCGTTACTTAAAATTCCCAATAGACGCTTTCCAATTTTCTTACTGGTTACATGTTTTGAGTTAGAGGAGTTCTAGGGCAAAAAGTATTGTTCTCGCTATAACGTTTGCAGCGATACCTCACATGTGTGGTTGGAACACTGTCTGCAAGACTTATGTATGCGTTCGCTTCTGCATGCGAGCAGACGGGGACAGAGGCGCTTTAATTTTTTTTATATATATATATATATATATATATATATATATATATATATATCTATATATATATATATATATATATTTTTTTTATTGTTCATTTTACTTTAGTTTGACACTTTTTTCCCCAAAATAGATGTTTGATCACTTTTATTTTTATTAGAAGGAATGTAAACATCCCTTGTAATAGGAATATGGCATGACAGGTCAATAAGACCCCCACATCTCACCTCTAGGCTGGAAAGCCTAAAATACAATAAAAAAAAAAAAAACAGACCCTGGCTTCGATCATAGCCTCGATAGACGCACCGCAGGGTGGCGGGAGGGGGGCGTCCCCTCTCGCCTCCCGTAAGAATGATCAATCGGTGGAACAGCCGCTATGTTCATTCTTATGGTGTAGCTAATCGCCGGCTGAAAAAGCCGATATCTGAATGATACCTGTAGCTGTAGTCATCATTCAGATATCCCCGCACAAAGTCAAGGACGTCATATGATGGCCGGCAGGCGGGAAGTGGTTAAAACACTTTTTTTTAACACAAAGTTGCCCATTTATACAATATTTCTAACACATAGCATGTACATACCAAAAATGACACCACAAAATAGATTCTCCTGCTCCTCCTGAGTACAGCGATACCACATGTGTGAGACTTTCATAGCCTGGCCACATACAGGGGCCAAGTACAGCCGAGCACAGCAGGGCATCGCTGAGTATGGTTGGGTATGGCCGGGTATCGCAGAGTATGGCTGGGTATCGCAAAGTATGGCCGGGTATCGCAGAGTATGGCCGGGTATCGCAGAGTATGGCCGGGTATCGCAGAGTATGGCCGGGTATCGCAGAGTATGGCCGGGTATCGCAGAGTATGGCCGGGATGGATGGCTGTATCTGTGACTGAAATTGTCACAGAGCAGCGCTGTGGGCACTACACACATCCAGCACACAGCGCTGCTGCCATCAATCCCTCCCCCTCTCCTCTCACAATTTACCGATCGGTACACAGAGGGGAGAGAGGATTCCGTGTCATGGCATGATTACAAGTGAAATGGCCGCTATCCCTGATGCGCCGGGGGTCACGGACACTCCCGGGCACGCGATTCTGGGAGGACGTCAATGTACGCCCTCCCAGAATTATCGAGCCGGCTTGTAGCCGTCATTCGGCTATGGGCGGGTCCGCAAGTGGTTAAAGAAACAGTGATTGGGGACCATCACATCATTCTTGTACTTTAAATTGACTGTAAATTAATTTGTTTTATTTGTGGGTGGCATTTTCTTATGAAATTCAGGTCATAAGCATGCATAGGGCCAGAGCCTACCTTCAATATTATGTTAATGACTGTTTAGGCTCTGGTTTTATCTACATATATTCATCCACTGGGGTGGTGACTTATTTACAGCAGGTAAAGTTTGGACGGGATCGACTGGTTAGGATATATGCGGTGTCTATCATTGTAGATGTCTTTTAATACATACAACTTTTTACTTTAACCATTATGGGCTTTAAATTACAGCTAAATGGTTGAAACTGAAACCTGTCTCAAATCATCAAGTGTCCTTTGGTAGATTCCGAACTACATCCTAACCTACACCAGGCAAGCACTGAAAGCTACAACAATCAAATCACTGGAAAGGCATATTACCTTATATAATGCAATTTATCCTGACTGAAGGTCTCCTTTAACTGGTATACATTGCAGCTTTCACAGTTTCAGCGTGCGGTGGTTTGTCTTCAAAGTTAACCCACTGCATTAAACCAGTGCCAATATAAGGAACAGTGCTGACATGATAATATAAAAGTTAGAAAGGTCAGTAGCTGGCATTGGCTCTGTAAAATCTGCCATTGTTTCGATGGGGGAAGATGGATTACTGTTAAAACATGCTGCATTTGCCAGTGGGGCTACTCTAAAAAGCTAAGGGACCTAATTGAATCCCTTCACTATTTAGCAATGTATTGCAGTCCCCGCAGCAGTAAAGTGCTTGCGTAATGTGCAATTCAGTTCAAATGCAAATGCTATTATTCAGCACAGTGGCATTGCTATTAATAATAGACAAAACATATTCTCTGGTAATTATAGTGTAAATCTGCAGCGTAACACTTAAATTGCCACATTTTTCAACACAACAACTTGGAAAAGCTTTGTACAAAACACAGAAAATAAGATCTCAAGCCTGTAGAACGTCAAGCAATAGAAGGCCTTCTGCTTCTAAGACATGTCATTCAAACAAATGAAAATCGCCATTCACTATGCAAAAATTCACTTATTTTCTGCAAGTTATTTCACGAGTTATAGGGTCTAGTTTCCTAATTGATTCCCAATTGATCGACAGGCATCCCGACCGATGCATACAGCGCGTCACGAGTAGCCAAAAGTCGATGCGCAGGCACTGTATAGAGCCGCACCGATGTTCGGCTTCTTTCGGCTACTCGTGACCAGTGTTGTAAGTAACGGAGTTACAATAAACGCAGTTACCTAACGCAGCCCCTTTTGAGGATAACAAGTAATCTACCCGATTACTCTTCCCCTCACGGTAACGCAGTTCCCATTACTTGGGCGGCATTACCGCAATTACATCTACCGCCACTAGATGGTAGCAGAGTAATTGCTTCTGCCGGCGCTGTGAACATGAATATGGGTGGAACTGCACTTTAAATTATGTGACCGCTGTGATGGCCTGTAGCCAAATCACAAGGAGCACTGGATACAATGAGCCCCACCCGCCTCACACTGACCTATCACCGGGGAACAACTCGATCACACACACACTGTGTGTGCAACCTGATCAATGATCCGGGGAACACATGGCCGGAAACAAAATGTTTCACAGAACAAACGTTCCCTATACAACACAGTGTACACAGCGACATCTAGTGGTCAACATGGTAAGTGCAGGACACCTATACAGACCAATGATCAGCAGGTTATTTTTGGTCAGTGATTTCATCTCTTCATCAGACAACAAAGAAAAATCTGACATCCCCATTCCAGATCCCTTGCATCTAATAAAGCTTATATAAGATAAATAAAATAATAAACAATAAACTATAGAAAATTATAATAAAGCCTAATATAAGATTTTAAATTACAGACTCTGTAAACGTCATGGGAATGTATATTATAAACATACATTTTAATCCAGCTTATAATTTGGATGTAATATGTAGCAGATGGATAAGGGTTTTAAGTCCTATTAGCTGCACATACATGGTGGGACGGATGAACCTAGGCTGGGATATACACGAGATCACCATTTGTTTCCGGTTTTCTTCTCTCAAGGATCTGGCATTCTTTTGTCTTGGAGTATTGACTCACTGCTCCCTGGCAAGTGCCCGTCATCTGCTTCTCAACAAAGCATTGTAGAATATTAAAAAAAATTCAGTTACTTTGCTGAGTAACTAATTACTTTTTCAATGTAGTAACTGAGGCACGAACGCAATTACTTTTTCGGAGAAGTAATTTGTAACTGTAACTAATTATTTTTTTAAAGTAAGATGAGCAACAATGCTCGTGACACGCTGTATGTGTCGGTCAATCAATTAGGAACACCCAGTCCTGACGACCATACCCGGAAGCCGCGTTGATCGTCTATATAGAAAAAGGTATGTCCCGCTAGCATTTTTTTAAAAAAAACGCCGATTCTCATTCTACTAAATAGCCTTAATGCAATGATAAAAAAATGTTTTAGGTGAACCTCCACTTTAAGCTAGTGCATTGTTGGTTCACTAACCTTTACCTTTGATTTCCCTTCTGAAATTGTTTTTTTCTTTGGTTTTCTTTGTCTGAATTTCTCACTTCCTGGTCCTCCTCAGTAAGCTGTTCTGGATGACTAACCCCCAGCCAGATGATGGGGCAAGCTTACTGAGGAGGAACAGGAAGTGAGAAATTCAGACAAAGAGAAAAAATTTTTTAGAAGGGAAATCAAAGTTAAAAAGGTAAGTGAACCAACAATGCACTAGCTTAAAGAAACCTATTTAGAAAAAGAAAAAAAAAACCTTTACAACCCCTTTAAGACACATTAGCATGCATTAAATAAATATTTATGAACTTATATTTGCAATTAAATGACATGCATCTACTCGGTAATCCCATGATAACCTCCTACTGTTTTTGTGAATTTAGATACATGTCAATGCACATTATTCAAATAAATGTTCATACTCTTAACCTCTGACACAAGTCTTGGCAGAGCCATCTGTAAGCTCCTGGACACAAAGGAGACATTTATAAAGTTCTGCAAAGTGTACCAGTTCTCTGGTTTATAAACACACACAAATAAAAAAAATATATATAATATTATATATATATATATATATATATATATATATATATATATATATATATAATATACAAGCAACCACCTAGTGAGACTTTAAACGCCTACAGCATAGTAGCAATCCCCCGGAGAGTTAAAATGAAGAAAATAATGTTTAAAAGAAATCTCAACAATAAATTTGATTACCAAAAATGATTAAAAGCAGGTTCTGGCTGGTGAAAAACAAAAGCCAACATAGTGCAAATCATACATGTATACAGTTCTACATATTACGAAAGTACCACAATGAGAACACCATGGCAAAACATACACAGAAAACACCCACACATTTGTTCATTCTTTCCTCAGGGGTGTGTACATTAGTAGAACAGACCATTTATGTTGTCAGCAAATAGAGCTTTAATACATCAGCCAGGAGAGTTAAAGACAGTCAGTGATACCCATCCCAGTACCGGGGACGAAAGTAGACCAGTGATGCATAGTACACCAAGGAAAGTCCAACAGAACCTGCCGGGGTGCATGCCAGAAGGAACAGAATTGTCAACAATTTGGTCTAATATATATGACGCCAATTGCAGCCAGTGGGGATGGGGGGTCCACACGGCCTCTCCCCTAAACACCCTGCCAACTACACCCTCATTTTCAATATACAGGTATATGCAATGCAATGACAGCCACACTTCAGTTGTCTCTAAAAAGATAACAACTCAGAATAAGCACAGCTTATACATATCACATTAGTATGAACTCTTACCATACTAAATGAAACCTGTACTTGTTCTGCATATTAAACGTGTAGGAAGACAAAGAAATCAACTACAGGTATCTGCATATGCTTGACATCTCTATGAGTACCCTTGAAGCCCCAAAGCTATAAAACCTAGGTACTGTATGTAAATCTTGACCATGATTCATAAAATCAAGCTGTTACACATTCTACAGTCATTTAAATCATACCATCAGTTACACTGCCCATTCCAAGGAACCAATAGTAAGGTTCTGGGAAATGTGGTCCAGAGCATCAACTTGATTATTAGAGGTTTAGGGGCTCTTGGGGGTGTTAACAGGTACCTTTGCTGTTAGCTTTGCACTCTGCTTCCAGTTTATGTCATTTTAAATGGGCAATTAATGTGAACATCGTACACATAGCAAGCCAGCAGACACTAAAAACAGAGGAAAAATAAGTAAAAGTGTATACATGGTATCACTGAATTGTACTGAAGTCATTTGAGCCTCTGTCAATGGCATCAGTTTAATATGCTTTGGAGATCAATTCGAATTGATTGACACGTGTACCGTTTATCTGACATACAATAGATCTCCCTCTGACCAGAAGTTGAACTACTTGTCAACTAATTTTATTTTAGGGTAAACGAAGAATATAACATGTATATGTCCAATAGACTAATTTACTAACCCAGTTACAGTACTGGAAAACCTGCCAAAGATAGGGAAAGCATTCACATTCAATGCAAACAGTGCCCCTTATGATCAATTAGTCCAAAAGCTAAGAGCTACTACATGACCTCATACAGCATAGGAGGGAAAAATAGCTTTCTTGGGAGAATACATATACAATAAGGAAGATTCATTAGGGATAGCGAATGATGCGATTGCTTCCATATAAATGTAAAGTGTTTAATTAGTGCAGCAAAAAATAATTTATACGAGGAAAATAGAACACTATCTACTTAATGATTGATAGGTATATACCATCCACCAGTCCACAGAACATGGGAAAAAATCTCCTAGGGGTTTACACTCACTGAAGGGATGTAATGCAAAAGCCTTGAACATACCAGGTGTCTCCCTTTTGGTCTGATTATCTTAACCACTTAAGGACCGCCTCCTGCACATATATGTCAGCTGAATGTCACGGCTGGGCAGATTCACGTACAGGTACGTCCTGTACTACTACCCAGCCGTGGGTCACGGGCGCGCGCCCGCGACCTGGTCCGAAGCACCGGGACCCGGACCCGATCGCCGCTTGAGTGCGGTGATCGGTTCCCGGGGGTGAAGAACGGGGGGAGGACATTGTGTCCCTTTTATAGGACACAATCGATGATGTCAGACCTACAGCCACACCTCCCTACAGTTGTAAACACACATTAGGGAACACATAACCCCTTCAGCGCCCCCTGTGCTTAACTCCCAAACTGCAACTGTCATTCCCACAATAAGACAATGCAATTTAAATGCATTTTTTTGCTGTGAAACTGACAATTGTCCCAAAAATGTGTCAAAATTGTGCGAAGTGTCCGCCATAATGTCGCAGTCATGAAAAAAATCACTGATCGCCGTCATTGTTAGTAAAAAAAACAAATAATAATAAAAATGCAATAAAACTATCCCCTATTTTGTAAACGCTATAAACTTTGCGCAAACCAACCGATAAACGCTTATTGTCATTTATTTTTACCAAAAATAGGTAGAAGAATACGTATCGGCCTAAACTGAGGATTTATTTTTATTTTATATATATATATATATATATATATATATATATATATATATATATATATATATATATATATATTTTTTTGGGGGGGATATTTATTATAGCAAAAAGTAAAAAAACATTGCATTTTTTTCAAAATTGTCGCTTTATTTTTCTTTATAGCGTAAAAAATAAAAACCGCAGAGGTGATCAAATACCACCAAAAGAAAGCTCTATTTGTGGGAAAAAAAGGACGCCAATTTTGTTTGGGAGTTACGTCACACGACCGCACAATTGTCAGTTAAAGCGACGCAGTGGCAATTTGCAAAAAGGGGCCTGGTCCTTTAGCTGCATTTTGGTCCGGGGCTTAAGTGGTTAAACAGTTCATCGCCCGATGCCCAGGATGGTTTAGTCATGTAAAAAAAAGGCTCCACATAGCGTGATAACGTTTTGAAAGTTTATTCAAGATTACCACCCCCTTAAAAACCACACTTTCACAACATAAATTGTAACAGGCATTTGGTTGAATAATCAAACTGTGTGTTATCACCAATCGGTATGCAATGCCGTCTGCCATCCACCTCATTTAAAGTATCTGGCTGTTCCTTCCTGCTAATAGTGACACACACAATGTCACTTCCGTTCACCATAAAGTAGTTACTGACACATTTCATCATCACAACTTTTTTACATGGCAAAACCATCCTGGGCGATGAGCTGTTTGACATAACTGGACCAAAACGGGGACACCTGGTGTGTTCAAGGCTTTTGAATTGCATCCCTTCGGTGAGTTTAAACCCCTAGGGGAGTGTTCACGTGTTGTGAACTCTGGTGGATGGTATATATCTATCATTAAGTAGAATCCTTCATCTATCAATTGAACTGTTGCATCACCTATCAAGATACTACCAATATCTTGTGTGTTTTTACATGTGAATGCTGTTCATACTTCATTTGAGTTTTATTTTATTTTTCTGTTCTATTTAGCGGCTGCTTTAATGTACATAGACTTGTGTCATATACATCACACTTTTTTTTGGGGGGGGGGGGGGGGACCGCCTTTTCCTGAGCGGTGTTTTTCCACCCCGGTGTCGTAGGTGGCAGCAGTGGAGTTGAGGTTTGGGTGTTCTCGGGGGGGTTTGGGCCTCGCTGGGCATGCTGGAAGAGGGTACTTATGGGACAGACTCCATGTTGGCGGGGTTCTTCTTCGAGTGTGGCACCCACCTTTGGGGTGGCCACATCACCGCGCCCCTAGCGTTATGGCCTACTTGGCCAGGCCGTGTGTGCCATGCGGTGTTTCTGGTTTCGAGGCCATGTTGGCCCCGGAACATTCAAGCAGGATGGGGACTCCGTAATCGACTGGGTTCCCACTTTTGAAGATCCCTAGCAAGTGCAGCTGTTCGGTGGGGAGTCCACCTGAGGAAAGCCAATGAGAGGCTGGCGATCCAATAGGATTCCTACGAACCACAGGGGATCAAGGTAACCGGACACCGAAAGATTGACTCCTCTTTCAGTCGGTACCTGGGCGACGTTAAGAAGAGCCAGGCGTAACTTTACTAAAGAGGGCTACCTCCATATCTGCAATCAGAGAAGGCCTGTGACAGAGGAGTTTCCCTGACATTCATTCAGAGAGGGTCTGTGGCAGAGACATGTCCTTAACCACTTAAGGACCGCCTCCTGCAGATTTACGTCGGCAGAATGGCACGGCTGGGCACATCAACGTATATATACGTTGGTTTTAGTACCCAGCCGTGGGTCGCGGGCGCGCGCCCGCGACCCGGTCCGAAGCTCCAGGACCGGGACCGCGGGATTCGCGGACCCGATCGCCGCTGCAGTGCGGCGATCCGTCCCTGGAGCGGAAGAACGGGGAGAGCCGTGTGTACACACGGCTTCCCCGTGCTTCTCTGTGGCCGGAGCATCGATCGCGTCATCCCTGTAATAGGGGGACGCGATCGATGACGTCACACCTACAGCCACACCCCCCTACAGTAGTAAACACACACATTAGGTACACATTCCCTACAGCGCCACCTGTGGTTAACTCCCAAACTGCAACTGTCATTTCCACAGTAAACAATGCAATTTAAATGCATTTTTTGCTGTGAAAATGACAATTGTCCCAAAAATGTGTAAAAATTGTCCGAAGTGTCCGCCATATTGTCGCAGTCACGAAAAAAATCGCTGATCGCCGCTATTAGTAGTAAAAAAAAAAAAAATTAATAAAAATGCAATAAAACTATCCCTTATTTTGTAAACGCTATAAAGTTTGCGAAAACCAACCGATAAACGCTTATTGCGATTTTTTTTACCAAAAATATGTAGAAGAATACGTATCGGCCTAAACTGAGGAAAAAAATGTTTTTTTATATATTTTTGGGGGATATTTATTATAGCAAAAAGTAAAAAATATTGCATTTTTTTTTAAATTGTCGCTCTATTTTTGTTTATAGCGCAAAAAATAAAAACCGCAGAGGTGATCAAATACCACCAAAAGAAAGCTCTATTTGTGGGAAAAAAAGGACGCAAATTTTGTTTGGGAGCCACGTCGCACGACCGCGCAATTGTCTGTTAAAGCGACGCAGTGCCGAATCGCAAAAACCCCTTGGGTCATTTGCCAGCGTATTGGTCCGGGTCTTAAGTGGTTAAGTTCCGAGTGATACTCTGCCAGGTCGGTGAGAGGGGCCTGTCCAGGTACGCTATACCCACCCTGGCTGGAGTGTCGAAGAAAACCAATGCCGTACGATGTGATGTGATTTAAAAACGTCATTTAAAATGATCGTGTGTGGGCTTCACATGGTTTGTCTTCTGAAAAACAACAAAAAAAAATTCAAACATGCTTAAATTTTTTATGTCGTTTTTGAAAATTTCTTTTTTTATGATCGTGTGTGGGCTAAAATGACGTTTTAATAAACCCGTGCATGCTCAGAAGCAAGTTATGAGATGGAAGCTTGAATGGAATGTCCCCTTTAGAGTGCAGTCGTATGTGCTGTACGTAATTTTGAAAAAACGATGATGTGTGGGCAACATAACATGTTTTATTTCATGCCAAAAAGTGATTGTGTACGCGGCATAAGTGTTGTCGGAAGCAGGACTGTTTCCCCTATTGTATGCCTGAATCTGCCATTTCTCCTTCTACTCCAACTCTATCACCACAAGTTTTACTGTTTTTACCTGGCTGGGTAATAAAGAGAACATAAAAGACATTCTTTGTGTACATTCCTTTTTCTACTGTCGCATTCATCATTCACCCCTAGACGTTAGGAAGAAGCCATGAGGTAATGTGCCATCCCATTCTATTATCAGCAGCCCCTCTGGGGGTACCGCTACACATACTAGGAAGCATAAAAAAATGGCAGAACTGCCGGCAGAAAAGAAAGCAGCAGAAAAAAGTTCCTATGGAGCATATAGTACACGCGTTAAGTCGTGTTTATAATCATTTTTTCCCCAAGACACTAAGGGCCAGATTCAGATACACTTAATTTTGCGCTGCGTAATCGAAATACTCTATGCTGCCGTATTTTACCAGGCTCTACATCTAATTATGGTAGATTTTTGCCCGTACGCTACGGCGGCGTAGTCTATTTCTCGCCGCGTAATCAAAATACGCGATTAGGGGGCGTGAAGCATTTAAATTAAGCGCGTCCCTGCGGTGATCGAACTGCGCATGCTCCGTTCAGAAATTTCCCACCATGCATTGCGCGAAATCACGTCGTTACGTCATTCGTTGTTTGAGTAGCGTCGTTTACGAACATACCTATTCCCGGACGACTTACGTTAAAAATAATAAAAGACATCGGAAAACGTAGAAATTCGACGCGGGAACGACAGCCATACTTAACATGGGCTGTCTAATATTGGACCAGCAAAAAGCTGGTATAGTGAAACGCAAAAAAAAGATGACTAAAGATGCCGTAAGAGATTGCGATTGAAGATCATAATTTCTGGGATCGCCGGCAAAAGCTCATTAGCATACCCCGACGCGGAAAACGACGGGAAATCCACCCAGTGGCCGCAATTTTATTTCAGCGTAGATCCGAAGGCATACGAACACGTAATCCAGTCGAACTGAAGCCCGCAGCCGTCTATTGAGGTTTCCGACTAGCTAAAAAACGCGCGTAATTTGAAATTACTCCAGTCTAACACCAGTTAGACAGGAGTAAGGGCTCTGTGAATCTGGCCCTAAATGTTTAGGCATGTTTAGGTGAGTCAAGCGTTTATTCCCACACTAAAAAACGCACTTGTGATGTAAATGTTTCTTTACAAATATGCCTGTAAATGCCCAAATGTGCATTGACATATAGGCTAATGTAGAGTTGATTCTACGGGTTAAAAGAAAAAAATAACACACACATGTATAAGCAGCACCTTTTTGAATTCCCAGTGCTCATGAAGCCTTGATTTTCAGCAAATTATGTAACTTTTAGTCACCTCTAAGTTAAACGTGTTGCACTCAACTGTATTTCATAGCTTTAACCAGTTCCTGCCCTGCCTATAGCAAAATGACAGCCGGGGCCATGCAGTGGTGAAATCTGTCTCCAGCTGTGTCCGTCTGGACACAGCCAATGACTGATCACTATACCGGCCCATTGCATGTAATCGCTGTAACCAATCACAGAAGATCACATGACAGTTGTAAACAAAGGATGGCCATTCATTGTACAATCATAATGTTTAAAAAGAAAAAAACTATGACAACACTCTATTGCTCTGGTAACAAAAAAAAAAAATCGAATTAGTTAGAAAACGAATATACAAAACAAAATTAAACACATTTCGATTAAATTCATTCTCACAAATTTGGAGATTCAAATACGTCCGAATCTCCAAATGAGCAAAAATTATTTAGAATTCACAGTCTGACCAAAACAAATTGCATATGTCTACCAACAATGTCAAAGGAAAAGTCTCACATCATTAAGCAGACCCATGTGCATCTAGTGAGATAAATGGCAGTCTCAGCCTGGATCTAGCCAGGCCACGCCCCAAACGCATTTCGCTTAGCCTCCTGGAGCTTAATCATGGGAATGTATCCCCATGATTAAGCTCCAAGGGGTGGAGTGTAACATGCTGTGGACATGACCTGGCTGGAGTCTGGTCTGAGGCGGATGTGCAGCTTACAGATCTTTTCCTTTGACATTACTGCAAGCTTGGAGCTAGGACAAGCTTCCTTTTCCCTGCCTGTACCAACAGCAGTCTAGAAAAAAATGATTTTACTGCGTTGTCACAATTGAGCATTGAGCGAGTATAGAAATTGAGTAAATGTAAAAAAGCAGCAACTTTCACGTGAGATACGCACAGCACAGATCAGATAATCCAAAAACAAATTTGCATTAAAACTAAAAATGTGCGATTTATGCTCAGTTCACACAATCCCAGCATCCGTCTCATAGCAGGGGACTGGTACGTACTGGTTCACTGATTCAGGTCCGAATTCAGCCCAAATTTTGGTCTGAATTCGGACCTGAAATGGGCCAAAAAAGACACAGCATTTTCTGCAAAATGCACCGGGCCTGCTGCAGAGATATGTGAACCGGGTCCATAGAGATCCGGTCCAAATCTCCTGCTATTGCGAATTGGATGCAGGGATCCCGCATCCAATTTTTAACCCAGCCTCAAGGTGAAACAATAATGAACACGTTAAAAGATGTCCATATAATGACGTGATGTCCAATAAGTCCCATAGCGCTGTTCACTTTCACCAAAGTAGCATGTGAATTTCAAAGAAAGCCTTCACCTCATGAGAATGGCCGCTTACCAGCTCGTTGTTACTTCCTATTACAGGAGGCAATTACTCACAGTGGTCTCGTAGGACTTTACCTCCCTGCCTTAACCCAAGGTTAAACTTAAATCTAATTTAACCAATGTTAGTTGGCAAAAGAAATGAGGGACTACCACACATACAGAAAAGATCATGGATCTTTAATATCATCCATTTCTATTGTATAAAATATCCAAAGGCATAACCAATAATAGGAGTAGCCCCTAATGTATTTCATTAAACAGGGTCTAGTCAGAGCTTGGAGCAGAAAGCCATCTGCCAATATTGTAAGTTGTCAACAAAATGCAGTCACAAAAAAGTCACCACAAAAAAGGCAATTGTTTACTTGTATCCATGGGCAAAGCATAAGGGGTTGCAGGGGTCACAATCCCACCCCTAGAGCCTCCCTGTCACATCATATCCTCCACAAAGTCCAGCTCCGATCTGCCCAAGGGCCCCCACAGCCATGCTCCAGTACTGGGCTTCCACTTTGAATTCCACGGTATATACCTCTATGTTTTCATTGCCTGGGGACAGGCTGTGAGACATTTCCTGAATGGAGAGGACCACAGGGTGAGAACAGCCCAGAGGCCAGGTCAACCTTTTGAATCGGGGCCCACAAGCTTCCAGCTACGCCTCTGCTCTTATCTGAATTCTGCATAACACCATCCATCATAGTCTTTCTGGATATATTGGTTGAGGCCTGCAAAGTGTGCAGACCAAACACAAACTGTAAATGCAACAGAAAACGCACCTGTAGCTTTTTTTGAGAGAGCTACTGACCCACTTGCTGAAGTTTGAATTTTTATGACAGAGCATTCTGTGTCTCATTTCTGTGTGCAGGTATCTGGGGGTTATATCCATTTACCAATTTACTAAAAAGAGATCAACTACAAGAGCACTTCCAATTTGTACAATGTGTACAAATGATTACAAATACAACCAACTATCACCTTCGTACACATTCATATAAAAGACCTAGGAGGAAAAGGGTGCACAAATGTCTGATCGGTGATACGCAAACCATCACTCCATATGGTTGGGCCGCTTAGGTATTTAGAGTCTACTGCCATCAGTTACTGAGTTTATTTTCTTCTGGTCTCGCTACAGAACATTATTCAAAAGAAAAAAAACACATGGGGAAGTCCTTGCAGAATCATTAATAATTAATACGAAGAACAGAAGAAAAAAATACTGCGCTATCTAATGGAATGTAAGTGAAGCAGCTAACACAGCAATTGAGATCGATTTGCTAAACAGGTATTGTGGAGAAAAGTGTAGCGCTGAAAATGATTGAATTTCTTGTGAAAAAAATCATAAATATATAAAAATAAACAAAAAAGTAATAAATAACACCATATGTGAATGGATAATATTAATAGTCCATAGACTTCCAGTGAATGGATGCTATTGACAGAAATCTAGGGTGATGAAGTACTATTGTTTACGAAACATGTCGGGAAGGACTGCAGTCGTTATTGCTACCTGAATTTTGTGAGTTCGTTCTATCACTGCAAATAGTGAGTTTTTCTTTCTTTTAATAAATGTTTGTGGTTTCATACGGAATTATGCTATGTGCACTCAAATTTCTTCTTTTACATTGGGGTATCTGATGTGTAGTGTCTGGGATTTGCTGTAACCTGGTGTGTACCCCTGGATTTCCCTGCCTGAGGTCTTATCAATGATTCCTGGCTTTGAGACATCTGTGACGTATCCTCCCAAGTGTATCGTATTTACCAGCTTGATTGGCCTAGTGGGTATATGCCCTTCTGGGTTCAATCCATCCGGTAAGCCCCCTATTATTAGTGGTGGTTCATCTTCTGTCTAGCAATCACCGTTTGATTTTGTTTGTTCACCCAGTCACTGGATTTTTCATATATGAACTTTATTATATGAACCGTTTCTATTCACTCCTATCTTTCTGGCTCCGTCCAGATTTCTGTCACTAGCATCCATTTACTGGATGTCTATGAACTATTAATATTACAAGTTAATACAAAGAAGTCAGTGACAAACAAGCAAACAATGCACAAAGAAGCAGCATTAGAAGCAAAGAAAAACGCTCAAAATCAAAAGAGGAGTTCAAAACGGTCTGCTTTGTTGTGCATGTTTACAATGCGGATCAGTACAATACAGCATACAAAAAAAAAAGAAACCTTTTTCTGCTTCTGACAAGACAGAGAATGTATATTCTCCCTTTTCACTTAAATAATTGTTCAAATGTTTTAATATCATGTGTAAAAATGTGTATTTCCACTGTGCAATATTTTGTAGTCAATCTTGATTTAATTACTTTGATCTGTTTAAACTTCATAAGATAAAACTCCGAAGCACCGGGATATTGATCAACTATTTACAGATTATGCTACTTCCCATAGAAAAGCATTACCAATATCCTACTGTCATACTTGGTTTTATTTGCAGTCAATGGAAATACATTCCTATGATTTGCATATTGGAATAAGATTTTTCAGTTAGGGTGATATTACTATACCGCTGCCCCATTAAATTCCATAGAAAAGTGAGCGGAATGATAAAATGTGTATGGTTATACTGAAACTTTACAAGCTGAATTTTATCACTGAACAGCAAAATATCTGTTTTTCAAATTGTAAACTTGTTAACTGAATTCTGCATTTTAACACACTATAATAACACAATTCTTTGTTTGAAATAATTCCACTAGTTCTGGATGCAGCGCTGCTGTGCATTCCATTTTTATTTTTGGCAATCAGAAACAGCATGGTATCACTCTGTAGATAACTTAGCCTACCTTCCCTGCTGTTAAAATGGGATTTTATTTGTTGTACCGAGGGTAAAAAGCAGCACACTCACCATAATAGTCATTATTGTGCTTTTAAAACAATAGGGGCCATTTGAATAGTACAATAGATGTTTGTTAGTAGAAGCAATTCGTTCAGAAAATAGACTTCATAACTTACTAATTAAAAGATCTCCTTTAATGTTTATTAAACCTTTTTCAAAAATAAACATGCACACAATACAAAAAAAAAACTTTAACATGATAAAATACAATAACTTGAATTGTTGATAAAAAACACTCAAGTAAAAAGGTGTAATCATACAAATTAAATTACCAACATTTTTTGCTCAAAGAGAAAGAACTAGGGCTGCAACTAACGATTATTTTCATAATCAATTAGTTGGCCGATTATTGTTTTGATTAATCGGATAAAATCATAAAAAAAAAAAAAAAAGGAATATGCCATTTTTCCATTTATTTAAAATAATAATGAAAAAACACCAATGGTGGGGCACTGTCCCTCCCAGGAACACCAATGATGGGGCACTTGTCCTCTCAGAAATATCAAAATTAATGTTTTGCTGCATTTTAACCACTTCAATACAGGGCATTTCCACCCCCTTCCTGCCCAGGCCAATTTTTTTTTCAGCACTGTTGCACTTTGAATGACAACTGTACCCAAATTAAATGTTTATGAATTTTATTCTCACAAATAGAGCTTTCTTTTGGTGGTATTTGATCACCTCTGCGGTTCTTATTTTTTGCGCTATAAACAAAAGAAGAGTGAAAGGCTTTAAAAAAAAAAAAAAAACACAATATTTTTTACTTTTTGCTATAATAAATATCTTAGGCCGCGTACACACGGAGGGACATGTCCGCTGAAACATGTCCGACGGCCCGTTTCTAGCGGACATGTCTCCCCCAGGATTTTCGTGCGACGGTGTGTACACACATTTGGATGAAAATCCCCTCAGCCAGGGAACACGGTGACGTGCCGCCATGTCACCAAAGCCGGAAATAAAATGCTTACGCGCATGCGTCAAATCCATTTGACGCATGCGCGGACAGTTCTGTCCGCTGGTTAGTGTACTAACCAGCGGACAGATCCGACGGACAGGTTTGTAGCAGACAAATTTCAAAGTATGCTTTGAAATTTGTCCGATGGACAAACCTGTCTGCTCGCCCGTACACACGATCGGATTTGTCTGCTGAAACGGTCCGTCGGACCGGTTTCAGCAGATAAATTCAATCGTGTGTACGCAGCCTTATTCTTTCCTCAATTTAGGGCGATATGTATTCTTCTACATATTTTTGGTTAAAAAAAAAAAAAACAACGACCGTGCAATAAAAAAACATTGATTACTGTATAATGTGACTGGCAGGGAAGGGTTTAACAATGGGGGCGATCAAGTGGTTAAATGTGTTACCTAGGGAGTGATTCTAACTGTGGAGGGAGGGGACTCACAAGGGGAGGAGACCGATCTGTGTTCCTCTGTACTGGGAACACACCATCGGTCTCATCTCACCTGACAGGACATGGATCTGTGTGTTTACACACACAAATCCACAGCTCTGCACTGTTATCTGGCAATCGCGGGTGCCCAGCGGACATATCGGCCGCCGGTCATGCGCACTGGCTCCTGAGGGATGTGGCGCTCTCTTTCCCCTTGAGGCAGCAAAGCAGGCGGGGCTGACATCAGCAGAGAGGCAGATGTGCCCAGTCACATGAGTGTACAGCGGCGCTGGCTTGTACACAGGGGATTGTAGCCGAAAAGAACACACGGACAGAGGCAGAAAACTGACGAAGCAACTAATCGATAATGAAAATCGTTGACAATTTTCATTGATAAATTATCGATTTTATCGGTTATTCATTTCAGCCCTAGATAGAACCTTAACAAGTGTTACTAAATCCAAGACACTGCACTCACTATATCTGGTCTCTCACAGTACACAGAAATGCAATTATTTTAGTACATTTAAACTGCCAAGTACCTTTTATCATCAGCAGTATTTAGCAGTCTCATTACCTATATAAGTGTCTGGTTAAAAATGGTAGGAGGAGTTTTCATTCTTTGAGGCTGCATGAACCCTGACACTGTGTCTGGACAGTGCCGATTGGCCTTGTGCTGATCACATGCACCCTTCCAAGAAAAAAAAAAAAAAACTATCTAGCAAGACACACCAAACTGAGCATGTGCAGAGTGCCCCCAAGGATCTGTTCTAGCAGGAGATGGATTGGGGACTGTGGGAAAAGGGGAGGATCAGAGAATACAGGATCAAACAGAATTTTTACACAATGCCCCCTAATTAACCCCTTAGGTTCCACAGCGAGTATAACAAGCATGCTTTACTGCATATACAGACTGATTTTACTGTTGTGGGTTTAGTAACACTTTATTCAGTAAAGGGTCTTTCCTTTGGAAAATATATGATGGCAGAACATTAAATAGCAGTTAATACAGACTGTTGGAAACTAAAACTTTAAAACAAAAAACAAAAAAAAGTGAGTGCACAGCAGCCACAGGAATGATGTTATTGTTCAACATTCAGCCCCGGAAGGTTTTACCCCCTTAATGACCAGGCCATTTTTAGCAATACGGCACTTCATTATTTTAACGGATAATTGAGCGGTCGTGTGACGTTGTACCCAAACAAAATTAATGTTTTTTTTTGTTTTTTTTTTACCACAAATAGAGCTTTCTTTTGGTGGTATTTAATTACCTCTGTCTTTTTATTGTTTACACTATAAACAAAAAAGGACAATTTTGAAAAAAAAAAAAAAAAAACTATATAATTTTACCTGTTATAAAACACATCCAATAATTAAAAAAAGAATAAAAAAAAAGATAATAAAATGTCTTCATCAATTTATGCCAATATGTAGTCTGTTACATAATCTTGGTAAAAAAAAATCCCAATTAGCGTATATGGACTGGTTTGTGCAAAGTTTATACTTTACACCAATGCATTTCATCCTTAATATAAGATCCAATTAAATATAGCGCTATTGTCAGTTTGGGGATTTGTTGTGAACACCAGCTACTCAAAACGTATTGGAAAGATATTTGTAGGTAATATCCAAAAATGGCTCCAAGGATTTGCACTCTGACTTGCTATACAGTACAACATTGGCAGCAAGTCTCAGGAAGCAGATGACGTGGACACATATACCACTTTTTCATGCTCTGAAACATACTCTCTGGTGCCAAGTATGCTATGGAAAGTTGCTAGGTGTATGCCAATTGGGCTAACCTCACCCAGTAGTCTGCACTGATGATGGGAGTATACAGACAGCACTTATTTATAAATACTGTATTTATTGGGATATAACACTCGCTTTTTCACCCTTTTTCACAAAATCGGGTGCAAATAGCGTGTGTGTGTTATACGCCAATTCTTAAATTTTAGCTGCCTCGGAGGAGACAGAGAGGCGTCCTCTGTAATAGGAAGTCCTGTCTCCTGGGCCGTCATTGGACCACTGTTCTGTCTATCATAGGAGATTTTCACTGTATGTAATCTGTCTGCGCTTGTCCTTCCCCCCTCCCTGTCCCCTTCAAGGCTGCAGATGGGCATCAATCAGGCTGCACTGATGGCAATGGTGAGGCTGCTCCGTTGACGGCAATGGTGAGGCTGCTCCGTTGACGGCAATGGTGAGGCTGCTCCGTTGACGGCAATGGTGAGGCTGCTCCGTTGACGGCAATGGTGAGGCTGCTCCGTTGACGGCAATGGTGAGGCTGCTCCGTTGACGGCAATGGTGAGGCTGCTCCGTTGACGGCAATGGTGAGGCTGCTCCGTTGACGGCAATGGTGAGGCTGCTCCGTTGACGGCAATGGTGAGGCTGCTCCGTTGACGGCAATGGTGAGGCTGCTCCGTTGACGGCAATGGTGAGGCTGCTCCGTTGACGGCAATGGTGAGGCTGCTCCGTTGACGGCAATGGTGAGGCTGCTGCCTTGACGGCAATGGTGAGGCTGCTGCCTTGACGGCAATGGTGAGGCTGCTGCCTTGACGGCAATGGTGAGGCTGCTGCCTTGACGGCAATGGTGAGGCTGCTGCCTTGACGGCAATGGTGAGGCTGCTGCCTTGACGGCAATGGTGAGGCTGCTGCCTTGACGGCAATGGTGAGGCTGCTGCCTTGACGGCAATGGTGAGCAATGGTGACGGCTGCTGCCTTGACGGCAATGGTGAGGCTGCTGCCTTGACGGCAATGGTGAGGCTGCTGCCTTGACGGCAATGGTGAGGCTGCTGCCTTGACGGCAATGGTGAGGCTGCTGCGTTGACGGCAATGGTGAGGCTGCTGCGTTGACGGCAATGGTGAGGCTGCTGCGTTGACGGCAATGGTGAGGCTGCTGCGTTGACGGCAATGGTGAGGCTGCTGCGTTGACGGCAATGGTGAGGCTGCAGATAGGCATTGATCAAGCGGGATATGGGCACTGATCCTTATTTCTTCAAAGTTCCTCATTTAAAAAAAAAAAATTTCCTGAAACTTCCCTCTTACCACTTAAGACCCGGACCAAAATGCAGCTAAAAGGACCTTGCCCCTTTTTGCGATTCGGCACCGCGTCGCTTTTAACTGACAATTGCTCGGTCGTGCGACTTGCCTCCCAAACAAAATTGGCATCTATTTTTCCCCACAAATAGACCTTTTCTTTTGGTGGTATTTGATCACCTCTGCGGTTTTTATTTTTTGCGCTATAAATAAAAATAGAGCGACAATTTTAAAAAAAATGCAATATTTTTTACTTTTTGATATAATAAATATCCCCCAAAAATACATATAAAAAAATGTCTTCCTCAGTTTAGGCCGATACGTATTCTTCTACCTATTTTTGGTTAAAAAAAAAAAAAAATCGCAATACGCGTTTATTGGTTGGTTTGTGCAAAATTTATAGCGTTTACAAAATAGGGGATAGTTTTATTGCATTTTTATTATTTTTTTTTTGTGACTGCGACATTATGGCGGACACGTCGGACAATTTTGACACATTTTTGGGACCATTGTCATTTTCACAGCAAAAAATGCATTTAAAATGCATTGTTTACTGTGGAAATGACAGTTGCAGTTTGGGAGTTTACCACAAGGGGGCGCTGATGGGGTTATGTGTGACCTGAAGTGTGTTTACAACTGTAGGGGGTGTGGCTGAAGGTGTGACGTCATCGATTGTGTCCCCATATAAAAAGGGATGACACGATCGATGCTGCCGCCACAGTGAAGAACGGGGAAGCTGTGTTTACACACGGCTCACCCCGTTCTTCAGCTCCGGGGACCGATCGACGGACTCCAGCGGCAATCGGGTCCGCGAGTCCCACGGTCCTGGAGCTTTGGACTGGGTCACGAAAGCACAACACGGGCGCGTGCCTGTGACCCACGGCTGGGTACTAGCACAGTACATACCTGTACGTGCATGTGCCCAGCCGTGACATTCTGCCGACGTAAATGTGCAGGAGGCGGTCCTTAAGTGGTTAAAGTGAAGGTGCGCGTTATATGCCAATAAATACGGTAATCTTGGTAGATTATGATTTCACAAGCCTGCCTGTAAGGGTGCATGCTTAAATGTATGCCCAGGGGAGGATAAGAAATAAAACTAAAGATAGAGACTATCAATAAAATGTCCATCAAAGCCTTCAAATCATTCACTAGTTTACTAGAGCACAAGTATTGCAGTATGTGACTGTAAATTCTAGTGGTCATTTTAAAAATGCATGTGTCCTAACTGGTCAAAGGCTACAGACTATGAATGAATGACATATGTGGGCAACAGAAAATACATTGCTGCTGCAATGATACATAGCTATTAACGGCCAAAGCTGTATGTTTATAGGCAGCAGATGCAAAGATAATTGATTGATTGTTGAAATAGTTTAAGAACAGACTAGGACCAGTAATGTTATCTACACACCAATGCCTTGCAGTAGTGCACTTTTTTTTTACAGAGATGTTTAATTAAAAGACAAAACAAAATTACATCAGCACACGGTCATGATAACACAGTAAGGCACAAAGAAAAATAAAAAAAACAGGGGGCCACAGAAGAGCTAACAGAGAACAAGGTCCCTAACCGCAGCACACATGTAAGGGGAGGGGCAAAGACATCCAAACACCATTCTTAACAACAATGGATAGACCATAAGTTATACAGGTGTTATGCCCCCTCCATAGACCATAGAAAGGGTGTGAGAAGAGGGTACCTAAGAGGAGGGGGGAATGGGGGGGGTTCATAAAAGGGGGCATCCGTTACATAAGCAAGAGCAGCACCTAGACAGGTCCGCCAGGTGTAGTCAGCCCCTAGCATCTATCCACTCAGACCAGACCTTATCAAACTTTGCAGGGCACCGTTTACTCTCATAGGTGATCCTGTAGAGAGGCAATACTTTATTCACAGAAAGGGTCCAGGACTCCACAGTAGGCGGAGCAGCTGCCTTCCATTTAAGAACAATTTCTCTCCTGGCATAGAATAGGGAAAAAGTGAGAAGCAACTTGGTGTATCTGTCCCCCTGGACCTTCTCCAAATGGCTCAGGAGAAGGACCAGGGGATCCATGGGAACCCGCTGTCGGGATATTGCGCCCAGGACCTCAGCCACTTGACACCAATAAGACTGAATTTCCGGACACCACCAGACCATGTGCCAAAAAGAGCCCACCTCAACCCGGCAACGCGGGCAGAGGGGCGTCTCTCTGGGGGAACATCCGGGCTAGTTTTTGGGGGGTATAATAGGCCCTATGTAGGAACTTAATCTGGATAAACCTGTCCCTAGCTGCTATAAGTGACGGGATAAATGTGGAAACACACTCCTCCCACTTATCATCCAAGTCAGGTATGTCAGCCTTCCACTTCTCAAAGGTGCGAGTCAAACCAGTGTCATGAGCTACTGTCAGATAGAGGTAAAGGGTGGAGAGAGGTCGCCGCAGTAGTGCACCTTACATGTTTTGATGCATTGCAATGCTATTCATTTTGAATAGCACCCCAAAGCACCTTCACAATGTACCTGCAACAAACCCCAATGCATGGCACATTACTGTGCCTTATAGCACACTGTATTAGAAAAAAAAAGGTAGGTACTTTTTTAGTTGTTCTGGGGCATTGACAGACCATTCAAATGCCTTTACACAACGCACGTTAATGTGCGACATAAATATACCGTTGTTTTAGAGTTGCCCATATTTTAGAATTTCTGAATCTTCGGTAATCTGTGTTACCAACAGCAACCAAAAGCACACAAAATAAATATTATATGATATTTTGAAGCAAAGTAAATAATAGCCACCCACCAGTGACAGATTTTAAGTATATCCATGCACTCTGCGTTTGACAATCTGTTAATAGTTTCCAAAATTCCGGTTTTACTTTTAGCAAAACCTTTGAAAGTTTAATTTATCTGTAACCTTCATTTATAGGCAAGAAGAAAAACAAAGTTATGAAACAGTGATGAAATAAGAAATGGGGTAGAGGTGTGCATTATGAAACATTCTTATAGAGCAGCAAATAAAATTAATTTGATTACAGACATACTGTTGCGCTAAAGAGATTCTTTAATTCATGGGGCATGCTACTTTGTTTCCTAAAGCGCCTATTAATTTTATAAATTCTCCAAATAAAAGGAAAGAAGAAAAAAAATTAATGCAATAACAGAGGAGCTCAGTAAACCATTTATTGTATACTACATCTTGCTTAGCTGGCTAATAAAACTCGTAAAATCCCCCAGCGTGAGTTGGGTCTAAATAAATCTCTGTGATTCAGCTTTATGGCTTGTTACATCTTCCTTACTCTTTCGCTTTTTCACCTTTCTTTTTAATAAACATAAAGCTAATATGCAAGAGATAGTAAAGTCAGATTAATTAAATAAAGAAGCCATTGTGAACATACTTTAAATCTAGGCACTGCTGCGATTATCCAACTGGCCTGCTCAATAGCTGAGATTTGTGCTCGACAATAAATTCCCAAGAGAAATTCATGGAAACATCTGCTTTTTAACACCTACCGAACACAAACAGTTGTATTGTTTTATGGCTCAGCAAGTAAACTCATAAAACTATCACTTTCTGTACTGCATGTTTTAATCCTTCAGGAAAAATGTTCAAGAAACGTCCAAATTCTTATTTCACATATGCAGGGCAGCTATCAAATGTTGGGGCCCCTTACACAGCTTTAGGCCTGTGCCCCCCAGGGCCTGACCACCAACATTCCCCAGGGCCCACCCACTCCACAATGTATCCCCATCCACGCCCAGCATCACCCATCCCTCTCCACAATAAATTCCCATTCCCGCCCAGCATCACCCATCCCTCTCCACAATGTATCCCCACCATGCCCAGCATCACCCATCCCTCTCCAGGATTCTGGGCGTGGATGAGGATACTTTGTGGAGACTGGAAGGATGGATGGTGCTGGGCGTGGATGGGATACATTGTGGAGACTGGAGGGATGGATGGAGCTGGGTGTGGGTGGGGAATACATAGTGGAGACTGGAGGGATGGATGGTGCTGGGCGTGAATGGGGATACATTGTGGAGACTGGAGGGATGGATGGAGCTGGGCGTGGGTGGGGATATACATTGTGGAGACTGGAGGGATGGATGGTGCTGGGCGTGGGTGGGGATGCATTGTGGAGACTGAAAGGATGGATGGCGCTGGGTGTGGATGGAGATACATTGGGGAGACTGGAGGGAAAGATGGTGCTGGGCGTGGATGGGAATACATTGTGGAGACTGGAGGGATGGGAGATGCTGGGGGTGGGTGGGGATGCATTGTGGACACTGGAGAGATGGATGGTGCTGGGTGGGGATGAAGATGATTGAGTTGCATTGTGAAAATGGATGAGGAGGACTCTGTGTGGGGATGATAGTTACATGGTGAAGAAGCTTTACACAATGTAACTCATCTCCACCCAAATTCATCCTCATCTATTTTCACAATCTAGCTCAATGCCAGCATCAGTCAGGTGTCAATCCAAGGAGAAGGCAAGCAAATAAAGTCCAAATCTACAGGCAGCACAGGGGGCAGAGCAGCAGACATTTAAAATTGTTTCGACTTACCTTCCAATGTTGCTTTCTGGTATGTATCGTCAAGCACATGCTAGGCAGTGGCGGCTGGTTCCTTAAAATGTTTGGGGGGCGCAAACGGAAAAAAAAATATTGCAGCCTCACTGTGCCCATCACATGCAGCCACTGTGCCATGCCACCAAATGCAGCCACTGTGCCATCAATTGTCATCACTGTGCCATGCCATCAATTGTCACCACCGTGCCATGCCACCAAATGCAGCCACTGTGCCATCAATTGTCACCACTGTGCCATGCCATCAAACACAGAAACTGTGCCATCAATTGTCAGCAATGTGCCATGCCACCAAATGCAGCCACTGTGCCATCAATTGTCACCACTGTGCCGTGCCCTCAAACACAGCAACTGTGCCATCAATTGTCACCACGGTGCCATGCCATCAAATGCAGCCACTGTGCCATCAATTGTCACCACGGTGCCATGCCATCAAACACAGAAATTGTGCCATCAATTGTCACCACTGTGCCATGCCATCAAATGCAGCCACTGTGCCATGCAACACAGCAACTGTGCCATCAATTGTCACCACTGTGCCATGCCACCAAATGCAGCCACTGTGCCATCAATTGTCACCACTGTGCCATGCAACACAGCAACTGTGCCATCAATTGTCACCACTGTGCCATGCCACCAAATGCAGCCACTGTGCCATCAATTGTCACCACTGTGCCATGCCATCAAACGCCACCACTGTGCCATCAATTGTCACCACTGTGCCATGCCAAACGCAGCTACTGTGCCCATCAATTGTCACCACTGTGCCATGCCATCAAATGCAGTCACTGTGCCATCAATTGTCACCACATGCAGTCACTGTGCAATCAATTGTCACCACTGTGCCATGCCATCAAACGTCACCACTGTGCCAGCAATTGTCACCACTGTGCCATGCCATCAAACGCAGCTACTGTGCCCATCAAATGTCACCAATGTGCCCTTTAATTGTCACCACTGTGCCCCATGCGACTGTGCTCATTGTCGCCTCTGTGCCCTTTGTCACCACTGTGCCCCATGATGCCACTGTGCCCCATGATGCCCCTTTCCCTGTAAAAAAAACACTTACCTGACGCTTCCACGTCCTTCCTCGATGTCTTCTGCACCGTGGAGAAGCTTCAGCCAATCAGTTTTCTGATAACCAGAATCCGGGAACCTGATTGGCTGAAACGGTCGTCAGTCGTATGCAAGGACCGCAGGTTGCCTGCGCTCCGAGTATAGACTTCCGAGAGCCAGAGGGCGGTACTGGAAAAGCCTATCAGAGCCGCTGGCTTTGATAGGCAGTTCCCCTCAGCCAACCAGCTGCCGCTATTCAGGTAACCGGCGACCCATGTCCGGTTATATGAATAGACCAGGCAGCTGGCAATAATAACACACGTTCAATGCATTGCATTGAACGTGTGTTATTTGCGAGAGGGGGTGGCGCTGCAGCGCCCTCTATAGACGGCCGCCAGAACTTCGGCTAAAATGTCAAAATGACATTTTAGCCGAATAAAAGTTCTTAAAGGGCATTTTTTTTTTTGTGACTGCGGGAGGGGAGCGGCGCCCGTGCGTCCCTATGGGCGGGCCGCCACTGATGCTAGGGCTAGGTCAATGTTCTCCGTTGACGAGCTGACAACCCCCCCCCCCCCTGCCCATGTCCACATTGCAATGCAGCCTCTGCCTCAGCAGGGCATTAAAGAGGAGTGAGTGCTGGTCACAATCCCCTGCTGCGGGGGATTATCTGGCTTGTTTACTAAAATGCTAATGACACCAATGATTCTTTCTTCCTCTTGTCTGCAGCCAGCACGGCAGAGAGGTGTGTTTAGTGCTCGTCAAACTTTCTCCTTCCAGCCAGCGGTGGGGGGGGGGGGGGTGTTAGTGAAACTTTCTCCTCCTCTATGGTGGCTGAGCACCTTGCAGCCTAATGGCTGTGGCGTGGCTGAAGAGCTAATTTTAGGGGCTGCTATAGAGGGAGCAGCCCCTGGTCTGCCAGGGCCCTAGGGATGCTCAGGCCTCTTACAGTGGCAGTGCCTGTACACCCCCCCCCTTGATTGCGGCCCTGTGTACATGTCACATAACTTTGGTAATAAACAAAGCATATTGTTAAAATAGGTACATGTTAAGAATCTCCAATCACCACTAATTTCTATACTTCACTCACACTTCGCTAAAAGTGGGAGTGCTGTTCCAAATATGATCAAATTCAGTATCAGAACACCATTCACTGTCCAAATCTCTGCTCACTATTTTCACTCAATTTAACTGTGGCCCCTTGCTTCATCTGTCACATTTTTTTTCTTTAATAAATGGACAGAGATCAAAAAAATATAGATAACACTGATATACCCTAACATCATGATATGGAGCACCTCATTATTACTATCAGACAAGGACCTACAATCATTTTTATCAGCAATCTCTGGAGGCACTGCCAAGTGAAATACAGATTAACATTTTCTGCTATAATGACTTTCGTGTGCCACCCTGCTAATTCTTGAAAGCCCTGCCTTAGCCATTAAAAAATTGCCCACTATCAAATAGGTCATTTCATTTTATGAATAAATCAAACTATTCAACATTTATCTAAAGTTAAACACAAAATTCCGAAATAATTTCTCTTAAACTATGTACAAATCAGACAGTATGCAAAAATACCTACCGCCAACACCACCCCCGCCCCAGTGTGAAAGGGGCCTTCCTGATGCTACCCTGACAAATTAAGCCATATCTATTCGGATACTTCTGATAGATGTTGGAGATATCAAACACACAGAGGAACTCTGGTGCATGTTTTATGTCAACAACAGATCAATTAACGATTAAGATACATTTAGAAAAACATAACCATTAACCATTTCTACATCTCCCGAGTTATCCAATTATTGTCTCAATCTGGGAATCCTGGGGTGCTCGGTTTCCCACTCTACTATAAACCCCAGACAAAATGTTCATTTTAATTTTTGCCAAACTTTTAATTTTTCAGTAATAGTTTTTTTTCCTTTAGTATAGTTGTAGGGCTAAATCAAAAAGAGTGCTTACATACATGCAAATAGAGTTCTAGGCCAAAAATTATGCATCTTAGCTTCTAGTAGATATGTTTTATAAGCCATATCAAAATCAATATAACATTTATGGCTGACAGTAAAGACATTTCAAAGAATGGAAGAAAAAGGGTATTTAATTTTTTTTCAAAAGCAAAGAGGTTAGAGGACCTTTTTTATAGAATAGCAATTTTTGTCAGCTTGTCTTAACTCAGCCATCCATACCACGCTAGATTTTAGCAACAACTATATTATTTTAAGTGTCTGTTTTTAGACTTGACAAGTACTGTAAAAATAAAAAAATAAAAAGATGTTGACACTTGAGTTTATGCCCTAGTTGTCTTTCTAGTGAGACAAACTGCTACATGTATAGAAACTATCAGATAGCTTAAACACTTTGTTATAAAACTGATCCTTCTTAAGGCCTCATGCACACTGGACATTTTTACAGCTGCTGTTTTTTGGCTTCAGGTGTTTTTTTTCTGCAGCCAGTAAACTCCCAAACATGTTATTCTATGTGTCTATGAACACATAGGATGTTATCAGCGTTTTTTTTGGTAGGTGCGTTTTCTGTCTGTAAAAAAAAAAGGAGGAGTTTTTCAGCTGTAAAAACGCTTTAACTCTGAAACAAGCTTAAAAATGCAAACAAAAGCACTGAAAAACACGACTATTCAGCGTTTATCAGTGTTGAGCCATAAGCTTTTGTAAGAGCATCTTTTTTTGGGGGGTTTCTTTTTTTAAATTCTAAAAAAATGCTACAGCTAAATAAAGTAAAGTATTTAGCCAACAGACACCATGGACTACGTATTATAGACTGCAGGCTCAATTAAATTAGTACATAAGGTAATTTTCCAGCTTGTGGCTAGATAAGACACTTTATTTTAAAGTTCAACTAAAGCACCATTTTTAAGATGTGTTAGGATGGGCAAAGTAAAACATCCCAATTGTGGGGGCGTGGCTTGGCACCGGACCTGAATGGCCGCCTGATTCCCGAGCTCCCGTCCACAGGAGATAATCGGAGCTGCTAGCCGAGCCATCCGCCGCTGCTAAATGGGGAAAACCTCCAGGAACGCCTCCCCAACCAGGTCCCGCTCTCCCAGAGGAACCGGAGTGCAAAACGGACGAGTAATCCCGGACATCTTCCGGACCCAAGTACGCGAGGCCCCGGCTTCAAATCGGGCCTACTCGAGCGCCGCACGTTCCTCCAGCCTCAGCCCGACGGGTAGGAGACACACCCAGCCCCAAGCCATGTCCACCACTGCTGATGCCCCACAGCCCCTGTGCATGCAGGATCTCCGTTCAGTGGCAGAAGATATCAAAGCCACACTGTTCTCTGCCATAACGGACCTTAGGAGAGATGTGCAGGCAATGACAGTGAGGCTGGATGACGTGGAGGAAGCAACTGCCCGCCATGACACTGCTATCCAGCAACTGCAGGCCTCTTCCCACTCTAATGATAGGCAACTCAGGGACATCCAAAGGCACTTAGAGGACCTGGACAACAGGGGGCGTCGCCACAATATTCGTGTAAGAGGAATCCCTGAATCTGTTGAAAATGCACAAGTTACTAAAGTCACTGTCGCCATCTTCAATGATCTTCTTGGCAGACCCCCTGAAACACCTATTGAGTTTGAACGCTTGCACAGAGCTCTAAAGCCTAGGAGCAGAGAGACCGATCCCCCCAGGGATGTGATTGGATGTCTCGTAAACTTTAAACTTAAAGAAGAAATTCTACACAGGGCCAGAGACCGTCGCTCCCTATCATATATGGGAGCAGAAATTAAATTGTTCCAAGACCTATCGCCTATTACGCTCCAGAATAGGAGAAACCTGCGTCCCCTTCTGGACCTCCTACGCTCTAAAGGTATCCAATATCGGTGGAAGTTCCCCTTCTGCCTCTCTGCCTCCTCTCAAGGTCGCACAGCTAACCTGCGCCTGCCGGAAGATTTGCCTGCCTTCTTTCAAACACTGCACCTTCCCCGCATTGACGTCCCGGATTGGTACACCACTCTTCACCCGCCACATATGAGAAGATCTACCTCCACTGATACTATCCCAGTCCGTGATGACTTTCAATTAGGTCGCCGCAGACACAACTCGCCAAGGGAACCCGACATCTTGGACCCCCAGATTGCTCCTCAAGACAGCCCAACAGCATCACCAGCTCACAGGAGAGCTCGCCGCGACCAGCCTGAGGAGCTGATGATCTCCATGCCCTCCTTTACACCTTGAAGACATACTCTTGTCCGGCCTATGCTGGCTCACCTTAGATAACCGATCTGACACGATTTTAGATGTTACCAGACCAGGTACAATCACGCGGGAGATGCTGCTCTCTGATACAGGTTCAGTTATATTTAGATTCTGTCTTTGCTGTTTTTGTTCTTGTTTTTTTTTGTTTTCTATTCAAGTGGAATGATATGCTGTTAGACCTTGTGGTTATAGGTGCCCCTCTTCCCTGATTCGGGTATCAAACACTAGGTGAAGAGGAGCTCATGTTATCATTATGGGCTCTATCACACTACTAGATGTTATGTTTTTGTTATATTTTTTTATTGTTTTTTTTTTTCATTCTTTTTTATTTATTTTTTTTGATATTATGCTGTTGGAATGTTTATACCTGCCTAACCTGCATGCTAATCGACCTCACATATTTCTTAATGCTTGACTTCCCGGAGTCTAGATACGCAGCCATCTTAAGTATTGCTACGCTTATTGGCTCATCCATATACCCTGCAACATAAATCTCCTGTGGACGAGAGATACTGACTCTTGACCGTTCTACACCGGTTCATACCACCACTCCACGAGACAGGGACGTACTTGCTCCTGTCGCACCCTACCGGACACTTCTGTATATTGGGGGAGGTCACATGTCACCTCCCCAACTCCGGTAACTTTTGTTGACTCTTATTCCCTAGCCTACTCTTTTTTCTCTCTTTCCTTTTCTCTTCCTTTCCTTCTCTTTCTCTGTCTTCCCTTTCTTTCTTTCTTTCTTTCTTTCTTTCTTTCTTTCCTTCTTTCTTTCTGTCTCTTTCTTTCTTTCCTTCTTTCTTTCTTTCTCCATCTGCTCTATTTCCCCTTCTCTTCCCCCTCCTTTCTCCTTCTCCCCCTCCCCTACCTCTCTCCCCTTCTCCACTAAACTCCCACCTCCTCTCCTCTTCCCTCCCGCTACCTCACAGTCTCCGCCTCTGCCGCCTCCTTTCTAACACAAAGCGATCCTAGACTTTACCCCTCCCTCAGTATTCGTGTTCCTACACAAAGGAACAACCGCCTCTCATTTGACTATCCTCTGCTACACACATAACCACACATTCGTCTCACCATGTCACACATATGCTCCACACAAAAAAGGATGCCTATGCTTAAAATAATATCACTAAACACAAAGGGCCTCAACGTTCCGGAGAAACGTAGCCAAACTCTTGATCTGATGGCCAAAATGAAGGCGAACGTTGTGTTCTTACAAGAAACACACTTTCGCACAACCAAAATCCCAAAGCTTACCAACCATCTATTCCCAACAGCATACCATGCCACTAACTCTCTTGCCAAAACCAAAGGGGTCTCAATTTTACTCTCCAAAAACCTTGACTGGCAACCCATAGACTCACTCATAGACACAGAGGGAAGATATGTCTTCCTCAAGGGCCGTATCCAAGGGAGACCTGTTACCCTAGCTAACATTTACAGCCCCAATACTGCTCAAGTAAGCTTCTTCAGATCCATCTCGAGCCTGCTCTCAGAATTTCAGTCCGGATTGACCATTCTAGGGGGAGACTTCAATGTTGCGCTATTCCCAATTCTGGACACCTCCTCGGGAGCAACCTCCCTACCATACAAAGCACTTAAACAAATTAAGCTACAGATCCAGGATCTTCTCTTACATGACACCTGGCGCGCTCTGCATCCTGACGTAAAAGATTTTACTTTTTTTTCAGCCCCCCATAACAAATACTCCAGAATTGATTACCTGTTCCTATCCCAGAATGACATCCCCTTTCTCTCCGCTGCCACCATCGAACCAATGACACTATCTATCAGATCACCATCCGATTACGATGACCCTGACCTTCCCTGAGGAACGCTCCCCCAAGAGTATCTGGCGCCTTGACTCGACCTTACTTACCTCAGAAGAGGCGGTCGAAGACATGCGTAACTGCATACGTACATTCTTTGTAGAAAATGACACATCCGAGACAGCCCCACTCACCCAATGGGAAGCCCACAAATGTGTAGTCAGGGGAAAATTCATTGCCCTTAAGGCAGCCTGGCGAAAAACCCAACAACGTGTAATTACAGACTTACTCGACAAGATCAAAGCCCTTGAACTTACCCACAAACATTCCCGAGCGCAACAGACTTACCATGAACTCACCCAAATTAGGAAACTCCTACGTGAAGAGCTGAATCGCAAAACGAGACGCAAATTTGTCTTGCATCAAAAGCTCTTCTACGAATTCGGCAATAAATGCGGAAAATACTTAGCGAAAGCTCTCCAAACCAAAAAAGCCCAGGCTACTATCCACACTATCAGAGACCCTTAGGGAAAAGCCCTCATTACACCGACGAACATAGCAGTGCAATTCGAGTCCTACTACTCAAACTTATATAATCTCCCTATATAGGTGACAAATAATAAGAACCTTGAAGCCCGTCACACTTTAATCGAGTCTTTCCTTGACAAGTTCTGCCACAAACGCTTAAACAGTGATGAGGCACACAAATTAGAACACCCCATCTCGGAAGAAGAATTAAAACTGGCAATCAAATCGCTTAAAAATGGCAAAAGTCCGGGCCCTGATGGGCTTACAGCTGCATATTATAAGACCTTTACGGACGTTATATCCCCGCACATTGTTAAGACTTTCAATTCCCTAACTTCCCCCACCCTCCCCTTTAATAGAATGCTAGAAGCCCATATCACCGTAATTCCGAAAGAAGAGAAGGACCCCACATCAGTTAGTAACTATAGACCAATCTCTTTATTAAATGTAGACATTAAGTTATACGCCAAGATCTTGGCCACACTTCTGGCACCCCTCCTGCCATCCCTGATAGGGAAAGACCAGGTCGGATTTATCCCTGGTAGAGAAGCCAGGGATAACACAATCAAGGCCCTGAATATACACCACTGGATTACGACACATAAACAAGAAGGTTTTTTTCTGTCATTAGACGCAGAGAAGGCGTTCGACAGGCTGGCATGGGATTATTTGGAAGCAGTCCTGAAGCATATTGGCCTCCCTGATCGAATGCTCCTTGCCATAATGGCCCTATAGTACCCCAACTGCCAGGGTCCGAGTAAACGGCCACCTGTCGAACGCCTTCACTATTAGCAACGGGACAAGACAAGGATGCCCACTCTCCCCAATCTTATTCGTCCTAACCCTTGAACCCTTCCTCCAGGGTCTTAGATCAAATGACAATATCGGGGGTTTTCATATCGCAGACCAAACCTACAAAATAGCCGCCTTCGCAGACGACATACTGCTCTTCCTAAAAGATCCCCACACGTCCATTCCAAATCTTTTGAAAGAACTGAAGTCATTCCAAGTAATTTCCAATTTTAAGATAAACTTTGCTAAATCCCAAGCTCTAGATATCTCCCTCTCACAGGGAGCGGTTCTGCAGTGTAAAAACAATTTCCCCTTTGAATGGAAACATGATCAGATTAAATATCTAGGGATATATCTCACAACTAGATTTTCAGACTTATTCTCCAAAAATTATCTACCCATCCTCAAGACCATCACAAATGACCTAAGTAAATGGAATAAACCACATTTCCCATGGTTTGGAAGAGCAGCGATTCTAAAAATGAATGTACTCCCCCGCATCCTGTATATCTTACAGGCCCTGCCCATTAAACTTCCCCCTTCCTTTTTTTCTCACTTACAAACGACTTTGCACTAAATTCTTATGGAGACAGAAAAGACCTAGAGTAGCCTACGAACTACTAACGAGACCGAAAACGAAGGGTGGCATTGGGCTGCCAGACCTCAAGAGATACTATTGGGCGTGCCACCTCGCTAGAATTGTAGACTGGTCAATCCATAGCCACAGCAAAGATTGGGTCTCTCTTGAACACACATTCTCCCCCTGCCACTACGATCCGTACCTTGGACCTCACACAAACACACCCCGAGGAGTCTAAATGACCACCCTCTCATTGCCCCAACACTCTGGTGCTTTAAGGAAGCCTGCCGAAAGTTACATATTTCCTCTACTCCGGGGCCCCTTACCACAGTAAAGCTCAACCCAGAATTTCCACCTGGTATGTCCACAAATTTCCTGGCAGACACTTGGCAACGCTCAGAAGTCTTAGCGCATCACTTCTACCACTTGGGTACTTTCCTAGACCGCTCTGCGTTACCAGTCAACACGGAAAATGCTGCTTTTCTGGACAGACATTTTCTCTCTGGACATACTTTCAGATCAGACATTTCCTGAAAGAAGCTGACCACACATCCTCTGTCTCTCGTCGTCTCACGACATTTGAACAGCTATGCTCCCACTCTGCACCACAGCAACACATGATATCTAACATTCATGATATACTCTCCTCAGATAGCATACTTAAGACTAACAAAGCTTGCGTAAGCTGGGAAAGAGACCTACAGATAGAAATCACAGAAGCACAATGGGAACGCATATCTACAATAGCCCATAAAGGCTCTCTCAATGTCTCGACACAGGAAAACAATTATAAAGTCTTGACACGCTGGTACAGAACACCGGTCATCCTCAACAAATATAACCCAGCCCTTTCGGACAAATGCTGGAGATGTTCCAATGGCACAGGTACTCTAGAGCACATCTGGTGGTCCTGCCCCCTAATCCAGCCGTTCTGGACTCTTTAGAACACACCGCAGCACAGCTTCTTCTACACCACTCAGACATGCCAGCTCAGCATTACTGCAAAACGCTAATTCCACCCCTATTAAACGCCGCCAAGCTGTGCATCCCATTACATTGGGGAACGGCACATGTCCCAACCATTCCCGAATGGCTGAAACGTGTTGAAAAAAATCGCAGAAATGGAAGAGTTAATCTCTATAGCCAAAGATCGTCCAACCAAATTCTCCCACACATGGGCCTGCTGGACCCACTTCCGCACCACAGACAACTATAAACTGTTGATGACCCAAACAAATGGACACCATCCACCTCCAGACGATTGAAACCCCTGGTAATTGTACAATGACTTTCTACACTCTAACCCAAGCAAACTATGCAACACCTAGCCTCCCTCCCCTACTCAAGGGAAGACTGAGGGAGGATATTTCTTGTCACATTCCTTTTGTATTCACCATAACCCAGCACCTAGGATCCGGTGGCGGAGACTGGGAGGTATCCCCCTCCCCTGGCCTGCCCCACTCCACTCACCCCTCCATCCCCTTGACCCTACGTATGGATCTCTGCTCACTCAAATGCTCTCTACATATGACCTTTATACGTTTTCTCCTTTTTCCTTTCCCTTTTTTATTTTTTTTTCTCTCTACTCCCCCTTCCTCCCTTACTATGACCTTTCATCCTCCTCTCCTCTTCCCCTTCCTATCCCTCACCCACGCCCATCCCTCCCCCCCCTCCCCTTGAGGAGTCCCCAGTCGAACTCAACCACTTCCCCTACTACAGTTTTTTCCAATCAGTACCAGCAGCTGACCAGCCTTAACATCTGAATTGTTCAAAGGTAATAGTTGCGCAAAGTTGGCCAGTTCTTCTTGGACTGGCCCACCCCTGCCTTCACCCGCAATTTTCACCTGTATGTAATGCAACGTACACATGATTACCGTTGGAAACATAGATATTCATTTAACCTGTCAAAAGTTTTGCTCACGTCCCGAAAATTGTTTATTACATCGACAAATGTTGTATTTTCTTTTTTGTATTCCTGAATGAATGCTGGTTCTGTTTGTTTCTACTGTAAGATCTGCTGTTCAATCTCAGACTCCTTGTTCAACTGTTCAAATGTAATGTAAACCTTACCCTGTTCACCAATAAAATTTATTATGGAAAAAAAAAAAACATCCCAATTGTACACGTTCCTGGAATGGCATGAAGCACATAAGTGTTGTAGCACATACCAGCTGGGAACCAGTGTCAACCCAAAACAAAGCCAGTGTTGCCAACCCCCTGAAATGAAATTTACTGGCAGGATGGCAAAATTTACGAACGGCACCATTTTTTTTTACTGGCAAAAGTCCTGAAATTTACTGGCAGAGCCGAACTTTTTACTGGCACTGCAAAAAATATCTAAATTTACAGTTTTCATTGCTAAACAGTGCAGATATCAATATTTAAACTATAAACATGTAGCTAGTGCTATCTGCAGTGTGCTTAATTTAAACAAAAGTCAAAAACCAACTGCCTCCATTTACATGAAGGCAAGGTTACTGTAAGCCAGCTAGCACAGAGTTCCCCTTTACATCATAGTCTGCAGGATTCCCCCTTACAACTCTTACGCAAAGGGGAATGCTGCAGATCATGTTGTAAGGGGAACTCTGATGTAGGGGGGGGGGAGCTCTGGTGACCAGAGACCACCTTTTGCAGCGTGAATACACTAAGGCAAGTGGGTTTGTTACTAATATAAATTAGTATCAGTGCCCATTAACATTATTGTATTCACTCCCCCTTACACCAGCAACACCCCCCCCCCCAGACTGGCCTGGCGGCACTGTCACTGACCTCTTAGGTGCACCGTACAGGGCCCAGTCAGATGGCTCCAGCTTGGTGGCTCTGTTTTTATCGTAGTCTCCTTTCCTTACTCTACACATGACACCTCGAGACTCCCATCCCGGCAGTGTTCCCACTCTTGACTTCTCTCCAGACTTCCCCTCAGAGACAGCGAACATGAATACAGGAGGTGGACAGAGGCTGCGGACATGATACAGGAGGTGGAGAACAGAGGCTGCAGAGGTGGTAGGTTCCTTCTCTGCTCCTCATCAGTATCCTTCTGTCCACAGGCACATCTGTGTGACAGGCAGTGTCCTCCTCCTGTGCCCTATTTATCCACAAGGCAAGGCACCGACATCAGCCAGGTACTGTCTATCCTTCACAACTGATGCTCTGTTACCTTAATGGGATTAATTAAACCTGATCTATGCTTTTTCTCCTCTGAGACTCCTTTCCCACCTGCTCCACAGGATCAAGATGGAGGGCATTTTAGTAATTCTCATCACCAGTACAATGACTCCAAAAGATCTCAAGCTGGTTCTTTTATTTCCACAGAGACCTATAAGGGGTTATTTCCCGTCTCCTTTCACTTACAAGGTTTTCTTCCTCTTTGCCATTACCTCAGTGAGGTTTTCTTGAGTCTTAAAGCGGTATTTCACCCTAAACATAAGATCTCCCATGCGATCCAGCATACTGGCGTCAGCGCCAGTATGCTGTTTTTTTTTTTTTTTAATAGCACACTTACTGTATTATTGTGGAATTCCTTTTCTGTCCCCCATGGTGGATGGCGCCAGTATAGCGCGTCACATCTTCCTAAAATACCCGATATGGACTAGGGTAATCTCGGCGAAAATGCGGCGCCTGCGCACAGACCTAGGAGCTGACTGCGCAGGCGCCGTATTTTCAGAGTCCTACGCTATGGCGCTCACGCCCTCCCGAAATAGGACTCGGAGAAATACGGCGCCTGCGCAGTCAGCTCCTAGGTCTGTGCGCAGGCGCCGCATTTTCGCCGAGATTACCCGAGTCATATCGGGTATTTTAGGAAGATGTGACGCGCTATACTACAGCCGTCCACCGCGGGGGACAAAAAAGGAATTCCACAATAATACAGTAAGTGTGCTATTAAAAAAAAAAAAAACCAGCATACTGGCGCTGACGCCAGTATGCTGGATCGCATGGGAGATCTTATATTTAGGGTGAACCTCCGCTTTAAGGTCTCTTTTCTTCCCAAGGTGGTTTCTCCCTTCTGCCTTAATCAGAACATTGGAAATTATACCTCACTATGGAGATTTTCCCTCTACATGTACTCGAGTCCCATCATGTCTGCTCTGGTCTGCTCTCCTGTCCTCCTCAGCTGCTGTGCGAGGCAATAGCACCGCCGCCACCGCTCCGAGAACGAATACCGGTGTCTGCTGCTGTACTATTAGGTTTCTATTTAAAAATGGTGCCAGGCCGTGCCATTACGTTACTGCGCATGCGCCGCCCGGCCGAGTGTGTACGAACTTTCCCAAGCTTGGCAGGCTTCGGAACGGCACATGCGCAGTTGCATTGGCTGCCCTCGGCCATCATTTTTACGGGCACCGCTGCCCATATAACGGACAGCCAGAAAACTGGCTAAATTTACGGGTTGTACGTAATTTAACGTACAGTTGGCAACACTGATCAAAGTGCAAATCGCCAGTACTTTATGGATCATCAGAATAACGCCCATGGTGTGCTGGTGATATATGCTTTCATTTGTGATGGATAGTGACACACTATAACACACATATACAGGGCTTAGTACCAGAAAGGGCAGGAGCCAACCACAACTTGAAGAGAAGTTGAGACCCAGTGTAAAGCCCAGCCGTAGGTTCCAAAGAGGTTCCTTGGGGACAGAGGGAAAGATAAAAGTAAAAACAGAAGTATTCCTGGAAACTGGATGCCTACGCTTCAGCTGAACTTTTTTTCCCCCTGGGAGGAAAGCTAGCTGCCTGCTTATTAATTATCAGGGCTGGAAAAAAAAAAAAGTGGTTAGCATTTGTGTCTTATGCAGCTTGGAGCCCAAGGCCAGGTTGTATACAGCAAGAGTTTCCAAACCTCGGGCCATGGACCGGTGCGTGTCCTGTTTGAAGCCGAGCTGCAATAAGCAGCAGGAGAGCAGAGAGACTGCATCACCTGTCGCATCACCGCGTTTAAATCCACCTCCATAAATGCTAAATTGCAATAGGAGTAGATCCCTCTCCTGTACTGCACATGGGCTGGTTTTATCACTGGAATGCTGGATTCCTAAAAAGACAATAGCACTGGGGGGAGGCTGCAAGAGGCTTTAGTAAGTCCTTTCACTGCACAAAGTAATACTCTGTATTTGGTGGCAGGCTAGTGACACGCTGCATCTGGCGGGAAGGCTAGTGACACGCTGCATCTGGCGGCAGGCTAGTGACACGCTGCATCTGGCGGCAGGCTAGTGACACGCTGCATCTGGCGGCAGGCTAGTGACACGCTGCATCTGGCGGCAGGCTAGTGACACGCTGCATCTGGCGGCAGGCTAGTGACACGCCGCATCTGGCGGCAGGCTAGTGACACGCCGCATCTGGTGGCTGTGGTGGCAGGCTAGTGACAATTCTTGTTGGCTGTGGTGGCAGGCTAGAGACAAACTGTGTCTGGTGGCATGGTACAGTTTCGCTGGTGCCGAAAAAGTTGGGCATATACAGGGGTTGGACTTCCTGCAAGTCAAGATAAAACCCAGGCAGGTATAAGAAGAAAAGAGTGAGGCCTACTTAAGACTTGAAAAATAAACAGCCATAGAATCCAAGCAGCTCCAAAGAGTCACAGATATTGATTTAAAGACTAAACATTTGAACTGTTATCTTGTACTTTTTAGGCCAGATCAGGTTTGCTTTTATAAACATATGACATTATGATTCCTTTATTATATTAGCAAGATAAGCCTACAGTCAAAAATATGACATTTTCAGGTTTATCAAGAAAGTACAAAATCAACTTTGTAGTATTTGACAGAGATTTAATCACTAGACCATCATTGTGTCTAAATGTAGAAATTACATTTCTCCACAGTATTAAACACACTAAATTAAAAAAAAACTACATTTTGTTTGGAAAAGTACTTTTCTCATATTTTGTATAGGGGCATTAAGAGCGACACATGATCTTCTATTGAGAAGAACTCACAAAGACAAAACAGAAGTGATATTTCCGTTTCATGCTTGGAAAAAAGTAATGCGTTGGGTATATTTATAGCATTGTCATAAATGTTTCCTTAGTGGGCAGAAAAGTTACATTAACCTCCCTGGCGGTATGATTCTTTCAGATTTTAGGTGCTGAAAGCGGTACCATTATTTGCAAGGGAATTTGGCGTTTTATACTGTAGGCTTGTAATTCTTAGGAATAACTCACTTAAATCTATCCAAACAAGAGTCTAATAGGCATCCCAGGTATGATTTTTTTTTTTTTTATTAAAAATTATAATATAATTAATTATAAAAAATTATAACAAATAATAATATAATTATAGTAAAAAATATTCAATAATGTAATCAAATCAAAATCACTGAAATTTGCTCAGTTGCAGAATTTTTGCTTGTGATTCTGATTTATTATCGCTGTTTTTTAGCTGCTCTAAAACAATTTTTGCCATAAAGGGACACTTTTGGTTGCTATGGGCAATCTACAGTTTGCAGGGAGAAAGAACAGTTTTTATTATATAAAAGGACATGTAGTGTACAGGGCAGACCACTGGGGACATGGGGGGTGTGTATTTTTTGCATACAGTACTGTAATCTATAAGATTACAGTGTACTGTATGTATAGTGTTTGTTTACTTTTTTGAATTTGGCGCCGTTCCCCCCCCTACGTCGCGACGCTCGCAGGGAAGGGAATCGGCGGTACACACAGCATCAGGCGGACATCCGGCCGCCGTGTACTGCGGGGATTCATCGCTGGATCGCAGAGAAAAGGTAAGTAAACTATTTTCTGCATCCAGCGAGGCAAGTCCGTGTGTGGCACGGGGTTACCGATCGTAGCTTAAAAATCTCACCCCGTGCCACACACGGGAAGACCGCCAGGGAGGTTAATAGGACATTTTATGTGAGAAAACTTGATCTGTTAAGTAAAATAGTTAAGTTGTTGAGAATCACAGACGCAAGATGCCATTGTTGACATGATACCATAATTGATTAAAAAAAAAAAAAAAAAGGTCAAACAAAGGATCAGCAAGGTAATCCATCTAGCGTCTGAAATTCAAATGATCAAAGGAAATGCAATCAATCAGTACATACTTTACTCATTTGTAAAATGCAAAAGAGTGTTTAAATGAAGAGGCTATAAAGCTTATTTGGCTTAAAACAAGTTATAATTTATAAAGGGTTTTAAATATACCGTTTTAAAACACCTCTAAAGTTGCAGAAATAGACATATAGTCAGACAGGCTTTGTTTTTAACTCTATTTTGTACCTTCTGTTATAGAAGTTGGTATGATATTAAAATATGGCTATGCAGTCCATCAGGCAAAGCTCTTACAGTAAATCCACACCTACCTGGTCAAACACTGCCTCCTATCTGCTCCTTATCTGCTGTACCAGTATTTGAGAATACACTTGTGATGAGGGGTGTGGCTGTTACTCAGCTAAGCCAGCCAGGGAAAGAATCAGAACTTTCATGGAGATTAAGGGGCCCTTTCACACGTGCCGACCGTTCGTCTGTTTTTTCATACGTCCGTTTAACATCTGCCTCCATTTTTTTCGGACGGAATAAAATCCTACTTTTCTTCCTTCTGGCAGATCGGATCGGATGAATACGGACATACGGTCTGTATTCATCGATTCCCCATAGGGGAGAGCGGAGGAAAGATTGTGCGGGGACCGCCCTGTCAGCAGACAGCTCAGAAGGGATTTTATGGAGGAATACCCGCTGAGCAAACGGGCATACGGAGCGGATCAATATGGATCCGCTCCGTGTGAAAGGGCCCTAAAGAGGTATTTTAAAAATACTTTAATTCCGGTCACAAATTATAACATGTAGGGGTAGAGCACAATTAAGAGATAAAAAGCCACGAGACATTGATTGACCCTTAAGTTTGTGTATATCTAAAGCATGTATATCTAAAACACGATCGTTTTTTCCCGCTGAAAACAGACCGATGGACTGTTTTCATCGGACAAACAAATCATGTGTGGGCCCCATCGGTTTTATCTCCATCGGTGTAAAATAAATAGAACATGTTTTAAAATTTTTCCTATGGATAAAAAAACGATAGAAAAATCCGACCGTCTGTATGGAACTCTATCGGTCAAAAATCCATGCATGCTTAGAAACCAATCGACGCATGTTTGGAGGCATTTACTTCATTTTGTTTGGCTCGTCGTAGTGTTAGTCACCTCGTTTTGGCACGATCAGATTTTTGACTGATGGTGCGCAGGCAAGACTGATGAAAGTCAGCTTCATTGGATATCCGACAAAAAAAAAAAAACATCGGATTAGATGCCATCAGATATCCGATCAGGGCTTTAGAGGGTATTGTTGGGGTAATAAAAGATTGTGGTGAATTTTGGGAACCTAGGTTGAGTGTTGAAGGATGAAAAGTGGTTGGGGATTCTTTTTGTCTTGCATCTATTCTATCGCTTTTTTTTTTTTTTTTTCCCCATCTTCCTCTCGAGTTTCTATCCCTTTTAATGCTGCATTCATTTATAATTTTACCATAATATAATTTTACCAATGTTTTAGACAACAGGTGGCCCCACACCAGAAAAGCAGGGTATCCAAAACCGCACAAACATGTGTTAACCCCTTCCAGATGCTCTGACAGTAAATTAACAACCTCCCACCAAGTTTACTGCATCGGCAGGGCTTTATAGTCCTAATTTCCATGCAGTTCACCCATTTGAGAAAGTGCTGATCTTCAGAATCAAGCCAGAGACTTAATCAGTAACCACTTTGAGTTATTGATATTGTTTCAATTAACATTTTTACTGCTACTGTAATAGCTATGTTACAAAGCAATGAAAAAATGAGCCCCCTTATAATAGTTTTGTTAAGAGCCATGCTGTCCAACTACAGGTGTTTGATCAAACCATACAATGCTAGCAAGCAGTGGTGTATTTAGGTTTTGTGCTGCCCTTGGTCTGACTAAACTCATGCAACCCCTAATTTAAATATGATTCACCTCTTCCCGTTTAAACCTGCCCTGAAATTTTCCAGTGGGGACACTAGTTCTGAGGGCCTTGGGTGTGTGTGTGTGTGTGTGTGTGTGTGTGTGGGGGGATTCCTCTCACTTCCCGTGTATGACCTTGACTCTATCCAAAATGAAAAAAAAGTGTTGCCTATGGTTCAACTTTAAGCACAAATTTTTGCAAAATTTATGGAGGACTAAGAGGATATAACAATGCCAGTGGTGCAGCAGAAAACATATAGCACAGTGATAAAGGTATGTGGTCCAGGCAGTGAGCAAATGAAGGATTGGGGGCATTAACAAATAAATTCATCTGTTTATTTTTCTCATCAGCAAACAGAAATACAATTAAGATTCCCCAATATGTACAACTGACACAAGCAAAGGATTGTAGGAGAGTCCTACTACCTAACAGGTATAGGTGACCATGTCAGAGTCCCTTGTGTCTGCGCCATCCCTATCATACTGGCAGCAGTGTGGCTGCTTTATAGGGGCACCAGACCGATTTGTCTTGCGGCCCAGTCCACCTCATAAGACTGGCGCTGCACTAAAAGTGTAGCATAAGGCGGCGGGGACGCTTTTCATGCTACCCTCCTGCAAAGTGCCTTGTTGGCCTAGGCCAAGATACGGCATTGCTAGCAAGGATGTCTATTTACATGGCTCAAATCTTGCTTAGAAAACAAACCTGTTCTTGTAGCTGACGGAGTTGGGCTTTATTTATTTTTTAATCTACATATCCATTCAAGACTACCCTGTCCTGAGGCTGACAATGTTGTATAACCCCAATACATAAAGTGGGGAATTAACAAATCTAATTGCAGGTTCAACAAGTAAGAAAACAAGAGCTTTAGAGAAAAAAAAAGAAAAAAAGAAAGAAGGGGGGTTGGGTTGAAGCATACAGTACTTTCTTTTTTTTTAACTGCCTCAAAATGCTGAGGTGAATAAACATGAATAAAATGAATTTAATTTTGTGACATTCTAATAAAGTTAACAAAATGTAAACAGTGTGAAGCCCTGTTTAATTCATGCACCAGCACTGTATCCAAAGAGCACAATAGTGGCTTGCTGGTGTGAACCAACCTCTAATGCACTGCAAATATATACAGAATACTAAATCAAGAAGCTAGCCATCGGTTTTTGATTTCCATTCTAAAATATATAATAAAAAAGTAAACTATTACAACTCCAATGTGTTATTTTGACGCTATTCTCTCGCAAACAGAAACTCTGAATTGAAAATCAGAAATATAAATCATATGCAGATTTTCATGTTTACAAACAAAAACATTTTTTGGCAGCACAATAAGCTTGAGACTGTGGCCTGATCATAACAAAAATCCATACTTTGGACATACGATTGTACATTATTCATTTCAGGTGGATACTAGTTAAAAAAAGTCACATTTAGGCTGGTCGTACATGGAGCCAACTTAATTTCTGCAACCACGTGTTTCAGGACAGAAATTTGCTTGCTTACCCCACCAACACAGACAGAGTTGATGCAGGAACCCTTCCTGTCAGCCAATTGCCTTCTCCTAAGGGGTGGGGGGCAGGGGAAGCTGTCCCTGCTGGGAGAAGACAGTGATTATCACTAGCGGCTGCTGGTTGCACCCAAGTTGATCAATCAACTTGGTAAATTCAGCCTGCCCATTATTTCTTGGAATCGTGTATGGTCAGCCTTAATCTGACTATAAATAGATTAAAATTTGGTTGGTTCAGCAGTAACCAATTTTATCTGTGTTTAGCCATTCCTGTTAAAAATAAGTCAATCATTAGATCGACTTCTATCCAATGCCCCGGCGAAGGCAGGGCTAGAGGGATTTCTCCATCCACCTTGCTTGTGTGGTTAGAATATGTTTATCTATTAAATGGACACATGTATGTCTATTTTTAACCAAATTATATTTGATCCCTTTAATTAACTGATGTTGAAAATCATTAAAACATTAAATTTGCCTACGTCAACTCAATCAGCTTTAGTGAAAAAATGTCATCAAAAGCTCATAGCACTCACTGTAAAAACATTTGTTTTGGGCTTTAAACTGCTGGTTTGGACAACGTGAAAATGGCACAATCAGTGTTTACTGCCAATATTTATTGAAATTATGCAATTACGACAAATGTTTTTCTGAACAGTTTCTCCAGTATGATGAAACCTTTCGAATACAGCCAGTTTTATGTGTAATCCAAAAAGTTATTGCTATCTTCTAGGTTCAGTTGACATATTGATATAAACAAACAATTCATTGAATGATTGAATCACTCTTTGTTACTGTATCATCAGTAAAGGTGCTCTTGAAGCTTTTATAATAGCTTCTTATGTATATCAGTGAGACTTTCTTAGCGGTGTTACACTTATACTGATGGATCCAGAAGGGGTCTCAGAGGAATTCCGCACTCGCAAATTAATGATACAGGGCCTCCACTTTCAAAGAAAGATATAGACCATTTGAAATCTTTTTTTTTCTGTGACCTCTGAAAACTGGAAGCACACACGATAGCATTACAAAGACAGTACATTAGGACAGGCCATACTTATTCTCCATCAAAGCAAGCACTGCATTATAAGGGACCGTGTAGCACTGAAGTAAATTACAGGTAATGGAATCAGATAATCATTACACTGCTGCTCAATGAAGTGGAAATGTGCATTCCAAGAACGCTCAACAAAACTCATCTCTCCTGAAGCTTCAATTTGCTTATCTATCTAGCATGCGGCATCTAGCTTATTTGTTTTGTCAATTTCCAGCCAAAGTATAGAAACTTGATGTGCTTAATTTTCTCTTTTATTAATATATTTTTGGGAAAAATATATCAATCGGTGCAAATTCTTATGAACAATTTAGCAATTGGTATTTCAGATGTACATTTTTTTTTTAACTAAGCGGATAAAAATGTTCCACCGCACCTCCCTTTATTGTCTACTACACCTGAATAGATTTGTCTGCTTGCACATATGATAGAGCTGGTACTTTTACAAGGTCACAGATAGGAGTAATGAAAGTCACATATGATGAAGGGATCCAAGGGCTCTTGAAAACTCTTAATCAACCTTCTATTCTGGTGTTTCCATTCCGAATTGAAGACATATTTATCTCAGCCGTCATTATACAGAAAAATCTGAAACCATTCTCGCTTATCTGCTCACATCCTCTAGGGAATATAAAGGATATGCCAAGGGTTAGGCTGCATTTCATTTTGTAACATAAAACGTGCGTTCATTAGAAGTGATTCCAGTCCAAGAAGAAAATGTTATATGCGAATCATTACTGAAATTCACATGACATTAGAAATCACTTGTTGTGAAATTTGTTAAAAAAAAAAAAAGTGTACAATAAAGCACACAACGCAACCTAGACCTCAACATATTTCATGACATCAGTGAAATCTAAGTGCCCAACAATAAAGGTCTGAAAGATTCATGACTTTCTGGATATAAAACCTTGTTCATCATTTTCGTTCATTAGTATGGCATTTTTTAGATCCCATCGTTTTTTTACATGTAACCACTTCACCCCCGGAAGAAGGCCTTCCTGGCCAGAGCACTTTTTTACAATTTGGCACTGCGTTGTTTTAAATGACAAATTGCACGGTTGTTCGATGCTGTACCCAAAACGAAATGTGTGTCCTTTTTCCCCCCACACATAGAGCTTTCTTTTGGTGGTATTTGATCACCTCTGCAGTACTAATTTTTTGCGCTATAAAAAAAAAAAAAATTTAAAAAAAATATATTTTTTACCATTTGCTATAATAAATATCCCCATTTTCTTTTTTAAAAAAACAACAAATGTCTTCATCAGTTTAGGCCGAGATATATATATATATATATATATATATATATATATATATATATATATATATATTACTACATATTTTTGGTAAAAAAAAATAAAATCACAATAAGCGTATATTGATTGGTTTGTGCAAAAGTTATAGGCCCAGATTCACGTACATCTGCGCATTATTGGACCGGCGTAGCGCACCGCCTTTACGACTTGCGCCGCGTAATCACCCTATTGCCGCGTAATCACCGTAGCTCGTAGCTTTTGCGCAGGAAATTGCGCATACGTAACGTTTTTCCAGAGGCGTAACGAGGAGTAATACAAATTGGGAAGGACGTGGGCGTGTTACATTGAAATGAGCCGTGACCCCATGCAAATGAAGGGCCGGCCGGCTCGCGCATGCGCGCTTTAACGAGACCATGTCAGCTCCGATGTGCGCATGCTCACAACTCGGGAGCGGCGCAATCAGTGAAATTGGAAATGGACTAGGGCAACGTTGTGAACTACGCAAACAGCATAAATAGACACACACAAACGCACTTCCTTTGCAAAAGTACATCCCTTTGTCCCTTCCCATTTAACAAAGTGCTTTTGTTCTTGTTGTTCGTTGCGGTGTGTTTTGTAGTTGTCAGATTAGTGTTCTGTGTGATCAAGTGGTTGTTAGTAGATTTTTGAAAGTGGTTTTTGATAAGTGTTTGAGAGACTGTTTGTTTGATTGATATATTTCTTTTTGTTTCTTTTTCTGCTGTATTTTTGTTTTGTTTTTTGGGGACTGTTTCTTGCTGAATAAATAGGATTGGAAAGCTGCGCTCAGGATAGCCTAATCAGGGGTAAAGGAATTAGAGTGTGGCTGCAGCCCCCCCTAAATATAACTCCGAAGGGAGTATATGGATAAAAGTGTGAGTGTTGGGGGTGGTGGCGCTGTCACTATTATGTTGTTAGACTAACCCAAGGAGGATGGGGTATTGGGACAACATTCCCTAAGTGCTAAGTAGCACAATTGTGGTAAATAGTGATCTATGTTAGATGTCAGTAATGGTGCTAACAGGTGCTACCATGTCCCTAAGGTGCTAGTATGTGGTATAGATGTGCACTGACAATCCATACTATGCTGTAATGCAATATGTTTCCAATTACAGCTAATTACAGAAATGCAGTGTAGGTGTTAGATGTCATGAAATGGTGCTAGGTGCTACCAATAGAATGTGTCATCATTGGAGTAGGTATCCGCAAGTACACACGTATAGTAAAAATAAACACATACAGTGGTATGTGGTAAGATTATAGATCGAAGTGCAACTGACATAACTGCTATATCCATATGGAATGCTGTAAGGTCAGATAATGTTTCCAATTACAGCTATTATTACAGAACATGCAGTTGAAAGTCGGGGTAAATCTGTGTAGTGAAAAATGACAATCTGAAATGTGACACCTATATAGAGGTAGTGTGATGCGTCAGGTGGGTATCGGAGTATCCGGTGCTCCCCCTTATGGGTAAACTCATCCGCAAGTCACACAGGGTAGTATAAGACGTGTCAGGTCAAGTGTATATTCCACCGTGTCAGTGGAAGAATAATCGAAGCAAAAAGTAACTGCTATTAATGGGGTCAGATAACATAAATTAGTCCATCAGTTGAAATCGGGTGACTCTGTGTAGTGTGACAATCAAGCACCTATATAGGTAGGTGATGCGTCAGGTGGGTATCGCGGTGAATCCGGTGCTCCCCTTATGGGTCCCCACTCACCAAATGTAGTCACCCCTACAGGGGTATAAGACGTGTCAGGTCACAGTGTATATTCCCCCGTGTCGTGGCTCCTTCTCCTGGGTTCCAAAGATAATCACCGGAATTCCTGGTCAATCTCCTTAGTATGGATAGTTGTTTAAACAATTCCTCCAAAGCAAAAAAGAGAAAGGACTTCCATAGTGTAGTATATGAATAAAAGAGGATTTTATTGGCACTGCTGAGCGATATCTCAAGCACAAGTCCGAAGACGTAAGGACTACGAAACGTGCGTAAAGCGGACACACGCACACCTACACGCACTTCCGGGATCACCAGCGTGTCAGCTTGGAACGCACGCCGTTCACATGCTGGATTGATCCACATCCGGAACTCAACAGTGCCTGTACTGTGGAGTACCTATGTCTGGAAAATCATAGGATATCACTACCTTCTTTTCTTGTTTTATTTTTTGTATCTTATTTTTATTTTTATTTTACCGCTGATTACATCTACTTCAGCTTTGCATGGTGCCATGAATTTTTAATATCGTTTTTGTATATTGCACTTGTGCTTGAGATATCGCTCAGCAGTGCCAATAAAATCCTCTTTTATTCATATACTACACTATGGAAGTCCTTTCTCTTTTTTGCTTTGGAGGAATTGTTTAAACAACTATCCATACTAAGGAGAATTGACCAGGAATTCCGGTGATTATCTTTGGAACCCAGGAGAAGGAGCCACGACACGGGGGAATATACACTGTGACCTGACACGTCTTATACCCCTGTAGGGGTGACTACATTTGGTGAGTGGGGACCCATAAGGGGGAGCACCGGATTCACCGCGATACCCACCTGACGCATCACCTACCTATATAGGTGCACCTTGATTGTCACACTACACAGAGTCACCCGATTTCAACTGATGGACTAATTTATGTTATCTGACCTATAGTTTATTCCATTATATAGCAGTTACTTTTTGTTTCTTGCTGAGTCGTTTTCTCTCTGTGTGTTTTTTTTTGTGATTGGTTGGGCTTGTTTGTGTGCGTGAATTTTGTTGACTAGGACTGTTTTTTTTTGGAAGGATGAGTGAGAGAAAACGCAAGCTGAATTTTACAGTTGTGGAAAAACAGATTCTTGCCCGGGCCATTAGCGAGTATGGGCGTTACCTCCACGGCCCAGAGAGTGCCAACACCACCCCGGCCAGGAGGAGGGAGATATTGGATAGGATCACTGACCAGGTGAATTCAGCGGGGCAGGGGGAGACACGGACCAGGTCTGGTATTGACAAAAAAATCAATGACCTCCGGCGTCTGGTCAAAAAGAAGTTGGCCAGAATGCATGCCCATGCCAGGGGCACAGGAGGGGGCCCACCATGCTGTATTAGCCTGACAGCGGAGGAGCGTGCGGTGGCCCTGACCTTTCATCGGCATGAAGTTGAGGGCCTGCCCGGCTTTGACTCAAGTCCGGAGCCCGTGGTGCCAGGTAAGTTTTTTTTTTTTTAATATCAGGTGTGTAGCATGTGTGGGGGAGGGGGTGAAAGGGAATATGTGGCAAGTGTGTGGATCCTCCAACCTGTGAATGTTTTGTGTCATCCACAGATGTGCAGGAGGGTGCAGGGCCATCTGGCCTGACCGCACCAACCCCAGGACAGCAGCCTAATGAGGCCCCCCCAACAAGGCCGGAGTCCGCGGAGGAGGTTCAACAGGAGCAGGACAATCATGAGGAGCAGGACAATCATGAGGAGCAGGAGTCCATGTCAGGCACTGGACGTTTGGGTTTTGAGGACTCCTCCCCTCTGGCTGCCAGCAGGCAGGCCTCCCTAAGGGGGAGCCCCCCCTCCTCCCCCAACATGGCTCCCCTCACAAGGGCCTCCCCTTCTCCCCAGCCACAAGCATCAGCTGGAGGCAGGATGTCATCCCAGACCACCAGGGGGTTGGCCGATCTCCTGCCCGCCACCCTCAGAAGGGACCAGTTCCTCCAGACCCGCCATCTGGGACAGGTCAGCCAGACATTGGTGCGGATGGAGGAGAGCCTGTCCTCCATCAAGGATACGCTGGGGAACCTGGACTCCCACTCCCGGGCTTTCACAACCTGCCTAAATGAACTGCAGACGACATCAGCAGGCGTTGGGCAGGATGTGAGGGCCCTTACCCTGGCTATCCAGGCCAACACGGCAACAGTTGGTGCTGCCCTGGACAGAATTGCCGTGGCCTTGGAGGGCAGGCCACCAGGTGGGCAGAGATCAGGGGCTGATCCTCCTTCCCCGGTTTTACCCCTTCCCCATGAGTCTCCCCTGAGAAGCCGGGGCCGTGGCCGGGGGCGCCCCAGGCGTGGCTCACGCAGAGGGCAGTAATTTGTTTTTCCCTCAATTTTTTTTTTTTACAAATATTTTTTATTTTTATTTTTTTGTCATTTTTTTTTTTTTGCTGGAAATTTTTTGATTTTGCAGGTCATTTTTTTTTTTTGGGTTGTGAATGCTGTGTGAATGTGGGGGTGACATTCCTGCCGGAAAAGGGGTGTCACCCTCTATTTTGGTGGAGAAGGGTTCCCCAGGACCAGGGAGAAGTGATCCCCAGGTCCGTGTGAATGGTGTATGAATGTACAGTGACATAATTGGAGCCTTGGCGTGGCGTTGCTGCTCACAAGTCCTGCATGGTGGACTGGTGCCAATCCAATTTGATGTGGATGTGGGGTGTGTGTGCTAGGGACCACAGTGTTGTGCATGCATGCATTCTCATTGTGCCATGATTAATGTGTATGTTTAACGTGCAAAGATGCCCAATGTGAGCTGTCTCCTGGCTGCTCTTCCCTCAGAAGACGGGGTAACCTCGGTTAGGGGGGGGATTGTCTGGTTCAGGGGTCAGGTCATCACGCCCTTTCTTTCTGCAAAGTTGTGCAGCATGCACCGATGATCTGGCACACGAAGTTTGGGGAGTACAAGAGGGTACCCCCAGACTTATCCAGGCATCGGAAACGTGACTTTAGGATGCCAAAGGTGCGCTCCACCACTGCACGGGTTTGGGCATGTGCTTGATTGTATCTTTCCTCTCCTGGGGTTTGGGGGTTCCGGATAGGAGTCATGAGATGGGGTCCCAGTGGATATGCAGAGTCACCTGGAAGGGAAAAGACAGGAGGATGTTAGTCATGCATGTGCCCCTTGTGATGTGCATCATGGGAGGGGATAGTCATGCCTGCCACCCATGTCACTCACCAACCAGCCAGGTGTCCCCATACACGTTCTGATCGAATTCCAATCGGATGTGGCATTGATTGTATATGTAGCTGTCATGGCTGGACCCTGGGTGTTTGGCACGGACGTGCCATATGAGGCCTTGGGCATCGACTATCACCTGTACATTGATGGAATGCCAATGCTTCCGATTGCGGTACATGTGCTCTGTCTCCTGGGGGGGTTGGAGTGCCACATGTGTGCAATCAATGGCCCCCACAGTGCGTGGGAATCTGGCAATTCTGTAGAAATCTGTCATTGCCTTCAGCCGCAGCTCCTCAGTGGTGGGTTTGATGATTTGGTTGGCCATGCGTCTGAGTATTGCAGGGACAACCTGGTGCACACATCTGCTCATGGAGGACTGTGACATCCCAGCCACCACTCCACTTGTTCTTTGAAAAGAGCCACTGGCAAGGTAATGGAGTGTTGCCAGGACCTTGACCAGTGGCTGCACTGCATGTGAGCGGCGTGTTGGGCTGGTGATGTCATCCTGCAGGGTTGTGGTTAATTCCAGGATGACATGAGGGGTGAATCTGAAGATGCGATACACCTCAGAATCACTCATGCCAAACAGGTCTATGCGGGTACGGTATATCCTCTCCCGTGCCATCCTCCGTGCCATCCTCCGTGCCCTCCTCCTTCTTTGTTCATCTAAAGTCAGTAGTATAGCTATGCGCGACGATGCCCCTGGCATGTTGGCATACAGATTGTTGAGCAACACGTGTGACTGCTGAGCTGCTCACTAACAGTGTTGCTTTATCTAACAAGTAGACTTTTTTTCTTTTTTTAGACCAGCTTTTATCAGCTCTAATTTTAGACAGGACATTTTGCTGTTGCGCACACTGCGTCGCCTGCGCTGCCCCAACGTTGTTTGGTGGATCCCCGTAAGTCCCTCATTAGCATATTTGACTAGCAAATCAATGGTGTGTCTATCGCACTTTTGCGCGGACGGATGCGCCAGTCTAACGAAATTACGCGGGTTTGATTTTTTGCGTATCTCGTTCTGGGGATGCCGCGCAACGAAACTCACGCGCACATTTAGACTTACGCACGCGCATCTCCTGTTGCGCAGGCGTAATCGCTCTGTGAATCTGGGCCAATGTGTCTACACAGCATGCTTAGAAACTTTTGTCCGCTGGAAACCTGTCCGCTAGGCCGTACACATGATCGAACATGTCCGCTAAAACTGGTCCGCAGACCAGTTTCAGCGGACATGTTCGATCGTGTGTACACAGGCCTTATACATGCCAAGTAGTGCTAAAATACAAGTTGCTCTGAATTACAGCTGTTTAATCATGGAGAGCCTACAAAACATACTTTTAAAAATGTCAGAAAATAAATTTGTTCCGTCTAATGTGATTATCAACACAAAAAGAGACAGCATTACTGAACTGTAAGTACAGTAAGTCCCTGAAGTGTAAATTGTTTGGACAGTTATTTTAAAATAGCTGTGTAGTTTCTTTACCACTCAATAAAATATCTCACACTTTATGTAATTACACATAAGTAGACCTAGGCCCCTTCCACACTGTGCGGATCCGCTTACAGTTGATCTCCGCTTAGCCGGCAGATGACAGGTCCCTCTCTGCTCACTGAGCGGGGAGGGGCTTGTCGAGTGCTGCCGTCTCCTATGGCGAGATCAGACAAAAATGGACAGCATGTCAGTTTTCAGCAGATCTCACCTGATCCAATCCGCCGTGGACAAATGGCGACGTTTTGCCATCCGTCTGATTTTAGCGGATTGAACGGCAGCGGACATTTTACCGCTGACATCTGACGCTCCAAAGACATGTATGGAGCGGTCGCTCAGGTCCGTCGGAAAAAATTACAGTCCAACCGTGTGAAAGGGGCTATCAGATGAAAGACCAACATAGCGATTTAAAATAATGTTCAAACTATACAATAACAAACAAATGTTAGGGATTCATCAACATTGCTGTGAGTAATCATTTGACTTTCAGAACTTGATCACAGGGAAGCCAGATTCAGGAATACGATGAACCTTTATACAGTCAACCAAATGATCTCACTGCATAGGGCCTAAAGCCCAATATAATTATGGACACCAACAAAAGTACCTGTCTGTCTACATTTATTCAGTTGATAGCAATCTAAACTGTCCTTTTGTAGTATCAACAAAAAAAAAAAAAGGTTAGTCAAACAAAAGTGTTATAAAATAAACAGAATCACTGAATTGCTAATAGTGGAGCGTTTATTCTGAAATCAATGCATTTCCAAGCACTACTCAGAGAGAGACTGCAATAAGGTGCAGTAAATTGAGAGGTCATCAAAAGGTTCTGGAAACTTTACCATTTCCTCAAATCGTATTTATTTAACTGCATGGTCATTCTGGTAAAATGTATTTTAATCGATATCTCTTTAACCACTTAAGGATCCCCACACGCACATTTACGGCCACAACATGGCTCGTACAGGCACAAGGGCGTAAATTTACGTCCTCGCCTTCGTGCGGTTCGGGGGTCCCATCGGGACCCCCTCCGCGGCGTGCGGCGGTCCCCCTGGCTCTGTGAGCGATCGCCGACGAGCGGGCGGATGTCCGTGTTTTCCGCCCCCCCCGCGATCGCTCCCAGCCAATGGGAGCGCTCCCCCTTTGTGTCAGTTCCTCCTCCTGTGTTTACACAGGAAGGAGGAAATGATGTCACCTCTCATCGCAGCGGTGATTCCCACCGCTACTGATGAGAGAAGACATCCACAGTAAGTGTGCACCAACACAACACTGACACACACACACATAGGCACATTAACCCCTTGTGATCGCCACCCCCCTGTCACAGTGTCACTGAATGCAGTGATCTAATCACTGCATTTAGTGTCAGTGTGACAGGCAGTGTAAAAGTCAGTTAGTGTTAGGTCCAAGTTGTAACCCCCTGATCACTGCCCTAGTTAACCCTTTCACTCCCTATTGCCAGCATCACTAAGCGATCATTATATCAATAGCTAGGTAGCTATTTTTTTTATTGCGATTTTTTTTTTTTACTAAAGACATGTGGCTGAATTAATTTTGGCCTAAATATTTTACTAAAATTTAGTTTATTTGATTTTTTTTATAACAAAAAGTAAAAAAAAATAGTGATTTTTTTCAAAATTGTCGCTCTATTTTAGTTTATAGCGCAAAAAATAAAAATCGCAGAGGCGATCAAATACCACCGAAAGAAAGCTCTATTTGTGGGAAGAAAAGGAAGCAAATTTTGTTTGGGAGCCACGTCGCACGACCGCGCAATTGTCTGTTAAAGTGACGCAGCGCCGAATTGTAAAAACACCTTGGGTCATTTAGCAGCGTTTGTGTCCGGGTCTTAAGTGGTTAAATGTACACAAGAATATTCCACCAAGTGAATGAAAACATTCTTGGCATCAGCATCAATCACAATGACATACTTTTCTGTTTTCTCCCGTCTCTTTTTCTCAGAGAATTACACAAAGATATATTATCTTCAATAAGCTCAGATATAATCACACCTACACTGCTATCTTTTGTGAAGAACAAGAAATAGTTTCCCACCTAATTGGATTGCACCTGGCATGCTCGACATGGATATTTCTGAATGCCCATAGCAGGTGCCGTGGTATTCTTTAAAGAGATGTAATGAAACACTTACATGGGTATTTTCCTGCAGGCTCCTTATCTCATCCAGTGTATGCGGAACATCACACTGTGTGCCGCTTTAGACAAAGAATCAACAAATGAAAGACAAAGACAGACAAAAGTCAAAAAGAATTCTAGTGGAGCTGCCAAACTCTAGCAGATAAAAATCAATGATAAAATGGAGAGGGGAAACAAAATTCTCAAATGGCAGAGACTTTTCAACTAAAATAGCAAGAGTGTGCAAATGAGGACAATCTCCAAGTCTTCTGATCAGGCGTAAATATAGTATAAACACTTATGCTCAGAAAACAGAACCCATAAAAATGAAAATCTAGAAAATTATTAGTGTTAGATACTGTAACTATAAATAAGCTGCTGCTCAAAATCATGTGAAAAATTGGTACCTAAACAATAAATACAAAACAGCAGCACTCTACTGCCAAAATACTACTGCATGTCTTAAAAGTACAAATTGCAGAACCTACAAAAAGCCCAAAACGTAAATGCCCAATCTTGTAATGTGTAATAATCAAAACAAATGTGCAAATATAGCAACGTGCAGCAATTGTTAAACTGAGCCACAAAACGAGTGTTGTAATAAGCAAGAATTAACCACTTATTATTCATAAGTAGGTAACCAATGCGCTCAAATACCTGTTTTATTTTTCCCTTTCAGCCTCCTCTTTCTCCATTCAAAGGAACCTCAGAGGGATACTGTACTCCATAATCACATGTTTATAGAAAAAGCAGACAGAGGGAAACAACCAGTCAATGGCACATGTTAATTAAAAAAACAAGTCACAGTAAAAGTAGTGCACTCACATAAAATTGGTGCCCCCCTGATACCCGGAATGACCTGCCAATACTTGCTTTGGAAGCACCAGTGCTGCATTCCACTCTAGAGCCAATGTGCTCTCCAAAAGTGATGTCACAAACAAAAGTTCTGCACATTCAGGACATCACCAGCAAGCAAACCAGCTGCAAACTCCTTTACCCCTTATGCACTCCTCGCAGTTCAACTCAATGATAACCAAATGTTAATGCCAAATCTTTTTATTTCCTACATTTACACTGCAAATCCCAAATCTACTTGATTCTGTATTTATGCCTCAAAACTTTTCCGGAAGGTCCTACTGTGTTATAGTAACATCATATTAGGGGTATTATAATACAGTTACTATTGCTCCATTTGCCTACAGTACAAACCTATTAACATAATGCCTCCAAGTGGTCATGATCTATGTTTCATAATAAAAAACTTCTCAATCCATATTATAAAAAAAAAAAAAACACACACATACACACTCAAGAGTAAAATAACAAATTCATAAAATCTAGGTGTATAAATCCTAAAATTCAGTGAGCGAGGATAAAATATGCTCCAGAAAACATATACAATTAGATAAATCATATGACCCCAATTTTTTTTTTTAAATTAGTCATAAAACAATGTAAATCTATGTCTATAGGCATACTGTAACGGAACGTCCCACACTCCGCTTGAGTGCTTCTGTCATATACCGGTTCCTATCAGTCTGGCTATAGATATCAGATATTCCAGCTGCCCTCGACACATGAGACAAGACTTGTTTGTCTGCTGAACATGCAGTGTTTAATAGAACCCAGAATACAACCTTATATACAGTTAGAGGCAGTAACCAGAACCTAAATTAACATGAGCCAATTAACTAACCATTTACCCAGACAAGGTGACTCAAAGATATGACTGTTCAAGGTAGACGTCCCGTATCCGCGCTCACCTGCTATACAATACACATTATCATAAGTGTAAACACAGGACATCTTCACACAATAGCAGGGTCAATTAGCATCTAACAGTATGTGTTCCAACATGATTAATGAGTCACTCTTACAATTAACCCGTTGAGTGCAGAACCAACAACCAGTAAATAGTTCTTTACAGATATCCTGGAATATATTGTGGATAATATAATAATCCCATCTAAGGTAGTCCAAGAAATCATTCCTCAGTCATCCTATGCCCCTAGTGGACATAGAATGATTTTAAACATAAGAGAGTCCGAGTCTGTCACACATACCATGTGGGTTCAATGTTTCTAATTCATATATTCAGCATGTCTCATTTATAGAAACTTCTCGTTTCTTATTGAATCTTTTTGTTTTACTACCTCCCTGATGGTATGGTGTGATGGATAAGTATCCGTTTGTATTTCTCAGCAATGAGTACACCATTGATCGGAGCCACGTTGAGGACTATAGACACAGTTGTTGGCCAAGGAAATTTATTGCAGAAGATGAGGGATACACCATGCTTACTTCCCTTCAATACTGGAAGATGTCCAGCAGTGCCATCAGCACAGAACTGGCGGACACCAGGTACCCATGTACACCCATCTACGGTCTGGAAAAATCTGGCCAGAAGCGGTCTTCATGGAAGCATTGCAGCCAAAAAGCCATACCTTTGGCATGAAAATATAGTTAAAACAGGAACTGGAGTGGCAAAAAATAAAAAAACGGCAGCAGGTGCTCTGGACTGATAAGTCTAAACTGAAATATTTGGCTGTAGCAGGAGGCAGTTTGTTTGCCAACGAGCTAAATAGTGGTACAATTATGAGTGTCTGCAGGCAACAGTGGAGCATGGTGGAGTTTCCTTGCAGGTTTGGGGCTGCATTTCTGCAAATGGAGTTGGTAATTTAGTCAGGATTAAATGGTATCCTATTGGCTGAGTAATACGGGGAGATAATTATCTATTATGCCATACCATCAGGGAGGCATCTAATCGGCCCCAAATTTATTCTGTGCCAGGACAATGACAAAAAGTGAACAAATAAGAGAAATTAACTTTTTTAATGTTAGGGTTTAAAACGTAAAAGTAAACAAAGTTCTTGTCTACACACAAGTTTGATTGACATATTGCTAAAAATTATTATAAAAAAAAAAGCCACCTGTGGTACGCTGGAGTCTTTCCTGAGCTCTATGTGAAAGAACAAATACAAAAGTGCATTGGCACCAGGAACTTCATAAAGCAGACTTTTATTAAACCACATAAAACCAGAAAATGTTTTACAAGCAGTAAAAATACACTGCCATGTAACTGCATGACGACATTTCAGTTTTGTGAAACTCCTTAGGCCAGGCTTGAGGAAAGATTGTTGCAGATCCAAAATGTTGGAATATAACTACACTGGGGTGTATATATACTGCTGCAGGCCCTTTTCCACTTTAATGAGATTTAATAAAATATTAGTTGCTTTATGAAGTAAATGTGCTGGGGCACTCTAGCATTTAAAAGTGGATTTTCTTTCCCTGTGTGTACCAAGGATTGGCAATACACCATGAAACACACTTTAAATGATGTGTGCAGTCTAAAAAGAACAGGATTATTGATGTCTATGTGCACACATATTAAACACAATTAAAATTAAAACATAATTTTTTGGGGGGGGGGGCTAACCAATCCTGAAATTTACATAGCACTGCCACGCAGCACAGATCTGTTTGGCAGGATGGAAGACCCAATTTCTATTTTTCATAGTTAAAGAGGAGCTCCAGGCTTCTTCAGAAAAAAAAGAAAAAAAGTCCGCAGCTACAAAAACTGTAGATGTTGACTTTTATTTATTAGGACACGTACCTGTCCAGAAATCCAGCGGTGTCCCCACCCAAGTCGATTTTTCAGTCAGCTATCGGGTGCTGCCGCCATCTCCACTAAGCGGAACCCGGCAATGAAGGCTTTGCTGCTTCACAGAGGATTCCCTACTCCGCATGGGCAAGGTGTGCAGCACTCTGTGAATGAACCACCTTTGAGGGAAGGAGGAGGGGGCCAAACATCCGGCTGAGTTTGCCGCCAGAGCAGCACCAATTAAAAGAGGGTAGCGTTGGATGCATTAGCAAATTGAGATGGACTGGACTAGCAAACTTATACTATAACACCTTTTAAGTAGCTACAGCAACATTTAAAAAAATGTTTTGCATTTTGACTTAGTTTTGCATACAGGAATATAGTCCAGTGTACATGGACCCTTACGGAGTCAAAAAATAATACTGTTCTTTCCTAAGTCTGGGCTCAGATTTTTGAAACAAGAATAAACTACAGTGAGCATAAAAAATAAAAAAAAATAAAAAAAAAACACATTATGAGGGGTTTCAAGGCACATCCTGGCTCATGATGCCCCTTAACAGGTAAGAGATAGAAATATGGCAAAGTAAGCCAGCAACCAATAGACAATAGGTGGATGAGTCAATACCAATTCATATAAAATATACCGTGGATATAAAAAGTCTACACACCCCTGTTAAAATGTCAGGTTTCTGTGACCAAAAAAATGAGACAAATATAAATAATTTCAGAAATGTTCCACCTTTAAATGTGACCTATAAACTGTAAAACTCAGATAAATAACAAACTAAAATATTTTAGGTGGAGGGAAGTAAAAAAATTAATAAAAAATTAATAATAATAATAATATAATAATAATAATAATAATAATAATAATATGGTTGCATAAATGTGCACACCCTTAAACTAATACTTTGCTGAAGCACCTTTTGTCACAGAAGCATGATTTAGACGTACAACAGATAAATGAATAGGAAGGCTTTATTAAAAACCAAACAGCAAGGTTAAAGTCCAAACGGATGATCAAACAGTCAGCAGAGTCTTCCACCGGAGCCAGGGTCGATAGCCAGGAATGGGAGTCAGCCAAGCCGGAGTCCGTAGCCAGAGAGGTGGTGAAACGAAGCCGGGGATCAGGAGCCAGAAGAATCGTCCGAAGGAGCCAGGTCGGTAACCAAGAAGAAGCAGCACAATCACAGGAGAGTGTAGACGAGAGGCCCAAGCAAGGAAATGCTGCAGCTGCCATCATATATATATGCTGAGCATCCAGCTCCTCCCAGTGGGAAGGAGGAGCCGCAGTGTGTGGTAAGTTATAAGAACCCCAAGAAGAAAGATGGCTGCCAGCACGTCAGTGATAAGAAGCCTGCAAGGAGGTAAGACCATGACAGTACCTCCCCCTCAAGGGCCCCTCCTCCGCGGCGCAAAAAACGGCTTCTGGGGGAAGCGCGTGTGGAAGGCTCGGAGCAAGACAGGAGTATGGACATCTGCGGAGGGAACCCAGGAACGCTCCTCTGGACCATAACCACGCCAGTGGACCAAGAACTGCAACCGACCGTGGCCCAAGCGAGAGTCCAGGATATCGCTCACCTCATATTCTTCTTGATCGACCACCTGGACCGGACGAGGCCGAGGAATAGAGGTGGTGAAGCGATTGCACACCAGTGGTTTCAACAGGGAAACATGAAACACATTGGAGACCCGCATGCCAGGTGGGAGCGCAAGGGCATAGGCAACCGGGTTTACCCTGCGGAGCAATCGGAAGGGACCAACAAAGCGAGGAGCCAGCTTGGGAGTGGGCACTCGAAGGTTGAGGTTGCGAGTGGACAACCATACACAGTCTCTGACCTGGTAGGAAGGAGCAGGCAACCGTCTGCGATCAGCCTGGAGTTTCTGGCGCTGTGCAGAGACCGAGGGACCTTTGGATCTGTACCCAAGAAGCACGTAGAGCGGAAAGGTGGTCCTCCACAGCCGGAATATCTTGGGGAGAGAATGACTCCGGTAACACGGCAGGTTGGAACCCATAATTGGCCATGAAGGGAGACGTCCCAGAAGGTCAACCCAGTTGTCCTGATGATCGGAGACGGAGACATAGCAACGAAGAAATTGATCCAGGGCCTGATTGGATCATTCTGCAGCCCCATTGGACTGAGGATGGTAGGCCGAGGAGAAGGAGAGACGAATCCCCAACTGGGAGAAAAAGGCGCACCAGAACCTGGACACAAACTGACTTCCCCGATCCGACACTATCTCTTTGGGCAAACCGTGCAACGGGAAGACCTCCCTGGCAAAAACCGTGGCCAACTCTTGTGCAGAGGGTAATTTCTTGAGTGGAACACAGTGGCACATTTTGGAAAACCGATCCACAATCATGAGAATCACCGTTTGGCCTCGGGACGAAGGAAGTCCATCCCAAGGTGTGACCATGGGCGCTCCCCAGTGGTAATGGGTTGTAGAAGGCAACTGAAGGTGCCGAGGGAACTTATTCTGGGCACAAACAGAGCATGCCGCTACATATTCGGCAATGTCAGAACGTAGAGAAGGCCACCAGAACAAACGTGAAACAGCCCAGGACAGCTGATTCTTTCCAGGATGCCCCGCAGTTTTGGAGTTATGTAGGTTCGCAACAACCGGGTGCGCAATTTCTCAGGCACGAAACATCTGCCGTTGGGTCTCCCAGAGGGAGCACCAGATTGGGCCACCAAAATCTGCCGTCCAAGGGGAAAGGTCAGGCAGGTGCGAATGGCAGCCAGCATCTGATGTGGAGGTATGACCGAAGTCGGTATCGATTCCTCCCTGGACAGCTTGGAGTATTGACATGATAAGGCATTCGCCCTGACGTTCTTGGAACCGGGTAAATAGGAGATCACATAATTAAAACGTGACAGGAACAGAGCCCATCTGGCCTGACGGGGTGTCAATCTCTTAGCCTCCGAAAGCTAAGTCAGATTCTTGTGGTCCATCAGGATGAGAACCAGAACCACTGAACCCTCGAGCAAGTGCCTCCACTCTTTGAGAGCCTGCACGATGGCCAACAACTCTCTGTCACCAATCTGGTAGTTGCACTCCGCGGGAGACAGTTTCCTGGAGTAAAACCCACAGGGAAGCAGAGGACCCTCTGGTGTCCGGCGCTGAGACAGAAGGGCGCCTGCTCCTATCTCAGAAGCGTCCACTTCGAGAACAAAGGGCATCCCAGGATTGGGATAAGACAGTATTGGAGCCGACACAAAGGCAGATTTTAGAGCCTCAAAAGCCCGGGTGGCCTCGGCCGGCCAGACATGGGAATGCCCTTCCTGGTCAGATCCGTGAGAGGCTTGGCCAGCAAGGAGAAGTCCCTGATGAACTTCCGATAATAATTGGCGAAGCCCAAAAGGCGCTGCAGGGAACGAAGACCACTGGGCTGGGGCCACTAAGACTGCCGAAACCTTCTCAGGGTCCATGGAGAACCCCTCCGCGGAAATGTAACCTCAGAAGGTTACCTGGGACCGGTGAAATTCGCATTTCTTAAGCTTACCGAAAAGCTTGTTCTCTCGTAACCGTTGCAACACTTGCTTGACGTCCAGAATGTGGGCCTCCATGGATTCAGAGTATACCAAGATATCATCCAAATAGACCACCACACACTACCCAAAGGGCATAACCAGGGATTCATAATGACCGGTCCTGGTGTTGAATGCGGACTTCCACTCGTCACCAGCCTTGATCCTTACAAGGTTATATGTCGCCCTCAGGTCGAGTTTGGTAAAGACCGTGGCCCCCTTGAGGCGATCGAACAACTCGGAAATCAACGGAATCGGGTATGCATTCTTAATCGTGATGCGATTTAGGCCCCTATAGTCGATGCAAGGCCTCAATTCTCCGCCCTTCTTTTTTACAAAGAAAAATCCAGCCCCTGCCGGGGAAGAGGATTTGCGAATGTGCCCCCGGGGAAAGCACCTCCTTCACGTACTCCTCCATGGCCTCATTTTCCGCAACCGACCGTGGATAGACCCTTCCACGAGGAGGAATGGCACCAGGTTGTAAATCTATGGCACAATCGTATGGGCGGTGCGGAGGTAGGAACCCAGCGTGCACCTTATCGAATACATCCCGGTACCCCTCATATTCAGGAGGCAACACAAAGTCTGAAAAAGGTATACAACAACTTGACAGGCCCATGGATGCAACTAGCCCCACACTGTGGTGACCACGAGAGGATCTCAGCCGATCTCCAATCAAAAGTCGGATTATGCTTCTGGAGCCAGGGGTACTCCAAGACCACCGAGTAGTGTGGAGACTAAATGACCTGAAGGCAGGCCGACTCCCTGTGAACGGCCCCAATGGCTATCTCCACTGGAAGGGTCTTATGAGTCACCTGCGACGGCTGGAGGGGTCTGCCGTCTATCGCCTCGAGAACCAGCAGGGAAACTCGAGCCTGCAGAGGAATGGAGTTTGTGGCAGCAAATTTACTATCAATGAAAAATCCACCAGCACCAGAGTCCACCAAGCCTGGGTCGTCACCGAGCCCCCGACCCAGGAGAGAACAACGGTGATCAGTGGTTTATCAGCACGGGAAACCAGGGAACGAAGAGACTCCACCCAAAATCTGCCCCCGACAGGATCTCAGGTGCGAGCGTTTCCCGGGACGGTTCGGACATGACAACCGAAAATGCCCGCTGAGACCACAGTACATGCATCGGCCCTCGTGTCTCCGGGATGCCCTCTCCCCCTCGGACAGGCGAGCAAACCCCAGCTGCATGGGCTCAATCCAAGGCAAGTCAACCCCAGGAGGCGTGGGAGGAGAGGGAGGCACGGGTGGGACAGCAAACTTAGGCACCAATCTGTTAGGCCTCCGCAGGCTCTCCTTAAAGGAAGGTCGCTCCTTGAGTCTGGTGTCAATCAATATCAGGAAAGAAATAAGAGCCTCAAGCTCCACAGGTAGGTCCTTAGCCGCAACCTCATCTTTTAAGGCATCCGAGAGACCATGGGAGAAAGCAGCGACCAGAGCCTCATTATTCCAGCCCACCTCTGCTGCCAGGGTACGAAACTCAATGGCGTATTCGGCTACCGATCGTGAACCCTGTCTGACGGACATAGGGAGTTTCACAGCAGAGGCAGAGCGAGCCGGTACATCGAACACCTTCCGAAGAGAAGCAACAAAACCGGAAAACTCGGCAACCACCGGTTTGTTGTTCTCTAATAAGGGGCTTGCCCAGGCCAAGGCCTTGTCCGAGAGCAGCGAGATCAGGAAGCCCACCTTCGATCTCTCAGTGGGAAAGGCATGTGGCAGGGTTTGCAATGCCTGAGCGAACTGACCCAGCAGGTGATCCTGCTGATCAAGTCTGGCAACCAGCATGGGTAGCGAAGGTGGCCCTGTACCGTCAGAATTCATGGCTTGGGCCTAATGTCACGGAAGCATGAATCAGACGTACAACAGATAAATGAATAGGAAGGCTTTATTAAAAACCAAACAGCAAGGTTAAAGTCCAAACGGATGATCTAACAGTCAGCAGAGTCTTCCACCGGAGCCAGGGTCGATAGCCAGGAATGGGAGTCAGCCAAGCCGGAGTCCGTAGCCAGAGAGAGGTGGTGAAACGAAGCCGGGGATCAGGAGCCAGAAGGATCGTCCGTAGGAGCCGGGTCGGTAACCAAGAACAAGCAGCACAATCACAGGAGAGAGTGTAGAAGAGAAGCTCAAGCAAGAAAATGCTGCAGCTGCCGTCTATATTATATATATATATATATATATATACAGCTCCTCCCAGTGGGAAGAAGGAGCCGCAGGGTGTGGTAAGTTATAAGAACCCCAAGAAGCAAGATGGCTGCCAGCACGTCAGTGATAAGAAGCCTGCAAGGAGGTAAGACCATGACACCTTTTGATTCAATTACAGCAAGATTTGCCCACTCTTCTTTGCAAAAGCACTTCAAAGCTGTTAGATTGCAAAGGGGGTACCTCCTGTGGACAGCCTTCTTCAGATCACCCCACAGATTTTCAAATCAGATTCAGGTCTGGGCTCTGGCTGGGCCATTTCATAACTTTAATCTTCTTCTGGTGAAGCCATTCCTTTGTTGATTTGGATGTCTGTGTTGGGTCGTTGTCATGCTGAAAGATGAAGTTCCTCTTCATGTTCAGCTTTCTAGCAGAAGCCTTAAGGTTTTGTGCCAATATTGACTGGTATTTGGAACAGTTCATAATTCCCTCTATCTTGACTAAGGCCCCTGTACCAGCTGAAGGAAAATAGCCCCAAAGCATGATGCTGCCACCACCATGCTTCACTGTAGGTATGTTTTCTTTTGGTGATGTGCAGTGTTGTTTTTGCGCCAAACATATCTTTTGGAATTATGAACAAAAAGCTAAACCTTGGTTTCATGGGACCAGAACACATTTTCCCACATGCTTTTGGGAGACTTCAGATGTGTTTTTGCCAACTTTAGCTAGGCTGGATGTTTTTCTTCAAAAGAAAAACCTCACGTCTTGCCACTCTATACCCATTAGCTCAGACATATGAGGAATACGAAAGATTGTTGTCACATGTACCACATAGCCAGTACTTGCCAAATATTCCTGCAGCTCCTTTAACCACTTAAGACCCGGACCAATATGCTGCCAAATGACCCAAGGGGTTTTTGCGATTCGGCACTGCGTCGCTTTAACAGACAATTGCGCGGTCGTGCGACATGGCTCCCAAACAAAATTTGCGTCCTTTTCTTCCCACAAATAGAGGTTTTTTTTGGTGGTATTTGATCGCCTCTACAATTTTTATTTTTTGCGCTATATACAAAAATAGAGCGACATTTTTGAAAAAAAATCAATATTTTTTACTTTTTGTTATAAGAAGAATCAATAAACTAAATTTTAGTCAAACATTTAGGCCAAAATTTATTTAGCCACATGTCTTCGCAATAAAAAAAAAAATTAGCTACCTAGCGGGAACAGCGACACTAATACAGCGATCAGAAAAATGATCGCTTAGTGACACTGGCAATAGGGAGTGAAAGGGTTAACTAGGGCGGTGATCAAGGGGTTAAAACTTTATTAGGGGGGGTACGGGGGCTGCCCAGGACCTAACACTAACTGACTGTCACACTGCCTGTCACACTGACACTAAATACAGTAATCATACATGTATGATTACTGCATTCAGTGACACTGTGACAGGGGGAGGAGGGGCGATCGGGGGGGTTAAATCTGACTGTGTAGTGTTAGTACAGTGTAGTGTAGTGTTAGTGCAGGACTTACTGTGTTGTGATCTCTCCTCAGCGGTGGTTGAAAAAACCGACGAGGGAGAGATCACATCGCTTCCTCCTTCCTGTGTTTACACAGGAGGAGGAAGTGACCGGGCAGGCGGGCGCCCGCATTGGCTGGGAGCGATCCGGAGGGGGCGGACAAAAACGAATAGCCGCCCCCTCTTGTCGGATCGCTCCTACAGCCGAGCGGACCGCCGCATGTACGGGAGGGGGGGGGTCAGATTCCCCCCCCCCCCCCAAAAAAAAATGTAGTTTGTTTTTCAACTGAGTTGTACAGTTTATAGGTCACATTAAAAAGGTTGAAATAGTTCTTTTTTTACATCACAGAAACCTGAATTTTTAACAGGGGTGTGTAGACTTTGTATATTCACTGTATATACAGATATGCAAAGAAAGAAAATCCGGTAAGATACAACAGGGGTAGGTATACATCAAGCTTACTCTGCATTCAGTGGTAAGCCATTATAATTACAATGAGAAATAAAAGGTAGAGAGAGTAGACCATATTGGGATTGGTCCCAATTGGACCAGGTTTTATTAAATAGTTCTAAAGTACCTCCAACCTGGCCATGAGATGTCCCATCCTTCTTACGGCCGCAATAATATCAAGATATCCGGGATGGGGTCTATTTAGACAGTCAGTGTAATATAAGATATGAGTAACAATTTTTTTGGAGTTGCCAGGGAAAGCTAAACCCATAAGATGGAGAATATGATAGTAAACCTAAACAAACATCACATGGGTCCAAAAACTCTGCCAGGCTTTTATTGTGGTCTTTTTGCCTGCTGGAGAGATTCAGACTCTCTATTTTCCCTAGTCACCAGGCCTGAAATTGAGAGAACATCCAAAATTTTGAGTTGTCACCATAACAATAGAGGAAATCTTTCATTTGGGATGGGTCAGGGCTTCAGTGTCTGAATGGACACAGGAAACTGACTCAGCAGCTTGCTCTGGGGGCACTGAATAGGAGGGAGGGGCCAGGATCACAGAAACGGGACCCAGAAGAGGAGGATCTGGGCTGCTCTGCGCAAAATTCACTGTTTATTTATTTGTATATGTAAAAAACTACAGACTTTACACAATCACTTTAAATTTAGGGAAACACACAGGTGCAAAACAGTTCCAGCTGTCATTTTTTTTTTAATGCAGGTTGGAATACACCAAACTGTATTTGTCACACTATTCATTTTCATATTTTTTTTACCTCTGCTAGCTATAAGTTTTAATAGGAAACATTTGCTTAATGCCAAAAAGCACAGGTCACCAGCTGGCCCCCTTTGGGGTAATCAAGGGAATCTGGCGAATCGTTAGCAGCAACAAACCACTAGTCATACATAAAGAAAAGATAATCAGATAATAGTGTTTAGCATGCAACCCTAGCTATTCATATACTCTGTGAGATGAGGCTGGAACACCTTACCATACTGTGGCAGGAAATGCTTTTTAAACAAAATACCAATTTGGGGAAAAAAAAAACCCAACTATAATGACCCTTGCAGATGGCTCTAAATCCATCTATGGCTGACCTGGCACCGAAGTAGTTTATGCACCGAGAACACGACTGCAATAAAGAAACCGGAATATTAACAGGTCTTCCAATTTTCGTTGGAACAAACTGTCTTATTAAACAGAGAGAAAAAAAATATGTACATCAACACTTTTATTGAGATTTTCTGTAATTACTTCATTAAAATTATCGCTGTGTGTTCCATTTAGGAAGTCCAGCATGCAATAGGAAAGTAACTTTATACAGCATGTCAGCTGGAAAATACTAGGGAGCTTACTTAGCTGACAGAGGGGAATGATACATTGCTGATTTTGTTTTTCTAAACAAAATTACATATTGATTATCCTAAAAAGATTACAATCTATTCATAATCATTACTAAAACCTAATAAGCCGAGTCCTGAGATTCACTAAAAACTGTTGGTAATTGGGTAATGAATCCAGTAGCAATACTTAAAAGCCACGTGAGAGGCTGCAATTTATGTAACCGCTCTTATATAATAGATCTCAAGGGAGAGTCATTGCAAGCTCTATCGATCCAGTCACTATATTTTTCCTATCTTACTTGTCAGGTTTCCCCTTCTATTCGTCCTGCAATATAATGTTCAAGGCTTGTTTTTTCTAAAATCTTGTCCATTTCAGTCATGCTCCATTGTGAATTCATCTGAGCTAGCTTTCTACCTGTAAATCTTGTAGAAATGGTGGAAAATTCTGACATTTTCATTATTTTTTAGTTTTGGTTAAAATAGGAGATGGTTTCAACACTAACTTTTGCACAAACCAATTAATATACACTTATTTAAATTTATTAAAAACCATCGTCATGCAGCAGAATATATTTTGGTTTACATTTATGAAGAAATTTGAATATTTTATTGGTATGTTTTATAACAGTGGTCTCCAAACTGCGGCCCGGGGGCCAGATGCGGCCCTTTGCTTGATTTTATCTGGCCCTTGGGGTGCTTTTTTATTTATTGGCACCAATAAAGGACAAAATTCCTCCCAATGACACCAATGAAGGACAGAATTCCTCCCAATGACCCCTATGAAGGAGCAGAAGTCCTCCCAATGACACCAATGATGGGACAGAATTACTTTCAATGATGGGGCAGAATTCCTCCCAGTGATGGGACAGAGTACCTCCCATTGATGGGACAGAATTCCTCCCAATGACACCAATGATGGGGCAGAATTCCTCCCAGTGATGTGGCAGAATTTCTCCCAATGACACCAATGATGGGGGATTTTATACTCCTGATGGCCACAGTCCGGCCCCCTTAAAGTCTGGAGAACCGTAATCCGGCCCTTTGTTTAGAAAGTTTGGAGACCCCTGTATAAGAAAGCAGATATATATATATATACACACACATATACATACATATACACATACACATACACACACACACACACACTGTATTTATTGGCGTAGAACACGCATCCTAATTTTAAGAGGGAAGTTTCAGGAGAAAAAAAAAAAAAAAACTTTCCACAGCCCCTGCGTATAACACGCAGGCACAGTTTACCCTGTGTTTTTCAGGGTATAAAAGTGAGTACACGCCAATAAATATATGGAACGGATGTTACTGGTGCAAATGGAAAAATCTTATTCTATATGCTGCAATCAAAAGGGTGCAAGTCACTCAATGGTGGCTCGCCCAAAGTATAATTAATGTAATATAAGGATTGCGCTACCCTGGTAGGTGACCTACATCTACCTAATCATGTGTGATAAGCAAAATTAATTGGCATCTATAAGTATCGCCTTGTGCTTTTCCACCACAAATTTACTAATAAGTGACAATCCACCAAAAGTTGTACGTATGTTTTTCTAAAAAAACTGCATACAATATAAATATATATATAAAAACACATAAACATATCATATGAGTGTTACATTTTCAAAAACATGCACTACTCTTTCGGATTCACATAACATATTATATATATATATAAACCACAATTAGTGTAGTAAAAATGTTAACAAATAATAATTAAATATGCATGTGAATCCTCTTCTCTTTACTAAAAAAGTCCCAATGTGTTAACCATGTGCTCTTAATCAATAAGAATTTCTCCTGTGAAGTGTTCAAATACAACGTGATTTCACCACTTCCGTGATCATCCCATCACCGTTAAAAATGGCCACTCACCAGATCCCATTCAATAAAAGGCCTATTGATGAAGTCCTGAGCGACGAAACTGGTCTAGGAGTGGTTACTACTCGTGTTTCAATGAAAATGTTCGGAATACCAACCACCGAGTGTGTAGTGCTTTGAAGTGAAGAGGGGAATGAACGGCGCAGGGGGTGAGACTGACGGTTTACTTTAGGTCCACCGAGACCATAATACAACAAGCTTACTGCGAAATTGTCTTTGGTTTGGAGCCCACTGGCGAGTTCATTGTTGAAGTGCCTCTTTGTTTTGCTAAATGTGAGTGTAACGTGTGAAGGTTTCTTAATAAATTAGTGTTGATATACTTCACTATTGGAGCCATTTTTACTTTTACATGTGGAGCAACTTCTGATTTATTGGAACACTGGTGGAATTGATTATTTCTTTGGAGATTTACTCAGCTATAGTGCCAAGCATGCCAATGCAAGGCATATTGTATTGGTAAGCGCAATTCCTTTGGGTGTGGAGTCACTGAGCACTATGGTGTGGTGGAAAATTTCAAGCAAGATTATTTAAGAAGATTTTTTTTGGACACCAAGTTTAATCACTTGGAATTGAATCACTTATGGACTGGGCTTGTTAACTGTATCCTTTCTATCACTGGATGAACATTTTTTTTCTTGGCACATATAATTCATATATTGATTTTTTTCATAATTTTTCACAGATTTTCACATTTATTTAGGATTGTTCAAAATAATTTTTTACACATAGCACTTCTATTTTGTTTATTCAGAACAAGTAGCTGTTTTTCTTAGGGTTTTTATATTGATTGGCGCAGTGGGGTGGAAGAAGGTTGAAGGGCGCACATCATTTCATTTTTTCACTGTTTATAGCGTTGTATGACCAAGCAATTGCCAGTTAAAGCGGAGTTCCACCCAAAAATGAAACTTCCACTTTTTGTAGTCCTCCTCCCCTCCGTTGTCAAATTTGGCACTTTTCAGGGGGGAGCAGATACCTGTCTAATACAGGTATTTTGCACCCAGTTCCGGGCATAGATAGCCGAGCCACCAGCGGGTATTTACGCCACGTCCAGCACCTCCTCCGCCCCCCCCCGCTGACTACTGGGAGACAGAGGACCCAGAAGACAGCAGGGACCAGTAGGATCGCACAGAGTGACTCACGCATACGCAGTAGGGAACCAGGAAGTGAAGCCGCAAGGCTTCACTTCCTGATTTCCTTTACCAAAGATGGCAGCGGCAGCACCCAAGAGCAGAGGGACAGATCAGCTTCGGGTGCCCTGGACAGGTAAATGTCCTTTTTTTAAAAGCCAGCAGCTGCAGTATTTAAAGTAGCTCTGAATAGCAAAAAATGCTCTGGTCATGAAGGGGGTAAAACCTTCCGAGGTCAAGTGGTTCATAAGCAAAAGTAGAGCTCTGTTCAGATTTCTTTTTAGTTTTCGGTGGAGTAAGGAAGAATTTGATTACCAGACCTTTAGTGAGCAACACCCTTTTCTCTTCACAGTGGTATTTTCCATATATATATATTAGGGCCAGTAAACTCTTTGTCAGGTGAAAAGCTAAAATGGAGAACTATAAAAGGAGGAAAGTAAAACCATGTGGGCTCACCAAAAGCAACAGTGCACTCAAAATAGTGGAAACAATAATATAAAAAAAAACTGTCACTTTGGGGGAAATTTACTACAACTGGTGCACACATAATCTGGTGCAGCTGTGCATGTTAACCAGCCAGCTTCTAGGTTTTATCTTCAAAGCTTAATTGAACAAGCTGAAGTTAGAAGCTGATTGGATACCATCTGCAGCTGAACCAGATTCTGTGTGCACCAGTTTTAGTAAATTTCCCACTTTGTTTATTAAAGTGTTACTAAACCTACAACAGTAAAATCAGCCTATGTTTGCAGTAAGGCATGCTTGTTGCACAAAAAAAAACAAAAACCTGCTGACCCAATACGTGACGATCCAAGAGGAACGGGTGTTCAACTAAGCCGGCCGGCTTTGTTTTCTTTTCTTGCCTGTATTTGAGATGTTTTTGTAAGTGCAACCTTTATTAAATGTTCTAGCCTTTTATTACATACTTCACTATGTGGGCTCCCTTTTTTATTCTTTATTATTTATCGCCGCCGACGTGTTATTGAGAGGATCTATAGATATCCAGCTAGCAGCGGCATCACTCAAGGCCCAGGCTAAGGGAATTTTAGCCATAGGAAGATCTTTTTCTGGCTTCTGGTAAGCCTTCAATCTATGTGGGCGATATCGTGGTGGTATTAACAGTGTCACTATTTAAAGCTGTGCAGACATACTTCACCATGTGAGTTTTCTTTTGTTCCCGATTGTCATATTTGGAGTTTCCTGCAACTGTTCACCACTTGCTGAAGATTCCTTAAAAGGCCCGGGCTAGGGTTTATAGACACAAGCCTGTTGAGCTTGCCTTCTGGTAAACCTCCATCCATTATTGGTGTATTCTTGGTGATGGTTTTTTTCTTCTTATTGGACATCATTGAATAGTTAGTGGGAATGCTTTAATAAGCATTCCCAGTATTGTTATTCGTTTTTTATTATTCTTATTAGTGGGAATGCTTTAATAAGATTTCCCAGTATTGTTATTCGTTTTTTATTAGTGGGAATGCTTTAACCACTTCCATACCAGGCACTTACGCACCTTCCCGCCCAAGCCAATTTTCAGCTTTCAGCACTGTCGCAATTTGAATGACAATTGCGCGGTCGTGCTACACTGCACCCAAACAAAATTGGCGTCCTTTTTTCCCCACAAATAGAGCTTTCTTTTGGTGGTATTTGATCACCTCTGCGGTTTTTTTTTTTTTGTGCAACAACTAAAAATAGAGCGAAGATTTTGAAAAAAAAATAAAGTTTTTATTTTTTTCTGTTAATTTTTTTGTAAATGAGTATGTTTTCTCTTTCAATTATGGGCACTGATATGGTGCACTGATGGGCACCGATGAGGTGGCACTGATGGGCACTCGATGAGGTAGTTGATGGGCACCGATTAGGTAGCACTGATGGGCACTGATAGGCGGCGCTGGTATTGGGCACTGATGGGCACTCATGGGCAGGACTGATGGGCACTCATGGGCGGCACTGATGGGACTCATAGGCAGCACTGGGCACTCATAGGCAGCACAGATGGGCACTCATAGGCGGCACAGGTGGGCACTGATAGGCGGCACAGGTGGGCACTGATAGGCGGCACAGGTGGGCACTGATAGGCGGCACAGGTGGGCACTGATAGGTGGCACAGGTGGGCACTGGTAGTGGGCACTGGGCATGGATTGGCACTGTGGGTGGCACTGACAGACACTGGGGTGGCACTGATGATCACTGAGGGGTGGCACTGATGGATCAATGTTGCCAATCAGTGCCCATGTGTGGGCACTGATTGGCATCATTTTTTTTTACTGCCACCCTTTTTTTTTTGTCTTTTTTTTTTGTCATTTTTTTTTTTGTCATTTTTTTGTGTCTTTTTTTTGTCTTTTTTTTATTTTCCTGGTGGTCTAGTGTGGCGATCCGAGGGGGGGCTGCGCTGATAAACAATCAGCGCGAACCCCCCCTGTCAGGAGAGCCGCTGATCGGCTCTCCTCTACATGCGTCTGTCAGACGCGAGTGAGGAAGAGCCGTCGGCGGCTCTTCCTGTTTACATCGTGATCAGCCGTGATTGGACACGGCTGATCACGTGGTAACGAGGCTCCGCCGGAGACTCGTTACCGAGATCGAGGTGCAGGGTGTCAGACTGACACCCCGCATCACCGATCGCCGCGCTGCGCGCCCCCACGGGCGCGCGCGGCATTGAAATCGTGCTAGACGTTTGAGAACGTCTAGTCACGATTTCATAACCACTTCCCTGCCGTAAATCGGCTATTGGCCGGGCGGGAAGTGGTTAATAAGCATTCCCAGTATTGTTATTAGTGGGAATGCTTTAATAAGCATTCCCAGTATTGTTATTCGTTTTTTATTATTCTTAATTTTAATTTTAATTTTATCCTTTATTCCGTACGTTTTTTGGCTCTGCGTAACTTCGCCATACTTTCAGCAAATTGAGACCATTCAACTTTTAAAATGTTCATCTCATTCAGCCAACGATGGGACTTCTTCAAAAAATGTTGTACTATTTATACTTTTTAGAATATTAAGCTTCTTCAAGTTTTTTTGTGCCATTTATACTTTTTAAAATATTAAGCTTTTAGTCGCTTTTTTTTAACATTGAAGTCAATGAGAACATGCTTTTTCGTGCTTCAAATCTCATGCCGTACAAAATGTATCTCCTCCTTCATACTTTCACTGACAGACACCAAACAAACTTTACCACGGTCACAAAATATTCAGCTTTCCGGCTATGACTTTTCAGATCGAAATCTTTTATAGTTTTTGTGAAAAAGCAATTTACGTTTAGTGATTTTTTCAGAAAATGTTATCGATTAAACAGTCTTCCTATGGAGAGCTGCTAGAGTGAGTCATGTGACCTTTAGAGTGTGAGTTTTGAAAAAACTCGGATTATCTATAAAAAAGGGGGAACAAATTGCTCTCACGCCCACAAGATCTACTTGTCATACACAATTTATATATCAAATGGAAGGTATTTTTGTCTGCTTTCAGGCAATGTGATCAGTTTTGTGATGCGCTTTTTACTTTTCGTTGCTGGAGCTTCTAAAGGACAAGAGTTCCAAGATTTCTCCCATAGGCCTTCATTATAACGCGCTTTTAAAATTTGTTAGTAAGACACACAATTACACTCTTTTCTAAATCGCTGACATGGCCACATTTTTAAGTTTATCAACATAAATTTCATATCGATGCGTTCACAAGGGTCTTGTCTTTATACGGTGAAGTCGCTGTATCGATCGCATGTACGGTTGTGGATTTATTAAGGTTTGTTTGAAGGGTTATTTCACTTATTTTGTGTGTAGATAAAAAGCGTTTGTAATGGTAATTCTTTCCCTAAATAGCTTCCTTTACCTCAGTGCAATTATCCCCCTCACACACCTGGGGAGGGGAGAAAACCTCTTGAGGGGGGAGGGGCGACCAGGAAGTCAGGACGCTCTGTACTTTGCAGATAGAGAAAGGAGCTGTTTGTTAGTGGGCGTCCTGCTCACCCCCTCCCCCCTCAAGAGGCTTTCTCCACACCAGGGAAAAAGCCTTGCACTACTGTGTGGAGTTACAGACAGAAGAACAGGAAATGAGTATTTCTCAGAAGAAATAAGGACATTTAAAAGCAAAATCAAAGGATGAGGTAAGTAAAGGAGGACTGCACTAAGGTAAAGGAAGCTATTTAGGGAAAATTATTTTACATTTACAACACCATTAATGATCAAAGAGAGGCTTTAGAAGTACTGAAGGAACACTGCTTGTATGTCCTAAAGATAGTATAGTGGTTATGGTGAATGGCATTTGTGCGGGCTTAGCAATTCAGCTATTCAGCATTCCCACGTATTTTCCTCAGGAAATGCATTTTCTAGTTAATTTTATCCTTTATTAGTGGGAATGCTTTAATAAGCATTCCCAGTATTGTTATTCGTTTTTTATTATTCTTATTAGTGGGAATGCTTTAATAAGCATTCCCAGTATTGTTATTAGTGGGAATGCTTTAATAAGCATTCCCAGTATTGTTATTCGTTTTTTATTATTAGTGGGAATGCTTTAATAAGCATTCCCAGTATTGTTATTCGTTTTTTATTATTCTTAATTTTAATTTTATTCCGTACGTTTTTTGGCTCTGCGTAACTTCGCCATACTTTCAGCGATTGAGACCATTCAACTTTTAAAATGTTCATCTCATTTAGCTAACGATGGGACTTCTTCAACTTTTTTTGTGCTATTTATACTTTTTAAAATATTAAGCTTTTAGTCGCTTTTTTTTAACATTGAGGTCAATGAGAACATGCTTTTCCCTGCTTCAAAACTCATGCCGTTCAAAATGTATCTCCTCCTTCATACTTTCACTGACAGACACCAAACAAACTTTACCACGGTCACAAAATATTCAGCTATCCGGCTATGACTTTTCAGATTGAAATCTTTTATAGTTTTTGTGAAAAAGCAATTTACGTTTAGTGATTTTTTCAGAAAATTTTATCGATTACACTGCGTGTCTATGGACCTGGCTTAGAGTGTGTCATGTGACCTTTTAGAGTGTGAGTTTTGAAAAGACTCGGATTATCTATAAAAAAGGGGGAACAAATTGCTCTCGCCCACAAGATCTACTTGTCATACACAATTTATATATCAAATGGAAGGTATTTTTGTCTGCTTTCAGGCAATGTGATCAGTTTTGTGATGCGCATTTTACTTTTCGTTGCTGGAGCTTCTAAAGGACAGAGTTCCAAATTTTTCCCCATAGACCTTCATTATAACCGACTTTTAAAATTTGTTAGTAAGACACACAAAGATACTCTTTTCTAAATCGCTGACATGGCCACATTTTTAAGTTTATCAACATAAATTCATATCGATGTGTTCACAAGGGTCTTGTCTTTTATACGGTGAAGTCGCTGTATCGATCGCATGCACGGTTGTGGATTTATTAAGGTTTGTTTGAAGGGTTATTTCACTTATTTTGTGTGTAGATAAAAAGCGTTTGTAATGGTAATTCTTTCCCTAAATAGCTTCCTTTACCTCAGTGCAATTATCTCCCTCACACACCTGGGGGAGGGGAGAAAACCTCTTGAGGGGGGAGGGGCGACCAGGAGTCAGGACGCTCTGTACTTTGCAGATAGAGAAAGGAGCTGTGTGTTAGTGGGCGTCCTGCTCACCCCTCAAGAGGCTTTCTCCACACCAGGGAAAAAGCCTTGCATTACTGTGTGGAGTTACAACAGAAGAACAGGAAGTGAGGATTTCTCAGAAGAAAATAGGACATTTAAAAGCAAAATCAAAGGATGAGGTAAGTAAAGGAGGACTGCACAAAGGTAAAGGAAGTTATTTAGGGAAAATGATTTTACCTTTACAACACCTTTAATGATTAAAGAGAGGCTTTAGAAGTACTGAAGGAACACTGCTTGTATGTCCTAAAGATAGTATAGTGGTTATGGTGAATGGGATTTGTGCGGGCTTAGCAATTCAGCTATTCAGCATTCCCACGTATTTTCCTCAGGAAATGCATTTTCTAGTTTTAATTTTATCCTTTATTCCGTACGTTTTTTGGCTCTGCGTAACTTCGCCATACTTTCAGCGATTGAGACCATTCAACTTTTAAAATGTTCATCTCATTCAGCTAACGATGGGACTTCTTCAAGTTTTTTTTGTGCTATTTATACTTTTTAAAATATTAAGCTTTTAGTCGCTTTTTTTTAACATTGAAGTCAATGAGAACATGCTTATTCCCTGCTTAAAAACGTACGTGATACAAAATGTATCTCCTCCTTCATACTTTCACTGACAGACACCAAACAAACTTTACCACGGTCACAAAATATTCAGCTATCCGGCTATGACTTTTCAGATTGAAATCTTTTATAGTTTTTTGTGAAAAAGCAATTTACGTTTAGTGATTTTTTCAGAAAATTTTATCGATTAAACAGTCTTCCTTATGGACATGGGCTCAGAGTGAGTCATGTGACCTTTAGAGTGTGAGTTTTGAAAAACCTTGGATTATCTATAAAAAAGGGGGAACAAATTGCTCTAACTCACGCCCACAAGATCTACTTGTCATACACAATTTATATATCAAATGGAAGGTATTTTTTGTCTGCTTTCAGGCAATGTGATCAGTTTTGTGATGCGCATTTTACTTTTCGTTGCTGGAGCTTCTAAAGGACAAGAGTTCCAAATTTTTCCCCATAGACCTTCATTATAAACCAACTTTTAAAATTTGTTAGTAAGACAACACAAAAGATACTCTTTTTCTAAATCGCTGACATGGCCACATTTTTAAGTTTATCAACATAAATTTCATATCGATGCGTTCACAAGGGTCTTGTCTTTTATACGGTGAAGTCGCTGTATCGAATCGCCATGTACGGTTGTGGATTTATTAAGGTTTTGTTTGAAGGGTTATTTTCACTTATTTTTGTGTGTAGATAAAAAGCGTTTGTAATGGTAATTTCTTTCCCTAAATAGCTTCCTTTACCTCAGTGCAATTATCTCCCTCACACACCTGGGGGAGGGGAGAGAAAACCTCTTGAGGGGGAGAGGGCGACCAGGAAGTCAGGACGCTCTGTACTTTTGCAGATAGAGAAAGGAGCTGTGTGTTAGTGGGCGTCCTCTGCTCACCCCCTCCCCCCTCAAGAGGCTTTCTCCACACCACCCTCTCCTGTCACTGGGCAGTCATATAAGGTCAGGTCTGGAATCGCCTTTGGATTCTCCTCAGCCTTCCTTCTGGATCTATTAAACTTCTCTCAGTCCAATAATTCTATTCTACCTCAGTAACTACTTTTAAAGGACTAAAAAAAGTAAAAAAAAAAAAAAATATGAAAACAACATAATCAGTGGGAAGAATGTCCCTTACATTGGTGGTCAGTGAGAAGAATTTCCCTAACATTGGTGGTCAGTGGAAGAATGTTTCCTTACATTGGTGGTCAGTGGGAAAGAATCTCCCTTACATTGGTGGTCAGTGGGACGAATACTCCTAAACATTGGTGGTCAGTGGGACGGATGTTTCCTTACATTGGTGGTCAGTGGGAAGAATGTCCCCTTACATTGGTGGTCAGTGTGGAAGAATGTCCCTTACATTGGTGGGCAGTGGAAGAATGTCCTTACATTGGTGGGCAGTGGGAAGAATGTCCCTTACATTGGTGGTCAGTGGGAAGAATGTCCCTTACATTGGTGGTCAGTGGGAAAAATGTCCCTTACATTGGTGGTCAGTGGGAAGAATGTCCCTTACATTGGTGGTCAGTGGGAAGAAATGTCCCTTACATTGGTGTGTCAGTGGGAAGAATGTCCCTTACATTGGAGATCAGTGGGAAGAATGTATCTTACATTGGTGATCTGTGGGAAGAATGTCCCTTACATTGGTGATCAGTGAGAAGAATGTCCCTTACATATGTGGTCAGTGAGAAAGAATGTCCCTTGCATTGGTGATCAGTGAGAAGAATGTCCCTTACATTGGTGGTCAGTGGGGAAGAATGTCCCTTACATTGGTGGTCAGTGGGAAGAATGTCCCTTACACAGTGGGAAGAATACATGGTGGTCAGTGGGAAGAAATGTCCCTTTACATTGGTGGTCAGTGGGAAGAATGTCCCTTTACATTGGTGGTCAGTGGAAGAATGTCCCTTACATTGGTGGTCAGTGAGAAGAATGTCCCTTACATTAGTGATTAGTGGGAAGAATGTCCCTTACATTGTGTGGTCATGGGAAGGATCTCCCTTACATTGGTGTGTCAGTGAGAAGAATCCTCCCTTACCATTGGTGGTCAGTTGGGACGAATGCTCCTAACATTGGTGGTCAAGTGGGACGGATGTTCCTTTACATTGGTGGTCCAGTGGGAAGAAATGTCCCTTACATTGTGGTCAGTGGGAAGAATGTCCCTTACATTGGTGGTCAATGGGAAGAATGTCCCTTACATTGTGGTCAGTGGGGAAAGAATGTCCCTTACATTGGAGATCAGTGGGAAGAATGTATCTTACATTGGTGATCTGTGGGAAGAAATGTCCCTTACATTGGTGATCAGTGAGAAGAATGTCCCTTACATATGTGGTCAGTGAGAAGAATGTTCCCTTGCATTGGTGATCAGTGAGAAGAATGTCCCTTACATTGGTGGTCAGTGGGAAGAATGTCCCTTACATTGGTGATCAGTGGGAAGAAGGTCCCTTACATATGTGGTCAGTGAGAAAGAAATGTCCCTTACATTGGTGGTCAGTGGGACAGAATGTCCCTTTACATGGTGGTTCAGTGGGAAAATGATTGTCTGGTGTCAGAATGTCCCTTACATTGGTGGTCAGTGAGAAAAATGTCCCTTCATTTGTGGTCAGTGGGAATAATGTGCCTTACATTGGTGGTCAGTGGGAATAATGTGCCTTACATTGGTGGTCAGTGGGAAGAATGTTCCTTATAATTGGAATTCAGTGGGAAGAAAGTCCCCTTACATTGGTGTGTCAGTGTGGAAGAATGTTTCCTTATATTGGAATTCAGTGGGAAGAATGTCCCTTACATTGGGGGTCAGTGGGAAGAATGTCCCCTTACATTTGGGGGTCAGTGGGAAGAATGTCCCTTACATTGGGGTCAGTGGGAAGAATGTCCCTTACATTGGTGGTCAGTGGGAAGAATGTCCCTTACATTTGGTGGTCAGTGGGAAGAATGTCCCTTACATTGGGGGTCAGTGGGAAGAATGTCCCTTACATTGGTGTTCAGTGGGAAGAATGCTCCTTACATTGGTCTTAACTTCGATAGGGTCTCCTATCTAATACAGTGTGGGGCTGGGTCTCCACCACCCACAAAATAAACAACAACGCAAACCTTTTTCCTTGCAATGTCTTTAGAGAGCTCCTCACCACTCAGGTTCCCTCCTCAGTGTCCCAAAACCAGAGAGCTCCCGTCTGATCTATTCCTGGTTGTTTTTAAGGTCCACCTGACATTGAACTCCAGTGGACCCAAATATCCGGACCGGAACACAAGAGGCCGTAAAACCCGGCCCGGATTCCGGTTCAGCTTCTCAAAATAGAACGTATGCGTGGTGAAATATATCTATGGTCAAGTATCTCACCTCGCATACCGTCACAACATTTAAAAGCAAAATCAAAGGATGAGGTAAGTAAAGGAGGACTGCACAAAGGTAAAGGAAGTTATTTAGGGAAAATGATTTTACCTTTACAACACCTTTAACCACTTAAGGACCGCCTACTGCACATTTACGTCGGCAGAATGGCACGGCTGGGCACATCAACGTATATATACGTTGGTTTTAGTACCCAGCCGTGGGTCGCGGGCGCGCGCCCGCGACCCGGTCCGAAGCTCCAGGACCGGGACCGCGGGATTCACGGACCCGATCGCCGCTGCAGTGCGGCGATCCGTCCCTGGAGCGTTAGAACGGGGAGAGCCGTGTGTACACACGGCTTCCCCGTGCTTCTCTGTGGCCGGAGCATCGATCGCGTCATCCCTGTAATAGGGGGACGCGATCGATGACGTCACACCTACAGCCACACCCCCCTACAGTTGTAAACAACACATTAGGGCACACATTCCCTACAGCGCCACCTGTGGTTAACTCCCAAACTGCAACTGTCATTTCCACAGTAAACAATGCAATTTAAATGCCATTTTTTGCTGTGAAAATGACAATTGTCCCAAAAATGTGTCAAAATTGTCCGAAGTGTCCGCCATATTGTCGCAGTCACGAAAAAAATCGCTGATCGCCGCTTTTAGTAGTAAAAAAAAATAATTAATAAAAATGCAATAAAACTATCCCTTATTTGTAAACGCTATAATTTTGCGAAAACCAACCGATAAACGCTTATTGCGATTTTTTTTTACCAAAAATTTGTAGAAGAATACGTATCGGCCTAAACTGAGGAAAAAAAAATGTTTTTTTATATATTTTTGGGGGATATTTATTATAGCAAAAAGTAAAAAATATTGCATTTTTTTTTAAATTGTCGCTCTATTTTTGTTTATAGCGCAAAAAATAAAAACCGCAGAGGTGATCAAATACCACCAAAAGAAAGCTCTATTTGTGGGAAAAAAAGGACGCAAATTTTGTTTGGGAGCCACGTCGCACGACCGCGCAATTGTCTGTTAAAGCGACGCAGTGCCGAATCGCAAAAACCCCTTGGGTCATTTGCCAGCGTATTGGTCCGGGTCTTAAGTGGTTAATGATTAAAGAGAGGCTTTAGAAGTACTGAAGGAACACTGCTTGTATGTCCTAAAGATAATATAGCGGTTATGGTGAATGGGATTTGTGCGGGCTTAGCAATTCAGCTATTCAGCATTCCCACGTATTTTCCTCAGGAAATGCATATTCTAGTTCCGTACGTTTTTTGGCTCTGCGTAACTTCGCCATACTTTCAGCGATTGAGACCATTCAACTTTTAAAATGTTCATCTCATTCAGCCAACGATGGGACTTCAAGTTTTTTTGTGCTATTTATATTTTTTAAAATATTAAGCTTTTAGTCGCTTTTTTTTAACATTGAAGTCAATGAGAACATGCTTATTCCTGCTTAAAAATGTACGTGATTCAAAATGCAACTCCTCCTTCATACTTTCACTGACAGACACCAAACAAACTTTACCACGGTCACAAAATATTCAGCTATCCGGCTATGACTTTTCAGATTGAAATCTTTTATAGTTTTTGTGAAAAAGCAATTTACGTTTAGTGATTTTTTCAGAAAATGTTATCGATTACACTGCGTGTCTATGAAAGGCTGCTAGAGTGAGTCATGTGACCTTTACAGTGTGAGTTTTGAAAAGAATCGTATTATCTATAAAAAAGGGGGAACAAATTGCTCTCACGCCCACAAGATCTACTTGTCATACACAATTTATATATCAACTGGAAGGTATTTTTGTCTGCTTTCAGGCATTGTGATCAGTTTTGTGATGCGCATTTTACTTTTCGTTGCTGGAGCTTCTAAAGGACAAGAGTTCCAAATTTTTCCCCATAGACCTTCATTATAACCGACTTTTAAAATTTGTTAGTAAGACACACAAAGATACTCTTTTCTAAATCGCTGACATGGCCACATTTTTAAGTTTATCAACATAAATTTCATATCGATGCGTTTACAAGGGTCTTGTCTTTAAAGCGGTGAAGTCGCTGTATCGATCGCATGTACGGTTGTGGATTTATAAAGGTTTGTTTGAAGGGTTAGGTAACTCATTTGGTCTGTGAATAAAGGCATTTGTAATGGTAATTCTTTCCCTAAATAGCTTCCTTCACCTCAGTGCAATATTCCCCCTCACACACCTGGGGGGAGGGGAGAAAACCTCTTGAGGGGGGAGGGGTGACCAGGACACTCTCTACTTTGCAGATAAGAGAAAGGAGCTGTGTGTTAGTGGGCGTCCTGCTCACTCCCTCCCCCCTCAAGAGGCTTTCTCCACACCAGGGAAAAAGCCTTGCATTACTGTGTGGAGTTACAGACAGAAGAACAGGAAGTGAGGATTTCTCAGAAGAAATAAGGACATTTAAATGCAAAATCAAAGGATGAGGTAAGTAAAGGAGGACTGCACAAAGGTAAAAGAAGCTATTTAGGGAAAATTATTATACATTTACAACACCTTTAATGATCAAATAGAGGCTTTATTAGTACTGAAGGAACACTGCTTGTATGTCCTAAAGATAGTATAGTGGTTATGGTGAATGGCATTTGTGCGGGCTTAGCAATTCAGCTATTCAGCATTCCCACGTATTTTCCTCAGGAAATGCATTTTCTAGTTTGATCTGTTTTGTGGAACTGATGAACATCTTCACTGTTTATATTGAATATATTTTTGTGGACACTATTTGTTTTCACTCATATACTGAGTTCCTAACGGACTTGGTATCTTATTATAATTTTTTTCTCTTTTATTTCATCTTTATATTTTTATTTTATTTGTTATCTTCTTTACAGCGCAACTTCCCATTTTTTTGCTTTCACTATTGTGTGTGTATAACACTCAGTTGTTGCAGCTTTTTTGTCACTATAGGTATTTAGCGCGGTAATTTCCCTTTTCCCTTATGCTTGCTGCACACACTGTGTAACCTAAGGGGTTAATCCTCTGCATTGTGTAAAAAGGCTGTTTGATCCTGTATGCACAGATCCTCACCATCTTGCATTGTTTCCATAACATGTCCAGGTAAAATAGAGTTAGTGGAGTCAGTCTGCATGCTCAGCTTGGTGTGTATTGCAAGAGAGTTTTTCTTTTCCTGGGAGAGTGCATGTGATCAGCACAGGGTCAATCAGCATTGTCCAGACAAATTCAGGGGTCCTGCATCCCGATAGGACAGCCAGCGCAGTATTAAAACTATTCCTACAAGCTTTAACCAGGCACTGATAGAAGTCACACGACTGCTATATACTGCTGATGAAAAAAAGTATTTAGCAGTTTATATTTACAAAAATAAATTGCATTTCCATGTTCTGTGTACTATGGCAGACAAGAAATAATTAATGGTGAGTCCTGGGGTTGTAACACTTTAAGATTAACTGCTTGCCAACCAGCCAATGTCATTATACGGTGGCAGGTTGGTACTGCTGCGCAGATCCCTATTCTGTCAGGGAAGTAGAGAGAGATTTGCTGTCCCTAGTGATCAGGAACAGCGATCTCTCTGTACTCTCCCAGTCAGTGCCCCCCCCCCACCCCTTGACTGCCCCTAACCTCTCCCCTGCCAGTGACATTTATACAGTAATCAGTGGCTATTTTTAGCTCTGATTGTTGTATAAAATGTCAATGGTCTCAAAAAAAGTGTCAAGTGTCCGATCTGTCCACTGCAATCCTGGGGGCTTAAAAAAAAACAAAAAAGGCTGGATCACCGTCATTACTATAAAAAAAAAAATTGCAAACAAATATATGCTTATTGCGATTTTTTTATTTTTATTTACCAATAATGAGTAGCAGAATACATATTGGCCTAAAATGATGATTTTTTTTTTGGGGGGGGGGGATATTAATTATGGCAAAAAGTAAAAAACTGTGTTTTTTTCAAAATTGAATTTTTTTTTGTTTATAGTGCAAAAAATAAATAAAAAGAGGTGATCAATTACCAACACAAGAAATCTCAATTTGTGGGGGAATTTTTTATTTTTTTTGTTTAAATACAGCGTCGCATGACCGCGCAATTGTCAGTTAAAGCAACGCAGTGCGGTATAGCAAAAAATGGCCTGGTCGGGAAGGGGGCAAATCCTTACGGGGGCTTAACGTGATCGTTACCCTTGACAGGGATACCTACTTTCCCACAGTGATACTCACCTTCCCTGTTCTACCCCACCACTCTACTCATCTACCTTAGCCTTGAGTATAACTCCTGTGCAGGCTCTGTGTCAGTTCTTTCACAAGGTGGTTATTCTCCCATGCGTGAACCAGAAAAAGATAGCCGACTCCCCATGAGGAAGATTCAAGATAGGATTTGTAGTAGGAAAGTGACGCAAAAGATAAAATGCTGGATCTGCTCTTAAAACATAAAAAGCGGTAAGAGGAATTTCCTTTTTTGCTGCTGTGTCTGATGATCACAATCAGTATTTCTCCGGGGGGGTCCCTTCCCTCCAGAGGAGGAAGGAAGGAGATGAAATCACCCCTCACTTCCTTAAAGTCTCAGCTCTGGTTTATGTTCTATTGATCAATCCCCACAGACAATTGGGTCCACGGTCTCTGGATTGATCCTCCTCCAGGTTCCAGTCTCATTCTGGTTGGTACAGCACCCGATTCCCAGGCCTTCGGTCAATACGAGCTTGACTGACCCACTTCCACTGGCAAGTGGGTCCACCTGGTCTGGTTAGAGTATATATTTATATCTCTTAGATAGAATAATATCTTGTTTTGACAGATCTACGGACAGTTTTATCTTCTTTTTACCATATCAGGAATATCCTTACATCAACTACTTGGTGGACATTCACCTAGGGAAGTTCGCTATATTGGTGTCCCTATTCAGTTATCCACTTCTTGGACTATACCTCCATTTGAATTTGTGTACATGTTGTGTCCACATATCAGATACGTACATTAAAAATATTTTCAATGTAACACCGTCACATTTTGTTTTATGAAATTTAGCGCTTCAATTTGTTCTCACATATATTTTGGACTTTGTTTTATTGTTAGCGGCTTCACTAATATTGGTCTAGCGCAGTAATTTCCTCAACTTTTTCATATATGTAATTATGACCTATCCATGCATGACATAATTATTAATTAGGGACACCTCTGTATAAAACCTTTATAGCAGCTGCAAAAATTTAGGCTTTCAGTACAGCTTTTTGCCTTGAATATACAGAAAATGTGTTAATATGGGTGCACAAAAAGATTACAGATTCTTAGAGACTCAAGAGAAACCCTTCTAATAACCAAATTGCTCTTTGGCCAAGCCAAGATATTATGATCTGTATAATACCTTATGCACAGTGGAAAGTCAGTGTGAAACTTCTATTTCATCAGGCAATTTGATACTTAGGACTGAAAAGGAAAAGATATTTTCACATTTGGCAGCTCAGTAGTAAAAGCATGGTAAATCACCAATTTTAAAAATGGTTTGCAACATAATCTTAAAGCTATAATTTCTATTTCTGTTTATAAGTATCTGTGAAACAAGCTGTAATCACTCCTTTTACATTTATAAGCAAATGTGGCTTGGAAGCAACAGTGAATCACCATAATGAACCTATTAACACATTCGCGAACCATTAATTATTGATTTATTTGTAATTATCCTACAGAATAGTCTTGTTCATTACTTCTCTCGAATACGAGCACAGATTTCTTCCGTCAAAACATAATTTGCAAGTCTTTTATATCACTTGTGGATTATTTCTAATGTCATTTATTTTATTAGGCTCTCTACCATTTAAAGAAAACTAGACGATGTGTTTTATGCATACCTTGTGTCTGTCTTACAGTATAAAAATCTAGTTTTTATAGTTAAAAATTGCACTATACAAACAATAAAAAAAATGAATTGTTTAAATAAAGACAAAACAAACTGAAAAAAATCATGTGGCGAATGATACTGCACTGCAGATCCATTCAAATAAATTTTAATTAAGCATTTTTATAACAAACATTAAGGAGCCACTGCAGGTAATAACTAAAAACACAAATCTATTAAGCTATACAAGAAACACACATTTTAAAGCCGAAGTCCTATTGTTTTAACCATTACAAAAGCAGGTCTGGATGCAATACTTACCTCCTCTATGACGCTTTTCCCCACGCATCTGAACAGTGTCGGTCCTCTTCCAGGATGAAAAACCCACCTCACGTGAGCCCGGTAGCACATAGCCATACCCCCCTTGAAGCTTGCATTATAACATTGTTCTGGCTAACAGGAGAATGCTACAAAGACAGTGCTTTTATAATTATGTTAAAAGTTCTCTGCAGCATTCACTACTGCCCATTGCTGGGGAAAGAACCGGACTCGCGACATGTGACCAATCAGAATATTGCAGAAAGTTTAAATATGTATATAATATAATGCTCATGGGCCCCATGTGAGGGTTGAGATACTTTGTCATACATTTTTCTGTATTTTCCATTTTATGCACAGTCGAGGTCTTGTTGCAAGGATTAGTAGACTTGGTGACTGTAGCCACTGAAGATATGCATGTCTTTGTGTCCCTTATCCTTTGTTTCTCCCTTATTTGTGTTTATTTAAAGTGGAACTTCAGCCAAAACATTGTTTTTCATTTTTGGTAGAGTGAGGATGGGTAGATGCTCTGGGTTGAACTTCTTACTTCCTGTGAATGTGATACAATAGGAAAGTGAGGAGACATTGTTCTGTGACACTGGATTTTCTTTGATGATACATTATGAACCTTCATTGATTAAATACACTTCTACCTTCCTGACTTTTGTGGTCGGGTGGCATACAACATTGTGTAGAAGGCAGATTACCAATTCTGGTTTATTTGCTCTGTCTTATTTGCACTTCTGCATAAGGTAGAACTTGCACACATAAATCCTCAACATCTTTTTTTAACCACTTTTTTAAGACCCGGAACATTATGCAGCTAAAGGACCTGGCCAGTTTGTGCGATTCGGCACTGCGTCGATTTAACTGACAATTGCACGGTCTTGCGACGTGGCTTCCAAACATCCAAACAATCTTGGATGTTATTTATCGCAGCCCAAGCAAACTCAGAGTGACACTTAATAGTACTCTTCTTCACTCCTCCCTTAGCTGCTACATAGAAAATTATGTAGAAAAGTGAGGAGAGGGGCGAAGGTGCTGAGCACACACATACACTCATAGAAGAGAAGCGGGTCATGACATGCAAAGATGGAGAAAACTGTGCTAGAGAATTTTCTTTCACTTTCACACTCAGGAATAACAGTAAACAGAAATGAAAAGGGTGAATCTTCCCAACAGTGGCAGAAAAACAGATACAAATCTGACCGGTGTTCTAATACCTCTCAACTCTAACCAAATCAAAAACAAGTTTTGCCTTTGGTTATACTTTAAAGTGTTAAAGGGTTACTAAATCTACAACAGTAAAATCAGTCTGTACATGCAGTAAAGCATGCTTGTTATACTCACTGTGGAACTTAAGGGGGTTAATCCCCTGCATTGTGTAAAAAAAGGGCTGTTTGATTCTGTATAGAAAGATCCTCCCCTTCTTGGATTGTCTCCAAAACATGCTCGGATAAGACAGAGTTACTAGAGTCAGGCTGCACATGCTCAGTGTGATGTGTGTTGCTAGAGAATTTGTTTTCTTCCTTGGGAGAGTGCATGTGATCAGCACAGAACCAATCCGCACTGTTTAGACAGAGGGTCAGGGGCCCTGCATCCTGATAGCACAGCCAGTGCAGTATGAAAACTCCTCCTACAAGCTTTATCCAGGCACTGTCACAAGTCACAAGCCTACTATATACTGCTAATGAGAAAAGGTATTTAGCAGTTTATATTTACTAAAATTATTGAATTTCCATGCTCTGTGTACTGTAGGAGAGCAGATATAGTTAATGCAGGGTCCTGGGTTTAGTAACATTTTAACCACTTAAGACCCGGACCCTTATGCAGGTAAAGGACCTGGCCCCTTTTTGAGATTCGGCACTGCGTTGATTTAACTGACAATTGCAGGGTTGTGCGACGTGGCTCCCAAACAAGATTGGCGTCCTTTTTTTCCCACAAATAGAGCTATCATTTGGTGGTATTTGATCACCTCTGTGGTTTTTATTTTTTGCGCTATAAATGAAAATAGAGCGACTATTTTGAAAAAAAATGCAATGTTTTTTTACTATAATAAAATATCCCCCCCAAAAAATGATTATATATATATATATATATATATATATATATATATATATATATAAAAAATTTCCTCAGTTTAGGCCGATACATATTCTTCTACATATTTTTGATAAAAAAATAAATCGCAATAAGTGTTTATTGATTGGTTTGCGCAAAAGTTATAGAGTTTACAAAATAGGGGATAGTTTTATGGCATTTTTTTTTTTACTAGTATAGGTGGCGACATTATGGCGGACACATCGGACACTTTCGACACATTTTTGCTGTGCCATTCTGCCGATGTACATTGGCGTTAGGCGGTCCTCAAGTGGTTAACCACTTCAGCCCCGGAAGAATTGGCTGCTCAATGACTTGGCCATTTTTTGTGATTCGACACTGCATTGCTTTAACTGACAATTGCGTGGTCATGCAAAGCTGTACTCAAAATTTACATCCTTTTTTTCCCCCACAAATAGAGCTTTCTTTTGGTAGTATTTGATCATCTCTGAGATTTTAATTTTTTGCACTATAAACAAAAAAAAGCAACAGTTTTGAAAAAGAAACCCAATATTTTGTACTTTTTTCTATAATATCCCCAATTTATTTTTATTTTTTCTTAGTTTAGGCCAATATGTATTCTTCTACATATTTTTGGTAATAAAAATCACAATAAGCATATATTGATTGGTCTACACAAAATTATAGCATCTACAAAATAGGGGATAGATTTATAGCATTTTTATTATAATATTTTTTCTTTAGTAGTAATGGCGGCGATATGCGATTTTTAAATCGGTACTGTGCCATTATGGGGGACACATCGGACACATTTGACCGAATTTTGGGACCATTGGCATTTATACAGGGATCAGTGCTATAAAAATGCAGATTACTGTAAAAATGTCACTGGCAGGGAAGGGGTTAACACTAGGGGGCGATCAAGGGGTTGTGTTCCCTAGGTGTGTTTCTAACTGTAGGAGGATGGGACAGACCTAGAGAAAATTAAAGATTGTGGTTCTTACAGTAGCTATTAGGAACTCACCATCTGCCTTTCCTCACAGAACAGAAAACAGGGATTTGTGCGTTTACACACACACACACACACACGTCCCTGTTCTGCCTCTCATGACCACGATCACTCGTGGCTGGCAGTTATCTCGACCGTTGATCACAAGCATCGGCACCCCCGCAATACAGCGCCTGCTAGCCTGCTTATAGCGACCGACATACAGCTAAGACAGTTCGCTCAGCGGAGGCCAACCTGCCGCTGTATAAATGCAGCGGCTGGTCCATAAGCAGTTAAGTTGGCACAATTTCCTTTTGTTAAAGGTCCAGTGTTGAGTTTTTCTTCCGTCGGTTTGTCATCCATGGTGTGGTATAGGTAAAAATTCAAATCACACAATGCCATACGTGGTGGGCATGAAACAGTGGGAGCAACAAAGCATATAAATAACCACAGGAACTTCACAATGCAAGGATTCAAATGGAGATACTCCATAGGTAAACAAAGTTCTAAATGGAACCACCCCATTTCTCACTCAAACCACACAATATTTCATGAAAGGTTAATTTTACGACTTGCCGCCTGCACGCCGTCATAGGACGTCACAGAGTTTGGGTGATGATAACTTAAAGATGCCTGCAGTTACAGTCATCATTCAGATATCATTTTTTCTCAGCTGGCAATTCCTTGCACCGTAAGAACAATCATAGCGGCTACTCAACCAATTGATTGTTCTTACAGGCGGTAGGAGGGGCATGTACAATCGTGAGCCGGAGAATGAATCAGCCTGCAGTGGAAGTTCACCAGAGAGAACCTGGCGGGCCAGATGACCTCCGAAAGTCATTGACCTTTCTGAGGCCGGGCGCAATGTTAGGACGTCACGCCTGGCCTCGGCATTTAAAAAAATGCCGCTACTTCGGCTGGGAAGCCGAGATAGTTTTATTTTTCAGATTTCAGGCTTCCCAGCCTAGAGGCAAGATCTGGGGGCTTATTGTCCCCAGATCTCGCTGTACAGAGGACCTGTAATAGGAAATAAAAATGGTGGAAGCAATAATTCTATTGCTAGACTGCCTCTGTAATTCTAAACATGTAGCCTGTAAAAAATGTAAAAGTGTCTCCTGTAGTGAATTTTAAGTGCTAAAGTTTAGCGCCATTCCACTAGTGTGTGCAATTTTAAAGTGTGACATGTTCGGTATCTATTTATTCTGCTTAACATCTTTCACATTATGCAAAAAAATTAAGCCATTGTTGCATTTTTTTTTTAAATGCATTAAAAAAAATGTTTCCCCTAAAAAATGTTTTTAAAAAATTGCTGCGCAAATACTGTGTCAGTTTACACAGTGTAAAAATAATTATATATATATATATAACAACCATTTTATTCCCTAGGATCTCTGCTAAAAACAAAAAAACAACATAAAATGTTTGGGGGTTCCATGTAATTTTCCAGCAAAAAAAAAAATGTTTTTTTTTTTTGCTGGAAAATTACTTGGAACCCCCAAACATTTTATGTTTTTTTTTTTTTTTTTAGCAGAGATCCTAGGGAATAAAATGGTGGTTGTATATATATATATATATAATTATTTTTACATGTTGGAGAGAAGTGTCAGAATTGGCCCGGTAGGCAAGTGAAAATAAAACTCAGCCTGCTGTAATCAATAAAACATGTATGCAGATTTCTCATAAATTAGTCTAAACATTTTTCTTCCGTATAAACCTAAATAGTAACAACATTTTAAATACCACCCACATGCCTGCAAATCACAGTCTAGTAGTGACACTACAGTTAATTTTCTTTTAATTAGGAGGACTTTTGCTAATTAATTGTTCTGACCGTTACATTGCAGTATGCATTTGTTTCCCTAGTACAGAGCAGCATAGGAAAGGATAAAGGCCCCTTACAACACAGAATAGAAGGTAGAAATAAAATTATGACTAGCTGCCACTCTGTGGCCCCATTAAGACATCAGACTTCAGAACACAGTTTAAAACTAGGAGACCGATTCCTTTATTAAGCTTTAGTACATGTTAAAATGATACTGTAATTGGTGTTATACCAATGCTAGGCTGTCCCTTAACTGAAATGCTCTTGCACTGCAGAGAAACATAAGATTTAGACTGCCATTCTTGAAGGAAAGCTCCGAGATGAAATCTAGATCAGTATCAAAACCTACAGTAACTTGTATGGTTGATAACATCCAAGAAAATGTATTCTCATAGTATACAGAGCGAGGAATACGTGTAAAGTACGGTAGCTTTTTTTTATTTACTATACATAATGGTGCTTAGAATTAAATAAAAAAGTAAAAAAAAAAAAAAAAAATAGAAAAAATATAAAAACAATAAAAAAAAAGAAGGGTTGGGAGGAGTCAAACTTATATTGAATCACTATTAATACTGTAACACACTCAGGAATTAGCTGTTTGGGGAGGGTGGCTGAGGGCAGGCGTGGGCAGACATGGGCTGGGAAGCATATCGGTCAAAGTGGAAGCTGTCAATGTCAGGCTAAGCTCTACAAGGCCCTCCTTTACTCAGTCTGTATGGTAAAACCACATGCAACACCTTAATTCAATAATACACTTCTAGCAAACCTTGTACTTCTTACAATACGTGTTTGAGTATTGCATGTGCATTTTGCATGTGTCTTGCTCAGGGAACTTTTTTGTCCCCATTCAGAACTCTCATACTATATTTTAATAACGTGGCATCTTGTGTTAGGCCTACCTTTGGATGTCTCTTTCCTACAAGGTTATTTGGGTCCTTCTCTGGGTTATATGAAGCAACCCCTTCCTGTAGGAGCTCCTTCTCTCGAGCCTCTTGAATAGCTTTCTGGGAAGGAACATCTTCCTTCTTGTGTTTGACTTCATCTAGAAAAATTATAAAACAAAGAGAACATTTTTAAATAAAAGACAAACAGAAAGGTAGTGATTTATTCGAAAATCTGTTTCCATAAAATTCCAGTAAATTCAGATAGAAGACTTAGGCCCCATACACACGAGCGGACAGATTTGTTCAAATCTGTCCGTCCGACAGATTTGAACAAATCTGTCTGCTGGGATTTTGGTTTGCTCGCGTGTACACACGAGCAAACCAAAATCCCCGCCAGCAGAGAGCGCGCTGACGTGTCGGTGACGTTGACGCCGCTACGTCACCGCACCAGGAAGTAAAACACTTCCGCGCATGCGCCGAATCCATTCGGCGGCGGTGCGGCGGCGGAGCGGGACGACATGTCTGCTGGTAAGTGTACTAACCAGCAAACATGTCGGGCGGACAGATTCCCACCGGATAGATTTCAAAGCATGCTTTGAAATCTGTCGGGTGGACAAATCTGTCCGCTAGCCCATACACACGATCGGAGATGTCTGCTGAAACGGTCCATCGGACCGTTTTCAGCGGACAAATTTGATCGTGTGTACGAGGCCTTAAAGTGGAAGTAAACCCATCCATAAAACAGTTTAATTTCTGGCACATGCCAGAAATGTAACACTACCATTGGTTGTGCCCTCAACCAAACCTTCAAGCCATACAATGGTGTCTAAACTGATCACATGTGCAGCATTATAGCAGTTGTAGATTAAACAGAGGCAAAAATTGCAGCTTCCTTGGCTGAAAACAATAGGAGGGTTTACTTACACTTTAAGACTATTCCTCTTCACTCCTAACTGGTTAGTAGTAGAAACAAACATTTTAAAGCAGGGGTGTCAAACTGGCGGCCCTCCAGCTGTTGCAAAACTACAAGTCCCATGAGGCATTGCAAGGCTAACAGTTACAAGCATGACTCCCACAGGCAGAGGCATGATGGGACTTGTAGTTTCGGAACAGCTGGAGGGCCGCCAGTTTGACACCCCTGTTTTAAAGGCACCACTTATAAAAAATATTGTATTCTGATAATTGTATGTGCTATAAGGGGTTGTGTAAAGGTACAATTTTTTTTCTTAAATAGCTTTCTTTACCTTAGTGCAGTCCTCCTTCACTTGCCACATCCTTCAATTTTGGTTTTAAATATCCTTATTTCTTCTGAGAAATCCTCATTTCCTGTTCTTCTGTCTGTAACTCCACACAGTAATGCAAGGCTTTCTCCCTGGTGTGCAGAGTCATGCTCGCCCCCTCCCTTGGACTACAGAAGAGTCAGGACGCCCACTAACACACAGCTCCTTTCTCTATCTGCAATGTAGAGAGCGTCCTGACTCTCCTGTAGTCCAAGGGAGGGGGCGAGCATGACACTCCACACCAGGGAGAAAGTGTCGCATTACTGTGTGGAGTTACAGACAAAAGAACAGGAAGTGAGGATTTCTCAGAAATAAGGACATTTATATTGGTCTCCATATACCACAAAATGGATTGGGAGGGGAAGGTTGCATCAGAGTGGTCCTTCAAATTTGTTCTAGTACAGTGGCAAGTAAAAGTATGTGAACTGCTTGGAATGAACTGGTTTTCTGAAGTAGTTTGACATAAAGACATGAGAAATTAGAATTGTTTTATCAGCCTAAACACATTGTCAAAACCAGCAAAGCAGACAAATCTCCAGAAACAGCGGCTTAGGAAAATCGCACGACCACCGAGTTGATATGGTACATAAATTAAGAAGAAAGAACAGGGCTTCTTATGGTGCAATACCGTTAAAAAAAGATTTAATAAAACTACAAGTTGCACTTACAAACAGAAGATAAAAGGAAATGGCAGGGACGCCATCCACGTTCCAACGAATGTTCGGAAGTGATGTGGCATGGATCCCGGGACCCAACACGTTTCATCATCAATGCAAGACGTCATCAGGGATCTCTCATATGCAACATGATCCCTGATGACGTCAGACGTTGCTGACGAAATGCATCGTATCCACTCGGTGGTCGTGCCATTTCCTGAGCTGCCGTTTCTGGAGATTTGTCTGCTTTGCTGGTTTTGACTGCCTGTCATGGGCTTCAATTCCCTTCGAGTAGGATACTTACCTTGAAGTTGGTGGAAGGAAATTCATCTTTGAAGACACAATTTTTTAACCATCATTTTTGAAAAAATAAAAGACACCACTGTCACATATGTGGGGATTAGTTGTTTGGTGGTGGTTTATGGACATTTATTTATACACATTTGTCTGTTAATTGCAGTATGAAATCACAATTGTTTTCTTTGCAATAAAAACCCCGTGTTTGATTGGAGGTCTCTCGTGCAGTAAACATTTTAAGCATTAGAATGATTGAATATGGATTGCGAAAATTCACTTGCTCCAACAGGGAATATCCATATTTTATGGTTATAATGCAAAACCATCTGGCTCTTAACCCCTTAAGGACCGGAACCAATATGTTGCTAAATGACCCAAGGGGTTTTTACAGTTCAGCACTGGGTCGCTTTAACAGACAATTGCGCGGTCGTGCGACGTGGCTCCCAAACAAAATTTGCGTCCTTTTCTTCCCACAAATAGAGCTTTCTTTTGGTGGTATTTGATCGCCTCTGCGATTTTTTTTTTTTGCTATAAACAAAAATATAGCGACATTTAAAAAAAAAAAAAACAATATTTTTTACTTTTTGTTATAAGAAAAATCAAATAAACAAAATGTTAGTCAAACATTTAGGCCAAAATGTATTCAGCCACATGTCTTTAGTAAAAAAAAAAAAAAAAAAAATATAGCTACCTAGCGGGAACAGCGACACTAATACAGCGATCAGAAAAATGATCGCTTAGTGACATTGACAATAGGGAGTGAAAGGGTTAACTAGGGCAGTGATCAAGGGGTTAAAAACTTTACTAGGGGGGGGGCTACCCTGAACCTAAGACTAACTGCCTGTCACACTGACACTAAATGCAGTGATCAGTACATATATGATCACTGCATTCAGTGACAATGTGACAGGGGGGGTGGGGGAGTTAATGTGCCTATGTGTAGTGTGTGTCAGTGTAGTGTTGTGCAGACTTACTGTGTGATGTGATCTCTCCTTAGCAGCGGTTGAAAATACCGCTGAGAGGAAAGATCACATCACTTCCCTCTTCCTGTGTTTACACAGGAGGAGGAAGTGCACTTCAGGGGGAGCGCGCGCATTGGCTGGGAGCGATCCGGAGGGGGTGGACAAAAACGAACCGCCGCCCCCTCATCCCGGATCGCTCCCACAGCAAACCGGACCGCCACATGTACCGGGACCACGTCTAGGCAGGGACGTACAGGTACGCCAATGTGCCTGTAGGTGCCATTCTGCCGACGTAAATGTACATGCGGCGGTCCGCAAGTGGTTAAAAGTAAATCTCTACCTTAAAATCCCTGTCCAGGAAAAATAAAGCTGAATGGCAGTTTAAAACAGTTTCAGACCTAGAACAGATCCTTCGTCATAATGCCTTTTTACACTGTTCATATCCTTTATGTAATAGAGTAGCATATCTGTATATATGGTCTATCTTTACTGTGATATTATAAAAACAGCTCACTATGATGGTGGTACCTGTAAAGCTTTAGGACAGAGAAAGACAGAATGGACAGACAACAAATAAACTAAAGTGGTAATTTTGTCATTTTTGCACTGTTGGAAAACACCATAATGCAACCTGGAATTCTTCTTTTGGCATCCTACTTAAGCCGCCAATACAAGAATTAAAATGTGGCCAGTTCAGCAGGGACCACATGCATATTGATCCAAGCATGGGCAAGGCTGGTTGTACTGAAGTTTATCTAACAATTGACTTCTGTACAACCAGCCTGTTGTGTTTTTAATGATCGATCCATGCCACCGGCTATAGCCGGCAGCAGTGATCTTTCTATTTTGATAGCGGAGTAGACTCTCCGCTGTCAGAATACGATAACTCAGTGGAAGAGATTCCCCCATCCACATTTTTTTTTGTTCAACCCATTGATTGAACAAAAATAAATAAAAAATTAAGCATGAATGAGCTGCCTTAGAATAGCCATAGATGTCCCACGCATCGAAAGAGGAACAACCGCTAATTGGATAGTTTCATACAGTGTGGGGGGGGGGGGCTAAGCTTGGGCTATATATATAATTATATATATTTATTAATTTTGAAGCCCAAGCCAATATTCGGTCCAACTTGTTTTCAGTTAAAGGAGTTGTAAAATGTGTGTTTTTGCTGCTTAGTATGGATATTATTTCTGCACTCCTGATCGCGGAGACCTTGAATACTAGCCTGAAATTAGACACAAATTCAAACACTTGCAAATTCCTCTTGATCTTATGGATGCTATTATTGCAATATATGAAGATGTCACCATCTGAATTAATTGTAACCAATAGATTTAAAGGGATTTTAACAAAAATTGCAGATTATCCTGATTTACTCATGGATATCCCTTTTTATGATAACTACTGCTTTGGACAAACGGGAGAACTCTTAAAACATGAGATCTGGGGTCAAAACCTCATATTTAGACTAAAATGTCATGAAAAAAAAATATCCGTTTAACAGCTATGGGCGGAAGTGACGTTTTGACGTCGATTCCGGCTCCGGTAAGCGGCAGAGGGCACCGGAGAGCAGCGGGACGGGGACCCTCTCCCGCTGCCGACAGTGTTGACAGGGGAATCCAGAATTGTCTTCTCCCAGCAGGGAGGGGGGAGCCGTTCCCACCAGGAGAAGTACGTGATTATTGGTAGCCACTATAGCAGCCGATAGCGATATTTGCAAGAGAATTCAGCAGGCTGGTTTTACCCAAGCTGATTGATCGAACAACTTGGTACATTTAGCCTGCCTATTAATGGTTTGAATTAAGTACCTGCTGAGATTTGAACCGTGTATGGCCAGCCTAACACAATTGTTTGGTTCAAATGCAGCAGAGGACTGTTCTGCCCCCCCCAGAACTAATAAAATATATAAAGTGGAGAAAGTTCGCCATTCAGACATTGATCAGAGTGGGAGCTGCAATCAGTGCCATGTTAGGCATTATATAGATGTCTGCTCCCCATTCACACCTAGGATCCAGGCTTCAGCACCAACTTGTCTTCTTTTGGAACACCAATGTTTCACCATGACCATCAATCACTGCAGCACCACCAGCACACATTATGGTGATACAATGTCTTATGCCGCGTACACACGATCGTTTTTCGTCATGAAAAAAAATAAATGTTTTCAGCATGTCCAAAAAAACGAAGTTTTTCCTACTTCATCATTAAAAACGATGTTGCCCTCACACCATTGTTTTTGAAATATTATAAACAAACAAAGCATGGTGACGTACAACACATACGACAACACTCTAAAGGGGAAGTTCTATTCGCCTTTAGGCTGCTTTTAGCGGATTCCTTGTTAGTAAAAGACGATTTGCGCTTTTTGTCTGTTACAGCATGATGAATGTGCTTACTCTATTATGAATGGTAGTTTTACCAGAACGAGCGCTCCCGTCTCATAACTTGCTTCTGAACATGCACGGGTTTAAAATGTAGTTTTAGCCCACACACAATCATTTTTTACAACCCAAAAAATGACATTTTTTAAAACGACGTAAAAAAAATGCAGCATGCTCGAATTTTTTTTTGTCGTTTTTGAGAAGATGAAAAACGATGTGAAGCCCACACACGATCATTTTAAATGACGTTTTTAAAAACTTATTTTTTTTTCATGCCGAAAAATGATCGTGTGTACGCGGCATAAGCCACTCATTCCCTACCATAAAAAGTCTACTTGGTTGTGTTTGCCTCCCAGGACATGGTTTCTTAGTCCTCTTGTGATGAGCAGACTAAATTTTGTAAAGACCTAATACTAATAAACCATGTGTGATATCTAGAAAAACAATTCATCTTCATCTATACAACGCACATTGCAGTGCAGCCATCAGTACAACCGACCCTGACAGACTAACAGGCGTACCAAGGTACCATCCACTTGTGGCCAATTTATGAACTGGCAAAGCAAGACTTCCCTGCTTGTACTTTCACACATCCTGAAAGAATTAGGAGATGAACAGCTTGATATGTTTAATCAACACCAGCTATAGCAGTTTTTATGTCAAATCAATTGCACGGTTTGATCCTTTTTTTTTTAAACTGTTTGTGCAGACAAAATTGTATCTGGAAAAAAAGGAACAACACTAATAAAGCAATAGAAAGCCTGGGGCATTTAAGAATTACATTTTATTTGTAGTGCGTGTTGTAGTCACTGTATGAAAAATTACTGGGTATTAAAAGAAAAAAAAAAGTGCTATCTGAATAAACTGTTGGTTTGGTACAGCAAGACTTCTGATAAGTTATTCTACCATCATTCAGGAGGTAAAATATTGTCTTTTTCCTACAGCAAAGCCACAGGAGGGTGGCTCATGATATCAAGGGGCTAAACTTATATTTTGTCTTTATTTAACAGCTGTAAACTCCCAGTACATTCTATTTAAAAAATATATATGTTCCCCATTCTGTTTACAGCCATTTAGCCTTTAATAATAAATTAAATTAAACAGATTAAATGTTAGTACCTGAAGGGCTGAAAAGGATAACGGAAGAGTTTGTGTATGGGATATAAGAAGGCTTTTATTTTACAATAGTTAATATGTTACTAAACCCAGGACCCTGCGTTCACTATATCTGGTCTCCCACAGTACACAGGATATGGAAATGCAATTTTAGTAAAAATAAACTGCTAAATTTCTCATCAGCAGTATACAGCAGTCTTATGACTTATGAGTGTCTGGTTAAAGCTTATAGGAGGAGTTTTCATTCTCCTCTGACTGTCCTGTGAGGCTGCATGACCCCTGACCCTCTATCTGGACACTGCCAATTGGCCCTGTGCCAGTCACATGCACCCTCCCAAGCAAAAAATAAATAAATAAAAAATATCCGAGCAATACACACCACACCGAGCATGAGCAAAGTGCCTCCAAGGCTCTGTACCATCAGTAGATGGAGTGACGACGGTGTAAGAAGGGGAAGAGCCAAGAAGATAGTATCAAACATCCTTTTTACACAATGCAGAGGATTAAACCCTTAGATTCCACCGTGTGCGTAACAAGCATGCGTTACTACATTTACAAACTGATTTTACAGTTGTGGATTTAGTAACACTAAGTCTCTGTGATTGCTATTTATGAGCTTTTTACCATCTATAATCAACAACAAAAACTGAAAAAAATTGGGACATTCTGAAAAATCAGTAAAAAAGGAAGCTTTATTTTTCAGAACTCCTCAAAAGCTTATCAAAAGACCTAATTTTCTTGTATTAGCAGCTTCTGCTTATACATCATTGCTGAGGAAAGAGCTCAGCTCCTATAATATATTGCAGCCAAGAGAAGCAGCAGATGATGTAAATACTGTATATACTCCCTACTGACTGCTGGTGTGAATGAATTGTGTCTGTCAACAAAAATGATAACCATAGCCACAAAGCTGTGTGCTTCTCATTTCCATAACATCCAGCAGGAAATACAAAAACAGGATTTTTAAAACAGCTTACCTGTAAAAATTATTTTCTTGGATTACACCACGGGACACAGAGCCATTCATTACATAGACTACTGTAGTAGATAAGCCTGTTGGCTGGCTTTCTAGCATTAAGGAGTGTAGAAAGAACTAGACCCGAGATCCCTTGTTTCTCCAAAATGTGGGTCTCAACAGCCAGACTGTAAAATGTAGCTTTTGTAAGAAAAAATGGGACACTGGACCTTGCGACAGCAGGTCGTGACGAAGTGGAAGCCTCCAAGGTCTTCCTACCGCCATCTTTATGATTTCGGCATACCAGGGCCTTCTGGGCCTATTTGGGGACACTAGGATTACTGGAATTCCTTCCTTCTTGATCCTGCAAAGTGGCCTTTGTAAAAGAGTGATCAGCGGAAACGCATAGATCAGGTGAAAACTGATTCCACTAAATTATTAGAGCATCCGATCCATAGGCCAGAGGATCTTCTCATCCTGGACACAAAGTTTTCCAACTTCCTGATGAGCCTGGAGGCTAGTAGAGCTACATCCGTGGTCCCCCATTTCTGGCATATGGCCTGAAAGATGTTGGGGTGGAGAGACCACTCTCCTGGTAATAGTTTCTAGTGACTCATAGTCCGCTTGCCAGTTTTCTACCCCTGGAATTAAGATTGCAGAGAGAGACAAGGAACATGATCTTCTGCCCATGTCAAAATCCGATTCATCTCTTTCTGAGCGCCCTGACTGCGGGTGCCTCCCTGGTGATGGGATGTAAGCTACTGCAGTAGCATTGTCGGATTGAATCCGAACCTGGGTTGCCCTGTAACCTATGTGTCCAGGTTCTGAGGGCCAAAGTATATTGCCCGCATTTCCAGTATGTTGATAGGCAGGCTCCTTTCGGTCTTGGTCCAGGTTCCCTGGGCTGAAGCTTCTTCCAACACTGCTCCCCAGCCCATTAGGCTGACATCCCTAGACACCACCTTCCAGTTGATTGGGAGAAAGAATCTTCCTTTCCGCAAGTTGTTGGTCTTTAACCACCAACCGAAGCTTTGGCGCACCTCTGAAGACAGGTGCATGGGTAAATCCAGAGGTTGGACCTTCCTGTTCCAGGCGGCTAAAATACTGCCCTAAAGTAGTCTCGAATGAAACTGGGCGTAAGGGACAGCCTCGAAGGAGGCTACCATCTTCCCTAATAGCCTCATGCAAAGGCGAATAGATAGTCTTTTCTTGTGCTTTGACCTTGTGGATCAGGTCCTTTAGGGAGTTGATCTTTGGCTCTGGTAGGAATACCCGGCTTTGGGAGGTGTCTATGATCATGCCCAAATACTCTACCCTTCTTTGGGCTTGTAGAGAGGATTTTTGTAGGTTTACAATCCATCCTAAAAGCTCTAGGTATTTTATTGTGGCGAGCACAGCTTGATCTAATCCTGCCACTGACTGATTTATCACAAGTAGATCATCTAGGTAGGCTGTTATGGCTATGCCTTGTGCTCTGAGATTTGCAAACAGAGGAGCTAGTACCTTTGTAAATACCTGGGGACGCGGTAGCCACACAAAAAGGGCAGAGCCACAAACTGGAAGTGGCGATGTTCTACCACAAACCTCAAGAACTTTTGGTGAGTGGGATTGGATAGGCACATGTAAATATGCTTCCCTGATGTCTTATAGACACCATGGATTCTCCGCCTTGTAGGGTGGCGACCACTGATCGAATAGTTTTCATTCGGAAATGGCGAATGTTCAGAAATTGATTTAGAGATCTTAGATCCAGGATGGGTCCGGCATCTCCGTTTTGGAATCACAAAGAGGTTTGAATAAAAACTTAAAACCTTGCTCCTTTAGGGGTACTTCTGTGATCACCCCTTGGAACAGCAAGTGATCCAATCCCTTGAAGAAGGACACTATTTTTAGTGAATCTTTGGAGAGCCTTGAGCTTCGGAACTGAGAAGATGGGATCTCTTGAAATTCCAGCATGTACCCTAGAGATACTGTAGATACTACCCACTTGTCCTGGATTACTGCCTGCCATGCCGCTGAAAACTGACAATGCCGTCCCCCACTCGGCCAAGTGGGGCTGCCTCTTCATAAAGAGGCTTTGGGGTTTTCTATTGAGAAATATAAGGCTTTAGGCACATTCTCCCACAATTTGACTTGTTCTGGAGGTAGCTCCTTTAGCCCCTGTTTTACCTGGTCCTTGAGGACCCGACACATGCCTACTGCTGCTACAGCAGATTGGGCAACAGAACCGGCCAGAAGGAAGGAAGATTTTAGTAAAGATTCTGTACGTTATCTACTGGACAAGTCAGGATCTTATTTACACAAGAAATGTCTGCATCTACAGAAGGCAGACTCCACTTCTTGGAAAACTCTTCCTCCATAGGATAAAGAATGTCAAACTACTTAGGAGGCGAGAAACGCTTATCTGGATGTAGCCAGTCTGTGTAAATTAAGCATAACAGCATAATTTAAGCATAACATTGTACCTGTGACCTTAGCATCTGGGAAGCAGAGAAGGGTTCCTCTGATATCCCTAATCCATCAGACTCCTCATCTCTGTCCTCTGTAGGTGTTACCTCATCCTCATCCTTCTCTTCAGATTTTTCTGAAAGAGGATCTAAAACCACCGAAGGAGATCTGCTTCGCTTTTTGTCCTTTTGCAAGGACTTTGGGATAAGCGTAGCGATCTTTCCTTCCAACTTTTCCAGGGCTGCAGTAAAAGTGTCCTCAGTGACAGATGCAGGCCCAGGTGCCACCGGAGAAATTGTTACACCCGATAGTGGCAATGGCTTCTCCTGTATAGGTTTATTTACAGGAGAGGAAGGTACCGAGCAGGCACGGCTAGAGCCCCCCGTCTCAGTCAGAGGTGCTTTCTTGTCTTTCCTAGACATATTACTAAGCAACAGGCCAAGGTACCAAAGTGCATATACTACTGTGCTCAGTTTAGCAATCTACATAAATTATGCAACTTAAACACACAGTTTCATGCAATGGAGTAGGTGTCTCTCTTGGGAGTGCCCCACAGACCACATAGCGCTTATGTGCCCCCCAAAATGCTGCTGTGTCCCAAGTTGCCAGCCTCCGAGTCTTATTTATGGCTCCTCTGTTGAGCGCCATGCTTTCAATTAGCGTGCCCGCGCATGCTGCGACCCCGCTACTCCTCCTCCACCCCTGGCGCTGATAAAGCATGCGTGCAATCTAGGGCAGATGGCGGTTGTCCTGTGGCGAGGGGGAGCCTCCTCCTACCTGCTACTGCACGTGCTGTGGTGTTTTTAGCCCAGCGTCTGGAGGAGAGAGCGGTGGCCGTCTAATGCAGAGCTCTGCAGCGGAGGAAGTGTGCTTGTCCATGGGATCTTGACACTGTACAAAGCGTGGAAAGTATAACAGCTCTTTACTCCCTCTAGTCCTGAAAACCGAGAAGACATGTTACTCAAAAATTGGAAAAGGTCCTTAAGGTTGTTCTTAGGATACCTTTTCCTCCTATCCCTGCCGCAGGTTTTTATGCAGCACCAATCTTCACCCATCACGGCGGGTTTTGTGTGCCAACCTTCAGGGATATGGGTTCCTATTTAAAAGAAGATCTCTCCCCTGGGCCTTGTAAAAGCCTCTTACCAGGACTTTTTAGCATATAGAGCGAAAATGCTGGACCCTAGAGCCCAGTTTTCTGAGAGAGACATTACAGGCAACGCCTCGTGCATGAGGCCTGGATTCCATCCAGTTTCAGTGTAATTTTTTGGCGTCTTGGATGGATCCAAAAGCATAGCTCTTTTTACCCCCTATAGGGTCTCTTTGGCAGAGATTTCCTTAGCACATCCTACACGCATCCAACACCTTAGACACTGGTGAAAAAACTGAGATACTTCCCTGATGGGAGGGGTTATATGGAGGGGAACTGTCTTCAATTGGTTGTACCAGTGTCCAATCACCGCTGGTGACCCTTAAACCCATTATGTAATGAATGGCTCTGTGTCCCATGGTGTACAATAAAGAAATACAATTGAACTTTAATCCATCTCTTCTGGAGTTCTTCCTTAACTGCTAGAATCAAATTTGATATGTGGCTGGACATACTGAAGGGTCACAGAATGATCAATTTAACAACAACATTATGTACCAACACAAGGGTCAGAACAGTAAATAAAAAAAATAGGATTTTAATGCACTACTGAGCAAGACTCCCCATTCCATTTGCTGTAATACTTTGCATTTGAATCATATTTGATACATTTCAACTTTCTGAACACAAATTTTCCTTTACAAACAAGTAATAAAAAAATGATTTTGTAAACACAAAGTTTTCTTTTTCTCTTACAATCCTACAGGCATTCAATGTTTGCTGTGCATTAACAACTAGAAGAATGGTCAGCAGGGACTTTGGGCTCATTATTCATCCATGTGAGTAGGCAGTAAGCAAGCTGTGTCAAGGGGCACTGGTTGCCATTCAGCAAGAATACGCTCACTGTGGTTTTTGTTAAGGCATAATGATATAAAAAATGTTTAAACGACATGAATCTGACAGTGCTGCCTTGTCTTATGATTATTTTTGTAATCAATGTAGGAAAATTGCCTCATGGAAATGCAGAGCAGCACGACATCCAAGCTCTCTGCTGCGTGTGATAGAGACAGTATTTGTACTAGAAAGAAAGACTAATTACTGGCATGCCTATAGCTAATGATGTAGGGTCAACATTCATCTAATCATATTCTTTATAGTTAAAGTAGTCCTATACTCAGGTATTAACATAAAGATATGTTAATAGTCTTACGGGAAGAGATAAAGAGTTATACATGAGCTGAAGTGGTCAAAATTTTCTAAGAATATGATTCTACAGGTACCCTACTAATCTGCTCATTACCAAAGGTATAGGCATTTGAACATGTGGTTTCTGTATAAAAGGGTGGAGGGCAGTGGCGGCTGGTGGATTGTTTGCCGCCGCCGCCCACCCCCCCCCCCCACACGGTAGGTCCCCCACTTACCGAATCTAGGATCTAGGTTGGAGGCAGTGGCTTCACCCTGGTGCTTCACGGGCACTTCTCCCTGCGTCTCCTCTCCTGCTCCTCGTGGCCAAAAGGATCACTTCTCCTCTGGGCCAATTGGGTGATGGGTCTCAGGACCTACTTTCCGATTGGCCAGGAGGAGAATGAGGAAGACAATAGAGATTGTTAAGTTCACTATTGTGAACAGCTGTGTGAGTTTTCTGTTAGATATAATGCAGCATTTGGAATGTTCTGGGTCGCTCTAGTGACTGTTTGGATGCCACCCTGGCTCTGTACATTGTTTGTCTTTTTCTGGTGCCTTCTTATTGTGCCTTCCTTATTGTGTACTGCCTGGGTCTCAGATATATTTGATATGTTAATACATTTGATGGGTTTGTTATATCTGATACTTGATGTTTGATTTTTGTATGTCTGATCTGCCTATTACTTTATAAGACCTTTCTGTTCCTTAAAGGAACACTAAAGGTTCGTTTTTTTTAGATCAATTGATTGCTGTAAGCTAGAGCATTTAAATATCACTTACCTCGTTTTTCCTTTTGACCACCAAAATACAGTAATCCAGGTTTGAAAATGCCATTTCCTGTTTCTCCTCTTCTTGCTTTCCACCAGCATCTGAGCCGTTTTGCATGGTGGAAAGCAGAATGTGCTCACCCCCTCCCTATGACTACAGCTCTGCGTGAAGATGCTGTCTTATCCCTCACAGGCATGGAGGCTAAGCCTAATGGGAACTGTAGTTCCCATTAGGCCGTGATGTAGCAAGAACTAACGTGCACCGCAAACCAGGAAGTCAGTGAGAAGAACGATTCAGGAGTGACGGAGGTGAATAAAACAGGTCGATTTCAACAGGTATCAAACTAGTTATAAAGCAAAACATTACTTTTTACTTTATCAGCTACTGTCAGACTTTAAATTTAAGAGGAAAATATTTTTGTCTTTACAACCCCTTTAAGTTCACTTGTATCTTCACAAAAAAAAACAACACAATTGTCACACAACTGGGTTGGCTTGGGGCACAGAACCCACCCTTTTTGGAAGCCTATTAAAGCCGCTGGCTCTCATAATGTGTGTCAAAAAAAAAAAACCTATTGGAATTCTGTGTCTGGCGCCCTGCATGTAGATTAGAAGGCCAGCACCCCTGCACCCATATAAACGGGCCACCACTGGTGGAGGGGCATCATTCAGACTGGCTAATCGTCCACTTCAGCAAAGATAGTTTGACCACATTCCTAAGCTTTTGGTATGTAAACAGAGGTAGAGGGAACCTGAACAGTTTTCACTAGAAAATATTATTAAAAAGCATATCTAAACCCAAGAACAGGAATTGAACATATTGCAGCCTACAAGTACTTTGATGTGATGGTCCAATCCAGATAATTACACTAGCAGAATTTAACATAGGTATTTTTCACATGGGTGCCCAAGGGAGGAGTAAAAATCGGGTGTCTGAGCCACATTTTTATCGTCTCCGGCCACCCATCTTAATAAGGTGATAAAATTTGCCTGGTATCTTAAGGCTGGTACACATGGGCCAAATATCGGCCAGTTCAACAGAAACCAGCTGGCATTCAGCCAGTGTGTACAGCAGCCTGTCTAACTTCTGTCAAATGTGCATGCTGGAAATCCAGCAGCCGATTGGCATACAATCAGAGCCCACAGCCATCAGCAGCCGAAATGTTCTGGCAGGGCAGCAGTCCCCCTGTCGGGGCACAATCGTTTAGCGAGGATATTGCTGTACTAACATTGCATCACCGTTTTTTTTCCCTGTTTACCCTCCAGGGTTAAACAGAAAAAGAAAAAAAAATACCCGTGTGTACTAGACTTTAGTGCAGACATCTGAAAAAAGTGAATCACATACTAGAAACATGAAATTACATTTTCTGGGGGCATTTTGTGAACTAAAAATATGGAAGTGGTCTATGAGAGAAACAAGAAGACTATCAGTCTGTAAAAATCACACAGACTTGCCTTAACACGCACTTAAAATTACCTAAATACATTGAATACTTTGTCTAATGTCTAATCTGATCTAATTGTGGTATGAAAAGGGGAAGATCTTCACTCAGGCCCACTTAATTGTACTAGCTGGGGGGGGGGGGTAACTCCCTAGCCAAATCGTTGCTAAAGTTCATAACTATTCCTAACATGACTGGGAAAGGCTACGTTCAGGTTTTAAGACATTATATAGCTTGAAATGGACTATATACAGTACATGCTCTGTATACATTTGCAGGGGTCTCCAAACTTTCAGAACAAAGGGCCAGTTTACTGCTCCTCAGACTTTGAGGGGGCCAGACTGTGGGCAATGGAAGTAGAAAATGCCCTGCAGTCAATAGGAGAAAAGAATGCCCCACCATTGATACTGGTGGGAGGAATATATTGTCCCACTGTTATTAGGACAAGTGTCCCCATCATTGGTGCCATGGGGGGGGATGTGGGGAATGGTGCCCTATTGTTGGGGTCAGTGGGGAAAAATAGAACCCCCGCTTTTGGGGGTCAGTGGGGAAAAGTAGAACCCCCGTTGTTGGGGGTCAGTGGGGGAAAAAAAAAGTACCCCCGTTGTTGGGGTCAGTGGGGGGGGAAAAGTACCCCGTTGTTGGGGGTCAGTGGGGGGGGGGGGAAGTACCCCGTTGTTGGGGGTCAGTGGGGGGGGGGGGGGAAGTACCCCCGTTGTTGGGGGTCAGTGGGGGGAAAAAAAAGTACCCCGTTGGTGGGGGTCAGTGGGGGGGGAAAAAAATTACCCCCGTTGGTGGGGGTCAGTGGGGGGGAAAAAAAAGTTTTTAATACAGCTTACCTGTAAAATCTTTTCTGGAGTACATCACGGGACACAGAGCAGCATATTCATTACTATATGGGTTATATGGAGTACCTTCAGGTGTGGACACTGGCAATCTCAAACAGGAAGTCCCCTCCCATAGAGGAAGTACCTCAGTTTTGTAGCAAGCAGTATGCCTCCCAAAAATGTTCCCCAAAAGAGGGGTGGGAGCTCTGTGTCCCGTGATGTACTCCAAGAAAAAGATTTTTTAAGGTAAGCTGTATTAAAAAATCTCTTTTTCTTTCTCGTACATCACGGGACACAGAGCAGCATATTCATTACTATATGGGATGTCCGAAGCAATGCTTTAATGAGGGGGAGGGAGACATCTTCCAAAAAAGGATTTAATTTAGAGGTATACTCAAATACTAGTAAATCCAACTTAAACAAGAAATGTAAATCTCAAATCAAATCAAGGGAGCCCCTTCAGATCCTGAGGAGCTTGAATCGCGGCCTGTAGTACTGACTGCCCAAAGGCTGTATCCGCATTCCTTCTTACGTTCAATTGATACAATTTGTAAACATGTGGACTGACGACACGTTGCTGCCTTGCATATTCGAGCCATAGAGATCTGATGATGTGCTGCCAGGAGGTGCCCATGGCCCTGGTAGAATGGGCCTTTACCGACAAAGGAGGAGGCAACCTCTTCAAACCGCAGGCCTGAACGATTAATTGTTTAATCCATCTTGCGATGGTGGATCAAGCAGCTGCCTGACCCATCTTGGGCCCTTCCGGTAAACGAACACCACATCTGTTTTCCGAACCTTCTCTGTAGCTTTAAGATAGGCCGTTATGGCCCTGACAATATCCAACGTATGCAGCAAACCTCCCTTTCTAGAGGTGGGTTTTGGAAGAAGGATGGAAGTACCACATCCTGGTTCAGGTGGAAACTGGATATAACCTTTGGTAGAAAGGAAGGATGAGGACGGAACCCGCCCTATCCTTATGTAAAATGAGATATGGTTCCTTACAAGATAAGGCTGCCAATTCGATACTCTCCTGGCCGAAACTATGGTGATCAGAAATACCGACTTCTAGTCAGTAAAACCAAAGGTACCTCAGCCAACGGCTCAAAGGGTTGTTTTCTGTAGAGTTGACAGAACAAGATTTAAGTCCCATGGACAAAGTGGTGATTTGACCGGAGGATTAACACGTAAGACTCCCTGTACGAAGATCTTACCAGCGAGTGGGCAGCCAGCGGCCTCTGAAACCACACTGATAAGCTGAAATCTGTCCCTAGATCGTGCTTAAAGCCAGGCCTTTATCCACTCATAGCTGGAGAAAACTTAATACTCTATCAATGGTATACTTGCGGGAAACCCATCTCTTAGCCTCACACCAGCCTACGTAGGCCCTCCAAACCCTGTAACAAAATTACCCTGGAGGCGGCTTTCTAGCCTTAATGAGGGTAGGGATTACTGCCTAGACAGACTCTACCCTGAGAATCAGGGATTCAGCCGCCAGGCCGTTCAAATTTAGACGCCGTAATGCAGGTTGGAGGATCGGGCCTTGTGAGAGTAGGTCTGGCCATAGAGAAGAGTCCAAGGGCCTTCGTGCTCCAATTTCAGGACTAGTGAGTACCATGCCCTCCGGTACCAAGCTGGGGCTACCAGGATAACCGCCTGTGCTATGATCCTGCGCCACAGGCGGGGTAGTAACTGCAGCGGGGAAAATGCATATAGAAGTTATGAATGATGCCAAGGGCAAACCAACACATCGGTTCCGCAGGCCATAGGGTCCCTCGTTCGAGACATGAACCTGTCTAGCTTCTTGTTGAATCCTGATGCCATGGACCTCCACGTCTGGCACTCCCCACTTCTGGCAGATTGTCTGAAAAAAACTTGTGGATGCAGAGACCACTCCCCTGGCGACAGGGTTTGGCGACTTAGGAAGTACGCCTGCAGGTTGTCCACTCGGGAATGAATGTCGCGATATGCAGGGTACATAAACCTCTGCCCATCGAAAAAAACAAGCTCTCTCACTCTGAGTGGGCTTGACTCTTGGTTTTCCCTTGGTGGTTCACATATATGCCACCGCTGTGGCATTGTCTGAATGACTTCTCAAGAGGACCCTGTAATCTGGATGTCTATGCCAGGAGGGCTAGCCGAGCCGCTCTGATCTCCCAGACCTTGAGGGCAGCTGCCTCTCCGCCTCTGCCTAAGTTCCTTGGCGAGTGAACCGTTCAAGACCGCTCTCCAGCCTTCCAGACCACTGGGCAGAACCAAGCTGCTAGAATTGCTGTCTGTAGGACACGAGTGTGGAAGCGTGTGGTATCGCCTCGAACATGGCCATTAGTTTGCCTAGTAATCGCATACATAGGCGAATAGTTGGTTCTCTTTTGCTTAGAACCAACTGAATCAATCTTTGATGGCCTCGACCTTTACCAGGGGCAGGAACACCCATCTTCTGTTCTGTGTCTAATCTCATGCCGAGATATTCAACTGCTTTGTAGGTTGAAATGCTGATCTTTCCCGGTTTAGGACTCAGCTGAACCTCTCGAGGTACTGAACCATGAGGGCTACTACGCATTCCACCAAGGGAAGCGAGTGATCTATGATAAAGAGGTCGTCCAGGTATGCTAGGACCGAGATCCCTTGGATCCTTTAGATGACTAGAATTGGAGCTAGGACCTTCGTGAATACCCGGGGCCGTAGCAGCCCGAAGGGGGGCGCCGCGAATTGGAAGTGACGCTGTATCACTGCGAAGCGTAAAAACAAAAATATTTGATGTGCTGAAAAGACTTGGTACATGAAGGTAACCATCCTTTATGTCTATAGAAGCCAGATCCTTTGGAGTGTGGCGGCTGCTGACCGAACGGATTCTGTCCGGAAAGAGCGAACCCTTAGGTAAGCATTTAACCTTTTAGGTCCAAAATTGGTCCGACATCGCCGATGCCTTGTATGACAAACAGATTGGAATAGAAACCTAGCCCTGTTCTTGGGCTGTACCTCTACCATTATGCCCTGGTTAAAGCAGATGATCCAACGCCGCCCGCATTGAGGCCTTCCTTGTGGAGGAAATTTTAGAAATTCTAATCTGTAGCCTGCGGCCACAGATGATCGGACCCCTCTGTCGGGGATCGATCCCAGAGGCCTGTCCTTGCGATCCATTGTTAAAAGTTTGATCGCGCAGGAGGTCCGTACTGCCTGGAATTTGAGGGCCCCAGAACAGGGGGGAGCTGCCTTTTAAACGCAGGACCCGGAACTTCTTTTGACTGGTAAAAGGGTACTTTTGCCACTTGAAACAGTCTGAATGTATTTATCCAGATCTTTCCATGGAAGGGCAAACCTGCCAGCAGTCTTTTACATGGCTCGGCCGCCCAGTTCTTCAACCATAAGAGCCTTCTCATATGCACTAAAAATAGTGACAACGGAGCGCCTGCTGGATGGAGTCTTTTTATAACCTCTACCACAAAGCACAGAGCTCTGGGAATATCCAATAACTCCTCTTCCTATTGGGCAGGGATGTCTTAAGCATCTGTTTGTCTTGTTCTTAACGCTGACAAAACTCCAATTGCAGCACTGCTGGCTGTAGCCAAGGATGCTGGAAAAAGTGTCTCTAAACGTTTATCGACCGGGACCTTAAACATTTGTATGTTTCCCCTTAGGCCAGTTAATGATTTATTCACCCTGAGATGGCTGCGTCCACAGTTGGGAGCGCCCCTTTCTTAGATAGAAAAATGTCTTTTCCATAGGGTAAATAACAGAAAACCTTCCAGGTGGTCTCCCATCCAGGCACTAACCAGGCCGACCCTGCTTAGCCTCCGAGATCAGACGAGATCTCGGCGCGCTTTCCGGGAGATGTGGCCTCAAGGACCTCACGGGAAGTTGAAAAGCAGTGCCCGAACGGGACCTGAAACCCTGGACCCTCAGACAAAAGTCCGATGCTCTACCGACTGAGCCATCCGGGCCCTTTTTAAAAGAGCAATTGGTCAGGGGAAAGAGTGCCTGCAAGCACAAATATTTCCTGGCAGACGTGCATAAAGACTACCCTCTCGTCAGCTTTAGGCGGCAGAAAAATTCTGTCCGGTCGTCCCAATCTGGAAAAACCAATTTCCTCTAACAGAGGATTGGACCGGAAAAAACTGCGTTGCTTAAAAGGCGTTTTTAAAAGAAACCAAAGAGGATACCGCAGGAACTTGAGGCTCTGGAAATGGCAAATTAAATGCCGAGCGACCATGTCTGTCAAAGACTGGACCCACAGACTCTCCGTCTGGGAGGCTGAAACGATTCTTCAGTGGTAGATCCTTCCTCTAGGTTCTGTCCCTTTTGGCGATGGGGATCTAGTCCGCTTCTTGCCAGAAAAAAGAGCCAGCGATCATAGCTGTTAACTTTTTTTCTCTAGCCCCCCTAGGGTGACGGCTAGCATCTCCTCTGTGATAACACAGGGTTGGGCCGACCTGGGCCAGCCTCAGCACCAGACCCCTTTAATGGGTGACCCCTATAGGAATAACCTGTGGGGAAGTATTGGCATATCATCAGAAACCAGAGGAGGAACCCTTTGTCTTTGCCTTTTCTTTTTTGTGTTTTGATCCTGAACCCTTGGAAGCCATAATACAAAACCGAGGGACTCCGCTTACAACAACAGACTGTTATAGCCAGGAGTACAAAAAAAATAAGGTTTAGGGGACAATAGGATCACTAATGCCCAAAAACAGTGGGGCTCAGTATGTTTTCCTTTATAATATCATTCACAACATACAGCCCCACCCCCAACATGTTTGCCAGCATTCAACCTGTTGCCAAGGGGATTTTGGCTTAACAAAAAGTATTGGAGCTGACTCCAGCATATAGTACCCCTTCTCGCCACCGGGAGTCACTGTGCTGCCACTCTACGTCCTCTTTCTCCAGCTCAGCTTTGAACTGAGCTAAGAACGCGCCTGCTGTGTATAACAGCAATTGAAGGCACGCCCACTCTACGCCCACTCTACACTGCAGTCACGCTCCCCGCCCCCCCAAACCCCCCCCCCCCCTCCCGAACGGCGCGAAAACTGTCGGGGGAGGAGAGCCCAGGAGGAGACGCACTCTGGAGCCCAGGAATGCAGGTTGGAGGACGCATCAGGCGGCAGATTTTGAATCCGGCAAGGTAAGGCTAAAACAGGCCCCTAAGGAGTCCTTTAGCCTAGAGACAGATCTTTTTTTTTTTTTAAAGATCTTCAACCAGCGAGCAGCAGGTAGCTAGCAAACATACATAGATAGGTAGGGGGGATCAAGTGATGGGGGGGGGAACATTTCAGGGCATCCTGTCCATCAGACATAGTGACCATGGTGCCAATGCAGAGCATACTCAGGCTACCCCCTTTAAGATCTCCCCTGGAGAGCCTGCTGTCGAACCAAGTCCCGCAGGCTCCCCTCTTACCTGCTCCATGCCGCAGGACGTTTTGCAAAACGGTCCAATCTTCTCCCATCTCCGTGGGTAGCGTAGTAGACCTTCAGGCACTGGGGTCCTGGAAGGAGCCGCTGTCCTGGACCTATACAGCACCCTGGCAAACAGGATCTTTTGGTTTAGAAAACTCCAAGTCCTGGGCCCAGGGTCCAGCCCTCTAGAGGAGCATTATAGGCAAAAACCCCACGGTTTGGGGCTCCGGGTACTGTCCACTTTGGCACTGAGGCCCTTGGACAGATCCGGTTAGCCCGCCTTAATCCCAAGGATGTGGAGGCAAAACTATTCCGTGACCAACACCTAAGACATGGCGAAAAAAACTGAGATACTTCTCTATGGGAGGGGGGTTATATAGGGAGGGGACTTCCTGTTTGAGATTGCCAGTGTCCACACCTGAAGGTACTCCATATAACCCATATAGTAATGAATATGCTGCTCTGTGTCCGTGAGATGAAGAAAAAGAAAAGTACCCCGTTGGTGGGGGGTCAGTGGGGGGGAAAAAAGTACCCCCGTTGGTGGGGGGTCAGTGGGGGGGGAAAAAAAGTACCCCCGTTGGTGGGGGTCAGTGGGGGGGAAAAAAGTACCCCGTTGGTGGGGGTCAGTGGGGGGGAAAAAAGTACCCCGTTGGTGGGGGTCAGTGGGGGGGGAAAAAAGTACCCTCGTTGTTGGGGTGTCAGTGGGGGGGGAAAAAAGTACCCCGTTGTTGGGGGTCAGTGGGGGGGGAAAAAGTACCCCCGTGTTGGGGGTCAGTGGGGGGGGAAAAAGTACCCCCGTTGTTGGGGGTCAGTGGGGGGGGGAAAAAAGTACCCCCATTGTTGGGGGTCAGTGGGGGGGGAAAAAAGTACCCCCGTTGTTGGGGGTCAGTGGGGGGGGAAAAAGTACCCCCGTTGTTGGGGGTCAGTGGGAAAAAAAAAGTACCCCCGTTGTTGGGGGTCAGTGGGGAAAAAAAAGTACCCCCGTTGTTGGGGGTCAGTGGGAAAAAAAAAGTACCCCCGTTGTTGGGGGTCAGTGGGAAAAAAAAAGTACCCCGTTGTTGGGGGTCAGTGGAAAAAAAAAGTACCCTACCCGTTGTTGGGGGTCAGTGGGAAAAAAAAAAAGTACCCGTTGTTGGGGGTCAGTGGGAAAAAAATACCCCGTAGTGGGAAAAAAAAAGTTGTTGTCAGTCCGTTGAACAGAAAAAAATTATGCCCCGTTGTTGGTGTAGTAGGAATAGTGCCTTGTATCAGTGGGGAAAATAGTGTCCCAAGGGACTGATTAAAGCAAACAAATGGCTAAATCCAGCCCCTGGGCCACAGTTTGGAAAATCCATTAGAAGGCATAAAAGCGCCTAATGCAGCGGCCTTTATAGACCTGCATGAGCAATTTTAGGGCAATAATAATAATGTCTATGCAAACAAAATAGGTTCAGCTTGTCACTGGGGCATCAATCCCTTACCTGATACATCAAGAGAAAGAAATTCTTTATAGGCCTCCGGTTTACGCTTGGTTTGTGTAGTGGACACGACACACACATTTTAGCCAAATATGCCAGAAAATTACCATTTACCTGGTCGCTTTATTAACAAATATATTTATTCTTTAGCTCCAATATGTGAGTGTTTATATATGCAGTATATACATAGATCTTCACAAGGAATGAGACAGACAGACCAACAGATAAGAATGATGTTCTGTTTTGTGAAATGTGTTCACATGCACTACCTTTTTTCACAGGAAGCTCAATTTTATGACCCGATTCCAAATTTCTTAGTGTAGCTTGCAGACCAGTCATCTGGAACAAAAGAATAAAATATATAGAAGGCTTTGTACAAAAATCGTAATTGAAAAATCACACAATTTCAAGCAGCAGTCTGTCGTCCTCACTCTTTTTTCTCTCTGCAAGAAACTGCAGGCATTTGGCAATAAAATGCACAAGAATGAGCGGGAGACTTCCCTATGATATATTGCTGCCATGATTATACCCATATTCTAATCTTGGCTCAAATTGAACATCTCACTATGTCCCTAATTTACTAGGATGAGAAGCTTCTGGGAATCAAATTCACAGCAAGACAACTGAATTGGAACTTGCCTTCAGGAATAACACATTACCATGCTTCTGACAGACTTGTCTATTTGAATGTATCATAATATAAGAATTTCTGTTTCCCAAAAAGGCATGCCTAATCTAATATTTTTCATAGGAAACTTGATAGTAAAATAGGATTCAGAAACCAGTGATTTGTCGCACAGAGGCTTAAAATTTCTAGAGTAGTTTAAGAGAACTACAAAGAATACAGTTACAAAACACACTCTAGCATATTCATAGTGTGCTACTTGGGTTCCTTAACCACTTAAGACCCGGACCATTATGCAGGTTAAGGACCTTGCCCCTTCTTGTGATTCGGCACTGCGTCGATTAACTGACAATTGCGCGGTCGTGCGACGTGGCTCTCAAACAAAATTGGCGCCCTTTTTTTCCCACAAATAGAGCTTTCTTTTGGTGGTATTTGATCGTTGCGTTTTCTTTATTTTTTGCGCAATAAACGAAAATAGAGCGAAAATTTTGAAAAAAATTCAATATGTTTTACTTTTTGCTATAATAAATATCCCCCAAAAATATATTTAAAAAAAAAAAACGTTTTTTTTCCTCAGTTTAGGCCGATACATATTCTACCTATTTTTGGTAAAAAATAAAAAAAAAGATTTATCGATTTGTTTGCGCAAAATGTATAGCGTTTACGAATAGGGTGAATCAGGGGCACAGCTGAGATAAAAAAACAAAAACAACCAGTGTTCTATTAACTCTTCACTTTATACAAAAACATAAAAAAGTAATTTTGCCTTTAGTTATATGTTAAAGCTTAAATTCAGGCAAGCTGCTAAATGCATATGCGAGTGCTGTTTTACCTGCCAAAGGATTTGCATTTCTGCCCATCAAGTCCTGATATTTACACAGCTCTGTTTAGCAGTGGAGCCAACTTGATTTTCTCTGCTGCAATTTGACAATTTCACCTCCACTTACAGGTACCCCGCACCCCGCTACATTCACCCTGTACCTGGAAAGTGAAAAGAGCACTGCGCTCATCTTTGTCACTCTGCTCTCTCCTCCAATTAGCATGTGCCTTGCACTGTGGCACACATGACTGGCTCCTTGTAATGCTTTGCCCTCCCCTCTCTGAGCTCTGCTGCCCAAACTATAGCAGTAAACTGCGATAGATTGAACAAGTCAAATTCAGGTACTTACACTGCTTGAATGTAAAAAAATGATAATACATCAGTGATTACAGAGCTGCAATAATTTGTGTCTGTTATATCTGCCTGTAGTTTAGCATTTAAGCGACACTAAACTCTGGTTATAAAAAAAAAAAAAGTTAATACACACACGATAGCTTTTATAATATATATACATATACACACACACACACATATATACATACACACACACGTATGTTTTTCTAACTTTCTTGTAAAAAAAAAGTACTGTTTTGAGCAAAGAATAGAGCACATATATAATTTATTGCTCTCAGCCTCCTAGAAATGTATTTATTTTTTTACTGCTGTGATCGGACTTTTTTTAGAGGGTGGCTACGTTTGTTTTCCATGATCCCACTGTAAGGAAGGGCATAGCTACCAATGAAAAATGATAATAAAAGTCCAGCAAAAATAAAGTCCTTGACTGAAGAATTTAGATGACACCCAGTGAGGTAGCAAAAATCTTCGGCAAATGTGAGGATATCCTCCACCAGTATAAGAAGTGCCTTCTTTACCAGATGAGTTGAACCATATGTTTTCACAAGTGGTCAAAGACAGCTTGGAGTCCAATGCAGCAGTGAATAGTAGGTCCAATGCGGAATAAAAAAAGGTTCTAACTGTAGACTGTATTTATTCCAGAGAAAGGTAAAAAACACAGCACTTCACCATACTACAGTCAGTTTGGTATGTCTGCAGACAATCTGCCAGAAAACAACTGTCCAGTAGGCGATTGGCAATGTAAAATAAAATAAAAACTCGGAGCAACAGCCACAAGCAGCTGCAGAAAGGACGCGGGTGACGTCACAGGAAAAACTCCTCCCCGTACGCATGTTACGTCCGGATTGGACTTCGTCAGTGGTGGGTGAGAACAAGCCGTCTTTGACCACTTGTGAAAACATATGGTCCAACTCATTTGGTAAGGAGGCACTTCTTATACTGGTGGAGGATATCATCACATTTGCCAAAGATTTTTGCTATCTCACTGGGTGTCATCTTAATTCTTGATTCTTCAGTCAAGGACTATTTGCACTGCACTTTTATTATTATTTATCATTTGTACTTTGAGTTTTTTTGCGATTGCGTCTGTTGGTGTTCAGCTTGCAAAAAATGTAGTTTTATTTGTAACATTTGTGCACCGATTGCTGTTTTTTTCTAGTAGGACATATTTTTACTCTTGAGATGGACTAGGTACTATTGACTAAGGATTTGTAGTATGCATAGTGTAGTGGCCGCATGAGCACAGTTGACATGCACGGTTCGTTTTAAATAAACAGAATTGAGGGGGGGGGGGGAATACAGTTTTTAGAACTCACGGAGGACATTACAAGAAAGTAGAACAGCACAGTAGGAAGATATTTTATGGAAAAAAAAATTGATTACAGGCTGTGGATGTGTTTGGATTATTTTTGAAAAGAAAGGATGTTATTTAATGTCACTTTAAATCAAACCAATAGGTTATTTTATCCTATTATCCATTGCACCCCCCCCCCCCCCAAGGCCCTCAGAACTAGTGTCCCATCTCAAAAATCTCAGGGCGAGTCTTAAACAGAAATGGGTGTGGCCTTGACAGGAAGGGGTGGGTCATATTTAAATTAGGGGGTGCACGAGTTTAGTCAGGTCTAGGACCGCACAAAACCTAAATAAACTACTGACTTCTGTTCTGTATAAAAAAATACCTACAGGAGCCAGCATGCATATTCAGCTTCTTTACAAAGAATTCTGAAAACGCCAAAGCATACCGTGCTCTACAATGTAAGTTGCAATCAGAGCTTACAGGTACCCCCATTCAGCACCAACCATTTCTACCTCTGCTCTATCCTGTTGGCCCACAAACATAACCTGCAGAACAGAGACTCTTCGGATCGGCATCACACCCACACAGAGAGTAAAGTAGAAAGTCTTTATTGAAGAATAAATATTAAAAGCACTGGATAAGTACAGGTAGGGGAAATGCAGGTAGGTTGATGCATTTCTCACTATGGAAGTGTTGTTTTGACAAAACACTTCCATAGAGTGAAACACATGAACCTACCTGCATTTGCCCTGCCGTGTATTCATCCAGTGCTTTTAATATTTATACTTTTACTTTACTCTCTGTGTGGGCGTCCTCCCAATCTGAAGATTCTCGGTTCCATGTTTTCTGCTGCAGTGAAAGGGCGTGCACCCCACCTCACAGAAGCAACATTGGAGTATTACTAATTGTATCACCTGTGAGCATAAAACGTAACCTGTGGTTTCACTAGCCAATAAGAAAGCACATAGGGCAAGAATACATGGCAACAATGCAAGATTTGGTTTATAAAGTGCCTTGGAGGTCTGTTGCTCTCAGGGTTCTCAGAGAAGAAGATGAATATGTGTTCAGGTACTGGCTGAACAAAAAAGATTTACATTTGCTCTTGAGAGGTGATGCCCTACTATACACTAATTGTGAAACCTGGCTTTCTTGTCTTATTAAAAAAAACAAGGTAATGGGCAGTGTGAAGAAGACCATAGCAACCCATCAAATTTCAATCTGAACAAGCTTAAAAGTCATTGTTCCACTGACCTCTATAGCAGCAAAAATTGCCCAAAAATGTGTGTACATGCCAGTGGGTAGATCAAGCCTTCCTTTTAGTTACTCAAAGCCCCAGAGTTTTCATTGTGCACCATTACAAACCTTCTAGTAGCCAGCGTCCCAACAACCAATGACATCACCAGCTGATAATGAGGATTTTGAGCACAGAATCCTTGTTTGCCCCTCCTCTGTTCCTCTGCCTCACACTGGGGTCACATTAGCTTGGCTACACTGGCCTCTACAGGTCCCTCTGTTGCACATCATTTGTACATTTACACAAATGTGTTAGACTAATCGCATTGCCCTCAATTGCTCTCTGCATAAAACCACAGTAAATAGCTATAACACACATAAAAACTAGAGAGAACAAAAAGGCTAGAAAAAGCCATCCATAGTAACTTGGTCACTCACAGTGCCCGGGATTTCAGATATTAAGGTAAAAAGAAACACTGAATCTAATTGGCTATAATGGGTAACAGCTTCACTTTTATTACTATCCTGTTTTTATGAATAGGGTCCACTTTAATTCATGTTTCGTACAGCTAGATGTATGCTTTGCTGCTCCTATATAATGGGTATTATGGAGTAATGGAGTATGTATTTAAAGTTTAATTTATATTTTAGGATTACTTTTAATAAACTAAAACCATGTTTTATGTTTTTTTTTTATGTATGTCTTTAAAAAAAAAAGCTTAATAAAAAAGAAGTGGTCTAATAAACTAAAACTATGAAGATCTATTTTGTCAGTAGGGAAAAATACATGCCCATCAAATATGTTGTGTTTGGGAGCATGGTGTATTGGAATACCATTTTTGTACAGACATTATTATAATAATGCAAAAATGCAAACAAATAGAATAAAACAAAGCTAATGAGAGACCTGGGAGCACTATAAGAGAAACTCTGGACAGATGACTAAGAAGGGATGACAAGGGAGGAGAAAAAAAAAAAAAGGATTCATCAGTGGATATCATCACAAAGTTCTGATTGGTAATATATCCAATTGCTAAAGAGGAGATAAAGATGCCAGATTGTTTAAGGCTTTAGTGGGAAAAGGTATTTGAACTCTATCCAGTGGACTATGTGGAGCTAAAGCAGAGATTGCTAGAGAGAAGCATAATTACACAATGAAAAGTGTATTAGCTAAAATGCAGGCTTAGACGCTCTCTATGTAATAGACGATAAGGGTGTTACAATAGTCAAGGCCTGATATTAATAGAGCATGACCCAGTGTTTTAGATGCATCATGCAAAACAAAAAGGAAAGAAGTTATTTAAGAATAGTAGAACATTTTTTAGAGCATGAGCACATGGGGAATGAGAGGGAAAACTAAAAAAGTTAAGCAGCTACTGAGTCAGGATTATTACTAATGTAGCATGCAGCTTTAAAAGACTTTAGATCAATTCATGATATACTTTAAACTAACACAAAAAATGAAAAAATATATTCCGGCTTCTGCCTCAAAAGAGCAGAGACGTTAAGAGCAGAAAGCAGTTTGAATAACAGTTGCATATTTTAGGATTGCTTTACATGCCTACATGTAAAGCACTGTGATGAGACTGAAAATATAATATATTTAAAATAAAAAATACCTTTTTTCAGCAGCACCAAACAGGGAAAATTATATATTTAAAATCAGAAAAATGTTAGGGCAACATTGTAAGTTGCTAATAGGTGGCATTGCAGGCCCACAAGTCTAGTAAGATTGTGGCAGTGTGCCATAGATTACCTCTTCTACAGCTCTTTGAACCATCTGTTTTGTATGGTTATGCATTTGTGGTTTGCCGTTTTGTCTCTACAGCTTATGTGTCCGTGCACTGGACTGAATATACCATGTTTCTTTGCTTATGTTTGGATCTTTTAAAAGAATTACTTGATTTGTTCAATATCCCGAAATGTTTTTCCCGACATCGTCACATATGGACGGGCTATGTCATTCCATTTGGATGACACCTGGGTCAAAATGCCTAACATATCTGTTTTCACTAAACACATCAGTGGAAATAAATTTGAAACCTAACAATCTGGCACATGAAATGTGGTGTATGCATCAGAGTGGAAACATGGATTACAAACCCTAAGGCCCCTTTCACATGTGCGGACCGTATGTCCGCATTTACATCCATCCGTTTGTGGATGAAAACGGGACATACATTGGTCCCTATGTGATTACGGGTGTCCCCCGACACCCGTAATTGTCCGCATCCGCAATTATCAGATTTTTCGAATGGAAGAATGTCCTATTTTTCTTCCGTCTGGCGGATCGGATCGGATGAATACAGACAAACGGTCCGCGTTCATCCGATCCCCCCATAGGGGAGAGCGGAGGAAAGACAGGGCGGTCTCTGCAGTGTGCGGAGATCGCCTTGTCAGCCGACAACTCAGCGGGGATTTTACGGAGGATCCCCGCTGAGCTTACGGACACACATGGAGCGGATCAATACTGATCTGCCCTGTGTGAAAGGGCCCTAAGAAATTTGGTATTTGGTTCCCACCACAGACTAGGGATTATTAGAAGTCTTTTCCATTGGGCTGATATATTGAAACACTGGGGTTGATTTAGTAAAACTGGAGCATGCCAAATCTGTTGCAGCTGTGCATGATAGCCAATCAGCTTCTAACTTCAGTTTGTTCAATTAAGCTTTAAACAAAAAAAAACAAAAAAAAACTGAAAGCTTTTTGCTTTCGATGCAGAGCTGCACCAGATTTCGTACTCTTCAGTTTTAGTAAAACAACCCCACTGTCGAAGGGCAAGAAAACAAGCATCTTAAGAGAGCTTTGAAAGCTTTTGGTTACTCAACTAGGTTTTTTCAAAGCTGGAAGATCTCAAAGAAAGGCAGCATGGTATCTGCAGTCAAAGGCAGTATAGAATGCATAGACCAATATTTTAGATAGAAACATTCATCTACAGCAAACAAAAAACTATTGGAGACAGAAAAGTACATCATTTTAAACACAGAAGACAGTGTTCAAAAACTGTGACAAGGCAATGAATGGCCTCACCAGATCAATACAAAAAACACAATCGTTTGAAATACTGAACTAAACACACATTGACAAATTAAAGTGGGAATCACTTCATAACCAAAACATTCCTTTAACAGTTTTCTCCCTGTGTTAAGGCCATTTACGATTCAGAAGCGCCCCCACACCTTTTTACTTGTATTACTAATTTTCTCTCCTCCCATCCTCTTAACATTCACTACCATCACCCCCCCCCCCCCAATACATCCGATCCTATTGCCACACCTTTTCAATGTATTCTTTATTCCATTGTGGTTTATAAAAACAAGGTGAGATGATCCATGTCAAAATGAAATAACATTTGTATAACAGACCTAAGGACCTGCAACACAGCTCTAAATGAACATCTGCCTATGTGCATGACAGGTAAATGATTTATCCTGAATTTTGGCGATTGGACTTCCCATGGGGGAAACGAACCATCAGATTAATTAGATTACTTAAGTGATTAAAAAAAAATGGGTACACACTATCAGCAAAAAAATACTTATTTTACCACTAGACTTCCATGAAAGTGAGGGTTCTAGGTGTTCTACATAGATCACTGCTGCAAGGTATTGACCACTTTGAGAAGTTTGCATTTTGGTGTGTTGCCACTTCTCAACATGCTGTAACTGCTAGTTTTAAACCATGAAAGCTTTAAAAACCTTTACACACACGTAGATTTGTGTTGCCATTTAGCTTAATACAATGTTGATGATAGTCGCTGACAAGGAAATTTGCTGGGCATCAAATACAGAATTGATATGATTTTCTCTCCATTTGCAAGGGCATGGGGTTGAAGAGACTCATCGGGGTGGGGGGGAGAAGGACAGACTCCTGCCAATATGAAGTGTAGTCACCTAGAGGTGCATATACCTTCAACAGCCTTACAACCTTTCCCGTCAAAGACAGCTGTACTATTAGTGTCAACTTGTCACTAAACCCCACCCACACATTCTTATCCCTTTCATGCCGAAGCCTATATCTGACATTTAGTGTTTACAAGTTAAAATACATTTTTTTGCTAGAAAATTTCTTAGAACCCCCAAACATATATTTTTTTTAGTCGAGAATTTAGAAAATAAAATGTTGATTGTTGCAATATTTTATGTCACACAGTATTTGTGCGGCGGTGTTTTTAAACGCAACTTTTTGGGAAAAATTTACTTTCATGAATTTTAAAAAAAAATGAAAAAGTAAAGTTTGCCCAATTTTTTTGCAAAATGTTAAAGATGATGTTGCGCCAAGTAAATAGATACCCAACATGTCACGCTTTATAATTGCACGCACTCGTGGAATGGCGACAAACTACGGTACCTAAAAATCTCCATAGGCAATGCTTTAAACTTTTTTTACGGTTACCAGGTTAGAGTTACGGAGGAGGTCTAGTGCTAGAATTATTGCTCTCGCTCTGACAATCGCGGCGATACCTCACATGTGGGGTTATGAACACAGTTTTCATGTACAGGCGCGACATCCGTATTTGTTTTCTTTGTTGCGCAAACTCGCAGGGAGGGGGGCGCTTTAAAAAAAAAATGTTTTTTTTTTGATCACTTTTATTGCTGTCAGAAGGAATGTAAACATCCCTTGTGACAGTAATAGGTGGTGACATGTACTTTATGGAGAGATCCCTCCTGTGCACTTCAAAGTATTCAGATCGCTGAAAACGGCAATTCTGAATACTGTGTACTTTTTTAAATCCAGCGCCATTGGCAGCCGAGAAACCCGGAAGTAACGTCATGACGTTGCTTTCGCGTTTCCATTGCGGAGACAGAATCAAAGCCGTTTACGGCTTTGATTCAGTCTGCGGCTGGATACTGGAGGTGCCGCATCAAGGATTGGGTCTCCCGGTGGGACGGGAGGCCCGGTCAGAGCAGCGAGAGGCAGCGGGATGTCCCCTCCCACTCCTCCGGTATAACAACCGAGTGGCTTTTAGCCGCATCGGTTGTTATGCCGGATAGCCAATTGCCGGCTCTAAACAACGGTACCAGGATGATGCCAGCTGCAGGCATCATCCCGGTATAACGCCCAAAAGCCGAGGACGCATATATGTGTTAGCTCGGCAAGAAAGGGTTAGAGGTTTATTACTAGTATGAGTGGCGTCACTAGCTAATAGGAATATGCAAGAGGTAGTTATGGGCTGGCAAGTTTTCGCACTTCTCTCTGGTTGTACAAGGTGGAATGGAGTGGCGAGGTCATAAAAATAATAGTCCAGAGAACGCCCTGTAGTCATTAAAAAAAATAATACAGGGCAGTCCATGAATGGAGAACCTGAGCATGACCCAGAAGACACAGGCTATTGCTGTAATAGTTCAGGCTACTACAACGATAAAACAAAAAACACACTATACTTGGATAGAAACACATACTGTTATTTGTATTGTTTTGTGTTTCTTTGTTTTTGTCTTGGCCATTATTATATGCCTTTGTGTTGCTTTGCTGACATTTTAGTAATAATTTTGCTCTTTGGACCCAGTATGGTACATTTTTTTTGTTGAGATCATTGGATTTAAAAGTTTAACTTCTGCTTCAGGGCGTTAGCTGGTTGTACACACAAACATATCAGCAGAAGCTCATTATTTGTCTGCTTTTTCATTAGATTTTTTATTAGATTGGTGTTATTTTTTTCATATCTTGTTAAGCAGTAGGAATTTACTGAGTTGCATTACCTCTCCAACAGCTCGGTCCCTCTCCAGGCTGGTCAGCATCTTCTGTCGCAGAACAGTTTGGTACTTCTCATGCAGCTGCCTCAGCAGTGGCTCGTAAGACGCATAATGAACCTTCAGTCTTGTGCAGAGCAAAAAAGGTAATAGAAAGAAAGTCAACACCAACTATTCATAGTCACATGCTAGTGCAAGACATTAATAATCTGTGAAACTTCAGTTGGTGGGCCACGATGGTGCTTGTGGCTTCCTAGCAGGTGAATGCTTTAAATCATAGGCCTGTTTTAAAGAGTACAAACATATTTTAAAAGAAGCAAAAATGCTTGAATTATAGAATAAAAACAATTTGCATAAATGTATCAAATCTGCAGCTGGTATACAGCTGCATAATTACCATAATTTTAAAGTGTACTGGCTGTGCTTTACAAGAAAGGAAAAGATACAAGTAGACAGTATACAGTCAAGTGGTCTAACATTTGATTTAAAATGTTGCTAAATCTATGCTTTGCCTTGGTGGATTACTTCTTCCAACACTTAGCACATATTTGTGTTTGTTTTTCTAGCTTACATATTGAAAGGGGTTGTAAAGGTACAATTTTTTCCCCCTAAATAGCTTCCTTTACTTTAGTGCAGTCCTCCTTTACTTACCTCATCCTTCGATTTTGCTTTTAATTGTCCTTATTTCTTCTGAGAAATCCTCACTTCCTGTTCTTCTGTCTGTAACTACACACAGTAATGTAAGGCTTTTTGCCTGGTGTGGAGTGTCGTGCTCGCCCCCTCCCTTGGACTACAGGAGAGTCAGGACGCTCTCTACGTTGCAGATAGAGAAAGGAGCTCCGTGTTAGTGGGCGCCCTGACTCTCCTGTAGTCCAAAGGAGGGAGCGAGCACGGCACTCCACACCAGGAAGAAAGCCTTGCATTACTGTGTGTAGTTACAGACAGAAGAACAGGAAGTGAGGATTTCTCAGAAGAAATAAGGACATTTAAAAGCAAAATCGAAGGATGAGGTAAGTGAAGGAGGACTGAACTAAGGTTAAGGAAGCTATTTAGGAAAAAAAAAATGTACCTTTACAACCCCTTTAATGTTCAGTAATACATCAATATAACGTGTGCCATTCAATACATCTTGAAACCTATATCCATCTTGCATCTGCATGTAGTTGTTACCATGTGCACAGACAAGTAGATTTGAAGAATCCCTCGATTTTAATTGATTTCGAATTTAGATACATTTGGAGTACTAAAGAGATAAAGACTTGACACATTTACAACAAATCCAGAAGATTTTCTTATATTGGGTTTCCATTGATCTGCTGTTTGTTCATTAATTCTGTTGGTGTGAGCATATGGCAAATTTAGCATAGTAAAGGTTCCGGGCTGTTGAAACAAATCGGTCTACATATGGTGCACAAAAGGTTGCACTGGGAAACTTGTTTGTTGTTGCTAGTGATTAAGCGAGCTGGAAATTTTTACTCAAACATCTGTTTAATTATGTATAGATGCACAAAGATCATGAAGCACTTTCCATTATTTCTTCATAAGCAATAACTGAGAGATTGCCCATGTAAGGAACAGTGTCTGGCCAACGTAAACCACACAAGTACTAAGAGAAATTCACAGGCTGCCACTTCTGCCTTCCAAAAATTCTAGCTTCATGGTCGTTATTCTGACTCAGGGTCCAAAATCCTTTAGCCCAGGTTCACACTGAGCTGCGGGAATGAAGCCGTGCAAGTTCAGCTGAACTCGCACGGCTTCACTCCTGCCCGGCAGTCCCGATTTCGGCCACGATTTCAGAGACATCTGTGCAGGTTTCTGCACAGATGTCAATGTAAATTGCAGCCCCAAATCGCAAAAAGTAGTACAGGAACTACTTTTTGAAATCGGTGCAGCGCCGCAGATGCGGCGTCGCACCGATTAGGACAGTGACATTGCCGACAAATGCAGCCGATTTGAGATGCGATTTGGCATGTCAAATCGCATCTCAAATCGTACCCTTTAAATGCCGTCAGAACTATTGTGGTTAAAAATAATTCCCAAGGCCTCTGCATCATTAATATTTAATGAACAACTCAAAAGCCATCTTGTTAAAAAAAAAAAAAAAAAAATATACCGTATTTAAATCGGCGTATACCGCGCACTTTTCCCCCTTAAAATCAGGGGAAAATCGCGGGTGCGCGATATACGCCGATCCCTGCACTGTGTTTGAATCCACCGTCGACATATACCGAGCGCAGTACACTCGGGTACATTCGGCCAGGCTCGGCTCCCCTCGCGGTCACGTCCTGTGTGTCCTGTACGTCCTTTACGCAAGAGGAGCCGAGCGTGCCCGAGTGTACTGCGCTCGGTATATGTTGGCGGAGTGGTTCAAACACAGCGTGGGAATCGGCTCAGAGACAGAGCGGGAGAACACCACCGAGGCTGCAGATGGACGCCAGACCGGACAAGGCTGCCGGGCAAGACACCGACGAAACCGTAAGCATTTTTTTTTCGGAAATTTTTCTTCTAGGTTGGGGGTGCGCGCTATATGTAGGTGCGCACAATACCCACGGTAAATAGGTTAAGTTCAGGCTTGTGGACAGGGGGTTTGTAAGACTCTAGGGCTCCATGCATATCAACCTAGATCTAAAATTAAGGGTCTGGACATTTAGTAAAACAAACAAGATAAGGGAACCATGAGCTTATTCACAAATGACCACATGAAACATTGTATTTACTGTAGATATAGAAATAAGGCATACATTTTCATTATTTTACTACATTAGTGTAATTATATGCTAATTGAGTGAACAGTTTTAACTATATCTTTGCTCATAATATCTTATTTGGATATATTCATAGAAATATATTGGTACATATATAAATATGACATTCAGTGCCTTGCGTAGGCATTCAGCCCCTTGGCTTTTTACTTTTGTTACATTACAGACTTTAGCTCAGTGTTTTTTTTTTTTTTTTTATCTTAATTATATGTGATGGATCAGAAAACAATACTCCAAGATGGTGAATTAAAATTAGGAAGATACATAAAACAATTTTTCATAAAAAATAAAAAAAATGATAATTGGCATGTGCGTATGTATTCACCACCTTTGTTATGAAGCCCATAAAAAGCTCTGGTGCAACCAATTACCTTCAGAAGTCACATATATAATGAAATGTCCACCTGTGTGCAATCTAATTGTTACATGATTTGTCATTACATATGCACACCTTTTTGAAAGGCCCCAGAGGCAACATCTAAGCAAGAGGCACCACAAACCAAATAATGCCATAAAGACCAAAGAACGTTCCAAACAAGCAAGGGACAAAGTTGTTGAAGTACAAGTCAGGGTTAGGTTATAAAAAAATATCCAAATCTTTGATGATCCCTAGGAGCTCCATCAAATCTATCATAACCAACTAGAAAGAACATCGCACAACAGCAAACCTGCCAAGAGAAAGCCGCACACCAAAACTCACGGATCGGGCAAGGAAGGCATTAATCAGAGAGGCAGCACAGAGACCCAAGGTAACCCTGCAAGAGCTTCAGACTTCCACAGCAGAGACTGGAGTATCTGTACATAGGACAACAATAAGCCGTACGCTACATAGAGTTGGGCTTTAAGGCAAAGTGGCCAGAAGAAAGCCATTACTTTCAGCAAAAAACAAAATGGCATGTTTTGAGTTTGCGAAAAGGCATGTGGGAGACTCCCAAAAATGTATGGAGGAAGGTGCTCTGGTCAGATAAAACTAAAATGTAACTTTTTGGCCAAAGAAAATGCTATATCAGGTGCAAACCCAACACATCACATCACCCAAAGAACACCATCCCAGCAGTGGGGACTGGGAAACTGGTCAGGGTTGAGAGAACGGTGGATGGTGCTAAATAGGAGGGATATTCTTGAGCAAAACCTGTACCACTCTGTGTGTGATTTGAGGCTAGGACAGAGGTACACCTTCCAGCAGGACAATGACCCCAAACACACTGCTAAAGCAACACTTGAGTGATTTAAGATGAAACATGCAAATGTGTTGGAATGGCCTAGTCAAAGCCCAGACCTCAATCCAATAGAAAATCTGTGGTCAGACTTAAAGATTGCTGTTCACAAACACAAAAAACACAAACCATCCAACTTGAAGGAACAGGAGCAGTTTTGCAAGGAGGAATGGGCAAGAATCCCAGTGGTAAGATGTGGCAAGCTCATAGAGAGGCAAAAGGTGGCTCTACAAAGTATTTTAAGGAGGTAAATAGTTATGCACATTGACTTTTTCTGTTATTTTGCCCTATTTGTTGTTTGCTTCACAATAAAAAAAAAATCTTCAAAGTTGTGGGCATGTTCTGTAAATTAAATGATGCAAATCCTTACACAATCCATGTTAATTCCAGGTCGTGAGACAACAAAACACAACAAGACCCAGGCCTAGGGCAGCACTTTGCAGGGGGGGGGAAGCACAAAAAGAGTCCCCGCTGGCTTGTGCTACACTGTTAGTGTAGCGGCAGTCTTATGGGGCAGGCTGGGCTGAGGCAAATTAGTCTAGCGCCCCCATAAAGCGGCCACACTGCTTCTGGTATGCAGGCGGCCGGCATTCTGCAACTGTGGGGGGGGGGGGGGTTCTGCTGCACCATTGGCATGGTTTAATCTTCTTAGTCCTCTCCATAAAATTATCAGAAATTTGTGCTTAAAGTAGAACTATAGGCACTTAACTATTTTTCATTTTGGATAGAGTAAGGGGGGGGGGGGTTATAGCCCCTGTCACTTTATTTTTTACCATTCCTGTCCTATTGCAAATATTTCCCTTCACTTCCTACTCCATAGCCAAACAGGAAGAGGAAATGTATACAAATTAAGGGAATCCAGGGCGGGTCTTAAATAGAAAGGGGCATGGCCTTGTCAGGAAGGGGTGTGTCATATTTAAATTAGAGGGTGCGCAAGTTTAGTCAGGCCTAGGGCAGCACAAAACCTAAATACACCCTTGTGTACAGCCCCTAAATGAAAACAAGTGTAAATTTAAAGGGGTGTTCCAGCCGCAATTTTTTTTTTTTTAAAGTCAGCAGCTACTAACAGTGTAGCTGCTGACTTTAAATAAGGACACTTACCTTGTCCTACTTGCCCGCGCTGATGGCCCCCCGATGCCGATCCCACGATCGCTCCGTGTCCCGTGCCGCCATTCACACTATGGGAAACAGGCAGTGAAGCCGTACGGCTTCACTGCCCATTTCCTACTGTGCCTGCATGAGTCTCACGCTGGCTTGTGAATGGGCGGCTGCTCTCTGAGAACACACACAGTTCCCAGAAAGCAGCGCGCCCCATTCACAAGCAGAAGAAGAAGAAAAGACACCGAGGTGTGGAAGAGGCAGATTACAGACTTCCGCATAGCAACAGGTATTTCGGGTGAGTATTTTTTTTTTTTCACTTTTTTTTTTATTTAATTTTTTTAAGCTATATGGTCAAATGTTGTTTTCCTGGGTGGAACTCCGCTTTAAGTGCTTTTATTGCAGAATGTACATATTAAAAACACCACTACCCTTCTGCGTCCAGCTCATAGCTCGTTTGTACAGACAATTGGAAATAGAGTGCTGTCAGGAGCACAAAATAGCTGTATCACAGTGATTTTCTCCATTTGATTCTCAGTGAATGCATGATTAACCCACCTGCCATGAAATGACACCAACAGACTTTACTATAAACCTCTGCATCATTTTTAAAATCACTTTATACTCTTATACTCAAGCATATTGCAGAGGCGCAGTACCAAATTAGAGGATGTTTTGTCCTCTTGGCTGTGGAACACCGGTATAAATAATTCAGCAGTAGATTCATAATAAATCCCACTGAAATCAAAAGGATTGTTTTTTTCAGTAATTCAAGAGGCTTATTCGTATATATGTTTCCATGCAGTTTGGAGCTCACCGTTCCCATACATAAACATGGGAGATGCACAGCACTTGGCCTGTCTTATACCTGCATACAGTAAAATAACACAGGGGATCTGACAGACTGCAGATATGAACCGATAGTAATATTGTCAAAAAGTACTTGTAAATTTATTTTAGGTTCCATAATTTCTATTAGATAATTGGGTAATAGTGAAGTCATCCCTCCATAATAAAAAATAAAAAAGTAAATCTCCATCCAAAATTATTTTTCTCCCCACAATGCCCTCCTGATAAAGAGAGTAAATGACAACATACAGTACAGACCAAAAGTTTGGACACACCTTCTCATTCAAAGAGTTTTTCTTTATTTTCAGGACTATGAAAATTGACTTCACACTAGAGGCATCAAAACTATGAATTAACACATGTGGAATTATATACACACACACAACAAAAAAGTGCGAAACAACTGAAAATATATGTCATATTCTAGGTTCTTCAAAGTAGCCACCTTTTGCAGCAGACACATCTCTAGAGCAACTGTTAAGAGGAGACTGTGTGAATCAGGCCTTCATGGTATAATATCTGTTAGGAAACCACTGCTAAAGAAAGGCAACAAGCAGAAGAGACTTGTTTTGGCTAAATAACACAAGGAATGGACATTAGACCAGTGGACATCTGTGCTTTGGTCTGATGAGTCCAAACTTGAGAGCTTTGGTTCCAACCACCGTGTTATTGTGCGACGCAGAAAAGGTGAACGGATGAACTCTACATGCCTGGTTCCCACTGTGAAGCATGGAGAAGGAGGTGTGATGGTGTGGGGGTGCTTTGCTGGTGACACTGTTGGGGATTTATTCAAAATTGAAGGTATACTGAACCAGCATGGCTACCACAGCATCTTGCAGCGGCAAGCTATTCCACCCGGTTTAGGTTTAGTTGGACCATCATTTGTTTTTCAAAAGGACAATGACCCCAAACACACCTCCAGGCTTTGTAAGGGCTATTTGACCAAGAAGGAGAGTGATGGGGTGCTGCGCCAGATGACCTGGCCTCCACAGTTACCGGACCTGAACCCAATCGAGATGGTTTGGGGTGAGCTGGACCGCAGAGTGAAGGCAAAGGGGCCAACAAGTGCCAAGCATCTCTGGGAACTCTTTCAAGACTGTTGGAAGACCATTTCAGGTGACTACCTCTTGAAGCTCATCAAGAGAATGCCAAGAGTGTGCAAAGCAGTAATCAAAGCAAAAGGACCTAGAATATGACATATTTTCAGTTGTTTCACACTTTTTTGTCATGTATACAATTCCACATGTGTTAATTCATAGTTTTGATGCCTTCAGTGTGAATCTACAATTTTCGTAGTCATGAAAATAAAGAAAACTCTTTGAATGAAGGTTTGTCCAAACTTTTGGTCTGTACTGTACCTCAAGTGCATAGCTACATAGTTAGCCTGGTTGAAAACAGCCCATCCAGTTTAACCCACAAAAAAAAACACGCACACAAATAGAAAACTTCCATGCATACAATCCTATACCCAGAGTTGGTCCAATGCAGCTAAACCACACCCACACTAAACTCAAAACAAAATAAACAACTTACTTCCATGCCACAAGTTCCCTTGCCCATGCTGACATGTCCACCCTGGTTTCCTTTCCGGGTGCTGAATCTCCAGCCATCTTGGTTGGCCAGCCAAGAAATTAAAATCATCCCGTCCACACGCACAATAGTTCATTCATTACATGCCAAGAATGTACACTGAGATGTGCAATGCAGTGTACATTCCAATAAAGATTATGAACAGCTATGCATTTTTTTTTACTGAAGAAGAGACAATAACAGGTCTCATCTACAATAAACAGTCTGCCTGCTCAATATTTTTTTTGGTTTGCACTTTAATTTTGTAGCTGTTGCCAGAAAGTGAGGTGAAAGGACATTTTTCAGAAGGTACCAAAAAACAAAAAAAAAACCTGGGGAATGCCCAGGGAATAACCAAGCCTACTTACCGACCAGCTTGCAGAACAACCAATTAACCTGTTTAACCGTATGCGTTAAAACAGGGGTTTTGTCCGCACGCATTTGCAAACGCATGTGTGAGCCACAGAGCCGCCCCAAGGCACCCTGTAATCTGTGGTCCTAACACTAAGCAATGAGTGTCCTCACAATGGAGGCACATGCATTTTAATGGATAGACAGGGGCAGGTGGACTGAAGGGGAGCCACCCCTCCTTTAAGGTGCAGGAGCACACCAAACACCCATATAGCACAATGGCAGCAAAGGTGGTGGTGTGTTGCTGGACCAATACAAGCACCACAGGTGAAACAAGCGTGTCCACCGCCCCATCTATAGCTGGCCATAGCAGTAAGTAGCATTGGAAAGCTAAAGCAGATAAAAAAAAAAAAGTCCAGTGACAACTGTCTTAACCCTCCTCTTGTGTTACGGTCAGAACCGACCCGTTTTCAGGTTTTGAATGTTTATAAGTATCACATAAATTTGTTTATTGCATCAAGATTTTTTTACTTTGTCAGGAACCTCTATTTAAACAATGTAATAGAAAAATAATCCTTTTCACTAAATTATAAAATACTGTGGTGAAAATTAAGACGTTTATGGTGTTAGGGTCAATTCTAACTCAGTTATAATATAGGATTTTAGGACACTAATAAGTGCCAAAACTGAAATCAAACACTCTCTCTGCTTAGTAACACCGACAGCCAATCACCTCTCAACCCTGTGAGCTGTAGTTAGGGCGGGGCCCATCTCGTTGCCTGCTTGTCTGCTTCTCTAAATAAAGTAAAGAAACATAGGACCAATACATTTCAGAGTTGCTGACTTTATTTTACCATTTTTTTAAATTTTAAAATGAGAGGTATGCTATCAAAAGAAAGGTCTAAGGGGTCACACCAAAAATAATAAAACCAATCTTTTCAAGGATAAAGAAGCCTAACAAGGTAACCAAGAGGTAAGAAACAAATTGGATGATAAATAATTGTTCAGAGGGTATTTTATGGCTAATTTAAGACACGGGTCAAAACCGACCCGTTAACATCATGGATAGTAACAGAAAGCTAACATAAGAGGAGGGTTAACCACTTCGGGTCCGCGCTATTGACAGAATACGTCAACAGCGCGGACCTGAGGCGCCGGGGTCACGTCTTTGGACGCGGCGGGGAAAAACGCGGCGGGGAAAAAACGGTCCCGACGCATCACCGAGGATTCGATGCGTGTACCCGGCGGCCGCGATGTCCGTCAGGTACACGCGATCGTCCGTGACAGAGCAGGGACGTGGAGCTCTGTGTGTAAACACAGAGCTCCATGTCCTGTCAAGGAAAGGAGACAGATGCTGTACATAGGGAGACAGCATCGATCACCTCCCCCAGTCACCCCCCTCCCCCCACACAGATAGAACACACCCAGGCAATATGTTTAACCCCTTCCCCACCCCCTAGTCAATGCCAGTCACATTTATACAGTAATTAGTGCATATTTATAGCACTGGTCGCTGTATAAATGTAAATGGCGCCAAAAATGTGTCAAAAGTGTCCGCCGCAATATCGCAGTCCCAATAAAAAAAAAAAAAAAAAAAAAAAAAAATCGCAGATCGCCGCCATTACTAGTAAAAAAAAATATAAAAAAAAAATCATAATTCTGTCCCCTATTTTGTAGGTGCTATAACTTTTGCGCAAAGCAGTCACTTATTGTGATTTTTTTTTTTTTTACAAAAATACGTAGAAGAATACGTATCGGCCTTAACTGAGAAAATTTTTTTTTTTTTAAATTGGGATATTTATTATAGCAACAAGTAAAAAAATATATATATATTTTTAAATTGTCGCTCTTTTTTTGTATATAACGCAAAAAATAAAAACCGCACGGGCGATCAAATACCACCAAAAGAAAGCTCTATTTGTGGGGAAAAAAAGGACGCCAATTTTGTTTGGATGCCACGTCGCACGACCGCGCAATTGTCAGTTAAAGCGACGCAGTGCCGGAAGCTGAAATTTCGCCTGGGCACGAAGGGGGTTTATGTGCCCAGTAAGTAATGGTTAAAGGGGAGATCCTCTCACACACGAAAGACTTCCTTTCTCATTTTATGTTTTGATTTCTAACTTGGACGTGAAGTAAAGAAAAATCTCCCCAATGAGACAAAGGCAACAACAAATTAACACATGAGGTTTTTTAACCCTTTCCTACTCTATTCAAAACTGAAAAAAATATGCATTTAATGGGGCCATTTTTAACCAGGGTTTAATAGAACTCTAGGGTTCCTTGGGCTTTGGCTGATTGTCCTCTAATGGTGCCTGCACAGTTCAGGGGCCAATTTACATTGGCAGATCCAGCAGTATGACACAAATTATCTTTTTAGCTGTATGGTCAGCACTCTAACCACCAGTGTAAGTAGAAGCAATCTTCCCACCAACTACCACTGCAAGGGAAAGGGGGGAATTCTTTCCACTGGCCATAAATTTAAGAGACATTCTTCCCATTGACCATGAATGTAAGGGACAGTTTCCCTATGATCCCCAATAAATTTACTTTTACTTTTGCATGAGTCCTAAAAAAATGTAAGTGCTCCTTGCTATAAAAAGGCAGAGAAAGACCGAATTAATGTACATCTTCTTTATAGTATTTTCCATTAATCAACAATTCCCGGAGTGCTATTTTCTGTACTTGGTTTTGCCAACAGTGGGTATATGCAAATGTGACTTTCAAACTGAAATGAGTAAGGGCCATCTTTGTTCCAATAGATTTTTCAGTAAATGAACCATCCACCCACCCCACCCCTACCTGTTATAACTTTTTTTCTTGCCTTTTATACCATATTGTGTACCCCTGGACAAAACACTGCAGCAGCAAAACATTTCAACTGCTTCCAGCACAACATTTAAAAAGGTTTAAAATACTAAATTTTCATGGATGAGTAGCCTGAGGACAGGAAGGTTTCTGCGCAGACACATCCCCTGCAAGTAGGCTAAACTCTCATACAGACTTATAATTGATTTTAACTTTTGTGCTGTCTGTCCTAAGGGTACCCAACACTTTGTCACTTTTTCCGAAAAAATGGCAACACAAGAAAAGCAAAGCATTCGGAAAATATATGACAGCTTTTTCATATTTTAATCAAAATCATTGCAGTCCCTGGAGGGAATGACAGCTACATTTCTTTATCTGCAAAAACTGAGATGAGATCTATGGACTACATGGCAAAAAGATACTTTGTGCTATACTTAAAATATGCTTTTGGAACAGAAGATCATTGATTGCACCTTTAAGAACACCACAAAATGTAAAATGATCAATAACAGATTATAGAAAGATATGACGTGGGGGTTTCTTGGGATTTGACTGTGCAGAGTTCCGCTGACAAATTGAATGAAAAGCTTAACAGGAAGCAGAGGACACGGTCACAACAACTTCTCCAGAAAAAGAGTTAATTAAAATGCTACTTGCAGTATGAAAGTCAATAGCTCTTGCTTCATTGATTACTGGGCCACTGCAAAGAACCATATGTCATTTGTATGGGCTACAGAAGAAGCGAGCTAGTAAGCTGCTGCTCTTAATTACAAGAAAGTTTGCAGCAAAGCTTCAATTCAAATTTTTATTATCACACACACAAGGCAGTATAAAAGAACGGGGTAAAGACAATATGCCACAGGCCAGCAAAACAGGGAAGGCATCAATAAATATGGATGTATTGGGGGTAGAGATGTGAACTTTCATATATAAAAAGTACCAACTCCACAAATGCCCTGGATATGTAGGTGGTCCATGCAGTTCAATGGGTTAAAGCTGAACGCCAGACAAACAGCAAATCTCTTAAAAAAGTACATACAAGTAAAACAGTTTAACCTGCCAAAGCCATAAACGTGTGTTTCTTCACAACTAGTCCTGAATTTTGAACAATGCTGCTGACCCGACTTTTCTATAGTTATGTTAAACAATACAGTCTGATCACCTTTCTGCCACCAGACATGTGATTAGGCACTGAAGGAGCAGTAGTGACTGATAAGTTCAGCAAATGTTCGTCAGTACATTTGCATCAAGCACACCTGATCAGCACTTGGTGCCATTTGTTTTTTTCCCAAGGCCGAGTTATGCTGTGCAGGTGATAAAAATCTGACAAACTCAAATTTAGATACTTACAATAACTTAAAACAAAATTAACATAGTAGTTTCTACAGAGAGGATTTTTTTTTGTATATCTGCTAAAAAATATTTGAAAAGTAAAAAAAAAAAAAAAATGCTTATCTGGGACACCTTTGAGCAATAATCTACTTACACAAATCTAACTCTGCCTTTATCAACCAGGGTCCCAGGCACCCTGGGGTGCCTTTATGTTTCTTTAAGGGTGCCTTGATAAAATGCCTAAAAAAATTCCAACAATGGAACACAAGCTACAAGGTGGACCAAGCTTGCCTTTTAGCTACACAAAGCCACAGGTTTTCATTGTGCACTATTACAACATTCTAGCTACTAGCATCATAACAACCAATTACATAATTGGTTGATGATGCAGATATCAGGTCCTTGTTTGTCCTTACTTTGCCCCCTCCATCTTGACGTGGGTCATAATAGCAGGGTGATAGACAGAAACGGAAGGAGAGGAGAAAATTTGTAATAATAGTCAGTACCAGTGTGCAAAGATGTATTTGCTTAAAAGGATCACTAAAGGAAAAAAATTATACAGGTATAGAGACATAAAAGTTAACTGATTCCTTTTAAAAATGATTAAAAATAGATACAAATAAATCATATAATATGCCTCTAGTTTTACTTTCGTTTTAAAACTGGTTTTGTGTTTGTTTATGTGAACAGAGAGAGAGACAGAACAAAAACAAACAAATCCAGGGCAGTGTTTTGTTTTTTAAAATGAATCTGATTGGACCACAGTGAAAAGCTGCCATGAGATGTTTCATAAGGAGCCAGACAAGCAGGAAGTGTGGAGATCAGAGCAGAATTACAGTAACTTCAAAGCAAAAATGAACAATGAGAACATGAAAACAGCACTGCATTAAGGTAAAGGAAGCTATTTAGCTAAAAAAAATGTTCCTTTAGTGATCCTTTAAGAAGAATAAATGGTCTCCAATGCTGGGTGTCCTATGCGTGTGGATGTTGCTGTATAATGTAGTTACATCTTAGTTAATCTGATAAAAAAAAAAAGAGAAGGACACACGTCCATCCAGTTCCAACTATTAGTTTTGTTTTTTATGTTTTAGAATGGGATGCCTCGAGATTTTCCATATCCTTTTTTATGTCAAGGGTGCCTTGACATAAAAAAGGTGGAGAAACACTCATCTAACTTAGTTGTAGAAAGATGACCATCCTTCAAACAACCACTGGCCACAGTGAAGAATCACTGACCTTATATTGGGGATATAACAGATATTGACCAAATCTACTCATTGCAGCCAAGCGATTCCTCACCCCCTCCTTTATAATAAGTCTGGAGGCAAGAGTACAAGTCAACGGCAGTCTACAAACAACCAATCCATATCAACAGGATTGAGAAACAATCATCCCATGTATATGGGTAACTAGAGCAAAACTAATTTCCAAAAGGTTTTTCTTTGTTGTAGCACAACGTTGCATCTATGTAATTAATTATTAATGGCTACGTTAAATTGCTGAAAAATCTCTCAAAATACTACTATTGATTTTATGATTTTGTACCTGCCGTAGCAGCTACTTGTTTGTAATAAAGAACTCAGAGTTCTGGAAACAATCTGATGAAGAAAGAACACCTGGAAGGCAAATGTAGAATTACTGGTGTGACTTACTGATAAGAAAAAACACACAAACTCATAAGTACTAATCTATACTCAGGACTGCCTCCAATGCTGGAAAACATTTCTCAAAATTAGACTGGCAGTGCTTCATGGGGCAGCAGATAAGGTAAGACTGGCACATTAATAGCAAGAGTCATTAAAAGACCATTATGGCAAAAAATAATGTATTCTGGAAGGTGTTTGTGGTTAATACTTGTAATATTATTCAGTATACGAACAAAAAATTGTTTTAAATTCCTCGATTTATATTTTTTTCTTCATATTTACAAGCAGACCTTTTTTCCATTAAAAAAAAGGCTGTTTCTGTAATCGTTTAAGAGTCAACTTGAATTAGGTTTAAAATGTGTATTTTAAGTCCATTTAAAACTGAATGTACACAGCGCGACATTTCATTGTGGAGCAAACACAGCTGTCAACATGTTAAAAGAAGTGGAACAATAACTGATCTACCGGAAGGGTCAACAGGTAAACAACATTATATTACCTTGGGATTTAGAAAAGCCAAATCTGTTTTGTCAATACTAGATGCAGATTGCATCATTTATGCAAGTTTTTTTTTTTTTATGTTCTGCATAGTTCAAAGTTTAAAGAGCTTAAAGGATCACTAAAGGCAAAACATTTTTTGCTGAAATGACTGTTTAAAGGGTATAGAGACATAAAAGGATTCCTTTTAAAAATGATTAAAAATAGATAACAATCAATCATATAATATGCCTCTAGTTTCACTTTCGTTTTAAAACTGGTTTTGTGTTTATGTGAAGTAGAGAGAGAGACAGAACAAAAACAAACAAATCCAGGGCAGTGTTTTGTTTTTAAATTGAATCCCAGGGCAGTGTTTTGTTTTTAAAAGAATCTGATTCTGAGGAGTTTTTAGACACACAGCTTGGACCACAGTGAAAAGCTGCCATGAGATTTTTCATAAGGAGCCAGACAAGCAGAAAGTGTGGAGATCAGAGCAGAATTACAGTAACTTCAAAGAAAAATGAACAATGAGATCATGAAAACAGCACTGCATTAAGGTAAAGGAAGCTATTTAGCTAAAAAAAAAAAAATTCCTTTAGTGATCCTTTAATTCAGGACAAAAACTGCACATAATCCTAAAGAACGTCAAATCTGTCCGCAAGAAAATGCCTTCAATTAAACAAAGACAAGAATTTTCTGAATTTTGTAGCCAAAAAGTTAATCTATACATTTGTGTTCTCTGGACTTGACTACTGTAATGTTCTACTTGCTGGTGTACCTAAATCCACTATCAATCAACTTCATTTTGTTCAAAATTCTGCTGCCAGAATCCCAACTAGTTCTGGTACAAGTAATCAAATTGTGATGGATTTTAGATACCCCTGCTGGGCATCTCCGCCAGACCTGTGTCTCTTGTCCACTAAACGCACCCTCAGCCTGCAGACTCACCATAACCAGCCCTGCATCCCTCATTCACGAGACAAGCCACACAGGTGTTGAGGTTAAAACATGCAGAGCATAAACTGTTTATTAAATACAAAACATACACCTTTAAAACACAGTTAGGGACACTCCCCTTAGCCTTGTCATAGAGGGGATAGGGGACAAGGAAAAACCAATGGAAACTCAACACATACATTGAAACAGAAACTACAGTTGAAACACACCAAGGGATTATGATAAGCAGGCAGTCCCTCCTTTCACATCCCCTGCTGGGAGATGTCTCCAGTCCAGACCTTTGTCTACATGCCATGATCCAACACAATTAAACACAGCAACAAGAGGGGGGTGGGGAGAAGGGATGTAGCATTACATTATATTATCTCAATGCCATTTTGTCCCCAAGTCGCTCAGTCTCTTCTGGGCCATAGTCTGTGGGCAGAAGGCCAGCCCACAGTCCCTTACAAAACACAGTGACAGTGGGTTCTGTCACACCCCTATTCTGGAGTTCTTGCACTGGGTACCCATCAGGTATTACACAGGCCAAGATCCTCTTGCTCCCCTATAAGGCACTTCATTGTTTGGCACCCGATTATCTCTCTGAACTTTTAAACTTACTCCCCCTCCTCCTCCTCCTCTTGTAACCTCCGCTACTCAAATTCTGGAATTCTGTGTGTCCCCTCTGCTCACCAACTCTCGATGGGAGACAGGGCCTTCTCTTGCTATAGTCCAAAACTTTGGAATTCACTTCCAAAGAACGTCAGTTATCTCCTCTAAACTCATTCAAGACACATCTAAAAACGTTTTTCTTTAGATAAGCTTTAACATAGTTTTCCCTTTTTTCCCTAAAGTGGATGTAAACCCTCCATACACACAGCAGAGTGAACAGCCTCAGATGATACACAGGGATAAACAAAATCTCCCTAGATAGGTTTTACATGTATATCTGCTGTCTTCACCTTTATATACCATTTAGAAAGTTCAGATTGTGTTAGGAAATGTTCTCTTCCTGTTTAACAGAGAGTGATGTCTGGGAATACAGCCAAGATAGCTAAAAATTGATGATTGGAGGAAAGGCACACACCCACTCTCCACATAGGCAGAGACTCTAAGGAGGCGTTTTGTAACAGGTCCAGCTCCCTGCTAAGCTATTTATAGCAACCTCCCCTGACAGAAATTTCAGGGTGCTTTTATCTGTGTCGTCCGAGAATTTGTCAGGAGTTATCAGGCTGATAACAGAGGAACAGTTCAGGAGAGAGCTTCAGGACTTAGCCCTTCGAAGAGATAAACAAAATACTGCAGCTAGTGCCCAGCTCAAATTTCCTGAATCGGGTTTACAACCACTTTAATGTTATCCTGTATATTTCTTGTGTTTTCCTTGTAAAAGCACTTTAATAAGCTACCTTTAAAAGTAATAAAACATTTCATTAATTATTATTAATCATTATTATTATTTGTATTATTATTATTATTTTTATTATTATTATGAGGAATGGACTGCTGCTGGGGCAGACTGCACTGCACCAGCATTCTAGTTGTTTTGAAAAACACAAAGAGACAAAGTCATTAGAGGCAGGTCTAAAACTAGTAAAAGGACTGTTCTTCTTTCATTGGCTGAAACAAGGCAATACTTAATGCCTTCTTATTTCTAGGTTTGGTCAGTGGTCAGACAGACATTCTCTTTACACATGGATAGAATGCTATAAGTCTACAGGTACAGCACTTAGGTATTTGTTCTGTTTCAGCTGAATTCAATTCACTGCTTGGGCTATTCGAGTCAGGAGACACCAAACACAGGGTTTCATTAAAGGAAAATTGCCAGACAAGGACTTAAGTTTTCAGAATAAATGTGAAGTGACAGACTATATGCCATGTCCTCTATACTTTCGTTATTGTATGGGCATTGTTGAGGTTGATTTTCCCCTTTGCAATAACTATAATTTGCCAAGCACCATTTTTGAGTGGTGAATGAAATGCTATTCAAAACAGAAGACATGAGCTTGTATAGGTCTTAGAATTGAAAGCAAGGTTTATATCATTTTGCTAGCAATCATCTTGGGTATATAGAAATAAAATGTATCCCACCTTGCCCTAAAAAGTGTGCTTACTTCACTCAATAAATCAGCTCAACATACACCTTATCTAGTTCTAACATAGTGACTGCCTTGCATATTCATACAGGGTCTCTGGGCCCCAGAGATACTAAAATTGTTCACTTCTAAATATGATGGTATCCCATTGGATCTCAGTAATATTATATTGTTATACTTCAATCTTACTGTTTGTAAGAATGTTCAACCATTGTTCTATTTTGATATACAGTATGAGAGTACCAGCTTATTCACGCATTTGGTTGCGTCACAACGCCTCCAAGTGTACCATTTTGAGTGCCACTTTTGATATATGAAAGTTAACATTGTGCTATTGATATCGACATGTGCCTTACTATTATTGAGGCTTTGACTCTTCTACAAATGTCATGTTTGACCATGTTGTATTTTTTTAATCTTTAATAAAAACTTTTTGAAGAAAAAAAAATGCATTGAGGTTCCACTTTGCACAACTTTGGATGGCAGAAGACAAAACCAAGCCCAAGCAAATGGTACTTTTTGAATTGGCTTTGATTAATCTCAAGTAACAAACACTTGTAGCTTGCACTAGTGAGCTATGCAGTGTTGTATTGTATTGTTTAGCCTTGAGTAGGAGTTTAAGTGCAGCATCTCCTTAACATGCATTCCCTGGATACCAATATAATTTAATAAATGTCTCTTCTAAGCTGGTCCTGCCCAAGTCCTCGGTGTAATATACACCAAGAGAGCTCTTCCTAAGTTACTGGTGGTTCCTTACTCTGGTGTTCTTTTCCAGGTGCACATCCACAGGATTATACTATGCCTCATGTCACAGGATTCTACTATGCCTCATGTCACAATCACCCTAAACACACAGTGGGGTTGATTTACGCTTTACTCCGATACCGCCAACTAAAATCTACTGGAACCAATCAACCTTCAGAAGTCACCTAATTAGTAAATAGAGTCCACCTGTGTGTAATTTAATCTCTGTATAAATACAGCCATTCTGTGAATCCCTCAGGAGGTTTGTCAAGAGAACCTTAGTGAATAAACAGCATCACAAAGGCCAAGGAACACAACAGACAAGTCAGGGATAAAGTTGTGGAGAATTTTAAAAGCAAGATTAGGTTATAAAAAAACATCCAAAGCTTTGATCTCATGGAGTACTGTTCAATCCATCATTTGAAAATGGAACGAGTGTGGCACAATTGCAAACCTACCAAGACATGTCCATCCAACTAAACTGACAGACCTGGACAAGAGGCCGCTGGAGGAGCTGCAGAGATCCACAGCTCAGGTGGGAGAATCTGTCCGCAAGACAACTATTGGTTGTGCACTCCACAAATTTGGCCTCTATGAAAGTAGCATAAGAAAGCCATTGTTGAAAGAAAGCCATAAGATATCCCATTTGCAAGAAGCCATGTGGGGGGCACAAACATGGAAGAAGCCGCTCTAGTCAGATGAGACCAAAATGTAACATTTTGGCCTAAAAGCAAAACGCTATGTATGGTGGAAAACTAACACTGCACATCACCCCGAACACACCATCCCCACCATGAAACATGGTGGTGGCAACATCATGTTGTAGGGATGCTTTTCTTCACCAGGGACAGGGAATCTGGATGGAGCCAAATACAGGGCAATCTTAGAAGAAAACCTGTTAAGAGTCTGCAAAAGACTTAAGACTGGGGCGGAGGTTCACTTTTCAGCAGGACAACAACCCTAAACATACAGTGCCTGCCGCCGAGAATGTGTTTTTAGCGTGACAGCATCGCGCTGACTCTCGGTGACAGGGTGCCGACATCTCGCACTCGCTGGAATAGTAAAAGCACATTCCAGCGAGCGCGTTCATAGAAGCGACGGGGATCCGACGAAGAGCGGAGAAGACCCCCGAAGAGCGGAGAAGACCCCCCCCGCCGAAGATGTCGAAGGAAGCCCAGCGGCGAAGAACAGCGACACCCACCCCCCGCAGATGTCGGGAGAAGCCCGCCGGGGGGGGGGCGCTTTTATAAAAGCGACCATACACACCCCCTGGCGGCCAACTATAATAAAATATTTTAATACCCTGTGTTGTTTATTTGTGTTTGCACTTTTTTTGCAGGTGAATGGGTAGGGGTACGAATGTACCCCATACTCATTCACTTAGGGCGGGGGGCTGGTATCTGGGGGCCCCTTTATTAAAGGGGGCTCCCAGATTCCGATAAGCCTCCCACCCGCATACCCCGACAACCAACGGCCAGGGTTGTTGGGAAGGGGCCCTGTCCTCATCAACATGGGGACAGGGTGCTCTGAGGTGGGGGGGCCGCAGTGCGCCCCCCTGCCCCAGAGCACCTGACCCCCCCCATGTTGAGGGCATGCCGCCCGGTACAGCTCAGGAGGGGGGGGGGCGCTCACTCGCCCCTACTCCCCTCCTGACCGGCCGGCTGGCGTGCTTTGGATACGGGTCTGGTATGGATTGTGGGGGACCCCCACGCTGTTTTTTTCGGCGTAGGGGTGTCTCCTTGCAACCTATAACAGACCTAAGGGCCCGGTATACTCCTGAGGGGGGAACCCATGCCGGATTTCTTTTTTAAATCCAGCGGGGACTTGCCCTTCAGGATTTATAACAAACGCTGCCCACGTATAGAATTGGCGGGAATGCACGTCAGATCCCCGTCGCTTCTATGATGGCTTTGTTTCCATCGCTGCAAGCCAGCTCGGCGCTGGCTCCCACGATGGGGCTCGCAAGTGGTCAATCTCGCAGAGAAAGGGAGTGGGATTGACACAATATCGCGGTCAACCACTGTACAGCCAGAGCTACAATGGAATGGTTTAGATCAAAGCATATTCACATGTTAGAGTGGCCAAGTCAAAGTCCAGATCCAAATCCAATTGAGAATCTGTGGCAAGACCTGAAAAGTGCAGTTTCACAGACATGGCATTCTCCATCCAATATGACAGAGCTTGAGCTTTTTTGCAAAGGATAGGTCAGTGATGGCGAACCTTGGCACCCCAGATGTTTTGGAACTACATTTCCCATGATGCTCATGCACTCTGCAGTATAGGTGAGCATCATGGGAAATGTAGTTCCAAAACATCTGGGGTGCCAAGGTTCGCCATCACTGGGATAGGCAAAGCTGGTAGAGACATCTCCAAAAAGACTGGCAAATGTGGAAAATTGTATATATATTATATATATATATATATATATAAAAAATAAAAAATAAAAAAAACACACTATATATATATCCTGCAGCATCTACATCAGCCACACTCCAACCCCCATTGCCCATCATCTATGTTAACCCCGTACTATGTATGGTAAGCATGCAATTATTGATTGTGGCATTTTAGAAAGATATTTTTTCAAAGGCTCATATCTATAGTTATAGCAGGAAATCACGCCAACAACAGCATCAGAAATGTTGTATTTGCAACATTGATCTAGACCAAGCCTAGCAAGAGGCTTCCTTACCGTTTGATGTCATTAATAAGTTTGTTTTTCTCCTGGGCCACACGCTTATGATGCATCCTGTGGAAATCACGCTCTTTTTGCAGCTTTATCATCGACTCTTTTGCCTTACTGCATGAAAGGAACACAGAAAAATATAAATTTTCTAAAGGCCACATCTGTGAAAGTTTTAACATTTAACGACTGGAAAAAAAGAACCACAGCAGCACATCATAAAAAGGACTGTTTTTTCGTCTTTTCACATCACTACTGAACATTGTTTTGTTTATTAAGAAATTGTATTTAATTCAATTTAAATAGTTAGCAAGTCATTCAAAACATATTTCAGTTGCACATAGAGTTTGCAAATTGGGAGGGACCCACTGAATTATTCTATATTTATTTTTTCTTTTAAGGACGTGAGAGAACCAAAGAAAGAAAATCTTGCTGGTTTGGCTGGCCCCAACATTTACCAAAAAGTGAAGAATGAATTTAGTTACTGATAATGCTTTTTTAATGGCTTTTGGTGTGCCTCTCGGTGAGATTCCCATCCAATTCCTGTTTTCTGAGACACAACAGGTAGTGAGAGAAATTAGTGATGATATACTGTATCCTATCTTTGTGGGTTGTCACTGGAACAGGCTTTTTCATTGGATGATATCCCCTCTACTCCTATTACAGCACTACAGGAATAATGGCATTTCTCCTTTATGTTCAGTGCACATTACAATGGGCACTATAACAAATCACGAGAGTTAGACATAATATGGGAGAGGGGAAAAGGGAGGGAAGGGAGTACGGGAGTTTTGGGACTTTAAATGAGGCATAGGACTTGTAGGTCCTACGTCTCCATCCCTGTATCACAAAAGATTTGGAAGAAAATTGGGACTTTGTATGAAACATACACCTGGGTGAGTGATAACGGGCAATAGATGTCTGACCAATAGAATACATATTAGAGCTGCACTAGCTGAATCTCTATACTCAGCACACAAGACAATACTACATAATACTGATATTTAATAATATATATACATATGATACAATAGACCATAAAAGCATTGCAATATTTGGTACTATACAAAAAGTCAGATAGATTGATCCATATAACACATGATAGCTATATACATGTCATGATTGTTACAGCATAATACATTAAAAATCGTGAACAGATCCCATGTAGTAATTACTGATAGCACCAGAATAGCTCGACGCGTTTCGTGCAACTGCACTCTTCAGGAGCTGATGCTAAAGTGTATCTGAAATTAGTAAAATATAGGCTATTGGTATAGGATCTTGAATAAACTGAAAAGTGTATGTAAAAGGGGGCAGAAGTAAAAACAGTAAAAAACTGGTGTGGGGCATCCTATAAAAGGTCTGTCCCAAGACTTACAAGTAATCCAAGAATTTGATTGGTAGTGAGATGGGCTGTACAATGTCCGGGCAGGACACCAGTACCGGGAGCTGAGGCGGTGTATCCCCAAAATGGATGTGGAAGGAAACCCTCAGGAGGACCTAACCTCGAAGGGGTAGGATAACCCGTGGGTGGTAGAAGGTAATGGTGTAAGCGTGAAGATATCTACAAAAAATAAAAAGCATAATAATGTAAATGGACTATGGTTTATGGTCTGCTGGCTGGATATCAAGCAAGACCAATGTAATACATAGGAGCCATAAAATATACAAAGGAATAATAATAAAAAATTGTACAGCCCATCTCACTACCAATCAAATTCTTGGATTACTTGTAAGTCTTGGGACAGACCTTTTATAGGATGCCCCACACCAGTTTACTGTTTTTACTTCTGCCCCCTTTTACATACACTTTTCAGTTTATTCAAGATCCTATACCAATAGCCTATATTTTACTAATTTCAGATACACTTTAGCATCAGCTCCTGAAGAGTGCAGTTGCACGAAACGCGTCGAGCTATTCCGATGCTATCAGTAATTACTACATGGGATCTGTTCACGATTTTTAATGTATTATGCTGTAACAATCATGACATGTATATAGCTATCATGTGTTATATGGATCAATCTGTCTGACTTTTTGTATATTATTACCAAATATTGCAATGCTTTCATGCTCTATTGTATATATATTATTAAATATCAGTATTATGTATTATTGTCTTGTGTGCTGAGTATAGAGATTCAGCTAGTGCAGCTCTAATATGTATTCCATTGGTCAGACATCTATTGCCCGTTATCACTCACCCAGGTGTATGTTTCATACAAAGTCCCAATTTTCTTCCAAATCAAATCACGAGAGTTAATCTTCCCAAAAAGGGACAAGGATCGCAATAAAACTTTGAGAGAGTTCTAAACCTTCCCTGCTTATAACAAAATGTATGTTTTATTTCTGCTATTGTTTATAATATGCAAAACAAAAGCTAAAAGAAATATGGTGGTTGGTTTTTGCAGATTCATACTTGGATAGGTGCTGCATCTGTCCCCCACTGGCTCTAACACTGAGAACGGAATGATTTTACACCACTGATCGCTCGGTTCTCAGTTTCCTGAGCAGAGAGCCAAGACTGTCAGCAGCTCTCTGCTCTGCCCACCTGTACTTACTGGAGCACTGGGCTGTGGAGTGGGTGAGTGGCCAGATCAGCCTTTCAGTGGCTCGCTAAGAGCCTAAACAGGGTGCCAGTCTAGGCATGGGGGCAGATCCTGATAATTTGGTTGTGATCCTTCCTAAGCCTGGACTGCCTTGGTGATGACAGCAGGCTTCAGAAGTGCAGAATGAACTGCACTCCTGTGATCCACAGGAGAAGTACAAGCAAATGAGCTTTGACTGTACTTCTCCTTAAATCCAATAAATGTTCTTATACCATCCTAAAAAATATCTAAAGGACTGCTCCAGGCACAGGTTAGCATACAGCAATTGTATTTTTTTTTTAAATCTTTGATTTGCACATAAACAGTGTTGATATTTTGTTACTTTATAAGCTCTCAAAACTGCTAAAAGCTCTTGATACGAGAGGCGCACTTCCAGCTCCCCACTGCATTGGAAAGGTGTCTATGAGCAGCACCAATTCTGTGGTTGAGTCTTCACTCTCCTCAGTCTGCTGTGCCATCCACAAAGCCCAGCACAGTGATGCCGTTGTTTGCCGTGCTCTTTGAATTCTACAGTAGACACAGAGGGAGCAGAGACCCAACACCAGAAATTGTGTCATTCATAGACTTGATGCAGCAAGGAGCTCCCTTATGCATATCACAAGCTTTGAGAAAAGTGTAGAGAGCATCTAACAGTAAAAAAAAAAAAAGTCAGTTTTATTGTACAAAATTAAAGATTATAAATCAATAAAAATGTATGCGACTGGAGTTGGACTTTAAGACTGCAATACAATACTAGACATTTTTTTTTAAAGAACAAGCACCAAAACTAAAAACTTGAATGCTAAAACATAAAAAAAATTGTGTTTATATTATGTAATCTTCAAAAGGTCTATTAAAGTAAAACGGTAAATCCACAGAGTAAAAAAAGCAAATTGAGTGTTCATATGACAGTATTAGTTCAGAATCTCGTTGCAATCTTAAATAAAAATAAATCCACAGTATACACTTTGAATGTAACGCTTAAAACTGTCATTTAGTGGTTACCAAAGACTTTTCTAAAGGTCAATAAATAAGTGTTACCAGACAGTTTTATAAAAGGGAATGCAAGATAAAACTTAAAGGGATAGTTCACCTTTACCACAAAACTGCCAATGCAGATAAGGGACATCTGTAGATAAAAATGAAAAAAAAAAAAGGACTAGGTTCTTTTCCATTTTGATGAATCTAAACATGTTGGATTAGAGGCAACTGGGTAACACAGTCTGTTTACACCATGATGCCCATACTGCTTTTAGGGGTCCACCTACATCTGCCAGGCACTACAGTCACAGATGCCAAAAAAACTGACATTCGTCCGGTTTGGCTCAGATTTAGCAAAGGATCTGCTCATGGATGCCCTGCTGATCAGAGTGGACTCTATTTGTGTATCAAGATGGCTTGAAACTATTTAAAGTAACAGTTGGGGAGCTGTTAATTACACATGAAAAAGAGTAAGTCCACTTTTGTTAAGGAAAAAAAAAAATTGCAAGAATTTTAACAAACGTCGTTTCAGATTCCTACCTTTTGTTATTCTGAAGAGATCCCTGTGTGTTTGTCTGTGTCCATCTGCCAAGGTAATCTAATGGGAGGGATTTCTTTTAACCAGCTGCTGCACCTGCATGGCTCTAATGAGGAAAACAGCAGGGCCTGCATTCCTTTAGACGCAATTTCTAATTGAGAGCATCTCACCAAAAATGACATTATTGCTGCAGGGGGATGCCTGAAATCTGACTTGTATCTTAGTGCAGACTGGTAAAATCAGTGAGCCAAATCACACAAGTAGGAAATTATGTTTCTGTGTACAGAACACCTCCAGGTAGCCATAATGCATTCCATTTTACAGAAAATTACAGAGCTGCAGATTGAAAAGGAAAGTTAATTTTTAATAACATTCAATTGCAATATGGCTTGTGTCCCAATTGTAGATGCTATATTTTTTTTACCACAAAAGTGGAGTTGCCCTTTAAATTCAGTGGGCATTAGTGTCGAGTGTTTTGGCACAAAAAGTTTGTTATAATAATTGTTACCAGATGGCCTAGTATGTTATAATGCCATTTAGTGTCTGTATGATCTTTTTTTTTTTTTTAACAAGTGTGAGGGATTAGCTCGGTAGCGGGTGTGTGTGACCCCCCTGGATGGGTTCACTACACGCTGAACTATACAGAAAGGCAGCGGAGGATGATTGAAAACAAAGGATATGGTTTATTCTTCCATATTGCTGGATACAAGTGCAAGCATCAAAACAGCATAAACGAAACAAAACATAAAATAAACCCTTGCCACTTGGGGCGTCTACCTTCACAACACTGGAACCTACCTGTGGAGTCTGGCACAGCCTACTGCTGGGCAGACACTGCTGGTCACTCAGCAGAAAACAAAAGTCTCTTTGATTTTTATCACACAGAAAAACTAATACGAGCTCATCTTCAGCAGACTTTCTGAGCTCACTGCTTTCCTTAACTCAAAGGCCTCAGGAAGCAGCAATCAGTAGTGAACCTCTGCATAACTTGTAGGGGCCTTAATTGCCTCATTCTCCCCAGCTGAAGCTATCCAACACCCTAAACCTTTCTGGCTATTTCTGCAGCCGACACCTGGTAGTAATTGGTGTATTGTCTAAACAAGGCAGAAATGTATCTCCCGTCTGTGACAACACCCACTGATTTACCTGACTTCCTGTCACACAAGCTACAAATCTCAAGCCTCATACACACGCACGGTTTTCTCAGCAAGAAAACTGCTGGCAGAGCTTCCTTGCCAAGTAAACCGTGCGAGTGTACGAGGCTTTGAGGTTTCTCGTTAAGAAAACTGCCCAAAATCTAGACGAGAAAAAATAGAGAACCTGCTCTCTATTTTCTCATTGCGATTCTCGTTTCTCGGGAGTGTTTTCCTGCCAAGAAACCAGGGCGTGTGTATACTTACCTGTCTCCATGCAAACCTGCGCATGCTCAAAATGACTTCCAAGCATAGGTAGGGTAAAGCAAGATGGCGGCATCGAATGCAACAAGCGCATGCTCGTCGTAGTCGATGAAGTCACCACGTTCGTGCCATTCAAAAAGAACAGTGGTTCTTTTGAATCGTACATGTTTACACTCGGTCGGCAAGAAATTCTTGCCGGGAATCTCGTCAGGAAAACTACATTTTTTTCTCCGACGAGAATCCGGGCCGTGTGTACAGGTCTTTAGGGAATATAATTAAGACCCATACAAATTATAATGAGGGGGTATTTTAAAGGAGGATATTACATGCTTTAAAGAATTTTTCACATTGTGGTTAAGCCCACCATTTGCCATGTCACACAAAGCATATGCCCCCTTAGCACCTGCTTACATTTTTGTGAAAGTATTATTAAGTTATTTTTGCTGCCAATCCCTCAGAATGAAAAGTGGGAGCTGCCTGCCACCATGCTAGGGAAAAAAAAATGGATATCACTTTTAGAGAAGAAAATCAGCATCATGTAGGAAGTGGAGCATTTTGTTTAAATCAGGAGATTTACTAAATGTATAGAAATACACCTGAATTTAAAAAAAAAAAAATGAGCAGGAGTGAGAAATAAACAAAAATATTGAAGCTTTATAAACTCTTCAACTGGCTTCTAATTATATAAAATAAATAACCAAAATAAGCATTAAACTTCACTTTGCTGTATTAAAGCTTCCGCTCAGTTACCAATTTCCACCCACCCTACAGACACAGGTTATACTTTATTAAAAGTGATAAATATTCCCCCATGAAAAGAAATATTGAAGGAAGCAACGTTATGAATATTTCATTGCAGCAGATATACTGCAGGATTTTTCTTGTGATTCAGCTTTCAGAAAAGCTTCATGCTGAAAATCTAGAAAATGAAAGCTAATGAGAAGACATTTTCTATATTAAGTAATGGGCATTCCAAAGGGCACACAAAGTTATGAGCAGAGCAATCATTTTCAGACCTTTTAATACATTAAATTTGTGTTTTCATTCTTCCAATAATATTTCTTCCCACGAGGAGAAAAAGATATGTGCAGCTACAGTGGGTGTTGTTCAGTTAAGATATAATAAAAGGATATGAAAGCAGCAGTGTGTAAGAGGGCTTTTGACATTTCCTTAGCAGCCAGAAGTGCTGCTCGTACAGATGGTTTGGGGTTTTCGACACAGTACCTGCAGATTCCACAGGTACCTTGATTTATGTTTTTTTAGTTCATATGTTAAATATATATATTTATCAACACGGTGAAGCAATTAATTTGTGTATTAGCCCCAGTTTGCCCAGTGTGAACATGCGATTTGGCGGTTCAAATTTGCATGATGAGTTGCACCCGATTTGTGCCTATGAAACCATTTAAATCCTGCGACTCTCACCTGCACCAATTTGAAAAAGGTTCCTGCGCTATTTTTGTCTATTCATGTCTGACTTGCATTGGCATCTGTGCATGAAATCGCACAAAAAGTTGGCATGCTGCACATGAAATTGCACCGACTTGCGGTTTTGAAATCGCACTGAAATAGTGCAATTTCAAAGCCATACTTGGTGTGAATGGAGGCTAAACTTACTGTCAATTTACCAACAAGTGGTTGACTTTCCTGTTTTTTCTAGACCCAGCATGTCTATAGACAGCTTTCTCTTGGCTATGCTCTTTGCGCCATCTAGTGGCCTTCATTACATACTACAGGCACCCTGCAGTTTCTTATTGATGTCACAGGCTCTAAACTAAAAGGGGTTGTAAAGGTTTGTTTTTTATTTTCAAAATAGGTTCCTTTAAAGCAAGTGCATTGTTGGTTCACTTACCTTTTCTTTCGATTTCCCTTCTAAATGTTTTTTTTTTCTTTGCCTGAAGCTGAGGGTTTCTCCTCAGCAAGCTTGCCTCCATCATCCAAGCTATTCTGGTTGGGGGTTAGTCAGCCAGAAAAGCTTACTGAGGAGGAAAAGGAAGTGAGAAATTCAGACAAAGAAAAAAAAAAAAACATTTAGAAGGGAAAAGGTTAGTGAACCAACAATGCACTAGCTTAAAAAGGATCTATTTAGAAAATAAAAAAAGAACCTTTACAACCCCTTTAAAAGGTTTGCTCAATGAATACATTGCCCTAGCAAAAAGCTTCTGTCTAATTCATGTTTCCTACAACACAAGACAAAGACCAGGCTACAAAACCATAACTGCTTGGGTTATGTGCCACCCATTAGGTGAATGGACACTGCATGGTCCCCCAGGAGGGGGAGGGGGGGTTGCACATTGCTGTGTATTGTTGCAGGTCTGTCCTCACAGATGAGTGGGGTTACCAGCCTACTATTCCTTAGTAGGCCGAGGATGTCCTCCAGAAAGCGGTGAGTTGAGAGCATAGCTGGGAGGGGTGCAGTAGCAGTTAATAAGTTCTGAGGATTCCGGTTGTGTTCCTGCTGAGTTTGTTGCCTAAAAGATCAGATGCGACAGGTGTTTCTGAACCACTACCTCTGTCTCGTATTGTGGCCACTGCAGGGGCATCAACCTCAGCTTATGTCACCAAGGATAACTTGGCTGCAGGTTTGACAGGCATAGAAGGTAAAATTGCTGGGGGGCGTGGCCTGGTACCGGACCGTGATGGATGCCTGAGCTCTTTCCTCCAGCACAAGGAGCTACAATCTGCACCCATCGGCCGCTTTAAACTCCACCAACGCACCTGAAAAGAGGTGAGACTGACTCCATCACCCCAGCATCAGATGGAGACCATTCATCCGTCCGTAGCCACTATTCCGGCGATGTTCCGGACACAACCAGGAGAAGGCCCCAAAGCCGCGGCCTCGCCTAAACCTCCCGGCCCGCACGGGGGACCAGGCCTCACGGCGAGCGGCGCGATCGCCGCCAGCGGATCCCAGGGCTCCTATCCGCCATCCATGCAGCCCCCACAAGCCCTCAGCCTCACTGACCTGCAGGCAAACCTGCAAGCCATGGCAACAGACATTAAAGCCTCTTTTACAGCTGCCATCACAGAGATCAGGGCAGACATCCAGGGCATTGTTGCAAGGACAGGGGCGAATGAACAAGCCACAATGAGACATGCTGAGGCCATAAAGCAAATACAAAGGCACTCTGACATGCATCTTACCCACCTGATAGAAATCACCCGTCATTTGGAAGATTTGGACAATAGGGGGCGTCGCCATAATATTAGAATTAGAGGGGTCCCCGAAATGGCGGATCAGAACCCTGTGGAACAGACAGCTTCAGCAATTTTCAATAATGTGCTAGATAGACCCCTAGAATCCCCCATTGAATATGAGAGGGTCCACAGAGCTCTCAGACCTAGGGGAAGAGACAATGACCCGCCAAGAGACATAATTTGTTGCTTAGTGAACTTCCCCCTGAAAGAAGCTATCCTCAAGAAGGCAAGAGAAAAGAACAGAATCATCTATAATGGCATTGAAATAAAGCTGTTCCAGGACTTGTCAAATATCACACTAAGGCAGCGCAGAGCTCTACGCCCATTGACAGACCAGCTACGCACCAGGGGAATTCCATACCGATGGAAATTCCCTTTCTGCCTTTCAGCGACATGGAGGGGCCACACCGCACTCTTGCGCACGCCTGAGGATATCAGACCATTCTGTAAAATGTTGAATATCCCACTGATCGAAGTTCCTGAATGGTACGATTCCTTTATGATGAATGACACCTGGTTAACAGTCGCAGGCAACAACACGCCAAGAGCACAAAAAACCGGAGACCGCAGACGCAGATCACCATCCCCAAAACGAAACAGAAAAAATGATGCCCAGGAAAATCAAGGCAACTCACCGCCCAGACGCAAGGATCGCATGGATCGACAGGACCATATGGACACTTAATTCTTGAATACCCGAATAACATTACAAGATGCTACTTGACTTTCCTTTGCAGCTGTTCAGCTTGTCCGTAACACGGTCATTGCTGCGTTTTTCGCCATATAACTATCCTACTATTCAAGATGTATTCACACTTGCGCCTTAGCTTGGCACTTAGCCGAGTGAACTAGACCCCTCCCTCCTCCGCACCACCCTACCAGGTAGTATGCTTTGATGTTTTTATTGTTTTAACAACTGGAACTATGCACTACATTCACATGTACTGGAGGAGGATCAAGGGGTGAAAAGACTAGTGATTATGCATATCCGGCAAGAACCCCGTCCGTTAAGTCATGTGGGAAGACTCTTCCACACCGGGTATGGTAGATCACCATAAGTTTGGTATATTTGCATAATAGATAATAGGTTTTATTTCTATAGTTCTCAGGGTAAGCCTTGTCATTCTCTCAGTTATTGTTACGATGATTTACGGTTTGTACTGTTATACTGCCATCTAGCGGCGGAAGTTTATTACCTCACTGACATGTTAATTTTGACCTTCTGATAAGTTACCATACTACTTGATTAATAGTAAGATGCATTTATACCTTAAAGTCTTCAGCATGTATTATATACAAGATCCACTTTTATCACTTAGTAAAAGGATGGATAGCGAGAATATCTACTGATGCAATGTTTAAATATACACCTCAGTCATTTAACTCATGGCCAACTGCGTTCATTTTATATTTACAGCTCCACTGTGCTGGTACACACAGTCAATTTAGATAGAAGTTGAAGTGAGGGATGGATAGATAGGGTAAAACTGAATCTGTTTCACTCCTCCGTATAACCCCATCGAGTTCTGTACGAGCCCCGCACCCACACAAGGGGTGTCCGACTCATCACCCCTTGAATATACCGGTCCCTAGACAAATAGGATAGGTTAGTGTATCTATATCTATCCCCGGTTCTTCCCCTCACATTCTACCCCTTCACTTCTAACCCCTCCCCCTTGCCCGAGCCCAATTTTTTTTTTTTTTCCCCTTCACTCAAGACAACCGAGCCAGTTACACATAAGTGGACAAGATGTCCCCAGACAAGACACGCTCTGTGCCTTTATCATTAAAAATTCTTTCCATAAATGCAAAAGGACTCAATATCCCTGAAAAGAGAACTAAGCTTATTAACGAAGCATCCAAGCAACACGCGAATATTGTTCTTATACAAGAAACACATTTTAGGTCAGATAAAATTCCAAAATTAGGAGACAATAGATATCCAACTTCATTCCACGCCACCAACCCTGCTGGCAAAACGAAAGGTGTTTCGGTACTGATGTCCAGGGGGACCCCACTCCAGATTGACGACACTTTAATAGACCCCGAAGGTCGCTATATTTTCCTGAAAGGGAAGCTAAAACAGCACCCCATTACTATCGCAAATGTCTATGCCCCAAATGTGAGACAGGTCGCCTTCTTCCGCAAAATCAAAGACCTTTTGACGACTTTCACCTCAGGCACCCTCATCTTTGGGGGGGACTTTAACACTCCTCTTAGATACCTCCAATGGTTCATCGACTCTTCCGTTTAAGGCCCTGAAACAAAATCAAGATCCAACTACAAGACCTTATGCTACATGACACCTGGAGAATCTTAAATCCTCAGACCAGAGATTACACTTATTTTTCTAAAATCCACCAAAAGTATTCGAGGATTGACTATCTCCTCCTCTCACAGCCCGACCTTCCACTTCTGACAGACTCCAAAATTGGGTCCATGACTTTCTCGGATCATCATTCAATAACCATGACTCTGACACTCCCAGAAAAAAATAACATAACTAAGACATGGAGACTCAACACCACGGTACTGAAAAACCCCTCTGACATTCTTGAGTTTAAAGAAGTATTAAACGACTATTTTCTGCGCAATGAAAATGACGAAACCTCGCTGACTACACAATGGGAGACTCACAAATGTGTCATAAGAGGGGAGTTTATCAAAAAATTGGCTAGAATTAAAAAGGAACAACAATCCAAAATAAGATCCCTGCTAGAACGCATCCACCAGCTAGAACGCACCCACAAGCGAACGTTGGCGGCCTCAACACTTGAGGAGCCAACACGCACCAGAACACTCCTATCTGATGAGTTACACATGAAAATCAAACGACAATATATATTAAGACACAAAATATACTATGAACAGGGGAATAAATGTGGCAGGCTACTTGCGAAAGCAGTCCAAACCAAGAAAACCGCTCACACCATTCATCAGATAGGCAACAAACAAGGTGGTATGTGTTCCTCAAATGACGACATTGCAAAACAATTTGAGTTATACTACCAAAATCTCTATAATATTCCCTCCAACCCTAAATGCCCGCAGAATTCAAGTGAGAGAGCGAAACTTATACAGGAATTCCTAGAACAACATGGCCCACCCCGAATATCAGAGAATGCTGCCAAAGAGCTAGAAAAACCCATCTCAGGCGCAGAATTCGATAGAGCCCTCAAGGAGATGAAGATAGGAAAGGCCCCAGGCCCAGACGGTCTACCCTTACAATACTATAAGACTTTCACAGATTTACTAAAACCGAGATTCCTAAAAACTTTCCAGTCGCTTCATTCAGAACAACATCCCCCCAAACAGCTTTTAGAAGCACACATAACAGTAATACCCAAAGAGGGAAGGATTTGACCCAAGTTACCAATTACAGACCTATTTCCCTAATAAACGTAGATGTAAAAATTTACGCTAAAATCCTGGCAAATAGGATCCTCCCCTTGTTGACGTCCTTGGTTTCCTTGGATCAAGTTGGCTTCATCCCGGGAAGAGAAGGGCGAGACAACACAATAAAAGCTCTCAACATAAACCATTGGCTGACCTCTAAACAAAAACAGGGTTTCTTCTTGTCCCTGGATGCTGAAAAGGCGTTCGATAGAGTGGCCTGGGACTTCATTGATGCGGTTCTGAAGCACATTGATATATGATCTCATTTGAGATAGGAGGCCAAAGTCCTATATTCCAACCCAACAGCAAGAGTTAGGGTCAACGGCCACCTATCGAGCGCCTTTAACCTTCGTAACGGTACAAGACAGGGATGCCCCTTATCTCCGCTCTTATTCGTCCTTACATTGGAACCCCTACTCAATAAAATCAGATCAAATAAAGATATTGTTGGAATCGAGATCCATGACAAAACATACAAAATAGCAGCCTTTGCTGATGACATGCTCCTCTTCCTGTCGAACCCACTGATCTCAATCCCTAACCTCCTTAAAGACTTAGACCACTTCCATTTACTATCCAACCTGAAAATTAACCACTCCAAATCCAATGCCCTCAATGTCTCCCTACCCACTGATACGGTGGAGTTGTGCAAGAAAAATTTCTCTTTCAGGTGGGCTACCCACAGTATCACTTATTTGGGTATTGAAATCTCAGCCAACCTGGGTGATCTTTTTCATCTCAACTTCAAACCCGTTATGAGAGAAACACTGGACGACCTGAAGAGATGGAACACCTTAAAATGTGTCTTGGTTCGGTCGTGCCGCTCTAATTAAAATGACCATCTTGCCAAGGTTCCTCTACATCATGCAGACCATCCCAATCAAAATTCCCTTATCGTTCTTTGCCGCATTCAGAAAGGCTTGCTCCTCATTTATCTGGAGAGGTAAATCCCCCAGAATCAAATTTTCTAGACTAACGTTACCCAAGAGTAGAGGAGGTATAGCCTTACCTGATCTCAGAAAATACCACCAAGCCGCTCTTCTAACGAGAATTGTGGATTGGAATATTCACCAATCAGTGAAAGACTGGGTAACCCTTGAAAAAGCGCAATATTCTCACGAACTAAAAAATTTGCCGTGGATCAATCCAAAATTTCATCCCAACTTCATTAAAACGCACCCCCTTATTGGACCTACACTTGAAAGCCTCCGTAACACTTTTAGACGAAAACATCCTTCTCCATGGCTTAGCCCTCTCACCCCACTGCAAAATAACCCTGACTTCCCTCCAGGTATGGATAAATCGTTCCCGGCACATCATTGGCCATCCAAAGACATGCTCTCAAAACAATTCTTTAAGAATGGCAAATTCTTACCTAGGGAGGACATACTGAAGGACATAGAACCGTCTCTACTGTCTCATTGGAACTACATTCAGATTAGACACTTTCTATCCAACAAAGACAAGACCCACCACTGGACAAGACCCCTTACCTCACTAGAAACTATATGTACAAAAACTTCCCCACGCAGACATATTATCTCGACAGTATACAATTCGCTCTTTGAAGACGATACCGACTTTTCCAGCTCTTCTTGTAAAGCCTGGGAAAGAGACCTAGGTGTAGATCTGTCTGAGGATGACTGGGAAACCATATATCTCTATGCACACAAAGGATCGTTAAATGTAGCCACGCAAGAAAGTGGCTACAAGATCATAACCAGATGGTATAGGACCCCCACAACTCTGCACAAAATCTCATTGAATGCCTCTGACAGATGTTGGAGATGTAAAAGGGAGGAGGGCTCTATGTTACACATTTGGTGGTCCTGCCCCTTACTTCAGCCCTTCTGGACATCGGTACACGAAACTATCCAAACAGTGACATCATCAAATCTGAGTTTCACCCCAGCACAATACTTACTGCATTTTAGTGATCTGCCCAAAAGTCAATACTTGAAGTCACTTCCCATGATAATGGTTAACGCAGCAAGGCATTGTATCCCCTCTCACTGGCAGTCTACAAATACCCCAACGAAAGCAGAATGGTTCAGAAGAATAAGTTGCATGGAAAGAGTCGAGGAACTGATTAGTATTTCCCAAGAAAGGATCACTAAGTTCTATGCTACGTGGTACGATTGGACAACATTTAAAGAATCTCAGCAATACAAATCTATTATAAAATGAACCTGAAAATAGGATTCACTATTCGACTTTCGCTCAGAGTCCCTGGCATCCCCCACCCCCCTTTTTTTTTTTCCTTTCCCTTCCTCCCCCCCTCCTCTCCCCTCCCCATCCATTTAGATCTGTTCAAGCACCGACATTATTCCTCCCCTCTATTTCAAAAATGACATAAGTGTTGATACATGTATGCTTACATAAATGTTTATGTTTGGATTATCTATACGATTGTTTTGTTTAGTTTTTCCTCTCCATGGAAATACTTCATTGTATATCTTTGGCTGTATACAATTCTCTACCGCTATTGTACTTTTGTGAGTATACGATGTAATATGTACTACTTTCCACCTAATAAAACCTTTTTGTGAAAAAAAAATAAAAAAAATTGCTGGCATGCCCACCTCCATGCCATCAGTTGGTAAAAAGCGGAAGCACTCCCCTTCACCAGATACCCCCCCATTTGTTGAGGAGGAGTGGGTAGGAGTAGAGCTTGGAGTGGGTTAGTTGGGGGATTACTTATCTGAAGATTCGGAGCCTGAAGAGGCTTGGCGGCTGTTTCTCTCTCAGGCTCAGAGGATGTTAGTGCATTTCCTCTCTGAAATGGTTCAGTCCGATTTCAGGTTGCCTTCTGCTGAATCCTGATCAGTAAATTACTCCTCTTTGGAGTCTTTAAACCCACCTCAGCGTTATCAAGCATTTAGAAGAGATGTTGTATGCTGAATAAGATCATCCAAATAGGATAGTTGTGCCACAAAAGAGATTTTCTCAACTGTACAACTGTATCCAATGGTGGAAACATGTTTAAAAGAATAGAGTATTCCCACAGTGGACACCAGGGTCCTGTGACAATAAATATCTGACCTGCCCCGTGATCATGTCCATGTCTTTAAAAGACCCGGTTGACAATGGACTGTAAATGCTCCTAAAATTTTGTTTGCCTTGGTTGGCTCTGCTATGCAACCTAGGGTGGCAGCCATTGGCCTTTGACAAAGCCTTAAGGACCACATTAAGCGGCTGGTAAAAAAGAACCGGAATGCAGAACCAGACACTAGTGAGGTGTTGAGTCTACTGTGTTTTATGGTCAATGCTCTGAAAGACATGTAGCGCCTGTGTACTTTATGGTACCGGTGCTAGTTAAATTTAAGGGTAAGATCAGATGTAGTTAGACTCTGATCCAGATTGTTAAGTGCAAAACAGGGTCTCTGTCTCAGCTTGGCTGTGCTGCGGGCTTATTATGTTGTACGGGGGTGTTCTTCCAGCCCCAGTGCTGCAGGTGGCAGCAGTGGAGTAAAGCTTTGGGTGCTCTTTCCCAGCAGCCAAATCAGGAGGGTTTGAACTCGCTGTGCATGCTGGGGAGGGGTATTTATGAGGCAGACACCATAGGTTCTGGGTCATCTTCGTCCAGTGTGGCACCCACCTTTAGGGTGGCCACATCACGGTGCCCCGGCATTATGGCCTACCTGGCCGTGGCGTGCATGTTACGTGGTGTTCCTGGTTCCGGGGCCATGCTGGCCCGGAGCATCTGAACAGTGATGGGGACCCAGTGAGTGACTAGGTTCCCACCTTTGAGGATCCCAAGCTGTACTGCTGTTCGGTGGGGAGTCCGTTTGAGGGGCGCCATTGAGAGGCTGGCAGTCCAAAAGGGCCTGGACAAACCACCGGGCATCGAGGTAGCCGGACACTGAGGGAGTGATCACCTGTCAGTCGGTACCTGTGCGGCAAGTTGAAGGAGATCCAGGCGTAACTCATCTAAGGAGGGATATCTCCAAGAATTTAATCCAGACAGGGCCTGTGACAGAGGTATCTTTCTAAAGGAGACTTTTCCTCAAGTTCACCAAGGAGGGTCTGTGGCAGAGACTTCATCCTACGATTGTCTGAGTGATACTCCGGCTGCCAGGTCAGTGAGCGAGGCCTGTTCGGGTACACTAAACCCACTCCGGCAGGGGTGGCGCAGAGAAATGTTACGCTTGGGAGCAGGACCGTTTCCCTATCATCACGCCTGAATCTGCTATTCTCCCTTCTTCAACTTTACTCTCCTCACCACAAGTTTACCGTTTTTACCCGGCTGGGTAATAAAGAGCACAGCAAAGAGCACCTGTCGTGGACATTCCTTTACTTCTACTATATGCAATACGCATCACTCACCCCTAGGAATTTGGAAGAGCCATGAGGTAATGTGCCGCCCAAACATCCAGCAGCTCCTACGGGGGTAGTGCTACAGACACTATCCAACAAATTTATACATTTTGCTCCAGTGTCTAGTCACATGCTTATTTCTGTGGTTGAAAAGCTGGTCAGCTAAACTGTTCTGTAAAAAATGTTTAGGTTTTCCCTTTCATGGGGAATGCCTGTTCAGTAAAGACTTGGATAGGTATATTCAAAAATTTCTGCAAGTAAAAGCTCCCTCTTGCTACTTAAGAAAAAAGGTCATGCATTTGGCTTATACAGGTTCTGCTACTCTAGCTTGTAGTGGCTCCTATTCATCTAGGCAGTCCTTTTGGCAATCCCAGGCGACTGCAACCAGAGGAAGGACACAGTGGGAAAGGGCAAAAGAGATCATAGCCAGGTTAATCAGCCACATCAGAGTACAAGTCCTCTTCACTGTGAAAGGGTCCTCACTACGGTTGGGGGGGGGGGGGGTAGTGGGCTTTTTGAAGCCTGGCAAGAGGCGATTTTGCACAATTGGATCCTTTCTACAATCTCTCACAGATAAGAGGTTGGAGACTCAGAACTTGCCTCCTCCATGGTTTATGGAGTAAGGCTTTACTGCAGATCGACAGAAGAGGGCTTCTTTGTTTTGGGCCCTAGAGCATCTGCTGGCACAAGGGGTGGTCAGCTCGTTTCCAGTTGATTCGGTCAGTGGTGGCATCTTTATAGCAGGGAGACTTTCTTGTGTCAGTCGATATAAAGGAGGCATATATTCAAGTAACATTTTTTCCTGCACTTTAGAAGTTCTTGTGATTTTTGAAAGAGGGTCAGTACTTTTCGTTTCTGGCCATACCCTTTGGCCTGGTCCTTTTGGCCACTGGTCCTAGGGCTTTTACAAAAGTGTTAGCCCCAGTGCTGGGCTTGTTAATGGTCCAGGGAGTGAGCATCCTTGGGTACCTAGACAATCTGTTGCCAAGAGAAAAGTTAATGCATCAGTTAAGGCTAATTGTTTATTTGTGCACTGGAAAATCTGGGCTGGGTTATCAATGTGGAGAAATTAGCATCGGATCAAGCACAGAGCCTGGACACTTTCCAGGTGAAGGTGTTTTTACCTCCGGGGAACAGCCTTTCACAGAAATCAGGTGGCAGTGTTGAAAAATCTCAGGTCTATTTTCATCTGTCTTTGTACGAGTCTACGAGGGAGGATGGCTGCCTCGTTCAAGTCTGCTCCATATTCAGGCCATTACAGAGGAATATCCTGTTGGAATGGAACAGGAGGGTTCAGTTGTTGGTTTGTCAAATGTGCCTAGATCCCAGGACGCGTTGAGCATTAAAGTGGTGGATGGACCCTCAAAGGTTGGAGGTGCAGGAAAATATTTCTTGCAGTTGTTCGAAAGGACCACAGATGCCAGTCTGATATAAAGAGCAGTTCTGGGGTCCCTTTCAATGCAGGGGACATGGTCTCCTCCGGAACTGGTTTTACTCAACATTCTGGAGCTTTGGGCAGTTCGTCTTGCGCTGATCCACTGAACAAGTCACCTGCAGGGGCTCAAGTCAGACTCCAGTCAGATAATGCCACAGCGGTGGCATTGGTTGCCCAAATGGAAGGGGAATGTATTCTGGACTGGACAGAGAATTCTGTTTCAGTCCTGTCAACAGTATATATCCCAGGGGTAGGGATTTGGCAGGTGGATTTTCTCAGTCAACAGGAATTGATCCTGGGGAAAAGAATTCTTCATCCCAATGTATTCAATGCGATTTGTTAACGCTAAGGTAAACCAAATATGGATTTTCTAGCGTGTAGCTGCAGGAAGAAGCTGGACAGGTTTGGGAATCTTCAGGCGATTTGGGGTGGATGCCCTAGAAACAGCATGGGACCATTTCTCACTAATATGCCTTCCCACCTGTTCAGCTACTTCCACATCTACTGCGTAGAATCTGAGAGGGAAAAAAAACGCAGGAAATCTTAGTTGCACCAGCCTGGCCCAGTAGGGCAAGGTATGCCGACATTGTAAAGCCAGATGCAATAACTGATCCTGAGCCAGGAGGCCTGGTTGGCCAGTAGTGCACAGTCACTGGGGTTCACGGCTTGGCTGTTGACGGCTTAGCTGGTCTAACGTTACGCGGCCCATGTTAAGTATGGCCGTCGTTCCCGCGTCGACTTTCAAATTTTTTTTTTTTTGCGCAAGTCGTCCGGGAATAGGAATGTCCGTAAACGATGTGATTTCGCGCAATGCACGGCGGGAAATTTCTGAACGGAGCATGCGCAGTTCGATCGCCGCGGGGACGCGCTTAATTTAAATGCCTCACGCCCCCTATTCGCGTAGTTTGATTCCGCCAGGAGAAATACACTACGCCGCCGTACCTTACGGGCCAAAATCTCTCTGAATTCCTCCTAGAGCCAGGTAAAGTACGGCAGCGTAGAGTATCTCTGATACTCTGCGGGAATCTAATTCTTGCTGAATCTGGCCCTATGTCTTTATTCAAAACATAAAAAAAAATAAAATTTAATTGGAAAAAACAGCCAAAGTTCACGCAGTCAAAAAAAGGAGTGGACAAGGGAAAAAGGCTGACATGTTTCACATCGTGTGATGCTTAGGCGGCGTACACACGACCGAGGTTCTCGCTGGAAACCAGCGAGAACCTCGCTGGAAGCTGCATTCCAGCGAGGACCTCGGCCGTGTGTACGCTCTCGGCGAGCTTCCCGTCGGGAAGCCCGTCGAGCAGAAATAGAGAGCACGCGCTCTATTTGCTCGACGGCCCGCCTGGAAGAATGGCTGGTTGCCATTCCCGACGGGCGGGTCGCCGATTTCGACGGCCGGCAGGGAACCTCAACGGGCAGAACGATGTGTTCTGCCCGTCGAGGTTCTCTGCCGTGTGTACACGGCCTTACTCATAGCTTTTTTGACTGCATGAACTTTGGCTGTTTTTTCCAATTGAATTTTTGTTGTTTATGTTTTGAATAAAGACATCGTTTTTTGAGGAGCGCGGCGGTCCAGGATTTTTCTTTCATCCCATGCAAATTGTGCACAGCCAGCACCCTCTTGGTTCGTTGGGACAGAAGCAACGGGGATAATTAGTTTTTCAGAGCGGTATACTTTTCTTCCGTACATATCATTGCAAGGTTTTACCAGGTGGACATATAGGCTGCCGAAGATGCTGAAAATACCACTTTTAGCTGCAGTGTTTTGCGGGCTGTTGAGTACTTTACTTGGGGCTTGGCAGTGACTGGTGCATTTCCCTCATGTGCATTGCTTTGGGACATCCCATGTAGTTATGATGTATAACCTGCTCTGCATCCCATGATGTATGAAAAAGAGAAATTAGATTTGGTTACCTGTAAAATAAATTTCTTTCAGTACATCAAGGGGCGCAGAGGTCCCCCTCCTTGTTCTGGGGGTTTACTGCTTGCTGCAAAACTGAGGAGCTTCCAGAGTGGGAGGCGTTATATAGGGCAACTTCTTGTCTATTTTTTCTGCCAGTATCCATTCATCTGTAGGTGGTGGATAACCCAGGTAGTCATGATTTATAGCTTGCTGTGTGTCCCATGATGTACACAAATATGGATTTTACTGGCAAGTACAAAAATACAATAATGTTGCCATGCTTTTGAACTCCAATACCTGATTCTTACCGTTATTACAACCTTTGTCTACATTATGACATGTTCCGGACACAGTTAAACAAGTTGTGATCAGGAAAAGTGCTCACAGGTTAAACACTGCATACTCGTATCTGTATATTTAGTACTTCAATTTTATATGTCAATTAGTCTTGAAATTGAGGAAGGCAACCCTACAAATGCAACCAGGGAGCATGACATACTAGCCACACCACTTTCTGGTCAAGGTGCTCCTCTACACCTAGGGTCCATTCACACCATTGTTCAGCATTAGTGCACACATTGTAACAGACTCTGTAATTTTGGAAAGTTCTGGTAATGACTGGCTAAGCAGTGAAAAGGTGTATCAGCAGGTTTGAGACTCATTGTCAAGTTATTGTCGATTCAGAAAACGGAATATGTGTAGGCAGACAGGGCGCTCTCTTTGCCAGGAAAGAAATATGCTGCAGGAAGCCGGGAAGGTGTCCAAGTCTGAGAGACAGCAGCTTTGATGAGACCAGTTGTCTGATGAAACATTAGTGAGTCATTGTGATGCACGGTAAGATGGTGTTTTAACAGGCAGATAGTCTGTTTAGCCCACGCTGGGCAACTCTAAAGCAAGGAGTCTGAAAACATTGGGTTGTGTTCTATGTGATGGTGAAAACTCCTAGGTGGGAAATTGGCTACACAAGTGGGCAAAGCCCTTAGAAATTTATGTTAGCAAGTATTTAACAGAAACATACTTGAAGCGACTTTCCACAGCGTTGAGATGGATTATGTTGCATATTAATGTGTGTTGCGTTAAGGCAGCTCATTCAACAGTCTAATATACCAAAACATAATAAGGCCTTAGGCACACTAGGCTCTTCTGAACGCCTTTCTCCTAACAGGTGAAAAGCAGCAAAATGCGCCTAAAGCCACGTCAAGAGTTTTTTATATATATATATATATACCACTGACATTAATGAATGCTCAAGCAATAAACAAGCATGCACTTTTGATGCATTCATATTTCTGCCCCTGCTTACAAACACCTATGTGTGCATGGACATATAGGCCAACATAGAGGGGTGTTTCGGGGGAGAAAAAAAAAAATTTAATGGAACTGCACTGCATCAACATGCATAAGAAGTTAAAAATTATTAGCACATTACTGTGAAAGAGCCGTAGTGAAACTCACTGCTGACAGAGGGGTTGACTTACTAAAACTGGAGTGCAAAACCTGGTGCAGCTGTGCATGGTTGCCGATTTGTTTCTATGCAGAGTTGCACCAGTATATTTAAGTGATGAACCGTAAATTCCAAGCAAGAATTGGATCTCTTACGTTAGTATTTACAAGCAGGATTTCTTTAAAATGATTATCTTGCTGAATTGCACAGCTCGTCTTTTTCCTCTACATGCTTAATATTTTAATTAGACACTTGGCATAAATAAAGACTTGAGTTTTATTTCTTCTTGTTTTGGGCAAATGGATTTTGGCATTGCGCGGAACACTGGACTTTGCGGAGCAGTTTGCGGTGGTCAAAAAAAATGTGAACAACATTACTGTACCTTGCTGCCAGCTTGTACGTCTCTACTTCTTTTTTTAAACTCTTTATCTCGGTATCCAACATCTGGTTGTGAGCATAAACATCTGGGACGAAACCAACAGCTTCTGGCTGGAGGAGACCTTTCTGCATCATTTCATACCTGGAAGATTTACAAGCAAGTCTAATTATATTATATGACAATTAAACAATTGTTTCGAGTCATAACACACTCCTGAGGTTTGAAATATTAAACAATCATTACTTTGACTGCCAAAATAACTGTGGAGGTTCAATGTGTTTAAAGTGGTTCTAAAGGCTCAAGTTTTTTTTACCGTATTGCATTCTATGTATGAAGGTAAAAGACCTGGGTGCCACTACCTCCCCCTATACTTACCTGAATTCTATCTCGATCCAGCGATGTGCATAAGAGCAGTGGCTCTCTGGGGGTCTCTCTCTCCTCATTGGCTCACACAGTAGTAGGAGCCATCGGCTCCCGCTGCTGTCAATCACAGCCAGTGAACCAATAAGGAGAGAGCAGGGGCAGAGAGAGAATGGACACACACTGCGCAGTATGTCCCCATAGCAAGAGGCTTGCAATTGGGGGCATTCAGCAGAGGGGAGGGGCCAGTACCGCCATCAGGTGACCCAAGTAGAAGAGGATTGGGGCTGCCATGTAGCTCAGTTTTTCATTTTTTTTTTAAGTCCAACTCGGAGTTATTTTTATTTTTATTTTTTAAAAGCTCTGGTTGCAATTCCCATCTTTAGTCTGGAGCTGACCCTGCAATAATACTTTTCCACTAGAATATGTCTTCAGTCTTGATGCCAGCATCACTCAATCCATAAAAAGACTGAAGACAATATCATGAATGCAGAGTGTCATGGGCCTGCCCCATGGCAATAGGAAGGGTCATTTTTTAATTCCTACCCATATCCTGGCAGTAAATGTGAGCTGTAAATTTAACACCTGGCTTATTTATTATGTGAGGGCACTGGTTGATTGCTAAGCTTGGCAAATAAAATACAACTACGTTCATTCCACTCAGCCAATCACGCTGGCGCAGATTCCATTTTATTGCACATGGTTGGGTGTTCAAGAGGATTTTTTTTTTTTACTTTACTTCACTTTGCCAAGTGAAGGTTCTATGCCTTTATTAAATCAACCTTATTGTGTTTTGTATGCTTTATTTTAGAGAGATGCTATTGGAATGTACTTGACTTCTGCAGTTCAACATGCTCAGAACGCCTTCATAGCTGTTTTGGTGCCATTTTCTGAAGCTCAAGCATTATGGCCTGTTCTGGAAACCACTACAAAATGTATCTCAATGCATCAGATGGGATTTAACCCTTAGAGTCCTCTGCTGTGGTTAAGTAAAACTACAGATCTAGTCCAGCCCCTTCAGTCTGACTGAACAATAAGGTAGAAGCAGCATCCCGATGGTCTCATCTCTCACTATCTCTTATCATCATGTCCCTTATTATCCTATGAACACTGCAACACAAATGGATTAGCTCCTTGTACTACCTTTCCCTTCCAGTCTGATCTCTGTCAAAAGACTAATACCAAGAAAAAAAGGATTTTTAATAAACAGCTTACCTGTAAAATCCTTTTCTTGAAGTACATCACAGGACACAGAGCGCATAGCCATTACACTTGGGTTATATGGGTACCTTCAGGTGATGGACACTGGTGTAATCAATTTCACAGGAAGTTTCCTCCCTATATAACCCCCTCCCACTGGGAGTGCTTCAGTTTTGTAGCAAGCAATTCCTCCGAGGTTACACAATGTTCCCCAAAAGAGGGGTGGGAGCTCTGTGTCCCGTGATGTACTTCAAGAAAATGATTTTACAGGTAAGCTGTTTATTAAAAATCCTTTTTTCTTTATCGTACATCATGGGACACAGAGCGCATAGCCATTACACTTGGGATGTCCTAAAGCAATGCTCTATGAAGGGAGGGAGACCGTAAGGCCAAAAATAGCCAAACAAAAAATTATCAGGAAGTAAAGTAGCTCCACCAACAGAGAAAAGGGGGCGCGACCCGGACCAGAGGATTCTATACTGCTGCCCGTAGGACCGCCTGCCCAAATGCTGCGTCCGTACCCTTTGCAACGTCCAACTTATAAAATTTAGTAAAACGTATGTACGGAAGACCAGGTTGCCGCCTTGCAAACCTGTGCCATAGAGATCTGATGGTGTGCCGCCCAGGAGGCACTCATGGCCCTCGTAGAATGGGCTTTAACTGATAAGGGAGGTGGAACGCGCTTCAGACCATAGGCCTGAAAAATCAGCTGCTTAATCCACCTAGCCAAGGAAGACTTGGCAGCCGGCTGACCCTTCTTGGGGCCATCCGGAAGAACAAAAAGCACATCTGTTTTCCGAATCTTCTCTGTAGCCTTGAGATAGACCCTCATGGCTCGAACCACGTCCAAAGTATGAAGCAGTCTTTCCTCTCTGGACTGGGGAGTAGGAAAGAAGGATGGTAGGACTAGGTCCTGATTCAAGTGAAAACTGGATATGACCTTAGGAAGGAAAGAAGGTTGAGGCCGCAGAACCACTCTGTCCTTATGCAGAATAAGGTATGGCTCCCTGCATGACAAGGCTGCCAGCTCGGAAACCCTTCTGGCCGAAGCCATAGCCACCAAGAAAACCAACTTTCGGGTTAGTAGCACAAGAGGGATTTCTGTCAGAGGTTCAAACGGCTGCCTTTGTAAAGCTGACAAGACCAGATTTAAATTCCAGGGGCAGAGGGGAGCTCTAATAGGGGGATTCACATGCAAGACCCCCTGCAAGAAGGTTTTCATAAGCGAATGGGTGGCCAAGGGTCTTTGAAACCATATCGATAAAGCCGACACCTGCCCCTTTAGAGTACCAAGAGCCAACCCTTTGTCAACGCCAACCTGGAGGAATCGCAAGATCCTGTCAATAAAAAACTTTTGAGGGTGCCATTTTTGAGACTCGCACCACTCCACATAGGTTCTCCAGACTCTGTAATAAATATTTCTAGACTCTGTAATAAATATTTCTAGAGACTGGTTTCCTAGCCTGAATCAACATAGATATGACCTGAGCTGAGAGGCCTCTGCCCTTAAGAATTAGGGATTCAGCCGCCAAGCCGTCAAATTTAGCTGCTGTGAAGCAGGGTGGCAGATTGGGCCCTGAGACAGCAGATCTGGGCGCAGGGGGAGCGGCCACGGCGCCCAGACTGACATCCTCACGATGAGTGCGTACCAAGCCCTCCTGGGCCAGGCTGGGGCCACCAGGATCACAGGCCTGCGCTCCACCCTGATCCTCCGTAGAAGGCGGGGGGAATCATCTGCAGTGGAGGGAACGCATACAGGAGAGAAAACTGGTGCCAGGGGCAAACCAACGCATCGGTCCCGTAGGCCGAGGGATCCCTGGCTCGGGATATGAATTTGTCCAACTTTTTGTTGGATCTCGTTGCCATAATGTCCACATCTGGAACTCCGAATCTTTGGCAAATCTCTTGGAATACCTGGGGGTGAAGAGACCACTCCCCCGGGAGCAACTGTTGACTACTCAAAAAATCTGCTTGAGAATTGTCTATCCCTGGGATGAACACCGCTGAGATGCAGGGTACATGGGCTTCGGCCCATGAGAAAATCAGGTTTACTTCCCTTTGGGCCGCTAGGCTCCTCGTGCCCCCCTGGTGGTTTATGTATGCCACCGCAGTGGCATTGTCGGACTGTATCCTTACTGGCAGACCCTGAAGGGGGAGAGTCCAGGCGACCAGGGCCAGCCGAGCAGCTCTGATCTCTAGGATATTGATGGGAAGCAGTTTTTCTGCCTCCGACCACTGCCCTTGCTGGGTCTGTCCTTCTAGAACTGCCCCCCAACCTGACAGGCTGGCATCCGTGGCTACTATCTTCCACGTGATGGGGCAAAATGATTTCCCCTTTGACAAATTTTGAGGGACCAGCCACCAGAACAGGCTGCCCCGGACTCCTGGGGAGAGAACTAACGGACGATCTAACGCCTGAATGGACTTGTTCCAAGCAGAGAGAATGGCTGCCTGGAGGTATCTGGTATGGATCTGGGCGTAGGGCACTGCCTCGAAGGCGGCCACCATCTTCCCAAGCAGTCGCATACATAGGCGAATAGTCGGCCTCTTTTTGCCTAAGATCACTTGAACTGCTTGAGTTATTGATCTGACCTTTGCTTGAGGCCTAGATATTCCAACTGCTTTGTGGGTTTCAATATCGATTTTTCTTGGTTCACAATCCACCCGAATTCCTCTAGATGCCGAACTGTGCGAACTACTGCATGATTGAGGCTGGAAGCTGATCTGTCGATAACCAGAAGATCGTCCAGGTATGCCAGGACCAAAATGCCTTCTGTCCTTAGGACGGCTAGCACCGGGGCTAACACTTTTGTGAATACCCGCGGAGCTGTTGCTAACCCGAAAGGGAGGGATACGAACTGGTAATGACGGTGATCTATCATAAAACGAAGAAACTTGTGATGTGCCGGGTAGATCGGCACGTGCAGATACGCATCCTTTATGTCTATAGATGCTAGAAAGTCGTCTTGATGTAGGCTGGCTGCCACCAAACGTATGGACTCCATACGAAAGGTCTGAATCTTTAGAAAGCGATTTAGGCGTTTGAGGTCTAAGATAGGCCTGACGTCGCCATTGGGCTTTGGTATTATGAAAAGGTTGGAGTAGAATCCCAGACCCCATTCCTGGGTTGGTACTTCTACAATTACTCCTTGGAGCAAGAGACGATCCAATGCTTTTACAAGAGAGGCCCTCTGTAATGGGTCGCTTGGAAGACTTGACCCCTGAAAATGAGGAGGGGGGACTTCCCGAAACTCTAGCTTGTAGCCCGTGGCTACCACGGACAGTACCCAAGAGTCGGGAATTCTGGCCTCCCACACTTCGGAGAAAAACCGAAGCCTTCCCCCCACCCAGGAGAGTGGGGGCGCCCCTTCATGAATCTGACTTGATGACTGGTTTAACCGGCTTGCGAGACCATGGCCTCTTGCCTGCCGTGGCTTGTCCTTGTGGGCGGCTATTAAATGCTGAACGCCCGGGAGGCCGTCGATACTGACGGGAAGTTGAAGGGGCCGAGCCTGCGAAGGCCTGTCGCTTAAACGCGGGCCCACGCGATCTTTTCTTGACAGGCAAGAAAGAACTTTTACCACTTGATATGGTCTGGATATATTTATCTAGGTCTTCACCGAATAGTCTCCCACCATTAAAGGGAAATCCTGCTAAAAGCCTTTTGCAGGGTGCCTCTGCTGACCAGTTCTTCAGCCACAAAAGGCGCCGCATATGAACCAATAGCAGAGATAAACGGGACGCCTGTTGAATGGAGTCCTTAATAGCATCTACTGCAAAGCAGAGAGCCCTTGGGAGGTCAGCCAATTCACGAGCTTGCTGAGCCGGTATGTCCCTTAATATTTGTTTAGTTTGATCCTTTAAAGCCTGACAAACGCCAATGGCTGCCACCGCTGGCTGAACCACGGCACCTACTGTGGTAAAAGAAGCCTTCAGTAGGGTCTCCAACTTTTTGTCGACTGGATCTTTAAACATCTGGACATTTTTAACCGGACAGGTCAGGGATTTATTTACGCAGGAAATGGCTGCGTCCACGGTAGGGAGTGCCCATTTCTTTGAAAATTCCTCTTCTATAGGATAGAGAATAGTGAACCTTTTAGGAGGGATAAAAATCCTATCAGGTCGAGCCCAATCCTGAAAAATCACGCTCTCCAGAAGGGGGTGAACCGGAAAAGACGCACCACTCAACGGTGCCTTCAAGGAACCTAAAGAGGATACCGCGGGGGCTAATTGTTCCGACACTGGAAGTTTAAAAGCAGTGCGAACCATATCTGTCAGAGACTGGATCCACAGGCTCTCCGCTTGAGAAGCCGAAAAAATTTCATCTACAGTGGAACCCTCAATGTCTGAACCGTCGGGACTCGGGTCCGCTTGATCCCCCTGTGGGTCCAATTCCTCCGAAGAGAGGACCTCTGCATCTGAAAACACCAATCTAGGTGACAGGGATCTAGCCCGCTTGCCACCTGGCAAAGAGCGGGCAATTAAAGCAGTTAACCTTTCCTCTAGCCCACCCAGGGTGGTCGCTAGCATTTCTTCCGTAACGTAAACGGGAATGGGTTGATTGGGGGCCGCCTCTGCCCCTAGCACCCTCACTGGCTCCTGCAACATGCTGTTCGGTGGTCTATCTGGTGAGGGTGGGACCGCTAGAGCCTGGCCCAAATCCTCTGACCCCGATGGAGACCCCTTTAGTTTTTTGGTACCTTTTGCAGCCTTAGCTGGTCCTGATCCCTTGGGAGCCATGGCACAACCTTGAGACACCCCTAAAGCCAACACCCAACTGTTGTAGCTAGAAGAAGTGAACCATTAATAAGAACAGGCTATGTTAAAATTTTTCCAAATTTTCATACGCCCGATTAGGCGGCAATACCGAGGTAGTCCTGTGAGTATTGCCACACCAATGCCCGTTAGCTGGAGCCCAAGGTTGCACCGACTCAGATACTGCCAGATCTAAGGCCGAGTCCCTTTAAGAAAAAAAAAAAAACTTTTTTTTTTTTTTTTCTGGTCAGTATGGAGCCAAGTCCAGACCTGAAGATCCACAAACCCCCACTGGGTGTCACTGTATAGCCAGAAATGGCTCAGCTGCGCGCTCTGTGTCCTCAGCCTCCTCTGCTTTCAGGAGGGAATGACCAGCCAGGAAATGCTTTGCTGCTTTAACTGAGACCTGACGCTGCTGGCCCGCCCCCCCGCGCACGCTGACGCTGTAAAAGGCGGCGCGCACGTGCGCGCGCGCCCCCCCCACGCTGAAACCAACATGGAGGAAGCAGAAAGCAGAGGAGAAGCCTGGACCAGTGCTAGCAACCCAACAGACACCGGGCAAGACACTAATCTTATTGTAGTGCACACATAGAGGAAGCTGTCCCCATAGGCTTCCTAAGAAACAGGAGTTTTGCCAGCATTTCCTCCTTATAGCACGTGGGGCTGCAGTATCATGCTAACATGCAGATCTGGGGGGAGTAGCAAATACATATCTTTAAAAGCATACATATACCTACATGTTATCTGGGTAAACATTAGTACATCCCATCCTGCCTCAAAAGACATAGTGGAGATAGTGGTTGATGCATAAGCATACCATTAGCCGACCCAGAACCCCCAGGGGGATACCTACTGTCGAACCAAGTCCCGCAGGCTCCCTCTTACCTGCTCCACGCCGCAGGGTATTGCAAAATGCAAGAGGCCCAATCTTCCCCCATCTCGTGGGTATTGTCTTGGACCTTCAGGGACCGGGGTCCTGTGTTAAGGAACCCACACACCTGGACCTATATAGCATCCTGGCATCAGTGGTGTTTAGTTCTTGGAAGAGACTAAGGCACTGGAGCCCAGAATCCAGCTCTCCAAGGAGAGGCATTATAGGCAAAACCCCACTCCAGCAGGGCCCGGGTACCGTACACCTTGGCTTTGAAGCACTTCGGACGGATCCGGCTAGCTATCCTGGGTCCCGAGACCTCCGAGGGACAGCTAGACGTGACCAACACCTAAGACACTGGCGAAAAAACTGAAGCACTCCCAGTGGGAGGGGGTTATATAGGGAGGAAACTTCCTGTGAAATTGATTACACCAGTGTCCATCACCTGAAGGTACCCATATAACCCAAGTGTGATGGCTATGCGCTCTGTGTCCCGTGATGTACGATAAAGAAATTCAGGTACTTACACTGCTTTGCATAACCCAAAAATGTTTTGACAACAAAGCTGCATTGGTTTTACATAAAACTTAACTCCAGGCAGCTATAAAAGACACACATTATTTTGGACTTTTCTAAAATGGGGTTGACCTTAGCTTTCCTGTTTAGTTGCTCCCTATTTATGAGGGCTTGTGATGTTCCACTTTTTACAGATGCTAAAGGAAAAGTATTCATAAATGCCTTCATATATAAAGTAGAAAGATTGAAGTCCCCCGGGTTTACTGGGAATGGGATGTTTTCATCTTCCACTTGGGAATTTCACATGAATAATTCTATGAATGCTGTATTACCTCTGAGAGCTGCTCTGCAGATTTCGCTCTCAACTATAACAAAACATCCCACACTATAATATACACTTTATGCTTTCATCCTGTTACCTGCTTTACAGTAATAAAGTACTGATGAAAAAATATTGCTGCTGTCATTACGATAAAATGTAATCGGAACTGCCAACAGTATTCTTGCATGTCCTGTCTAGCACTGCCCAGTTTGGCAGTATAGGTATCCATATAAAAGATTTAAATGCATCGGAGGTGGCAAATATGCAAAGTGACTGTTCCTTGCCATTGGCACATTGTGTAAGGGCAAAGAGGCCCATTTCCCCTGGCATGTGTCATCGGTTTACACTGGAAGGCATGTACTCTTCTTACTGCATGGCACCTTCTGCACAGCTTGTAGCTCTAATCCCTGCCAGAATTGCTGGGAAAAGGCCGTCACATCTGTTAGCAAGCTGTACAGTAGTAAAGCTTTAGATAAAAAGGGAACCAGTTTTAACTGAGATTAGACAAACTATCAATAGTATACAGGCTTGCATATAGAAGATGTAGATTTACCCCATTATATAAAAAGCTCACCATAAACTTTACAATCCTACAATACAATCAATCTTTCATTTACCAAAAAATATGTAAAAAGGTGGGGATCAACCCCAATTATCCGATCTATTATGCAGTGTTACCCTTACCGGTAGGTCTAAAGGAGATAATGTTGGTAGATCTACAGGAGGAGGAGGAGGACACGATGTGAACCGATGTCTTACTCTACTCCTGGGCTAACAAGATACATCCCATTGATGTCCAAGGACATCATGTGAACCCATGTCTTTCCCTATTTAAGCTTTGTGATTGTTTGTTATATATTTCCTTGGCAAACTTCTGCGGCTGTGGGGATTTTTGAGGCTTATGCTCTGCCTACTGACCCGTGTGTGCGTATATATATTATATATATTTTATATATATATATATATACACACACAATCTCCTTCAGAGCCTTATGTTTGGCCCTGTGATTTCTTGTGAATACTACCATATTCTGTTTCTGGCATCTATTTTGAGATATTATTGGACCTTTACCTGGCTGCAATGTATTTTAGATTCAGGTGACCCAGTCTTATGCTCAATACCGTATGCAAGCTTATTATGATATTATTTTGAAGTCCAGCCTGGTGTTTACCAATGATATTACTGTTATGTTTTCTGTTTATGACATAAATATGGATTTGATGAGTTGAGGGCCATGGCATTTTTTTTAAACTAAGCCTTTAATGTAGAGACACTTGTCTCACGTACGCAGTTATACCTTGATAGGTAGGTTTGATGACTTTTCTTGCTATATTGTCATATAGGTCACCCGTTTGATGGCCCTTAATGAATATCCGCTCTAATCTATCATACTTGGTCTAGGTCTATTTTTTGTATTGTCCTGTTGCTCCACCTGGGTCTGTGTCCATTAGGGTGTTCTGCCTCCTTGATAGCAAGGATGTCGTTCTAATATGTGCAAGTACTCCCACTTTAAATAACATTCTATCATGTGTTATTTCAAATCAATGTAATTGTTAGGTTTGTTTTTTGGGTTAGTTACACTGCTCTTCCTATATCCCTTAGATTGATCTAGCTCCAGAAGAAGCACATTTATTGGTGCAAAACTAGTCGAGCAAGCTACGTACATCTTGAAAAGCAGTTATGACACCAGCTGAGTTAGCTTATGTAACCTTTTTTTTATAGGAATTGACCTGTCTAGGTTACCATTTTATTACCTTTGGGTTCGTTTCAGGTCCGATTTCAGCCCGATATTTTGGCTGAATTTGGACCAAAAGATGGACAGGGCTCCTGTGCAAATCGCAGCAGAGCTGTTGCTGAGATATGCGAGTCGGTCACAATCTCCTGCTGTGCAAATTGGATTTCTCATGTGTCTAATATCTTGTTAGAAATTCAAAAAAAAATATTTTGTTCTACATTCTTAAGTATGCCTATGAAGTCCATTTTTTCAAAGCCCTAGTATACGTTCTCAAATTAAAAGGACATGGCATAGCCTATGCATGCTGCCCACAGTGCCACCCTGTGGTGACAGCTTCTATATACAAGCAAACAACCAGTAAAATGAGAATTCATTAGTACTTTACATTACATGTTTTGGGTCAGGGACTTGGAAAGTTTGGATGCCAATGAATTCAGACGATAGCCAGGCACCTACGGTAGCATTTTAGAAGGAGAGCGATCCCTCAGCACAAATGTGCATTAAATCAGCAGGTTTGCCAAAAAGCAAGATGTACTGGAAGTGGCGAAACCTGAGACTGCTGGATTTCATAATGATTAAACAGAGCTGCAAGGAAAGGCAATAAACTGCTAACCTGATTTTGGTTTTCTTAAAACTAGGGCTGTGACTGATTAAAATTTTTGTGTTCGATTAATTGTTTTTTTTTTTTAATCGATTAATCGACTAATTTTGATTAATTAACGCACATACAGATACAACTACTTTTAACTGATCTCCTTGCATTGCAACTCTGCATTAGTCAGTGGTAAATGTGGTGGGGGCAGCATGGGGGCAGATGTGTATATTACAGCATCTACCCCCATGCTGTAATATACACATCTGCCCCCATGCTGTAATATACACACACACACACACACACACACACATCTGCCCCCATGCTGTTATATACACACACACACACACACACATCTGCCCCCATGCTGTAATATATACATTTGCCCACATGCTTTAATATACACATCTGCCTCCCATACTGCAAGAATATACACATCTGCCCCCATGTGTACATTACAGCATGGGGGCAGATGTATATATTCTTGCAGTATGGGGGCAGATGGGTATATTCTTGCAGTATGGGGGCAGATGTGTATATTAAAGCATGGGGGCAGATGTGTATATTACAGCATCTGCCCCCATGCTTTAATATACACATCTGCCCCCATGCTTTAATATACACATCTGCCCTCATACTGCAAGAATATACACATCTGCCCCCCATGCTGTAATATACACACATTTGCCCCCCATGCTGTAATATACAGTTTGCCCCCATACTGCAAGAATATACACATCTGCCCCCATGTGTACATTACAACATAGGGACAGATGTATATATTCTTGCAGTATGGGGCAGATGTGTCTATTACAGCATGGGGGCAGATGTGTCTATTACAGCATGGGGGCAGATGTGTCTATTACAGCATGGGGGCAGATGTGTCTATTACAGCATGGGGGCAGATGTGTCTATTACAGCATGGGGGCAGATGTGTCTATTACAGCATGGGGGCAGATGTGTCTATTACAGCATGGGGGCAGATGTGTCTATTACAGCATGGGGGCAGATGTGTCTATTACAGCATGGGGGCAGATGTGTCTTATTACAGCATGGGGCAGATGCTTTTCTTTACACATCTGCCCCCATGCTTTTCTATACACATCTGCCTGCATGCTTTCATATACACATCTGCCCGCATGCTATACATGATGGTTGTCCTCTTACCTTCTTAAGGCAGGAGGACCCGTCCACAGATTAGCTGACACTGACACGTGCACGATGCAAGCAGGCGGCCGGGTGATGATGACGTCAGCGCGCCGCTACTTGCTTGCCGCCGGGTGGACCAAGATGGCCGCGGCTCCAGAGCTAGGCCGAAGCCGCGGTCTTTCCTATCGGCGAGACCGCGGAGCTCACTCTGCGGATCGTCGATCAAAATTTTTTTAGTCGATCAAAGAAATTAACGATTAATCAAACAATTAATCGTTAATTTCCGCAGCCCTACTTAAAACCAAAACCCTGTTTTATAACTAGACAATAGTTCTTCTGTAACTAGGGTCTACATTTTTCAGTTGAGAATGAGGATAAAGTACGCAAGACATCATTTTTATCTGAGCAAAATTACATGATTTTCTTTCTATTATTTTCTTAACCCCATTGCAATAACAATGACGAAATAGTAGGCCTTAGCCAATTTTGATAGCTTTTAGTATCCTCAGATGTTGCGACTTTAGGCACAAGAAAATCTACCATTCTGTTTGAAAGCACTCCAAGGTTTTCATCATCCCCATTCTAATCAGAAAATTGCGCAGAAAATCGTCCACCACTTCAGGTTTGTGAGATGCAGCTCGCTGAGAAGAGACTGGAGATCTCTGCGACTACAAAAGAGAAAAAAATTAAAAATTAAAGAATGATAATGTACAAATAAAAGTACAAGACAGAAACAGCCTTAATATTTTATACTTACTGTATTTATTGGCGTATAACACTCACTTTTTTACCCTGAAAATAGAGGGTAAACTGTGCCTGCTTGTTATACGCAGGGGGCTGTGGAAAGTTTTTTCCTGAAACTTCCCTTTTAAAGTAAGGGTGCGTGTTATACAGCGATAAATACAGTATTTACATTTTTGCATATTTGTATCTAGCGATTCTATTTGAAACTCTTCTTCATAATGAGTTGCCACACTCCAGCTGAAGTTTTAATATTAGGCTTGCAGTGGGAGTTCCTGTTCTATTAGCTGACAAGTGGGAGAAACTTTAATGTGCTTACAAAAGGAAAGTGAGCTCAAAGATGATGACACCAATGTGGTCATATCCACTGGAAGTCTAAGAAGCAGACAGGAGATGGCACAGGGGCAAGGAGTATGCAGAATTGCAAGCCGATCAAATGAACTGTTACTCGAATGTTATGAAGCCAAATAGCACAGCTTGGCAACCCTAGAGGTACTGTAAGTACAGTGGGGATTGTCCGGTGTAAAAAAGGTGAACATTTTGCACCCTCCTATCCTCTACAGCCAAGGAAGCTCTCGGATCGGTAGTTGGCATGGCGCTGCATATGATAAGTTATGACACCACCTTTCAAGAATGACAGTTCAGTTGAGAGCACATGCAACTGTGACCGTTATCATTTACAGCATGACTTAAATGCAACAGTTTTGGGAAGCTGTTAAAAATCAATGGGTTTAGTTATAACCAGTATGCAACATATGCACATACACACGATCGTGAAAAAAAAAATGCTGGAGCGAAGCGTGGCGACGTACAACACGTACAATGGCACTGTAAAAGGGGACGTTGTATTCAGATGGCGCCACCCTTTGGGCTGCTTTTGCGTTAGTAAAAGTTTGGCGAGAGACGATTTGCGCTTTTCAGTCTGTTACAGAGTGATGAATGTGCCATATCCATTACAAACGTTAGTTTTACTATAATGAGTGCTCCGTCTCATAACTTGCTTCTGAGCATGCACGTTTTTTCCCGTCGTTAAAGCGTACACACGACCATTTTTCACGATGTGAAAAACAATGAGAAAATTTAGAGCATGTTCTAAATTTTTAAATGCCAATTTTTCACATCGAGAAAAATGCTCTGGAGCCCCCACACACACACAATCTTTTTAATGACATTTAAAAATAATAGAATTTTTCACGTTATAAAAAACGGTCAAGTGTACGCGGCATAAGAGTTTCAGAGCCACGCTATTAACCAACTGCTCCATTTGAAGCATTTTGACAGACCAGAATGGAAAATAAAAAAAACTTAGTGATTCACCTTCATCCTATAGGTATTTGTGGTCAGATTTCCATACAGTTTTTGCAAGCAATACAATTTGATTGGAGTCTTTCATAGGCCTTATATGGTTAATAACACTAATCAAGAGGCTAACCAAAGCACAGGTATAGACTTCTATATCACTAAGCGATCATTTTTCGGATCGCTGAATTAGTGTTACTGTTGCCGCTAGGTGGCTATTTTTTTTTTTTATTAAGATTTTTTTTTTTACTAAAGACATGTGGCTGAATAAATTTTGGCCTAAATGTTTGACTAAAATTTAGTTTATTTTTCAAAAATTTCTGTCTTTTTACATTTAGATCGCAAAAAAAAAAAAAAAAATTGCAAAGACAAGCAAATACCATCAAAAGAAAGCTCTATTTGTGGGAAGAAAAGGACGTAAATTTTGTTTGGGAGCCACGCTGCGCAATTGTCTGTTAAAGCGATGCAGTGCCGAATTGTAAAAACACCTTTGGGCATTTAGCAGCATATTGGTCCGGGGCTTAAGTGGTTAAATATGGTATTTTCAATAACCTTATAAAAAGTACTTTTTACTATTCCTAACTATTAAAGGCTAGAACCATATATGATTGAGGTGAAAGCACACATCATTGTTTACTGTACCATTTAAGATCAACCTGAACAAGAACTATGCAGGAACAGTGGCAAGCCAGATAATGGGCATCCAATTTATCATTGGAATTTTAATTTTATTAAAAAAAATCCTTTGCCAGGTTACAAGGGTTTCAGAAGGCAGACTGTGCGACTACTGCATGCTGACCTTGATTAATGGAGGGGAATATATGCCTTACAGAATCCTACACTTGGGCTTGGGTGTTTCAGGAACACCACGTTAACAATATACCAGCCATCTAATGATTTTACATGGTGGAGGTGGACCTGTTATACTCCTGCAGTGTAAAGAAAAAAACAATATAAAAAAAACAGACAGACCGGCAGTGTGCTTTGTATGTAATTTCACACTACAATCTTGAGATTGTACCTTTTATGCAACATCTAACGCTTTCGTTCTTAGAATTGTTATTCCATTATCAGAAGAGACAACTAATGGCCCAATCTACGGTATTTATAGGGATCATCCAGTAAGCATACTTAATGATATCCTGAATACTTAATCAACCAGTCACCCTCTTGCTCCCAATTTGCAAGCAGATTTTTAATTCTCATAAATTGGCTTTAAACCTGGTAACTGTCGCTAATAAAATAAAGAACTGAAAAAACTCTTTAGTGTAATTAGAGCGGCAGTCAGGCACAAAATACCTTTTAGTATTAAACTGCCTATATTAAACTAGGTGTCTTAACATATTTGACAATATATAAACAACATGCTTTGTAAACCTCTTGGTTTGATAACCCCATTGCAAGCTTCATAAATATATTTGGATGTAGCATGACTTCTAGAGTTTTACCCGTTTTTTTAGGCTCAGTTTGGGGGGGGGGGGGGGTGTCAAGCATCAAGTCAAATTCATAATCTTTAAAATGGCTCGATTGTCTTAAATTACATTAGATAAAAAAGGGATTTTTTAATACAGCTTACCTGTAAAATCCTTTTCTTGGAGTACATCACGGGACACAGAGCGGCATATTCATTACTATATGGGTTATATGGAGTACCTTCAGGTGTGGACACTGGCAATCTCAAACAGGAAGTCCCCTCCCTATATAACCCCCTCCCCTAGAGGGAGTCCCTCAGTTTTGTAGCAAGCAGTATGCCTCCCAAAACATGTTCCCATAAGAGGGGTGGGAGCTCTGTGTCCCGTGATGTACTCCAAGAAAAGGATTTTACAGGTAAGCTGCATTAAAAAATCCCTTTTTCTTTCTCGTACATCACGGGACACAGAGCGGCATATTCATTACTATATGGGATGTCCGAAAGCAATGCTTTAATGAGGGGAGGGAGACATCTTCTCAAAAGGGATTTAATTTAGAGGTATACTCAAATAATAATAATAAATCCAACTTAGTCAAGAAATCATTTTGAATTTTTAAAACCAAGGGTGCCCCCGATCCCGAGGATCTTAAACCGCAGCCTGTAGTACTGCCTGCCCAAAGGCTGAATCCGCATTCCTTCTCACGTCTAGCTGATAAAACCTTGTAAACGTGTGGACTGATGACCACGTCGCCGCCTTGCATATCTGAGCCATAGAGATCTGATGGTGTGCTGCCCAGGAGGCGCCCATGGCCCTGGTAGAATGGGCTTTTACCGACAAAGGAGGAGGCAACCTCTTCAAACCGTAGGCCTGAATGATTAATTGTCTAATCCATCTCGAGATGGTGGATTTTGCAGCTGCTTGCCCCTTCTTGGGGCCATCTGGTAAAACAAACAACACATCTGTTTTCCGGATCTTTTCTGTAGCTTTAAGATAGGCCCTCATGGCCCGGACAATATCTAAGGTATGCAGCAACCCCTCCTTTCTAGATGTGGGTTTCGGAAAGAAGGATGGAAGTACCAAATCCTGGTTCAAGTGAAAACTGGATATAACCTTTGGTAGAAAGGAAGGATGAGGCCGGAGAACTGCCCTGTCCTTATGTAGAATGAGATATGGTTCCTTACAAGATAAGGCTGCCAATTCTGACACTCTCCTGGCCGAAACTATGGCGACCAAGAATACCAATTTTCTTGTCAGTAAAACTAAAGGAATCTCAACCAACGGCTCAAAGGGTTGTTTCTGTAGAGTGGACAGGACAAGATTTAAGTCCCATGGACAAATCGGTGACTTGACAGGAGGATTAATACGCAAGACCCCCTGTATGAAGGTTTTAACCAGCGAGTGGGTGGCCAGCGGCCTCTGAAACCACACTGACAAAGCTGAAATCTGTCCCTTGATTGTGCTTAATGCCAGGCCTTTATCCACTCCTAGCTGGAGAAAACTTAACACCCTATCAATGGTATATTTGCGGGAATTCCATCTTTTGGATTCACACCAGCCTACGTAGGTCCTCCACACCCTGTAATAAATCACCCTGGAGGCCGGCTTTCTAGCCCTAATCAGGGTAGGAATTACCTGCCTAGACAGACCTCTACCCCTGAGAATCAGGGATTCAGCCTCCAGGCCGTCAAATTTAGACGCTGTGGGGGGCGTGGCTTAGCGATGGCCGAGTAAAGACATCTTTCTTGTGAGCTCCTGGCTTCCCCCCGGCTTACCCTGGCATACAGCGAACTATTTGGCTCACTGACTAAGGCATGCTAAAACGGCAAAAGACCCAGAACCGGTCCACCACCACGCAGGAACCGACCGATCACCCTAAGAAGCGGCATCAGGAGATTTCTATGCGACACCCAGAGCCAGCCTGCCGACGCCATTACGAGGCCTCCACGTGTGTCTCCTCCTTTGCTCCACACAGACCCCGCGCTGACCTCCCCTCCCCTGCCCGAGATGGATGCTGACCTGTCTCAGGGGACCCCATCGGCTCTCCGACCGTCCACCCAGACCTCGTCGCAGCACCCTGGCACTTTACCTGGCGACCTCCGCTCCATCCTCCAAGCTCTCCCCACGAAGGCCGACATCGAGGATCTTGTCCGCCGCGTAGAGGAGGCCCACAGCCGCGATATACAGGAGGTGAGGGAGGAGCTGCAGCTGGTATCCGATCGCGTGGAGACCTCGATCTCCGCGCTGGAGCGGAGGATGACGGTACTAGAGAACACCCAGGCAGCGCAGGCGACCACGGCCATAGACCTGCAGCTACACCTAGAGGATTTGGAGGACCGTAGCCGCCGCAACAACCTGAGGTTGCGGGGCCTGCCTGTGGCTACGGGATCAGAGGACTTGGCGGTCTCGGTGGTGGCCATCTTTCAGGGATTACTGGGGGAGTCGCCCCCTACCCTGGAGCTGGATCGTGTGCACAGGACTCTTGGTCCCAGGCCTGCGGACCCAGACCGCCCTCGAGATGTACTCTGCCGGCTACATCGTTACGCACACAAGGAGCTGATTCTGCGAAAGGCGTGGGAGCAGAGAGATGTTAACTTTGACGGGGCCATCATAAAGATCCTCCCGGATTTGTCTAGGGCTACATTGCAACGCAGGGCCATGTTAAGGCCCATCCTCGATCTAGCCAGGAGGGCGGGCTGTACATATCGCTGGGGCTACCCCCTGGCGGTCACTTTCCACAGGATGACGGCGTCCTTTACGGTCCGCACCCCGGCGGATTTACCTGCCCTCTTCACTTTCTTGGGAGCGGATCCAGTGGAGGTACCGAACTGGCTGGTCATTCTGCCCCGCCAACCGAATCGCCCAAACACCGGATCGTATCGGGGCGGCCATGCCCCGCGCCAGCAAAGGCCCAACAGGAGAGTGCAAGCACCATCTTCCGCTGAGGGGTCACGTGAGTCCTAAGCTACCAGGCGCTGCCCGGTCATGTTATTTTGCACTGCACAGGAATTTTTTTTTTCTCTTCTTAAATTTTTGTTTTTGCTCTTGTTGTTCTTGCTCTGAAACCCCCCCCCCCCCTCGCCCTTTGCCCCCTCTGGAGGTCACTGAGACTGCCCCAATTTTTTACAACTGTGGCTGCTGACGCTCTTCCCTATGGGACCTGCCCTACCCTCCCCCCTGTTTCTGATGGGACCACGGTCGAGGCTCATGGAGCACTTTGAGATTAGTCACGGGGCTGCCCACTACACAGGACTATGCTCTTATCATTGCAGCTCCCTACTCCAGTTGTCTTCCGGCGCACAGCAATGAGAGTATGACCTCCTGAGATCTGATAAACAAACTGCCTACTTGTGCGGATGGTAACTGTGGCCAGAAGCTCTGCCCTGGCGATCTTGAACTCTTATGATTAATAGTTTATTTAGGGGGGAGTAGCATTCTTGTTAACACCATTGAGTCAGTCATTAAGGGAAGGATTCACGTCAGCTTTTAAAGGGGGAATCCCTGGACCTGTGCAGTCCTGGCTAGTTCTCCTGACTATAGTGCTAGACATCCTGCAATCTGTGGCTCCCTGGGGCCACTACCCCCCTAGCGATAATTTTCCATGTATTCCTGATTTAATGTCCTCCATCCCCCCGGGCGGATCGGCTCTGTGGTTGTGCCGATCTGACCCCTACCCCTGGGTATTGGCTTATGTGAACCTGAACGAGGTGTGGGCCTGCGGGGAGTCAGAGGGACACTGGGATGCCTCTGGAGGTTGGGTCCTTGATGATGCAAGGTATGCCCACGCGCCCCTGGAGGGGGAGGGAGGGATGTTAGCACAGACCCTGAGACATCTCTGGCACACAACCTTAGACTGGGGGGTTGACTCAGGTCAGAGGCTCAATGGTGGAGTAAGTGATTTTACTACTGTGCAATGTTATTGTCTAAATGTTCCTGGCGGCACTTATCTGGTGTCAACTGTTATATGCATGCATGCTAGATTCTCAACTTTTAAAATCTTTTGTTATAATGTTATGTCACCTTGCCGGGGCGGCCGGGGGTGGCCGGTGAGACTCTCACTGGCTGTCCCTTCCCAATCCCCCACTTAGGCCGACGCTCGAATACCAGCTTTTGTTCTGGTGAGTGTCCAGGCACGTTTGTGCCACTTTTTTAGTTGATCACACCTACCCGCTTTGGTAGGTCTTTTGATATACTAACCCCTTGTTGTGGGGGGCGCCTGTGGCTTCGGACGCCCCCTATCCCCCCCCCCCCCTGTTTTTCTCCTTTTTTTTTTTTTATGCTCTGTGCCTTTCCTTCTTTCCTTTTTCTCCTCTTTCTCACTCCCTTTCTCTCTACCCTTCCCTCTGCCCCTCTTCCCTCCAGAACCCCCGCCCCCCCCTCTCTTACCTCACCCCTCCTCTCTCTCTTCCTACCCCACCTGAGGACAAGGCGATGGACTCCATACAAGTTGTGTCCCTGAATGCCAGGGGTCTGAACACCCCCGAAAAGAGGCGCATGCTTTTGAGTGACCTAAAGAAGTCTCGAGCGGATGTCGCCTTCATCCAGGAGACTCATTTCAAACATGACAAACTTCCATTCTTCAGAAGTAGGCTTTTCCCTATGACCTACCACTCCACCAATCCCACAGCCAAATCCAAGGGGGTTACTATCTTGATCTCTAATAAGGTACCGTGGAAATTTCAGGCAGAACTATTAGATCCCGAGGGTCGCTTCGTCTTTTTGAAAGGCCTGGTGGGCACCACATTAATTACCTTCGCGACAATATATGCCCCGAATGACCAACAAGCTAAATTCGTCTCCCATACTTTAGACAGACTCTCAGACTTTGTGGAGGGCCAACTGATCCTCGGGGGGGACTTTAACGTCCCTCTGATGCCTACCTCTGATACCTCATCTGGGAACTCGGCGATACCCCCGGCGCAGAGGAAAAGAATAGCAAATTCATTACATAAGGCGCAACTAATAGATGTCTGGCGCCTCCAACATCCTGGGGAACGGGATTACACGTTCTACTCCCCGCCCCACAAGGTATACTCTAGAATTGATTTTTTTCTGATCCCCCATAGCCAGCTCCACGCTGTATCCGACTCGTCGATCGGCCACATTACCTGGTCAGATCACGCACCCATCTCCCTGACGTACACCTTGGACGGAGGCACCTCTACTAGGCCTAAATTCTGGCGCCTCAATGAGAGCCTCCTCCAGACTCCGGAGGTCCTGGCGGACGTTCTGGCAGAGCTCCCCCTGTACTTCCGAGAAAATGACACCCAGGACTGTGACCCGGGGTCCCTCTGGGAGGCCCACAAGGTAGTCATTAGAGGGGTCCTCATTAGACACGGAGCTCGCATTAAGAGGGAACGCAATGCCCAACTCTCCACATTAATGTCCAAACTCCAAGCAGCCGAATCCCGACATAAACATAGGCCCACACCAGACTCAGAGACGGAGCTGGGGACCTTACGCAAACAAATCACGGACCTACTCCACTATAGGGCGAAGGCGGCGGTGCAGATATGTCGGAAAATAGGTTATGAGTCGGGAAACAAATGTGGTAAGGTGCTGGCAAGGGCAGTTAGAGACCAAAAATCGGCGGCCTATATTCCCCACATTTATAGCCCAGGGGGAGAGAAGGTTACATTGCCACAACACATATTGCGGGAATTCAGGGACTTCTACCACTCACTCTATAATCTTTCAAATAGTGACCCAACGCAAGCTGAAATTGACGAATACATATCGACCTCGCAAATGCCCTCCCTTCCCCGAGACACCCTAGATGACTTGGAGGCGCCGATCACGTTAGAGGAACTCCAACTTGCCCTAGGTTCCATGAAGCCAAATAAGGCCCCAGGCCCAGACGGTTTTACCGTCCAGTACTACAGATCCCTACTCCCAATTTTAGGCCCACGAATGGTCTCTTTCTTTAATGCAATAGGGACAGGATCACAGCTCCCTAGAGATGCTCTTAGAGCTCATATCACACTGATCCATAAGGAGGGCAAGGACGCAGGGGCGTGCGGGAGTTACAGACCGATCTCCCTTTTGAACACAGATTTAAAACTGTTCACCAAAATCCTGGCCAACCGCTTAGCGCACCACCTTCAATCCCTGTTACACCTAGATCAAGTGGGATTTGTCCCTACAAGGGAGGCCAGGGATAACACCATCAAGGTCTTGAACCTGGTAAACCTTGCAAACGCAAACCGCACCCCATGTGTCTTTGTTAGTACCGATGCCGAAAAGGCATTCGACAGAGTCAACTGGAAATTTATGCTATCTGTCCTCCGACACGTTGGGGTGGGAGGGCGGATGCAATCCTGGCTAGGCGGTATTTACTCCAACCTGTCGGCCCAGGTGAAGGTGAACGGACTCCTATCGGACCCGTTCCCAATAACAAATGGCACGAGACAGGGTTGCCCGCTCTCCCCCCTTCTCTTTGCCCTCTCCTTGGAGCCCTTTCTTTGTAGAATTAGGCTGAATCCCGACATACAAGGTCTCAAGACGGGGGACCTACACTGTAAGGTCTCTGCGTATGCAGATGATCTCCTTTTCTCCTTGACGAACCCAACGGTCTCCCTGCCAAACCTACTGAAGAAATTTCATGTATATGGCACCGTCTCGAACCTTAAAATAAATGTCTCCAAATCGGAGGCTATGGGAGTGGCTATCCCCCCCCCAGCGCATTCTTCCCATTCAGGCGAGTTTCCCCTTCCGATGGACAAATACAGCCCTTAAATATTTAGGAACATTGATTCCGGCGGACCTGTCACGCGTCTTTGCTCTTAACTTCCCTCCGTTGCTGGCAACGACTCGCTCCCTGCTCGACAAATGGCATACAGGACTGCACTCCTGGTTTGGCAGATGCAACCTCATAAAGATGTGTATCCTCCCCAAATTCCTGTATTTGGCCCAGGCCCTCCCCATCCAGGTACCTACTCCCTACCTTAAACAAGTTCAGGGGGTATTTACGCGGTTTATTTGGGCACAGAAGAAACCGAGATTGAGCAGAACCCAAATGTCCCTACCCAAACAGAACGGAGGCCTAGCCGTGCCCGACATCAAACGATACTACCAGGCCGCCCATTTGAGTAGAATAGTAGACTGGAGGCGCAACGCTACAAACAAATTTTGGGTTCAAATTGAACAATCACAGACCATGATCCCTTTGAAAAGCGCACTGTGGTGCTTTGACGCTTTCCCCCCACGTTTGAAATCCCATCCACTGATAGGGACCACGTTAAGGTGTAGCTTCCACGTGACCTTGAAGACACTTCTATCATCCAGGACTTCCCCGCTTTTCCCGGTCCTTGGACACCCAGACTTCTCACCAGGCCTTAGCCCAGCGGACTACCCAGGTCTGAGAGCGACGGGACGAGAGCAGGCATCTCAGTTTGTGACGATGGGCCGTTGGCCGTCAATAGTCGAATTGACAGACCCCGCGGGAGTCTTCAGCCTCCCCTTCTGGAATGCGGTGCGGCTGCACCACTTCCTCCACTCTATCCCCGACCCGCAGCAGTTCTCACGACCCTTGAGGAGTGCTGCTCGGATACCGGGCCCGCGACGAAGACTTTCTCACGAATGTACTCTCTTTTAAATTCCCCCCCTGTGCAACCTGACTTGAGATGCTTGGCGAGATGGGAGACTGACATGAACCAGACTTTTTCGGAGACACAGAAACAACGTATAATCTCCTTAGCAATAAAATCCTCCTCCTGCACTAGAATTCAAGAAACTAACTTTAAACTGTTTGCTAGATGGTACCTCACACCCACCAGATTACACGTGTGCTTCCCGTCCGCCACGGACCGCTGTTGGCGGTGCGGGGTGGACGCGGGCTCTTTACTACATATTTTCTGGTCCTGCCCCAAACTGACGAACTTCTGGTCGGAGGTCCGTCGTATCACACAAAAGTTCATGGAGTACGAGATCCCAGATGACGCTTCCTTTTTCCTCCTACACCTGTCGACGCTGCCAATTAAATCCTACAAAAAATCGTTGGTGTGTCACCTCTTGAATGCAGCCAAGGCGTGCATTCCCCTCTGCTGGAAGCAACAGTGCCCACCGAGTGTTGGTTGCTGGCTGCGGAAGGTAGAGGAAACACGTAAGATGGAAGACCTGATCCTTACTGCACAGCACAAACAGGAGACCTTTACGGAGGTCTGGAGCATCTGGAATATTTTTATTTTCTCAGATGAAGGAGTCTCCTTACTGTTGTCCTAGCGCCCCCCTGGCTAGGGGTGCCGTGGCCACTCACCGTCCTCGCCTTGCCTACATTTCCCCCTCCCTCCCCTCTTGCCCATCTTCCCCTCCCCCCTTCTTTCTTACGCTTTCCTCTTTCTACACCTGCTATTACTTTAATTTCTCCTAAATATAGAAATTGAACACGGGGAGGTTCCCACTCGTTGACGTTACCCCCATCGGATTTGAATTGTCATGGGAGGGTCGTTTGATCTCTTTCCGTGTATGCCTCTATAAAATGTCATGTGCTGGGAAGAGTTGATATGCCCTTTAATCCTTCTGTACTCGTTTATTTTACTTTATTGTACTTTTTGATGACATGTATTTATCTGTTATATGTTTGGAACTTCTCCACATGTGTTTTCAATAAAATTTATATTTGAAAAAAAAAAAATTTAGACGCTGTAATGTAAGGGTGGAGGATCGGGCCTTGTGAGAGTAGGTCTGGTCGTAGAGGAAGAGTCCAAGGGTCTCCCACTGCCATCTTCAGGACTAGTGAGTACCATGTCCTCCGGGGCCAAGCTGGAGCTACTAGAATGACTGGCTTGTGCTCCACTCTGATCCTGCGCAACAGGCGAGGAAGTAACTGTAGCGGGGGAAATGCATATAGAAGTTTGAATTGATGCCAAGGGCAAACCAACGCATCGGTTCCGCAGGCCATAGGGTCCCTTGCTCGAGACACCAACCTAGCTTCTTGTTGAACCTTGATGCCATTACATCTATGTCTGGCATTCCCCACTTCTGGCAGATTGTCTGAAAGACCTGGGGATGCAGAGACCACTCCCCCGGCGACAGAATCTGGCGACTTAAGAAGTCTGCCTGCAGGTTGTCCACTCCGGGAATGAATACCGCCGAAATGCAGGGTACATAAACCTCTGCCCACTGAAAAATCAAGCTCACCTCCCTCTGAGCGGCCTGACTCCTGGTTCCTCCTTGGTGGTTTATGTATGCCACCGCTGTGGCATTGTCTGACTGGATTCTCACCGGGGACCCCTGTAATCTGGAAGTCCATGCCAGGAGGGCTAGGCGAGCAGCTCTGACCTCCAAGACATTGATGGGCAGCTGCCTCTCCGCTTCCGCCCAAGTTCCCTGGCGAGTGAACCCCTCCAAGACCGCCCCCCAGCCTACCAGGCTGGCGTCTGTGGTAACTACCTTCCAGACAACGGGGCTGAAGGACCTTCCCTTCAGAAGATTCTGAGGGTTTAACCACCAGGCCAGGCTTTGCCAGACCTTTGATGATAGCTTCAAAGGGGACTCCAAGGCATGTGCTCTCTTGCTCCAGGCTGCTAGAATGGCTGCCTGTAGGACGCGAGTGTGGATCTGAGCGTATGGTACCGCCTCGAACGTGGCCACTAGCTTGCCTAGTAATCGCATACACAGGCGAATAGTTGTTTTTTTCTTGCTTAGAACCAACTGAACCAACCCCTTGATAGCCTCGACCTTTACAAGGGGCAGGAACACCCTTTGCTGTTCTGTGTCTAACCTCATGCCGAGGTATTTCAACTGCTTTGTAGGATGAAACGCTGATTTTTCCCGGTTTAGGACCCAGCCGAACCTCTCGAGGTACTGAACCGTGAGGTTTACTGCTTGTTCCAGACACGGCCGTGAGTGATCTATGATTAAAAGGTCGTCCAAGTATGCTAGGACCGTAACCCCTTGGATTCTTAGATTGGCCAGAACTGGGGCTAGGATCTTCGTGAATACCCGGGGGGCCGTGGCCAGCCCGAAGGGGAGCGCCATGAATTGGAAGTGTCGCTGCCCCACTGCGAAGCCTAAAAATCTTTGATGTGGCTGAAAGATTGGTACATGAAGGTAAGCATCCTTTATGTCTATGGAAGCCAGAAAGTCGTCCCTCTGGAGTAACGAACTCTTAGGTAAACATTTAAACTCTTTAGGTCCAAGATTGGCCTGACATCGCCGTTGGGCTTTGGTATGACAAAGAGATTGGAATAGAAACCTAGCCCCTGTTCTTGGGCTGGTACCTTTATTATCACGCCCTGGCTCTTGAAAATGAGGCGGAGGAAACTTTAGAAACTCCAGTCTGTAGCCTGTGGTTACAGACGACCGGACCCATTTGTCGGGGATATTGGCTTCCCAAACTTCTGAGAAGAAACAAAGCCTTCCCCCCACCCGCGAGAGTGGGGGCGCCCCTTCATAAGGCAGACTTAGGGGCTGGCTTTGTCGGCTTGCGATACCATGGCCTCTTACCCCCAGGGGCCTGTCCCTGCGATTTATTGTTAAAGTTTGATCGCGCAGGCGGCCGTCGATACTGCCTGGAATTTGAGGGCCCTGAGACAGGAGAGAGCTGCCTTTTAAATGTAGGACCCCGGAATCTCTTTTTGACTGGTAAAAGGGTACTTTTGCCACTTGAAATAGTCTGAATGTATTTATCCAGATCCTCTCCGAAGAGTCGTCCTCCATTGAAGGGAAACCCTGCCAGAAGCTTTTTGCATGGGGGCTCCGCCGCCCAGTTCTTCAACCATAAGAGCCTTCTCATGTGCACCAAAAATAGTGATAAACGAGAGGCCTGCTGGATGGAATCCTTTATAGCATCTACCGCAAAACACAGAGCTCTGGGAATGTCAGAAAACTCTTCTGCCTGTTGGGTAGGCATGTCTTTAACCATTTGTTGTGTCTGGTCCTTTAACGCCTGACAAACTCCAATTGCAGCCACAGCTGGCTGTACCACTGCTCCTGCCGTAGCAAAGGATGCCTTTAAAAGTGTCTCTAACCGTTTATCAACCGGATCTTTAAACATTTGTATGTTTTCCACCGGGCAAGTTAGTGATTTATTCACACATGAGATGGCTGCATCCACAACTGGGAGCTTCCACCTCTTCGAAAAAATTTCCTCCATAGGGTAAATAACCGAGAATCTCTTAGGCGGCAGAAAGATCCTGTCCGGTCGTACCCAATCCTGAAAGATCAATTCCTCCAACAGAGGATGGACTGGAAAAACCGCGTTGCTCAAAGGAGCTTTTAAAGAGCCCAGAGAGGATACCGCAGGAACCTGAGGCTCTGGCAATGGTTCCTCAGAGGTAGATTCCTCAATCCCTGAACCCTCTTGGTTCCGGTCCAGTTGATCCTCCTGAGATTCCAATTCCTCCGGAGAGAGAATTTCAGCATCTGAGGATACACCTCTCGGAGATGGGGATCTAGCCCGTTTCTTGCCAGGAATAGAGCTAGAATAGAATTAGTCTTGGGGGGGGGGGGGGGGGGGGGGGACAAGGTGGCAAGCTATGGTTTTCGACCTTTGCCTTTGGAACAAGCAATTGAAAGCGCTATATAGATCTCTAGCACTCTGTATGGAAACCTCTTACATTCAATTCACAAATTGCTGCCCTCACACTCCGTTTGTTATTAGAGAAGGCCAAAGCTCTTTTGGCCATACTTCTCATCTGGGTCACAGTAGTGACCTTAGTTTTGTTCTCCCGTGAACCAGAGTCATTTAATGGCTCTCAGGTGATATCACAGAGCAGCTCCAGCCTCCTAAGGGATCCCAACTATATAGTCAGGATCCACCAAGCTGCCTAATTGACAGCTGGCTCTGGCTCTTGGCTAAAACCTGAAGCCATACAAGAGGTGGTGGGGGTAGTGGCGCTGTCACTAATATGTTGTTTATTAAGCCGGTAAAATAATGGGCTTTAATGGGACAACATTCCCCTGAGGAAATATAAGAATATAAAAAATAAGAGGAGACACAAATAATAATATAAATGAATGTGTAAGATCACTAGTAGTGATACCTCAAACAGCCACCGGAGGTGTGATTACATAAGTAAAAAATATAAAATATAAAAATGTAGATAAATAAATTAGGTCTTCCTGGTCATATAAGATATGCACTAAGAACACAGTCAGTGGCCCAGTGTATAGTATAAGTGGCCCAGTATGTAATATGTGGCATAGATACAAATGTGCATAATATGAAAATAGAAGTCCAAAAAACATTAAAGTTAGATGACAATGTCCATAGATATATATAGCAGGTGAAGTAAGGTGGTCAAGGTGCACCTAATGGGATAGGTGGTAAACAAAATCACAAGTGACTTTCGCAGTGGGTCCGGTGTTCCCCCTTATGGGTCCCCACTCACCAAAGGCAATCACCCCTGCAGGGGTAAAAAGCATGTAGATCGTTGTCCTGCTCCAAGTTGCCGTGGCTCCCTTCCTTAGTTTGCACAGATTTCCTTTGGATCACCTGGGCTCCTGCGATGTATCCTTAGTATGTATTGTTGTTGTAATGAATTTCAGTTGGTATTATAATTTCCTCAAAGGCAAGAAAAAAGAAGCTTCCATAGCGTGGTATGTTTTTTTAAAAGGGAATAATTTTAATAGCACTGTCAGACTATCACATAGTACGAGTGCACAAAATATACAAAATAAAAATAAATACAAAAAATATATAAAAATAGAAATAAAAATGAAAATAAAAATAGTGCCAGACTTAGTCGGATATATACCGCAACTGACAGTCACAATACCAAAAAATCGAGTTGGTAGCTGCCTATACCCAAAGGGGTTATAGGTTCTGAGAATGCACAGCACACATGCAAGGTCCAATTGAGAGTATCATCAGCGTGGAAGCGGCGTGCGCTCCAAAGACTAACAGCTGGTTAGGACCGGAAGTGTATGTGGGTGTGCGTGTGGCCGCTTGACGTACGTTTCGTATGTTTACTTCCTCTGAAGCGGGTACACGCATACCGCTGTTGTTTGTCTATATAGGGGACGTAACCATGGCAGTTTCCCGACGCTTCTAGCGTCCTCCAATCAGATACAATGACAGGTCCGGTTAGCCTATCAGGTGGGTTAAATTAGAGGGCGTGTGCACATCTATATTTACCCAATAGAGCAGAGCATGAAAAAGCCGACTCATAGGGGCGTGTGCAAAAATACTAATGCCCAATAGAAGGGAGTCCACTCGCATACCAAATTGTACTAAACCGGATGTGTTTATTGGTTGCCATGCTGACGGCCCCGAAAGTAACAGGAAATGCAGATGATCACTAGAATAATTAAAGAGAGATTTTATAATGCGAAGTAGAATAGGTACCAATATAAATTATAAATTATGGTGGTGTATGTTAATATCTGTAACTAGTGTCAACTGGCTTGCGGAAGCAACAAGAGATATGAAATTATATGTCTATCAGGGGTATCTCTATAGCTAATTTCATATACTCCAGCGGTATATGCTGAGTATTGGTGCCTGAATGTTATTTAAACAAGAGAGATACTTGTATTTAACTTTTATGTTTTTTGGACTTCTATTTTCATATTATGCACATTTGTATCTATGCCACATATTACATACTGGGCCACTTATACTATACACTGGGCCACTGACTGTGTTCTTAGTGCATATCTTATATGACCAGGAAGACCTAATTTATTTATCTACATTTTTATATTTTATATTTTTTACTTATGTAATCACACCTCCGGTGGCTGTTTGAGGTATCACTACTAGTGATCTTACACATTCATTTATATTATTATTTGTGTCTCCTCTTATTTTTTATATTCTTATATTTCCTCAGGGGAATGTTGTCCCATTAAAGCCCATTATTTTACCGGCTTAATAAACAACATATTAGTGACAGCGCCACTACCCCCACCACCTCTTGTATTTCTTTATATATACCCCTTTGGGGAGTTATATTTAGGGGGGGCTGCAGTCACACACGCCCACTTATCTCAGTGCGTTCACTGACCCTAGTACCCTTCATTTAGTATTTCCTAAGCGCAGCTACCCCTTCTTTCTTTTAAAACCTGAAGCCAGCTAGCTGCCCAGGCCCTGGAGGAGCAGAGACTAGTGTCTGATAGTCACCATCCTCTGCTCAAAGCATACTGAGAACTGAGCAATCAGTGGTCATGTGATCAGTTTTCACGCTTTGCGGCAAAAAGGGACAGCTGCAGCATAGAGGCGAGTATGTAAGGTTTTTTTGTTTTAAAAACCCAAAAACATCTCCTTTAAATAATCCTGTATGTAGAAGACAAAACTTTGTTCCCTAAGGGCACATTCACACTAGGAACTGCATGTTCTGTGCAGTGTACTTTCAGCTCATTAATTTTAAATTGGCCGAAATCGCTCCGCACCATACATCATTTTTTCTAAATGCACAGCAACTACATCGCATGGTACCGATTTGGGCAAACACAATGCGTTTTTGACTTGCGTTATGGGTGACCCTAACTTTGAACTGACCCCCTGCAGCAGATTGTAAGGGCTGCTTGAGCAATGTAGATTTAAGGGGAACTAAAGGTTTTTTACTAGCCAAAATTTTTCATTTACAACAAGACTTGGTATGAGAAAGAATTACAGAAGTCTGTGGATAGATTTTTAAGTAAATTAAACAAGTGAATATGTTTATCTTTGCCTATATTTTCCCTTGCCTTTAACTAAACAAATAGGAGCCCAGAGGAAATACCTAGCTACATGACTAAAAATTTCCACTGTACTATTCACCAACATCTATTTGAAACTCGTGTGTGTGTGTGTGTGTGTGTGTGTGTGTGTGTGTGTGTATGTGTGTGTGTATATATATATATATATATATATATATATATATATATACACACACAGCATCTTGCTCTTTAATGAAAGTAAATGTAAACCCTAAATAAATGACATTTACTTTCATAAAACCTTTCCACTTTTTTTTATCCTTTAGAAGGAGGCCAGAGCATTGCCATTCTATAAAAAAGAACCTTTATGGCAAGATCACCATGTGATTATTATTTTTTTAAAAGCTGCAGACTGATTACGATTAAAAATGGTTTGATAATGTTGTTAAAGCTTTCAAAAGATTTTAGTGATTGGATTTACATGCACTTTTAAATTAAAACCCCAATAGTTACCACAGCACGTAATCTAGCAATATGTACCTTGGTAGCAACCCCAGTGGGTTGATTTATTAAAAGGCAAATCCACACTGCACTACAAGTGCAGTTGGTGTAAATCTGAGGGGAAGCTTTGCAGATTTCATCATCCAATCATGTGCAAGCAAAACATTTTGTTTTTTATTTTCCTTGCATGTCCCCCTCAGATCTACAGCGACTGCAGTTCCAAGCGCACGTGTAGTGCAAAGTGGATTTGCCTTTAGTATATAAACCCCCAAATGTCTAGACGTTAATGCCCCTGCAGACACCAAAAGATATGGTCACCTTCCCTATAATAGACAACCATATAGGACAGGAGAGATGGATCAAGGGAGTGTGTGCGTATATGTGTGTGACCCTTTGAAGATGAATGTCTTATGGTGACATACAGTATGAGGTACACATTTTTTATTAATAACTGGAGCTTAGTAAGCAGTTTTATTTAAACCTCTAATATATCAGTTTTTGGTGGGAGATATATTTAAACTTTGTTCCAGCGATAAAGCCTGTACACATGCATTGCTTTAATTGAGCGGTTTCTGCTTCCTTAGACAAATAACATTATTGATCACCTCATAAATGTTATCCTATACTGACAAAAGGAAGATATAATACAATTCAAGGGTTTATCATGAATATTTAGTTCTCCTACTCTGTTGTATATTTGCCTAGTCATCAAATTCCACCACAATGCTTGGTCAGCATGTACTGCTTTTTTTTTCTTGCTCTGTTAAAGCGCCCCCCAGATGAGGCGTCCTTGAAATAAGAGCGTCTGCTTCAGTGTAAATGCACAAACACAGAATGTGTTTGGATGCATCTCCATGCAGGATTTATAATCCCATAAAACACTCTGCAGCAAGGCTTGAACTGGCTGCCTGCCCCACATTAGTTTAGTATAAAGCTCACTGTATAACCAGACTGCGAACATTGTATTCTTATCATATAGAAAAAAGGTTAGAGTTTACCATAGATGCTATCCTGCATTTAAGGATCAGTAGCTCCATATAACACATTATTCTGGTCCTGAATGTGATGTGACCACACGGGACTATAAGCTGCTGAAAGCAGAAATCCTAGAAAGGCTGGGAGTGATTGTTGCTTTGAAAAGGCGAACTGAGTCCGTGGCTAGCTCTTTGACAAGGCTAAGCATGCCTGTGTGCAGCTGTACCACCTGATGCATTTGTTCCAGGACTGGCTAAGACCAGAAAAAAAAAAAAAAGGACACCCACTCAGATTGTGGAACGAGTAGCATGGGAACATTTTCTGCAGGGGCTGCCTAGGGAGCTCCATCAATGTGTAGCTCAGTCCGAGTCACAGAACCTGGATGAGATAGCTGCTGCGTGCTACCAGTTGTGCGGAAAGTGTCCAGAGAGTCCCTCTATTCCCAGAGAGCTGGCCTGTTCCAAGGAGGTGTGTTCCAGTGCCAAGCTGGTACCTGTAGAATGCATGGCGTTTGCTTGGGTTCCCTGATACTGCTTCCAGGAGCACCCCTTCTGAGAGTTGGCCGGGAGAACGGAAACCCCATGAGGTCCGTTGTTGGTGTGGCCATATAGCAGCCCAGTGTCCAAGGCGGGATGAGCCAATGGACCGCGGAATCGCTCAACATAGCGCTATGTTTGCTTTTGCCTATGGCCATTGTGGTATAAATTGCAACAGGCCTATGTTCCAATGTTCCTATGGCCATTGTGGTATAAGCCTGGGGCTGGGGGAGTCGGCGGGAGATGTGTGGAGTGTCAGCCTGGGAAGGGTTAATGAAACCGGGCAAGTACTTTCCCTTTCAGGCCTGCTTATTAGGCACCTGGTCAGAGAGGCTCAGGGGAATGGCTGTTTAGCGATCAATGCCGAGAAGAGCTTGAAGCTGGAGGGACCCCTGTTGCCTTTGACTTGAACCTGCTGGATGAGCTTGCCTGAATTGAGACTGTACTATGTTATATGCTGTGTCTGGGATGCTTTAGCATTGTTTAAAATGGACTGTCTTATATTGCTAAGGCTTCATGTACACGGAGCGTTTTTACAACCTCTCCTGAACGTTTAACTTGACAGAGAGTAATCAATGTTTAAAACATTCCTTGCCTCGTTTTGCGGCATTTGGGTTTAGAAAGGTTTTTTTTTTTTTTTAAATGAGGGGCCTGTAACGAAACGGGGCTAAAACGCACGTTACTGCGTTTAAAGCCGTTACAGGCATTTGCTGTTTCAAATGCCTCTAAACATCCGTCTTGAACACATTTTCTTGTGTTCCAAAAAATGTTTTTAAACTCACCTGCCTAGAAACGACTATAAACGACCCTGCGTACATGTACTGATAAGATAACAGAGGAGAGTTCAGGGGCAGCTGAAAAAAAACACCCAACTGCTCCCAAATGTCCGTTTACCAGCAGAAGTGTACATGAGGCCTAAGAAGAGTTGTTTTTGCAGTTTTGAACTGCCGATGACAAAGCATGTCATTTTTTTCAGTTTTCGCTGAATAAAGCCTTTTAAGTGCCTATTAACCCCTCGGATGCTGACATGTGCTGTACAGTGTTATACAACACACTTTTAGAATTCCTATAAATTTGGAACATTTTATCGTTAGTTATTTAAAAAGCACAGTGACTTAAAGGAGTTGTAAAAGGAAAACATTTTTTTTTTTGCTGAAATGACTGTTTACAGGGTATATAGACATAATAGTAACTGATTCCTTTTATAAATGATAAAAAAAAAAAAAAATAGATAAAAAACAAATCATATAATGTGCCTGCAATTTCAGTTTAGTTTTTGCTGTTGTTTCCTGTCTCTCTGATGTACAGAGCCAGAGAGCCAAACTGGATTGGTGCTGAGGGGTTTTACACACACCTCCTTGATTAGTGACCACAGTGAGAAATCTCCCAGTACTGTGGTTATCAGGAAAGAGACAACCAGGAAGTTTGAAGATCAGAGAGGAATTACAGCACCATCAAAGAAAAAACAATGAGGACATGAAACCAGCACTGCATTAAGGAAAGAGAAAAAAAAAAGCTATTTAACGAAAAAAAAAATCCTTTAGTGACCCTTTAAGTCATGGGCGCTCAACCTGTGGCCCTCCAGCTGTTCCAAAACGACAAGTCCCATGAGGCTTTGCAAGGCTGAACAGTTACAAGCATGACTCCCAAAGGCAAAGGCATGATGGGACCTGTAGTTCTGAAACATCTGGAGGGCCACAGGTTGAGCACCCATGCTTTAAGTGAACACATGTTAAATATATTTACGCAGAGTTTTTTCTGAGTTTATGGGGCATTAAACACCATAGTATTTTATTATATTTATTCATTGTATTAGCACTTCCACTTGCCAAGCCTAGTACTTTATGAACTGACTACATTATACAGAGTTCATGTATTGGTGAAAAAAAACTTTAATGCGTTTGTCAACTTATGAAGAATTGTGGAATATATGAATTGGTATGCAAATTGTCCTTTTTGCTATTACACAATAAATGTATTTTTCCAGAAAAAAACAAACAAACAAACACACACACACACACACACACACAAACCAGTTCTTGTATACCTACATACATACCAGGTTATAAATGAAAATGTACCTAGACCCAGGCTTAAGCTTCTAATTGTTCAATCACTCTACAATATAAGGCGCAATAATTAATGTTATTTGGAATAGAGGAAGAATATTTAAAACTTCCATATAACCAATAGATAAGGCTGTATTATCAGGAGATGTGCATTATACGTTTTTCTCCATACCATAAATAATAAAAAAATACCTTGCAGAAAAAGACTGCATTTTCCCTGACATACAGATGACATATGGCACTGCTATTGTGCAGGGACCATGACATTGCATTTATAAATATGCAGCACTGCTATGTGAAATTCAGCTCATTATACACCGCATTACAATAGAAGTCATTTCTGCAGATCACTCATAGGAAGTGCTCTTGGTAAAGGATCATTTACATCCCAAAATGCATAAAGCATACAATGAAAAGCACTTATAACATTTACAGCGATGTATATACACACACAAGCATTCATATACATAAAGTAATATATCTGAAACTTCTGTAACTTTGATGTGCAGTCTAAATGTCTGCAAGAGCTGGTATTATAGACAATATAAGACGGCAAAATTATAATAGAGGTAGTTTTCTTCTAGAATGCAAGATGCATTTGGAAAATAAATAAAATGTCATCTCTCTCTTATTCAAGTTTGTATGCCATTTTTCTCAGCTGTGGGCAGCCATTTATATATTTTTCTATAGGAGAATATATACATTATATATATATACACATACATACATACACACACACACACACACAGTATATATATATTTTTTTTTTACATAAGCCAACGTTATGCCATTTGTCTACAGTATCTTATTAACCACTTAAGACCCGGACCAAAATACTGCTAAAAGGACCTTGCCCCTTTTTGTGATTCGGCACTGCGTCGATTTAACGGACAATTGCGCGGTCGTGCGACGTGGCTCCCAAACAAAATTGGCGTCCTTTTTTCCACCACAAATAGAGCTTTCTTTTGGTGGTATTTGATCACCTCTGCGGTTTTTATTTTTTGCGCTATAAACAAAAATAGAGCGACGATAGTTTTTATTGCATTTTTATAAAAAAATATTTTTTTTTACTACCAATAGCGGCGATCAGCGTTTTTTTCGTGACTGCGACATTATGGCGGACACTTCGGACAATTTTGACACATTTTTGGGACAGTTGTCATTTTCACAGCAACAAATGCATTTAAATTGCATTGTTTACTGTGAAAATTACAGTTGCAGTTTGGCTGTAGGATTTGTGTGTTCTCTGCGTGTGTTTACAACTGTAGGGGGGTTTGGCTGAAGGTGCGACGTCAGCGATCACGTCCCCCTATAACAGGGATGACGTGATCGATGCTGCAGCCACAGTGAAGCACGGGGAAGCCGTGTTTACACACGGCTCTCCCCGTTCTTCAGCTCCAGCGGCGGTCGGGGTCCACGAGTCCCGCAGCTTCGGACTGGGTCGCGGCTGGGTACTAGAAACAAACGTATATATAAGTTGATGTGCCCAGTCGTGCCATTCTGCTGACGTAAATGTACAGTAGGCGGTCCTTGATCTGGAATCGACTTTCCTCTTAACCAGTTGAGCCTCATGACCAGCACATTTGTCATGTGATCTCTGCTGACTGACCACGGTGGCAACCAAGAACATTGTTTTCTCCAAAAGACAACGTTATAAGTAGGAATAAGCTCCGGCGTGTTCGCCTGCATGGCGCTGCACTAACCACAGGCAGGGAGACATTTCCCGATGCAGCCGAGCATCGGGAATATGTCTCCCTGCCTGTGATTAGCGCAGCACCGTGCAGACTTCCTGGTGGGCTCTGTACGTGGACTGTGCAAACACGCCGGAGCTCATCCCTAGTTATGAGAGGTTCTTTCCAGTGTATTGGAATTTAAGGCTGTAATGTAAGGTTGCCAAGGTTTAAAGGTGTTGGTGGGGGGAGAGAATTGTTAAGCCTGATGCCTAGTACACATGATCTGTTTTCCAGGCGATAAAAAGTCCGCAGAGAAAGCACTGGTTCCCTTTTTTTTTCCCTGTCGGGAAAACTGCGATGGAGCATACACATGGGCGGGATTCCTGGCCAAAAGCTCTCATGGCAGTTTTCGCAACAGGAAAACCGGTCGTGTGTACGAAGCATATGACTAAAATCTCATATAAAACTTTAACCAGTTCCTTCAGGCTGTAAGGCAACGTCTGCGAGGGTGGGCTTTAACACAGAGCAGACACACATATATGAGTCTATCGGGAATGGCTTTCTGTGTTGAGCGCGCTTACTGAGCACTAAGAGCACAGTAACTAAAAGGTCACGAAAAGCTCCCAAGGCAGATTTGCAGGTTCCAATCATGTGACCACTCACAACTAATCATTGTGGTTACATAATCAGAATATATTGAATCTGCTTCTTAGCAGCAGGATGGGGTTAAAATGTCAATGTAAATTCAAAAATCATTTTCAATTTTTTTTTTGTATCTGCTATGAGAATCTTTGTTAAGGCATTTACTGTTATTGAGTGACAACAATCTGTCCCTGTCTCCCAACTGTGCACATTATATCCGCTTTAAGAACCACTTTAAAAAAAATCAAGACCTTGAAGGGAATTTATTCTGTCCCTCGCATGCGGGAACTGCTGGAAAGAGAATGAACATTGTTATACTAACCTGAAGATCTTCAGCCTGTTCTTCAATGGTCTGCACTGCTCTTACAAGGTCCTCATCTCCATCTGGTAAGCTCAAGTCATCATCAGGTGGGATCTGTAAACAAGGACAAAGGGCATCAAGTGATGGAAAAGCAGCTTATTCAGACAAGGCAAACCTAGTGGGTAATTTCAAAATATGTTCAGGACATTTCTGCCTTCTAGATTAACCACTTAAAGACCCCCGCACGCACATATACGGCCACAACATGGCTCGTACAGGCACAAGGGCGTAAATTTACGTCCCCGCCTGAGTGCGGTTCGGGGGTCCCATCGGGACCCCCTCCGCGGCGTGCGGGGGGTCTCCCTACCTCTGGGAGCGATCCGGGATCTGCGGGCGGATGTCCGTGTTTTCCGCCCCCCCCGCGATTGCTCCCAGCCAATGGGAGCGCGCTCCCAGCCTGTCACTTCCTCCTCCTGTGTTTACACAGGAAGGAGGAAATGATGTATTCTCTCATCGCAGCGCTGTTTCCCAGCGCTGCTGATGAGAGAAGACATGACAAGTAAGTGTGCACCAACACAACACTGACACACACTCACATAGGCATATTAACCCCTTGTGATCGCCCCCCCCACCCCCCTGTCACAGTGTTACTGAATGCAGTGATTTAATCACTGCATTTAGTGTCAGTGTGACAGGCACTGTAAAAAACAGTTAGTGTTAGGTTCAGGATAGTCCCCCCACCCCCCCTAATAAAGTTTTAACCCCCTGATCACCGCCCTAGTTAACCCTTTCACTCCCTATTGCCAGCGTCACTAAGCGATCATTTTTCTGATCGCTGTATTAGTGTCGCTGTTCCCGCTAGGTAGCTATTTTTTTTTTATTGCGATTTTTTTTTTTTACTAAAGACATGTGGCTAAATAAATTTTGGCCTAAATGTTTGACTAAAATTTAGTTTATTTGATTTTTTTTTTAACAAAAAGTAAAAAATAGTGTTTTTTTTTCAAAAATGTCGCTCTATTTTTGTATATAGCGCAAAAAATAAAAATCGCAGAGGTGATCAAATACCACCAAAAGAAAGCTCTATTTGTGGGAAGAAAAGGACGCAAATTTTGTTTGGGAGCCATGTCGCACGACCGCGCAATTGTCTGTTAAAGCGACGCAGTGCCGAATCGCAAAAACACCTTGGGTCATTTACCAGCGTATTGGTCCGGGTCTTAAGTGGTTAAGTAACTTATATTTTAAAAGCTTAAATCAAACTAAAAAGTATATTATAGCAAGGCAGTTTTGAAATGTTTCAACATTTTACAGCAATCTGAAGGTTAAATTGTGTCTTGCTGAGTAAGAATGTTCATTTTTCTACAGCCGTGACTGTGAATGTTAATCAAAAAATACAAACGGTTCAGTGAAAACCATAATTTGCGTAGGGGAATTGAAAAGACCTGACCAAAAGCAGGAATGCTGGACCTACAAATGAAACTAGGAGCTGGAGTAAAATTAATATACTTTAACCTCTTCCCTGCTCTACTGGCATTTATATTTTACAATAAAAGCCGTTTCCAATCATTATTTTTGCTCTCCTGTGAAAATAAGACGTTATGACATCTATATATTATGTCACATAAACTTAATCAACTCACATTTACGTCAACCATAACCCACAGGTCTATTAAATTGCCTTTTCTAAAAATGAAAAAAATAAAACAAAGTACGGTCTATAAGAAGGGATAGCAAAACAAAGACTGTTCATACAAAGAAACTAAAAAGGGGTTAATAGTACTGTACCCATTTACCAGATAAACAGGGATAAATAAACCCTTACCTTTGTAAAACCAAGTTAAATTAAGCTTTTTCGAAAGATCGCCTTACATTACATCTTACATATTATGTATCAAAATGTTTTTTCCTCTCTCGCGATTTTTTAAATCAGACCTTGTGCCTTTCGAATGCACTGCTTTATTACACATCAGTTGCTTGCCGTGAAAAAGAGGTAAGCTATGCAATACTAGTGAATGGAAAGTGATTGTAACAGAATGGCCCGCGACACCCAGAGACTTTTGAGGGATGCGGGGTGCTCCCGTGCCGGCGTCGCCAATGACTCTTATGTCTAGGGTCACCTTATGTCCAATAGGGGCATTGGGTGACTGAGAAATTATATCATAAATTACATGAGATGGGACATTACTGATAAATCATGTATTGCAGGATATCTTGAGATATTACAAGTTGTTGGCTTATTCTGACCCTACCAGTCAACAGTGACTCATTCCTCTGTGTAACAGGCGGTTATGGTGAGGCTGGCTCCTGAAAGACATTTCATTGTGTGATGATAACACCGTTTAAAGCCTATTGGTGATCAGGTGTGAATACCTTTTTCAGAGACAGGACGTCTGACATAGGAATGTGTATTCTGCAGGTGAATCACTTATTGGGAGAGTCAGAACGGCTGGAGGATAACTACCTCCTCTGAATGTCATTAGCTAAAATAATGTGATTGAAGTTCATTGTGTGATGTTAGGGGGGTGGATAGTTTCATTGTCCCTGTGATAAACTGTGACATGTTTATAACTGTATAAGAACCAGCTGAGTTCACCATTAAAAGATTCATACATTTTTACTCAGAACACAGAGTGTATGTCTGGTCTCTCTGAGGGAATTCCTATGGATCGGGTCCTGTCGGCTGGATTGTTGGATAAGCTGTCGTGGTTGGGGCGATGGAATGGATATCGTAAACGGTGGTGACCGTTACAGTGATCATATGTAAATCATAGTCCATCAAACCATGTCCTCCCGAGCTAAAGTATGCCCATTCTCCACAGCTTTGATAGCAGCTCTCCTTCACAGAGCTCTGAGCGGGGCACCTCTTTAGCTAATAATTCGAGATCATCAAGGCTTGATGCGCTTTTAGATAAACAGCAATTTGCTTGGCTACGAGATAAAAACGTGCTTGTCCAAATGGTATACACACTTAGCTTTATTATAATAATAAAAAAAAACAATCACACAAAAATAATGATGTCCAAAGACAATTTAATCTTACAAATCTGTGTTTCTTTCACATAGAACAATTTCCCTGAAAAAGACCTTTCTGGTCGAAACGCGTAGGGAAATCAAGTGCAGTTTTACACAAAATTCATTGATTTTATATTTTGAGTTTATGTGTATTTTTCCTATTTGTTGATGAGTCATGTTTTTTTGTCACAGCCAGAATTGCTTTTTACTAGGGCTGTGCAAATTAACTTTTAATAAATATTTTTGATCGATTAAAATTCTTTTGATTGGTACACACCTCTCCACCTGCTTCCAAGCCTTCAGGGAGTTCCGTCGGAGATCCGGTAATGTCACGGACACCGGCGGGGCTTGTTGTGTCTATCTGAAGGGCTTCTTTGCTGTGCCCTCATATCTGCATGCCAGCGGGGCCTTACTATCTGCCACACGCAAGGGCTGTTACACTTCCCTCTATCACTTCCCTCTATCAACCTGGGATTCTACAGCCATCCACTGGGAGTTGTGATAGTTCCCTTCATGGGACATCTACATGCCGACGGACTGATGTTAACCCCTCCTCATCTGGATTCAGCAGTGGTATCGTTGTACACATTTTTATACCAGTATCATACTTAGCTACATGTTTTTATGACTGCTTTTGCTGCCGTTTGGTATTACTCGCACCATTTTTACAGTTTATGTAGCTACATCGATTTTTATCCCCAGTGCAATATTTATTTTGTTACCTACTTGAAGACTATAAAAGTTTTAATGTTATTCCCATCGAGCGCTGCCTTTGTGTGTTTTTTGTATCCTGCTATCCATTTTTCCAGTTGTTGGTAGCTGCACTGGGAATCAGCCTGCAAGGAGATTAGCTAAAAGTAGTTGGATCTGTATGTGCGTTACAATTAATCAAAATGAGTCTATTAATCGATTAAAAAGAAAAACGATTAAATCTAACACAAAAATTTTGATCAGTAACAGCCCTACTTTTTACAACTCTTATGTATCCATGTCCACAATTTCCATGGCAAGTGATACAATAAATATTTAAGTTTATGAAAATTGTTACTCGTTTCGCTGCTAAAAAAAAAACCTTGAGGAATCTTCCATTCAAAAAAGTCCATCAAACCATTGACATTACTTCTCTCAAAGTTTCCTGTTGCAGGCTTACTGCACCAATCCACGACTTCACAATTAGCTGCAGTGCCGTCAGCCTGCTATAAAAGGTCTTTTATTTGGATATAAGGCTGCCTATCAGGTATGTACATGCCTCCTGTAGACTTGATAGGCAGCCCAATGGTCAGGTAAAAGGAGGAGCAGCAGGCCAACAATGCTGCTACTAAAATGTGAGGCACTGGCTTAGTGTTGCAAGACTTCAATATTAAGGAATTGTAAAAGCAATTTTAACCCCCGCCCCCCAAATGCAATATATTGAAGCTTACCAATTTCTAGATGTTGAGAATCAAAGATTCAGAATACTTTATTATTCCAAAGGGAAAATGTTTGCTATTCGTTTTCTGTATTGGCTGCATTTGTTTTCTTGCCCCGTTTAGTGCCCTGATTATCTGTGCAGATCTCCTCTGTGAGGAAATGCCACTGAAGCCATCAGTGTGAGAAAAGGAATGCCGATAACCAACAGTTCCTCATTTACATGTGATCAGCTGTGATTGGACACAACTGATCACATGGGTAAAGGGCCTTGTCATCGACTCTTTACCAAGATCATTGATGTGCAGTGACCCAGGGACAGAGCGAACCATTGATCGCCGTGCACACCCGCAAGCGTGGATAGAGTGGGATGACCTCAGGACCAAGAGAACTGGCAGCTCACCTGTCATTTATACCCATCAATACTGCAGACAGGAGGTAGTTAACTGACCAAGCAACCCAGCAGAAGTGGCATAGAGGGCTGAGACAAACCATTTAACAATGACAGGGGTACTTACAGTTGTCAGTTTTTTATTACGTCCTATTTATTATGATTTTGCACAAATAAAGTAAAATACATACAAAAGTGAGGCCTGAGCCTTGAAAAAGCATTGAAAAAAAAAAAAAATAGAATGTGGCATAATAGCAAGACACAAAAGAACATACTGGGAAAAGGTCCAAAGAAATCATTTATGTAAAACATTTACCTTAAAAACGGAAAACTGTTGCTTCAACTGTGTTAGCTGGTGTCCAGCTTTAACCCCTTCCTTACAGGGCCATAATAAAATGACGCCGGTAGGAACCCTTCCTCCCTCCGGGTGGACGTCATATGATGCCTTTTCTTCCTGTCAATCTATGGCGCGCGTCCGCCTGCAGCACCGTTCGTGAAACCTGGTGCACGTGCCCGGCGTCCGCAATGTCCGCCAGGCACCCGCGATTCCCGGCGATCACGGCAGGAGTGTGGATCTGTGTAAACACAAAGATCCACCTCCTGTCAGAGGTGAGGAGACCAATGTGTGTTCCTAGTACAAAGGAACACACATCAGTCTCCTCCCCTTGTGAGTTTCCCTCCCCTACAGTAACAATCACTCTCAGGGAACATATTAACCCCTTCCCTGCCAGTCACATTTACACAGTAATCAGTGCAGTTTTATAGCACTAAATTGCTGTATAAATGTGGATGGTCCGAAAAATGTTTCAAAAGTGTCTGATATGTCAACCGCATTGTCACGGTCACAATAAAAAAAAAAAAAAAAAAAAAAAAAGCAGATCGCTGCCATTACTAGTAAAAATAAAATAAAAAATGCCATACATCTATCCCCTATTTTGTAGACGCTATGATTTTTGCGCAAACCAATCAATATACGCTTTGTGCATTTTTTTTTTTTACAAAAAATATGTAGAAGAATACGTATCGGTCTAAACTGAGGGGGAAAAAAAAAAAGTGATACCATATTTATTAAAACAAAAAGTAAAAAAATATTGTGTTTTTTAAAAATATTGTCGCTCTTCTTTTGTTTATGGCAAGACATGATCAAATACCACCAAACCAAAGCTCTATTTGTGGGGGGGGGGGAACAAAGATTTCATTTGGGTACAGTGTTGCATGACCACGCAATTGTCATTAAAAGTGCAACAGCGCTGAAAATGAAAAAAATGGTCTGGGCAGGAAGGGGGTGAAAACGCCCTGTATGGAAGTGGTTAAATTGGTTAGTCAAGAAATCTGCATCAAACACTACTTTCTTCCCAGACTGACAATGCTGCTGTCAAAGGGTGTTTTTTTGTTGTTGTTTTTTTCTAAAAGGGGGGGGGGGGATTATGGCTTTATGGTCAGGGTCCCTGGGTAAAATAACACTTGTTTGTTGCTCGACTCCAAAGGGGGCACAGGAAGGGACATTAGCTTAGTTTTACATAGAAAGAATACCAAGGAAACCAGAAAACGGATGCCATTTTACCTGTGCCAATTTTTTTTTCTGTATGCGTCCTCCAGATAAAAATCTAATGTACCATCCCATTTGTCCTTTACAAGAAATAAAGCTTGTACAGGACACAGTGAAGCAGGGTATTATGTCTGAAAATTCTCTGCTTCTCTGTATCCCTCAGACCAACTAGCCATTATCAAGGTCACAAATTAGAAAAATAATAAAAATAAAAAAAATCAAACTGCACATAAGCCGATATTAACTGGCAATTTCCATTCTGAATGGAATTTTCATTTAAATCCCTAATCACAATTATTAAAAATGAGACATACTGAATTTTACATATGACCTTGCGAGTTCTCTACAAAAGGATAGCTTGTGTAAATTATATGGATTAAGATTCATTTTACTGGAGCATGGCTGTAGTTCTTACAAACAAGTTAATTAGGTTTACTGTTCTACCAATAAACATTGATGAGTATTTCAAGAGGCTCAATCAACATAATGCTTCTTATCTATTTCCTGTGTGGTAAGCCTCCCACAGCACACACAAATACAGCCTGTCTATATTCACAGATCACGTTCCTTCCCACAGTAAATACAAAGAAAAGTTTCCATCCAGCCCTGCCCTGAATGGGGTCCCCTCTTGGTTTGAGAAATACTTTGTTGTGAAAATAGATACATGCGAGGGGAAATCTATACTTATAAACAGAAATGTGGTGGCTTTTCATACAGAGTTTCCTGTAACATTTACCATTAACTAGCCACAATGAATGGAAAATCATCATCAGGAGTCACATACAGTGCCTGCACACTCTACAACTGTACTAAGGTGGCTGTCCATGGTGCTGAAAAGTATAGAATGTGTCAGCCTTAAAAAGGAGAAGTCCAGCCTGAGCTGTTTAGGCTGGGCTTCTCCTCTGGGTCACAGGAGTGCAATTCATTTTGCACTCCTGTGACCCGTTTTCAGCTGAGAGCGGTCTGAAGTCTGCTCTCCGCTGACGTCACTGCCATCAGTCGGGGAAGCGCATTATCACGACTTCCCCAAGTAGGGATCCGCCAGCTGCCCTGATTGATGGCAGTCTCCCGCCCCTCCACTTCTCAGTTTTCCAATGAGCATGGAGAAGCAGAGAGGAAAGCCGCTGACTGACTGAATGTGCTGAATTTGTAGGTGCCGATCTGCCGACAGCCTTTTTACTGCTGCTCAGGGTCTCTGGGCTTCAGCAAAATAGCAGCCTCCATGAAAAAGAAAACAGGAGCAATGCTGAAGGCAATTTACAGCACATACTAATTTTGGTAGCATAATTATTAATGTGTTCCTTGCTAAAGAACATTATTTTTATCAAGCTGTTATGGTAAAGTTCCACTTTTATTGCACAATGCAAAGATGATCCAATACTACAGATTTTTGTATTCAGCAGTTTATAGCATAGCAAACCAATATTCTATTTCATTCTGGTTGCTAAGGGTTACTCTGTCTTGCCCCGTCTTATACATGACCCCTTTCACACTGAAGCGTTTTTACAGCATTTTAGCGTTAAAAACGCTCATAAAACACTCTCCATGCATCTCAATGGAGTCCTGCAAGCAGCATCATTGGAGCAAAAAAAAACACCCCTCTACATTGAAATGAATTGGAACTGTGCCGTTCTCCTCATAGTTTTGTACATTGCTTTATTAAGCTTTCTTTCCCCCCATGTTGTTTTCATACATCTTTTGTACAGCTGCCATCTGCTGGCCAGAATTTGCATGCCACACGCCTCTGTTCTTGTTAAAGTTTTTTCCTTCGGGGGGCACGGACTCAAGCTGGGCTGGCCTCATCACGTGAGGGCAGCCATCTCAGTGCCTCATGACTGTGTGACTAGACACTGCACATTTTTTGGGCTTGAGAAGGCATCAGTTTTGACCAGCAGCAGTAGCCTTCAGGATAGATACCAACAAGACAGCATTGATACCACTAACACAGAACAGTATTGTATCACAGTTTATTGCTTTATCTGGATTGAATAAACCCACGTTGATTTCATCCTCATGTCTAAATCTGGATCCATCTAACCCGAGCATCTGCCGGTCCTGTCTGCCTCACTGCTTGGATACGAAGGTAGGAAGTCACACAGCTATCATCGGTTATACCTTCATTCGCCTTCATGTGGGAACAGAACAGAAACCGCTGTAAAAACGCCTTACTCTTTCACACTGAGGCACTGCAAAAACGCCCTAAAAACGTCAGGGTCTTAGCGGTGCTTTACCAGCACATTGGGATTGCAGATGAGGCTTCGCTCAAATAACGCTCGAAAAACGCTCGAAAAATGCCCCAGTGTGAAAGGGGCCTAAATGTAAAACTTCAACTACAGTGTGAACATAAAAATACTGTACATAAACATTGTAGATTGTAAAACAGAAATGCAGGATTAAAATGTATGTTGAGTCCATTTACAAATTTACCTGGAAATCCCTTAAGCCGCCCCACCCCCACACCACACGCACACTTTATGTCCTAGCATTAATTTATATATTTAACTTGTTCAGGTTAGAAAAAACAGCTTCCATTACTCTTAATTTTTCTCCTTCACTGATGTGCGCTGATGAGGCTGTATTTGATTGGCAGCACAGATGAGCACTGATGTAGCTGCACTGATAATCAGGATTTGACACAGCTGGTCACATGGTAAAGAGCTGCCGTGATTGGCTCTTTACCCTGATCTGTGATCGGCTGTGTCCAAAGGACACAGTGATCACAGATCACCGATGCACACCACAGGGGGCGTGTGGGAAGCACGATCATGGGAGGACGTCAAATGGCACTCGCCCGGCAATGTGTGACTACACTGTAGCCATCATCATTTGTGCAGGGGCAGCACTTCTTAACCACTTAAGACCCGGACCAAAATGCAGGTAGAGGACCAGGCACTTTTTACGATTCGGCACTGCGTCACTTTAACTGAATATTGCGCGGTCGTGCGTCGTGGCTCCCAAACAAAATTGGCATCCTTTTTTTACCACAAATAGAGCTTTCTTGGTGGTATTTGATCACCTCTGCAGTTTTTATTTTTTGCGCTATAAAACAAAAATAGAGCGAAATTTTGAAAAAAAAATTGCAATTTCCTTTTTGATATAATAAATATCCCTCAAAAATATATAAAAAAAAAAAAAAACACGTTTTATTTCCCTCCGGTTTAGGCCGATACGTATTCTACATATTTTTGGTAAAAAAAACAGGGAACAGACGATCAATGACAGCGCCACAACGAAGAACAGGAAAAATGTGTTTACACACACCTCTCCCCGTTCTTCAGCTCCGGGGACCGATCGTGGGACTCCGGTGGCGATCGGGTCCACGGGTCCCGCAGTCACAGAGCTTTGGACCGGGTTACAGGTGCGCGCGCGATCCACCGCTGGGCATTTATCACTTACAGGTACCTGATTGTGCCCAGTCATGCCATTCTGCCGATGTATATCGCCATTAGGCGGTCATTAAGTGGTAAATGATGTAGATGTGTCGTCTAGAACTACATCTCCCAAGAGCCCTTCCTCTGCACAAAGTATGTGTAGAGAACAGCACAGTGTACTCTATGGAGTCAAGGCTGCAGCATTGTTTTGCTAGGAAAGAAAGAAAAGTATGCATATTGAGAAAGGTAGGGGTAGGTGGAATCCTGTAGTCCAGGCAACACCAGTTGTAGATCAAGTTCAGAAAGGGTACGGTGTTGTCAGTCCAAAATAGGCATTTAAGAGCACACAATTACTGGCAAATCAAAAATAATATTTTTGCAAAATTTTAAATTAAGTCACACTATTGGTGTTTTTTTTTTTTTTTTTTATCTGGAGAATATTGGCCATTGAGGAGTAATATGTGAACAGACATATTTGGAAGGTCTTCTTCGAAAAATGCAAGTCATTTGAGACTTCATTATGTTTTAAAGTTCTATATTTCTGGTGAGTTATTCTGGCACACACAGGAAAGAAGGCGATTATTGCACAGTGGTGTTTTATTATGTCTTGGAGAACACAGGATACATTTTTTTCTGGAAGTGTCTAACAGTGGTGATTTATAGTTACCGGTACATTTGCAGTTTTCCCCTTTTCCCTTTCTATTTACTTAAGATCTTTATATGGAAACCCCTTTTTAAAAATTGGACTTTAGTCCAACTACTTTTACGTTACAGATTTACACTATTTCGGCTATATGTACAATTGATGTTGTTATTTGTCTGTACTTCTAGTGTTTTTTTTTAAAGGGATAAAACATGGGAATAATGCACATACAGCAGAGACGTCCTGAATATTTTTTTCCCACCATTTTAAAATGGTATGCAACCCAGGGGCGGACTGACCATTGAGTCACTCGGGAACTGCCCGAGGGCCCCATGCCACTAGGGGGCCCCCCCCCCCATCAGGGTTGCCAGGCTCAGTATGTAAAAATCTGTGTTTTTTTTTTACATCTGTCCCTGATATGTCTGAAACGGACATGCTTTTGATGTGAAAATCCTGAGATTTTAGCTGCCCCGACTCTGCACTGCCTCCTGGCATGGTGGCCATCAGTAAGCCCAGGGGCCCCATAATCTATTGCCCGGGGGCCCCATGAGTTGTCAGTCCGCCCCTGATGCAACCCCAACATTTTATCTCTCAGATATGGGTCTATGTTTACATATTCTTTTAATAAAAACAATTCAGCTCTCTTTGCATAGTCACCTTTGTATAAAATACCTGTGATCCTGCTTTACCGTTCCAAACCGACCATGACAGGACATGGAAGAATATCCATCCCAGTTTGTTTCTTTGCATTCTACTTGGGAGCACAGCCTGCCTGTACTCCAGTGTCTCTGCCTCCTGCTGACACATCCCCTATACAGCTCCCTACAGTGTATATTTCTGTCTCTGCATTGTACACTGGAGTGGGTGAGATGATGTAGAACACCCCCACAACACATCACAAGGAGTGTCCACCCCCACCTCTCTAAGCCCCTTATGCTGCAACAGAGTTGGGGAGAAACAAAACAGAATAATAAACATTATACACACACACACATAGTTGTGCTCATACAGTTACATACCCTGGCAGAATGTATGATTTCTTGGCCATTTTTCAAAGAATATGAATGATAAACACAAAAACTTTTTTTTTCCCACTCATTGTTAGTGTTTGGCTGAAGCCATGTATTATCAATCACCTGTGTTTACTCTTTTTAAAATCATAATGACAAAAACAGAAACTACACAAATGACCCTGATCAAAGGTTTACATACCCTGGCGATTTTGGCCTGATAACATGAACACAAGTTGACACAAAGGGGTTTGGATGGCCATTAAAGGTAACCATCCTCATCTGTGATCTGTTTGCTTGTAATTAGTGTGTGTATAAAAGGTCATTAAGTTTATGTACTCTTGACCGACCCTTGCATCTTTCATCCAGTGCTGCACTGACGTTTCTGGATTATGAGTCATGGGGAAAGCAAAAGAATTGTCAAAGAATCTGCGGGAAAAAGTAGTTTAACTGTATAAAACAGGAAAAGGCATATAAAAAAAGATATCCAAGGAATTGAGAATGCCAGTCAGCAGTGTTCAAACTATAATCAAGAAGTGGAAAACGAGGGGTTCTGTTGAACCCCAAACCACGGTCAGGTAGACCAACTAAAACTTCAGCCACAACTGCCAGGAAAATTGTTGGGGATGCAAAGAAATATCCACAATTACCTTCAGGTGAAATACAGGACTCTCTGAAAACATGTGGTGTGACTGTTTCAAGATGCACAAATAGGGCCTTGAAGAAAGATGGGCTACATGGTCGAGTCGCTAGAAGAAAGCCATTACTACGCAAATGCCAGAAAGTATCCCACGTACAATACACCAAACAGCACAGAAAACCAGCCTCAAACCGTCTGGCACAAAGTCAGTTGGAGTCCTATGAGGCCAAAATTTTGCTTTTTTGGCCACAACCATAAACACTACATTTGGGGGAGTCAACAAGGCCTATGATTAAGAAAGGTACACCATTCTTATTGTGAAACACGGGAGGTGGATCGCTGATGTTTTGGGGATGTGAGAGCTATAAAAAGGCACAGGAAATTTGGTCAAAATTGATGGCAATACTGGAGGAAAATTTGCATTCAGCAACCAGGAAGCTGCATAATGGGACGTACTTGGACATTCCAACATGACAATGATCCAAAAAACAAGGTCAAGTCGACCCGTCATTGGCTACAGCAGAATAAAGAGAAGGTTCTGGAGTGGCCATATCAGTCTCCTGACCTCAATATCATTGAGCCACTCGGGGGAGATCTCAAAATGTGCAGTTCATGCAAGACAGGAACAAGGATTTACAGGAACTGGAGGCTTTTTGCAAAGAGGAATGGGCAGCTTTATCACCTCAGAAGATAAAGAGCCTCATCCACAAAAAACTTCAAGCCATCATTGTTGTTAAAGGGGGCAATACACGATATTAGGAACTGTGGTATGTAAACTTTTGATCAGGATCATTTGGGTAACTTTTGTTGTCTTTCCCCCCCCCCCCTTTTAAAATTAACAATGTTGATCGATAATAAACAACTTCAGCCAAACACTAACCATGAGTGAAAGAAAAGTTTGTGTTATCATTCATATTCTCTGAAAAATGGCCAAGATATTATAAATTCTGCCAGAATATGTAAACCTATGAGCACAACTGTGTATGTATGCATGTAAAAAAAAAAAAAATTATATTTAGAGATAGAGATATATATCTATAGACGCAGGCACAATTTGCGGGGGTATGTACATCCAAATCGGAAGAAGGGTTTAGGAATTACAGCTCTTAGGAATAACTATCCCCCCTTTTTTCCCCAAAGGGACCAAAAGTAATTGGACGAGTAATCAAAAGTGGTTTTATGGCCAGATGTGGGCTACTCCTTTGCCATTTCTTCATCAATTAAGCAGGTAAAAGATCTGGAATTGATTCCAAGTGTGGTATTTGCATTTTGAATCTGTTGCTGTGAACCTACATCATGCATTCAAAGGAGCTGTCCATGCAAGTAAAACAGGTCATTGTAAGGCTTCAAAAATAAAACAAATCATTGAGAGATAGCAGCAACATTAAGAGTGGCAAAACCTCACACTTGACCTGATTTGGCTCAACCATCAACCTAGTAATATATTTATATATGTAAATATCTGCCAGCACGCTGATCAATTAAGATCAATTTTATTAATCAAAATATAACATTATAATGGTACTACAAACAAATCCACACTTAAAATCAAGGGAAATCTCCATCCACCCCATGTTTGCAATGCATCAATTCTCCTTATACCCACTTTAAATAATCATATGAAATGTAGTTTTGCATGCTCATTTAAAGCCAGTTTACACCACATGCCGTCCAGTGTATTTCTCGGCATCAAAAGTCCATGGAAAGTGTGTTCTATGATTTTAAATGGCATAGTTCACACCAGTGCTTACAGTTCCAAAAAAAAAAAAAAATCTGCACTAAAATGCATCAAAAGCACACTGCAACACACCTAATTGCACATGTCTTTATGTAAGGTTAAGTAAAAAGGAGGGGAAAAAAATGCACTGGACTGCATCAAAAACGCACATGCAAAAAAACATCTGTAACACATCCAGACTGCGTTTCTATGTTGTGAACTGGCCTTTAGAGGAAATGGCATTTCTTCATAAATTGGTATCAAGTTCAAGGGAAAGTATAGATAATGAAAATAAAATTAACTCCACATAGAGTCACTGTCCCAAGCATCCACAGATTGTGCTGTGTATTAAACAACTTCAGAGAGATTATATTGCAGATATACAACACATCATATGGTTCTAGGAACGGGTCAGAGCAAAACAGGCAGTGTTCCAGAGGAGGCTTGTTGTATACCAATTCCCTGTTGGGTTATGTAGTTGTCCTCAAAAGACGACCCATATGTGTCTAATCAAGCCTTGTGTATAAGTTAAGGGGATCTTTAATAATCAGGAACACCAGCTCAGGTAATTAAGGAGACACACTTTCTTTGGAAATCAGTTCTGAGATGTTGCTCAAATTATATAAAGAGGTCATTGCGCAATACCATTTAAAAAAGATTAAAACAAGGATTGTGTACTCACAACTTCTACATCTTGTATAGCATTCATGAAAAATTCTAGGCTTAAAGCTCCTTGCCTCACCACCAATTCCAACGTATGAGACACCGTAAATTACATCAGCAGCTCCACCTGACGCGTTGCATCACTTGTCACGTGACTTCAAGTGATGCAACGCATCGGCTGGAGCTGGTGACATCATTGACTGTGTCTCATACATCAGAATTAGCGGTGAGGAGGCAAGGTGCTCGCAGCCTGGAAATTTTACTTGCATTCTATACAAGATGTGAAAGTTGTGAGTACACAATCCTTACATTTTAATAAAGTGTTTCTAAATGATATTACGCAATGAATATTACGCACTTTTTATATATTTTGAGCAACATCTGAGAACCGATTACCAAAAGAAAGTTTGTGGCCTTAATTACCAGAGCTGGTGTTCCTGATGATTGAAGATCTCCTTTACTTGATTTACTAAATGGAACCTCTTTGAGGTGAGTAGATGGTGGTGGTGTTTGCACATCCATTAATTTGTGGTATGAATTGTATTACATACTTGCAAGTGTGAGGGACATCCACTCATCTCAGATTCATTACAAGCATTGGACTTTTGGTGGTTTTCACTTTAGTGTTTTAATATTTCTGTTTTAGTTGTGAAGACATTTTACAGGATTTATTTATACTGCTGAATAAGTGCACGATTATTTACATGTTAACTCATGGAATCTTAACGTTGCACACCAACCTAAATATATGTTCAAATAATCTAGCATGCTTCAAAAATTCACTACACTCATAAAAGAAAAGTTAAGAAAATTCTAATAAAACAATGAAAAAATGATTAGAAAAGTAAAATGAAAATCTGGGGAGAGTAAAATTCAATTATATTTTAAATTAAATTGTATTTCATTATTCAAAAAAGGGGACAAAGCTGAAACTTTTATTCAGGCACGGCTCTCCAATTCCCAGATCCATCTGGTTTCTGGTTGGATGACCACTTGGTCAAAAATGCCTCTCGTTGAATCCTGAGGTATTACCTCCAGTACCAAACATTGTAGACAAGTGGGATAGCTATTGTGCTGCAGGCATACATGTCTCTCTAAAGGGGCTTTTAAATTATATGCATTTACTTCATAAATGTGCTCCTAAATTTGCTTGGATGGCATTGCTGACATAGAACACCTTACAGGAGCATAAAAGAACATATATAACCCCTGACGTATTACAGTTAGCCTTCTGTCTGCATTTTAAATGTCTGCCAGTTGGCAAAAGTTGGGAATCCCCTTCTTCTTACCAACTTTGCAATTACCACATGCGGGCATGCCTGTCCTGATTGAACGATTTAGTGGTTTCCTATAGATCAATAGTGGTCTCTGCAAAACAAATTTATTTACAGAGGTATCCTCTCTCATGAGGTGCCAATGTGAGGAACAAATATCCCTCACCTTGTTCACCCTTTGCAAGTATTGCACACTTATTCTCGTAGGACCCATACCTGTACTTCCCAACTCTTGTTTGAAAATTAGGGTTTCCATCTCACTGTCCCTGGCTCTATTGTATGCCTTTGCAAGCCATTTTTTGTTGTTACCACTATCTCGAAAACAATTTCTCAGAAATTTAGCCTTCTGTTCAAAGTCAGCAACATCTGTGCAATTACCATGTGCCCTCAAATATTGACCAACCAATATGTTTTTTTATCAGTGTTTTTGGGTGGTAACTTTTCGCGTGAAACAAACTATTTGTTGCAGTTTACTTACTGTATAATTTTGTTTTAAATGTGACCATTATCAGTTAACATTACCGTCAGATATAAAAACGTTATGATAACCTTACTGTATTCACATGTGAACTTGAGGTTATAGAGATCATAATTCTTCAGCTCCTCCTTGGATCCTGCCCACAATAGGACGTTGTTATACCTGTACCAGGACATAATCCTGGGACAGGCACACCGACGATGCACCACCCCCCCCCCCCTTGATCGAACAACCAAGTTTACCAGTCCCTCAGGTATATGTTGGCATATGCCAGGGCACACTTAGTACCCATAGTAGTGCCCTGGGACTGGCAAAATAACCAGTAAATTTGTTGTTTTTAAGGAAGAATTCCAAAAGTTCTATAACAAATCTGTTGTGGAGTCACTTATTAAGTGGCCTACTACTCAAAATGTTATTAATAGTCTGCAGACCCCGTGTATGAGGTATAGAGGGGTACAATGCCTCTATATCCAGAGTGACCAACAAGGTATTTGGGGGAAATGTCACATCATGCAGCAACGTTAACAAATGTGAGGTATCCTTTTACATATGAAAATTGATTAGCCACAAACTGCTGTAAGATCCCATTAATACAATCACTCACCTTTTCCTTGAGTGACCCCACACCCCAAATGATCAGATGACCAGGGGGATCAATCACGGATTTGTGAATTTTAGGAAGTGTATAAAACACTGGTATTATAGGGTGATGAACATTAAGAAACTCAACGGTCTCTTTGTCAATCAAGTTATTTTGATGGGCTGTATCAATAAGCTCAAAAAGCTTCTTCTAGTCTTTCAAAATATTTATATTGGGTGGACATATCATTGTCAAAGTCTACAATCAAAAGAAGAAGACTTCATGAGAGCAAATACAGAGGGTTCACCAAAGGGTGCAAACTATTCAAAAGCCTGAAGAATAGAAAAGCCAGATTAGACTTTGAGTAGGCTTGAAACAGCTCATGATCCAAAGCACACAACGTCCTCCACGTGTAAAACATGGTGGAGGCAGTGCAATGGCATGGGCAATGGAGTTTATTGATGTGACCGAAACATGAAACTGGAAAGATAAAGGATTACTAAGTCCAAATATCTTAATTGGTGGGACTGTGGCCGTTTCGATGTGACAGAAGCAGCCAGCTGAATTCTGCAATGTTTAGTGATATACTGTCAGCCCAGATTCAGCTAAATCAGTGTTTCTCAACTCCAGTCCTCAAGGCCCCCCAACAGGTCAGGTTTTCAGGATTTCCATTATTTTGCACAGGTGATTTGATCAGTTTCACTGCCTTAGTAATTCCCACAGCCTTTTCATCTGAGGGAAATCCTGAAAACATGACCTGTTGGGGGGGCTTGAGGACTGGAGTTGAGAAACACTGAGCTAAATGCACCAAAGTTGATTGGATGGTGCTTCACAGTAAATATGGTCAATGGTCCAAAACACACTGCAAGAGCAACTCAGGAGCTTAGGAAGGAAAATAAGAAGTGGAATATTCTGAAATGGCAGAGTCAATCACCTGATCTCAACCCAATTGAGCATGCATTTCACTTGCTGAAGGAAAAACGAAAGGCAGAAAGGCCCCCAAAGAACAGCCGACAGCAGCTGCAGTTAGAGCCTGGCAAAGAATCAGAAAGGATGAAACCCATTCTTTGGTAATGTCCATGGGTTCCAGACTTCAGGCAGTCATTGCCAGTAAAGGATTCTGGTGGCATACAGAGCCAAAAGTATGAAAAGTGTGCCCGTGTCCAAATATATATATATATATTTCAGAATGTGTTTTTACATGGTAAAGGTTCACTTAAACGTTAAACTTTTACATATTTGTTGATTTATGTTATCTATGTTAAAAAAAAAAAAAAAATAATAGAATAAAGAATGTACAGAAAAAGCAAGACACCACTCACCTCTTCATATTGGTAGCCATCTTCAGATCCCTCAGTGATGGTAATGTCTACAGTGGTATTAAGGAACCGAACCAAAATAAACTAGGATGATTTTTTTTTTACTTTTAGAAAAACATTCACAACATCAGCACTACAGGTAAACAAGTATATACGTACTAATGGTGAGATTTTAGGACAACTGTCAGCAGACAATACCCTGCCAACAATCATATAATGTGTACAAGGCTTTAGTCTAATCCTTCCTCACTGCATTAAAAAACAATGGCTATAAAAATGTGCTTTAAATGAAACATAGCATGCAACATATGACATTATACAGTTAACCTACATCACCTATCCTGATTTATGAGGTAGGTAATATGTTTCAGACAAAAGGTCTGTGTTCTCATCTTGTATGTAAAATAACTTGGTTCCACCCACCCCATTTTGCATCAATATAGTGCCAAACTGAGAAGATGAGGGTACCTGGTCTTATGGTCATATGATGATCATGTGCTTTGTCTACAATCTCCCCACATTCACCATCTAGCTCAGCTTAGGAGATTTCAAAAGGCAGCAACAGCATTGTGAATTCAAGAAGTAAGCTCTTTATATATGGTCTACATACAGTAAAACATTGGACTGCGAGCATAATTTGTTCCAGAAACGTGTGTAATCCAAAGCACATGTATATCAAAAGCAAATTTCTCCATAAGAAATAATGGAATCTCAAATGAGTCATTCCACAACCATTTATTCATAGGTTCTTCAGTTTATAGTCTATATAAAAAGTTTATAGCAATGTGACCAGGTTGTGCAACCATAATAGGTCAATCCACAAATAGAAGCTTCCACAAGAAGCAAAATCCAGCAGGAGCTACAGAGTATAAAAAGAGACACCACGAAGTGTAGCAATATGTTGCTAAATTATGTACCTTGTAAGAAAAGAAATGGCTGCACATCCAGGAATTCCAATTGCCTTTTATTGTTCAAACTGATAACACCAAAGACACCGACACAAGGTCACGTAGACGCGTTTCACACAAACATATTGTGCTTAATCATTACAAGTAGGTAATTTTTAAGCACAAGATGTTTGTGTGAAACGCATCTATGTGACCTTGTGTTGGTGTCATCACTTTGAACAATAAAAGGCAATTGGAATTCCTGGATGTGCAGCCATTTCTGTTCTTACAAGTTTCCCACGGAGACGGGCCAGGCCTGGCACTCTATGAGACATTCCACCTCAGGTTATCACCATACACCTAGAGCAGCGTCTCTTTTTCTTTGTATAAATGTTGTACCTTCATTAACCACTAGAGACCTGGGGCATTGACAAATAACGGCCACAAGGTGTCCCTACAGGGCTGGGAAAACGTCTATTGACGTCCTCACTCCTCCCGGCCACTAGGGACACGTGCGTGCCCGCTGCGTCACTCAGAAGCCGTTGAGTGTGCCTGGCAGCCACAATGTCCAACTAGTACCCGCGATCGATAGTTACAGAGACAGGGACCTGGATCTGTGTGTGTAAACACAGAGATTCATGTCCTGTCAGGGAGAGGAGACCGATGGTGTGTCCCTTGTGCATAGGGACACTGATTGGTCACCTCCCCCAGTGAGTCCCCACCCCCCACAGCAAGAATCACCTAGCAGGGCACACACACACAAAAAAAACACTTAACCCCTTCCTCGCCCCCTATTGTTAACCCCTTCACTGACAGGCACATTTATACAGTAATCAGTGCATATTTATAGCACTGTTCGCTGTATAAATGTGAATGGTCCCAAAAATGTGTCAAAAGTGTCTGATATGTCCGCAATATCACAGTCCTGACAAGAAAAAAAAACAAACAAAAAAAAAACGCAGATTGCCGCCATTACTAGTAAAAAAAATTAAATAATTCTATCCCCTATTTTGTAGACGCTATAACTTTTGCGATTTTTTTTACCAAATATATGTAGAAGAATACACATCGGCCTACACTGGAGGAAACATTTTTTTTTTTTTTAATTGGATATTTATTATAGCAAAAAGTAAAAAATTGTGTTTTTTCAAAAGAATAAAAAAAAACATTTTTTGTTTGTTTATAGTGCAAAAAATAAAAACCGCAGATATTATCAAATACCACCAAAAGAAAGCTCCATTTGTGGAAAAAAAAAAACAAACAAAAGAAAAAGGATTTTGTTTGGGAGCCACAAGTCTGCGCAATTGTCATTCAAAGCGTGACAGCGCTGAAAGCTGAAATTTCGCCTGGGCAGTAAAGGGGGTATATGTGCCCAGTAAGCAAATGGTTAAATGTAACCATATTGCTACACTTAGGCCTCGTACACACGAGGGGATATGTCCGCTGAAAACGGTCCGATGGACCGTTTCAGCAGACATCTCCGCTCGTGTGTATGGGCTAGCGGACAAATTTCTCCACCCGACAGATTTCAAAGCATGCTTTGAAATCCATCCGGTGGAATCTGTCCGCCCGACATGTCTGCTGGTTAGTACACTTACCAGCAGACATGTCGTGCCCCACCGCCGCCGCGCCGCCGAATGGATTCGGCGCATGCGCGGAAGTGTTTTACTTCCTGGTGCGGTGACGTGGCGATGAAGCGGCGGCGTCAACGTCACCGCCGCGTCACCGCGCCGTCCGGCGGCGGGGAATTTTAATCCGATGGTGTGTACACGCCATCGGATCAAACTCCCGATCGGACATATCCGATGGAAATGGTCCGCGGACCGTTTTCATCGGATATGTCCGATCGTGTGTATGGGGCCTTAGAGGCGCCTCTCTTCTCTTTTATACTCAGTTGTGACATGACGCTACTTGTATATCAAGTCAAAATGTATTTTAAAAAAATAATAATTTTGCTTGTCTTGCAAAACGCTCTCAAACCAAGTTACTCTCAAACCAAGGTTTTACTGTATATGTAATATGGCAGCTCTAAAAAATAAAAACAATTTTGCAAGGAAAAAAATAAATGTTGAAATGGTTAATTATTTGCAGCTAGAGTCTTTTTAATGCGATCATAAAAAAGGCAGAAATAACAGATTTTCATCTGAATTTAACAAAACATCCCCATGTATACCTTGTTAATTTACTCAAACAAAAATTTTCAGGCATTATGTACAGTTCTGCAGATATTTAGAATTACCATTAAAAAAAAAAAAAAAAAAATCTAATGAAAAAAAAAAAATGCCATCTATTGAATCGGGATATTTTGGAAAGAATGAACTATTTGGTGATGATAAAAAAATAATTATACAAAATTTAGAGCTTCAAAGCAACTCACAGAAATGTGTAATTTCTTCATTTACGGCGTGATAATCTCCGTGCTGAGATCATCTGAATGCTAGCAAGCGGACAACAAACAGCACTTACTGCCTATAACAGCTAAATGAGCTTGCGCCGTCTAGCACCTGTGCTTTACACGATGCAGATGGCAAAACTGTTGCTTATCACAAGAATGCAGTAAATAGAGTAATAACATGTTTGAAATGGATAACACTGAGGATTCTGAAGAGCGTATCCTACAATTAGAATTCATTTTGTGATTACAACTATTCCGTGATGAATCGTCTTTATAAAATCGTAGTGGGTTTTGATCTGTAGCCTGAAAATGTCTATCTAAGAAGCATCTATTGATGCTTGTATGGACTTGGCAAGACTCAGCGTTTATAGAAAACAGTGTTTACAAATTGCTTTCTCACCGCATCATTTAAATAGGATTGAAATGGAACACATTGCCAAAGTATTGCAGAAAAATAGTCCTGTTCAACATCACACTATAACTGTGTACACACACACAAAAAAAAAAGTATGTGAACCCCTTGAAAGGAAGAGAGTTACCGCTCCAGGTGGATTGTGTTAGGATGATCAGTGTAATTTCAGGAGATCAAGGGTGCTGGCAATGCACAAGGCAACAAATGGAAAAAGAAAATATGGACAGCCGCACTCCAAAAAACCTTGATGGCGGTCTTTATTTAAAGAAAAAGGAAAATGCACTACAAGTCCCAGCACACTACACGCAAGTAAAACAGCTGACGAGTTTCACACTATAAATTAGTGCTTAACCACTTAAGGACCGCCGCACGCACATTTACGGCCACAGAAGGGCACGGCTGGGCACAAGGGCGTAAATTTACGTCCTCGCCCAGTAGCGGGTCGGGGGTCCGATCGGGACCCCCTCCGCGGCGTGCGGCGGTCCCTGTGTCTCCGGGAGCGATCCGGGACGAGCGGGCGGATGTCCGTGTTTGCCCGCCTTCCCGCGATCGCTCCCAGCCAATCGCTGCGCTCCCCCTTCGTGTCACTTCCTCCTCCTGTGTAAACACAGGAAGGGGGAAGTGATGTAATCTCTCATCGCAGCGGTATTTCCAACCGCTGCGATGAGAGGAACACCTCACAGTAAGTGTGCACTAACACTACACTGACATACACACACATAGGCACACTTAACCCCTTGCGATCTGCCCCCCCACCCCCCCTGTCACAGTGTCACTGAATGCAGTGATCTAATCACTGCATTTAGTGTCAGTGTGACAGGCAGTGTAAAAGTCAGTTAGTGTTAGGTTCAGGATAGCCCCCCCCACCCCCCCCCTAATAAAGTTTTAACCCCCTGATCACTGCCCTAGTTAACCCTTTCACTCCCTATTGCCAGCGTCACTAAGCGATCATTTTTGTGATCGCTGTATTAGTGTCGCTGTTCCCGCTAGGTAGCTATTTTTTTTTTTATTGCGATTTTTTTTTTTACTAAAGACATGTGGCTAAATAAATTTTGGCCTAAATGTTTGACTAAAATTTAGTTTATTTGATTTTTTTTTCCACAAAAAGTAAAAAATATTGTTTTTTTTTCAAAAATGTCGCTCTATTTTTGTATATAGCGCAAAAAATAAAAATCGCAGAGGTGATCAAATACCACCAAAAGAAAGCTCTATTTGTGGGAAAAAAAGGACGCAAATTTTGTTTGGGAGCCACGTCGCACGACCGCGCAATTGTCTGTTAAAGCGACGCAGTGCCGAATCGCAAAAACACCTTGGGTCATTTACCAGCGTATTGGTCCGGGTCTTAAGTGGTTAATCATAGAATTGATAAATCACAGCTATGATTAAGCACCAATTTATAGTGCGAAACGCATCAGCTGTTTTACTCCCGTGTAGTGTGCTGTGACTTGTAGTGCATTTTTCCTTTTTAACATTCAGGGGTACAGTCATGGACTGAGTGAGGCATGGGCACAGTGAGGCATGCAGATGGACACCCTAGGCTAATACTCGAGTCAATACGTTTTCCCATTTTTGTTGTGGTAAAATAAGGTGCCTCGGCTTATATTCAGGTAGGCTTATACTTGAGTATATACAGTAATATGATTTTATTTTTGATGGCCATTATTGGCACCTTTAGTGCAAGAAAGGTAAAGAAAACGCAGTCTACAGTCTCTAACCATCTCTTGTACCATGTCCTCAGTCTCTAACATCATATCTGCAATCTCTTACATAAACACACTGCTTTCGGTGCACCTCTAGCAGACATGATACATGAGATGGTCAGAGACTGCAGATATGATACAAAAGATCAATGCAGCCTCAGCAGTGGCCATCAGATGCAGCCTGCCTTTGCTCTGGGGAGAGGGAGACACGATGACACTGCCATGTGGGTGGATCCCCACATTTTCTTTCAATTATGACAGGGAGTACAGGAGGAAGATCCTCAGCTCCCTGCCACAAAGTGAGCGAGGAATCAGTGGTCCAATAACATGTTACACCAAAAACACGGCAATCTTCCTGGTGGGGTCTGTAATGCCATTTATTTCTTTAGACCTCCTAGTATGGGCTTGTTAAAGTAGGTGTATCCAAATATTTTACATTTTAACTGAACTTGTAACTTGTGTATAAAAGAACCACTATAACAAAAAAACTAATAAGAAAACTGTATGAAAACCTCCCAACTTTACAACTTAAGAGGGACACTTTAGGGAGAAGTAGACATATACTGTAAAAAAGTGGGTGTGGTTCAATTATGCTGAATTGGGCAGGGCCTAATAGAGTCTGCACCTACTTGTAGTATACAGGTATGCCACATTCCTCACATAATATTATTTACGGTAATTACAGTGCCACAAATTAGGGACTTTAAGGCACGTACACAAGATCAGAAAATCGTACGAAAAATACGTCTTTCAAAACGATCGTACGATAATCTGATTGCTAGTACAAGGCCCCGCAAGGGATCCTCGGCCCCGCCCACTGCATCTGTCGGGCCAAGAGAGGAGATAAGCGGCGGGACAATGGGCGCAGATCAGCGCTCTGTAAACAATGTATATACAGCATTATTTTTTTGAAAGCACGGTCACAGGGGGCCATTACAGTAAAAATGGAAAGTTGCGTTGGTGGGTTAACAACCAATTTATATCTTGTAAACAAGATATATACAGCATTATTTTTATACAGCACAGTCACTGGTGGCCATTAGAGTAAAAAACAGTGATTGTATTACAAATAAACAGCAGCAGGATGGGAGGAGGAAGCAAGAACATGGAGCTGACAGGCAGAGAGGGGAGGGGGGAGAGGAGAGGACACAACAAAGTAGACATAGGGGAGGCTGCAGATGATGGAGACACGTAAACTGACAAAGGTGTCAGGTATAATATATATATATATATATATATATATATATATATATATATATATATATATATATATATATATATATATATATATATATATATATATAGAGTCAGCGTCTGGGGGGGGGGGGGGGGGAGTAGAAACGGTCAGGATCAGCCAGGTCTTACAGAAGATACAAAGTGGGCCAAATGACACAACATAAGCACTGTTCTGTATACATGCTTCATTAGGTACAGGATTTTTATTTTATTTTTGTTGGGTTAACAAACGCTTTAATGTAAAAATGTCCTAGCAGTAGTATCTCCCACTTACCACCATATATACTTACCCGAGTCCTAGCTCAATCCAGCGCTGTGCTCGTCTGCAGCGGCACTTATCTGTGTTCCTCTCCTCACAGGACACATAGGCAGCCATTGGTTCCTGCTGCTGTCAATCCAATCCTGTGATCAGAGAGCAGAAGGCGGAGTCAAGCTGTGCTGTGTGCATCCATTGACGCACACAGCCCAAACTTAACAAGCCTGCAGGTGTACCCCTATAGCAAGTCAGTTTAAATGGGGACACGCACAGAAGAGAAGGGGCAGAGATCACTTGGGGGGACCCCAGAAGAGAAGGAGCAGCAGAGTTCACTTGTGGGGACCCCAGAAGAGAAGGAGGAGCAGATCTCGCTTGTATGGATCACCAGAAGAGAAGGAGGAGCAGAGATCGCTTGTATGGATCCCCAGAAGAGAAGGAGGAGCAGAGATCGCTTGTATGGATCCCCAGAAGAGAAGGAGGAGCAGAGATCGCTTGTGGGGACCCCAGAAGAGAAGGAGGAGCAGAGATCGCTTGTGGGGACCCCAGAAGAGAAGGAGGAGCAGAGATCGCTTGTAGGGACCCCAGAAGAGAAGGAGGAGCAGAGATCGCTTGTAGGGACCCCAGAAGAGGAGGTTCAGGGCCACTCTGTACATTAAGTATAACATGTTTATTATTTAGAAAAAAATAAAATAAGCCTTTACAATGACTTTAAGAACCAATGGCACCCCTCAAGCATCTGTTAAAGAGGTGCAGGAAGGAAATACTAAAAGGTAATTTTCAGATTAAACACCCCTGAGGAAAGCAGGCCCGTGCGGTGCTGTCATTGCCTATCCTTGGTGTCATATGATTTGTATCAGAGAGAAATGACCCGTACTAGGTCAGGGGGCTGTGTGCTGGAATTGCAGCATCATGGAGTCCAGGAAAGGAAGGAGGCAGCGGGTTTACATTGCAGTCATCACATTCCCACTGGAAGCCCCATTAGCCATATCCCCCACCCCGTCCATGCAGCCCCCCTCCACCCACGTCCCGGTCACCGTGCTCCCACAAGCAGGGTAGGATACGTTCCAGGTAGTATTCGTCTCTGTCCCCTTCCATGGCTGCAGGTGCACGAGTTGCTGCGGTTGGAGTCTCTGCGTTGCCAGGTAACCGCTGCTGGTTCTACAATCTCGCGAGACGTCTTCCCGGAAGAATATAAACGAGCAGGAGGCGTTCTGTAACTATGGCAACGGAGGACGCGTCCTGACACAGCGGCATGTTCGCTCCGGAAAATAATGAACAGCTATTGGCGATAACGTTCTATCTTCAGTGACGTCAGCGGTTCCTTCCCGTCCCAACTGGAACTCTGTATTGTCATTGCCACTGATTCCCCATCAACTCCAGATTTGCATCTATTTTTTTCTTATTCATGAACTGCTGCAATGCCCTTTTATTTTAAGGCTGGATTCATACCTATGCGTTTTTTGTCGTTTTTGCATCTTGCAGATTTGCACCACAGTCCATTTAACATGGTTCCCTATGCAGAGCTTTTTTTCTCAGAAAATAGGTGCAGGAACTTAACCACGACCCGTTCAGATTTCACAAACAGTAGAAGGGTCTTAAAGGGGCATTAAATACCAGAATTGCATTACATACAGTGTGCAGAGTTCAGGGGGTTACAAAGCAGTCACTTGTAAACACAGAAACCAGACTTCTGTGTTCACAAGTGATTGTGGTGAGCGGGCACCAAAGGGTCTGAGCCAAAGGTGGTGGAACTGAGTTCCACCAAGTTCCCCCAGAAAAAAAGCCCTGTCCCTATGTAACACGTTCTGGAGTGCAAGTTTGCAAAAAGCACTAAAAATGGATAGGTGTGAATCCAGCCTAAATCCATGCACACCTGATATCAAACGTGCTGCTTGTCCAGGTGTTTGCCTCTAAACTCCCCTCTATGTTAGACGTCCATGCACCCTATATAGGCGTTTCCAGGACTTTAGTGGCAGCAAAAAAAAAAAACACAAGTCACGTTCAGGAGAGAAATGTTTGAGCATAAAAAACACCTGAAGCACTACTACGTGCATTTAGTACGTGACTGTTTTTTTCAGTACAGTGGCCAGAATATATTAATATTCTTTCCAATAAAACTATCCCCTATTTTGCAGATGCAATAACTTTTGTGCAAACTAATCAATATACGCCTTTTGGGATTTGTTTTCCAAAAATATGTAGCAGAAGCCTTTAACAGGAACACAGCAGAGAACCTCCAGGTATGTATGACCAGGGCGAGGGGCACGGAGCTGGCTGATGAGCAGGAAATCATCACCAGGTGAGCCACTGTGGAATGAAGAGAGCTGGCAATTAACAAGATTTGCAGTTCAGTGTGCAGTCAGACACCGAGAGAGCAGGACGCTCTCAAACGAGTCACTCTCTCAGGGATAGTGCAGGGTCCTCCCACTGTGCGGCTCCAGGCCTCACAGACAGGCAGGCAGGGTTTCCATCTCCCTCTCAGCCATCCACCTGCCTCCTGCCACCGGCCACTCGGACTAGCTGCTCTCCCTCCTCCTGGACTTCCACAGGCCTTCCCCCGGTGCACCTGACCCGGTAAGCCACTTCTTGGGAGCTGCAGGCGGCCGTCCTTCTCAGGACAAGCCACAGCAGCTTTCCCCAATCCCCACGGCTTTTCCCCGCTCCTCACCCCCATACCTCTACCCCTGCTCGGGCGTCATGTCCGCCAGCCATCCCCACAAGCCACCGCTACCCTCGGGCGCGGTGTTTTTTTTTCCCTCCGCGCCGATCAGTGGAGATTCGCGGCAGCCGCGACTCAGGAAAGGCCGCGGCTTCACCCGCGGCCTAGCGGCGCGCCGCTCTCCACCCCCCAATCAGCCGGCACCACCTAATCAATCGGGCCACAAAGCCCCCCCCCCTACCCCAGTAGAGCCCCCTTGCCCTCTGATCATTTCCCTTAGCCCCCCAGGCACCACTCAGCCTGGTACCCCCCAGCCTGGATCCTGCTGCCAGGTCGGCGGCCATCTTCCTCCACCCAGCCCTATCACTCTCAAATTCACCATAACTTGATCCAGGGCTAAACCCGATCGCCTCTTTAGGGGTCAGGAAGGAATTTTTTCCCCTACCGCAGCATATTGGCGCAGCGTGGTTAGGGTTTTTTGCCTTCCTCTGGACCAAGCCTAGGATCAGAGGATTCAGTTATCCTTGTGAATCCACCCCACCCCCCCCCCCCGCCCTTGGTTCCACGGCGGCCATGGTTAATCGGCAATACTCGGCGGAGATCATTTGGGATCTGGGTCGATTTGCTGCAATTCTGCCGGCCGCCACCAAAAAAGCCCTAAGAAATCTGCGACTTTTGAGGATCGATCGACGATCGACTGCCAGAAATCGCAGCCATTTACCCCAGCCTAAGCACATATCATGTGCTTTGATCAACACTAGATCGGCAGTAAAACACCGATTAGAAATCCATGATTTCTTATTGCAACATGACTTAGACTGCCTCTTTATTACAGAGAGCTGGCTCACAGCCGACTGTAACACCATTCTAGGAGAATTGGTGCCAGAAAACTACCGTATTATAACGGAAAACAGAATAGGGCAAAGAGGAGGAGGACTGGCGGTGATCCATAAGACGCGTCTTGCGATCACAAAACCAAGCCTCCAAAACCCTCTTCCATTTATGGAAACCCTTACTCTTCAACTGCAAGTAAACTGCCAGGAGACCGTCCGGATTCTACTCTGCTATAGGCCACCCGGCCCCAAGTCGCAGCTGCTCCCATCTTTGACGGACTTTGTCTCCACCTATACCCTGAATAGCAAACACCTCTTGCTGCTCGGGGACTTCAACCTCTGGGCCAACTCCCCGCACGACCCCATTGCTGACACCTGCATCGACCACCTGGAAGGATTAGGGCTTCAGCAACTAGTATGTGGGCCCACACATGCTTCAGGTCATACGCTCGATCTTATTTTCAGACAACATCTGGAAATAAATTTTTTGGATAATGAACCATTGCCATGGACAGATCACCATGCAATTAAATTCATTATTTCCGAATTCCCCCCCTTAACAAAAACATCAAATCCAGTGACAACACACTGGACCAGATGTCAGAAGAAGCTCCACTCGGAACTCTTCAAAGCCACGTTAGGGGAAAAAATAAACACAATTCAGCCGCACCAAACAGCGGAAGAAACACTGGAGGCCATAAACACAGCACTATTACAGTCAGCTGACTTGATAGCGACGAAACGAAAGACCCAGATCAGGAAAAATAACTCCGGCTGGTTTAACAACCAGCTGGCGTTACTGAAGCAAGAGCGCAGAAGGGCAGAAGCAGCCTGGAAAAGAAGCGCTTCAGATGAGAACCTCTCGATTTACAAGGCAATAACCAGAAAATACTACAAGCAAATCTTCGAAGCCAAGAAAAACTATTTTTCTGAGGCTATCAACGGTGCCCTAAATCGCCCCCGCGAACTCTTCAAGCTGGTCACTCAGACCATGAATCCAGGATGTCTTGAAGCCCCCAACTTGGATACACAAGAATTTTGCGATGAGTTGTCGGATTGCTTCATTAACAAAATTGAGGCAATCCGGCAAAGCATTCAGCAGAACAATTGCTCTCCCAGCCCCCCCCGTAGTCATTTACACAGCACCGGCAGCAATTCACCACAGTTAGGTGAGTTCATGCTGGAACCCATCTCTATTCAGACCACTAAAAATATCATCGGCGCTCTGCGCAACAGCACTGCGCCAAACGATATTATCCCCACCAAACTGCTGAAGGAATGCGCTGACATCCTGGCACCTCCTGTCACGCAGCTTATCAACCAATCCTTCAGGGAGGGCATAATGCCCTCCCAGTTGAAGGAGGGCTTCATTCAACCCATCTTGAAGAAAGCCACCCTGGATCCTAAGGATCCACTCAACTGGCGCCCCATAACATGCCTAAATGTTCTCTCCAAGGTAATGGAGAAAGCTGTGGTACAGCAGCTGCAACAGCATCTAGATACCCACAACTTACTCGACCCACTTCAATCAGGATTCCGTCCCGGACACGGGACGGAATCAGCATTGCTTAAGATATGGGACGACATTCTCGAGGCCGCAGACGAAGGAGAATCTTCTCTTCTGGTTCTGCTGGACCTAAGCGCAGCCTTTGATACAGTTGATCACAAGCTGCTATTGACTCGGCTGGCTAAAATAGCCAAAGTCGCAGAAAGCGATCTATCCTGGTTCTCCTCTTTTTTGGAAAACCGTTCGCAAATAGTGAAGCTAGGACCCTTCACTTCTGAACAACGCACATTATCGTGCGGGGTCCCTCAAGGATCTCCCCTGTCGCCGATGTTATTCAACATCTATGTGCGTCCTCTTTTCGAAATCATCAGCAGCCAAAAACTGGCTATATCACTCTTATGCAGACGACACGCAACTGTACTTCCGCATTTGCAATAAAAAGGATCACCACCTCAACCTAGAGACATGCCTCTCTTTGATAGAGGACTGGATGACAAAGAGTTATCTCAAACTCAACGGAGCTAAAACAGAACTTCTTCTGTTTCACGCCAAGCGTAGGAATCTATCGACAACAACCTGGATCCCCCCGCCTATTCTGGGCAAAATCATCACCCCTAGCGCCAAAGTCAAAAGTCTTGGGGTCATCTTTGACTCCGACATGACAATGAACGCACAAATAGGGGCAGTAGTCAGCGGATCTCACCATCTGCTGCGCCTACTACGCAGACTCACGCCTTTTATTCCCAAGAATGACATAGCGGTCGTGGTAGGAGCTATTGTAAACTCCAGACTGAACTATGCAAATGCCCTTTACCTCGGTTTACCCAAGTACCAAATCGCTCGTCTTCAAGTCGTTCAAAATACGGCTGCCAGACTTGTGACTGGGAAAAAACCCTGGGAATCAATCTCACCTTCACTGAGATCCCTTCACTGGCTACCAGTTAAAGACAGAATCACCTTTAAAGCTCTCTGTCTAACGCATAGATGTATCCATGGGAATGCTCCCCATTATCTATGCGAAAAATTAAAAATTCACAATCCCAATCGTATTCTACGATCCACCAATCAAAATCGGCTTCAGAACTTCCGGTTCTGGCGCCACATGTAGGAGACGCTGACTCCGGAGGCTCCGTGATTACCGCACCGAAAAACGGCATACAAAGCCCCGGCAGTGCCCCGGATCGCGGCAATTCTCATCCCCGCACACTGCTCGTGCTGCCGTGCATGGATCGCTACCTCACTCAGACCCGTACGCCGCGGGGATCCGGCGCAGCAGACATCGAGGCAGGAGACGCGCCTCCCACAAATATGGCCGCTACAGACATCACACGTGGCGCTCCTTCATCTCAGGGACCCGCACTGCCAGCTCCATCAGGGTGTCCATCGAGCACCCAGACATCACCTGAGGCTATGGACACGCTTCTCCCCCCCGTGGGGGAACAGGTTAGCACACATGAGCGGATCGCTCAGGCTGTAGCAGCACTGCTCCTACCTAATATCACGGCTGCAGTGGACAGGGCAGTGGCAGAAGGGGTTAAACAGCTCCGTAAGGAGATTGGGGAACACTCACTGAGACTGTCCACGGCCGAACAGCGCATCTCCTCATTAGAAGATGACCAGCATAACATTGATAGTGCCCTGGAGCGATTTGTACAAGATCAACAGCACTTGCATGATCGCATGGAAGACCTCGAAAATCGCTCCAGGAGGAATAACTTACGTATAATTGGCCTACCTGAGACGCATAAACAGGGCTCCTTGCTGGACATTTGCTCAGCTGCATTGCCTGAAATTCTAGGCTTAGGTCGCACGTGCGTTGTGGAAAGAGCTCATCGCATAGGTTCCCTATCGGAAGACCGAACTCGTCCTAGGCCAGTAATTGCACGATACCTAAACTATGACGACCGTACCGTCATACTGCAAGCCTTTCGGAAAACGCGCACAGCGGAGCTGGCGGGCCACAAACTTTTATTATTTGCTGACTACTCGGCGGAGGTGTCCCGCAAGCGCAAGGACTTCCAACCGATCTGTGCTGAGCTATACAAGAGAGGCATCCGTTTCACCTTGGCCTACCCGGCAGTCTTACGCCTTCAAACCCCGGACGGGGAACAGCATATAATCCAGTCCACGAACAAGGCCCGGGCCCTCCTTCAATCCCTTTCCACGGAAGGGTCACCCTCAGCAACGTACGCCGACCGAACGAAGCAAGTCCCAAGAGACCAAAGAAGTCCTCGTAAGGATCCTCCCAAGCGTCTTAAACATACATTCACACCGGTATATCAAGATTCTGGCTGAAGGCTCACCACCACCGCTGTTTTCCATTTTCTATGTGTGCTGGATACAATGGAAGTTCAACCTCTCTCTCTTCATCCTCTTTATGCCTTACCAGGCCCTCACTAAAATTTTGGTTTGTAATGGCTTGGCTCAGAGATGAATAGTGTCGTGTCTACCATAATTGTCTGCTGACTCCAGCAAATTGTGCACTATTGTTGCTGCACCCGGTGCCGCCTTTGCTCTTAGTGCAGGTCATTAATCTTGTTTATGTTCCTTTTGTTTAACCGTTGAACATGTTTGTATTAGCTAACTCACTGAATGATTTATCGATTACTGCTATGTTCAGGGGGTCTGTTTGCTTTCACCACCCTCCTTAGGGGGGGAGACCATGCATTCCTGCCACTCGGTCGTTGCTTTTTTTTTTTTTACCTACACTGGTCCGCCTGTTCAGAGTGGTGTATGTTATAAGATCTCAGTTCTGGGACATCGGCGATACCTCTTCGTGCGGTACAGCGGTACGTCCGGTGGGGGGAATGCATGTGGAAAAAAGTGAAGTCATATGATGTGGTTTATTTTTTTTTGGTTGCTAACTTCTTCTTTTTCTTTTTTTTTCTTGCTTCATGCACTCTCCTTCTTTTCCCACTGAGGGGATGGACTTGCCAATCTACTTCCTACTCCAGAGGTACATTATCATATCTCGGCCTGCTAACAACCATCTGCTCCCAGGTAAACGACACGTCCATAATTGCACCACCACTACCCATATTCACACACTATGTTCCAAGTTAACGTAGTCTCCTGGAATGTCAAGGGCCTACGATCGCCAGCCAAACGCATGAAGGTCCTCCGACATCTCAAAAGACTACGAGCCGATATCGCTTTATTGCAGGAGACACATTTAGAAGACAAGGATTTTACACGTATGCAGAAGCTATGGGTGGGGAAAGTACTAGGCTCAGCATCAAACAAACGTAAGGCAGGCACACTAATTCTCCTGCATAAGGACCTAGTATATGAGCTCTTATCAGTCACCAAAGACGGCGATGGAAGGCGTATTTCCATCCACCTGAAGTTCCCGCTGGGAGATCTGAGGGTCTCCATATATATGCCCCTAATTCCCCTGGCCATTCATACTTCACACAGCTGGCACCTGCCCTATCGATAGATGAGTGCATCCCACATTTAGTGGGGGGCAACTTTAACTCAACGCTCTGTGAACAGGAAGACAGGTCAAAACCCCAAACCCTTTCTCCTCTAATCCGCGTTCCTAGCCCCACTCCTTTCTCTCGCATGGCCCAGGCTTTAAATCTCCTCGATGCGTGGAGGCTGCACCACCCTATAAACTCGGAATTCACGTTTTACTCCCCAGTCCATAAGTCCTTTGCTAGACTAGACTATTTTCTATGTACGCACTCGCTACTAACACGGATTAACCACACAGAAATTCATGATCTGGTGATCTCCGACCACTCTCCCATCTCGATTTCGCTCAACTATCGTCGGCCAAATTCTTCTGTTAGACAATGGAGATTTCCGGCTTTTTTGTCGCAAAACGAAGGTTTTCAAACAATGTTGCGAGAAGCGTGGGAGGATTACTCGCAAAATAACATCCAACATTTAGACAATCCCAACTTATTCTGGGAGGCAGGAAAGTCATGTTTAAGGGGAAAAATCATATCATACACATCGGCGTATAAAAAGAATGCCCAGAAACAATATATTGAAGCTAGTGACCGGGTTAGGGCAGCACAGCTCCTTCTAAATACCACTCGCTCAGATGCTAATCTTAAAGTATGGCAAGAAGCCAAGGACCACTTTGATACCTGGGCAGAGAAGGTAGAACAGATGAAGTTGTCTGCCTCACAACTATTCTACCACAAATTTGGCAATAAGCCGGGGAAACTCCTCGCGAGGCTAACCAAAGGCTCTTATACCCCGACACATATCACGAGGTTGCGTAATCCTGATGGGTCCTTCTCTTCGTCACCCAACGAAGTGAACGAAACATTACAAAAATTCTATGTTAAATTGTATAGTGAGGAACCCATAGATGCGAACCTTGCAAAGGACTGGTTGCGAAATGTCACCCTACCACTGATTGACCCAGCCCACCTGAACCGCCTAAATGCGACTATCACCCTAGACGAAATTAGTGATGCCATTAGGGGCCTCTCTAACGGAAAGGCCCCGGGACCTGACGGCTTTACCTCCGAGTTTTTCAAATTATTGTTACCGAATCTTGCGACTACACTTCGCTCGGTTTATACTCACATCTGGGAGGGGGGTCCTTACCTTCCTACAGGTCAGGTAGCCAACATTAAGCTGATTGCCAAAAAAGGGAAGGACCCTCTTGACCCAGGCTCGTATCGACCTATATCGTTGCTAAATGTTGACTCTAAAATACTGTCCAAAATAATAGCCACCAGACTGGGAGACATAATGCCTTTCCTTATACATCCCGCTCAATCGGGTTTCACCAAGGGCCGATCGGCGGCTGCCAACATACGTAAAGTACTGACGGCTCTTGAATACGCAAAAGCACATCCCTCTGATGACACAGTGATAGTTACACTAGACGCCGAGAAAGCCTTTGACAAAGTTAGTTTTCATTGGCTTTCCCTAGTTATGCAACGCTTTGGCTTGTCTGGTCCTTTTAGTACTTTTATACATAACATGTACTCGGCCCCCTCTGCTACGGTCACTGCGGCGGGAATACAATCCCCCCCTTTCCGTCTACACAGGGGAACGAGGCAAGGTTGCCCCCTCTCCCCCTTACTTTTCAATCTCGCAGTAGAGCCTCTCTCACGTCTTCTATCCTCATCCCCCCTTTTGCACGGTCTACCTATTGGCCGCGAGGATATGAGGGTGGCTCTATTCGCGGATGATATACTAATTTTTTCATCTTCCCCGCGCTCTGATATCCCCGCTATCCAAACGATTTTTGATACATTTCGTAAGTGCTCAGGTCTCAAAATTAATTTTTCCAAGAGTGAGGTCCTTCCTCTAGGCACACGCACTATATGCTTTGGTCTTCCCCCCTCCTCCCTCAAGATCTCGGGGAAATCTATCACCTACCTAGGATTAAAGATTGGCAGGGAACCATCCTCTCTTTATTACCTGAACTACCCTCCTTTGATAGATAGGATAGTAGGTGAAATGGACAGTTGGGCGGATCTGCCGCTCTCGTTCTTCGGGAGATGTGCTTTGTTTAAAATGATCAGCTTCGCCAGGTTGTTATATCCTCTACAAACTTTACCTCTACTGCTGAAACACAAAGACGTGCAAACTTTAAACAAAGCTGTAACAAAATTCATATGGAAGAAGGCGAAGCCGAGAATTGCTTTGACTAAACTTTATCTCCCGATGGGCGAGGGTGGTGTGAGCCTTCCCAATATCAGGCTCTATAACTTAGCTTGTCTTTTGAGAGTGGGCTTAGACTGGATACTACGCTCCTCTAGATACTCTAACTATGACCTGGAATCCTCTATGGTTAGTCCTGTGGATCTGGCGGCTCTTCTGCATAGTTCACTTCAAAAACTACCCGCTGCTATCAGACAAAATTCACTCTTCAGAGACACCATTGTGGCCTGGAGGGAAATTCGTAAAAAGTTAGGCCTGTCCCCATATGTCTCTAACCATCTTCCAATTGTTGGAAACCCCATGTTTACACCTAGTCTCCAATATGAACCTTTCTCCAAATGGAAAGACAAAGGCCTAGTCACGATTTGTTCTCTTTTCCAAGACAAGTCAGGGACCTTCAAGCCGTTCTCTCAGCTGTCGAACGAATTCTCGCTCCCCCCTACTCACTTCTACTCATATATGCAGTACGTGGACTTCCTCAGTAAAATTTGCCCTAAGAAAACCATTAGAATCCAATCTTCCTTCATTGATGAACTGTTAGCGGATACCAATCACTCTATTTCGGCAATCTACACTCCTCTGAATGCAAAATATGCAAGACCTCTTCGAGACACTTCCATGTCCTCCTGGACCAAAGATCTATTGGGCCACCTAGAAGTGGAGGACATCATTCGGGGTTACAAGATCACTAGAACCATCACACAGTGTGAAATTTGGAGGGAAACCCAATTCAAAATCATCCATAGGGCTTACTACCCCTTCTCCACGACACGATCGCCCGATATAGGCCCTTCGTGCCCCTGGTGTCTGACCACTAAACCAACCCTTATGCATCGGCTATGGTCTTGCCCCCGCATTACTGCCTTTTGGTCTACGGTTACAACCTTTATAACTGATGTCACGCTCTATCCTATAGACACGGACCCTACACTCTTGCTATTTGGATGCCCCCCCCAACATGACCACCAATTCTCAACTTTCAATTTACTCCCTAAAAATACCCGCCACTGGATACTTCTTACACTACTTGTGGCCCGAAGAACTATACTGCACCAATGGATCTCGCGCACCCCCCCTTCCCTTTCAGCCACGATTAGAGATCTTAAACTGCTGCTATACAAAGAAAATCTAGACGTGCTTACCTCCTCCCCCCACTCTAAAGCCAAAGTTGAACAGAAGTGGCTGGGCTTCATCAAGTATAGTTTGTCGGCAGAAGAACAAAAATCTCTTCTTTCCAACCCCTTTATTTTCTATGATTCTGATCACGATGGGAGAACGGCACCTGTTGTTTGAACTGACGATTGCCTTGACTTCCACCACTATTCCAAATTAACCCATCTCTCTTGGAGCCGAGAACGTTATATTGTGCAATGTGTGTACTTTACCTTTTATGTTACAAGTATTTTCGTTAACTTGGGAGCAAGTTCGGGTACTGTTTCTATCCAGCTACCTCCCACTCCTCTACACCTCTCCCCAATTCTATACTCTTACCCTTTCCGCTCCTCTCTGCCTTTTCTATTCTCTCCACATTCCTACCCTGTGCTCTTTTGCTTTGCTTTTCTATTTCTCACCTGCTATACTCTCTTCTCTAAAAGGGTCTGCTTCTCCACTGGATCATTTCAACATGTCACTTGATAATGCCTGCTGTTGGATTTTTTTTTTTTATTTGCACTTTTACTAGATGTTCTAAAGTGTTATATTGCTTGCTTGTATATTCTTACGCAACCCTAATAAAATATTTTGGAAAAAAAAAAAAATCGGCTTCAGATACCGAAAGCCAGATACAAGTCCAAAGGAGACAGGAGATTCGCTGTCCAAGGTCCCAGACTATGGAACGCCTTACCAGCCAGCATTCGGCTGGAGGAGAACTACTTAGTCTTCAGGAGAAAGATTAAGACTCATCTCTTTTGATCTCAAAGGAGACAGGAACAACAAGCGCCCAGAGGCGATTTACTTCGCATGTGCTGCGCTATATAAGTTCCTCATTTATTCATTCATTCAACAAACAGCTGAGCACTGAGATGGGAGGGCTGAGCCCAGCCCTGACAGACTGACACCCTGTACCAGGGTTGCCACCTCATCCCTTTAAAAAGGAACACAGATTCTGAGGCTAATTTAATACAGTTAAGGCACCAAGTGAGTTTAATTACCACCTTAATTGGCCACAGAACCTGTGTAATACAGATGTGTTCCTTTTTAAAGGGATGAGGTGGCAACCCTACCCTGTACCATGTTATAGCTGTACCCAATCACAGCATGTCAACAGAAAGCAAGCAGTCATGAATGGAAACCATTCATGCCAGTTAACTATTGCTTATAACAGTAAACATGTTATAGGCAATACCAATGTAAACCCCTTCCCAGAGTACTAAACTACTTGGATGAAAGTATGTGAAAAAAGGTTTATAAAAAGAAAAAAAGGTTTAAAATACAGTTTTTTTCATTTATTTTTTATTACATACTGTCATAAGTCAGTATTCTTTGTCACCGTCACACCAGTCTTATGAAAAAAAAAACAGTCTCTCAGGAGTAGTACAGTGTCACTATGGTGACCCTAAACTATTCTGATGAAAGTACCGTGTTTCCCCAAAAATAAGACACCGTCTTATATTTTTTTTTCCTCAAGAAATCACACTATGGCTTATTTTCGGGGGGTGTCTTATTTTTATTACAGAAAATAAAGGTTGCCTACCTGAACCACACTTGCGCTTCTTAGAATTTCCTCTGTCCACGTGTAGAATGAGATTATCGTATTCTGCACGCCATTTTTGGACCATTCGGATATCCAACTTCTTCTCTTTGCACTCATCTTGTCTGGCTGTACAGAAAGATAGGCCAGCAAAGCTAATGTGGAGCACAGTGGAGCTGGGGTGATATCTTTGGGCTCAGTACGGTAGCAGTTTTTCCCCCTATCCCCTGGTGTTTGTGTGGGGTGAGAGAGGGGTTTGCTGGTCAGTGCTGGGAGAAGCTTTACAGCTTTACAGAGCGTTCTTCTCCTCACTTCAGCTCCTGAGCTCCGGACCAGTACAGTACCGTACGCCTATCACGTGTTGTTTACCGCTCTGCGTCGCTATCGCGACATCGCTACGTCTTATTTTCGGAGATTCGACATGCCATCAATACGTCTTATTTTCGGAGGGGTGTCTTATATTTCGATCTTGTGTCGAAATCCCGCTACGGCTTATTTTCGGAGTACGTCTTATTTTCGGGGAAACACGGTATGTAGCTAAAATAAAATAGGAAAAGAAGACGATAATGTAAACAAAAGAAAAAAAAATCTTACTAAAGACCGCAGATTCTCTACTTTCCAAAAATGAAAATTTGGGGGATATTTGTACTGTCCTGCTATTTAAAGGCCCCAAAAATAGATAGGCTGTCATGCTATCAGAATCGATAAATTTTAAAATATGTATATAATGAATAAATGGATGAAAAACTTATATAGCGCAGCACATGCGAACTAAATCGCCTCTGGGCGCTTGTTGTTCCTGTCTCCTTTGGTATCAAAAGAGATGAGTCTTAATCTTTCTCCTAAATGCTAGGTGGTTCTCCTCCAACCAAATGCTGGTTGGTAAAGTGTTCCATAGTCTGGGACCTTGGACCGTGAATCTTCTTTCTCCTTTGGACTTGTACTTGGCTTTCGGTATCTGGAGCAGATTTTGATTGGTGGATCTCAGAACGCGATTGGGATTATGAGCTTTTCTTTTTTCGCATAGATAATGGAGGGCATTCCCATGGATACATCTATGCGTTAGACAAAGTGCTTTAAAAGTGATTCTGTCTTTTACTGGTAACCAGTGAAGGGCTCTCAGTGAAGGTGAGATTAATATATATACCATAGTTTTTAGAGTCTATAACATGGGTCTTCAAACTACGGCCCTCCAGTTGTTCAGGAACTACAATTCCCATAATGCCTAGTCATGTCTGTGAATGTCAGAGTTTTACAATGCCTCATGGGATGTGTAGTTCCACAACAGCTGGAGGGCCGTAGTTTGAGGATCCCTGGTCTATAACATTCACACAGACTGAATAAGCTAATATAAAATGAAGTAAAATAAATGTTGGCTTAAATTTTTAAAGAAAGATTATTTATTCGCAACATTTAAAAACAAATTAAGAAAAACATGTTATTTTTTTCAAAATTTTCTGTATTTTTTTCATTTATATATGTAGCAAAAACTAAAAAACCCAATGGTGGCCAAATATTACCAAAAGAATGCTCTATTAGTGTGAAACAAAATTATATAAATTTAAATTGCGTACATTGTTGCATGACCGTGGGTAATACCCCTTCTCCCAATATTCCCCATATATACAGATCTCCACTAACAGCCCCAATTCACCCAATACAGATTTCCCCCCAAAGCACTAATTTAGGGTGACCAGACATCCCCGGTTTCTGGGGACAGTCCCCAGATTGAGGGCACTTTTCCCGGACCAACTCTGTCCTCGGTTTTGTCCCCGAATTGGACCTAAACAGGGGCTGGGGCAATTTCAAAGACAGTCAGTGTAGAATAAAAATTTAAAAAAAATTCTGAATTGCGCACAGCGATGTGCGCAATTCAGAATTTTTTTTTAATTTTTATTCTACACTGACTGTCTTTGAAATTGCTCTTACTAGCTTAGGGGTTGTATTTTTTCCTATTATCTGTGCCCCTTTCTGATGATCATGTGCTGGTCGGAGTGAATATTTCTGCAATTTCAGGTGCATTCCCATTCAGCTCCAGCTTGCATATTCTTCTGCCTTGGCTCAAGTCCCATTCAGCCTCCTGCCTGCTTATCTCCTTACCTTCCCTGGCGGAGTGATCTTCCTCTGCACCCCACCCAGTAGTAGCCAGGGCCCGGAGAGTAAGACTTGACAGGCTCTGAGGCAGCGATGGGAAGAGAGTCGCTGATTTCCGCCATTACTAGTAAAATCTGGTCACCTTACACTAATCCCCTTTTCCAATCCAAACCCTCCCTCCCAGTATACCTTGACTCCACCCTACCACAAACCATCCTTCATTACAGATCTCTCCCAGGAACTTCCCAGATGCAGTGGCAGTTAGGAGTGAAGAGAGGTCCTACCTTTGGCTGTGTCATGTGGTTGGAGCAGAGCAGGGGCATCTCATTCGCTCTGAACTGCCGCTGTCAGGTGGGCAGAGGCAAATAGCACCAACACCTGTGCACCCACTGTCACTCTCTGTGGCCCATACCCCACCCCACCCCAGTATGCCACTGGTTGAAGTGCGAAAAATGTTTAAAAATGTCTACTCATTAAATGCAGTGTAACTAAAAATGATAAGGTGGCCCTTAGGTACACATTTCCAGAGGGACTTGTGTAATGACATTGTTCATTATTCGCACTATGGCGCATATGTTACAGGATTTGCTGACTGGACTTCTGATCAATGACTCTTGTCGCAGTATCAGCTCCTGGAAAATATCTGCTTAGAGGACAGAATGCTGCATCATGGGTTTTATAGTCACATGACAGATCAATGAAAGTTTTCAGTGACAGCGGTTACTGGTTTTCTCTCTCCTACACTGTATCCTTCAATATGATTCCAAGGAGACATTATAAATTCATAGACTAAACCACTTCAGAATGCATAAGGATTTATTATAGGACTGCTCTTTGCCATAGGTTGAAGAAGGGAACCTTACAATTGTCTCAACCTAAAATATTTTTTTTTTTTCATGATTAAAAATCAAAGGTCTGCAGGTATATGGCATGCCAACTCAGAAGGTCTCTTTGGGACCACAACACTCTTTTTAGGTAATTGGGAAATAAAACTTGTTTAGAATGTTGAAAAGGAATGTTTTAAACAATTATTTTTCTCTTTTCAGAACATATTGATAGCTTTTGAAATATTATTCCTACTAATTCTTGGCTATTTAACTTATGCTATGACCTTGACATGGTACAAAAACACTTCATAATATTGCTATCTATATTCCCACTATAACTGCTTCATAAAGATTCTCCAGCCCTTACAATCATCTTCACCTATTGTTCCAAAGGACTTGGTTTAGACCTTCTGATTGTTCTTGGACATAATAACCTGATTCTTGGAAGCAATGTACATGTCGGTTTTTTTCACAAGCAGTAGCACTCTTCATTTTATTATGAAAAATATTATTCAGAATAATATGAATTGAATGTATGACTGTTTTGTACGCCTTTTATATTCAGACATGAGTTGGCTTATAATTTTATTTAATTTTTTTTCTATTTGTAAAGACTAGATTTAAATAGTCTGCTCCTAAAAATTATTTAAGATAGCTTAGACCAGACCATCACTTGTAGAGAACCAATGTTCCAGAAGATGCCGTGATATATGACTTCCCTTCCCCTGTTGCACCTTTTCCACACTTTCTGTTCTGATTAAACTGTATCACAAGAACAGGAAGTCAGGGCAAACATCCCTGGAATGCATTTAACCCTTTCGCTGCTAGCATTTTTTTATTTTTTTGCACTTGTTTAGGCCTCTAGGCCCCCAAGCATGATATATTTTCTGAAAGTAGATACCCTAGAGCAGGGGTGTCAAACTCAATTTCAACGTGGGCCACATCAGCATTATGATCCTCAAAAGGACCGGTTGTAGCTGTAAGATTCGATGTCCAGCACATCCTCTCCCCTTACATTAGATGTCAAGAGCCACCCCATCATCAGAAGTTGAGTCCCCCACTCTCCCTTACATCACAGTGCACCGCCTTTCCTTATGCTGCTGTTGGAAAGAAGTTGAATGCATTGTTTGAAAGCAGAAAGTAAGGGTCTGGAGGAGGACCAGAGGATGTCAGGGCCACATGAAATGGCCTAGAGGGCCGAATTCGGCCCACGGGCCTTGTGTTTGACACCTTTGCCCTAGAGAATACAATAGTGGTAGTTCCAATTTATGTCATAGAATATTATTGCAAAATTTAGGAAATGCTAAATTTCTGTAAAAAACACACTAAGGTGAATTTTACGGCAAACAAATAAAATAAACTACCCATATTTTTTGGTAAAACATAAAAAACGAGTGTCACAGAGCTAGTAGACCAGACTGTGTGACTGCATAGAGGAGACCAAAAACGCATATAAGTGAAAAAAAAGTATTTATTAAAAAGGTGACAAACAAGTGAAAACAACCAGTGCACAACCCACAACAAATAGTATATACAAATGCAGGGAAGATACCGTAAACGTAGATAAGCCAGGCCGAGTTCATACACCAGGGGATAACAGCAGGATGGGGGACAAGGAGCAAGACGGACAGGGAGAGCAAGGATGGATGATCTGCGGGGCAGGGGTCCAAAGGAAATCAGAATACAGATGGGACAGGTCAGATAGGGTCAGATAGGATCAAGCTGGGTCAGAAGCAGGCTCAGGGTCAGGATTACAGGCTCAGGGTCAGGAAGAGAGATAGATACCTAGGTGAGGTGTGCTTGTATAGGTAGAGATGTCAGTGATTAGCTTCAAGTCACACCTGAGCACAGCAATAGCCGTACGCTCCACACTGCCAGGATCCATCCGCTGGTGGAGACCAGTACTGCGTCCCAAAGATGATATAACACCAGCAGGGAGAAGTTCTCCTGACAGTTTCAAACTGCCAGAAGACACCTGCTGGTGAACCGCAGTACTGCGAGCCAAACAATAATAATAAATATCACCAGCGGATGGAAATGTTCCTGACAACGAGGTTTACATTCATACATGCGTATATGTGGTTAAACCTAAAATGTATTTTTATTTTTTGCAAAAGGCCCTGTATGTATTTTTTGGGCTCCACTGAATGTATTGCAATCACATTCCTTCCCGGCTATGGTAGCCCGGTAAAATGACAGGTTGCTCGGAAGTGACATCATACACGTCACTTTCTGGGTGTCAGCAAGAAGGGGAGAGCCGACATGTGTCCACTCTTCTCCGTCCCCTTCACCTGCCGACACCTGCCGTGTCGGTCCTGGGCCTGAAGATGAGCAAGCAGTCAAAAATGCATGATGGGGGGGGGTGCCGGGGGGAGTGGAAGCAATTGGGCGGCAGCCACTGGATTGCTTCCACCTGACAAGAAGTAGTCTGCCTGTCAATTTTACACACAATCCTGGTAGCTGCAGCCACTGGATTATAAAACCCCCCAGTGTCAAGTCTGTAGGATGTATGGACCTGGCACCAAAAGGGTCATACAGGGTGGGAAATTTACAAAACAGAAATGTAGCAGGTACTTCTCTGGACTGATCTAATCTTTGATGGCAGAATGGTCTGTTGCAGCAGCGTGGGCTTTTTCACCCCCCTTCTTTCTTCACACAGACGCTCAGAACTGCTTGTTTGTAAACTCCCTATTGGAAGTTGTCTGTAAACTCCCTATTGGAAGAGCCTGAGCCAATTGTGAGACAGCAGCAAAAGACTGTGGGAGAGGAGATAAAAAGACAGAGAAACTAGGCCGGAAATCTCTATAAGTGTGTGTGGAATCGTGGCCTACCAAGGGGCTCACAGCCTGCAACTCCATATATCATGTGTGACATTGTGAATATTGGGATATCATTATCCATATATGATCTGATCCACCTCTATTGGTTTCTTTTTAGGATAATTGGAACACTGAGCCAGGTAGCGTAAGGTGACCAGATTTTTAAACTGAAATCCTAGTGATGGCGGCAATCAGCAACTCTCTGCCCATCGCTGCCGCCTGCCTCACAGCCGGTCTAGTCTTAAGGCCCGTACACAATCTGATTTTCCGATGGGAATTGTGTGATGGCAGGCTGTTGTCGGATAATCCGACTGTTTGTACGCTCCATCAGACAATTGTTGTAGGATTTTCCGCCAACAAATGTTGGATAGCATGCTTACAAATTTGTGTTGTCAGATTATCCGATTGTGTGTACAGAAGTCTTTCGGACAAAACTCCCAAGTACGAACACGCATGCTCAGAAGCAATGCTTACCATAGCACATTAGCAGAAGTTGCTCAAAGGGTGGCGTTAAAGAGCTGAAAAAATACATAGTTTTGTGTTTGTTGGCCGACTATTCTTTGCCAACGCCCTTCGAACAAAAGTCATATGCTTTGTCAGCGGAAAATTGATACACACGATTGTGTGTACCAGGCTTAACTCTCCAGACCCTGGCTACTACTGGGTGAGGAGCAGAGATCACTCCGCTAGGGAAGGCAAGGAGATAGGCAGGCGGACGGCTGGCCAGGACTTGAGCCAAGGCAGAAGAAAATGCGAGCGGAGCTAAATGGGCATGTGCCCGAAACTGAAGAAATATTCCTTCTGCTCCGACCAGCACATGATCATCAGAAAGTGGCACAGATAGTGTGTGTGTAATTCAGATATTTTTTAATTCATTCTGCACTGACTGTCTTTAAAATTGCCCCAGCCCCCTTTCAAATACAATCTGGGGACAAAACTGGGGACAGACTTGGTTCAGGGACAGCATCCTCAATTTTGGGGACTGTCCCCAGAAACCGGGGATGTCTGGTCACCCTAAGGTAGCCTTACTAATCTGCTCATAGAATAATCACATTGTAGGGGAGAGTAAAGCTCCGTACACACGATCGGAATTTCCGATGGAAAAAGTCAGATGGACTTTTTCCACTGGAAATTCCGACCGTGTGTATGCCCCATCGGATTAATTCCATCAGAAATTCCGATGAATTCCATCAGAGTTTACATAGAGAACATGTTGGCCCGGATTCACAGACATCGGCGCACATTTATGCCGCCGCAGCGTATCTCTTTTACGGGAATGGCCGACGCAGCGCAGAGAGGCAAGCATGGAATTCACAAAGCAAATGCTCCCAACGTTGCACCAGCGTGGCATATATTTCGTAGGCGTAAGCCACCGTGGGTGGAAGTGGGTGTGATCCATTCTAATGATGCGTGACCCCATGCAAATGATGGGCCGGGCACGAGACAAGTACTTAAAACGAACTGCGCATGCATCGAGACGTGGACGTATCCCCGTGCGCATGCACACAACCACTTTGGAACAACTGCCTAAGATACGCCGGATCACTGTGTACGCCGTTAACGTAACCTACTCCCAGCCAGACCAATGTGTATCTGGAGATACGCCGCATAAGCAAGTGCTTTGTGAATCCAGGCCATTCTCTTTTGCTCTGATGGAATTCCGTCGGAATTACGATGTGATTTTGGTCAGACAAAGGTCCGATCGTGTGTACGGGGCTTCATGTGACAAACAACACCAATCAAAAGTGTGCATTATTTGACCAATGAGAGAGAAGTTCTAAAGGTTGAAGCTTATGGCAACACCAATCATAAAAAAATAAAGAAAAAGACACACCAAAATTGAACATTTGAGGTAGCATAACCCGGAAAACACATATGATCTACAGTTACAAAGGCAAGATGTTTGCTAAAAGTTTATAGCATGCTAGTGTGATACTGGCACATTTACGACAGTGTTCTTTTGCCATCGGCGGATCTGCAAGCGCGAGTGATAATGCGGAGCTGGCAAATATTTTTATTTTGCCTAAGTGCACTAAATACATTTCGGTTTGGTACTTTATTCTGCACAACTCTTAGTTTAAATATGGGCTGTTAATGTGGCATTTAAATATGCCATAATGATATATATAACTTAATATTTCTCATACTGTAATCTATTTACATTGATTCAGATTAATTTTACTTCCCATAATTTAAATTGGACTCCTGGAGTAAAGAGGGCCTGGTATGAAATGTTGTTGATCGGAAAGGAACCAGAGCTGGAATTTAGAATACGATTGATATACAGACTTTGTAGTCTAAGTTATTGTTAAACGCTGCCTTGGGGGTTTGTTATAAGCCACTCTAGTACAAAGTGACATACAAGGAAATACTATAGCAAATAATTATAGGTTTAAAAGTCACATTGTAAATTTAATTCATGAACATGTGAAAAAAATTAGTTGATATAACTCAGTAGGTAGGAAATACTATTGACATTTTATTTATTTTTATTTCCCTACAGTAGGGGTCTGCAATCCCCAGCAAGTGTGCCAATAATGGCAAGTGGAGCTTTTTTTAGTGGCAAGTGGCTGCAGCCACCTGCCTGTCTTTTTTTTTTTACAAGAGACACAAGTTCAAATCTGCATGAACTCTCCTGCCAGGGCGAGGAATGCCTCAAGCTTATTACCCTACATGCAAGCGTTTGGGTGTTACACAGCTCCTCCCTTCACACATCTACGAAATCCTGCCAGCAGCCAGGATTAACCTTGCTTGGGTTAGTATAGGGACTCCAACCGGCAGTGCTGGGACAAGGTTGTCCAGGTCCATGAGCATTATGTGTCATCAAAAATCCCCCAAGTGCTCAAAACTTGTCACTTATCTGCATGATTGCCCCCTAAGTATAAATCGCCCCCTCCTCCCAGTACAAACCTGCCCCACTGCTAAAATCCCCTCACCCAGTACAAATATTTGCCCTCCATTCCCCAAATCCCACCAGCACAAATGCCTCCCCCCAAAAAAACACTCCTCCTAGCACAAATCCTCTACCCCAAAAGTCCCCCCCCCCCAAATACACATCCTCTACCCCGACTCCAAATTCCCTTTTCCCAGCACAAATTTCACCCCCAATTCCCCATCCTAGCATAAATCCCCCCCCCCCCCCCAAAAAAAAAACATTTCCCTCTTGGCACAAATACCCCCTCAATCATCACTACTAGCACAAATCCCCTGCCCCCAAAAACAATTCCCTTCCTAGCACAAACCCCCCCCCACCATATCACCTCTTCTATCACAAAACCCCCCATCTCGCCTCCTAGCACAAATCCTCTTCCCCCATCCTCCCTCCCAGCACAGATCACCCTAAATCACCACATCCCCCCCTCCCAGCACACACCCCAGATTCCCCAGGCTACAGTGGACAGACAGAAATGTGCAAGAGGGTACAAATGGTGGGCAGATATAAAATAGTGCAGGGACAGATGTGCAAGGGTTGATCAGTAGTGGGACAGATGTGCAAGGGGGTACAGTGGAGGGACAGATGTGAATGGGGAGTACAGTTGTAATCTAAGGGGTGACTACACAGGAAATGGGTTGATCGGAGGGGTTTACGTGCAGAAAATTGGGTGATCTGAGGGGTGAAGCTGTAGGAATTGGGGTAATCTTAGGCACAAAGGTGTGGGAATTGGTGTGATCTGAGGTGTGATAGATCAGGAACTAGGGTGATGTGTGGTGTGAAGGGGCAAGTATTGGGAATGATCTGAATTGTGAAGGTGTATGAATTGGAGAGATCTGAGGTCTGATGCTACAATGATTGGACCTGATCTGTGGTGTGAAGATGTAAGTATTGGAGAGTTCTGAGGTCTGATGCTACAATGATTGGACCTGATCTGTGGTGTGAAGATGTAGGAATTGGAGAGATCTGAGATCTGATGCTACAATGATTGGGATGATCTGAGGCACAAAGGTGTGGGAATTGAGGAGATCTGGGGTTTAAATCTACAATCACAATAACTAACACCAGGGCTTTTTTTCAGCAGGAACGCGGGGGAACGCAGTTCTGGCAGCTCTAGCTCTGAACGTATGTAGAGGCAAGGGGTGCTGGGGTGTACTGGAGGGTCTATTGATGCTGGCTGCTGGGTGATCTATTGTTGCCGGAGAGGATCTATTTTTTCAGTGGAAGTGTCTATTGTTGCTGAGGAGGTCAGTTGTTGCTGGTGGGGGATCTATTGTTGCTGGGGGCTCCTATGGTACTGTGAGACAATTGTTGCTGGGAGACATCTACTGTGGAGAGAGGGGTCCATTGCTGCTAGCTGTTCAGAGTCTATTGTTGCTGAGGGTGCTCCGTTGTTGCTGGCTACAGGGGATCTATTTTACTTCCTATCATTAACAAATTACATACAAATTACTTAGCACCAAAAATTGATACTTGGTTCTGTATCCATTACTGAGAGGTGGGTAGGGGGTGAAAGCAAGGAACGGTACTCAGAGGTGGGTAGGGGGTGGAACCAAGGAACGGTGCTCGGAGGTGGGTAAGGGGTGTAACCAAGGAATGGTGCTCGGAGGTGGGTAGGGGGTAGAACCACAGAATGGTGCTCGGAGGTGGGAAGGGGGTGGACACAATAGGTGACTCAGAAGGTGGGAGTTCCTGCACCCACTCTCTGAGAAAAAAAGCTCTGACTAACACACACAAAAATGTGTGATATGTGTGTTCATAATAACTGGGTTTTAATTGCCATTATCAGTGCAATTGTGAGTGAAAGAATTGACTGCAGTATGATGGACTATTGCTCACTGGCAATCTGGTTGTTTAGTGCTTGTAAAAATGGCATTTGATGTGGAAAAAGTTGCTGACCCCTGCCCAACAGGAAATGAAGGTTTAAATGTATCATCTTTTAAAATAGATATGGGTGCACTGCTTAATAATTTATGCTGGTTACACACTTTACTTCTGAAGAGGAAGGTGTGAATTATAGAGAAAATATAGAAATACAAGCTTGTGCAGAAGAGAAGGGAAGAATTTAACTTGATTTGCATTTCTGGAGTCGTAATGATACAGAGTACTGGGAAAACAAAAACTCAAAAAAAGTTACCCTTTAACCATTGATAGAATACACAGTACAAACCATTAATCTAGCAATTGAACAACAGGAAATTATATTTTTATGTATTTACGTATAATTGGATTACATACTTGTAACTGTTCGATGTCACGGATGGTGTAGAAAGGCTTATGTTGAATTAATCATTTGGTTACTGAAATATCTTGGGACAGAAAAGATATTAGATACCAACTGATAGTTTGCATCATGCAGTCATTTTATTTCTGACATATCAAATAGATAATTTACCTCTTCTTCACATTGAAATGGGTAAGGCCTCGTACACACGATGAGATATGTCCGCTCAAACTTGTCCGACGGACAAGTGTACACACCATCGGATCAAAATCCCCGCCGGCAGACAGCGTGGTGACGCGGCGGTGACGTTGACGCCGCCAGGTCACCGCTACGTCACGCACCAGGAAGTAAACACTTCCGCGCACATGCGTCGGATCCATTCACAGGATACGACGCATGTGCGGGAGGATATGTCCGCTGGTTTCCCGTACTAACCAGCGGACAAATCCGACGGACAGGTTTGTAGCGGACAAATTTCAAAGCTGTCTGCTAGCCCGTACACACGATCGGATTTGTCTGCTGAAACGGTCCATCGGACCGTTTTCAGCGGACAAATTCGATCGTGTGTACGCGGCCTAAGGCGGCGTACAGACGATCGGACATATCCGATGAAAACGGTCCGCGGACCATTTCCATCGGATATGTCCGATCGGGAGTTTGATCCGATGGCGTGTACACACCATCGGATCAAATTCCCCGCCGCCGGACGGCGCGGTGACGCGGCGGTGACGTTGACGCCGCCGCGTCACCGCCACGTCACCGCACCAGGAAGTAAAACACTTCCGCGCATGCGCCGAATCCATTCGGCAGCGGCGCGGCGGCGGTGGGGGCCGACATGTCTGCTGGCAAGTGTACTAACCAGCAGACATGTCGGGCGGACAGATTCCACCGGATAGATTTCAAAGCTTGCTTTGAAATCTGTCGGGTGGAGAAATCTGTCCGCTAGCCCATACACACGAGCGGAGATGTCTGCTGAAACGGTCCATCGGACCGTTTTCAGCGGACATATCCCCTCGTGTGTACGCCGCCTTAGGCGGGGTGGGGTGGGGTCTATTGTTGCTGGCTCCAGTGAATACATTTTTATTGCTTTTCTTGTTATTAGACAAGAACACATTACATACAAATTGTTTACCAAATGATACTTGGGGATGTTCTGGGAGGTAGGAATGGGGCGAAATCAAGGGATGGTGCTTAGACGTGGGTAGGGGCTGAGACAAGGGGGTGGGATATAGAAAGGGGGAGTTCCTGCACCTATTCTCTAAGAAAAAAAAACCTGGTTACAGAGATGTGTCAGATGAATGCAATTTTTGATACAATGCATTGAGGAGGTATTAATGGGAGTTACTAGCATTTTAGTTCTTCTGACTGTGATTATAACCTTTAGATTTCACGTTGGAACCAATCTAAAGCCACCATCTTGTAACTTGTAAACTCCATATTAAAGCGGAGGTTCACCCAAAAATAAACTTTTTTACATTAGCTACGACCCTCCAGCATACTGCTAACATCTGCAGTATGCTGTTTTTTTTTTTTGTACTTATCGTTATACGAGCTATTGTTTATCCGGCTCTGAGCGGGGGATTACTTCCTTGTATAGGCGTTCCTAAGTGAAGAGGCGTTGATTGACGGGCTGCTAAAGCGCGTCACGCCTTCCGGAAATACCCAAAGTGACACTCGGGTGTTTACGGCGCCTGCGCAGTCAGCTCTACACGGCAAGCGCAGGCGCCGTAAACGCCCGAGTGTCTCTTCGGGTATTTGCGGAAGCCGTGACGCGCCTTAGCAGCCGTCAATCAACTCCTCTTCGTTTAGAAACGCCTACTGCCCGCACGATTGCCCGCTCGGAGCCGGATAACAAGGCCTCGTATAACGATAAGTAGCAAAAAAAAAAACAGCATGCTGCAAATGTTAGCAGTATGCTGGAGCTAATGTGAAAAAATGCATTTTTGGGTGAACCTCCGCTTTAACTTTGTACATGTATCTTAAAGATGAGGTCTCTCTCTTCCTATCTCCATACTGAGATTCTATAAAACACAGGTGCCAAACACAAAGCCCACTGGCCGAGTGTAAATAGGCCGGCGTAACCGCATGTAATTCAAAGTAGGCTGGTAGTGGGCGTGTTGTATGTTAATAAATTGTAACCCCGCGTAAATGACGCGCCAAACGAAAGACGCATGCGCCGGCCGTTGACGTATCCCAGTGCACATGCTCCAAAATCACGTCAGAAATACTCATTGATTTCGACGTGAACGTAACTTACGCCCAGCCCCATTCCCAAATGACTTACGCAAACGACGTACAATACGACAATGTTCCGACGTCCATACTTAACATGGGTTGCGCCTCATATAGCAGGGGTAACTTTACGCCAGTTGAACGCCTACGTAAACGACATATATCAATACGCCGGGCGCACGTACGTTCGTGAATCGGCGTATCTAGCTCATTAGCATATATGCGACACATAAATCTACAGAAGCGCCACCTAGCTGCCAGCGTAAATATGCAACTAAGATACGACGGCGTAAGAGACTTACAGCGGTCGTATCTTAGCCAAATTTCGGCGTATCTTGCTTTCTGAATACAGAACAAAGATACGACGGCACATCTTAGAACTTACGCGGCGTATCAACAGATACGTCGGCGTAAGTTCTCTCTGAATCTGGCCCAATGTCTATATCCTGTAATTTACTCCAAGGAACAGAGTTACAGGTAAGTAAAACATCCTATTTTGCCATTGTTTTCTTTGTCACTAGTTTTGTTAAAGGGGTTTTAAAGGTACAATTTTTTTTCCTAAATAGCTTCCTTTACCCTAGTGCAGTCCTTCTTCAGTTACCTCATCCTTCGATTCTGCTTTTAAATGTCCTTATTTCTCAAAAAAAAAAATCACTTCCTTTTTTTCTGTCTGTAACTCCACACAGTAATGCAAGGCTTTTTCCCTGGTGTGGAGTTTCGTGCTCGCCCCCTCCCTTGGACTACAGGAGAGTCAGGACGCCCACTAACACACAGCTCCTTTCTCTATCTGCAACGTAGAGAGCGTCCTGACTCTCCCGTCGTCCAAGGGAGGGGGCGAGCACGACACTCCACACCAGGGAGAAAGCCTTGAATTACTGTGTGGAGTTACAGACAGAAGAACAGGAAGTGAGTATTTCTTAGAAGAAAGAAGGACATTTACAAGCAAAAAACGAAGCATGAGGTAAGTGAAGGAGGACTGCACTAAGGTAAAGGAAGTTATTTAGGAAAAAAAGGTTGTACCTTTACATCCCCTTTAAGCTCTCAAAAGCAGGTCCCACCACTGGTAAAAATTTGGTGGCTATTACGACCTATGGTTCCAGAGATATGGGGCTCCTTGCACAGCCTGTCAGAAGCTACATACAGAGCGACCACTTTAACCACTTAACCCCCGGACCATATTGCTGCCCAATGACCAGAGCACTTTTTGTGATTCGGCACTACGTTGTCTTAACTGACAATTGCGCGGTCGTGCGACGTGGCTCCCAAACAAAATTGGCGTCCTTTTTTCCCCACAAATAGAGCTTTCTTTTGGTGGTATTTGATCATCTCTGCATCTTTTTATTTTTTGCGCTATAAACAAAAATAGAGCGATACGTATTCTTCTACATATTTTTCGTAAAAAAAAAATCGCAATAAGCGTTTATTGATTGGTTTGCGCAAAAGTTATAGCGTTTACAAAATAGGGGGTAGTTTTATGGCGTTTTTATTAATATTTTTTTTTTTTACTAGTAATGGCGGCGATCATCGTTTTTTTTCAGTACTGCGACATAATGGCGGACACTTTTGACACATTTTTAGGACCATTGGCATTTTTTTAGCGATCAATGCTATAAAAATGCATTGAATTACTATAAAAATGCCATTGGCAGTGAAGGGGTTAACACTAGGGGGCAGGGAAGGGGTTAAGTATGTTCCTGGGTGTGTTCTAACTGTATGGGGGGGTGGACTCACTAGGGGAAATCACTGATCTTCTGTTCATACATTGTATGAACAGAAGATCAGCGTTTCCCCCGCTGACAGGACCGGGAGCTGTGTGTTTACACACATAGCTCCCAGTCCTTACTCTGTAACTAGTGATCGCGTGTGCCCGGCGGCAATCGTGCCCGCCGGACACGTGCTGAAGTGCCGACGTAGAGCTACGGGCTCTCGCCCATAAGAGCTGACCTGCCGCAGTAAAATGACGGCGGCAGGTCAACAAGCAGTTAAATACAAGTTTACATACTGTAGATGAAAGCAAGAACAAGCATGATCAATCATAGATAGGGACAAATGACACAGCACAAGCACAATGCTGTGTATCCTGCTTTAAAGGATCAGGATCATGTTTTTTTTTTTAGTTTTTTAGGGTTACAACCACATTACATTTATTTTCTGTCCAAGGTGGTCTCCTCCTTTAGGTTGTCAAAAGTTAGAACTAATGAATCCCGCCAGTAAGTCCAATTTTAGGGTCACCAATTGACAGCCGACGTGTACATTTCGTGTGGCGTGGTGACCGGATCCCCGGTGGTTCATCCAGGCCTCGCAGACAACCTCTGTCTCTAGGTTTTCCCGAGCCAATCCCCCAACCGTACAGCTCCCAGCTTAGGATCTGGGACCCAGCAAGCCACTGGGGCCCCGCTCTGCATCCGAGTGAAGTTCCGCTTCATGCGCAACCTTGGCCAGGCAGGCATCGATGGCGGGGGCCCATGGATGCGCACACCCTGAAGATGGATGCCGCACCTGGAACTCGGGCCCCGTGTAGAACACAACACTAATGGTGGCTGCCCCAGATATACCCCCCCGCCAGAATGCCCAGAGAGGGAACCGCTCTTCTGATTGGCTGCTGGGGGAAGGTGTGTCAGAACCCCTCTAGCGCCAACTGTCGCCCAGGGGTGATAACACACCCCTGGCACGCAGACTGACCTACAAGGCAGTTCAAAACCGGCAGCAGCACCAATCTAAATAATTTGCGAATGGGAGCAAACTTAACTCTCCCATTCCCCACTAACTTTAGTGTAACGCCCCACAAAATAAGGGGGGCGCTACAAGTGTAAGAGAATATATTGAGGTCCTAGCAGGTCTGTTTGCCAGTGTTCAGTTTCCTGGAGGTAGCTGTATATAACCCAGCCATCTAAGGCCGCATACACACGATCGGTCCATCTGATGAGAATGGTCCGACGGACCGTTTTCATCGGTTCACCGATGAAGCTAAGTGATGGACTGATGTGCCTACACACCATCAGTTAAAAAAACGATTGTATCAGTACGTGGTGACATTTACGTGTTTTAACACAACGACGTGCTGAAAAAAACTAAGTTCAATGCTTGCAAGCATGCGTCGACTTGATTCTGAGCATGCGCGGCCTTTTAACCGATGCTTTTGCATACTAACGATCAGTTTTGACCTATCGGTTAGCCGTCCAACAGTTCAATTTTAAAGCAAGCCCTCTGTTATTTTTGACCGAAGGATAACGGGCCTACACACGATCGGTTTGGACCGATGAAAACGAACTTTAGTCCGTTTTCATCGGTTTGAACCGATCGTGTGTACGCGGCCTAAGACCATGTCTGTGCCCTGTACTGTTCTTCAAGCAACAGATTTTACAGGTAAGTAAAAAAAAAACATGCTTTGTTACTTTTTATTTGTCACTAGTTCTGTTAACTTCCCAATAGACAACTGAAGCTCATTATGGGGTGCTGGACTTTTGTATTTTATGAGCAAACCCCTACCACTCTAGCCAAACCTAATAAAATGCCCTTAGTTATAATTTAGAAAATAAAGTTATCATCCTTTTAATAAAAATTATTTTAGCAGTAACTATGTATATTCATGGAGTAAGGGCTATATCATTTGGTGAAGGATGGATACAACAGGTATGTAAGGAACTGTAAACTCTGTTGCCACTAGATTGTATGTCCCAATGGGATGTTGGTATATGCACCTTGCCAATGTCATTGGCTTTCTTAACCGGGTTGAATAGAAGTCAGTCCACACATATGAATATACTGGGGGGGCTAAAAATGATAGGTCAAAGTTTATGTACCGTACGTGGTTTGGGATTGTTGAATCATGATAGAACAAAAGATGAATTGACATGCTTATGAAATAGTTATTTAATAGGCGGTGCTTGAAGTTTTGTTGTTGAAAGCTAATGAACTGTAAGAGCCTATTTGTGTGTGTTATTACATCACACATTTATAAATCACAGTGGTTACAAATGTAAACAATACTAGTGTTTACATTTGAGAGCCCCCCCTCCTCAATCTTATGAATAGAAATTATACCGTCGGGGTCAAGCTCGGAGATCAGTAACTGTAGCAGTGGAAAGGTTTGCACAGAAACCAGCAGGATAAATGCTCAAGCAGGTCCCCCTGGCCAAAGTCATCGGTTCTGAGCACTAGCACTCTCCCAAAAAAATACTCTCTAGCAATACACAATAAACTGAGCATGTGCAGCCTGATTCAAGTAACTCTGTCTTATCCAGACATGTTTTGGAGACACTGCAAGAAGGGGAGGATCTGTGCATACAGGATCAAACAGCCTTTTTACACAATGCTCAGGATTAGGTTCCACAGTGAGTATAACAAGCATGCTTTACTGCATATACTGTACAGACTGATTTTACTGTTGTGGGTTTAGTAACACGTTAAGGTTCAGATGAGCTTCATTGCTTGCTAGTACCAGGTCATAGTCCTCAGTAATGCCCCATCAGGAGGGGAGCAAGCCAGGGCTCATTAGAAAATGTAGCAGGTAGAGAGAATGCAAAAGTGTAGTCAGTAAACAGGATAAAGTTTGGTAACAAGTGGTTGCAGGTTGTAATAAGTCTAAGCATCTAAGCAGACAAGTCTAAGCATCCAAAGGTCGGTAACAAGTGGTAATAAAGATCTGGATAGCAGCAGAAGTGCAAAGAGCAAGATATTGACTGGAAAGAGCACACTGATCTGGCAAACAGGAAGTGAAAAGGCAGGGCTTTAATAAGAACTTCATGGGAGGAACAAGGTGTTCAATGTTCACCAGAAACAAGATAGAAAGAAAGGTTGTCCAATGGATCAGGCAGATACTTGCCCAGATACTTGTCCAGGTGGCATAGTAAGTAGAGCTACTGCCAGATGCAAGAGAGGTCCCCTCTTCTCCATTCTCATACTGTATGTGACCTATACATTAAGCCCTTCACTTTCTCTTTCCTGTGTGTATGATTGGGGCATTATAGATGTGCTCTATCTAGTGGACCTTTACCAAGGTCAGTGTTTTAACAACTTCAATGCTGTGTTTCTTAATTTTAAAAAAATGGTGCAAAAATGAGTTCACCTTGGGGTGTCTACTTTACAAAAAGGGGTCATTTTGGGGGAGTGTGTACAGTCCTGGCATTTTTACTTGACATGTTTTATACCAAAATGTAAGGGAAACATTGGCTCATAAATACATCCAAATGAAAGTTCTGTGTCTCAAAAATAAAATGTTTTCCCAAATAGCTTCCTTTACCTTAGTGCAGTCCTCCTTCACTTACCTCATCCTTCGATTTTGCTTTTAAATGTCGTTATTTCTTCTAAGAAATCCTTACTGTTCTTCTGTCTGTAGCTCCACACAGTAATGCAAGGCTTTCTCCCTGGTGTGGAGTGTCGTGCTCGACCCCTCCCCTGGAATACAGGAGAGTCAGGATGCTCTCTACATTGCAGATAGAGAAAGGAGCTGTGTATTAGTGGGCATCCAGACTCTCCTGTATTCCAAGGGAGGGGGCGAGCATGACACTCCACACCAGGGAGAAATCCTTGGATTACTGTGTGGAGTTACAGACAGAAGAACAGGAAGTGAGGATTTCTCAGAAGAAATCGAAGGATGAGGTAAGTGAAGGAGGACTGCACTAAGGTAAAGGAAGCTATTTAGGATTTTTTTTTTACCTTTACAACCCCTTTAAGTTGAATCTGTTTGTAATTTGGAACAGGTACATTTTGTAAATGTAGCTCCAGCAAAAAAAAAAAAAAAACAATTTTTAAGCTTTTTGGATAACATAGGGAAGGGTTATCACTCCTGTAACATTTGTTTTGCTGTCTGTGCCCCTGTTGAGAAGATTTCAGCTCACTTTCCGTCCCAATGACAATTGGATTTTGAAAAGTTGGGGTTGTTAGGGAAACAAGGATTAGTGGAGATACCTCAGTGGAGATACCCTTTTCCCATATTAGCTCTTACAGGAGAGAATTTCCCTTCCTAGGGGTAGATTTCCTCTCACTTCCTGTTGTCTCCCTCCATTTGTACGTAGGAGTCTTTTGTAAGTCAGATGTTTGAAAGTAGGGGACCGCCTGTATATACTATACGGCCTGCCCTATAAACGCTGCAGAAAACTGGGCATTAGATGTTGGTGGTACCAGAACACTGTAAGCCCTCACAGTTACTCTTGGTGGGCGCTGGAACGAGCCCTGCTGTGAAATATTATATCAATAATTGTAATTACATGCCCATGTTAAACTGGGGCAGAGAAATTGGGCCTTAGGCAGTGGTGTTGGTGGTGGCACAACACTGTAAAGCCTCACAGATACTCTTGTTGAGCACAGGAATGGGCCCTGCTGTAAAATATTAGATCAACAATTGTAATTACACGCCCCTGTTAAACAGGGGCAGAAGAATTGGGCCTTAGGCACTGGTGGTGGTGTCACAACACTGCAACCCCTCACACATACTTTAGTTGATCGCAGGAACAAGCCCTGCTGTGAAATATTACAGAAAAAACTGTAATTGCATGCCCCTGTTAAACAGGGGCAGAAAAATTGGGCCTTAGGCACTGGTGGTGGTGCCCTGAAACCAACATTTTCTTAGAAGCTAACAACATGAACATTAAGGAGGAATAGGATAGTCCCTCAGCATAACAGGATAGTCACTCAGCATCAGCATAGGCAGTCTTCAAGGGATCTCACATTAATAGAAATATTAATCGGGAAGCCCCTCCTGATTGAGTTACAGCAACGCAACATTAAATACCAATGGGGTTTCCCTTTTTCCCTCCGTTTTACACTGCAAGGGACAAAGATAGTCTGCAGGTCACCTGACCAGTTACACCAAGCCCTTGTGGACTTCAAATTAGTTGAGCAACCCTCTGCCACATCATCCACACGCAGAAGATCGCCATCATCCTCAGCCAACAACCATGCTACGCAGCAGGACCAAAATGAAGACTTCCATCAGTCAAGCAAACGAGACAGATTCGTGTCACATCCTCCTGAACGAGAAGACTCAATGGACTGATCATCTTACATTATTAACCATTTTTCCCTTTCTCTCTAGGTTGGAACTCTGGTCACTTGCATCTGAGCTGCTTGTACCACCCTTAGGGTGACCCCCTCTTCTGGTAACGACCCCAAATCCATTCACTAGGTAATAATATTGTAACCACCACCCTACCCTTTTATCACACATTCCCCATAGTAGCCTACCCAACTATACCCTTCCCTCCTTTTCTGGAACCACATCCATGGCTCTGTACTCTGAAACTTTGGTAAAATCCAGAGAAAGCAAGAATAGTTTATCACGCCAATCCCTCCTAACCGCAACAAATTCATGACCACCTTCCTTTAATTGTTAAATCCACTCTCTTTAAGCGAACGGTTGCCTACTGCACCCCCTCTCCCTCAAGTCATTCTGGCTATCGCAATAGATGACAGCCATATGGATTTAATCCTATTGTTCTAATCTATCCCTAATAATCCAGACTCCACTCTACTCCCACTCCCAACCTAACCTCCCGGTATATCTCCTGGGTGATCCCGCCTGTCCCAAGACCCCTATACCCCATTAGGCAGTACCATTTACCTCAGGTACGATAGGGTTCCCCCTCCCTTGCTCAGCTAATATTGTAATATTCTACATAGCCAAGCGCATCCTCTCATCTCTTACAATTGCTCTTCTCTCCCCTTTTTGTACACTACGGAACGCGGCACTCTGACCCTTGGAAAAACATGTGCCCCATTTGGTCTAACTCAGACCCCCAACTTAATATGTGGGGATCTGACGGAGACGCCCTTTTCCCTGGTGGGGATCCTTTTCCCCAACCACGGACTTATGCTAAATATGTTTGTTACAATTTGTTAACTGTTGTTGCACTAACTTTTGTTGTCTTTTATTTTTCCCCTGAAACCTCCTTTCCTGCCCTTCTCCCCATCCAGTCTGCACGGAGTGGTCCGGGTAATTGCTACACGCGGAAGCACGGTAAGATTGAGTTGTCGGTTTGGCTACCATGGCACCATTGAACTTATTGTCACTCAATGTTCAAGGCTTAAACATACCACAGAAGCGATCAAAAGCTTTCAGGCTTTTCTAGTCAAAAAAGGCCCACATAGTCTGCCTTCAGGAAACTCATTTCACCCCAAGCACAACCCCTAAGTACTTTCACACAGCTTATCCACAAGTTTACAATGCATCCGCCACAGTAAAGAAAAGAGGCACCCTTATAGCCTTCCACCGCTCGACCCCTTTCACATTGAACACAGAAATCAGAGACCCAGAGGGGAGATACCTGATCTTAACAGGCTATATTTTAGACACGGCAATTACGATTGTCTCATACTATGCCCCTAACCTCAATCCTATGCCATTCATGTCTCACCTTCTTCAAACCATAAATGCTCATAAACTTGGCTCCCTTCTGATTTGCGGAGACTCAAACCAGGTTCTTCTCCCTTTCTTAGACAAGTCCCCCTATATTCAACACAAACACCATCTTAAATGGAATCTTCCCAATCTCCTCTCAAAATACAACCTGGTGGAATCATGGAGGGAGATGAACCCAACAAAACGCAACTTCACCTATTTTTCAAATCCGCACCAATCATTTAGTAGAATAGATCACATATTCCTAACAACCAGAATGATGCCTGAAGTCCTCCACTCCAATATAGTCCCTATTCCGTGGTCAGACCACAACGCAGTTCTTACAACTATTGCCTCAACCATTCCAAAAAAGCACGACCGGTCTTGGTATATGCCTGAGCTATTACTTAACCACCCCACTCACTGTCTAGAAATAGAACAATCTTTAAGAGACTATCTAACCCACAATGAGAGCCCTGAAATATCCGCCCTCACACTCTGGGAAGCCCACAAGCCAGTTCTAAGAGGGACTATTCAGAGACAATTAGGGATCCTCAAAAAACAAAGGAAACAAATGGCGATGAAATTGGAAAAATAATTTAATCTAGCATTTTTAGACTTCCAAGACAATTATTCACCCAGAACTAAGGACCGCCTAGACAAAGCTCGCTTAGAGTATGACCTATTCCTTACAGAATCAGCCAATAAAAGTTTAAACAGGTCCAAACACACCTTATTCAAACAAGCCAACAAGCCGGGGGCTTATTTAGCAAGATCATTAAATTTCTTTAAGAAATCCTATACCCCCATTAAACTGAAATTGGCTAACAACATCATTTCTAGCAACCCCCTTAAAATCGTACAAAAATTTAGCTCCCACCTGAAAAAACTGTACTCGGATACAAATGTAATCAATGAAAAGGAGGCGGACTCCTTTTATTCGCAACTCCATCTACCCCAAATGTCGGACTCCCAAAGATTGCAATTAGAATCACCTGTATCACATAATGAAGTAAGGAACGCGATAAAGGACCTTAAACTAAATAAAAGACCTGGACCCGACGGATTCACTGCTAAATATTACAAAACATTCACTGAACTCCTCTCACCAAGGCTAGCTGAGGCCTTTAATGACTTGCTAAACCGAAAATCCTTCCGACAGGAATCACTCATGGCCACAATCTGTATGATACCAAAACCACAAACCGATAACACCGCATGCGAAAACTTTCGTCCCATTTCAATGCTGAATACGGACATTAAACTTCTTGGTAAGATCTTGGCGGTGCGCCTAAACAGAATAATAGGCTCACTGGTCCATCGTGACCAGGTTGGCTTTATACCGAACCGACAAGCAGGTGACAATATTAGAAGGGCGTACTTGCTAGCTCATATAGCTAAGAAAAGGGGCATCCCAGCGTGCTTTCTGTCACTGGATATAAAACAAGCTTTCGACTCTATATCCTGGTCTTACCTAAAATATGCATTACAAAAATGGGGCTTTGGACCCAACTTCATGACATGGATAATGGAATTATACAATAATCCGAAGGCATGCGTCAAATACGCAGGCTACAAGTCAGACCCATTTTCCATTGGCAGAGGCACAAGACAGGGATGCCCGCTTTCCCCTCTTTTGTTCACCCTCCTCATAGAACCACTTGCGCATAAGATTAGGTCAGACCCCAAGATCTTAGGTATATAGGTAGGGGGCCATAAGCATAAACTATGTATGTTCGCCGATGACATCCTCCTTTTTCTCGCGACCCCTCAGGTAACAGGCCCAAACCTAATGTCTCTACTAAAACATTATGCGTCTTTCTCAGGACTAGTTATAAACCCCAAAAAGAGCTTGGCTCTCAATATATCACTCTCAGCTTCAGACCTTAATGCAGCTAAATCTGGTCTTCCCTTTCAATGGTCAGATAAAAACATTCCATACCTAGGAATCCGCCTTACGGCTTCTTTCACAGAGATATTTACAGCCAACTACCCCACCCTTCTAAAAGAGATATCGAATCTTTTAAAATCCTGGTCTCATTTACCTTTATCTTGGCTTGGAAGAATTAACGCAATCAAGATGTCAATTCTGCCTAAACTCCTTTACCTTTTTAGAGTTCTCCCAGCCCCAATCCCATCATACTACTTAAGGATTGTACAAAAAAGAGTTTCCAACTTTGTGTGGGGCTCCTCCAAACCAAGATTAAAACATCAAATCTTGCATCTCCCTAAAGTTAAAGGAGGACTGGGGCTACCCAACTTTTTGAACTATTATAGAGCTGCACAATTAGCCACGTTAGTAAAGTACCACACAACAAAGGAACCTCCCCTCTGGGTTTCGATTGAAGCAGTGGAATGCGACCCCATCCCGATTTCCAACATTATGTGGATCCCATCCAAATCACGCAAACATATCCATAACCCCATTCTTAAGCACTCTCTTTCCCTATGGGACAATTTAAAGATAAAGAACTCCCTTTTATCCTCCCATGTTCCACTCTTATTATTCTATAAAAATCCATCGTTCTACCCTGCTTGGATCTACCCCAACACCTTTAAAGAATGGGTGAAAAAGGACTGTACATGCCTGTATAAATTCTTGGATTCCTCTACATTTAGGTCCTTTCCGGATATATGCGAAATCTATAACATACCACAATCTGAAATATTTAGATACCTCCAAATTAAAAACTTTTTCAAACCTTATGCAGACTCCATCCCCAGCCCTCCCCGACTATCTGCCTTTGAAAAGCTCTGCAAAAGCACCCCTCCCTCTAGAGGTTTGATCTCATCAATATACTCCCAGTTGTTGACTAACTCTATTACGGGGAAACTCCCCTATGTAAACAAATGGGAACTAGACCTGGATATTGAACTAGATCCAGAAGACTGGAATCAAATATGGACCAACACTAAATCTGCTTCAATAAATGTACTAGCTTGTGAAACTAACTATAAAGTTCTTACTAGATGGTACCTAGTTCCTACTAGGATTGCGAAATTTGTGCCAAACTACCCTGAACATTGTTTCAGGGGCTGCTCATCTCCAGGAACATTCTTTCATATCTGGTGGTCGTGCCCTAAAGCACAGTTATTCTGGTCAGAAATTTTCACAATAATCAGTCAACTATCGGGTAAGGGGATCCCATTGGACCCCAAAAGCGCATTATTAAACCTCAAACCCAAAAATGTCTCACATAAACAATTTAAACTATTAACACAGCTCTTTACAGCTGCGAAACAAACATTGGCAAAAGCATGGAAAACCCCTAATCTATCAATTAACGAAGTAACGAACAGAATGAACCTAGCTATGACTCACGCCAAAATGATGGCAATCGACATGGACGAGACCGCTGGATTCGAAAGAACCTGGAAACCGTGGTATGAATATGCAATACCCAATGAAATCAATGATATTGTATTATTACCATGGTAGCCCAGCCTGTTTAACAGTCTACCACTTAGCGTATATTTGATATTGACAGCCAATTCCGGACCACTCCTGCAGACACCCCTTTCTCCCCTCCCCGCTTTCCTCCCCACCCTCCTCCCCCGCCTTGGGCTCTGACTATGAACCTCGTTATTATACATGTTCTTAGCATTGTTATAAGGTTGATTTTGGTTGAAACACTTACGTTGACGCATCAGGACTCTTGCCTAAACCACAGCCCTAAAACCATCTGGGCTGGTTGGAAGAAACAAAGCATCTTTAAATAAACTCCAGAAAATTGGTCTCTTAGTTATAACCTTATCTGTACTATTAATATGTCCATTGAAGCCACCAGACTCACCTGTTGTGAACTTACCACTTATGTAAACCAAGAAATTATTCTGTGTCTGTAATTAACTTATTTTATTTTGTTGGATTGTACATTTCTTTATCACCTCAATAAAGATATATTGACAAGGAAATATTAATCGGTTACATCAGCATCAGGTGCTTGGTAGCTGGTGGTGATCCAAGACTGATTCATTTTTATGAAGGTGAGCCGATCAACTGAGTCTGTGGACAGGCGCACTCTGTGATCAGTTGCAAAACCTCCAGCAGCACTAATTGTGCGTTCAGAAAGAATGCTGGATGCAGGACAGGCCAGTAGCTCAACTGCATGAGGCATTCGATTCAGAGTCCTCTGGGCCACTAAAGATGACATGATCCGCAGCCATCTCCTCCCAGCCACGTACAAGTTCATGGGTTTCTGGGGACTGAAAACGATCGCTTGAAGACTGCTGCTGATGCTATGTGCTAGGCTCCACCTCCATGCTGACACAATCCTCCCCCTCCTCCTCTTCCTGTGTGATCACAGGAACACTGTCTGGATAAAGGGGGCCTTGAGAGATAAGGAAGTCCTCCTCTTCCTCCCTCTGTTCTGCCTCGAGTGCCCTGTCCATTATTCCATGCAGCATGTGCTCCAACAGGAAGACAAGAGGGACAGCATCACTGATGCATGCATTGTCACTGCTCACCATCCTCGTGGCCTCCTCAAATGGTGACAGGACAGTGCATACATCCTTGATCATTAGCCACTGGCATGGCGAAAAAAGGCACGCTCCCCTGACCTTGTCCTGGTGCCATACTACCACAGGTACTCATTGATGGCTCTCTGCTGCATTTGCAGCCACTGCAGCATTGCCAACATTAAGTTTCACCTGGGGGGCATGTCACATATGAGGCGATTCTTGGGCAGGCTGCATTCCTTTTGAAGGTCAGCCAGCCGAGCACTGGGATTATATGATCGGAGGAAATGCCACAGACTTCCCTGGTGTAACAGGCGCTCAGCACCCCTGTTACTTTCTATTGTGACAGACGCTTTCAGTGCCGTAGCGCGTTCTATTCTGCAACGCATGCAGCGCTCGCGCGATGATGTCATCGCCTGATGCCGTGCTGCAGCGTGAAACTAATTACTGCAGTGCACTAGAGCTGTATAACTGGTTATAAAGGCACTCATTACACATACAGACTTTGTTCTATTATTGTCAGCCGTAGCTCGGCCACGCTACTGAATGGTGCCATCACTCCCCAGCCTGCAACACCGCTCCAGTCTACAACTACTCCTTTAGTGCTGTTGCACCTGCTACAACAGAGAGCCTTGCTGGGAACAAGCTTGGGCCTTCCTTGCTGAACATTCTTACTACGGATTCCCTACTGCCTGCACAGAAGCCTGCAAACTGATAAGTAGCTATTGTGTCACTTGAAGTGCTATAGGAAGAACTGTTGCTTATGTTCCATCTAAACACAATTGCTATTGTTTGTAATGTTTGCTGCCTATCAACACACTATGTGGGATATATCTCTATGCTAAGGATTGTTTGCTGAGGAAGAAATTAAAATTACATCTATACCCAAATAGTCTAAGCTATATTCACATCTCATATGTAACTATTAGCTGTTGCTACAACTATGTGTCCACTCAAAGTACCTGGGCTATATTGCCTGTCATACGCAACTATTAGTTGTCACTACAACTCATACTTACTACGTGCTATCCCTATATGTTATAAGTGATATGATGTAGAGAACCCCCAAACTCCTGTTGGAGGAGTGACCCCTGGGGTTCCGTACTGATAATCACTTGCATATAGAGGTGCATTGAAATCTCCAGAAATATATATTTTAAACGCTAAGCTATGTTGTAATGCGTCCATGCTTAGTAGCTCAATGCCTTTCTTTATGTGACAGAGAGATGATGTAGAGATCCCCCAAACTCCTGTTTGTGTGGAGTGACGCCTGGGGCCCAATACTGAGTTGTCACATAAAGAAGTGCATTGAAATCCTTGCTAACCACAGTTGTGGTTCACTTCGTTCACCAGTGCTGTTACACCTGGCCTGCCTCAGGAGATCCTTTAAGCCCGGGTACCTCCACAAGAACTGCTTCACCACCAAATTAAGCACGTTAGACAAACAGGGAACACGGGTCAAATGTCTCTGTCGAAGGGCGGAGAGGAGGTTGGTGCCAAACCACCATTCCTGGCTGAAACTGGCAACCACCTCTGATCTTGCCCCTGTAGAGCTGACAGATTCTCTTCCCCAGTGTAGCTCCTGTCTCCTAACAACTCAAGCACCGCATGCCATCTTTTTGCCTGAGTGCTTGCATAGCGCCTTGAATGCCTACGGAGCACCGCTGGTTCTGAAGACAAATCGGCAGAGGAAGAGGCCATAGAGGAAGAAGAACAGGAGGGGGTGGAGGAGAGAGCTGTTGCAGAATCACCACTACTAGCATTTTGGAGGTGTGATGGCGGAACAAGCTCCAACAATACTGCACCCTGTCCTGCATCCTTCTCAGCTGCCAGCAGAGTTACCCAGTCCACCGTCAAAGAAAGGTAACATCCCTGTCCAATGCCGGCTGGACCATGAGTCAGCGGTAATATGCACCTTACCACTGACCGCTCTGTCCAACGAAGCCAAGACATTGCCTTCCACATGCCAGTAGAGAGCCGGAATAGCCTTCCAAGAAAAAAAATTGTGTTTTGGAACCTGCCACTGAGGTACTGTGCATTGAACAAATTCGCGAAAGGGGGCAGAGTCTACCAGCTGAAAAGGCAGCAGTTGGAGTGCTAGCATTTTAGCCAAACTAGCATTCAGACACTGAGCATGTGGATGGCTGGGATGATTTTTGCCTTCAAGTGCTTGGGACACCTAATTCTACACCTTCATTCCTCTCAGTGCAGGTTTCTGAGAGGACTGAATGTATAATGGGGTTGGAGTTCTTAGCTGATGAGGAGCAAGGAGAAGTCCGCCTTGTACTTTGGTGTGGGTCTTTTAAGTACTGTTGCCAACAGATTGCATGGGAGGTTGACATATGTCTGCTCAAGCATGTGGTGCCCAAGCCGCTGCTGTTTTGGCCCCATTTAATATGCTTCAGACATATGTTGCAAACAGCAACGGTGCGATCTGCTGCAGATGTTTTAAAAAAAGCCCACACCAAAAAACTTTGAAATTAGAAATTGAGCCAATGGAATAGGCCGCTTTGGCAGCTGCATTGCCAGGCAAAGTACTCTGAGCCTGGGTGACAGCATGAGGAGGATGAGGATGACTTTGTTATTCACTCTACCAACTCTTCTGCATGTTGTGGCTCAACACGGCCAGCTGACGAAAAAAGGACACGTGTGCCCCAAGGCCACGTGCTGAGGATGCACCGTTTCCATGACCAGCACTGTTGGCTGTAGACGCAGAGCCTGCTTACCCTCTTTTAGTGACCTGTGAGCATCTTCCTCTTTTCGGTGGCCTTCCAGACATGCTGTAAAATTGGATTAGCAAAACACAGCATGAAGTTTACCAGAAAGAGTACACCAAGAATGGCCTGCAGTCAGATATAGGCTTGGCTAGACTAGACTAGAATGCAGTGCATACAGTATATATATATATGTGTGTATATATATATATATATATATATATATAGGAGACTGTATATATATTTAATGCACTGCAGATCACTGAATGCCTGCCTACCTGACAGTGTATTTGAACACATACAGCAGGAATGGCCTACAGTCAGATATAGTACTCTCTCTGGAGGAGCTCAGGCTATGCATATAAGCTGCAGGGAGCAAGGCACAACAACACCCAGCAATGCAGCATTCATTTGGATACAAAGCACTTGACAATTTAGCTCACCCAACCTCCATCATTTGGCCATAAACACCGCCACGCGTGCATAGGGGAGACTCTGCCAACACCACTGCCCACTTTATTTGGACCCAGCGGACCCCAGACGTGGCTGTTAGCTATGACAAAAGCTGCCCCGATGACCAGCTGCGGGGCTCCCTGGACTATGGGTCATTTAGACGAGACACCAGGGACTGTATCCAGCTAAATCCACACGCATGGACTGAAGACCAGCCAGGCAGAGGAGCACACCTAGGTCCTGCTCAAAAGAAGAATGCAGAGGCTGTAGGTGGGCTCAAATTAAATGAGTTAGGTCATGGAGGCATGGGGGGGATGGAGCCTATACCCAGTTGTGCTGACATGGAGCCTTCAGGAAAGTAGAGTTGACTTTAGTAAATAACCCAATTGTCACTTTTCCCAGTCAGGGCAAAGTGTCAGTGTCTTCTGGATGTCCAACCCCTATCAAGTTATTCTCACTGATTCACCTAACCTCTAAAGGAGTCCATCTTGGTGTCCAGAATATATCCAGGTAGATAACATCCCTGTCCCTCTCCAAAGTGTTTATACATAGCAATTGGTCACTCAGGTGGGAAAAGTTTACATACAGAGAAGGCCCACTGTGTTACAGTAACAGAGCAAGGGTGCTGATGGCATGAAGAGGGGATCGGCAACCTATGACCCACAGTTGCCGAACGTACGCAAATATCCGGCCTCGGCTTCAAGGTGTTGTGTCGGCATGATCCCTGCAGCTGCAGGCATCATCCCGGTACTGTTTTAGAGCTGGCGGTTTGCTTTCTTGGGATAACAACTGATGCAACTAAGAAGCCGCTCGGCTGTTATACCAAGGAGCAGTGGCGTAATTATAGGGGTGCTGAGATCGCCATGGCAACCGGGCCCCTTGCTGCAGGGGGCCCTTGAGGGCCCCCTCTACTCTTTGATAGGAGGAGCGGCGGCAGGGGCGGCTGAGATGAGTTTCACGATCGTCAGCGAACTGTGCACAGTGTGCAGGAAAGGAGCTTGTCAAAAGTGAAAGTAGTGTGTGCTGTGCTCTTGGTCTCCCCCTAGTGCAGTACCCGGCAGGAAGTGCCAAGGTAAATGTCTCCCGTTTTTTTATTTTTTATGACTTTCTACTGTATGGGCCAGATTCAGGTAGATGCGCGCATCTTTTCGCCAACGTAGCGCAACGCATATACGCTGCGCTGACGCAAACTAGCGAGTGAAGTACAGCATTCACCAAGCGCATGGCCGTTACTTTGCGACGGAGTAACGAAGATGTGTTAGCGCAACCCGATGCAAGTGGAAGTGGGTGTGATCATATGTAAATGATGGGCGGAGCCCAGCGCAGAGGCTTACGTTCAGCGCATCATTGACGGAGCATGCGCAGTGAGTAAGGCTTCACTCGGCCCCCTGTGCGCATGCTCACAACTTCCGTCGGCACCACTTCACGGGAAACGTCAGCGCAATGTGTTCCGTTGCGCGTATAAAAGCGCCAGCGGAAGCGCCATTCCGGCGCAAAAGTATTTCCGTTTCCCCCCACCCCAGGGAAGTTACTTTTGCTCTGTAATGGCTGCTCCCGCTCCCCCCAAAGAGAGGAGAAACCTCAATTTCAATGCCCAGGAGGTCTCTGTGGTAATCTCCGCTATGGAGACTTATTTTTTTTTTCTTGAAAATTTTTATTAAACATTTTTCAACAACATACATATACCATACTAAAAACATGCATACTATTACATTAATACAAAAACATATCTACATCTACATATAGGTGGTCTCCTTATAATCCTCTAGATTTATCAGTCTATATTGGCCCCCGCTGTTCACCTCGCCTACCCAGGCATTTCCCCTAATAGACCTCATTGAGTTTCTAGGATAGGTTCTCAATCCGGAGGGCCTGAGAGATGTGGGGGACTGGGGAGGGAGGAAAGAGGAAGATGAGAAAAAAAAAAAGAAGAAGAAAAAAAAAAAAGAAAAGAAAAGGTTAAACAAGAAATCCTATTGTGCCTTGTGCTTAATTAGTGACCCTACTATCCCTTATCCCTCCTAAGAGGAGGAAAAAAAGAACAAGAAAGAGAAGCCGGGGGGAGAGAGAAAAAAAAAAAATATATATATATATAAGAAAGGGGAAAGCTCCCCTTATTTAAAGTGTACTACAATCATATTCCCACCACCCTTTGGAGTTCCTACGTGTAAGATATATTTAGGGTGGCTATTCCTGCCTCCCCTATATAATAGAATTTTTTTTTAAACATTGTGAATTTACGGGGGCTCAATTGTCCCGAGCATCATCCTCCCAAAAAAAAAAAAAAAATTTTTTAGGGTTTTTCCCATAATCGATCCGACTCCCACCAACATTTATTCATTTTAAGTGCAATCGTGTAAAAAATATATAAAGAGACTGTCCATACCTCCCCAATATAGTGGGAATTTCCCAGTCTTGTGAGTTTAAGGGGACTAAATTGTCCCTAACCTCCTCCTCATGTGGAAAGAGAGGGAGAGAAGAAAAAAAAAAAATATAGGGAAAAGACGGGAGTCCTGGAGTAAATATAGGACTAAGACGGGGAGCCTCCTGCATCCCCCCGTCCCCGGTCCCCCCCTCCCCTCCCCCCTCCTTCCTCCTGAACCTCCCCCATCCCTCCCAGATCCCCTCATGTCTCAGCCTGGAGTTGTCATGGAATGACCATAGTTCCTCCATCATTTTAATTCTATCCATCTCCCTAATCCATTCCCCCATCGGAGGTGCTTCCTTTTCCTTCCAATGCCTAGGAATAAGCGCCTTAGCTCCATTCAATAGGTGTGGGACCAGTGAGCCTCTATATTTTTTTCTTGACATTCCTGTATTGTGAAATAGACATTCCCAAGGATCCTGCTTTACCTCATACCCGCATATCTTCTTTATCTGGGCTAATATATCTTTCCAATATATTTGTATCCGGGGGCATTGCCACCAGATGTGGGCATGGGTTCCCTCCATTCCACACTCTCTCCAGCACAGGGGTGATACCTCCCTATCCATTCTGTGTAGTTTCATTGGGACATAGTACCATTTGAGGAGGAGCTTATAGTTCATCTCTTTAACCTTTGCATCCATTGAGGTAGTATAAGCATATTCTATTACTTTCCTTTTTTTCCCTGTGCCTATAGTTTGGTTCAGTTCTAGTTCCCAACTTTCCACTATTTTACCTGCCTCTAATACCCCACTGGGTGTCAGTATCTTATATATAATGGAAAGTCCCTGACGTCCTGTTCCCCCCCGTAGTACGCTTTTTTCCCATTGGTTTAAGTCATTGGGGGCTCGCAATGGCTTTGGTAAAGTATTTATGAAGTGTTGAACTTGTCTATGTCCCCATGCATCTCCCGGGAATACTCCATATCTTTCTTGTAATTCCTGCATAGAGCACAGTGCATCCCCCTTCATTACTTCCCTCAATGTTAATGTTCCTGAAGTTGACCATCTCCGAAATATGCCCCCCTCTTTCCCAGGTGGGAAGTAGTCTGTACCCATAAGGGGCATTAACGGGCTATTATAGGGCCATTCCTTCTTTTTACATATTCTATCCCACGTTTTATATGTTTCTTTAGTCATTATGGGGATATCTTGGGGTAATCCTCTATGTTGCATCGGGACCCATATTTTGTTCCCCAGATCTTGAATACTTAGACTCTCTTCTACTTCTACCCACTTTTTTTTCCTTACCCCCCCTCCCTCTGTCTGGAACCAGTCCAAAATTCTCTTCAGCACTGATGCCTCGTAGTACCTCTTAAAGTCCGGCAATTGGAGTCCAATTGCTATGGAGACTTATAATGACTTTCTCCATGGAAAGAAAAGTCGGAAGACCAGCCGGGAGAGGAAGCAGGCCATCCTGGAGACCATTGCTGGCAGGGTGAATGTGTTGGGGTACTCCACCCGGACTGCTGGTGATATCCAGAAGAAAATAAACGACCTGTGGCGCAAGGTCCGTGGCAAGGTGGCCACCATTCGGACCCATGAGAGGGGCACAGGTGGTGGACCCCCATGTGCGGTCAGCCTGACCACAGAGGAGGAGGTGGTCGCCCGCTGCCTGGAGAGGGAGCAGTTGGAGGGGGTACCAGGCTATGATTCTATGGAGGAAGGCTCCAGGACAGGTAAGTGTTTTTTATCCCCTATTTGGTGTGTTGCATATGGGGGGGAGGGTACATGTGCCAAGTGTGTGGGACCACCAACATGTGTCTGCTTTGTGTCATCCACAGATGACGGAGCTGGGCCATCATCTGTTGCCGGCCATTCCACCCCAACCCCCCAACGGGATCCTGAGGATGAGCCCCTGGGTGCTGAAGACACCGAGGTGGAGGAGAGTGCCCACACCACTTCTGCAGAGATGGTTGAGGAGGAGCCTGTTCCTCAGCAGGAGTTTATTTTGGTTTTATCAGAGTCCTCCCCTTCTGCAGGGTCCTCTGTCATCCCCTCACCCATCCTCGGTAGCCCCTCAAGGGCGACTCCATCCCCACGGGGACAACCTTCTCCTGGCCCCAGAAAGGCGACCCGTAAGACCAGGGGGGTGTCTGATCTGGTCCAGGACCAGGTGGCGATGGACCACGCCAGGCAAACCCAGCAGATGGGGGAGATTGCTGGCCACTTGGACCGGCTCGCTGACAGCCTGGGCTCCGTATCGCAGCTGCCCAGTGGTGTGCAGGACGTTGTGACCAGCCTGGGGGAGGTGCAGGCTGATGTACGGCACCTCACAGCAGCCGTCCACGCCAACACAGCTGCCATCCGGGAAGAGGGGAGGCAGCGGCAGCGTGCCCAGCGGCATAATGTCACCCGCCAGCTGAGAATGCAGGCCTAGACCAACCTCTATCTGAGCCGGATTGCCGTGGCCTTGGAGGGCATGCAGCCAACAGCTGCCAGGAGTGGCCCACCCGGGGATCAGCCTCCTCCAGATGCCCCCCCACCCCCACCCACTCCCTCCAGGCAGCTGAGGAGCCCGAGAGTGCCCACAAGGAGGAGCCCCCGTCATCCCAGATGAGGGTGTTTTTTTTTTTTGGGGTTAATTTTTCTTTTTTTTCTCTTGCTCAGGTTATGAGTTTATATTTAATTTTATTACTCAGGTTATGAGTTTATATTTAATTTTATTACTCAGGTTATGAGTTTATATTTTATTTTATTACTCAGGTTATGAGTTTATATTTTATTTTATTACTCAGGTTATGAGATATTTATTTTATTTTTAACTGCACACGGTCAGGAGTGCAGGGGACAGTGTGAATGGTGTGTGAATGTGAGGGGGTGGCACTCCTGCCAGTAAGGGGTGTCACCCTCGGCCGTGGTGGAGAAGTTATCCCCACGGCTGTATGAATGACGTGTGAAAGGTGTATGAATGGACAGCGACATCATTGGGGCCTTGACGCTGGTGTTGCTGCTCCCAAGTCCTACATGCTGGACTTGGGCTAATCCAATGTGATGTGGATGTGGTGTGTGTGATCTAGGGACATCAGTGGTGTGCATGCGTGCATTGTCTGTGTGATTAATGTTTTGGTTTAGTGTCCTAAGATGCCTACGGCGAGGACCCTCCTGACTGCTCTTCCATCAGCAAACTGGTTCTCCTCTGGCAGGTGGGGACTGTGTGGGTCAGGGGTCAGGTCATCACGCATGTCAATCTGCAGGCCTTTTCTCATAGCAAAGTTGTGCAGAATGCAACATGCACCGATGATCTGACACACAAAGGTAGGGGAATACAATAGGGTCCCCCGGACTTATCCAGGCAGCGGAAACGGGACTTCAGGAGCCCAAATGTTTGCTCCACCACTGCACAGGTTTTGATGTGTGCTTCATTGTATTTTCTCTCTCCTCTGGTTTGGGGGTTCCGGAAAGGAGTCATGAGATGGGGTCCCAGTGCATATGCAGAGTCACCTGGAAGGGAAAAGACAGGAGGATGTTAGTCATGCATGTGCCACTTGTGATGTGTGCATCATGGGAGGGGATAGTCATGCCTGCCACCCATGTCACTCACCAATCAGCCAGCTGTCACCATACATGTTCTGCTCGAATTCTGCTGGGATGGGGCTCTGACGGTATATGAAGCTGTCATGGCTGGACCCTGGGTGTTTGGCACGGACGTGCCATATGAGGCGTTGGGCATCGGCTATCACCTGTACGTTGATGGAATGCCAATGCTTCCGATTGCGGTATATGTGCTCTGTGGCACTAGGGGGCTGGAGTGCCACATGTGTGCAATCAATGGCCCCCACTGTGCGTGGGAATCTGGCAATGCTGTAGAAATCTGTCATTGTCTTCAGCCGCAACTCCTCAGTGGTTGGTCTGATGAACTGGTATGACATGCGTCTGAGGATTGCAGGGACAACCTGGTGCACACATCTGCTCATGGAGGACTGTGACATCCCAGCCACCACTCCACTTGTACGCTGGAATGATCCACTTGCAAGGAAATTAAGTGTTGCCAGTACCTTCACCAGTGGCTGCACTGCATGTAAGCGGTGTGTCTTGCTGGTGATGTCCTCCTGCAGGGTTGTGGTTAGTTCAAGTATTGCATCTGGGCTGAATCTGAAGAGACGATACACCTCCTCATCCCCCATGCCAAAGAGGCTCATGCGCGTGCGGTATATCCTCTCACGTGCCCGCCTCCTCCGTACCGGGGGACCCAGTACTAGTGCTAGGACCGCGACTGCCCCTGGCATGTTGGCACACAGAGGTGTTGTCCTTGCACGTGTGGTTGTTCAGCTTGCTAGTTTTGTCGGTAACGCTGCTGCTGTAGCTGCTCTCCTGCTGACCTGTGGCCGCCTGGAGTAAAGATAAAGCAGCTATTTGTAGAAATAACTTTGCGCCGGACGGACGAGATACGCGCGGTGCATGTAGTCAGCGTATGGTGCTAATCCGTTCGCGAATCGGGAAATCTCCCTCATTTGCATATTTGCAGGGGAAATCAATAGGCGCGACTGATGCGCCAAGCGAAATTATGCGCTGACGATACTCTGGCGTCGGAAAGTTAAGCCGGTCGGGGAAAGCCCGTTTTCTGTCGCATCTAGTTTGGTGGGTACGGCCACATAGATACTACGGCGCATCTTCACAGTTACGCGGCGCATATCGAAATACTCCAGCGCAAGTCTTGCTGAATCTGGCCCTATGTGTTTATATGTATATACTGTGTGTGTGTATATGTATATACTGTGTGTGTGTATATGTATATACTGTGTGTGTGTGTATATGTATATACTGTGTGTGTGTATATGTATATATTGTGTGTGTGTGTATATGTATATACTACTGTGTGTGTGTGTGTGTGTATATGTATATACTGTGTGTGTATATGTATATACTGTGTGTGTGTGTATATGTATATACTGTGTGTGTGTGTATATGTATATACTGTGTGTGTGTATATGTATATACTGTGTGTGTGTATATGTATATGTATATACTGTGTGTGTGTGTATATGTATATACTGTGTGTGTGTGTGTATATGTATATACTGTGTGTGTGTGTATATGTATATACTGTGTGTGTGTGTGTGTATATGTATATACTGTGTGTGTGTGTATATGTATATACTGTGTGTGTGTATAAGTATATACTGTGTGTGTGTGTGTGTATGTGTGTATATGTATGTACTGTATGTGTGTGTGTATGTATGTATGGATGCATGTGTGTGTGCATATGTATGTGTGTGTGTATATGTATGTACTGTATGTATGTACTGTATGTGTGTGAGTGTGCATGTATGTGCATGTGTTTATCAGTGGCAGTGCGTCCATAAGGGCGTATGTGTGCCGATCCCTCTCCCCAGTCCCTCCCTCTATGCCACCGCTGCCACCCCCATATTTAGGTGTCCGGCTCCTTTTCGGTCGCCTGAATCACAGGGGGGGTGTTAAAGAACCTGATTAGAGCCATAGTCTCTAATAGGCTTCAAAATAGGTGAACCGTGAGCGCCATGCTGGGCGCTCACAGTCCACCCAGGTGTATTAGAAAGGCAAATTAATATTCACTTTGCTAACACTTAAATGGGCACAGTGGCAGCATTTTGGCACAGTAGCAGCGTTTGGGCACAGTGGCAGCATTTGATGGAAACAGTGGCAGCGTTTGGCACAGTGGCAGAGTTTGGGCACAGTGGCAGCATTTGCTGGGCACAGTGGCGACATTTGATGGGAACAGTGGTGGCGTTTGATGGCACAGTGGTGGCGTTTGATGGGCACAGTGGCGGCATTTGATGGGCACAGTGGCGGCATTTGATGGGCACAGTGAGAGCTTTTGATTTGCACTGCAAATTATGTTTTTTTAAGCATTTTTTGCTTGCGCCCCCCTAAAAATTTTGAGTACCAGCTGCCACTGGTTTATATGTGTGTGCATATGTGCATTTATATATATATGTGTGTGTGTGTGTGTGTGTTTTTATATGTGTGTTTACATGTATGTATGCACATTTTATGTATGCACTTTTAATCCCGATCCCCTATTTGTGTACAATCAGAACCTATTTGTTTATTTATTTATTTTTTGCTTGTTCATAGTATCTTAAAAAAATGCTATTCCTCCGAAAAGCGATCCATGCTTGGATCGTTTTTCAGAGACATTTGACAGCCGGTGAAGAGGCAACATGTTGCTTCCTGACTGCCTGTTTTAACCCCTTAAATACATCATCACTATGCTACAACTGTATGCAATGCACACAGTTGCAAGGGGGTTGCAGTGTAGCCACATTCACCTAGGGGTATACTTCAAGGGTGCCCTGACTGGAAAAAGATTGCGAAACACCGACATAGAAGAATCGATTTCTCCATTTTCCTCCTGCAGCCGCTGAATGCCTGCGGGAGGGAGAGGAAAAAAGGCAAGGGGAACTGGAGAAATCGGTTCATTTATGTGCAGCCGCCTACTTGCGACCGGGTCCTGTAACGCCACCGGGCTAGGAGAAAAGAGCCCTATCTGGGGGTCGGGGGGGGGGGGCCCTTCCTGGTTTCTTGCATCGGGGCCCTGAAGGTTCTAGTTACGCCACTGCCAAGGAGCGGGAGGGGACGACCCCCATCCCGCCACCTTACGCGGGTATCTTCGTCCCACCAGGATTCCCGAGCGACCAGCCAGCACATCGGCTTCGATCAGGTCTCGGATCTAGTAACTTGGAAGCGATGTTATGATATTACTTCCGGTTTACAGAAAACTTAAATGCGACAAATTTAAAAAAAATGACAGTATTAAAAACTTGCCGTTTTGAATGCTTTTAAGTGCAAAGGAGGGATTTGGGGTCTTATAGACCCCAGATCCCTTCATAAGGAGTATCTATATCTGCCTATTACTGTCACAAGGGATGTTTACATTGCTTCTGACAGCAATAAAAGTGATCAGAATTTTTTTTTCAAAGTGACAGTGTAAAAAATTATGGAATGGAATACTAATTGATGCTCTAATTCTGTCCTGAATGTTAAATGTTCCTACATAGCTGTTTAGCACCAAAACAGTACCATGCAGAGACGAACCTATGCTTTATAAGACAGTGTCAAAATTTACTTATTTGAGTTACACTGCAGACCTGTACAAAGTAGGTAGTAAAATGTTTAACTGCCCTTTTAAACCATGTGGGATGCGAATTTACATGCTTGCTGTATGCTTATAGTAAATGTGTCTCAGCTTTTGGAGACAAAGTCATCCTCTGCTCAGTGTTGATTGATCCCCCTTAAAAGATCACTAAAGGATTTTTTTTTTAGCTAAATAGCTTCCTTTACCTTACTGCAGTACTGGTTTCATGTCCTTATTGTTCGTTTTTGCTTTGAAGTTGCTGTAATCCTGGTCTGTTCTCCACACTTCCTGCTTGTCTGTTTCCTTATAACCACAGTACTGGGAGCTTTCTCACGATGGTTTAAGCTGTCATTACTGTGTGTCTAAAACTTCCCAGAACAAATCAGATTAGTTTTAAAAACAAAACACTGCCCTGGATTTGTTTGTTTTTGTTCTGTGTGTCTATTTCTACTTTGCAGAAACATTAAAACATGAAGCCAGTTCAAAAGTGAAACTAACCTGCAGGCACATTATATGATTGATTTTTATCTATTTTTAATCATTTTGAAAAAGAATCAGTTAACTTTTATGTCTCTATATGGAGAAAGTGCAGAGAAGGGCAACCAAACTGATAAGAGGCATGGAGGAGCTCAGCTATGAGGAAAGATTAGAAGAACTGAATTTATTCACTCTTGAGAAGAGGAGAATAAGGGGGGATATTATGTACAAATATATAAGAGGTCCATATAGTGAACTTGGTGTTGAGTTATTCACTTTAAGGTCAACACTGAGGACAAGGGGGCACTCTTTACGTCTGGAGGAAAAAAGATTTCACCTCCAAATACGGTTTCTTCACAGTAAGAGCTGTGAAAATGTGGAACAGACTCCCTCCAGAGGTGGTTCTGGCCAGCTCAGTAGATTGCTTTAAGAAGGGCCTAGATTTTTTCCTAAATGCACATAATATAACTGAGTACTAAGATTTGTAGGTAAAGTTGATCCGGGGTAAATCCGATTGCCTCTCGGGGGATCAGGAAGGAATTTTTTCCCCTCCTGTAGCGAATTGGATCATGCTCCGCTGTTTTTTTTTTTTGCCTTCCTCTGGATCTACTGTGGGTATGGAGTTAGGTGTATGGGATTGTACTGTGTTTTATTTTGTTTGTTTATTTTTTTATGGTTGAACTGGATGGACTTTTTTCAACCTGACTAACTATGTAACTATGTATACCCTGTAAACAGTCATTTCAGCAATTTTTTTTTTTCCTTTAGTGACCCTTTAATATTATTAAACTCAGCCAGTGTATCAATAAACGGGACGCCAAATAGGCAGACAACAATCAGGAATGCATAGTTATATTATTTTAGTAGGCTGCATTGTAAAGGATGCCTGATGTCATTCCTGAATGGGCTTTCATATATATATAAAACTATTAGTAGTTTACACTTGAAATGATGCTTGCAATAATTGAAAATGAAGTAACATTTACAAAAAAAATATAATTGGCATTCTAGATGACTAATTATGGTCATTAATTTGCTACCAGAATGTAAAAGTTCACTTCTGCTATTACAAACCTCATCTCCCTTTCGCCACCCTAGAGCAGTTCTTAAAAATATTGTATTCATTAATAACATTTCGGTATTTTCAGTCGTAAAACGAATCTCTTTTGCTTTTTTTATGTAATGGCATAAACAGTACATATAGTGCTACAGGCAGCTTGGCGGCTGCAAGGTTGTTATTTGTGTTGAAGTAACCATACAATTATTCTCAATAAATAGCTACATTGCTGAACAGATGCTGGAAGTGTGAAAAGAAAAAAAAATCATACAATTATTTTTAAATTAACAACCAGCTTGTAACACAAACCCACACCCACACCCAAATCTGTACTAGATGGTGATAGCATGAATACAAAAAAACACGGAAGTACGTGGTAAGTAGAATTTAAGTTTAACGAAACATGCATCTGTTGTTAAAATGTTCAACAAATTATAAATATAACTGTTATTATTTGGATAGTGATAAAGTGTATTACCATGGTAGCCATCAGTAGAGTTATGGAAGTGCAAGAAAAAGTAAATATAACTAGTTTTCTATAGAACTAGAAAAGGTTAGAACCTCTGTCAGGTATTTTCTTTTTTTATAAAGTCTGAGTCTCTCCTGGGGGCAATCTAACCTCGCTGTTTTTCTAGAAAAAATTGTCACCGGAAGAGAAAGCAGGGTACATCTGTTCTAGGAGTAAGTGCCAGATGTTGAATTCCTACTCATTTTGAGGAGATTTTCACTTATTTTCTTGTACAGTATTCCTCTAGGGGAGAGGAAGTGCAGGAAATGATCCTCGTCCTATGAAGATGGAAAGTAAAATAAATAAATAAACTGTGAGATTGTCAGCTTTCACCACTCTCTAAAAATACTAAAGAAATAGCTTTGGTCAGAGTTTCCTTTTAACCACTTGATGTCCACGGGCCATTCATAAATGTTTGGGAAGTCAAGGAGCTAACACAAGCTCATGGTCATTGCGTTTTCTTCAGCTGACTTCTGCCCAGATGGCAAGCAATTATGCTGCAAGTTTGAAAATGACTTGCTAAGCTGTCGCTAGACTTGCCAGGCTTCACAAGTTTGTTGCACAATTGCAGCAAGTCCTCATTGCATGAATTCAGATCAACATTCTTTACAAACATTCTGCTAGTTTTCGGTAAGTTCTTGTTCAGTTATGTTGTGCAATAGTCATCCCACCACAGGGGTCACTGCAGCTGAGTTTCCATGCTATAGATTTGCAGAGCTCTTGCTGTAGACCAGGGGTGCCCAAACAGTGGCCCGGGGGCCACATGTGGCCTGTGGAGCCCTTGGATGTGGCCCGCGACCTCCTGCTCTGGAATGGAATAGAATACTGTTATTAAAGGTCAGTTTTATTACTAAAATCACAGTGTGTATATATGGGCATATCTGTTCTGCACTGGTTAATAAGATTCTTTCGAACTGATCCGCAGGTCGGAGAGCAGTGCACTTGTGGGTTGCCTGCACTGAGCCATAGATTTCTGTTATTACCTGTGAGTTTGGTGAGGTTTCTGAAAGTGCACCAAACCTGCAGAATATAATAGAAGTCTATTGCAAAGTGCAGGGAAGCCAAAGGGACACTCTGTTGCACCAGTGGTACCGCAGCACATCTGTGTGTAAACAGCCTTGGGCCCATTTCACATGGTCAGTCTGACCCAATTGGACCCTTTATTCACCTCTAAGGAGTGGCAGATGTAAACCGACTTGTGTCCTACCTCAAATCCAATCCGAGTATAGTGGGCTGTGTCCGCTCTGCATATACAGAGCAGACACTGAGCTGCCATCCGTCCACTCCGCTCATTGTGGCCCGCGATCGATTACCAAGACGCTTAAGTGGCCCTCACTCTTTAAAAGGTTGGGCACCCCTGCTGTAGACTCACCACTGCAACTTTGGTCTTGCTAGAGACCTGCCACACAAATTTGCTACAAATTGGAAAAGTGTCAACTAGAACTTGTGCTTTGAGTGCTCTGCAAGTGTACAATTTGCTAGTGAAAATGTGCACCAAGTTAACAGACTAAGGCCTCGTACACACAATCAAATCTGTCCGCTGGAAACGGTCTGCTGGACCGTTTCAGCAGACAGATTCGATCGTGTGTACGGCCAAGCCGACGGATTTGGCCACCCGACAGATTTCAAAGCATGCTTTGAAATCTATCGGGTGGGAATCCGTCTGCCCGACATGTCTGCTGGTTAGTACACTTACCAGCAGACATGTCGTCCCGCACCGCCGCCGAATAGATTCGGCGCATGCGCGGAAGTGTTTTACTTCCTGGTGCGGTGACGTGGCGGCGTCAACGTCACCGCCACGTCACCGACACGTCAGCGCGCCGTCTGCTGGCGGGGATTTTGGTTTGCTCGTGTGTACACGCGAGCAAACCTAAATCCCAGCAAATCTGTCTGCTCGTGTGTACGAGGCCTTACAGTTCAACACTGCCACAAATTTGTGGCCAGTTATACTTACTATCTAGGAAAAAAAAAACGGAGGAGAGAGCATATAGTGTAATACTGCTATCTATTTAGAAAATGTTTAAATCTTTACACTTACATCAAAGAAGATAAAATCATGCAGAGATTACCGCCTTGGCTTCCACACAGCCTTCACAGATAGCTTAGTGCATTTCGCCCCTCCCACTGGGCATCATCAGAAGCTTCTATGCATTAAGCTATCTGTGAAGGCTGTGTGGATGCCAAGGCGGCAATTTCTGCATGATTTTATCTTCTTTGATGTAAGTGTAATGATTTTAAAATGTTCTAAATAAATAGCAGTATTACACGATCTGCTCTCTCCTCTGTTTTTGTTGGAACGATACCACTGTGGATTGTTGCTGATCGAGTGAGCCTGAGGGACCTTGATTACTGGGAGGAGGCCAGCAGACACCTATATTCCAAAGCCAATTGCAACAAATTCTGTGGATTGACATCACCACCTCAATATAGGCACATATACCATTTCCATCTGGTGAGTGGGGATCCAGAAGGAGAGCACAGACAGTCACCTGAATTTTTGATTTTGAAGTTGTCACGGAGAGTCACCTGAATTTTTGATTTTGAAGTTGTCACGGAGAGTCACCTGAATATTCGAACTTGTCACCGACTCAAACATAATTTTTTTTATAGACTTTATTGATTGTAGTAATTTTGCACTAAACTGGCATTAAGCATGTTTGTTATATATATATATATATATATATATATATATATATATATATATATATATATATTGTAATTGATAGGGGCAGCGCTAATGACATTTCTTGTTTCAAACCTTTGGGGTACTTACCTTATATTTTAGCAGCAGTCTTAATTATTCATTTATTGCTTGACACATCACCATAGCGTGGGATTGTTTAATGTTTCTTTGTGTTTCACAATGTACCCCTTACCAATTCACATGGGGGGCTGGCATCTGGGGGTCCCCTTTGTTAAAGAAAGGGGGCTTCCAGATTCCGATAATCCCCCCTGCCCGCAGACCCCCACATCCACTGGGCAAGGGTTGTGGGGAATATGCTCTTGTCCCCATTAACATGGGGACATCCTCCCCATGTTGAGGGCATGTGGCCTGTATAGTTCAGGAGGGGGGGCGCTCTCTCGTCCTCTCATCCCCCTTCTTTTCCTGCGGCCTGCCAGGTTGTGTGCTCGGATAATGTTCTGGTATGGACTTTTGGGGGGGCACCCCCGCCATTTTTTTTTTATTTGGCACAGGGTTTCCCTTAATATCCATACCAGACCTGAAGGGCCTGGTACTGGAATTTGGGGGGACCCCCACACATTTTGGTTCGGGGTTCTCCTTAATATTCATAACAGACCCAAAGGGCCTGGTAATGGATTGTTTTTTTCAATAACTTTTATCTGTATTGCCGGGACCCGACAAAATGTTTGGAGGTATGCACTTGAGCAATGTGTAGATAGAAATCTGTAGCTGCAAACAGATATGCTTTGCTCACTGTAGGCATTTCATGGCTTTAATTTTTAGTTTTGACAGTATTGTGTCTTTAAAACTGACTGCTTTTGAGATAACTCTTTAGGCATGGTATCATTATTTTTTTTTTTTAATGCATGAAGGTAAATATATGACTGGTCATATTTTAGTGTATCTTTAAGTATATCTCAAGCCAAAACTTTGATTTGCATACAGCAGGAATGGGTTAGAACCCCTGTCAGGTTTTTATGACTCTCTGTGTCCCTGCTGGGAATTGTCACCAAGGCATAAAGTGATAGGAAATAAAGGATTTTACAGTTGTCATCAATAATAGGGGGGAAATCTTCCAATAGGGACACCAATTTTGGTTACAACTCTTTAACCCTTTCCCAACCAGCCAATGCAGTTAAACGGTGGCAGGCTGGCTCCCCTGGACAAACCGTTGTAGCTGTACATTGGTTCACCACTAGGGGGCGTGCTGGGCACCCGCGATCGCTCCACACAGAGACAGAACGGACATCTGTCAATGTAAACAGACAGATCTCCATGCTATCAAGGGTGAGGAGAGCGATCTGTTGTTCATACTAAGTATGGACAACGATCAGTCTCACCCAGGCAGTCCCATCCCCCCACAGTTAGAATCACTTCCTAGTGACCACATTTAATCCCTTGATCGCCCTCTACTGTTAACCCCTTCCATGCCAGTGACATTTACACAGTAATCAGTGCATTTCTATAGCACTGATCGCTGTATGAATGGCAATGGTCCCAAAAATGTGCCAAAAGTGTCTGATCTGCCATAATGTCGCAGTCCCGATAAAAACCAAAGATCGCCACCATTACTAGTAAAAAAAAATTATAATAATAAAAATGCCATAACTCTTTCCGCTATTTTATAGACGCTATAACTTTTGTGCAAACCAATCAATATAAGCTTATTGCGTTTTTTTGTTTTTTTTACCAAAAATATGTAGAATATGTTCACCTGAGAGGGGAGTTGATGGGACTATCTCGGTACTGATAATATAGATATTGATATTGTATTATTTGCTACACAGAGTTCCTCCTAAAGACGGTCATATCCGCAAAACCGGTCGAGGACATTTGGCCACACTCCACCACAACAGAAATCTCTCTGGGTTTCCTGTTAACAGTAATTTGTTGTATTTGGGTGGGGTCTGGCTTATATTTTTTAACGTTGTCTAGTTTAATGTAATAAATCATTTTATGATACTATACGTGTCAATATCTATATTATCAGTGCCGAGATAGTCCAATCAACTCCGCCCCCAGGTGACCATATTTGGGTTTAGGCAGTATTGGCACCTGCCACCATGGGTCTACCTGGTTCAATCGTTTACATTCAATCTGGATGATGGTACGTTTTTTTGCCTAAGTATGTCTAGGTATTATTAAATGCTATATGAGGCTATACTCAAATTTTACAAAAAATATGGAAAAAAATACATGTAGGCCTAAACTGAGGAAAAATTGTTAAAAAATAAAATAAAATTGGGGATATTTTTTTGTTGACCACGCAATTGTCAGTTAAAGCGACACTGTGCAGTGCAGTATCGCAAAAAAAATGGCCCGGTCATTGAGCAGCCAAATCTTCCAGGGCTGAAGTTCTACTTGAAGACCAGGCCTATTCTGGCACTTTTCACTTACATATTGTGACAGGAAGTCAGGTAAATCTGTGTGTGTTGTCCCAGATGGAAGATACTTTTCTGCCTTGTGTAGACAATACACCAATTACTATTGGGTGTCGGCTGTAGAAATGGCCAGAGAGGTTTGGGGAGTAAGAAGCCTTCAGCTGTTCAAAATTAAGCAATTAAAGCCCCTATAAATATAGCCTAAGGATAACGACTGGTTGTTGCATCCTGAAGGCTGTGTGAGTGAAGGAGCAGTCACAACCAGTACTGAAGAGGTGAGGTGCTGATGGATATTTCTGTGTGAGAAATATCAAAGACTTTTTTTGTTGTTTTCTGCTGTAGGACCAGCAGTGTCTGCCCAGCAGTAGGCTGTGCCAGACTCCATAGGTAGGTTCCTGTGTTGGGAAGGTAGACGCCCCAAGTGGCAAGGGTTTATTTTTTGTTTTGTTTTGTTCATGCTGTTTTGATGCTTGCACGTGTATCCCGCAAGATGGAAAAATAAACCATATCATTTGTTTTCAGTCATCCTCAAGTGCCTTTTTGTACAGTTCAGCGTGTAGTGAACACATAGAGGGGGTCACACACACCTGCTACCGAGCTAATCCTTCACAATATGTAAAATCAGCGATCCAGTGGCTAATTAGCCACTATAATAATTTTTCCAAAAATAACATTGCTGGCTGGCCAAAAAAAAAGAAAAGATAAACGGATGGTGCCTGTAGCTTTAGGTATCATCCTGGTACAACCACTTTAACTGGCGATGTACATGTACGTTAGCCGCTCTTAAAGGGGAGATATTCTTTTTTTTTTTCTTAAAGTTGGGTTTGCAAATCCAAGAAGGGATGAGGAACCCCTTAAACAGTACAAGGACAGCCAAAAGCTAAAGTTTTGGCTTCAGATAAGGCTAATTAACACTGGGACTGGGGCGTTAGCGGTAAAGCACTGCTAGTTTTAGTGACGCTTTACTGCTGTTTTAGCGGCACTTTTCGGCCGCTTGCGGGGCGATTTTAAGCCCTCCTAGCGGTCGAATTAAAGGCTAAAAGCACCCATAAAAGCACTGCTGCCCAAGTGCTTTGCAGGCGCTTTGGCAGCACTGTCCATTGATTTTAATGGCAGGGGCAGTTTAGGAGTAGTGTATACACCGCTCCCGCACCGCCCCAAAGATGCTGCTTGCAAGGCGCACCACCCCAGTTTAAAGGCACTCAGGCTTTCACACTGGGGTTCAGGGGTTATTTTTAGCTCTCAAACACCTGAAAAGCACCTCAGTGTGAAAGGGGTCTGTAACGAGACCCTTGCTTTGAACACCCCACCCCCAACAACCGCTTTCCTATTGGTCAATTGTAAAGTACATTGTAGTTCTCAATTAGGTCCTCTTAGCCATGCAAATGAGGACTTGAAACAGGGTCAGCAGGGATTGGTCCGATAGCTTGAATAGAAGGACTACTATGTGTATTGAGACAGAAGCCCCAGGGGGCAATCATTGTACACAAACAGCCAGACACAGAACAATGCTTTTCCTCCAGACCATAGAGACGTCTTGAAAGAGGGGGGGGTTAGCATTAAGACAGGGCAGAAGACCCCCACTGTGTAACAGATTTCAAGGAGATACACTTCAGCATTCCAAGGTCCATGACAATACTCCCTCATGAGAAACAGTCCAACAGCCACAGTGAGACCTTCGAACGAGTCAACTCGTGGATGTCGGAAAAGTAGTCTTAAGGTTCCAGGTCTGTCTGCTGGGATAACTCATCCACCTTCCTGTTTTGAGGCCCTGGCCCATAATCGGAAGGCAAGAGGCTCGCATTTAGTCCTCTCCAAAAGCCTCTGTCCCGGCTAGGTCTGTCACAGGGTCTAAAACTTTTAATAATGTCATCTCAAAATATTAGATCAAAGTAAACCCATACAGAAATACGTCAAATACAATCATTTTCTATTACTTTACTTTCTATGTGGAAAACTTTTAAGTGCTCTCCTAGAAAATACGCAGCTGGTTTACGAAATGCTGTCCATCAACTTTTCAATAAGATGACAACTGTCCTATTAATGTGTAGTTGCATTAAATTGGTGAGAACTAGAAAAGAAAGTCATTTGTTTTTTTTATAAAATAAAAACAGTCAATCACAGAAATTATTTTTTACATAAAAAGCTACTCCTCATCAAAACCAAGACAATTTCCTAAGAAATTTTTGCCGCTCTGGGATGATAAGTAAAAAATATACTTCTGATGTAAATAAATATTGTAGTCGATTTTGCAATTAAGTGGACAACATCTAGCACCAACGCTTTGGGACCTTGAAATGTCAATTTCTGCTCTTCGTTTGAATGTATCTAAACCTGTCAGTGAAACGTTGAAAATGGAAAACTGTATGCTCACGTTTCCGTAATTTTCCTTTCCCGACGCATCTTTATGGAAGCACTCACTGGGTTGTGACTCCGCCCTAACAATGACAGGATTTGTTCGCTATAAATTTGAGGTAGTGACACCCCGCATCATTCTCTGTAACTATCACTTAAAGGGTGGCATATTTTGTGCTGCTATGAATATGCGTCAGGAAAGGAAAATTACGGAAAGGTGAGTATACAATTTTCAGTTTTCCTGACGCGTCATGGCAGCACACGCTTGGAAATAAAAAATAAAAAAATATTTATTAACATGAAATTGAAGAATTGGCTCGGATAACAATCTTTCCAAATTCCACCATTGTTAAAGGGTCACTAAAGTCAGGGATTAAAAAAAAAAAAAAAATAACAAACATGTGATACTTACCTCCACTGTGCAGTTCGTTTTGCACAGAGTGGCCCGGAAACCTCGGCGGGGGTCCCTCGGCGGCTGTCTGGGCTCCTCCTCGCAAAAGCTTTCCTTCTTCATGCGAGGGCGCTCGCATGGAGGAAAGCTTTTGCGAGCGCGCTCCCGTGATACAGCGGCGGCCATAGCCGCCGACTGTATCACTCGGCTCTGCCCCCCAGCGCGCCGCGTCATCCGCCCTGATTGACAGCAGCGCTAGCCAATGGCTGCGCTGCTATCAATCCGCCCAGCCTAGCCAATCAACGGCCAGGCTGGGAACCGAAGAGGACGACGTGGACGTGCCCGGGAGATTCGAACGGTCAGGTAAGTACAACGGGGGCTCGGAGGGGGGGGGGGCGGTGCTGCTAGATGTTTTTTTACCTTCATGCATAGGATGCATGAAGGTAAAACAACTCGTACCTTTACAACCCCTTTAATAGAGCCAAATCCACTTTATAGTGTGACATTAACATATTTGTGGATGACCAAGTAGCTGTCCTGCATATGATACTCTGCAGTTTGCTGCCCATGAGGTTGTCACTGCTCTAGTAGAGTGAGCCCTAAGGCCCTCAGCTACTGGAAGATGTTGAACTGAGTAAACCTTTTTGATGGACTTAACTTTTAAATCACAACCAAAATGACGTGATTGCGCATGTGTGGAAGAGCCGTGCTGACACCCGGCGCCAACTTAGAGAAGGACAGAGGAGATTAAATGACATCACCGTAACGGTAAAACACATGGCCGCTATGTTTGAAGAGGTCTGGTGGCTTGTGGGACTACAAGACCCAGAAAAAAAAACAGAAAAGGGGAGAAAAAAAAGAAAAACCAGTGTGTGGAAAATAAGCAGGAATTTAAGCCTATTTAAAGCTTGTAGATGCCAGCAACATGATAGATCTACGAGACCACTAGATTGAGACTCCCTCCATATAGCTCCCTTATAGACTGTACAGGAGAGGCTGAACCCGGCTGGGGCGAATGCAGAAGGAGGTATTGTGTTCCATTCTTGTCAGGTGAGGATAAAAAAGAGAATGATGCAGGGTGACTCTCCCTCAAATTTTATATCTAACAAATCCTGTCATATTGTGGGGGGTGGAGTCACAACCCAGTGTGTGCTGCTATGATGCATCAGGAAAAGTATTTTCAGCCTTGAGGCACCCCAGTCAATGGCTTTATTCCCATTACTACTAGAGTTGGGTGAGTGGTTCGGGCTGAGAAAAAGCTCAGCCCAATCATCGCATGTTCACCCATTTGGCGAACACACAAATTTGCAGAGCATTTGGTGGGTGTTCGCCCCCTCCAAACACCCTGCAATGCCCTACACCCTGCAATGATTTGCCAATCAGGGCACAGTGAATTGCTGGCTGCAACGTCCGTCACAATCGATGAGTCATCAGCTGTCAATGAGCTTTCCCCCTGATAGCTGAATGGAAAAAAAGCATTGCCGACAATAAAAAAGTGAAAATAAAATGGTTTTGGGCCCGGTATTGATTTTAAGGGGAACCCCAGGCCAAAAATGTAAAAAAATACAGCGTGAGGTCCCCCCAGAATCCATACCAGACCCTTTTTCAAGCATCCAACCTGGCAGGCTGGGAAAGAAAGGGATGAGCGATGGCCCCCTCCCCTCCTGAACCATACCGGGTTACATGCAATTAACGTGAGGATGTACCCCATACTAATTCATATAGGGGGGGTCAGGATCTGGGGGGCCCCTGCAGCATGATTTTAAAAGTAAAGCATGTGTTACTTTTTCTGCATTCCAGTGTGATTTGCAACCCATTCTAATGAATGGGCTGTCAAAATGCACCACACAGGGAAAACTTGGGAAATGCACAGGAGTGTGTGCCACAGTACCGTGTGATCCCGGGGTGAATTGACCCCAAGTTTTCTTCAAAACTGCTTTACTTTTTAATTGCCTTTCTAGATTATCTCCCAAAAATAGTGTGTTGTGCCCAGTGATCTTTGATTTCTCCCATGATGTTCAGGTAGATCTCCAGCACTTTGAAGTTGCCCACCCTTGCTTTACTGCATATACAGACTAATTTCACTGTTGTGGGTTTAATACATTTTTTATATACAAAGCAAACTCACCCAATCCGTCCATGTCTCCATGCTTTATTTTGTTGAGAAAGCACTTTGAAAACCCCCCACCGCACATTATTTCTAGCTGCGACCACCTTGAGTAAGGGCAGATGATTTATGTAACTTTTACTTCCTAGAAGCCATCTGCCCTTAGCTCAGGTATGCAGGCTGTAAGGTGTGCTTAACTGAGAATGCCATTCCTCCCCTCCTCTAGATCAGGGATCTCCAAACTTTCTATACAAAGAGCCAGTTTACTGTCCTTCAGACTTTAGGGGGGGCCAGACTAGGGCCAGTGGGAGAAGAAAATGTTCTGGCATCCAATGGGAGTAAACAATGCCCTATCTTTGGTGTCAGTGAGAGGATTAGTGCCCCATCGATGGTGTCAATGGAAAGAATTTTGCCCAATCGTTGGTGTCAGAGGGAGGAATAGTGCCCCATTGTTGGTGTCAGCAATAGGGGTTATGCCCTATTGTTGGTATCAGTGGATGGAATAGTGCCCCAAGGGCTGGATAAAGACAAGCAAAGGGCCACAGTTTGGAGACCACTGCTCATGAGGATAGAAAAAAAGGCCAATGAAGACTCATGGGATGTATGACATCATTTTGACCTATGCCAGAGACCGACAGAAGAAAAACAAGTTTAAAACAAGTAAATATAGTGTACATTCCTCTTTATTTACTAATATTAGCAAATAAACATTAATTGAAAGAGTTTAGTACCATTTCATCTTTTCTTCTTAATAAAGATGTTAAATAATAAAAACAAGATATAAAGCATTATTTTATAAACCAATGAACTTAATAAAACTTAAAATAAAATTAAAGTGCCCTTGTAAAACTTTGTCAATTTTATATTTGTTTTTAAACTCTATTCAGCCTTCACTACAGTGGTGGCTGGTGGGGCTTTTAGGGGGGCAAACTCCCCCCCGGCCTATCGGTAGACCGGCACTAAAGCCCCCCCAACACAGTCCCCCACCACCACCCGCTGTCCATACCCTAATCCGGGCGGTGAGTGCGTGGTGGGCTCGAGAAAAGCTTCTCCGATGTCCTCTCCTGGAGCAGATTCCACTGTGTCTCCACTTTCCTTCTCCCGGCGCTAGTCATCCAATAGGATCGCCTGACATTTGGCCAATCTGTAAACAGGTTCCATACCTGCTTCTCGATTGGTGGAGGACCAGTGTTGCAACAGCGAATTTTCATTCTCAAATTTTTCACACCTGGGGGGGCTCCAGACGCAAAGCTCTGTGTCTCAAGTCTGACCTATTTTGAAGCTTTTAGAGCCTATGGCTCTAATCAGGTTCTTAAAAAACAAACTGGTTGCTCTAATTCATATATCCGGTGACCCGCAAGGGGCTGGACACATGAATAGGAGGCTGTTATGGATAGATCATATATGATATGGTGTTGATATACTAAGGAATATGGTTAGCGAGTATGTGTTGACTTTGTAAAGTGTTAGCTTAGTAAAAAAGATGAAGCTGCATTCACTTTTAATATCCACATGTGTACAAAGGTCAGAAATACTGGATTTTATTTGCACATGATATGATGATTGATTTTAACAGAACTACCATATTCACTAAGCTAAGTAAACATTTACTTTTGAAGATTTACAGTCTGGTGGTTCAAGTCATGGGGGCATGATCAAAATAGACTTCTTTACCTGGAAAGTCTAATAGAGTTAAACATATTATAGAATTTATGATGTGGTTATGAATTGTTGTCATTTTAGATGCAAATACATCTGAAGAGTTTTTTAATTATTTTTGGTTTTGTTCTTGTCGGCGAAGAAAACACTAGGGAAATTCACAACCCAATTTTTCAGATGCTATTATTCAGTTTCTTTTCTGCTGTATACTGTATCTTCATTCTGACCTAATTTTAATATAACCGCACATATTCTAATCTACTCATAATCCACTTGTACCTCCTTTGACCCAGTTCCTAAGATATTTTTTATTTATGATGGGACTAAACAGCATTTTGCACCCACTAGATGACTTTATCCTAATGAAATGACTTGCATATTTATGAGAGTGTAAATCAAATCAGTGAGGAAAAACCCGTAAGGTAAAATCTAGTCTACCTCAAAATAAGGGTAAAAAATAGGAGTTTTTTTTAGAAGCACATTATAAGAGCCTGAAAATAGCAAATTAATATTCACTATTGTCTTCCTGCTTCTCCTCCCGGCCAATCCCGGCTCAAGAAGCAGATCCTGAGACTCGATTGGCCGAGAGGAGAAACGATTCTATTGGCTGCGGAGGAGGGAAGCCGCCGTAAAGCCGAGGAAGGAGGAGATGCAAAAGCCTGTGACTACCTAGATGGGGTAAGTGCCAGAACTGATTGACCGACCGGGAGGGTTGGTGGCGGATGGATTGAGTCCCCCCAAAAAATATACCACAAGCAGCCACTGGTATTACACAATATCGTTTTTAATACTGCTCCTGTAAACCCCTATACAGCGGGGTCAGATTGGTAGAGAGTAAGGCAACACTATAATCCAGTTAGGTTCTATTGCATTAAACAGACATCTGGCACCTGCACAGAATTCTTGCTTGCCCTTCCGCTGCCCCTCTCTGTCAGCACTAGGGTCACATTGCCAAAGAGAGGGAAAAAAACAGAAGCTGATGGGAAATGCTACAATTCTAGACAGTTTGCAAGGCAAAGATGAAGGAAAAAAATCACCTCTAATGTTGGGTGGTCCGCATGTGTGAATGCTGCTGCAATATGTAAAACTATTAGTTTTGTTTTTTTACATTTTAGAATAGGGTGCCTTTGAGACTGTGCATCATGTTAAAGGGTACCTTGACTTAAAAAAGTTTGAGAAGCCCTTTAATAAAGTATTCAAAAAGAGAACTAGCTTGGAGGAGTTAAAGGAGTTGTAAAGGTCATTTGTTTCCCCTAATAGCTTCCTTTACCTTAGTGCAGTCCTCCTTCACTTACCTCATCCTTCGATTTTGCTTTTAAATGTCCTTATTTCTTCTGAAAAATCCTCACTTCCTGTTCTTCTGTCTGTAACTACACACAGTAATGCAAGGCTTTCTCCCTGGTGTGGAGAAAGCCTCTTGAGAGGGGAGGGGGCGAGCAGGCAAGTCAGGACACTCTCTACTTTGCAGATAGAGAAAGGAGCTGTGTGTTAGTGGGAGCGTCTTGACATTCCTGCCGAAGTGAAGGAGGACTGCACTAAGTTAAAGGAAGCTATTTAGGGTAAAAAAAAAAAAAATTCCTTTACAACCCCTTTAAGCTTTACTGTTAATGATGACTTGCCCACTTTTCTTAAGTGACAATTAAACTGATATTGATAAAACAGTGGTTTACAAAAAATAAAAATTCAGCTTGTCATGTTCATGTGTACGGACATTTACTCTCTCACTTTTGTTTATGATTTTACAAGAGAATCTTCTCTTTTGGAACCTGCAAAATATCAATAAATGTCAAACCTCAAATTTGTGGTTTTGCCCTCACAATGTCTTTGAGGAGACAAAACAGCTCTAGCAAAGAACTCTTAATAACTGCTTTGCTGATGGCGACACATTGCTCTTTGCTTTATGATTTGATTTATCATGTTAAAGGATGTTTAAATAAGTTCCAAAAAACATTGTTATATAATTACAGTAATTTATGTTATATATAAGAAAAGATATTTTGGTTTATTTAAGATAAAAGTACAAAAGGTAAAGATTTGTTGAAACGTTATTTACCAGTAGTTGCTAGTTGATTTATATAATAAATTCCTTTTGAAGAAAAGACTCAGTTGGGTTGATTTACAAAAGAAAAGTAAACTGTTCATTTGGAAAAGTGAATGTTCACAGAACTTTAGGAATAATAAGGTGAAGTTGTGTTAACTTCATTCAACAAGCCAATTATGTTCTAGAACATGGGTTTAACTTATTTACTGATATTTAATGTGCAGAGTGCACAAAAACATTATTAACCCCTTCAATAAAGGGCTTTTATACCCACCTCCATACCGGGCCTATATTCTGGCACTTCCCTCCTACATGTACAAATCATCATTATTTTGCTAGAAAATTACTCAGAACCCCCAATCATTATATATATATATATATATATATATATATATATATATATATATATATATATATATATATATATATATATATATATATATATATATTTTTTAGCAGACACCCTAGGGAAAAAAATGGTGGTCATTGCAACTTTTTATCTTGCACGGTATTTGCGCAATCATTTTTCAAATGCCTTTTCTTTGGAAAAAAAATGGTTTCATTAATTAAAAAATAACAAAACAGTAAAGGTAGCCCAATTTTTTTGTAAAATATGAAAGATGATGTTACGCCGAGTAAATAGATACCTAACACAGGGCTCAAAATTTCAAGTCCTGAGCTACTAGCCAGGCCTAAAGAGTTACTCGCCACCAGTTGCCCCACGTAATTCATACACTGCCCTGCGCCTAATTGCACCTGTAAACATGCCCTCATAGATTATCTCATGGAATGACAATGTTTTATGCAGAATCAAGTTACAAAATTAAATATTACCAACAACAACTTTAACAAAATGGGATAGGGCACTGGGGGCAGACCAGAGGGACAGGGCACTGGGGGCAGACCAGAGGGACAGGGCACTGGGGGCAGACCAGAGGGACATGGCACTAGAACTGGGTCTCTTCCCCATTCTCTTGCTGTCTCCTCTGCAACTCCCATCCATCCTCTCTCTCTCTCTCTCCCATTCATCTCATCATCAGGAGCCTGTGTGTGCGGCTCCACGCTTGCCTGTCCCCACTTCCTCCTTCTATTCAGGCTGGCGGAGAGGAGCTGCAGCAGTGGGAGAGAGTACGATCCACACAACTGCACAGCCATTGACACCATAGCACTGCGCACACTGACACCGCACAGCACACATTGAGACCAGTCTGTTCACAGTGCTCAGGCTGAACTGTTGGACACTTGCATAGAGCACAAAGAGAAGAAAACTGCACAAACTGGAAGGCTGCCGCTCTCGTGTCAGGGCAACTTTCAGTGAGCGCTGCACCAGAGTGGTAATTTTCGCAATCCTCCACCTCACTCATTACTTTCTGCTCTCCAGCTACATCGGTTGGGGCCCGGGGGGAGGGGGGCAGGCTCAGAGAGGTCATACTGTTAGGTCCCATGGCTTAATGAGAATTGTAAGGAGGGCAACTGTGTACTGCTCTGCCTGTGCGCGGCTCACCAGACTACTTTTCCCGAGCATGCACCTTTCCTCTTCGCCCGCCAATCTCATTGGGACTCTAAGTGTAGGCACAGATTGCAGGGAGATTGGTCATGCAGCCCTGTCATCACTCGCCCCCAGCTTAAATCCACTCGCCAAATGCTAGTAGGCGAGTGGAAATTTTGAGGGCTGCCTAACATGTCATGCATTAAAAAAATGCACACAATCATTAAATTGCGCCAAACTTCGTTACTTAAAAATATCCATAGGCGATGCTTTGAAAAAATTTATAGGTTACCAGTTTAAAGTTACGGAGGAGCTCTAGTGCTAGAATTGTTACACATGCTCTAACGCATGCGGCGATACCTCACATATGTGGTTTAAACAAAGTTTACATACGTGGGTGAGACTTACGTGTGCGTTCGCTTCTGAGCGTGAGCTACCGGGGACAGGGGCGTTTTAAATTTTTATTTTTTTATTTTTAATTTTTATTTTACTTTATTTATTTATTTTTTACACTTTTTTTTACATTTTTTTTATCACTTTTATTCCTATTACAAGGAATGCAAACATCCCTTGTTATAGGAAATGTATGTGACAGGTCCTCTTTAAGGAGAGATGCGGGGTCAATAAGACCCCACATCTCTCCTCCAGGCTGAAAAGCATGAGATCGTGAAAACAAATTCACCGATCTCATGCTTACTAGCTGCAATTGCGGCTTTGTTTACATTCCGGTACCTGGGCGTGACGTCATCACATCGTGCCCGGGCCTCAGACAGTCATAGAGATGACTGGTGACCATTTGGTCTATGCTTCCTATCTGGCACTGGGCGAATCTTTCTCCGGGCCCCCGGATGGCACGTGAGAGAGCCTGGGGAAACACTCCTCCCGCCACCTATAAGAACGATCAAGCCGCTATGATTATTCTTATGGTGCGCAGGATCGCCGCTGGAACACAATGATATTGAATGATGCCTCTAGCTGCAGGCATCATTCAGATATCACCGCACAAAGTACAGGACGTCATGTGACGTCCACCCGGGATGGGAGATCCTCTTTGTGGACATCATATGTCTATGTGCAGTATTGAAGTGGTTAAGTAGACGGTCTCTTTAGTAACTCAACCTAAATGGTTTCATGTGGGTTGATGTAGGTTAAAGTGATTGTAAATTCTTGTTTATTTTTTCTTTGAAAATAACAAACATTGTTATACTTACCTGCTCTGTGTAGTGGTTTTGCACAGAGAAGCCCAGATCCTCCTCTTCTCTGGTACCCCGCCGAAGCTCCTGGCCCTGCCCCCCTGTCAAATGTCACCACAGATAGCAACTTTCTACAAAGGCAACCAAGCTCAGCCACAGCTCCGTGTGTCCATTCAGACACAGAGCCATGATTAGGCCCCGCCCCATCTCCCTCTTCTTTGGCTAATTGAATTTGACAGCAGCAGGAGCCAACGGCATCGCTTCTGTGTCTCGTCCAATCATGAGGGAGACTCCTGGATTGTCGAGACACTCATTAACATTGCTGGACCGAGATGGGCCTCAGGTAAGTATCAGGGGTAATAATACCCCACCGGGTCTGCTACACACAGAAGGTTTTTTATCTTAATGCATAGAAACCACGTTGCACTACCGTGCAATTGTCTGTTAACCACTTAACGCCGGCCGCATGTATATGTACGTCCACAGAATGGCATGTACAGGCAGATGGGCGTACATGTACGTCCCTGCCTTCTAGCGTGTCGGGGGTCCGATCGGGACCCCCTCCGCTACATGCGGCGGTCGGTAAGTGTCTGGGAGCGATCCGGGATGAGGGGGCGGCTGTTCGTTTTTGTCTGCCCCCTCGCGATTGCTCCCAGTGAATCAGCTTCCTCCTCTGCCTGAACTGTAAACACAGTTTTTTTGGGGGTTTTTAGTTATCGTTTTAACAAACGAAAGCGCAAGAAACGAAAACCGAAAGATCCGACATAAAAAATGCTTTATTTTCGTTGCGGTAAAAATTCGATATAGAGAGATTCGACATTATAGGGAAAAGATTCGACATCATAGAGAAAAGATTCGACATTATAGAGAAAAGATTCAACACTATAGAAATAATAGATTTGACATTACAGAGAATAGATTTCGATTTATGAGAAAATAGATTCGACATTATAGAGAATAGATTCAACATTATTACTAGTCATACAACATTAGAATTCTTGTAGGCGGAATATTCGAACGGAAATGTACGATTCGACATAAAGATTCGACGTTCTGTCGAATATTCTTTTTACCATTCAACAGAAACCAAGTATTATTGGATTTTCGGACGAAAGCTATTCCCCAACGAAAAACAAAATAAATCAAAACGATTTTCGGGAGTAACTAAATAAATTTATTTTCAAAACGAAAACGAAAAAAACAAATCAAAATATTCCAGTCTGCACATGTCTACACTGGGGACAGTGACACCTGAGATGTAAGGAAGCACTCCGCTGGCTGGGGACAGTGACACTTGAGATGTAAGGAAGCACTCCACTGGGGACAGTGACACCTGAGATGTAAGGAATCACTTCACTGGGGACAGTGACACCTGAGATGTAAGGAAGCACTCCTCTGGGGACAGTGACATCTGAGATGTAAGGAAGCACTTCACTGGGGACAGTGACACCTGAGATGTAAGGAAGCACTCCACTGGGGACAGTGACACCTGAGATGTAAGGAATCACTTCACTGGGGACAGTGACACCTGAGATGTAAGGAAGCACTCCTCTGGGGACAGTGACACCTGAGATGTAAGGAAGCACTTCACTGGGGACAGTGACACCTGAGATGTAAGGAAGCACTTCACTGGGGACAGTGACACCTGAGATGTAAGGAAGCACTCCACTGGGGACAGTGACACCTGAGATGTAAGGAATCACTTCACTGGGGACAGTGACACCTGAGATGTAAGGAAGCACTCCGCTGGCTGTGGACAGTGACACCTGATATGTAAGGAAGCACTCCGCTGGCAACAGTGACACCTATGGCTGCGTACACACGATCGGTCAAAACTGATGAAAATGGACTGAAGGTCCGTTTCATCGGTCCAAACCGATCGTGTGGGGGCCCCATCGGTCAGTTATCCTTTGGTCAAAAAAAAGAGAACTTGCTTTAAAATTTAACCAATGGATGCCTAACCGATAGGTCAAAACTGATTGTTTTGTATTCAAAAGCATTGGTTAAAAATCCACGTATGCTCAGAATCATGTCGACGCATGCTTGGACTGTTCTCATCGGATGGACTGATCATGTGTATGCAGCCTTAGATGTAAGGAAGCACTCCGCTAGGGAAATTGACACCTAACATGTAAGGAAGCACTCTGCTGGGGACATTGACACCTGAGATGTAAGGAAAGACTCCGCTGGGGACAGTGACACCTGAGATGTAAGGAAGCACTCCGCTGGCTAGGGACATTGACAACTGAGATGTAAGGAAGCACTCTGCTGGGGACACCTGAGATGTAAGGAAGCACTTCGCTGGCTGGGGACAATGACACCTGAGATGTAAGGAAGCACTCCGCTGGCTTGGGACAGTGACACCTGAGATGTAAGGAAGCACTCCGCTGGCTGGGGACATTGACACCTGAGATTTAAGGAAGCACTCCGCTGAGGATACCTGAGATGTAAGGAAGCACTCCGCTGGGGACAGTGACACCTGAGATGTAAGGAAGCACTCCACTGGGGACATTGACACCTGATATGTAAGGAAGCACTCCGCTGGGGACATTGACACCTGAGATGTAAGGAAGCAGTTCGCTGGGGACATTGACACCTGAGATGTAAGGAAACACTCCGCTGGGGACAGTGACAACTGAGATGTAAGGAAGCACTCCGCTGGCTGAGGACATTGACACCTAAGATGTAAGGAAGGACTTTGCTGGGGACAGTGACACCTGAGATGTAAGTAAACACTCCGCTGGCTAGGGACAGTGACACCTGAGATGTAAGTAAACACTCCGCTGGCTGGGGACAGTGACACCTGAGATGTAAGGAAGCACTCCGCTGTCTGGGGACAGTGACACCTGAGATGTAAGGAAGCACTTCGCTGGCTGGGGACAGTGACACCTGGGATGTAAGGAAGCACTCTGCTGGCTGTGGAGAGTGACGCCTGAGATGTAAGGAAGCACTCCACTGGGGCCAGTGACACCTGAGATGTAAGGAAGCACTCCGCTGGCTGGGGACACTGACACATGAGATGTAAGGAAGCACTCCACTGGCTGGGGACAGTGACACCTGAGATGTAAGGAAGCACTCCGCTGGCAACAGTGACACCTATGGCTGCGTACACACGATCGGTCAAAACCGATGAAAATGGACTGAAGGTCCGTTTCATCGGTCCAAACCGATCGTGTGGGGGCCCCATCGGTCAGTTATCCTTTGGTCAAAAAAAAGAGAACTTGCTTTAAAATTTAACCAATGGATGCCTAACCGATAGGTCAAAACTGATTGTTTTGTATTCAAAAGCATTGGTTAAAAATCCACGCATGCTCAGAATCATGTCGACGCATGCTTGGACTGTTCTCATCGGATGGACTGATCATGTGTATGCAGCCTTAGATGTAAGGAAGCACTCCGCTAGGGAAATTGACACCTAACATGTAAGGAAGCACTCTGCTGGGGACATTGACACCTGAGATGTAAGGAAAGACTCCGCTGGGGACAGTGACACCTGAGATGTAAGGAAGCACTCCGCTGGCTAGGGACATTGACAACTGAGATGTAAGGAAGCACTCTGCTGGGGACACCTGAGATGTAAGGAAGCACTTCGCTGGCTGGGGACAGTGACACCTGAGATGTAAGGAAGCACTCCGCTGGCTTGGGACAGTGACACCTGAGATGTAAGGAAGCACTCCGCTGGCTGGGGACATTGACACCTGAGATTTAAGGAAGCACTCCGCTGAGGATACCTGAGATGTAAGGAAGCACTCCGCTGGGGACAGTGACACCTGAGATGTAAGGAAGCACTCCACTGGGGACATTGACACCTGATATGTAAGGAAGCACTCCGCTGGGGACATTGACACCTGAGATGTAAGGAAGCAGTTCGCTGGGGACATTGACACCTGAGATGTAAGGAAACACTCCGCTGGGGACAGTGACAACTGAGATGTAAGGAAGCACTCCGCTGGCTGAGGACATTGACACCTAAGATGTAAGGAAGGACTTTGCTGGGGACAGTGACACCTGAGATGTAAGTAAACACTCCGCTGGCTAGGGACAGTGACACCTGAGATGTAAGTAAACACTCCGCTGGCTGGGGACAGTGACACCTGAGATGTAAGGAAGCACTCCGCTGTCTGGGGACAGTGACACCTGAGATGTAAGGAAGCACTTCGCTGGCTGGGGACAGTGACACCTGGGATGTAAGGAAGCACTCTGCTGGCTGTGGAGAGTGACGCCTGAGATGTAAGGAAGCACTCCACTGGGGCCAGTGACACCTGAGATGTAAGGAAGCACTCCGCTGGCTGGGGACACTGACACATGAGATGTAAGGAAGCACTCCACTGGCTGGGGACAGTGACACCTGAGATGTAAGGAAGCACTCCGCTGGCTGGGAACAGTGACATCAGGGCTCCCACTCATTCTGCATTATAGTGAGTTGAACTATTTAATTTTATATTACATTGTAATCATAGATGAGTCTGTGATGGGGGATCTTTTATGGGGGGGCTTTGTGATGGATGACCTTATATGGGGGCTATTGATGGGGGGAATCTGTGATGGAGAGGTTCTGTGATGAGGGGGTTCTGTGATGGGGCGGGGATCTGTGATGAGGGGAGTCTGTGAAATACTAATACGTTTGTGTTGATTAAAATATTTTTTTATTTTAAATATTAAATAGTTTGTTCCTGTTCTTTTTTTTTTGCACTACAAATAAGATCTGTGCGTAGGAATTTGTTCAAATTTTTTTTAAACTATGGTCCGGCCCCCCAACAGTCTGAGGTACCATGAACTGGCCCCCTGTTTAAAAAGTTTGAGGACCCCTGGGCTAGGCGCACAATGACTTCCTGGCAAGGAGGGGAAAAAAGGTAACTGGCGGAGGCAGAGCCTAATGTTCTGCCTACCCTTCTCTGCGCCGACTGCACGGCCGGCATTATCTTCTCCCCCAGGCTTTCTGTGACCAGTGACGTGACTCATGATGTAAGGAGAAGAGACCCTCTTTGAGCGGCCGGCATCTCCCCCAGGCCAGGAGCGGGGGTCTGAGTCTGTGAAGTCACCACCACCCAGGGCCAATCCGCCCTAAAGGCTCACTATGCAAGCCGCTTAGGGCCCCGCAAAGCTGCGGAGGGCCCCCCAAATTACTAGAAGCCCGCCTGGTGAGTCATTTTCAGCCCCTCACCCTGCTTCTCAACTTGCTGGCTTCATGGGAGAAGAGGTAAAAAGTCAGCACCCCCTCTTCTCACTTTAATGTAAGATGTCATTTTTCCGACAGCAGAACCCCCCCCCCCCCATTTCTCAACTTTAATCTTTAATGTGACATGTCACTGTCGGCAGCTCCCCTCCCCGCTTTTCAACTTTAATGATGTGACATGTCCTTTCTTGGCAGCCCCCCTCCCCACATAAATAACGGCAGCTGGCTGGCTTTGTGGAAGTGCCTATCAGAGCCAGCAGCTCTGATAGGCTTTCCGAGTACAGCCCTGAGGCTGTAGTCGGCTTCCTGAAGCTTATCCTCGGGACGTACCGGCGGTGCGTTCCTTGGATAAGACTGACTGGTAATCACTAACCTGATTGGCTGAAGCGTCATCGAGGGCGGGACGAGGGACATCGAGGGACGTAGAAGCCAGAAAGGTTAGTGCCGGGGGGGATTTTACTGTGGGCACGGTGGCTACAATTGCGGGGCACAGTGGCGACAATTGCGGGTCACATTGGCGACAATTGGGGGCACAGTGGCGACAATTGGGGGCACAGTGGCACAGTGGCGACAATTGGGGGCACAGTGGCACAGTGGCGACAATTGGGGGCACAGTGGCACAGTGGCGACAATTGGGGGCACAGTGGCACAGTGGCGACAACTGGGGGCACAGTGGCACAGTGGCGACAATTGGGGGCACAGTGGCACAGTGGCGACAATTGGGGGCACAGTGGCGACAATTGGGGGCACAGTGGCACAGTGGCGACAATTGGGGGCACAGTGGCGACAATTGGGGGCACATTGGCGACAATTGATTGCACAGTGGTGACAATTTATGGCACGGTGGCTGCGTTTGATGGCATGGCACAGTGACTGCATTTGATGGCATGGCACAGTGGTGACAATTGATGGCACAGTGGCTGCGTTTGATGGCATGGCACAGTGGCTGCGTTTGATGGCATGGCTCAGTGACTGCATTTGATGGCATGGCACAGTGGTGACAATTGATGGCACGGTGGCTGCGTTTGATGGCATGGCACAGTGGCTGCGTTTGATGGCATGGCACAGTGGTGACAATTGATGGCACGGTGGCTGTGTTTGATGGCATGGCACAGTGGTGACAATTGATGGCACAGTGGCTGCGTTTGATAGGCACATGAGGCTGCAATTGTTTGTTTTTTTCCGTTACCGCCCCCCAAAATTTTGAGCACCAGTCGCCACTGCAGCCAGTTAAATGTTATAGTGCTAAATATGGACTATATATGTACAAATCACTTTATTTACACTTTGTTTATGATAACTATGATATCTATGGAATAAAATCAAAAATCCTTTGCGCTATAAATATCAACTAGGTGAAAACAATCAATACTAAAGTTGCAGCAAGAACTAAAAGTGTTTACAATACACAGGTGCAAAATAGGGTTAAAAGGTGATCTTGCGCAAACAAATCACAAAATATCAAACTCATAAATACATAAAAAAATATATGAAAATATAGTGTATCAAGCAATAAAGGAATAAATAAATAAATAGTGTAAAAGTCCATATGTGAAAAGTCCAAAAAAGTGCAAATGTGCAGTGCACAAACTTCTTAAACAAAATCCGTGAAAACGTAACTGTGTCCACACAGTAAAGTGCAAGTGCTGCTCCGTGAAATCACTTTTTTGGACTTTTCACATATGGACTTTTACACTACTTATTTATTTATTTATTCCTTTATTGCTTGATACACTATATTTTCATATATTTTTATATGTATTTATGAGTTTGATATTTTGTGATTTGTTTGCGCAAGATCACCTTTTAACCCTATGATATCTATGGCTGCTAGTGCTATGCATATTTATATGATGCATATTGAGCACTATATTTGATTGGCTGCTTCTGCTTGGCACACAAGCACAATCGCACATGATGATGAGCGATTGTGCGTGTGTGCCAGGCCCAAGTAGAAGAAAGCAGCCAGTTAAATATTATAGTGCTAAATAGTGTTGCTCACGAATATTTGCTACGAATATTGCATATTCGAGTATTCGCGAATATCTCGAATATCGCGGCGAATATTCGCTATTTCGAATATTCGTATTTTTCAAATTTCGCAAAAAATCCGCAAAAAATTCGCAATCAATTTCGCATTCGCGATTTTCGCAATGGCGAAATTTCGCAATAGCGAAATTTCGCAATTTTTTTTTTTTTTTTTTTTTATAAAATATCACGAATATTCGATATTTACGAATATTCGCGACCGCATATGTGAAATTTCGCTTTTTTTTTTATAAAATATACCGAATATTCGTAAATATCGAATATTCGTGATATTTTATAAAAAAAAAAAAACGCGAAATTTCGCATTAGCGAAAATTCGCATTAGCGAAAATTCGCATTGGCGAAAATTCGCAATTTTTTTTTTTTTTTTTTTAATATCACGAATATTCGATATTAACGAATATTCGCGAATATTCTTCGAAATATTCGCGAAATATCGCGAAATCGAATATGGCGTATTCCGCTCATCACTAGTGCTAAATATGGATTATATAAATATGAATAGCAGCCATAGATGACATAAATAAAGTGTAATAAAGTGATTTGTGCAACAGGCTCATTAATGTATTTTTTATTTTAAATAAAACACATGTTATACTTACTCATTTTGCACAGAGTGGCCCCGAAACCTGGTCTAGGGTCCCTCGGCGGCTGTCTCGGCTCCTCGCAAGAACTAACCCCCTTTATGCGAGCTCTCTCGTGATACAGTCGGCGGTTATTGCTGCCGACTGTATCACTTGGCCTCTGTGTGTGTGTGTGTGTGTGGGGGGGGCATTGAAGAACCCGGCCTTGGGGCGGCACAGGGAGTAAATCCGGGCCTGAATACAGCACTGAGTTACTTTAACTGACAATTACATTATACGGTCGGCAAGCAGATATTCTGTATTTATTTTATGCATTGCTCATCTCTCTTAATAAAAATGATTGAAATAGAAAACCAATCTACACATCCAAGAAGAGCCACGGAGAGTCCGACAATAACCAGACTTCATGGGATCAGGTGCATTATAAGCTTCTTATGCTATTACACTGTAACATTCAGACTTTAGTATCATTTTCATATGATTTTGGAGCGTTTTCTTGGGTGTTTGTGTTTTTTAAACATTTTCATACTTGAGCAATTTTGCTTTATCCAATGGAGAGCTAGTTGGGAAATTGCACAAAAAATGCATTTTACTCAAGTTTTCAGGCAGTAATATTGAATTGTTGATGTGTATTTTCATTTCATTTTTTTTATTTAGAATTTAGATAAAAAATTGATCAGAGCTTGTTAACAACAGTTGAATGCATGTTATATGCTTTTTCATGCATTACCATTGACTTGTGTGAGCTTCCCAGCACATTCAACCACAGTAAAAAAATAACATATTTTTACACGTAAAACTGCACTGAGCTGAGATGAGAACAGACATCATATTATGGGAATCATGCCACATACTTTTAGCGTATTGGAACACATGTGTTAAAATGCAACAGTGTAAATGGTCTTTAAATGAAACTTGTCATAAGTCAAGGCTATCATCACTGACCTTGACTTATCCTCCTACAGCTTCCCTGCCCATTGAAATCAATGGGCAGCGGTGCTTTGTGGGCGGTTTTAATTCTTTTCCAGACACTAGCGGGGGTTAAAAGCACCCCGCTAGCCTTTGGAAAGCGACACAAAAACGACGGTAATGCGCCGCTAAAAATAGCGCTGCATTACCGCCATCTCCCGCGACGCCCCAGTGTGAAAATAGCCTTATTTGGGAAATTTTCTTTCTTTTCCTGTCTTAGATTCAACGGTAAAGGAAAGCATATATCTCCAATGTGAGGGAGATCCCTTCTTGCAGTGCCCACATTGAAAAATGTCCCCTCTGTTCTTGTGGCAACTTAAAATTTAGATTTCCCCTTACGTTCATTCCCAATAATACTGACAAGCAGGACAAAAACAGAGAGTTCATCTCCTTAAAGGGGTTGTAAACCCTCAAGGTTTTTCACCTTAATGCATTCTATGCCACTATCTCGGGTCCTCATTGGAGAGATTGATAGCAGCGCAGCCATTGGCTCCCACTGCTGTCAGTCAAATCCAGTGACACAGGAGCCAGGGAGCCAGGGTCGGTCAAAGAACACAGCAGTAGGACTCGGGAGCGCGCCCATACGGGTGTTTCCTGCGGAATGCAGGTCTTCGAAGGGGTACTTGATGCAGGGAGGAGCCAGGAGCGCCGCTGGTGGACCCCAGAAGAGGAGGATCGGAGCCACTCTGTGCAAAACCCTTGCACAGAGAAGGTAAATATACCATGATTGTTATTTTTTTTTTAAATGAACCTTTACAACCCCTTTAATGGTGACAACTGTAAAATTTGGATTTTAAAACACATTCTGTCACAGTGTGAAATATGGGGGGATTACTCTTTTCAGGAGGGACACAGATAGCAATACAATTCTGATTCTAACCCTTCCCTACATTATCTAAAAGTAAACAAAATGGCTTTAGACATGTTTTAAGTTTGTAACTTTCTTTCCTAGGAAGCTGTTCTTCTTAATCTTGAGTAACCTAGCAACCAAATGACATTTTTTTCAAAAATGATATAAATTATTAAAACTGCTACAGTAACATTTTTGGAGCATTAAACGTAATATTTGGATTTGTAGCAGGTATTTTGAACTCAGTTTTGTCTTGTAGATTAATCAATGTACAGTTTGCTGAATTTATTCTTCTTGGCAGTAAAAACCTCTGTCATATAGTCATAAAGAAAAATTATATGTTTTCAACACTTGTTTTTTTTTGTCGCCATTGTGCTGATGCATTAAAACGCTTCAGTAGTTTAGTCTTAACAATTGCTGCATGTCGTTCAACACTTTGCGCAGCTTCAAACAGGATTTTGTTTGATTTTTTTTAAAGTGGATTTTTATTTTTGAAGCAAAGGAAAAAAGCAGGAATTCTAAGAGTAGTGCAAAAGCACCATCTGCTGTTATTAATGTAGACTGCATGCATAGTGGAAACATGTACTGTATATACAGCTTAAAAGACAGCCATAGCTCATAACTGCCCTGCACTTGGGGGGACTGACCCACTTTGGAGGCTAAATCTCCCTGTTCCCTCTTGCCTTCTCTTTGATTTTTTATTTTTTTTGGGGAGTCTAATATGTGTACCATTTAACTGCAAAATGTTTTATTTAACATTCAAATTGTTGTATTTCTTAAATATTTTCACACATGATTCAGACAGTTTTCACCCAATCTTCACACATTTTAGCTAATTGGATTTCATTGTAAAACGTGTGGAGACATTTGTAAAATAGTCCCCTAACGTGAAGCCAGATAATTAATTAAAAAAGCATCAATAGGTTTAACTAATAATAATTTGTTCATTCATTCTTTATGGTCATGTGATCTAAGTTGCGGCGGGGTGTGTTTCCTTTGCCTAAATATTTTGCACAACTATATCTTTTTTCTAAATTGCAAAACTGTAGAATTCTACATTCTTTTAGTAGCTTAGCTTCCGTGCTGAGGTTTTGGGCCTCAGTGCTTTCTTAGCCACAGGCCCAAAATAAAACAAAAAAACGTGAATTCTGATTTTAAAGGAAAACTCAGAATAATGCACTACTTCCGTGCTACAGGAGGAGGACTTTCTATTTACATGCAGAAACCGCACTACATTGCCTGCAATACTTAAAGTGTTACTATTACCACAACAGTAATATCAGTCTGTATATGCAGTAAAGCATGCTTGTTATACTCACTGTGGAACCTAAGGAGTTAATCCTCTGCATTGTGTAAAAAGGCTGTTTTTATCCTGTACAGTACCTCTGATCCCTCTTCTTTCACAGTCCTCAATCCATCTCTTAATAGTAGAGAGCCTTGTGGGCACTCTGCACATGCTCAGTTTAGCGTGTATTGCTTTTCTAGAGAGTGCTAGACACAAGGCCAATCAGCAATGTCCAGACAGAGGGTAAGGGGTCATGCAGCCTCATATGACATTCAGAGGAGAATGAAAACTCCTACAAGCTTTAACCAGACACTGATAGAAGTCACAAGACTGCTATATACTGCTGATTAAGAAAAGGTATTTAGCAGTTTATATTTATTAAAATAATTGAATTTCCATCATTTGTGTACTATGGAAGAGCAGATATAGTAAATGCAGGGTCCTGGGTTTAGTAACACTTTAAAGCGGGGGTTCCGCGGCCCGTCGTTTTTTATTTTCCTGTGCATTGAAGTGTATTAAGGTTGGCAACCTTGTACTCATATGTCTCAGCTTTCTACTCATCCGCAGTGTGAATCGGCACAGTGTGAATCGGTGCAGTGTGAATCGGCGTGAAGCCCACAAGCAAATACTTCCGGTAACTGGTGAATGCTGATATCCCAGCATTCACTGCTCGATCCTATGCATGAGCAGTGCTGTCAACACTTCACTGTTGCCATCACAACGGGCGTCGTCATGAAAAGTGCACGCCCCGTTGTGAATCTACCTGTTTGCCATTAATTAAAATGGCGGAATTACTGTAGATCCGCCCTTGTCACGTGACCTGCTTCTTAAGTCACGTGACAAGTGAAATCCCACAAGATTTCGTTGTTCGGCGTTAGGAATAGTCTCCTGGAAAGCATGACACGATGCTCCCAGGAGACAGTGCGAACAACTCCCAGAAAACACTGGGGGGGGGAAGAGAAGAGACATGCCTACTCCCGTGGGAGGGATACCAGGAAGTGTCTTCTTCAAACAACAAAATCACAGTATTTGAATGCACAAAAAAACATGTAATACCCAAATGTTGATCTGCATAATTAGCTGTCCTGGATAAGCTGTAGTTTTAATTTAGGGTGAACCTCCGCTTTAAGGAAATGGAGGTGGTGGCAGCTGTGTGTGCAGGCAGCGCTTAGGCTAAGAGCAGGTCTGTCATTTAGAAGACGCATCAGCGGTGGACAGTTCGGACATGGGGCCAAACTCCCAGGTCTGCCCACTTGAGTGAGCAGGGGCATAGTTACAGTAAGTCTCTGCTCGCTGAATTAGAACTACAGTAGGGTGGTTGGGGGAATAGAGGTTATACTCTACAGCCACAGGTCTATGAAAACAGATGTGCAGGGGAATGCAAATGGTTGGAGATCCTTTGGATGCTGTGGGAGCCACTTTGCCAGAGCTATTGAGCTGGTTTGAAGTTTTCCTTCATCTGACTAGGAGTACAAGTGTGAAATTTCCCAGTGCCTCTTCGAGTATGTTGTTGTACAGTAATGCAACTGACATTTTACATAAATGCAGCTTCCGTGTTTCATAGGTGCAGGTTCCTAGGCTGTCATTTTGTTCCTTGAGTCAGTAAACTGAAACATAACCTTAGAATGAAAGTTCATATATTTTGGATTTCAGTTAAAATTTGAGTCTGATCAGTTGGTACACTATATTACCAAAAGTATTGTGACACCTGGCTTTACACGCATGTGAACTTTAATGGCATCCCAGTCTGTAGGGTTCAATATTGAGTTTGCCCATCCTTTGCTGCTGTAACAGCTTCCACTCTTCTGGGAAGGCTGTCCACAAGGTTTAGGAGTGTGTCTATAGGAATGTTTGACCATTCTTCCAAAAGCGCATTTGTGTGATCAGGCACTGATGTGGAAGGGAAGGCCTGGCTCGCAGCCCCCCTAATTCATCCCAAATGTGTTCTATTGGGTTGAGGTCAGATCTCTGTGAAGGCCAGTCAAGTTCCTCCACCTCAAACTCGCTCATCCACCTCATCCACCTCATCCATATCTTCATAAACCTAGCTTTATGCACTGGTCCAAATCATTTGGTGGAGGGGGGATTATGGTGTGGAGTGTTTTTTTTTCAGGGGTTAGGTTTGGCCCCTTATTCAGGCTACGTTTTCTAGCTCCTCCGCTGATGTCTTCTGCCTCTGCCGGTTCTTCTCCCCTCTGCGGGTTTTCTCTGCTCTCCGATGATGTCTTCTAGCCCTCACCGGTTCTCTCTCTGTCCACTGTCTTCTGTCTCTGCCGGATCTTCTCCACTGTCTTCACGCTCTTTTGCTGGGTCTTCTCCGCTGCCTTCTCCCTCTGTTCTTCTTCCGATGTTGACACAACGCTCTCTCCCACTCTAATGCTGGGTGCGCCACTACTTACTGTATATTTGTATGGGGTCCCCATGTGATGTCATCCTGGGGGCCACCATTTATGACATCACTGCCCGAGCCTTTGATGACCCCGCCCCATGCCAATATAAGTAGTGGCACACCACGCACCCAGAATTAGAGTGGGAGAGAGCGTTGAGTCAACATCGGACAAAAGAACAGAGGGAGAAGACCCAGCAAAAGAGCGAGAAGACAGTGGAGAAGACCCGGCAGAGGCAGAAGACAGCGGACAGAGGGAGAAGAACCGAAGAGGGCTAGAAGACATCAGCAGAGAGCGAAGAAGACCCGGAGACATCTCTGTGTAGGCCAGTCAAGTTCCTCCACCTCAAACTCGCTCATCCACCTCATCAACCTCATCCATATCTTCATAAACCTAGCTTTATGCACTGGTCCAAATCATTTGGTGGAGGGGGGATTATGGTGTGGAGTGTTTTTTTCAGGGGTTGGGTTTGGACCCTTATTGCCAGTTAAGGGAACTCTTAAAACGTCAGCATATCAAGACATTTTGGACAATTTCATGCTCCTAACTTTGTGGGAACAGTTTGGGAATGGCCCCTTCCTGTTCCAACATGACTGAACACCACTGCACAAAAAAGGTCCCTAAAAACATGGATGAGTGAATTTGGGTGGAGGAACTTAACTGGCCTGCACAGAGTCCTGACCTCAACCCGACAGAACACCTTTGGAATGAATCAGAGCAGAGTCTGTGAGCCAGGTCTTCTCATCCAACATCAGTGAGTGACTTCACAAATGCGCTGTTGGAGGAATGGTTAAAAATTCCCTTAGACACACTTCTAAACCTTCCCAGAAAAGTTGAAGCTGTTATAGCTGCAAAGGGTGGGCCAACTCTATATTAAACCCTATGGACTAAGACTGGGATGCCATTAAAGTTCATGTGCGTGTAAAGGCAGACGTCCCAATACTCTTGGTAATATGTGTTACTGTCATTTGCATGTTTTTTGTTTTATATATATATTGTATCAAATCTCCGTATAATTGTTCTAGTTTTTAGTTATATCTCATAATTTAAAATAATCAGACAACTCAGACAACAGCGTTGTGATGAAAAAAAAAAAACTAGAGCTACCAACATAAAAGCCTACATTAGTATCTTAGGGCCTAGGGGCAATTGGGGCCCTGTACAGGATTTTCTTCTACTACACTGAATTCTATTAAGATGACAACCTCAACAGGCAGTACCTTGAGGCCCATATACACATCTGTGTTTAAAAACATTTTCCTTTTCAAAATTTATGTTTACGTTTTCACATGTATGTCTTTCATGTATTTTTACTATGTATTTTCTACAGGGGGAAGGTGCTTTTAGCATTTACAAACAGTTGTGTGTGTTATACTGCATATACAGATATTGTGTGTTTCAAATGTGGTAAAAATATATTCATTCTGAAACCACATATTAAAGTGGTTGTAAAGTCAGATTTTTATTTTTATTTTAATGCATTCTATGCATTAAGATATAAAACCTTTTGTATGAAGCAGCCCCCCTCAGTCCCTCTAATACTTCCCTGACCCCCATCTCTGTCCAGGCATGTCCACGAGTGTCTGAGCCATCCAGGGGTCTCTTTCCTGATTGGCTAACACACAGCAATGGCACCGTTGGCTCCTGCTGCTGTCAAGTCAGTTAGCCAATCAGGAGAGAGAGGGAGTGGGGTTGAACCGCAGCTCTGTGTTTAAATGGACACACAGAGCTGCAGCTCGGCTTAGGTGCCTTCATAGTAAATTGCTTGCTGTGGGGTCACTCAACAGGAGGGAGAAGCCAGGAGCACAAAAGCAGGACCCCAGGATCTGGGCAGCTCTGTGCAAATTCACTGCAACCAGAGCAGGTAAGTATAACCTGTTTGTTAAAAACAAGACTTTGCAATCCCTTTAACTGTGGCACTACACAAAAATGCCCTAAGGCCCCTTTCAAATTTGTACAACACGACAGTTTTACGACTGTGGATCTAACTTTGCCCTGTGGCTTGAAGTCCAACATGCATCTGACTTCAATGAACAGGGATCCGACTTTGATCCCCAAGAGTACTAGGCACTGTCTGGTATGAATTTTTAGGCGGAACTCCACTCACAATGTAAAAAAAAAAAAGACAGCATGGGTTCCCCCTCCAAAAGTGTCAAAAATAAGACACAGTACACTGGTTTTGAAAGTAATTTATTAGGCAGCTTCCGGGGGTCTCTTACGACTTCTTTTCCCCTCTCCTGCTCTTCTCCCTCTTCAGGCTACGTTTCCTAGCTCCTCCACTGATGTCTTCTGCCTCTGCCGGTTCTTCTCCCCTCTGCGGGTTTTCTCTGCTCTCCGCTGATGTCTTCTAGCCCTCACCAGTTCTCTCTCTGTCCACTGTCTTCTGCCTCTGCCGGATTCTTCTCCGCTGTCTCCCCCCCCCCTTTTTTTGCTGGGTCTTCTCCACTGCCTTCTCCCTCTGTTCTTCTTCCGATGTTGACACAACGCTCTCTCCCACTATAATGCTGGGTGCGCCACTACTTACTGTATATTGGCATGGGGTCACCTGGTGATGTCATCCTGGGGGCCGCGCTTTATGACATCACTGCCCGAGCCTCCGATGACCCCGTCCCATGCCAATCAGTAGTGACACACCACGCACCCAGCATTATAGCGGGAGAGAGCATTGAGTCAACATCGGACAAAAGAACAGAGGGAGAAGACCCGGCAAAAGAGCGAGAAGACAGTGGAGAAGACCCGGCAGAGGCAGAAGAGAGCGGACAGAGGGAAAATAACCGAAGAGGGTTAGAAGACATCAGCAGAGAGCGAAGAAGACCTGGAGAGTGGAGAAGAATTGGCAGAGGCAGCAGACATCAGCGGACGAGGCAGAAGACATTGTCAGAAGAGGGAGAAGACCCAGAGAGGGGAGAAGAAGTTGGAAGAGCCCTCGGAGCTGCCTAATAAATTACTTAAATTTCAATTGCCTTTAATGAAACAAAAGTGCAACATGCATTTTTGTTTATTTAAAATTATCGTTTTTCTGATGTTCATGCATTTTTATTTTCTTAAATGCATTAACAGGCACTAAGTATGACTGTCTCTAATACTCTCAGTCTACTCTTACCATTGTGTATAGGGTTGTCCTGATACCGATACCAGTATCGGTATCGGGACCGATACCGAGTACTTGTACTCCCGCAAATACCCCCGATACCTAAATAGAATACTTCCCCCCCCTCGCCGCATCAAAAGCCGCCGCATGGGTTAAACGGCGTACGGGAACATCACAGCATTCATTTGAATAGCCCGTGCGTATAGACACTCCCCCTTGCTCGGGATTGGATGGGTGATCGTGATCTGTCCAATCCCAAGCAAGGGGGAGTGTCTATACGCACGGGCTATTCAAATGAATGATGTGATTTTCTCCATGTGGCAGCGCGGCGGCTTTCGGCAAAGGTATGGGGGAAATGGCTGGAGGGACATGGCTGAAGGGACATGGGACATGTGACATGGCTGCATATGTGAGGGACATGGCTAGAGGGACATGGCTTCATATGTGAGGGACATGGCTGAAGGGACATGGCTGCATATGTGAGGGACATGGCTAGAGGGACATGGCTGAAGGGACATGGCTGCATATGTGAGGGACATGGATAGAGGGACATGGCTGAAGGGACGTGGCTGCATATGTGAGGGACATGGCTGAAGGGACATGGCTGCAGGGACATGTGAAGGGACATATGGGACATGGCTGAGGGACATGGCTGCATATGTGAGGGACATGGCTGAAGGGACATGGCTGCATATGTGAGAGACATGGCTGAAGGGACATGGCTGCATATGTGAGGGACATGGCTGAAGGGACATGGCTGCATATGTGAGGGACATGGATAGAGGGACATGGCTGAAGGGACGTGGCTGCATATGTGAGGGACATGGCTGAAGGGACATGGCTGCATATGTGAGGGACATGGCTAGAGGGACATGGCTGCATATGTGAGGGACATGGCTGAAGGGACATGGCTGCATATGTGAGAGACATGGCTGAAGGGACATGGCTGCATATGTGAGGGACATGGCTGAAGGGACATGGCTGCATATGTGAGGGACATGGATAGAGGGACATGGCTGAAGGGACGTGGCTGCATATGTGAGGGACATGGCTGAAGGGACATGGCTGCATATGTGAGGGACATGGCTAGAGGGACATGGCTGCATATGTGAGGGACATGGCTGAAGGGACATGGCTGCATATGTGAGAGACATGGCTGAAGGGACATGGCTGCATATGTGAGGGACATGGCTGAAGGGACATGGCTGCATATGTGAGGGACATGGCTGCATATGTGAGGGACATGGCTGAAGGGACATGGCTGCATATATGAGGGACATGGCTAGAGGGACAAGGCTGGAGGGACATGGCTAGAGAGACATGGCTGAAGGGACATGGCTGAAGGGACATGGCTGCATATGTGAGGGACATGGCTAGAGGGACATGGCTAGAGGGACATGGCTGGAGGGACATGGCTGGAGGGACATGGCTGCATATGTGGGGGACATGGCTGGGGGGACATGGCTGCATTTGGGGACATGGCTAGAGGGACATGGCTGCATATGTGAGGGACATGGCTAGAGGGACATGGCTGGAGGGACATGGCTAGAGGGACATGGCTGAAGGGACATGGCTGAAGAGACATGGCTGAAGAGACATGGCTGCATATGTGAGGGACATGGCTAGAGGGACATGGCTGGAGGGACATGGCTGGAGGGACATGGCTGCATATGTGGGGGACATGGCTGGGGGGACATGGCTGCATTTGGGGAAACATTTTAAAAAAGTATCGGTATTCGGTATCGGTGACTACTTGAAAAAAAGTATCGGTACTTGTACTCGGTCCTAAAAAAGTGGTATCGGGACAACCCTAATTGTGTACTTCCAGTAGTGCTATTTTGCAAACCATACTGCATGCAGTTGTATCACCCTCTAGCGTGCTACTAGTGGTAGTGCAGGTAAATTGTAGTTTGGCTCAGGACTAAGCCTGAGCCATGGAATCTGGGTCTGGGTTCATCAGAGTTTAGGGGTTTTCAGAGGTTCAGAGGTTTTACCTCGGGCCAGGGCTCAGGTGACTGGCCTGGAAGGATCCTACCACATAAGAAAATGGAGGAGGCTTTCCTAAGCAAGGAAGTGATAACAGAGTGAGTAGATCAGCACGGTGCAGGGACAGACAAGGGAAGAGACTGCTACTTGCAGCAGGTATCTCTTGAAGAAGGCCGTGTGCTAAGTCTACATCAAACCTTGCCCTGGGAAAACTCCAGTGTGTCAGTCAGGTGGACTTGTGCACAGTGTCAAGACTAGTGTAGATTAGATAGTCCAACCTTTTACTCCCCACCTTTAGAACCCCCCAAATTCTTTAAACATTTTTCCATTTACCCATTAACGAGATAGACACAGGAGTTGGAGTAAACTCGGCCACAACAGCCTATTTTTTTTTTTCAAACCAAATTAAATATTTAAATCCAATTAACTAATTCCAAGTAACCAAAACTTTATTCATTAACATTTAACCCAAATAACTTTATTAACACCCGTCCAATTTGGTCTTTGACAGCAACCCCACTTAAAGCTTTATTATTTTCCATTACACTGCGTTACCATTACCATATCCGGCCCCCAGCCGACTCCAGCTCGGAGACACCCCCTTTTTACACCGCAGTGTACCATAACCGTATTCCAGCGGACACCGTTCCACTGGAATAACACCATACGGGGGCCATCCCACCGATGAGCCCCCCCACCATTTCCATTCCATCTGTTAACTGTCACCATCAAAGACCAAAGGACACCGCCAACACTGTCATGACAACCTTTCTTCAGAACCTGAAAGAAAAGAAAACAGACGCACAACACCAAAATACCACAAAACGGGAGGTTGGGTAGCACCCCCACGTAAACCTTTTTTATTTTCCGTTACACTACGTTATCATTACCATCTCCGGCCCCCAGCCGACTCCAGCTCGGAGACACCCCCTTTTTACCAGTGTACCATAACCATATTCCAGCGGACACCGTTCCACTGGAATAACACCATAAGGGGGGCCATCCCACCGATGAGCCCCCCCACCATTTCCATTCCATCTGTTAACCTCTACCATCAAAGACCGAAGGACACCGCCAACACTGTCGTGATGACCCCTCTTCCGAATCTGAAAGAAAAGAAAACAGACGCACAACACCAAACATACCACAAAAACAGGGAGGGTGGGTGGGAAAACCTGCCTCCCAGCGTGCTACACTTCCTTGAATGTCCCACGTGTGCCCCCGCCCCCCTTTATAAAGGGGGTTCCTCCTACCCAGTCACCAGACCTCCTACAGCCACTCCCCTGAAAGCACCTCCTTCCTTCCTTAACCCTTTTGTTGCACTACTCCTCACACAGTCATGCCCAGCCCTCCGTTATTTGTCTTTGTTGTCATGTCACTCCGGGCTTTCCTTGACTAGTGTAGATTAGATAGTCCAACCTTTTACTCCCCACCTTTAGAACCCCCCAAATTCTTTAAACATTTTTCCATTTACCCATTAACGAGATAGACACAGAAGTTGGAGTAAACTCGGCCACGACAGCCTATTTATTTTTTTCAAACCAAATTAAATATTTAAATCCAATTAACTAATTCCAAGTAACCAAAACTTTATTCATTAACATTTAACCCAAATAACTTTATTAACACCCGTCCAATTTGGTCTTTGACAGCAACCCCACTTAAACCTTTATTATTTTCCATTACACTGCGTTACCATTACCATATCCGGCCCCCAGCCGACTCCAGCTCGGAGACACCCCCTTTTTACACCGCAGTGTACCATAACCGTATTCCAGCGGACACCGTTCCACTGGAATAACACCATACGGGGGCCATCCCACCGATGAGCCCCCCCACCATTTCCATTCCATCTGTTAACTGTCACCATCAAAGACCAAAGGACACCGCCACAGGCCGGAAGGGGAACCCCCCTTCCCTTACGGACCCCTCCACACCCGCAGGGCCCTCTAGATCCCCTCCTGTAACCTAGTACCCACAAATCCATACCCACAACGGTTAGGTGAACACCATCTACAAGCAGGTACAGACCCACAATAACCTCCAACTCCGTGTAACGAACAACCAACCCCCCGTGCTTAGCCACAAACCTCCCCACCACCTTGTACCTCTTGCTAGCCACTGACCTTGCCATGCACCATGTGGTCTGAGCTACTATGTCAGGCCACACCCGCAACATCCCTGGAAAAGCTGCCCTGAACATGAGTATGTCCGCCTTAACAGCGGAGATAAAATCCCCCATCGGCCGAACCCCCCAGGTCATTGCCCCACACGTGTAAAACTGACACGTCGGGCGGCCGGTCGAGCCGGGCATAGCGCTGCACCTCCGGCAGCACCCTGCCCTACCCCATCCCAGGAAAACTCCAGCCAACGAATTCTCACCTCCCGCCTGGAAATCCCCAACTGTCTACATCCGGGCCTAGCATCCACTCTCCTTGCCCCCCCTTGCAAACAGAATAATGCCCCATGATCCACACGCGGAGTGAGTGACCTCCCTCTGAAAACAAATAACAACAGTGATAATCATGCCACGACCCTCTGGAATATCATGAACCCACCTCCTCCAGTCCATACCTCACCACCACACCTCAATCCAGCGCCATGTGTTGGCGCACCCAAGAACGAAATCTTCTAGATTCCCCACCACCCGATCCTTTTTGACCGCCACCTCATCCAACCCGCACCTGGCCGCCCCGATGCGGAAGGAGTGTGAGGTAAATTGTAACTCAGCAAACCCAGCCGTTGTCAGACATTTCTTACACACCTGTCCCAACTGAAACCGTGACACAAACGAACCATCCCCATGGATAAAGAAGGGCCCCTCCAACCCAGGGCGTATCGTTAAAAAAAAACTCAGACCCCCCGAACCCAGCAAAGGATACAAACGCATCCACCCCCTTTTTCCCTCTGATCTGTTTTGGACCCACAAAGCCGAAAACCACGCTGTCCTCCACCGACTGCACGTCCTCTACCATTAGACCTCCCGCCACCTATCTGGAAGGGCCAACCAACTCACCCACCCTAAAAAACTTGAAAAAACTCCCCCAAAACGCCACAAAATCGAAAATTCACAGGCCCCGCCGTTCCCTAAGAACGTGACTTTTCTGTAATCCTTACCCGCCTGTTTTACCCCCCCCTTTTTTCCATCTGTCCAGCCGCAAAATACACCACCAACCAACCCAGCTCCACCTCCCCCAGCTCGGCATCCACCCGCCGTTTTAACACAGACCATTCGTCCCTTACCTTCGCGTACGCCGCCCACATCGGCCCACTCACCAACCTCCTGAGCCAGCTTGTGGCGACCCCAACGCAATGCCCCACATCCCCCCCGGGCCTGGGGCCTCTCCTCTATCTTCCTGCGTAGCCAGCTCTCTGACTTGTCCCACTGAAAAACCGAGCTTTAGCGAGTCTGTTGTCTACACCCCGGAATGTGCCCAGCGTACAGAAAGATGTTCCAGTGTAAACAGCGCAACACGAAGTGGCGCAGCAACCGAACCACCGGCAAAGAGGATCCGGAAACTCGGTTGATAACTTCCACCAACCCCATAGTGTCACAGCTCGATCACTACCACCACATGACAGAGCTCCAGCAGCACCAGGTTCCTTTTAAAAACCCGCCGCCACCCAGGACTCCGGCCACGCCTCCCCGCTCCATTGTCCCCTGAAGAAAGCCCCCGTAACCCATGGAGCCCGCCACGTCCCTGACGATCTACCAATCAAAGTTCCTCACCGGCCCTGACATACAAAACGCCCGCCCATTGTACTCTTCCCAGAAAGTGTGCCACACCTGCAGATCCACCTTACATTCCCCTGACCAGCGAATGGAAGGCGTCGGGGGCCCTGCCCCCACTGTAGCTGCCGACAGCAGAACACCCATGGGAATGATACGACAGGCGAAGGTCAACTTACCTAGCAGTGACTGCAACTCCCTTAGCTGAACCTCATTCCACCCCAACATCCCCCCGGAACACCAGCCGGAGGTCCTCCACCTTGTCCCCCAGCAGCATACCCTCCATTGCCCCCGAGTCAATCACGATCCCCCTGCACCTTCGACAAAGAACAGGGAATGACAAATCCCTCGGAAAAACTCCTCCACGAGCAGCGGCGCCGCCGCCCTGTCTGGGTATCTACGCGAAAAAGGTCCCCTCCTTTCCCCCCTCACTGGCGTTGTTCCCCCAACACACCCCCCCCATTTTTTTCCCGGCCGGCGATCCAGAAGTGGGCGTACCCTCGGCCCCGCCCTGAAAAACTGAGTATTAGACCGGGGCGCGGAAATCATCCGTATCCACAAACTGATATCTTTGTGGTCCCGTCGCAGCGTAGGGCGCCCAGCCCGCCACTGATGAAACTGCCCATCATACTTTAACCCCCCTGACCCCCCATATACCCGATAAGCTTCCCACATAGCGTCCATATAGCAGAAAAGCGCAGAACAGTGCTCCGGGCTCTTCTCCCCAAGGCGCTGGCCATGATCGCAAATGCCTGCAACCAATCGCCGAACGTACGGGGAATCACCGCTACCTTCTCTTCACCTCGTCATCCTTTCCCAAAAACTGTCTGGCTTCACCCTATCCAAATTAAACTTCTCCAAAAGCAACAGGGAAAGAATCTCTGCATACTCACCTTTTCGATTTTTCCCCTGACCTCCTGCTTCAGATGAGCCCCCCAGCGGCCCCCCCAAGCATACATATATAACTCACCTTCGGCCGCATCAGCCATCCGTACCACGTCCGTCCTGACCCCCCCCCCGTCTTCTCACGCCCCATGTCACGTCAGGAACTACTGTCCTGCACCACCCACGTACCCCCCCCCCCCCCACCGGGGGAGGTACCCCAACAGCCACAGGAACCCCCCCAAGCCGATCCCCTAACCCAGGGTGCCGCCTTAGATGGCGTCCCCACCCCCCCCTGGCTACGCTGTACCAGGTCCCAAAAATTAACACACAACAAGTCATTCATTCATTCATTCATTCATTCAAATCCTGTAAGCCCCCCCCCAGGGGAACCCTGGGCAGCAGGCAACACTCCCGCCCCCCCGGGGCCCCTGGTTGTCGGCAAACATTACCCCCCCCCACATTACCCCAATTACAGGGGGACCCCCGCCCCCCACCAGCGAACACCCTGCAGTAACAAAAATTCCCCAAAAGTATTGTTAGTGGACTCACCAGGCTGGCCGGGAACGCCCCACACAGCCGTCACCGGCAACTCCACCGCAGGCGATTCATCCATGCGACCCTCTTCCTACGATCCTGATGCCTCCCCCTCCAAACGATCTTCCGAGGCCGGCGTCCTCGCTGACATCTGCCTCCCAGGCACGGAAGGCCTGGAGGCCGAAGATCCCAGCCTCCCGGCGGATCGTCCTCTACCACTCGACCCGGCCGTGGGCGTCTCCGTTCCGCTGCTCCCACCGACGGACCTCCGCTCGACCTCCCTTCTCCGATCCAGGGACTCCGGCCTCCCCACTGCCCTGGAACCGGTGGTCGCGATCCTGGACGACCCCCCGGCTGTTCCCCCGCGTGGCGAGGATCGGGCGCCATTCCGGCCCCGCCCACCGGGCTCAGACTAAGTGAGGGAATTGCGTCCGCCATCCTCCCCGGCCGAAAAATGCGTTCCTCTGCCCGTGGGGGGGGGGGGGGGGTTTGGGTTGGCAACAGGCTGTAACCATGCGGACGAGGATCGGGCGCCATTACTGCCCAACGCCCCGCCCGCCTGCCCCCCGCCATCACCGCCAGCCGGGGCTAACGTGTGCCCGGCCGGCGGGGGCAGAGGATCCTGTACATCCGCCGTGTTTGTGACCCGGGCCCTGGGAAGCAACAATAAAAACCCGCGGCCGCCGAGTGCGTGGGGACCCCAACGCGGTTGTACCCGACCCCCCCCCGCCTCGTCCCATACAGCCACCCACCTGTGAATCAAGCCCTCCGGGGGTGTTTGTGAAGCAGACGCCGCCTAAGGCCGGGTTCACACCTCTGCGAATTGGTTCGGCTTAAACCGCATCCAATACGCAGAACATTTTTAAATACATTGTTTTCAATGAGGTTGGTTCACATATGTGCGATGTGCTCAGGTGCGAATTCAGTCCCATTATCTTCTATGGGTACGCAGCTGATTCGCAGATGTGCTCAGTTCTCTTCAGGAATTTCTCTCATTCAGTGTAAACCCAGCCTTGGAGTCCCCAATCTGTCTTCTCAATGAAAGCTGGGAGCAGGGAAAAACCTGCCTCCCAGCGTGCTACACTTCCTTGAATGTCCCACGTGTGCCCCCGCCCCCCTTTATAAAGGGGGTTCCTCCTATCCAGTCACCAGACCTCCTACAGCCACTCCCCTGAAAGCACCTCCTTCCTTCCTTAACCCTTTTGTTGCACTACTCCTCACACAGTCATGCCCAGCCCTCCGTTATTTGTCTTTTTTGTCATGTCACTCCGGGCTTTCCTGTAGGATGGTGAAGAGGTAACCAAGTTGACTATTTCCTGCAAGAAGGGACCAGTGTCTACAGGGGAGCTGAAAGATTTTCAGGATGCAGTTCACTCCACATGTGCTACTTTTCTTTTTTTTTGTTTACAAACTTTTATTAAAAAGGTAAATGATGGTACAAAACCAAATGATTAAGGCAAACAGAAAAATACGGATTAAGGCAAAAAAGAAGTCAGTACAAATATACACATCAACTTATCATTTTAACGGTGTAAATAGTTATTCTACACAGTAGTAAGGTTAAAGGTCATGGTAACAGTGACAAAACCAGAAGTCAAACAGTGTCAGCTAAAATATGAACCTTGAGGGGGAACTAGACTGAGTTAAAAAAACGTGGGGGAATGCTCCAACCAGGGGGACCATTTGTTATTGTAAATGTGTAAGGTGTTTTGTAGTGTGTGGAAGATTTTTTCCATTAAGTTTATCTCATTGATTCTGGATTTAAGTGGGGCTAAGGGAATCGTAATCGACTTCCAATGGAAGGCTATCAACCAGTGTATGGCGACACAGATTGTGTGAATCAATCTCTGATGGGTTGAGGATAGACCGATGATTGGGGAAAAAAGGAGGCAGTTTTGTAGTGTTAAGGTGATGGAACTGTCGGAGATCCTGGAGGCAAATTTCTCAGCCTGTAACCAAATGCCCCTGACCTTCTCGCAATACCAAAAAATATGGGGGAACGAGCCTAAGGAGTTGCATTCTCTGAAACAAGAAGGGGAAGACAAAGGGAAAATCTTGTGGAGTTTAATTGGGGTATAATACCATCTTGTAAATAGTTTTAGAGCAGTTTCTTTAATGGAGATGGACTTAGTGCATTTGTGTAGGTTATTTATACAATTGTCCCAGCTCACCATAGAGTATGTGAACACATGTGCTACTTTTCAACGGGACTGAGAGTTCCTAGCCTGTAAAGGACTTTTGCCGAGCTAACAAGAGACTGTTAGTTCCCAAAAAACAAATCAATTGGAGTTCTGCAGAGTACGATAAGTCAAGTAGAGCTGTACTGAGGATCAAGTCAAGCTGTGCAGGAGGAACAAGTAGAGCTGTACTGAGGATCAAGTCAAGCTGTGCAGGAGGAACAAGTAGAGCTGTACTGAGGAGATCAAGTCAAGCTGTGCACGAGGAACAAGTAGAGCTGTACTGGGGATCAAGTCAAGCTGTGCAGGAGGAACAAGTAGAGCTGTACTGAGGATCAAGTCAAGCTGTGCAGGAGGAACAAGTAGAGCTGTACTGAGGATCAAGTCAAGCTGTGCAGGAGGAACAAGTAGAGCTGTACTGAGGATCAAGCCAAGCTGTGCTGGAGTGACAAGTGGAGCTGTAAATAGGGAGGAAGTTGTCCCTGGTTCATTTGTCACTGTCAAGTTGGGCATCCCATAATCTCTCACCCCATCCAAGTTATTATCTCCTCAATAAAACAACAAAACAAGCCTTTCCCTATGTGGAGGATAAATCTATTTTCCAAAGATTACATCTGTGTGTTGTAGTGCACTGACGTGCATGTTTTGTGCTATGTTATGGCAAGGTGCTTAGGGGTACCAATGAATTGCACTATAAATTTTGCATTTCTGTGTGTTTTATAAGTGCGCAATAACATGCAAGTTTTGCCAAATGGCATTAAGTCAAGGTTTTATGAGCAGAAAAACAAGCTTGAGGTAGAGATATAAAGGTTTGGTAAAGCTGAATGCTAGACAGATAAAAATCTGCACATTAACCACTTCAACTATTGAAGGTTTACCCCCTTCATGACCAGGCCATTTTTTGGGATACGGCACTGCGTTATTTTAATTGACAATTGCGCGGTCGTGCAATGATGTACCCAAATATATTTTTTTCCCACAAATAGAGCTTTATTTTGGTGTTATTTTTTAGCGCTATAAACAAAAAAAAAAGACAGACAAAATCAATATCCAATAATAAAAAAAAAAATGTCTTCATCAATTTAGACCAATATGTATTCTGCTACATGTTTTTGGTAAAATCCCAATAAGCATACATTGATTGGTTTGTGCAAAAATTAAAGGCCCAGATTCACAGAGCGATTACGCCTGCGCAACAGGAGATGCGCGTGCGTAAGTCAAAATGTGCGTGTGCGTTTCAATGCACGGCATCCCCAAAACGAGATACGCAAGAAATCTAAATTTTTTGGTCCGCCGTAATTTCGACAGGCGCATCCGTCCGCGCAAAACTGCGCTAGACACACCATTGATTTGCTAGTCAAATATGCTAATGAGGGACTTACGGGGATCCACAAAAGAACGTTGGGGCAGCGCAGGCGACGCAGTGTGCGCAACAGCAAAATGTCCTGTCTAAAATTAGAGCATATAAAAGCTGGTCTAAAAAGAGAAAAAAAGTCTACTTGTTAGATAAAGCAACACTGTTAGTGAGGAGCTCAGCAGTCACACGTGTTGCACAACAATCTGTATGCCAACATGCCAGGGGCATCGTCGCACATAGCTATACTACTGACTTTAGATGAACAAAGAAGGATGAGGGCACGGAGGATGGCACGGAGGATGGCACGGGGGAGGATATACCGCACCCGCATAGACCTGTTTGGCATGAGTGATTCTGATTCACCCCTCATGTCATCCTGGAATTAACCACAACCCTGCAGGAGGACATCACCAGCCGAACACAACGCTCACATGCAGTGCAGCCACTGGTCAAGGTCATGGCAACACTCCATTTCCTTGCCAGTGGCTCTTTTCAGCGTACAAGTGGAGTGGTGGCTGGGATGTCACAATCCTCCATGAGCAGATGTGTGCACCAGGTTGTCCCTGCAATCCTCAGACGCATGGCCAACCAAATCATCAAACCCACCACTGAGGACCTGCGGCTGAAGGCAATGACAGATTTCTACAGAATTGCCAGATTCCCACGCACTGTGGGGGCCATTGATTGCACACATGTGGCACTCCAGCCCCCCCAGGAGACAGAGCACATATACCGCAATCGGAAGCATTGGCATTCCATCAACGTACAGGTGATAGTCGATGCCCAAGGCCTCATATGGCACGTCCGTGCCAAACACCCCGGGTCCAGCCATGACAGCTACATATACAATCAATGCCACATCCGAATGGAATTCGATCAGAACATGTATGGGGACACCTGGCTGGTTGGTGAGTGACATGGGTGGCAGGCATGACTATCCCCTCCCATGATGCACACATCACAAGGGGCACATGCATGACTAACATCCTCCTGTCTTTTCCCTTACAGGTGACTCTGCATATCCACTGGGACCCCATCTCATGACTCCTATCCGGAACCCCAAAACCCCAGGAGAGGAAAGATACAATCAAGCACATGCCCAAACACGAGCAGTGGTGGAGCGCACCTTTGGCCTCCTGAAGTCACGTTTCCGATGCCTGGATAAGTCTGGGGGTACCCTCTTGTATTCCCCAAACTTCGTGTGCCAGATCATCGGTGCATGTTGCATGCTGCACAACTTCGCAGAAAGAAAGGGCCTGCAGATTGACCTACGTGATGACCTGACCCCTGAACCAGACAATCTCCCCCTAACCGAGGGTCCCCCGTCTTCTGAGGGAAGAGCAGCCAGGAGACAGCTCACATTGGGCATCTTTGCACGTTAAACACACACATTAATCATGGCACAATGAGAATGCATGCATGCACACCACTGTGGTCCCTAGCACACACCACCCACATCCACATCAAATTGGATTGGCACCAGTCCACCATGCAGGACTTGTGAGCAGCAACGCCACGCCAAGGCTCCAATTATGTCACTGTACATTCATACACCATTCACACGGACCTGGGGATCACTTCTCCCTGATCCTGGGGAACCCTTCTCCACCAAAATTGAGGGTGACACCCCTTTTCCGGCAGGAATGTCACCCCCACATTCAAACAGCATTCACAACCCCAAAAAAAAAAAATGACCAGCAAAATGAAAATTTTTCCAGCAAAGAAAAAAAAAAAAATTATTGCCCTTTACGTGAGCCACGCCTGGGGCGCCCCTGGCCACGGCCCTGGCTCCTCAGGGGAGACTCATGGGGGAGGGGCAAAACCGGGGAAGGAGGAGCAGCCCCTGATCTCTGCCCACCTGTTGGCCTGCCCTCCAAGGCCACGGCTATTCTGTCCAGGGCAGCACCAAGTGTTGCCGTGTTGGCCTGGATAGCCTGGGTAAGGGCCCTCACATCCTGCCCAACGCCTGCTGATGTAGTCTGCAGGTCGTTTAGGCAGGTTGTGAAAGCCCGGGAGTGGGAGTCCAGGTTCCCCAGCGTATCCTTGACGGAGGACAGGCTCTCCTCCATCCGCACCAATGTCTGGCTGACCTGTCCGAGATGGCGGGTCTGAAGGGCCTGGTCCCTTCTCAGAGTGGCGGGCAGGAGATCGGCCAACCCCCTGGTGTTCTGGGACGAAATCCTGCCTCCAGCTGATGCTTGTGGCCGGGGAGAAGGATAGGCCCTTGGGAGGGGAGCCATGTTGGGGGAGGAGGGGGGCTCCCCCTTAGGGAGGGCTGCCTGCTGCCAGCCAGAGGGGAAGAGTCCTCAAAAAACAAAAGTCCAGTGCCTGACATGGACTCCTCCTCCTCATGATTCTCCTCCTCCTCTTGAACCTCCTCCGCGGACTCCGGCCTTGTTGGGGGGGCCTCATTAGGCTGCTGTCCTGGGGATGGTGCGGTCAGGCCAGATGGCCCTGCACCCTCCTGCACATCTGTGGATGACACAAAACATTCACAGGTTGGAGGATCCACACACTTGCCACATATTCCCTTTCACCCCTCCCCCACACATGCTACACACCTGATATTAAAAAAAATACTTACCTGGCACCACGGGCTGCGGACTTGAGTCAAAGCCGGGCAGGCCCTCAACTTCATGCCGATGAAAGGTCAGGGCCACCGCACGCTCCTCCGCTGTCAGCCTAATACGGCATGGTGGGCCCCCTCCTGTGCCCCTGGCATGGGCATGCATTTTGGACAGCTTCTGTTTGACCAGACGCCGGAGGTCATTCATTTTTTTGTCAATCCCAGACCGGGTCCGTGTCTCCCCCTCCCCCGCTGAATTGACCTGCTCAGTGATGAGGTCCAAAATCTCCCTCCTCCTGGCCGGGGTGGTGTTGGCACTGTCTGGGCCGTGGAGGAAACGCCTATAATCGCTAATGGCCCGGGCAAGAATTATTTTTTCCCCCACAGTAAATTTGAGCTTTCGCTTTCTCTCTGTCATACTTCCAAAAAAACTCACTCCCAGTCAACAAAACTCACTCACAAAAACAAGCACAACCAATCAAGCAAGAACACACACAAAGAGAAAACTAACACCCAAAAAATCACACAAGCACTCAGCAAGAAACAGTCACAAAAACAAACAGCAAAAAATCAGCAAAAAAACAAACGAACAAAAATATATCAAACAGTCTCTCAAACACTTATCAAAAAACACTTTCAAAGATCTACCTGTACTAACAAACACTTGATCACACAGAACACTAATCTGACAACTACAAAACACAACGCAACGAACAACAGGACAAAAGCACTTGGTTAAATGGGAAGGGACAAAGGAATGTACTTTTGCAATGCAAGTGCGTTTGTGTCTGTCTATTTATGCTGTTTGCGTAGTTCACAAAGTTGCCCTAGTCCATTTCCAATTTCACTGATTGCGCGCTCCCGAGTTGTGAGCATGCGCACAGCGGAGCTGACCATGGTCTCTTTCAAGCGCGCATGCGCGAGCCGGCCGGCCCTTCATTTGCATGGGGTCACGGCTCATTTCAATGTAACACGCCCACATCCTTCCCAATTTGTATTACTCCGCCTTACGCCTCAGAAAAAACGTTACGCATGCGCAATTTCCTGCGCAAAAGCTCCGAGAATAGGATGATTACGCGGCAAAATTGCGCAAGTCTAACGTAAAGGCGGTGCGCTATGCCGGTCCAATAATGCGCAGATGTACGTGAATCTGGGCCAATATCCTATGGGATATTTTGATATAATTGTTTTTTTTTACTAGTAATGGCAGTGATCAGTGACTTAAGCGGGACTGCAACATTGTGGCGAACAAATCGGACACTAAGTGACACTTTGACACTTTTTTTGTGGACCAGTGACACGAATACAGTGATCAGTACTAATAAAAAATGCACTGTCATTGTACTAATGAAAATGACAGGGAAGGGGTTTACATCAGGGGTGGTCAAATAGTTAAATGTGTTCACTGGGGGTGCTTGCTAACTGTCTGGGGGGTGCTTTGACTGGGGGAAAACAGAGATCCATGTTCCTGCTTAGCAGAAACACAAGATATCCATCTTCCCCTCTCACAGAACGGCAATCTGCCTTGTTTACACACACCAACTGCCATTCTGCCTCTCTCGGGAACATCAGGTTCGCCAGACCCGGAAGTAAAGATGCTATGTCGGATATTTATGAACACAACCAAGAACTGCACTGGCACCAGTAATTACATAATGGTGCCATCTTTAACTGCTTCCTGCCTGGCCTAAAGTCAAATGATGGGTGAGCGGGAGCTTTCCCATTCTGGGTGGACATCATATAAAGTACTCCCAGTTACATACTTGGCACGTGCCCTATAGGGACAATGGATAACAGATCAATTTTATCAGGCCAGTCCCGGTACCATGTAATTGCTGTGACCAATCGCATCAATTACATGACAGTTGTACACAATGAATGGCTTTCATTCATAGGCATTCATTTTGTATTATTGTGATGATCTCTGTGATTGGTCACAGTGATCTCACGATAGAAACCAATCAGGACCAATCACAGTGCATCTGTACCATGTCTCTGGTTCTGGCAAGCTCAGTAGATTGCTTTAAAAAAGGCCTGGATTATTTTCTAAACATACATAATATAACTGAGTACGAACATTTATAGGTGAAGTTGATTCAGCGAAAATCCAATTCCCCCTCGGGGGATCAGGAAGGAATATTTTTCCCCCTGCTGTAGCAAATTGAATCATGTTTTACTGGGGTTTTCCACCTTCCTCTGGATCAACTGTGGGTGAAGGACTGTGAATATGGAATTGTATTATTGTTTGGTTGAACTAGATGGATGTAAACAGATAAAGTGGGCTATGGGGGTACCTCATCCTATACAGTATTTAGAAAAAATGGACAGACATGATGCACTTGCAAGGTACCAGAGAGGAGTAAACAGAATATGTACTAAATATTTTTATTAACAAAAGTTAAAAAAAAAAAATTCATTAAATTATTGCATTGTAAGTGGATATCATGAAATTTTAAGATCTCTGTTACTGTAATTGTCAAGTGGTTGACGCGTTTTACATTCTTGCTTCTCCAGAACTTTATATTCTTGACTTTAGAACAGATACCTTAATCAAAGACAGAGAAATACATGGATATTATTATTTATTGAATTCTACATGGATGCACCAGGGCCCTTAGCACAGCCTATTATAGCATCACCTATATAGAATAATAGAGAGAGTATAAGTAAAAAATTGACTCACATACTCAAAAACCCCTACAAAATTATTTTTAGTGGTGTGCCAGGTGTGCGGGAGGATGACTCAAATGGATGAATCCTTTAACAATAAATGAGAGTCATTGATAATTTGAATCTATAGGAACTGAAATTGTTTTATCAAGGCTTACACAATATATAGGTCCGAATGTGGGGATCTTAGTATTTACTATTAGTGAGTACCATATTAGTAAATTACTAATATGGTACTCACTAATAGTGTTGCTCACGAATATTCGTATTGCGAATATTCGGCTCGAATATGGCATATTCGAGTATTCGCGATATATTCCGAATTTCGCGGTGAATATTCGCTATTTCGAATATTCGTATTTTTTCAATTTTTTTTTAGAACAGATCACATCCTAGAGATCCCCATCGACGTCTAAAAGCATTGCTGGTATGATTAGAGACCTTGGGCCGAGTAGCTGCAGCGATCATTTTATATTGCCGAAAAATCGCAATACGATTATTCGGCAATAGCGATATCGCGCTATTATTTTCGAGAAATTCGCAATATTGTTTTTAGCTAAAATAACACATATATTCGATTTCAGAGTGTTACTGTCGAAATTCCGCAATCAATTTCTCATTCGCATTTTTGCGAAATTACGATAAAATATCAAGAATATTCTGAGCCAATCAGAGTGCTCCTTCCGCATTTGCCGAATATTCGCAATTATTTTGTATTGTAATATATCACGAATATTCTGAGCCAATCAGAGTGCTCCATTCCGCATTTCTCGAAATTTCGCAATTATTTTGTATTATAAAATATCACGAATATTCTGAGCCAATCAGAGTGCTCCATTCCGCATTTCTCGAAATTTCGCAATTATTTTGTATTATAAAATATCACGAATATTCTGAGCCAATCAGAGTGCTTCTTCCGCATTTGCCGAATATTCGCAATTATTTTGTATTGTAATATATCACGAATATTCTGAGCCAATCAGAGTGCTCCTTCCGCATTTGCCGAATATTCGCAATTATTTTGTATTGTAATATATCACAAATATTCTGAGCCAATCAGAGTGCTCCATTCCGCATTTCTCGAAATTTCGCAATTATTTTGTATTATAAAATATCACGAATATTCTGAGCCAATCAGAGTGCTCCATTCCGCATTTCTCGAAATTTCGCAATTATTTTGTATTATAAAATATCACGAATATTCTGAGCCAATCAGAGTGCTTCTTCCGCATTTGCCGAATATTCGCAATTATTTTGTATTGTAATATATCACGAATATTCTGAGCCAATCAGAGTGCTCCTTCCGCATTTGCCGAATATTCGCAATTATTTTGTATTGTAATATATCACAAATATTCTGAGCCAATCAGAGTGCTCCATTCCGCATTTCTCGAAATTTCGCAATTATTTTGTATTATAAAATATCACGAATATTCTGAGCCAATCAGAGTGCTCCATTCCGCATTTCTCGAAATTTCGCAATTATTTTGTATTATAAAATATCACGAATATTCTGAGCCAATCAGAGTGCTTCTTCCGCATTTGCCGAATATTCGCAATTATTTTGTATTGTAATATATCACGAATATTCTGAGCCAATCAGAGTGCTCCTTCCGCATTTGCCGAATATTCGCAATTATTTTGTATTGTAATATATCACAAATATTCTGAGCCAATCAGAGTGCTCCATTCCGCATTTCTCGAAATTTCGCAATTATTTTGTATTATAAAATATCACGAATATTCTGAGCCAATCAGAGTGCTCCATTCCGCATTTCTCGAAATTTCGCAATTATTTTGTATTATAAAATATCACGAATATTCTGAGCCAATCAGAGTGCTCCTTCCGCATTTCTCGAAATTTCATTCGCATTCGCAATTCGCATTCGCAATAGCGAAATTTCGCAATCATTTCATTTCCAAAAAATATCGCGAATATTCGCATTTAACGAATATATCTCGAATATTCGACTATATATTCGAGATATATCGCGAAATCGAATATATGGCATATTCTGCTCAACACTACTCACTAAGGCAAATATCTGGATTGAAAACATAGAGGAAGCGTGTTCCCTTCCTGTATGGAAGTCCAGATGCTCCTGTAGCCAATCCACAAGTATCCTATATAACAGAGGCCCAGTGTAACAACAGTGCTCAATAAACCAATCATTTCACATAGATAGCTAATAAAGATATCCATATATTATATCAGATATATCTACCTTGATTCAATAGGAAAAACAAGCTTGATAATATATTGTAAAATTTGTAACTATTGTAATCACTCATACAACCAGGTCAGCCTCCATATGTTCAGGCCCGCTCAAGCCAGTCTGTCCTATAAACCATACCCGGACGTTTAAATAGGAATGATTTATATAAATATAGTTTAAAAGAACATAGGTACACTAGTAGAGAGCATAACGGCTTTCTTCTAAATAGATCACCTTAGGATTGCTTACCAGGGTCTCCCATCAACAAGGCATGGCACCACTCAGCAAGCCATCCTATTTAGACCCATTATATAGCCAGTTTTGGCACCAAAAAATGGCGTCTTGCTTAATTAGATAACAGGTGTAATACTATAAGACTATTCTTGGTAAGACAAGCGGCTATGGGGCCGGACAATGACGCAAACAGCCATTCGTAGTTACCGTACATGTGCCGAATAGGGTCCCGGCTCAAAAACGAAACTTTGCGCATGCACGAGAAGACGACTCATAATGCCCACATTAACTAAATGTGAAATTCAGAGGTGTTCTGTCACATATCAATAGCTGGGTAAAAAATGAATAAAACCTGAATATGTCAGAATTATATCACAATCAACCAGGCAGCGCTGGACATATGCAACATTTAAACTTTAAACAAATAAATATACAAATATTGAATATTGTCCTTGGAATAGAAAAGTTCTTAAATGAAGAATGGCAGTCTTTAATGCAAATATTGGACTGAACAATCCTTATTCAGACAAAGTCCACTATAGCCCAAGATGATAGGTTTGGAAAGACACCGCTTCACGTCTGTGCTCATAGAAGAAAGAGGGGGGTGTGTGAGAAAAGAGAACCCCCTCTTGAGTAGCCTCTTACCGCAAAGAAAATTTATATCAGCGTGTCACAGGTGCAATCTCAGCCTCAATCACTGCTCAGCGTCTCTGAATGGCTCAGGGTTCATACATGAAAAAGATGGTAGGAAACAGACACATAGCGTGATCCTGCTTAAAAATCTTTAATCGCCCAATAAAAACATCATCCAATACACTCACATGTATAAAACTTTAAAATGGCATATCTCACTGATTTACCCAAATCGGGTCAGGTTAACCACATCACCAAACGCTCATTGCTGGTCAAGCTGCGAGGAGGGGAGTGATCTCTAATGCCGACTGACAATCAGACTGCTTCACTTGGTTCAGCCCTGACTAGTTTCATCCCAAGGGATATCATCTGAGGGTGGAGCCAAGTGTCATGCATTACTGCTTTATACCCAGGAGCAAATTGCTTGCATTGCATCAGGCATCAATCCCCAGCTGACAGCTACATCAACAGAGGACAGAATGACACAGCAATGTGCAAATCAAGGGACACAGTATATTTGACAGTGTGACAATCTTTACAGAGTGCACAGAATACAAAACAGCAGAGTGCTGTCCTTGGCTGGAAACTGCCGGCTAATCATTTACATCCGCCGGAATTATACTAGCAGACAAAAACAGCATTCAGCATAAAAACCATATCAATAATTAAAAAAATACCAATCAAATAGTCCAAAGCGGGTGTGCCCATATGAACTGGGCACAGTCACTTTAGACAAAAAATTATGATCATGGTGTTAGTGAGAAAAAATAAATAAAATATATATATATGTAACATAAGATATAGGAATTTAAATGTATACCTTGCACCATACATTGTACAATGCATATTACCGATCAGATTGAATTGGATAGAATTCAACCAGACATAGAATGGTGCAATATTCACCTCTATTTAGGAGAAATAAATCATACATTTCAAACATGATGCATTCCCAATTCGTTCAAGAATGTATACAAAATAGATTAAATACCTAAAAATTGTAAGAGATGCTAAAAAAATACTAGACTAATAAAATTAAAAAAAAAAAAAAATATTCTCTTTTCTCTTTTTTTTTTTTTTTTCCTTTTCCCTTTTTTTTTCCTTCCTGACATAAGGAATACCTGATAGGTGTATGGAATCAATATAAAATGATATATAAGTATGAAATTATGTATAAATGTATAACAATGGATAGAGATATGTGATAATGTATAAAGCACAGTCGCAGAAAAAAAGGTAATAAAGACGACAAAGGATGCATGCCGATCAATAATCGCTTATGAAACAATTTACATCCAATTCGACGTTTAAGCCAGAAGGGGTGAGCGTATTCATTAAATAAATCCAACGGGTCTCGCGTTTAGAGATTTCCCTCACCATGTTGGAACCCCTCCAATTTGGACAAATACTCTCTATGCCCCAAAACTTTAAGCCCGAAGGATCTTGTCCATGGAATTTTTTAAAATGGAGGGATACGCTATGATCTTTGTACCCGATCTCTATATTGTATATATGTTCTGAAACGCGTTTCTTTAGTTTCCTTTTCGTGCGGCCCACATACATTAGGTTGCATGGACACTGCAAAACGTAGACCACATGAGTTGTACTGCATGTGATAAAATCCTTAATTTTAAAATTCATATTGTTCCCCGTCGATGTAAATTCAGTCAATCCCCGAATAGGTGAATTTATCTTAGCACAGGTCTTACACCTTCTGCAGGCATAGAAACCAGCGCAGTCCCAAAACATGGTTGGTCTAACTGGTGGGTCCAGTACTTTCTTTACTATCTTGTCTCCAAAATTGGGGGCTTTTCTATATATGAAAGCAGGATTTTTTGGCACCACATTCTGTAAGGTTTTGTCCATTTGGAGTATGTGCCAGTGTTCTTTGAAAATTTTCTCGATGTCCCTATATTGGTCATGGAAATTTGAAATGAAGCCCCATTCATGTTTTGAACTTTGTATTTGTGCCTTATTTTCCAGACATACCGATCTTGGTGTGGCACCTACGTCATTGATAATTTTATTTAGGGTCGACTCATTGTAACCTTTCTGAATAAAGCGAGATTTAATAATCGCAGATTGAGATTGAAAATCTGAGTCGGATGTACAATTTCTCCTTATTCTCATTATTTGTCCTTTAGGAATGTTATTGAGCCAATGTGGGTGGTGTCCACTGGAGATTGGAAGATAACTATTCCTGTCGGTAGGCTTAAAATAGACATTGGTAATTAACTTGTCTCCATCTCTTAATAGATTTACATCGAGAAAATGGATTTTGTCTTTACTGAACTCGTAGTCTAACACAATATTGTTACTGTTGTTATTTAGTTCAGTCATGAATGCATGTAGTGAACATTCAGTGCCTTCCCATAGGAACACTAGGTCATCTATATACCTTTTGTACAATAGAGAGACCAGCTATTATTGTACAAAAGGTATATAGATGACCTAGTGTTCCTATGGGAAGGCACTGAATGTTCACTACATGCATTCATGACTGAACTAAATAACAACAGTAACAATATTGTGTTAGACTACGAGTTCAGTAAAGACAAAATCCATTTTCTCAATGTAAATCTATTAAGAGATGGAGACAAGTTAATTACCAATGTCTATTTTAAGCCTACCGACAGGAATAGTTATCTTCCAATCTCCAGTGGACACCACCCACATTGGCTCAATAACATTCCTAAAGGACAAATAATGAGAATAAGGAGAAATTGTACATCCGACTCAGATTTTCAATCTCAATCTGCGATTATTAAATCTCGCTTTATTCAGAAAGGTTACAATGAGTCGACCCTAAATAAAATTATCAATGACGTAGGTGCCACACCAAGATCGGTATGTCTGGAAAATAAGGCACAAATACAAAGTTCAAAACATGAATGGGGCTTCATTTCAAATTTCCATGACCAATATAGGGACATCGAGAAAATTTTCAAAGAACACTGGCACATACTCCAAATGGACAAAACCTTACAGAATGTGGTGCCAAAAAATCCTGCTTTCATATATAGAAAAGCCCCCAATTTTGGAGACAAGATAGTAAAGAAAGTACTGGACCCACCAGTTAGACCAACCATGTTTTGGGACTGCGCTGGTTTCTATGCCTGCAGAAGGTGTAAGACCTGTGCTAAGATAAATTCACCTATTCGGGGATTGACTGAATTTACATCGACGGGGAACAATATGAATTTTAAAATTAAGGATTTTATCACATGCAGTACAACTCATGTGGTCTACGTTTTGCAGTGTCCATGCAACCTAATGTATGTGGGCCGCACGAAAAGGAAACTAAAGAAACGCGTTTCAGAACATATATACAATATAGAGATCGGGTACAAAGATCATAGCGTATCCCTCCATTTTAAAAAATTCCATGGACAAGATCCTTCGGGCTTAAAGTTTTGGGGCATAGAGAGTATTTGTCCAAATTGGAGGGGTTCCAACATGGTGAGGGAAATCTCTAAACGCGAGACCCGTTGGATTTATTTAATGAATACGCTCACCCCTTCTGGCTTAAACGTCAAATTGGATGTAAATTGTTTCATAAGCGATTATTGATCGGCATGCATCCTTTGTCGTCTTTATTACCTTTTTTTCTGCGACTGTGCTTTATACATTATCACATATCTCTATCCATTGTTATACATTTATACATAATTTCATACTTATATATCATTTTATATTGATTCCATACACCTATCAGGTATTCCTTATGTCAGGAAGGAAAAAAAAAGGGAAAAGGAAAAAAAAAAAAAAAAGAGAATATTTTTTTTTTTTTTTTTTTTTTAATTTTATTAGTCTAGTATTTTTTTAGCATCTCTTACAATTTTTAGGTATTTAATCTATTTTGTATACATTCTTGAACGAATTGGGAATGCATCATGTTTGAAATGTATGATTTATTTCTCCTAAATAGAGGTGAATATTGCACCATTCTATGTCTGGTTGAATTCTATCCAATTCAATCTGATCGGTAATATGCATTGTACAATGTATGGTGCAAGGTATACATTTAAATTCCTATATCTTATGTTACATATATATATATTTTATTTATTTTTTCTCACTAACACCATGATCATAATTTTTTGTCTAAAGTGACTGTGCCCAGTTCATATGGGCACACCCGCTTTGGACTATTTGATTGGTATTTTTTTAATTATTGATATGGTTTTTATGCTGAATGCTGTTTTTGTCTGCTAGTATAATTCCGGCGGATGTAAATGATTAGCCGGCAGTTTCCAGCCAAGGACAGCACTCTGCTGTTTTGTATTCTGTGCACTCTGTAAAGATTGTCACACTGTCAAATATACTGTGTCCCTTGATTTGCACATTGCTGTGTCATTCTGTCCTCTGTTGATGTAGCTGTCAGCTGGGGATTGATGCCTGATGCAATGCAAGCAATTTGCTCCTGGGTATAAAGCAGTAATGCATGACACTTGGCTCCACCCTCAGATGATATCCCTTGGGATGAAACTAGTCAGGGCTGAACCAAGTGAAGCAGTCTGATTGTCAGTCGGCATTAGAGATCACTCCCCTCCTCGCAGCTTGACCAGCAATGAGCGTTTGGTGATGTGGTTAACCTGACCCGATTTGGGTAAATCAGTGAGATATGCCATTTTAAAGTTTTATACATGTGAGTGTATTGGATGATGTTTTTATTGGGCGATTAAAGATTTTTAAGCAGGATCACGCTATGTGTCTGTTTCCTACCATCTTTTTCATGTATGAACCCTGAGCCATTCAGAGACGCTGAGCAGTGATTGAGGCTGAGATTGCACCTGTGACACGCTGATATAAATTTTCTTTGCGGTAAGAGGCTACTCAAGAGGGGGTTCTCTTTTCTCACACACCCCCCTCTTTCTTCTATGAGCACAGACGTGAAGCGGTGTCTTTCCAAACCTATCATCTTGGGCTATAGTGGACTTTGTCTGAATAAGGATTGTTCAGTCCAATATTTGCATTAAAGACTGCCATTCTTCATTTAAGAACTTTTCTATTCCAAGGACAATATTCAATATTTGTATATTTATTTGTTTAAAGTTTAAATGTTGCATATGTCCAGCGCTGCCTGGTTGATTGTGATATAATTCTGACATATTCAGGTTTTATTCATTTTTTACCCAGCTATTGATGTGTTAAACTGGTCCGTGAACCAAGTTATAATGGTAGCAGCTGCAGTCATTTAGAGTGGCTAGTTTGGATTTTTGGCTCATTGAATCACCTATTAGTTTTTTTCTTCCAAAAGCGCTTGTAGTGTGTTTTTGCATGGGGGGTTTGCTTTAATACAACGGTTTGATTATATTGTTCTGTCACATAAGCAAGCATGTAAGGTCAGCAGGTTTGCTGCGGCTTTTAAAATTTAACATGTAAACAGTCCGTCAGATTTACATACACTGGCCCAGATTCAGAGAGCGATTACGCCTGTCTAACTGGTGTTAGACAGGAGTAATTTCAAATTTTGCGCGCCGTATCACTAGTTTGAATCCTCAAACCATGATACGGCGGCGTTGGGCTTCGATCTGACAGGCTTACATCTTCGTACGCTTTTCGGATCTACGCTGCGATCTTTTTGCGGCCGCTGGGTGGAGTTCGCGTCGTTTTCAGCGTCGGGGTATGCAAATGAGCTTTTTACGGAGATCCACGAAGTTACGAGCGTCGTTCGCAATCGCGTACATCATTTTTTCACTACGTAAAGTTAAACCAGCTTTTAGCTGGTCTAACGTTACGCGGCTCATGTTAAGTATGGCCGTCGTTCCCGCGTCGACTTTCAATTATTTTTTATTTTTTGCGTAAGTCGACCGGGAATAGGAATGACGTAACGACGTGATTTCGCGCAATGCACTGCGGGAAATTTCTGAACGGAGCATGCGCAGTTCGATCGCCGCGGGGACGCGCTTAATTTAAATGCCTCACGCCCCCTATTCGCATATTTTGATTCCGCCGGGAGAAATACACTACGCCGCCGTACCTTACGGGCCAAAATCTCTCTGAATTCCTCGTAGAGCCAGGTAAAGTATGGCGGTGTAGAATATCTCTGATACTCTGCGGGAATCTAATTCTTTCTGAATCTGGCCCACTGTATTTAAGCAAATAAGCTCCGTTTTGTGACAAAACAAACTGAATCTAAAACTGTTGGGTGTAAACAAGGTCTTTTTTTTCTTTATTGCTGATCCGAGGATCAATCCGATCCATGACTCCTGATCCAAGGATCGATCCGATCCGTGAGTTTTTTGATCCGTTGCACCCCTAGTAATGGCTGTGGCCAATCACAGCTTTCACCATAGTACAGTACACAAAGAATGAATGGATGCCATTCATTAAAATAATTGCTTATAACAGTTATCACCCTAGTGTAAAAAAAAAAATCCTGTAGACTTCCCTAGAGTTCCCTGTGGTAACACTGTACTGCTCTGGTCATAGTATGTAAAAGAAAAATTGTAAAATAACATTTTAAAGATTTTAAAATTGAAATAAATATAATTATTTTTTTTCATACTGTCACCAGTCAGGGTCCAGGAATATCCGATCGTGTGTACACAAGTCCGTCGAAAAAAGAAAAAGAAAAAGTACAAACACGCATGCTCAGAATCAATGCTAACTATAAGACAACATTAGCAGAAGTTGTCCAAAGGGTGGCACTAAAGAGCAGAAAACCCACGTAGTTGACTGAAAAAGTTCTGCCCTCTGTGTGCAGAACAAGTTCACGGCCAACACCCTTCGGCCGAAATTCCGCGGCTTTGTCTGATCGAAATCCGATTGTGTGTATGAGGCTTAACACTGACATACATGCAGTTGAAAAATATATCTGATACAAGGTGCACTTTATTTTGCACGGTATTAAATTTGTTCTTTTTAACATATTTGAGGTTCTACACAGCGGGGGCCAAAAAATCTGCTTTGGCAGTGATTGATAAGCTTCCAGCTATCCATTGCTAAGCTGAAGCATAGGAATCCTAATGGTTGCTATAGGCAATGTTCATGTTCTGTAAACCAACCCCTAAGTGCCCAGTTTGTCCATATGTGCAAATGTCACCCGTCTGTATTACCACCTTTCAGAACTGTTGTTGCTGCATACCAGTGCTGTCTTTGATCAGAATTTCAAAGGGAACATTTTTCTTTATGTTTTTAAGTCTTTTATGGAGCCTTCATCTGGTTCAACCATGTAGTAAAGACAAATACCTTTGGCAGAAAAATGTTTTTCTTGAGAAGCTAGATGGACAAGAATTTCAGGAAGCTTGAAGATTTGCATGTAGTTAAATATGATACACCTTTTTCCAGTGATAATAATTCCTCATTTCATGGGAGGATCCCGAATAACGTGGTCTTTTACACATTCACTGCAATCTCTTGTCAACAAACAATCAAACAGATAAAATATACAAGTAAAATATTTATTTATTTATTTTTGTTCAATAAGTGTTTATTGGAATTAAAAGGAAGAAAATAAACACAGTAAGAAATGACATACAGACAGCATGAGGATGTACATTAGAACGTTGGTAGATTACAATCTTCACAGGTAGCATGTATCAAAACGGTCATACTCAAGTCTAGCATACAATAAAGACCAAATCTATGTATCGAACCTCTCAATAATACGTGTCTCTATGCTGAAACACCAGTTATCCAGATCTGTGTGCATAGCAAATAAGTAAAAGAAGAAGAAAGAATCAAGAGGAAAGAAAAATGAAGAAGAAAAAAGAGAGCAGGAAGAGAGTTATATCGAGAAAAGGTGAAGGGGGGGGAAGGGGCAAGGTGGGGAAGAAGGGGGGAGGGGGGTACACCAGCCACCACGGAACATTCTGAACTGTAACAGTGCATTACCAACATATAACCATTAAGAACTCGTTGCCACAGCATCCGCATACACAGAGGAAAATTTAAAACCGATCCAGCAGGACCATATCTTATGGGCCAGGTCAGCTTTATTACGAAGAGTCAGCGTGCTACTTTCCATGTGGTAAATGTGATCTACTTCCATTAGCCATTGGCGAATGGTTGGAACAATAGGTTGCTTCCAAAACCTAGGTATGAGGGCTTTGGCCGCATTAAGGAGGTGGGGAGTAATCGATTTAGAGTATGCTCCTGCTGGCTCGCTCGTACAATGGAACATTACCACCCATGGATCCATCACCACGCCAGACCCCTGGATTTTCTCAATCCATTGCAAAACTGATGCCCAGAAAGATTTGATCAACAGGCAAGACCACCAAATGTGCGCATGAGAACCCCCCTCCCCACATCCCCTCCAGCAGCGATCTGACATTGATGGAAAAGTTCTATGTAAAACTTCTGGGGTGTAGTGCCAGCGCATTAGTAGCTTATAATTGACCTCCGCGGTCTTAGAGGATATGGCTGATACGTGTGTTAGTTGGAATATTGATGCACGTTGAGCCTCAGGCAGCTGGCTTTGGAGATCCCATTCCCATTTAACAATACACGAATGGTTAGCGACAGGAGGAATGGACAACAAGGCTTGATAGAAACATGACACAGGTCTCTCCGGGGGTTGAGGTCCTGCAAGTAGGTCCTCCACTGCGGTCAGTTCCGATGCAGACCGCAACGGGCGGGGGAGGGATCGCACAAATTGAGAAAGCTGGTGATATTTCCATTGATCCATAAAAGAAATAGGAACTGATGTGAACAGCTCAGTCATAGGTATAACTCCCGTTTACAAGTAAAATATTAAAGCGGGAGTTCACCCCTAAATCATCTTTCTGACATTAGTTCCAGCATACTGCTAACATCTGCAGTATGCTGTTTTTTTTCCCCGGTACTTATTGTTTTATGAGCCCTTGTTATCCAGCTCCGATCGGGGATCGCTTCCGGGTATAGGCGTTCCTAAGCTAAGAAATATATAGGTAGATGGCGCACGACTTAAAAAATGCAATCAAAAGAATTAATAATATAATTAGCACTTAGTGAATCATAAGGTCCATGTCAATATCAAAAGGGAAAAAAAAAATAAATGAATAAAATAATAAGTGACCATAAAATGATAGTCCAAATAAATGATCATACAAAAGATGGTTAAAATAAAAAGTTACAATGTATAGTCCAACAACACTAGTGGCAGCACAGTCCTGAGGCAGAAGCAAAACTCTGAAAAACATATAAAGACAGGACATGCGCCAAACTAAGTGTAGTAAATTAGGGATTTAATGAAGTGAAAATAATAGCAGTAGATTGGCTACTCACAAAACAATTGAGAGCAAGGGCACATCAGGGGTTAATGGCTGGTCGAGGGTCACAGCGATCGTTTACATCTGCCAGGCTGACTTGGCCAAGTCTTGGGAGTTATGGAGACCCATCCTGGGGAAGCCTGGAAGGAGCGACAGGAGATCCAGAAGCTGTGTTTCCTGGAAAGGACGCGCTATGCGTTCCAGCATAAAGCGCAGTCTATCGCCGTACGACCGGAAGTGACGTCGAATCTCAGGCCAGCCAATGGGATGACGCGTTTCTCAGCATCCGCTGGTTCATCAGATCCAAAACGTCCAATAGAAGCGGACGTACAGATTCCCAGCTAGTAAAGCATATAGATCCACTTGATCAGGATGTGCCCTTGCTCTCAATTGTTTTGTGAGTAGCCAATCTACTGTTTACTATTATTTTCACTTCATTAAATCCCTAATTTACTACACTTAGTTTGGCGCATGTCCTTCTTGTCTTTATATGTTCCTAAGCTAAGAGGAGTTGATTGACGGTCGGCTAAAGCGCGTCACGGCTTCCGAAAATACCCGAAGTGACACTCGGGTGTTTACGGCGCCTGCGCAGTCAGCTCTACACGGCAGGCGCCGTTTAGCGCCGTAAACACCCAAGTGTCACTTCGGGTATTTTCGGAAGCCGTGACGTGCTTTAGCAGACCGTCAAATCAACTCCTCTTCGCTTAGGAACACCTACTCCCCGCAGGATTCCCCGCTCGGAGCCGGATAACAAGGGCTCCGATGTACCCCATACTCATTCACTTAGGGTGGGGGGCTGGTATCTGGGGGCCCCCTTATTAAAGGGGGCTCCCAGATTCCAATAAACCTCCCGCCCGCATACCCCGACAACCAACGGCCAGGGTTGTCGGGAAGGGGCCCTGTCCTCATCAACATGGGGACAGGGTGCTCTGGGGTGGGGGGGCCGCAGTGCGCCCCCCTGCCCCAGAGCACCTGACCCCCCCATGTTGAGGGCATGCTGCCCGGTACGGCTCAGGAGGGGGGGCGCTCGCTCGCCCCCACTCCCTTCCTGACCGGCCGGCGTGCTTTGGATACGGGTCTGGTATGGATTGTGGGGGGACCCCCCACGCCGTTTTTTCAGCGTAGGGTGGGGGTCTCCTTACAACCCATAACAGACCTAAGGGCCCGGTATGCTCCTGAGGGGGGAACCAATGCCGGATTTTTATTTAAAATCCGGCGGGGAGTTCCCTCTCAGGATTCATAACAAACGCCGCCCACGTGTAGAATTGGCGGGAATCCACGTCGGTTCCCCGTCGCTTCTATGACGCGCTCGCTGGAATGTGCTTTTACTATTCCAGCGAGTGCAAAATGTCGGCACCCTGTCGCCGAGAATCAGCGCGATGCTGTCGTGCTGAAAACACATTCTCGGCGTCAGGCACTGTACCACCCATATCAGCGTATTTCTGCAGCAGGTATGGACAGTTCTTCCTGATTAGCTGTGGACACTCAGCCTGTACAAATCAATGACAGGCTCTGCAGCTACTTGAATATAATAGCACATGGAGCAATTACTTGCAGTTAGGGACAGACGACTGACCCTGGATACAGTCTGTGTACAGGTTTGCTCATCCAGCCATAGCCGCATGATCAATTAGATGCCAACAACACTATTGCGGACAGTGTCTGCCTGTCATTGATTTGTGCTGGCTTCCTGTTTGCAACTAATTAGAAATAAGTGGCTGTACCTGAGACAAAAATACACTGATGAGCGCATTATACAGCCTGGAACCTTTATGTGAGTGAGCCCTAAAAGTGCTTTGCATTAACCACTTCAGCCCGAAGATTTGGTTGCTTAATCACCAGGCCATTTTTTGCGATACGGAACTGCATCGCTTTAACTGACAATTGCGCGGTCATGCGACGTTGCACCCAAACAAAATTGACGTTCTTTTTTCCCACAAATAGAGCTTTCTTTTGATTGTATTTGATAATCTCTGCGGTTTTTCTTTTCTGGAAAATTGGAAAGAACCTGCGCTAGATACTAAACAAACAAGAAAGAAAAAAAGAAAAACTTTTGGAGCTCTTGGGTGATGACAGCGCGCCGCTCCGCCCTACGTCTGTTTCCTAAAATTTTACTTCTTTCAGTGCCCCTGGAAGAAGTAATATTTTACGAAACGGACGTAGGGCGGAGCGGCACGCTGTTGTCACCCAAGAGCTCCAAACGTTCCCCCAGTGGACGGGTATCTGGGAATTTGTGTACCGGCTGGCATATCAGATTCGAGTCATTTTTTTACTGCAGGTTTGTAAGTGCAATACAACTTTTGATAAATCTTTTTTACTCATTTAATGCGCTATGTGGAGCTATTATTGTTTTTTAGATGGTGGGCATTGATGTTGGTGAAGTTTAATCACTTGTGGATGAGACCCAATGTTAAGGATCATATCTGTCTGAACTGCAAGACTGGGAGTGACTACCTAATATATGCTGTTCATGATCCCCTGTCATAAGGGATCATGGCGTTCTGGTAAGGAGCCAATCTATAGTTTGGTGGAGGATACATCACTTTTATTTGGACACGTTTTCAACTGATTTTGGAACTTGGCACAGAGCACGGGTGTCTGGCATTTCACGTGTGAAACATTTATTGACTTTATTGCCACAATTTTTACTTTATTCATATATTTATATATTCTTTATTTGGTTAATATTCATTGATTTAATGATATGATTTAAATTCTTTTTGATGTTCATTATCAATATTATCACTGTTTCACTGTTATTGAGGGGCTTGAGAGTGCTTTATAGTGCCCTCTAGTGGCTACTAACCTCTCTTGTTTTTTGGTATATCAGTGATTTATATATACCATCATCTATCACATAACTTATGATTTTCATATACCACATAGTTTTGTGTATTTTGTGATTCAAACATTTATTTCACACAGTTTTTATTTTCTGCATTATAAACAAAAAAAAATAAAAAATATTTTGTACATTTTGCTATAATAAATATCCCCAATTTGTTTTAAAAAAAGTTAATGTTTTCCTCAGTGTAGGCAAATATATATGCTTCTACATATTTTTGGTAATAAAAATCACAATAAGCATATATTGATTGGTTTGCACATAAGTTATAGCGTCTACGAAATAGGTAAAAGATTTATGGCAATTTTAATTATTTAATTTTTTTACTAGTAATGGCGGTGATCAGCGATTTTTATCTGGACTGCAACATTATAGCGGACAGATCATACACTTTTGACACATTTTTGGGAGCATTGGCATTTATACAGCGATCAGTGCTATAAAAATGCACTGATTACTGTGTAAATGTCACTGGCAGGGAAGGGGTGATCAAGGGTTTAACTGTGTTACATAGGGAGTGATTCTAACTGTGGGGGGATGGGACTGGCTGGATGAGGAGACTGATCTTTGTTCATACTCAGTATGAACAACAGATTGCTCTCCTCACCCCTGAGAGCACGGAGATCTGTCTGTTTACATTGACAGATCTCCGTTCTGTCTCTATGTGGAGCAAACGTGGGTGACCCTGGGCACGCGCGCCCCCTAGTGATCAAAAGGCAAACCAACATACAGCTACGACAGTTTTCCCAGGGGAGCCAACTTGTCGCAGTATAACTGCGGTGGCTGGTCAGGAAGGGGTAAAAGAGGAGCTCCAGGCTCCTTCAGAATTTTTTTGAGGTCAGCAGATACAAATACTGTAACTACTGACTTTTAATTTGAGGACACTTACCTGTTCAGGGATCCCGCAGTGTCCTCATTCAAGCTGATTCTTATTCTGCATCTCTAGTAAGGGAAACAGGAAGTTTTCTACTGCAAATTTGCGAGTCACGATGTACTTTGTGAATGGTCCCTTAATTTTCTGAGACCTGTGATGTATCCCAGAAGACTGTGGGGGAAGGAGGGAGGGGCTGAACTTCTGGCTGGAAGTGGGAGTGGATTTCTGTCAAAACCAGGTAAACACTCCCCTCTTCTCCCCCAAAAAGTGCCAAATGTTTCAGTGGAGGGGGGGAGGGTGCAAACAAATGGAGCTCCCCCTTTTGGGTGGAGCTCCGCTTTAAGCCTGTTCATTTTGAAAAAGCTGCCAAAAGGAATAGCACCCCAAGGCACAACAATGAGTGTTGCACATCAAACACGTGTAATGGATCCACCTACAGCTATGTCCTGATTTCATTTATGTTAGAACACCAGCACAGTCCAGGCAAGGATGTATGTAAATGACAAAGCTTTTGTGAATGTTAAATTACTGTGACTGACTGGTATTTTTATTTATTTTTTATCTTGCCCAGAGTTTACCATTAATTTGCACTGTTGTATATGAGGGTCGGCAGCCATAATATGGATTTGTAGACAAATGACAAATGCTTGCACCTACAGCTGAAACATTTTAGGGAATAGCAGGTTCTTCTGCATTTTACATTTTACATTTTACAACACATTTGACTATTGACTATTGTATGTGGTATTAGATAAAATAGAACTTTATAGGATATCTCTAGAGCAGCAACATTTGTAGAAACCTTATGTGTAGGGATGAGCTTCGAGTTCGAGTCAAACTCATGTTTGACTCGAACATTGCCTGTTCGCCGAACTATTTGGGGTGTTCGCGGCAAATTCGAAAAGCCGCGAACACCCTGGAAAAGTCTATGGGAGAAATCTATAGTGCTAATTTTAAAGGCTTATATGCAAGTTAATGTCATAAAACAGGGGTGCCCAACCAGTGGCCCGGGGGCCACATGTGGCCCGCGGAGCCCTCGGATGTGGCCCGCGACCTCCTGCTCTGTAATGGAATAGAATATTGTTATTAAAGGTCAGTTTTATTACTAAAATCACAGTGTGTATATATGGGCATATCTGTTCTGCACTGGTTACTAAGCTGCTTTCAAACTGATCCGCAGGTCGGAGAGCAGTGCACTTGTGGGTTGCCTGCACTGAGCCATAGATTTCTGTTATTACCTGTGAGTTTGGTGAGGTTTCTGAAAGTGCACCAAACCTGCAGAATATAATAGAAGTCTATCGCAAAGTGCAGGAAAGCCAAAGGGACACTGCGTTGCACCAGTGGTACTGCAGCACATCTGTGTGAAAACAGCCTTGGGCCCATTTCACATGGTCAGTCTGACCCAATTGGACCCTTTATTCACCTCTAAGGAGTGGCAGATGTAAACCGACTTGTGTCCTACCTCAAATCCAATCCGAGGATAGTGGGCTGTGTCTGTGTCCGCTCTGCATATACAGAGCAGACACGGAGCTGCCATCCGCCCACTCCGCTCATTGTGGCCCGCAATCGATTACCAAGACGCTTAAGTGGCCCTCACTCTTTAAAAGGTTGGGCACCCCTGTCATAAAAAGTGTTTGGGGGCCCGGGTCCTGCCCCAGGGGACATGTATCAATGCAAAAAAATAAATAAAAAAAACTTCAGTTTTTTTCTGGAGCAGTGGTTTTAATAATGCTTAAAGTGAAACAATAAAAGTGAAATATTCCTTTAAATTATGTACCTACAGTAGGGGGTGTGTAAAGTATGCCTGTAAAGCAGCGCTTGTTTCCTGTGCTTAGAACTGTCCCTGTAATTTCTTAAGGATAAAAAGTCATTTAAAATCACTGCTCCCGAAAAAAACTGCATTTTTTAAAACTTCTTTGCATTGATACATGTCCCCAGGGGCAGGACCCGGGTCCCCAAACACTTTTTAGGACAATAACTTGCATATTAGCCTTTGAAATTAGCACTTTAGATTTCCAACGTTCGGGTCCCATAGACTTTAATGGGGTTCTAAAGTTCACACAAGCTTTTGGTCTGTTTGTAGGTTCTGGTGCCAACCGAACGGGGGGGGGGGGGGGTGTTCGGCTTATCCCTACTTATGTGTAGTTTGTCAGAAATCCAACCAGTCCTCAGAGGAAAGGTCAAGGCCTAGATCTGTAGTCCATTTAGCAACATAGGCTGGTGGAGGTGGCTATGGGGTAGATACAGGGGCGGACTGACAAGTCATGGGCCCCCGGGCAATAGAAGATTATGGGGCCCCCAGGCTTACAGATGGCCACCAAGCCAGGTGGCAGTACAGAGGCAGGGCAGCTAAAATCTCGGGATTTTCACATCAAAAGCATGTAGGTTTTGGACATATCAGGGACAGATGTAAAAAAAACGCAGATTTTTACATACTGTCCCTGGTTTTAATGAGCCTGGCAACCCTGATGGGGCCCCCTAGTGGCATGGGGCCCTCTGGCAGTGCCCGAGTTCCTCAATGGTCAGTCCGCCCCTGGGTAGATGGTAGTGTTGTGTACAGTTTAGAAATAACTCTCTTAATGTGCTGATCAGATGCACAGAAGTATTTATATACAGACATCACGCTGAGGTCGGTTGTTGGCCCAGTGAAAAAAAATGATTTAGAGGTACCTAAAGATCTGTAGGGCTTGCCAATGTACTACAAGGCAGCTCCATCAGCAGCCTCAATGGCAGAAATGGTGGTAGACTATTTTGCACCCTAGGCAAGACCAACAACCCCCCCCCCCCCCTCAAAAAAAGAGAAAATAAAGGCTGCAAATTCAGCCTGTGCAGGGAATGCTTGCTCACCTCCTTTCCAGCAATAGCTCAGTGTGCAGACTGACTGGGGAGCTGGGAGGAACTAATGTTGTGCTAAGAACAGCGGGTGGAAGCGGATGCTGTCAGCTTCTGTAAATTCAGAGACAGCTCTGATAGCTGTGCAGCCTGTGCTATTGCTGAGTGACGCAGCTGTGACAGAAGGAGTGCTGACTGGGTTTTTGGGCAGGATGCTGGGGGGGGGGGGTTTGGACCCAGCAACAATTGGCCATGGCTGTGCCCTAGGTGGCAGTGAGCCCTAGGCGGATGCCTAGTCCGCCTAGTGGTAGGCCGGCCCTGCTCACAGTTTATTCAGAACTATAAGCCTTCAGCCACAATGGCTAATTGTAGTTGTTGTTCGTGCATTCACAGGAAACTATGATATGATGTGGCCTTGTGAGTAGAGCACCGCATGGCAGTGTAATTAATATAGGGACAGCCGGCATGGGGACAAGATCCCCCCTTCTGTTCTGGTGACAGCTGAAAAATGTTGGATTTCACTGGGTAATGGTCCCCAGCAAGACACAGACAACAATAAAAATGTATTTTTCCTTACATCAATATTAACTCTAAACCTACTCGCAGCCACATTCTAAAACTAACCTATCTAGCCCCGTAAAAAAAAAAATCGCTACACATACCTTTTCTGCAGCCAATACAATCTCCAGTGGCGGATGCTGCGTGCAGGAGAAAGCCAAAAATGGCTGGGAAACGTCTGGGAAGTGATGTTACCCTAGAGTTACTATGGGGCTTCTGTTGTCTGCTGTTACTCCTGCACACACCTACTGTATACACTGAAGAGAGATTTGTTTTAGAATGTGGCTGCGATTTGGTTTAGAATTAGTTAGATTTTAGATGAATTTCCACTTTAACCTCTTGCCGACCAACCGCTGTATAATGATATTAATGATCAATAATAATAATATAATCATTATCTAGCGGCAGGTCAGCTCTCCTGCGTAAACCGCCATAGGTGTACGTCGGTCTTTGCACAGGAGATAGCAGGCATGGGAGCGCGCCCGCGTATCTAGTGTACTCAATGTCTGCCGCGATCATGGTGTACAGAGGCAGAACTGGGAACTGCCTATGAAAACAAGGCGATTCCCCTTTCTGCCAGATGACATGTTAGAGATCTTCTGTTCCCAGTGATTAGGAACAACGATCTCTGTCATGTCCCTGGTAGCCCACCCCCCCTACAGTTAGAGAACACCCAGGGAACACAGTTAATGCCTTGATCACCTCCTAGTGTTAACCCCTTCCCGGCCAGTGTAATTTTTACATTAATCAGTGCATTTTTATAACACTGATCAATGTAATAATGTCACTGGTCCCCAAAAAGTGTAAATTGGGGTCAGATTTGTCCACCGCAATGTCGCAGTCCCGCTAAAAAACGCAGATTGCCGCCATTACCGGTAAAAACAATAAAAAAAGTCCCTAAATCTATCCCATAGTTTGTAGATGCGATAACTTCTGTGCAATCCAAAAATATGTAGAAGAATATATATCGGCCTAAACTGACGAATACTTTTTTGTTTATTATTTTCTTTTTGGATATGTATTAAAACAAAAACAAAAAAACAAAAGAAAACCCTATTTGAGTGAAAAAGATTATGTCAATTTTGTTTGGGTACAGTGTCGCGTGCAATTGCCAGTTAAAGCGTCGTACAGCGCTGTATCGCAAAAAATGGCCTGATCATTAAGGGGGCAAATCCTTCTAGGGCTTTAGTGGTTAAGTTTAAAGTCTGTATTTGCATACTAGTTCTAGGTTAGTATTTTACATAAATAAATAAATAAATAAATAAATAAATAAATAAACTAGATCTTTCAGACAGAGAGGTCAAGAAGTTCAGCCTCCACGCCTCTTTTAATGACACGTTTCTTTAGAAGCAGCTTCCTGAAGACCAAATTCTTGCCTTGGGTTGCATGACACATAACCAGCTTTTGTGTATTCTGGCCTTGTAAACAGTTTTAGATAAAATAAAGATAATGATATGCTAAGCCCTTGTTCCACCATTTGTTCTTCCATGTGTTGGATGCAGGTAAATTTCCCAGGAAACAGTTGTGCAATGAAGCAGGCAGGTGTATGGGGAGGAACTGTGATGGCACTGAACTCGTTTTTCAGGGTTAAAGAGCAGATGCTTTTCCATGGTTTCCATTGTCCAGAGATATGCTTTAGCTTCACCTTTCTGTGTTCCTGTAGTATACCTGGCCCCAGGGTGTCATTGCCCTCTTGTATCTCCTATAGCTTGTAGATTTACACTAGACAAGCTTAGTCTTGCCCAAGTATTGTACATAAAATGTTTCAATTGATGTTGATAGTATTATTTTATATACCTTTTAGCAACATTATTATATAGATTAAAAAAAAAAATTTTTTTATTAAGGCTGGATTCACATTACTGTGTTGTGCTAAAGCACTGCAACATGTGGTCATGTGTTGTAGACCCATTTACTGTATTATTCATTATGAATGGCACCGCAACACACCTCCACATTGCGCCTGTAGTGGAGGAAAGATACAGGTTAATTTGTCTGTCTGCTCTGGTGCATTGGCAGCCCATTCAACAGGAATGTGATGCCTTTAGGCCCCGTACACATGGGCCGAATATCAGCTGAATTCAGCCTGTACAGTAGAAAGTGTCCAACATTCGGCCTGTGTTCGGCCTGTGTGTACAGGTCTTTGTATGACAGAGCCGATCTAATGACAGCTTCTGTTGAACAAGCATGCTGGAGAACCAGCAGCTGATCGGCATCTGATCAGCACTGGCAGCTAAGGTGCCAGCTGGTGTTCTGGGGGGCAGTCTCCCTGTTAAGACACAAGAGCACAGGATGGAGATCACTGTACTAACCTTGCATAGTTAGTATAGCGAGTGCCAAGCAAGCGCTTCAGTTTTTTTCCGCTTAGCTTGCTGGGTTAAGAGAAAAAAAAACTACGGTACCATGTGTACCAGGTATAACACAAGGTGTCATCGGCCTTAAAACAGTGGGAAGTATCGGCTCCTCCATTAAGGTTTTCTGTAATGCCTGTACCTTTCTTGTCCTTTAGTCAGCAGGTCAGGAAACCGGAGTGAATCGACCCAACAAAGACACAGAAAGCAATAAAAACCAAACAGGAGTAGCAAACCTTTCACTATTAGGCCTCATTTCCACTGGCGTTTTTACAGCCACTTTTCTGAGCGTTTTTTGCAGCTTAAAAACGCCTGTCCATGTTAGCCTATGGCATCATGCCCACCATGACGTTTTTGAGCTGTAGATAGCTAAGCTGCAAAAAAAACGCGGGGCCAGTGCGTTCTGAAGCTCCAGCAATAGAGCTGTAAAAACGCCAGACATAAAAAAATGCTTAAAAACGCGCACAAACGCTCAAAAACGCGGTCGCGGCGTTTTTAAAGCTCCAGCTCCAAAAAAAAAAATATATATTTTTTTTTTCTAAAATAAACATGGACAGGCGTTTTTAAGCTGTAAAAAACGTGGCTGTAAAAACGCCAGTGGAAATGAGGCCTTAGGGTTTTCTAAATATACAATTTTCTATTTTTACAATGAGCAATTTGAAAATAAGCCTTGACTTGCATAGATACCAACTGTGCCTGTTTTTGAGGGACTGTCCCTTTCTCCCTCTTTCCTCCACATTTGTCCCTCATTTTGGTCTGATTTATATAGTTGTATATAAAATGCACTATTTATCTTTCAAAAAGTGTTTCCCAGTGCAAAACATTTCATCCAGTTTCTAAATGGCTGCATTTGTAAATTTCAAAAGCCAGTAGGAGGTTGGGTTCACACTGACGAAAGGCTCATAGCAGGAGTTCTGGTGTGTCTTCATTCACCGTTTCAGGACCAATTTCAGCCCGAATTTTTGGCCGAATTCAGACCTGAAACGGACCAGAAGATGTACGGAACCGATCTGGAGATGTGTATACTGGCTCCATAGAGAGACGGTCACAATCTCCTGACGTGCGAATTGGATGACGGGAAACCCACATCCAATTCACACTGGTATAAACCCAGCCTGAACCAATAGTAGTGGTTAAAAAAAAAAAAAAAAAAAGCACTTGTGGGTTTAACTAACCTTTTTTGTGGAGATAATTCTCCTTTAACCACTTCAGCCCCGGACCATATTGCTGGTCAATGACCGGGCCACTTTTTGCGATTCGGCACTGCGTCGCTTTAACTGACAATTGTGCGGTCGTGCGATGTGGCTCCCAAACAAAATTGGCGTCCTTTTTTTCCCACAAAGAGAGCTCTCTTTTGGTGGTATTTGATCACCTCTGCGGTTTTTAGTTTTTGCGCTATAAACAAAAATAGAGCGACAATTTTGAAAAAAAATATTTTTTACTTTTTGCTGTAATAAATATCCCCCAAAAATATATAAAAAAAAACTATTTTTTTCCTCAGATTAGGCCAATACGTATTCTTCTACATATTTTTAGTTAAAAAAAATCACAATAAGCGTTTATTGATTGGTTTGCGCAAAAGTTATAACGTTTACAAAATAGGGGATAATTTTATGGCATTTTTATTAATATTTTTTTTTTACTAGTAATGCGATCAGCAATTTTTATCAGTACTGCAACATTATGGCGGACACTTCGGACACTTTTGACACATTTTTGGGACCATTTGTATTCTTATAGAGATCAGTGCTATAAAAATGCATTGATTACTATAAAAATGCCACTGGCAGTGAAGGGGTTAACGCTAGGGGCAAGGAAAGGGTTAATCATGTTCCCTGGGTGTGTTTTAACTGAAGGGGGGTGGGACTGACATGGGGAAATGACAAATCGCTGTTCATACATTGTATGAACAGACGCTAGGTAATTTCCCCCCCTGACAGGACCGGGAGCTGTGTGTTTACACACACACAGATCCCGGTTCTCACTCTGTAACGAGCGATCGCGGGTGCCAGGCGATGATCGCACCCACCGGGCACGCACGTCAGTATCAGGGGCAAGCGGCCGGCGCGCACGCGCCCCTAGTGGCCACTTCGCGAGGTCACGTAGATCTACAAGTTAAAAAAAAAAAATGTTTTGCTAGAAAATTACTTAGAACCCCCAAACATTATGTAGTTTTTTCTAACACCCTAGAGAATAAAATAGCGGCCATTGCAATACTTTCTGTCACATTGTATTTGTGCAGCGGTCTTACAAACCCACTTTTTTTGGAAAAAAAACTATTTTTTATATAAAAAATTAGACATTAGTAAAGTTAGCCCAATTTTTTTTATATTGTAAAAGATAATGTTACGCCGAGTAAAATGATACCCAACATGTCACACTTCAAAATTGTGTCAGTTCGGGGAATGGCGACAAACTTTACCCTCAAAAATCTCCATAGGCGACGTTTAAAAAATTCTTATTTCTTAAAATGTTATGAGTTACAGAGGAGGTCTAGGGCTAGAATTATTGCTTATTCTGAAATTGTTCAACAATTTTTAGATGCAGCTTTTCACAGATATTTTGAACTCTGATCTATTAACCGAATTAGTTGCAAAATGTTTTTCTGACTCTTCCTTATTGACAGATTACTGTATATTATATATGGCATATGTGTAATTTTTCCCTTTGACTATGAATCTACAGCTTTATCATGGCTATGACCCATTTCTTTGCATAACCTATTGACTTTTTATGCAAAACATCTTTTACCCATCTTGCCCATCTCCAACCTTCCTGCATATGTTTTACTGTATTGTTTGGTGCTTTCCTTTCTTTCTGTAAAAAATGTTACTTATTTTTAAAAGAATGCTAGCCCTATTATGCTGATACTGAGATGCACCCAGCTTCCGGTGTTGTGTGCCTAGTAGTGTTAAAGATGGAATGCACATGTGTTTCAGCAGTTCACTGGTTTGGCTGTGCTGAGTGGCCATAGGATTGGAGAAAGTATCCAGATTAGCTGAAGGTTGGAACTGCTTTTGTGAGGTAGGTAGTCTATCAATAAAATAAAAATTGTTGGTCAATGGTCACAGCATGCTTTTTGAATCCATAAATAAATAAAAGAATATACATTTTTTAAACTTTCAAACTTTGTGTGTCATTCTTCTCTTCCAATGAAGAAGTCTATGAATTTATTCCATATAGGTCTTATAAGGTCAGACAAAGGACCCAGATCTCCTATCCACTGCAAAGATAAACAATCTCACAATTGCAAGTCCTGATGAAGGGGGCAAGGTTTAGCACCTGAAACCCAATGATCTTTTAACAATCTTGGCCTGAGCTTTTATTGGAATATATTCATTATTTGTGGATTTCAACACAACAGTGTGGCACTTCATGCTTTTAAGCCTTCATGACTAGGGCTAGATGCTGTAGTTTGGGAGCAGCAAGATTGTTTCTGGGTTTTATCCACGGGTTTTAGGTGCAATTCCGTTGACTTCTATTACACCGTGCATTTTTTGAAAGCAGATAAAAAAGGAGCTTACAAGACTTTAATGCACTTTCATTAAAGTGGATGTAAACCCACTCTCATCCTTTCTAAACTACTGCCATAGTGCTGATCTATAAGAATTTAGCTGTCTCCTGCATGTATCCTTACCTGTCAAATGTTTCCCCTCTGTCTGTTATAAGAACTGAAAAACTGCAGATTCTGTGGGTGGATTTGTTGTCTGGAGCTCTGTGGGTGGAGTCGTGATGTCAGTAGTCTCCCCGCCCACCTCTACTCTTCCCTTGTCAACATGCATTTTTTCCTATGTATTCCTGAGGCCGTGTACACACGGCAGAGAACCTCGACGGGCAGAACACATCATTCCGCCCGTCGAGGTTCCCTGCCGGCCGTCGAAATCGGCGACCCGCCCGTCAGGAATGGCAACCAGCCATTCTTCCAGGCGGGCCGTCGAGCAAATAGAGAGCGTGCTCTCTATTTCTGCTCGACGGGCTTCCCGACGGGAAGCTTGCCCAGAGTGTACATACGGCCGAGGTCCTCGCTGGAATGCAGCTTCCAGCGAGGTTCTCGCTGGTTTCCAGCGAGAACCTCGGTCGTGTGTACACGGCCTTACACTAAATTCTGCTATGATCACTAACATCCAGTCAAAATCCAGAAAAGTAACCACATGACTTTAAAAAAGAAGTGGGTGTGGGAATTAAAAAATAATGCCTGCCTCCAGGCTAGTGCATGAGATATGTAAATAACCTGTCACTCACAGCAAGGGGTCGGAACGGACTAATGTTTTTCTCTGTAAGTCGGTTTTATTTCACTAAACAATAAAAGAGGATTGCTCAGAGCTAGATTAACTCGGTGTGGCAAGACTGGGCACAGATGATAGGAAATCTTATACTGCACATTATGACATAAAAAAAAAAAAAAAATCAGGTTTACATCCACTTCAAATAGAAGTCAGTGGGAGTGTACCTAAAACTGAGGGTAAAATGCACATAAATTGCACTGCACACAAACAGCAATACACTGATATGAACCTGGCCTAAGGATACAGGCATATTAATAATAGAAGTAAGGTAAATAAGTTGAAATAATAACTTTTAGAATAAAACCATATTTTCTTTTTATGGCCTGTAGGCTTAAATGAGCAAGGATACACTCATATTAATGATAGTAGTAAGGCAAGTAAGTAGAAATAGTAACTTTTAAAATAAAACTATGTTGGCATTTTTATGTTCTTTATTTTTACATTCAAATTTATTGTTCAGCAAAGGCTTAACGCAACAAAAAAAAAAAAAAATGATAGGACAACTCTGATATCCTAAAGCATAAATTGTTATTCTGGGTATTCCAAATATATAAAAAGTACAGACATTGTTTTATATTGCAAAGCCAAGCTTTTGTATCTGTTGATATATTGCTTACCAGGATATTGTCAGACCCAAGCCTATATTACTGCACAATATAACACTTTCCCCGAGCACTAAGAGGGTTCAGTGCATAACGACTTTATAATTGGAAAATAATCTGTTTACTCTAGAAAATGGAAACATCTGTACATGATTACATTATAATTACAAAATAACTATCTGATTACATAGGTATAGTGAGTACCGATTTGTTTCACGTCGTTTCTGCATTCAAGTGTAATTGATATATAATTTCATTAAACAAATGTTGCGACTACATAGAATTCCCCAATTAGACAGATATATATATATATATATATATATATATATATATATATATATATATATACTGTATATGTATATACTGTATACAGTATCTGCAATATGGGAACTTGGGATCACCAACCAGCCCTTTGTAAAAGTCTTTATTGTGCATTCCAACAACAATCAATCAAAAATAGCTTACTTCAGCAAAACAAACACAAATAATTATGGTGTGATAAAAATAAACCTTTGCTCACCACCAGTGCATCAATCCCACACCAGGGTTTTTGAATTCCCACCTGTTTCAGGGTGCTTCAAGGCTGCAGAATCTCAGAAACTGTCTCAGTCACAAGACAGACCCCACATTCCCACAACTGTGATCTGCCTCACAACTCCAATAGGATCACAATCCCTTTAATCAGAATTTGTAGGCTCTTTTTCCAATCAAAGGTGTCTCTCCAAGCCTCTGAATTCCGGGTCCTGAATGAGCACTAAAATGTACTGAAAACCAGTTCTCTTTTCTCCAACTGAACTATCCCAGAATCTCTCAGCCTGCATGGGTGAGAACCCCTGAGTGTCTTTTGAGCTCTACCTTTAAAGGGACCAAAAGCCAAATAGTGGGGACTTATATCTTACATCCGGGACCCTCCCTGGAGTTTTGTACATACCCCCCCCCCTGCTCAACACAGAGTTGTCAGTGGCTCTGTGGGACACCCTACAGTGTACCCCTGAGAGGGCAGAAGAAATTTGGTGTTACTCTCTCAGCTTTTGTTTTACCATGAATTGAACTCCTACAATGTCATAGACCATCTGGTCACCCTGGTATTCATGTGTCTATTCTGTCTCATCCAGGTCATGAGACATGGTCTGACACTAGATGAAACTTCCTGCCAAGGAGAAAATAACGTAGTGAGTCTAGGGCCCACTTAATGGCCAGGCACTCAGGCTTTACTACAGAGTAATTTCCCTTGGCAACTGTCAATTTCTTACCAAGAAAATTGACAGTTGCCAAGGGGGTGTTCCTCCCCATTGACCTATTGGGGCAGAACAGCTCTTATGCCCTTGCTGGAGGTGTCTGTTTGGACAATAAACTCTTTAATTTATAGCAACTCACACTGGATACTGGCATAAGGTTTTTTCAAGCTCCTGGAAACCTTTCACAACCTTGCCCTTTCACATGACCATGACTGACTTCTTAACCTTTGTCAAGTCAGTCAGTGGTACAGCAATAGTGATAAAGATGGGGAAAAACCTAACAATTCCCCAAAAAGGCTTGGACCTGTTTCTCGGTTAAAGAATGTGGCCAAACCTGAATAGCCTATACCTTGTTTATCTGGGGTTCCACCAAACCCCCTACCCACAGTATGCCCCAAGTGCTTGGTTACACACTTTTATGGATTATGGTAAACCCCTCCTTCTTTAGAGAGTCCAAAACAGCCTGAACTCAGGGAAGATGGGACTCCCAGTCAGTTCTAAAGATGACAATGTTGTCCAAATGCACCACAGTGTATTTCTGATACAGGCATCATTTATTTTCCATTGCCCTTTGAAAAGCAGCAGGTGCAGAATGTAACACATCAAACAGCATTCTTTTATAAAAGGAATGACGCTCTGTACCCCGTGGAATGGAAAACATGGTCTTTTCTCTGGTTTCATTAGTTAAAGGTATTTTCCAGCACACCTTGGTAAGGTCTTCCCGTAGGTGGTAATATACCGACCTGTCCCCAATCTCTCATATCAGTTGATCTATCTGGGGCATTAGATATGCATCAAACTTTGACACCTCTTGGTTTTTTTCTGAAATCATTCCAAAATTACAAGTCTCCTTGAGCTTTGGAACCAACACAATTGGACTTACAATTGGACTCACTATTTGCTCTGTGACTCTGCAATGGCATAGCGTTTAAGTGTTTTCCAACTTCCTCTGCTACTATAATTTCCTATGTTCCTTGGGAATTAGTTTTATTCAGATCCTCACATTAGATTCTGTAATAATGTCACACTCAATTTCACTGGTAAGGCCTTTCTGAAAGCATCCTCTTGTTCTGTAAAAACTCTTACTTGCTGCATTTGCTACTTGCTCTCTGTCTTTCCAGGATTTTAATAATTCCACATGGTAAATCTGGTACAGCTTTCACTTCCCAGGTTGGTGTACTTTATATAATTGTACCGCATCGACCATAAAGCTTGGCCATGTAGATGCTTGAGGTACCTCTTTCATGGAAAACATACGTGCTAGAAGTAAGCATTCCCCAATTTTTCCATCCCTTTATACAACCCTGTTAGGCATAGACTTAAGGGTTTCATTAAACCTTTCAAACAGCCCATCCACCTGTGGGTCATAGACAGACATACGCAATTGTTTGATTTTAATTAGTGTCTGTCATGACCTTTGACATGAATGGAGTCCCTTGAACAAGAGAACAACTCTTTCAATTGCTTTCTCATAGGGGCCACCTCTGGATACATTGTGGCATAATCAAGTACCACTAGGAAGTAATGTTGTCCTTAAGCAGATTTCACTATAAAGCCCAGCAGGTCCATCACAATATGCGTAGGGGTTCCTAAAATGTGTTACTGGTGCATTTAACTGACAAGTGGGACACAACTACAATGTCATTTTACTTATGCACTATAATGTTATTTTAATTCTGCAGTAACTCCAGGCCAGTTGATCTGGTCTGTTTTCTGTGCCTTTGTTTTCTTGGCCCTCAGGTGATCTACCCTTACAACATTGTAAGCCAGGTTCAGTACCATGCATCTAAAAGGTTGGGGGACTATTATTAATGGTGACCTGTTCCCTGACATTTCTTAACAAAGGATTCCTCATTTGGGTGGCACAAAATTCACATTGTAACACTAATGGGGAGGTTTTCTGTATGTTCTTCCCAACCATGATCTGTATAAGAGGAGATTCCCCCTCCACCCCAAGTGTCTCCTTAGCCTGTAGACTGTTTCCTGCATGAGCAATATTTTCAACAAGTCCCTAGGTCCAGCCCATCAATAGGAACAAAATGGTCACCCTGTACATGCAGTCCTCTGCTCTCGTAGTCCCAGATTTCAACAAATACAGGGCAGTCCCATGCCATGATAATAATGTCATGTATAAGGTTGGGTACCATTGCAACCTTCTGTATAACTGTGTCACAGGCAGTGGTGATAGTCACTGATATCAATGGACACACACCACCGCATACTCCGAATCATGTCCAGTCCAGTCTGACGTCACTTCCGGTTGCCTGGATTCCATGCTGGTCCTGACAGCACAGCCATCCATCTTGGATCACTTCTGGTCAGCTGGACCTCCACCTTCAGCTGTCTGCTCCCAGGAGGCAAACCACTGGCCGTTATGGATCCATTTATATGCCTGTTTTTCACTCCCATCTTGTAAGTGTTTTTAACCCTTTCTTGTCAAGGTGTTTTATTACTGCATTGAGAAGCGACTTATTCTCTGCTTTGTTTTACCTGATGAATAGTGAATGCTCAAAATGCGTTCAGAAGAATTGATACACTTTACATATTAATATGATTAAATATCATTGTATTTTTACTCAGGAGAGTATGATTTGTGTTAAGGCATCATGCACACAGGACATTTATTTAACTCTCCTAGAAGCCAGCAGTGTTTTTGCCGAAAAAATGCCTGTCGCTTGTAAAAGTGCTTTTACAAGCTTTTAGGAGCTTTTACAGGCCTTAAGCTCTTGGGCATTAATTAATTTAATCGGCCAGAATAAATAATTAAATCTAGCCCTTGAAACAAATTAATGCTTAAGTAATAGTTTTTAGACGCGTTTAGGTGTGTTTTGCAGCTTTTAAGAGGATCACGCGTTTTTTTCTGCCCAAACTCTGCTGCCCCTGTACAGGGGCAGTGTTTTTTTTCTGCCTCTTAAAGACCCAACCACTAAAATTAAATTTGATTGCAAAGGTAAAAATATACTTTATAGTCATGGAAACTTATGTTAAAAAGTTATCAATCACAAACATCAGGTAATGTTCCAACATTTACTGTGACGTCCTCTTAGAACACTGTGGTAAATACCACCAGGACCCTTACTTTACTAGCTATTTCCTGCCGAGCAAACGCATATATGCGGGCTCATAGTATTAGTATAAACTGATTAGTATATATCATAGTATAAACCCATTTAAGGCTTTTTAGTGGAAACTCTGGTCCAATAAGGGTCCCTTTTTATACACGGCTAACTGGTAACTATGTATTCTATATTTTTTGCCGTTTTGGAATTTACCTGGGCAGGATTTGAAAACTCATTATGTAATCTCTTACAGCAAACCAAAAACCTCTGAAGAAGACCCCTAAGGGGTTGAAACGCTTCAGAATTGTATATGCACAGATGCATGTAACATGTCAAGTTGTATAACAATTTTGGTTTTGCACAATTGCGTATGGATTTTTATTATTATTCTTTTCACCAGAGTTTATATTATAATTGTCATGATTCATACCACATGTTTACTTTTATATATTATATTAATTACATATTATACATTATAATTATTGAATTTTTACTTGCCTAAATACCCCACCGGGGGAATTTTCCCATATTGCACACATCCGGGGGGAGCAGCACCATTTCCTCTCAATATGTGTCTTTTCCTTTTCATAGTATTGGGTCTTTAGCTCTGGGGCCACATATACAGTATGTGCTACTATGTTTGAACTTAGAGAGTGTTGCGCAACAACTGAGTTGTCACTGTCAGCTCCGGGACTTGGGAACCAGAAGTGCCAGTTTCCCATCAGCTGTTGCGTGACGTATTCCAAGCTGGGACCCTCATCTTGTTTCGGGCCCTCGCGGACAAATTTGGTTTTCCTGCTTGGATGGCATTTAGATAACATCAGCTGTGTCATGCTGCCAGGGCACAGTTCCTGTTGTCCCCCAGTCTTATGGCGGACCCTATTGAGGAGTTGCTGGCACAGGAATCCCTCAGTAAAACCATATGTGCACTGTACCTGGCTCTCCTACGGAAAGATTCACCAAAAATGGAATCCCTGTGGGATAAATGGAAGGCGGATTTACCTTATTTAGATAGAGAGACCTGGGAGGAATGTTTTGAGGATAGCTCTAAACTGGTGATATCTTCTAGGGACAAGATGATCCAAACCAAATATACGCCTCAGAGGCTGCACAGAATCTATCCGCTATGCTCTCCAAATTCTCTATGCTGTCACTCACCTTACAGCACTTTTTTTCCACAAGTTCTGGACCTGTCCTAGGCTGTCCAGGTACTGGGCTGCGGCGGGGGAGTCTATTAATGTTTGCCTTCAGCTGGATATACCTTTGGCGGTGAAGCTAGCCATGTCGGGAGTGCAGGCTGATGAGCAGAGAACTAGATACACTAAGATGCTGATCTCACTACTGCTCTTTTATGCCAAAAAAGAAATACTGTTGAAATGGACCCCCCACCTGCCCCCCACGGTACAATCGTGGGAAGACTAGGTAAATGCAGTACTGACACTATGTAAGCTGACCTACATGAGTAGAGGGTGTCCTTTGAAGTATGAGTAGATTTGGCGGCCATGGACGGATCCCCATACAACGCCTGTCCATAAACACTGTCTCTTGCAGATGTGCCAATCTTCTGGTATTTTTGTGGAGTCTCCCCCCTTATTATTTCCCCCCTTTTTTCCCTCTCCCTCTCCCATGCTCCCCCTGTTTGCTGGATATTTCTCTTCATATATATGGCACCTGTTGACTTGTGGCATTATGCTCTGATTGTTATGTTTCTCTCATGTCTGTAACTGCATTTTTCTTGTTCTTTGTATCATACCATGTTTGATTTTTTTCCAATAAGGACCAACCTCGTTGTTAAAATTGCTTGCGGCTGTAATGTATTGCTGCATCCCGGCAATATAGGAAAAAAACAGTGTGCCCCCCCCCCCCAGTCCATAACAGGCCCTTTGGGTCTGGTATAGATATATAGGCAAACTCCATGTAAAAAAATGCATGGGGTCCCCCCCAAAATCCATAGGAGGCCCTTCAGGTCTGCTATGGATTTTAAGGGGAATGCTATTAAAAATGACCTTTCCTTTTTAATCTGCAGCGCTGTAATTTTCTGAAAACTCAATGCAATATGGCTATCAGGAGCTGTTCTGTACACAGAATTTGTACAGAATGTCCCCGAGAAACATAATTTTTCTGCTTGTGTGATTGGCTCACTGATTTTCCCAGAAGTCTGCACTAAGATACATGTCAGATTTCAGCCATCCCTGCAACAAAAATGTCACTTTTGGTGAGATACCCCCCAATAGGAAATCACATCTAAAGGGAAGCAGACCCTGCAATTTTCCTCATTAGAGCCATGCGGGTGCAGCAGCTGGTTGATAATTATGAAACCATTCGATTCACATGGGCACAGAAAAACAGACAGTAATTTCTTCAGAATAACAAAAGGTAGGAATCTTCAACATAAGAATTATACCCAGTTTTAATTTTGGGCTTGTTACAGAGGAAATAATGAAAGTCAAACTTTTAATGATGCAAAACAAATCCTATTTACATTTTTGCTAAGTGTTACTTTAATTAATAATTGTCTAAATAAAAAAAAATTGTGCACTGAAAAGATAAAGTAAATTTTAGTGTCAGGAGCTGACACTATAATGTATTTTAAACTTAAACTCCAGGATAAGCAAATGTTGTTTAAATACAAGCAGCATATATATTGTTAAAAATCATGGTGTTTTTTGTGTCTTTCAGACCTACACAGTAATCAAGTGTGAAACTTTGCTTTTGTGTAGGAGCTTCCTGTAATAAAGACCAGTCACTGCCTCCCCTCTCTACTTGTACAGGGTGACTGGTCTTCTCTCCGCCCCCTCCTGTAGTTTTCTGAAGGCAGACTGTAGTGGGAGGGCCTGCTGGTTCCCTCCCATAGCTCTGCTTTCTGCTCAAACTATGTACATTGCAGCTATAATGTGATACATTTATTTTACAAAGTAACTTCTGGATTTACAAAGGCTTTGGTGCACTCAAAAAAGGATGTATATATTTTGTGGCTGAAATGTTCAAATAAAAGTTTTTGTTACAAGAGTTCAGCTTTATATGACTACGGTAAAGACAGGAGCCTATGTTTTGATCCCGTAAAGCTCTGCAGGTGTTTTTTTTCTGATAGATATCCTAGTTGTTTTGCACACCATGGACTAATTTCTCTCAATTTGGCATTATAGCCCTTTAAAAAGAGTAGTACTATTACGCAGTGCTAATTGTATTTAACCATGCCTATGGTAGATTAAAACCTAATTAGCCTAGAGGTAAAAAACCTAAGGGACCAATGATATCTGCTGTTAAATCGACACCAAAAATAATTTTATTACTCCTGTTAAGTAGAACATTTAGTTTATTACCAATTGAAGCTTTCACTTTAGTTCTTCTCTTTATTGCATTTTAGCTATTTAATGGAAATCATGAAAAAAAAAATAAGCCAGGTCCTTTATCAAAGGGTTTTCTTGTAACTCCCCTTTAACTAAAGGTCAATTTAGGCTATGTACATAAAAAAACGCATACACTAAAGCTGGCCATGCATGAGCTGTTAGATTTTTTTTCCAACTGACCAGACCCTTGGGGGAGTTTTGCTACATTATCACCAGTGTATTTCAGGCAAGATTTTTATTAATCCTCATAAGTAGCTCAGTGCTCAGTTTAAAACCAACTGAACTAAATCTTCCAGGCTTCTATAAGTTTCCTGTGAGTTTTACCCTCAGCCTTAGATCTGATGAGTATATACTGTATACTAGATGCATTGTATTTATATATACTGTACATATATCTATATATACAGTGCCTTGAAAAAGTATTCATACCTCTTAAAATGTTCCACATTTTGTCATTTTGCAACCAAAAACGTAAATATATTTTATGTGATAGACCAACACAAAGTGGCACATAATTGTGAAGTGGAAGGAAAATAATAAATGGTTTTCAATTTTTTTTGCAAATAAATATGAAAAGTGTGGCGTGCATTTGTATTCAGCCTTCTTTAATTTTACTAACGCTAACCAAAATCTAGTGGAACCATTTGCCTTCAGAAGTCACCTAATTAGTAAATAGAGTCCACCTGTGCGTATTTTAATCTCAGTATAAATACAGCTGTTCTGTGAAGCCCCTGTGTCAAAACTGCAATTACAGCTGCAGGTCTTTTTGGGTATGTCTCTACCAGCTTTGCACATCTAGAGAGGGAAATTGTTGCCCATTCTTCTTTGTAAAATAGCTCAAGCTCTGTCAGATTGGATGGAGAGCATTTGTGAACAACAATTTTCAAGTCTGGCCACAGATTCTCAAATGGATTTAGGTCTGGACTTTGACGGGGCTATTCTAACACATGGATATGCTTTGATCTAAAAACCATTCCATTGTAGCTCTGGCTGTATATTTAGGGTTGTTGTCCTGCTGGAAGGTGAACCTCCACCCCAATCTCAGGTTTGGGACTCTAGGCCACACCTGCCCCCACCTATTCCCCAGATACAACCACACAACCAACACCAACACATGTTTATTTGGCATAAAATGGCTGTGATGCTTTATTGGTTTATATAATATTTTACACAACCATTATAACGGAAACACTTGTATAATAATACCATAAATCATCACATAAACTCTGCCCAGTTTTCAGTACTCTGGCAGCTTCACTGCATCATCACCAAATATGTCCCCCCCCCCCCCCCGGATTCTGGGGTGATCCTACCACTTAAAATGTCGCAACGGGAAGGGAGCTCTTTTTTCTTTCTTCCTGGACCGCTGCAGAGGACACCCTAGACCCACCGCAGCCCTTAAATAGCCTTCCCTGGCAAACCAGAACCTTCCCTGCACTCCTATTTTCCCAGTCCCAAGAAAGCGGGCCCCAATACTTTTGCCCGCTTTATACATTCTTCTAAGACTGCCCTGTATTTGGTTTATTCATTTTCCCTTCAACTCTGACCAGCTTCCTTGTCCCTGCTGAAGAAAAGCATTCACACAACATTCTTCCACCACCATTTTTTACGGTGAGGGTGCTGTATTCAGGGTGATGTGCAGTGTTAGTTTTCTGCCACTGTTTTTAGGACAAAAAGTTAAATTTTGGTCTCATCTCACCATAGCACCTTCTTCCACCTGTTATCTGTGTCCCCCACGTGGCTTCTCGCAAACTGCAAATGGGACTCTTATGGCTTTCTTTCAACAATGGCTTTCTTCTTGCCATTCTTTCAAAAAGGGGAAATTTGCGAAGTGCATGACTAATGGTTGTCCTGTGGACAGATTCTCCCACCTGAGCTGTGGATCTCTGCAGATTCTCCAGAGTTACCATGGGCCTCTTCACTGCTTCTTTGATGAATGCTTTCCTTGCCCGGCCTGTCAGTTAGGTAGACGGCCATGTCTTGGTAGGTTTTCAGTTGTGCCATATGCTTTCCATTTTCAAAATAATGAATTGAACAGTGTTCCGTGAGATCTTCAAAGCTTGGGATATTTTTTTTTTATAACCTAACCCTGCTTTAAACGTCTCCACAACTTTATCCCTGACCTGTGTGGTGTGTTCCTTGGCCTTCATGATGTTGGTTGTTCACTAAGGTTCTCTAACAAATCTCTCAGGGCTTCACAGAACAGCTGTATTTATACTGAGATTAAATTACACACAGGTGGACTCTATTTACTAATTAGGTGACTCCTGAAGGCAATTGGTTCCACTAGATTTTACTTAGGGGTATAAGAGTAAAGGGGGCTGAATACAAATGCTCGCCACACTTTTCACACATTTATTCTATAAAAACCTTGAAAACCATTTATAATTTTTGCTTCGACTTCACAATTATGTGCTACTTTGTGTTGGTCTATCACATAAAATCCCAATAAAATATATTTACATTTTTGGTTGTAACATGTCAAGGGGTATGAATACTTTTTCAAGGCACTGTGTATATATACAGGGCCAGATTCTCGTAGATGCGCGCCTAATTATGCAGGCGTTGCGCATCTCAGATGCACTACGCCGACGTAACACGGAGTGGCAAGTACCGTATTCCCTAAGTAAATGCGCTCCAAGATGCGCCTGCGTCGCGTAAAATCATGGGCGTTATCCGGCGCAACTCCAAAGTAGGAGGAAAGTGGGCGTGTTGCATTATAATGAAGCGTGACCCCATGCAAATGCAGGCCGGGACGAACGGAGCATGCGCCGTGACATGGATGACCCGCGCCATGACGTGGTTGACCCGCGCCGTGACGTGGATGCCTTCTGCGCATGCGCAAAGCCTCCCTACGATGCGCCGGCGCAGGGTATATAATGCGCCCACACATGCGCCCGTGCAGCGCAAACGTCTCCCATTTTTTTGATAGTGACGGCCAAAGTTTGTGCTGGACAAGATGACAACCGCGGTTAAGGAGAGGAGGAAGAAGAATTTCTCCCCAGAGGAGAGGGCCATTGTCGTCAGGGCCATGGAGAAGTATGACTCGCGGCTCCATGGTGCTGACAGTGCCCGGACCAGCAAGTCCCGGAGGGATCAGATTTTAATGAGGGTCGCGTGCCAGGTCAATGCCCTCTCTCATGAGGTCCGGACACCGCAGGACATTCAGAAGAAAATGAATGACCTGCGGCGTCATGTGAAGGGCAAGCTGGCTGCCATAGCTCGGCATGCCAGGGGCACTGGAGGGGGCCCACCCTGCCCTGTCCGCCTGACTGAGGAGGAGAAGGTGGTTGCCCGCTGCCTGCAGACGGAGCAGGTAGAGGGAGTTGGGGGCTATGAGTCCCAGAAGCCAGCCGTGAGGACAGGTAAGTGTGTTTTATATTCTATCTGTTGTGTACATGTATGGGGGTGGAAGGGAACATGTGCCAAGTGTGTGGGTCCACCAACATGGGCATCTTTTGTGTCATCCACAGATGTGCAGGAGGGAGCGGGGCCATCTGTTGATGCCAGGGCCCATCAGGATCCATCCCCTGAAGATACAGTCCCTCTGGCTGCCCCCCTGGAACAGGACTTGGAGGGAAGTGGGCACACCTCAACGGAGGAGGTGGTTGAGGAGGGTGTGGTAGTCCAGGACCAGGCCCTCTATGTTGTTGTGGAGGAGGATGGTGGGTTGGCCGGACCAGCCCAGGCTATTCCTCTACCTGTAGCGAACCCCTCAGAGTCCCCCTCCAACCTCTCCAGTCCCTCTCTTTCCCCCCCCCTCATCTCCGGCCCCTCAACATCCTCCCCTTATGCCCGGTCCCCTGCCACTCCCCGCAAGGCGACGTGCAAGACCAGGGGTGTATCCAAGGTCCTGCCGGAAGAGCTGGTCAGACAGCAGGACCAGCAAAATCAGCACCTGGCCGAGGTCGTGGAGGAGATGAGGCGCCTGGCCGACAGCCTGGCATCCTCGGGCAATATTACAGATGCCATCCAGGATGTTGCTGTTAACAGCGCAGCAACGCTAACCAGCTTGGGGGAGCTGCAGGAAAACACCTCGGAACTTGTGGGGGAGGTTCATGCCCTGCGCCTTGCTGTCGAGGCGCAGACTGCTGTGCAGACCCGCATAGCGGTTGCCCTGGAGGGCATGCAGGCAGCCAGGGAGGGACGTGGGGATGCTCCTCCTCAACCTGCTGCCCCCCCCCCCATCTGTGGCTGCCCCCAGGCAAGTGAGGGGCAGGACCCGTGGCACCAGGCAGAGCCCCCGCCAGGCCCATTAATTTTATTTTTCTTTATTATTATGCTCTGGATAAGAGCTTTTTGTTATTTTTTATTATGCTCTGGATAAGAGCTTTTTGTTATTTTTTATTATGCTCTGGATAAGAGCTTTTTGTTATTTTTTATTATGCTCTGGATAAGAGCTTTTTTTATTTATTTTTGGATACTGAACACGGTGCAGTGTGAATGGTGTGTGAATGTGAGAGGGTGGCACTCCTGACAGTAAGGGGTGTCACCCTCGGCCGTGGTGGTGAAGTTAACCCCACGGCTGTATGAATGATGTGTGAAAGGTGTATGAATGGACAGCAACATCATTGGGGCCTTGACGTGGCGTTGCTGCTCCCAAGTCCTACATGCTGGACTTGGGCTAATCCAATGCGATGTGCATGTGGTGTGTGTGATCTAGGGACATCAGTGGTGTACACGTGTGCATTGTCTGTGTGCCATGCTGTATGTGTGTGTTTAAAGGTCAAAGATTCGTAACACGAGGACCCTCCTGACTGCTCTTCCATCAGCTGACGGGGTCTCCTCTGGCGGGGGGGGGGCTGTGTGGTTGGGGGGTCAGGTCATCACGTAGGGCAATGTGCAGGCCCTTTCGCATGGCAAAGTTGTGCAGAATACAACATGCACCAATGATCTGACCCACAAAGTTGGGGGAATACAATAGGGCCCCCCCAGACTTATCCAGGCATCGGAAACGGGACTTCAGGAGGCCAAATGTGCGCTCCACCACTGCACGGGTTTTGATGTGTGCTTCATTGTATCTTCTCTCTCCTCTGGTTTGGGGGTTCCGGAAAGGAGTCATGAGATGGGGTCCCAGTGTATATGCAGAGTCACCTGTAAGGGAAAAGACAGGAGGATGGTAGTCATGCATGTGCCACTTCTGTTGTGCATCATGGGAGGGGATAGTCATGGCTGCCACCCATGTCACTCACCAACCAGCCAGCTGTCCCCATACATGTCCTGCTCAAAATCTTCTGGGATGTTGCTTTGACGGTAGATGTAGCTGTCATGGCTGGACCCGGGGTCTTTGGCACGGACGTGCCATATGAGGTATTTGGCATCGGCTATCACCTGTACGTTGATGGAATGCCAATGCTTCCGATTGCGGTATATGTGCTCTGTGGCACTGGGGGGCTGGAGTGCCACATGTGTGCAATCAATGGCCCCGATGGTGCGTGGGAATCCGTCAATTCTGTAGAAATCTGTCATTGCCTTCTGCCGCAGGTGCACAGTGGTGGGTCTGATGAACTGGTTGGACATGCGTCTGAGGATTGCGGGGACAACCTGGTGCAGACATCTGCTTATGCTGGTTTGTGACATCCCAGCCACCACTCCACTTGTACGCTGGAATGATCCACTGGCCAGGAAATGCAGTGTTGCCAGTACCTTCACCAGTGGCTGCAGTGCACGTGAGCGGTATGTCTGGCTGGTGATGTCATCCTGCAGGGCTGTGGTTATTTCCAGGATGGCAGCAGGGCTGAATCTGAAGATGCGATACACCTCCTCATCACCCATGCCAAAGAGGCTCATGCGCGCTCGGTAGATCCTCTCACGTGCCCCCCTCCTCCTACTCCTCCTTCTATGCGCCTCTTCCTCTGCATACCTTAGTAGTGATAAGACCATGGCTGGCCCTGGCATCATTGGCATACGAATGTCTTGTCCAGTAAGTGTGATTGCTCAGCTAGTCCGTTACGGTGCTGCTGTAGTTGCTCTCCAGCTGACTTGCACACGGCCTTGAGCAAAGTTACCTGTGCTTTTATGAGGGGTATGTTTACTCAAGGCTTTCGAGTTACGCGCACCACGAGTAGCCAACGCCGGACGCGCGTAGTTTCGGGAATACGCGCATCTCCCTCATTTGCATATTTGCATGCTAATTCAATGGGAACTGAATATTTTTCATGCGTAACTATGCGCCTACGCCGCGCTAGCTTAATGCATTTTCGCCGGCCAGACGGAAACAAATTTTGCGCGTATGTGGTTCTGTGTTTACCGCGCATCGATACGCAGGCGAACATTTACTATTACGCCGCGCATATACATTTACGCAGGCGTAGCGCCGCTGAGAATCTGGCCCACAGTGTTTGTTTATAAAACATAGTACTTTACTATATATATGTTAGTACTTTGCTATAGTATATATTACTATATTTAGGGTTCATATCTACTTTACTGTGTATGTAAAACCTAAAACCCTAAATGCATACATACACAATTTACTGTATACAGTACATACATAATAATAATAAATATATATATATATATATATATATATATATATATATATTTACACATATATACATATATGTATACATATATAAACAGGCCATAAACACAGTCTTGGAAAATGTGGGTAACCTGCATGAAAACCGAGGGTACACCCATGCTGCAGCCAAACTGTGAAATTACCCTAACATGTAACATAGCGCAAATGCTTTCCCATAAAGCCTCAAACCGTCACCCCCCCCCCCCCGACTGTGGGCAGGGGTTCTTTAAAATCAGTGCCTGTGTGCGGGGCTCTGTGCACACAACTGCATCATTTTTTCACAGGTATCTGTGAATGAACTATAAGGCTGGGTTCACACAGCTATTAGCTATTCACACAATAAAAATAAAGAAGTTAGGGGGGCGTGACCGGAAGCCAGCCTGGAAGGAAGCATCCCTTGAGAGCTCCCGCAGCTTACAGGCAAAAAACCGGGGGTATACGCCGCCATCCATGGGCGGTTCGTGGACCACCAGATCCAGCAAAGCAAGGGGCTCATCCCAACCCCCGCCAGGCTCCGCTACGACGCTAAAGATTATTTTAAACCGCCCGACATGCCGCCGGGCGGAGGGGACAAGATGGCGCCGGACGCAGCCACCCTTAGGACAGAGACTTCTCCTCCTCGCTCCCCCTTACCTGACCATCCGGAGTCATCCCCGACCCGAGCGCGGACCACTGCTCCATCCTTGAGCCCGGATGGCTCACAGCCGTGGGTGAGTGAACCTCAGCACCCCCACCCCCCCGCAGCGGACCACGAGGCACAGGCCGCGGCCCTCCTCACCCCTCCGGAACGGGACACCCCATGCACGGGGGCCTTCCCCCTCCTGCTACACACGGCCCCGGACCCTGGACAGCACAGCGGTCCGCAGATCTCTCCCTCACCCACGTTTGAGGAGGATTTCCCGGTCCTGCAGGCCTCCTCACGCTCCCAGACCTTCATGGGACTCCCAGAGCGCAGCAGCTCCTCTGCTGAGGCCAGGCCTGGCTCTACCTCCCCCGCAGCTCAGGGACAGACCCACCCAACCATCCATCCGAGCACTGGGGATCAGCAGGGGAGCTCTCCCCCCTCATATGCCTCTATGGCCAGCACCAGTGCGCCCTGGCACGGGAGGGCCCCCACTCCACCTGTGGATCAGGCTGAGGCCTGTTCCAACCCATGGGACTTACCCCAGCAACCCCCCCTCGAGGCCAGACAGCATAGGGAATCAGCTCCCTTCCGCCATCCATACCCCACGGATCCACTACAGCCCACCTATGATGTCAGGGGACCCCCCCACCACCCCCCCCCACCATGGCAGTCTTACTTGCAGGCCATGCCCACGAAAGATGATTTTAAACAGCTTGTTGAGGACGTTAAGGCAACCTGCCGCGCTGAAATTCAAGTTCTCCAAACGGGCCTCAAACACTTAACTGACAGAATGGAAATGGCAGAGGAGGAGATCCAAGAGACCAAACTGGCGGTGCACCGCACCCAGACTCAGGCTTCGGACCACCGTCTCATGCTAAGAGACATGCAGCGGCACATCGAGGACCTGGACAACAGGGGGCGCCGCAACAACATCCGCATACGCGGTCTCCCTGAAGCAGACGGGGCTGAAGACCTGCAGCTCACCCTTCAGAATTTATTTAATGAAATACTGGGTGAACCACCAGACAAGACCATAGAGATGGACAGAGCCCACCGAGCCCTTAAACCAAAGAGCCCAGCCTCCAACCCACGTGACGTCATATGTCGCATAAACTCCTACAAGTTGAAGGAAAACATAATGCGCAAAGCCCGCCCTATGCGCAACCTGACCTTCGACAACAACCCTCTGCAGCTCTACCCAGATCTTTCTTGGATTACATTGCAGAAACGACGCCTACTACAACCCCTGCTCCGCGCCTTACAGGACAAGGACATTGTGTATCGATGGGGCTTCCCCTTCAGCCTGTCCGCCAACCACCAGGGGACCTCGGCCACTCTACGCTACCCAGAGGACTTGGACGACTTCTGCAGAACCCTGGACATCCCTGTTCCCCGGCTGCCGGATTGGGACCTCGTGGCCACACCACCCCCCCCGCCAGTAGTCTGGCAGAGAGTCCCACCGTCCAAACGCCCCAGGGGCCGAAACCCTGCCCGCAACTCCCCCAGGCACGGGCACACCTAGGATGGTGGCCCTGGCCACGAGAGTCGCCCTGAGCACTCCATGAAGCCCTCCTGTTTTGCTTTTGTTTTTGTTTTTGATTCCACTCCATCACCTTACCCCCGGTTGCCCCAGCCTTACCCCTACGCCACATATCGGGCCTGTCTCGGATGAGACACCGAAAAGGCTGCCCTTCTGATCACGGACCCCCCCATGGCTCATAGCCTGAGAGTTCCTTCTCCCCTAACCCCCACAGTGGAGTCTCTCCACACCACCCCCCTGCCCCCCCGACCTATGTTTTTGGATTTTCTGGTCGGGTGGTCCTTAAGGAACTGTTGGGACCTGAGGGCCCCCGGGCCGCTTGGGCCCTCACTGTTGAATCTTAATGTGTTCTCCTTATGTTTTGTTTTTGCTCTCACCCTTTTCTTTCTTTTCAGATATCCCTCTCTCCTCTCCTGTGCAGGTAGCACCCGACAACGCACCCTGGTGACTGTCGCCTCGGCGGTCTTCCCACTCACCCTCCCAGAACCTGATGCAGCGCGCCTGACTCCAGCTAAGTACAACCCACGATCTCTCCACCTACAGTATGGCTAAGTTGCTATCTTTAAACGTACACGGACTTAACTCCAATAGGAAACGTCATCTAGCACTTAGGGAATTCAGGCAATCAGGGGCGGAGATTATAATGGTACAGGAATCGCACTTCTCCAAGGGCGATTCCTTTACGTTTGCATCCAGGTATTTTCCCTTAGTATACCAGGCCTTTAGTTCACGTAAACGGGCAGGGGTCGCAATCCTGGTTAAACACGGCACCCCCTTCACATGCACAGACTCCTACATCGACCCTCTGGGCCACTTCATCATCTTGAGGGGAACATGGCACTCACGAGACGTCACTCTATGCACCCTGTATGCTCCCAATGCACATCAGCACAGATTTCTAAGCCGGGTTCTAACCCGCCTGGCCAGATCTCCCCGCGACCTACTGGTGGTGGGGGGGGACTTTAACCTCCCCCATTCAGTGACCTGGGACCGCATGGTGGTGAATTCCCGGGCCTCTCAGACAAAAGCCCTGCGGGACTCTAAACTCTTCCGTCAGCTTACAAGGAAACATGCTCTATTCGACGCATGGAGGGCGCTTCACCCAGGGGATCGCCAGTTCACCTTCTACTCATCCCCCCACCACACGCACTCACGTATAGATTACTTTTTAGTCAACAATACTACACTACGCGTCACTGATTCCGCACAGATCCTGCCCATCTCCTGGTCCGACCATGCCCCCATTACTCTGACCCTTGACCTCAACACTCCCACCCGCAGGCCCTATAACTGGCGCCTGAATGACTTTCTCCTGAAACACACCCCCTCCAAAATGGAAATAGACTCTGCCCTGCAACTCTACTTTAGCGAAAACGACACGCAGGACATCTCCACCACCACACTGTGGGCCGCTCACAAGGCGGTAATCAGGGGACGGTGTATGGCCATCTCCTCGGCCCTCAAGAGAAATGCCGACTCGGCTAGGAAACAGGCGGAAGCGCAGCTCCGAGCCCTAGAAACTCGCCTACAGACTTCCCCCTCCCTGACGCTCCTTAAACGTATCGCCCTGGTACGGTCAACGCTCCGGGACCTTGCGCTGGGCAGAGTCGAGAAAGCTCTAGTACGCCTCCGCCAGGTATATTATGACAAGGGCAACAAGGCGCAAGCTCTATTGGCGAGGAAACTAGCGGACCGCTCGCTCGCGTCCACCCCACACCAGGTCCAGGATAGCTCGGGCAATATTCTTTCACACCCTCAGAGTATTGCAGACGCCTTCGCAGCATTTTACGCTGACTTGTATAACAGGCCGGAAATCCCCCATGACCCACCCCCCCCCCGACCTGCTAGATAGGATGACACAATACCTAACACGGGCGGGCATTCCCCGACTACAACCGGCCGACCTAGCCTCCCTCAACGTCCCTATTACAGGCGAGGAGTTGACCATGGCCATTAAGTCCCTACCCGCCCATAAATCTCCGGGCCCTGACGGATTCCCATATGAATATTACAAGACCTTCCTCCCCACACTCCTCCCCCACATGACGAAGCTCTTCAACGCCTTCCTACAGCAGACCCATATCCCGCAAGACATGCAGCGCTCATTCATCACCCTCATCCCCAAACCAGACAAGGACCCTTCACTATGCGCGAGCTACAGGCCGATAGCCCTACTGAACTCTGAACTCAAGATCTTCACGAAGGTCCTCTCCCTCCGCCTAAATGAAGTTTTACCCTCTTTGGTCCATAAAGACCAAGTGGGCTTTGTCCCCCTCCGCCAAGCGGGGGACAACACGAGAAAGGTGATTGACCTAATTGACGTGGCGAGCAGGGAGGGCCCGGAGTCTCTGCTCCTGAGCCTGGACGCAGAAAAGGCGTTTGACCGCCTTGGCTGGCCCTTCATGTTCGCCACGTTAAAGCATATGGGTTTTAGGGGACCCTTCCTACAGGCGGTCCGACACCTCTATACCGACCCGATCTCACAGGTGAAGACGCCCTTCGCCACCTCATCCACCTTCCCCGTTACCAATGGAAACCGTCAGGGGTGCCCCCTCTCCCCCTCCTCTTTGCCCTCTGCGTCGAGCCCTTAGCAGCGACGATCCGAGACAATCCGGACATTCGAGGTATCCCGGTAAGGGGGAGGGAATTTAAGATCTCCCTCTTTGCCGATGATATTATTCTGACGCTGACGCGCCCCCGCATTTCCCTGCCCAACTTACACAGGGAATTAGAACGCTACGGGGCCCTCTCGGGATACAAGACTAATACGTCCAAGTCCATGGCCATGCCGATTAATATGCCCGAACCAGAAGCCTTACACTTGCAGTCCGTTTTCCCATACCACTGGGAGCGGACCTCCCTGAAATACCTGGGGGTCCACCTGACCCCAAGCTATGCATCCCTATATCAAGCCAACTTCCCCCCCCTATACAGCTCAATAAGGGCGCTGATCCATAAATGGAAGTCCTACCAGATATCCCTATTGGGCCGGATAGCGGCCATAAAGATGGTTGTCCTCCCAAAACTATTATACCTATTCCAGACCCTCCCTATCCCGGTCCCCTATGCTCATCTACGGGCCCTACAGGCCGACCTCCTCCGGTACGTGTGGAACTACAAGCGCCACAGGATCCCACGTTCGGTCATGACGGCGTCACGAACCGAGGGAGGCCTGGCCTTCCCAGACCTGGTCAAATACTACCAGGCCTCGCAACTCCGGGCAGTGGCATCATGGTTCCCCCAGAAGTCCTACAATAGATGGACGGAGGTGGAAAAGATCTGGTTGGCACCAATACACCCCAACAACCTCCTGTGGAACGCGAATGCGGCAGTGGAGCCCGGACGTTTACTGGGCTCCATGCGGCAACTTCAAAGTACCTGGAGGAGGCTAGTCCGAGACGGTCAACTTCAGTCCGATAGCTCCCCGCTGACCTCCTTCCTCTACAACCCTAAAGTGCCGACCAGTCTCACCCACCAGATGTCCTGGCCCTGGGCCTCGCGAAACCTATTCCACTTTGGCCATCTAATAGACCCTAGATCCCGCACCCTACACTCCTTCACTGATCTCCAGGCCAAACATGACATCCCACGACAAGCCTTTTTCAGCTACCTACAGATCAGGCACTATGCCCACACAATCGCCCCCCGGCTCCTTTTCTCAAAACCGACCCCATTTGAGCGAATCATACTCAAGGGCACAGCCCGAAGGGGCCTCATATCTGATATTTACCAAATTCTCAATGAACGCCCCTTACAAACCAAAGGCAAACATGCATATATGCTCCGATGGGAGAGGGAGCTGGGGGAGGTGCTCTCGGAGGATGAGTGGAGGGCGGTTTGGAGGCAGGCGGCCAAGAGTTCGATCTGCACCCTTTATAAGGAAAACACGTATAAAATACTGTTCTTTTGGTACCTGACCCCAGACGTCCTCCACAAGATTTACCCCTCCACCTCTGACCGATGCTGGCGTTGCAACCAAGCCAAGGGCACATTGTTCCACCTCTACTGGACATGCCCCCTGATTGTCCCATTCTGGACTCAGACACGAGAGCTCCTATCCCGCCTCCTGGAGGCACCCATACCCCTCTCCCCGAAGCTGTTCTTGCTGGGCCTATCCCAACCTCGCATAGCTAAACCTTACAAGAAACTGAGACACATAACCACGGCTGCGAGGTGCCTGATAGCGCTTCATTGGAAGAAACCAATCCCCCCATCCCAAGAAGCCCTTTATGCTAGGGTCAAAGATGTAGAACTCATGGAAAAAATGACAGCTAGGATCCGGGATAGGTTGGAGGACCACGACCTGGTCTGGGAGAGGTGGCACGTGGAGGAAGACCCGCCGTGAGTCGACAACAGATCACCAAGGTACACTACTCTCCCCGATAATCCTGCCTGCCCCCCCCTCCCCCCTCTCTCCTGACCTCTCCCTTCCTTCCCCCGCACGCCCCCCCTCCCTACCCCCCTCTCTTCACCCCACCCCCCTTTTTTTTTTTTTTTTTTCCTATCTCTCCTCCTCTTTTTTTCCTCTCTACCTTCTGTATCTCTTGAAACCCCAACTGTGTTACAAGTTACTGGTAGCATGAATAGATACGAAACCACTGTGTAAGCCTAACTAGCTGGAATTTCGTATACCCTCTTATCTAATGCATTTGAACTGCTGCTATGTTTTGTACCGACCTTTTATGATAATAAAAATTGTTATTTGAAAAAAAAAAAATAAAGAAGTTAGCTGTATTTGATGTGTGCCCCATCTCTGGCTGCTGCTGCGTTTGTTACATATTACTTTTACTCAGGCAGCAGTCTCCTGTCAGCATGACTTGTGGTATTGGCTGCAGTACACTCAGTACAATGATCACTGTGGGTTAGTCATTCACTCTCCACCTCTTTCATTCATAAAAAGCCTTGCATTCTTTCCAAGAATGCAAGCAACCCACGGTGATCAGTGTACTGCGCCCCAAAGTTACAAGTCTCAGTGCCAGACATTAGACATTAACAGGAGACTGCTGATTAAAAAGTAAGATGTATAACAAATGCTGCCTCAGCCAGAGATTACTGTACAAATGGCAAAATCATTTTTGACCAAATTTCTGAGGTTTTATCCACCACTGCTGTTTTATGTTTTGTAACCTCTTTTGTGTGGAACAGTGGCTCCATACAGAAAAAGGAAGCATTGAACACCACAGCTGCAATATCATTTATAGATTGTAAGCTCCACGAGCAGGGCCCACCTAATCCTTCTGTATTGTACTGTCCTCCCTTCTACATTATAAAGCGCTGCATAAACTATTGGCGCTATATAAATCCTGTATAATAATAATAATGTACATCCAGAGGACCAGAAATTAATATCTGATAAGCTTTTGACTATCTATCTGTTTATTTTTCTTCTTTATAAGGCCCCTTTCACACTTGTGCAACTTTTCCTGCGACTTTGGACATCAGAGTCACAGGACAAGTCGTAACCCAAGATTCCCAGTGATAACCTTTCATATCTGTGTGACTTCAAGTCGCAGTGACTTTAAAATAGTCCCTGTACTATTGTGGTCCGACTTTGATGCGAGTTGAGGTCCATAGACCTCAAGTTTACAAGACATTTCCTGAAATCATGCAAAAATTGCAGCAAAATTGTGTCCGCTAAATTGTGTGACTTTCAAGTCGCGGCAGTGTGAAAGGGGCCTAAAGACCTGTACACACGATCGGTCCATCCGATGAGAACGGTCCGACGGACCGGTTTCATCGGTTCACCGATGAAGCTGACTGATGGACTGATGTGCCTACACACCATCGGTTCATGAACCGATCGTGTCAGAATGCGGTGGAGTAAAACACGACGACGTGATGAAAAAAAATAAGTTAAATGCTTCCAAGCATATGTCGACTTGATTTTAAGCATGCGTGGATTTTTAACCGATGCTCGTGCATACTAACGATCGGTTTTGACCTATCGGTTAGCCACCCATCGGTTCGATTTTAAAGAAAGCCCTCTGTTTTAGGACCGAAGGATAATCGACCGATGGGGCCTACACACGATCAGTTTGAACCGATGAAGACGAACTTCAGTCCGTTTTCATCGGTTTGAACCGATCGTGTGTACGCGGCTTAAGCCAATATATAAGTTAAAGTGGTTCTAAAGGCAGAAGGTTTTTTACCTTAATGTATTCTATTTATTAAGATAAAAAAAACTTCTGTGTGCAGCAGCCCCCTAATACTTACCTGAGCCCCATCTCATCCAGCAATGTGCAAGATCGCCTCGGCTCTCCAGGAACTCCTCATCCTCATTGGCTGAGACAGCAGCAGGCGCCATTGGCTCCTGCTGCTGTCAATCACAGACAGTGAGCCAATGAGGAGAGAGAGATGCAGGGCCCAGCCACAGCTCTGTGTGTGAATGGACACACAGAGCAGCGGCTTGGGAGCAAGCTTGCTCACGTGCCCCCAGAGCAAGCAACTCGGCAGGGGGGAGGAGCCAGGAGCGCCAGTGGGGAACCCAAGAAGAAGAGGATTGGGGCTGCTCTGTGCAAAAACCATTGCACAGAGTAGGTAAGTACAGTATAACATGTTTGTCATTTTAAAAAAACAAGCCTTTAATATCACTTTAAGGCCTCGTACACACGATCGAACATATCCGATGAAAACGGTCCGCGGACCATTTCCATCGGATATGTCCGATCGGGAGTTTGATCCGATGGCGTGTACACACCATCGGATCAAATTCCCCGCCGCCGGACGGCGCGGTGACGTGGCGGTGACGTGGCGGTGACGTGGCGGTGACGTTGACGCCGCCACGTCACCGCACCAGGAAGTTAAACACTTCCGCGCATGCGCCGAATCCATTCGGCGGCGGCGGTGGGGGACGACATGTCTGCTGGTAAGTGTACTAACCAGCAGACATGTCGGGCGGACAGATTCCCACCGGATAGATTTCAAAGCATGCTTTGAAATCTGTCGGGTGGAGAAATCTGTCCGCTAGCCCATACACACGAGCGGAGATGTCTGCTGAAACGGTCCATCGGACCGTTTTCAGCGGACATATCCCCTCGTGTGTACGAGGCCTAATTGTTTGACTCTATAATAGTTAATATATAAAAATATGCAGTACATTATATTAATGGAAGTAAAATGAATGCATACACACAGAAAAGAGTGTAATCATATCTCTCTCTCGTTCTTTTGTTCTCACAGGTAATACAATAGAGGTTAAATGTCCGTGGAGTAATTTCTTGTAGTTTTGCATGAAAACCTTTAATACAATCTTTATGCAAAAATTAAATAAAAAAATAAAGGTAGAAGAGGTTAATATTTAGTATGGTCCTATTGAAAGACACCCTTGGTGTTGAACTCCCCAGAGGCATGCCTGCCCATAGGTCATAATATGCATAGTGAGACACCACAATAAACTTACCTTCCTCCTACACACACAGTCCAGTGGAAAGTCATCATCCTCATCCGTTACTCTAAAATAGAAGCCTGAACCACATATGATATAAGCACAGCCCCTATCACACACAACACCCACTCAGACAGAACTTCTGTGGTTTGATTGCCTGCAACCCACACAGGGCTGGAAAGATCTTTACCACTATGTGCTGATATCTCAGTCTGCCTTTCAGGGTGACATGTTTCTGAAGTCTCAATCTGTACTGATAAACGCTTTGTACTATTTCTGATTACATTTGTTTTATTCAGTGTAGTGGCACATTAATACAGAACTGTATTTAGCTAAGAAATAAATAGAGAAATAGATAGCCTATTAGAAAAAAAATAAAACAAAAAAGTGGTGTATTCAGTTTATTCCTATTTCATTAACAGAAATGCATTTAGAAAATCAAGCTAGTTTAAGTCTTCATGTACACCTCCTGAACCAACTTGACAGATAGTAACCTGCATTTAAAACGCTCATTTTGCCGCATTTACATGCCACGTTTAGCTGCATTTTGCCGCGTTTGCATTTAGAAGCCTTTTCAAAATAGCCAAAAAATGAAAAACTGTATATGAAACGCGGCTAAATACAAGTTACTGCGTTTAGAAGCTTTTGGTGCTTGAAATGCCTGTAAACTCAGCTTCTGAACCCATTTTTTTGCATTCCAAAAAAGCCTCTAAACTAAACTGCCTAGAAAAGACTAGAAACGACCCTGTGTACATGTAATAAGATAACATAGAGGAGAGTTCAGGGGCAGTTGAAAAAAATGCCCAACTGTTCCTAAACGTCCGTTTACCAGCAGCCTAAAGAAAGGGGAAAGGTCTGGTGTCCCCAGTAACACACTTCCATCCCTGTAACATATAATAAAACAAAGGATTCGCCCCGGGACTTTAAATGAAGTGGGTACCGCCAGTAAAGATAACAGTAGTTATTACAGTATATACAGTTGTATTCAAAATTATTCAACCCCCACTGAAATTGATTGTTTTGGCCAGTTTGACATTGATTTTGATCATTCAGTTATCCTGCTTACAATAAATCAAAGAGGCACGTGTAGGTCAGACAAATATAACATAAAATTTATAATGAAATAACCACAAATGTCTTTTCTGTGCTCACATCATTATCAGTTTTATTTAACCCCCAAGTGACAATCAACCTTAGTACTTAGTACAACATCCTTTTACAGTTATAACAGCTTTTAAACATGAAGCATAGCTTGACACATGTGTCTTGCAGTGATCTAAGGGTATCTTTGCCCATTCGTCATGGGCAAAAGCCTCCAGTTCAGTCACATTCTTAGCCTTGCGCACTGCAACTGCTTTCTTTAAGTCCCACCAGAGCTTCTCAATCAGATTTAAGTCTGGTAACTGCGATGGCCACTCCAAAATGTTCCAGCCTTTAATCTGAAACCATGCTCTAGTGGACTTGGAGGTATGCTTGGGATCATTGTCCTGTTGAAAGGTCCAACGTCTCCCAAGCCTCAGGTTTGTGATGGACTGCATCATATTGTCATCCAATATCACCTGGTACTGAAGAGAATTCATGGTACCTTGCACACGCTGAAGCTTCCCTGTACCTGCAGAAGCAAAACAGCCCCAAAACATGATTGACCCCCCGCCATGCTTCACAGTAGGCAAGGTGTTCTTTTCTTCATAGGCCTTTTTCTTCATAATCCAAACATAGCGTTGATCCATGGGCCCAAACAGTTCTAATTTTGTTTCATTAGTCCACAGAACACAATCCCAAAACTTCTGTGATTTGTCCACATGACTTTTGGCATACTGCAGTCGACTCTTCTTATGCCGCGTACACACGGTCGTTTTTTGCGATGAAAAAAACAACGTTTTTTGTGAAGTAAAAAACGACGTTTTTGAAACGTCACTTTCAAAGACGATGTTGCATACACACCATCGTTTTTTTCACAAAAAACAAGGTTACGTTCACCACACTTTTCCATTGAAGCTCGCTTCATAACTAGCTTCTTTGGCATGCGCGGGTTGAAAAACGTCGTTTTAAACGACGTTTTTGCTACACACGGTGACTTTTTGTGAAACAAAAAACGACGTTTTGAAAAACGACACAAAAAATTCAAGCATGTTGGAATTTTTTTTTGGTCGTTTTTTTTAAGACAAAAAACGACGTTTTGCCCACACACGATCAATTTAAATGACGTTTTAAAAAACGACGTTTTTTTTCATCGCAAAAAACGACCGTGTGTACGCGGCATTATTCTTTGGAGACAGCAAGGGGGTGCGCCTGGGAGTTCTGGCATGGAGGCCTTCATTACGCAGTGAGTGTGCGCCATATTGTCTGAGCAGAAACTTCAGTACTCACATCTGACAAATCTTTTCTCAGTTCCTCAGCAGTCACACAGGGACTTTTCTCCACTCTACGCTTCAGGTAGCGCACAGCAGTCAAAGTCAGCATCTTCTTTCTGCCACGACCAGGTAGCGTTTCAACAGTGCCCTTTGCCTTGAATTTGCAAATGATGCTTCCTATGGTGTCTCTTGGTAGGTTTAACATCTTTGCAATCTTCTTATAGCCATTGCCCTTCCTGTGAAGAGTAATCACCTCTTCTCTTGTCTTCCTGGACCATTCTCTTGACTTCACCATGTTTGTAACCACACCAGTAAATGTCTAGAAGGAGCCGAGTATCACAGTCATTTTAAAGCTGCCTAATGGGTGCTTATTAGGCTTTATTGCAGCTCCCTGACATCCACAGGTATTTTCAATACCTGACTGAAAACACTTCAATGAACCTCTGTTCTTCAGAGTGGTAGGGTCCTTTCACACGGAGCGGACCGTTTTTGATCCGCCCCGTGTGTCCGTCGGCTCAGCGAGGATCATCCGTAAATCCCCGCTGAGCTGTCGGCGGACAGGGCGGTCCCCGCATACTGTGCAGAGACCGCCCTGTCTCTCCTCTGCTCTCCCCTATGGGGAATTGAATGAATACGGACTGTGTGTCCGTATTCATCTGATCCGATCCTTCAGACGGAAGAAAAATAGGGTTTTCTTCCGTCTGGAAAACCGGATCCTGGCGGAGGCGGGTCATTACGGACGTTAGCGGATGCTCTTCCGCTAACGGTCGTGATCCCATAGGGAAGCATTACAAGTCCGTTTACGAACTTGTGATAAACGGACCGTTTGTCCGCACATTTGAAAGGGGTTGTAGTCTTTAAGGGGTTGAATAATTGTGTAAATGAAGAATTCACAAAAGAAACATTTACTACTGTATTACAAAACCAATTGATGTAATTTTAGTTGCATATGGTTCTTTAAGAAGTCCTTGTAGGATTTCATTCTGAATACAATTACAAATGTACACTAAATTCCCTAAAACCCATTACAGCATTGGGGGGTTGAATAATTTTGAATAAAACTGTACCGTATTTATCGGGGTATTGTGCACTCCGGCGTATAGCGTGCACCCCTGATGTGGACCTGTAAAAAAATCTTTTAGTACTTTTAGTACTTAACGTTTTGGTGTCTTGCGCAGCGTCCATCGTACGGTCCGGCGTAGGTCTTAGGCTTCTGTGGTGTCCTCCCGGCTTCTTCAGTGCTCCGGCAAGTCGAATCCCCGCTTCCTGCGCTCAGTCTGAACGCCTCTGTTGACATATACCGAGTGCAGTACACTCGGGTACATTCGGCCAGGCTCGGCTTTGCTCGTGCTCACGCTCTGTGACGTTTATGCGTGAGCACGAGCGAAGCCGAGCCTGGCCGAATGTACCCGAGTGTACTGCACTCGGTATATGTCGGCGGCTCAGTTCAAACTGAGCGTGGGAAGCGGCTATCGGCGTATATCGCGCACCCAATGTCAATGTCCTCAATGTCTTTTCTGTGCTTTTATTACCCAGCCGGGTAAAAACGGTAAATAGTAGGAATTTGAGAAATGACGGATTCAGGGTTAACTGGTGTGGAAACAGACCTGCTCCCAATGATAAATCTCTTCATTACTCTAGCCAGAGTGGGGTGGGTATAGTACATCTGGATAGGCCTCTCTCAGCAGCCTAGCAGCCAAAGTGTCACTCGGAACTTTAGGTTAAAGTCTCTGCCACAGACCTTCCCAAAGGTGGAAATAACTTCGGTCCAAAATCCCTCTCAACTGGATTTAGCACCCGGATCTCCTTCAAATAGCCTCAATTGCAGCAATAACTGACAGGCGACCACCGTCCAGCCTCTCAGGTTACGAAGTGTCTTTCAATGAGTGAATAGGCCTCTCCTGCGACACCAGCCTCATGCTCGGCGTCCCTCAGACAGGTTCACCATCGACCGGCTTCCTCCACTTTGGATGGAGAGCACAGGACCACTTTTAGGTTCGTAGACTCAGTCTGCTTACTGGACCAACCTGGTTCCGAAGCCAGGAACACAGCAACACACGCACACCCCGATCAGGAGGGCCACACACCTGGTGGTAGGACAACTGCCCAGGTGGAAGGAGTATGGCGACGACGACCCGCACCAATGGCGTCTGCCACTTAAATATCCCTTCCCAGCATGCACAGCGAGGTTATTAACCCTCCTGATTGGCTGCCGAGGAGCCAGAAGTATCCACACGACCCTGGATTTACTGCTGCCCCCTACCCTCTGGGGGTGACTGAAGTCCCCAGACAGGAGGATAGGCACACAGCACAGTCAGGGCTGGAATAGAGGCCTTAAATTTAACCAAATCAACATGGTCAGAGTAAATTACCTCTCTGATCCCCTTTTAAATTTACAATAGCATCTGACACAAAAGTAGCCAGCTCGCTCTTTAGGGGTGGATGTGTGTAACAATGTACCACTGAGCTTGACCATGGCTACAGGTGTGCGGTCCCAAGACAGGAGGATAGGCACACAGCACAGGTTGGAATAGAGGCCTTAAATTTAACCAAATCAACATGGTCAGAGTAAATTAACTCTCTGACCCCCTTCTAAATTTACAATAGCATCTGACACAAAAGTAGCCAGCTCGCTCTTCAGGGGTAGGGTTGCCACCTCATCCCTTTAAAACCGAACACATATTAATTACACAGGTTCTGTGGCTGATTAAGGTGATAATTAAACTCACATGGCTGCCTTATCTGCATTAAATTAGCCATAGAACCTGTGGAATTCATATGTGTTCGGTTTTAAAGGGATGAGGTGGCAACCCTATTCAGGGGTGGATGTGTGTAACAATGTACCACTGAGCTTGACCATGGCTACAGGTGTGCGGTCCCAAGACAGCGGCAGCAGGTGCCTCACCAGGGAGCTGAGGGGGCAGAGTCAGAAAGGGACCCCACCAGGGGCCAAACGGAGAGCAGGCATGGCATAGGTGTAGTTATGTATCCATAGAGACCTTGTTAGTCCATAAAAAGTATAGGCTGAGTATAGTGAATATTCCAAGTATAAAAGTAATGAGACACAGCAGGCAATCTCCACAGCTGTGTGTGTCCTCAGTGAAGCTGTGTACATGAAGCCTAACACCCTAATTTTAAAATTTTAAAATAATGCACAAGGCTATGTTTTGACCAAGCTGGGATTATCTAAAGGCTTAGAAAAGTATTTGTTTCACTTAGCACGGTGAACCTGTGCGTATTCCAAGCAATTAAATATGTGCAGGAAATTGTAAACAAATTGATTGCCTAAAGCAGGGGTCTCCAAACAGCGGCCCGAGGGCCAGATGTGGCCCTTTGCTAGCCTTTATCCGGTCCTTGGGCCACAATTCCTCCCACTTATATGAGGTTCTATTCCTCCCACTGGCACCAACAATGGGGCACTATATCATCCACCGGTACCAATGGTGGGATACTATTCCTCCTACTAATAGGGGGAACACTCCTCCTCCTCCTCCTTTTGACCACCAACCCTGAGGCCATATTTGTTCTCATTGATGTCAGGCCCAGGACATTTTCTTCTCCCTGCTGGCATCAATCCGGCCCTCCTAAAGACTGAAGGGCAATAAAGTGGCCCTTTGTTTGAAAAGTTTGGAGACCCCTGGCCTAAAGCAACACTTCATATTTCTAATACAGTATGGCCTGGATTCACAGAGATGGGCGAATATTTACGCCGGCGTAGCGGAGAGGCATGCACTGAATTCAGCAAGCTATTGCTCCCAACTCTGCGCCGGCGTAGCGTACATTTCGAAGGCGCAGGCTGGTGTAAGTGGAAGTCGGTGGAAGTGGGCTGGAAGTGGAGGTGATCACTGCTAATGAAGCGTGACCCCATGCAAATGATGGGCCAGGTGCCTGACAAGTACTTAAAATGAACTGCGCATGCATCGAGACGTGGATTTATCCCCATGCGCATTCTCACAACCACGTCGGAACAACTGCCTAAGATACACCAGTTCACTGTGTACGCCGTTAACGTAACCTACGCTCAGCCAGACCCACGTCCTACGTAAAATACGTAGGCTTGAGTTCCTTGGTGCAGACCTTTGCATGTCTGGTGCTGACTTACACGTTTGTGAATCGGCGGATTTCCATCATTTGCATATTTGAATGGCTAATCAATGGAAGCAGCAACATGCGTCCAGAAGAAAAATGCGCCCACGTTACGCCGGGGTAAGTAAGATACGTCGGCGTAGGGTGGCGAGTTTTTAGGTGTATATTGGTTTGGATACGCTGGCGCACATTTGCACTTACGTCAGCGTAACTTGATTTACGCCGGCGCCAGTGCTTTGTGAATCCGGGCCTATGTGCCTGCTGTACCTTTTACTTGTATGATCCTGTTATTGCTTCCTTTATGACCCCTTTCACATTGAAGCGCTGCTAAAACAGCCGCCGGTCCTTTTTGCTGTGCTTTAGCGGCGCTTTTGCAGCAGTTTTTGGCGCTAATAGGTTGCTTTTTTTAAGGTGACCTTAAAACCCCTCAAAAAATAACAGTTTTGCTGCACTTTTAAAGTGCTTTTAAGGCACTTTGGAAGTGCTGCCTATTGATTTCAAAGGGCTGGGGCTTCTTTAGAGCATTTTTTACAGCGCTCCAAACATGCCCCAAAGATGCTGCTTGCAGGACTTTTTCTACTACACCGCAAGCACACCGCTCCTGTGAGAAAGCACCCATTTAAATTAATGGGAGGCAGTTTTCAGGCACTTTACAGATGCTATTTTTAGCGCTAAAACATTTGAAAACTGCCTTAGTATGAAAGGGGTCTATGTGAAATCCTTGGTGTTCCCACTAGTACCTTTGCTTTCCTATTGAAAACGCTAAGCAGAAAAGCACACCATGGTCAGTTCTCTAGCTATGCTGGGAACTCAGCCTGCTTTCCAGTGATCAGACTTGTCTTACCATGCCACCACTGCACAGCCATTAAAGTGGTTGTAAAGTATTTTTTTTACTTTTACCTACAGGTAAGTCTATAATAAGGTTTACCTGTAGGTAAAAAAAATCTCCTAAACCTTCCCCTCGCAATGAATGCCACTGAATGGCACATGCGCACAGGGGATTTTCGGCTTAAGGCCCGGCAACCGTTGGACCTTGCCAGAAAGTAGTCTCCGGTGCATCGGGAGGGACACCGACGCCTCATTCTAAGGTAAGTATTTCATAATGAGCTAGTATGCGGCGCATACTAGATCATTATGTCTTTTCCCTTACAGCTGTAAAGAAAAGAAAAGAAAAATTTGCGGGTTTAGTACCGCTTTAACTTGGAAGCTCAGTGTACTGCTGCTTCTCCCCCCCCCCCCCCCAGCTCGTATACAGCTGAGAACAGAGGGAATGTGATCACTTATAAACAAGGGGACACAAAAAAAAAATATATATCTATACAAAATGTTTTGCATTTATATTCTATTTTTAACTGAATGGGTTGTTTTACAAGGTGATCGTTTGCAATCACTTTACACAACTTATCACAAGTAAAAACACAGAATTATTAGTTTATGTTTAAAAAAACTCCTTTAGTAGATCAGCTCCTTAATGCTGAGTACTATCTTGGAGGTTGACATGACTTTATATACAGTAGAACAGCCTTTTTCAACCAGGGTCACAGGCACCCTGGGGTGCCTTGAGGCTTCTTCAGGGGTGCCTTGGCAAAATGCCTAAAAATATATAAAAATTGTATACAAGCCAGTGGGAGGATGAAGTCTGCCTTTTAGTTACCCAAAGCTATAGGTTTTCGTTACACACCATTAAGACTTTCTAGACACTGGCATCCTAGCAACCAATACTAGTCAGTACCAGTGTGCAAAAGTGTATTTGCTTTGTGTGACAAACCCTTGTCCTCAAACAAAACTTGGTCTTCTATAAATGCTTCCTCTGTCCAGAACCAGCACTATCCCAGACTCTTTAGCCCACCCAGACAACACCAGTCTTGGAGTGGCAGACAACAAACTGCCTTTATTATCACACATGGACACACAGATAAAATAACTCAGACTTTCCCACCCCCCACCCTTGCAAAACAGGGCGGGTTAAACTGTCCAATGACAATGGACACACAGGTCAAACTTCTCATCAGTAAACAGTCTTATCAGCAGGGGGCTGCTGGATGAGCCCCCCTCCCTCTTTCCTCACAGAAAACACACTTACACATCCCATAATAGTTGAAGCAGAAAGCCACAATAGAACAATAGAATACAGTCACACCCCAAACCATCACAGCAAATAGTACACAACAGCATGAGACAACACACATTATATTTATATACATATATACAACATTGAGTCTGACTAGCACAGATCATAGTGGGGTTCTAATTCACCCTGTGCCCCTATTAGAGACACAGGGTGATTTACACATAAGAGGGTCTGGGGAAGCTGGACATGGAGTTTTCAGAGCTCTCCAGGGTAAGCTGAGTTCCACAAACCCCCCACCCAAAGTGACCCCTGTCACACTTTGGAAGAAAAAAATCACCTCCACGTTTGAGTCTCCTACATGTGGATGTTGCTGCATTATGTTAAAATATTAGAATTGTTTTTTTGTATTTTAGAATGGGGTGCCTCGAGGCTGTCCATAATTTTAAAGGGTGCCTTAACTGAAAAAAGGTTAAGAAACACTGATATAGACAATGTTGGTATTATTAAACCGGATTGTAAAAATATTTAGTTTTATTTAAAGAACAAATTCACTTAAAAAAAAGAAAAAAAAGAAAAGCACACCTTCGCTAACCCCCTAACCTAATTTAACCCACACATCCCCCAACAGATGCTTACTCACTTCCCCTGATAGTCATGTCCTCCTCCAGTGTTTACATTCTAGGGCACACAATCTTTCATTGCCCTGGCTGTGCCTATTTAGTAAGCACACATAAAGCTGAACAAGGCCATACTCCTACCCTACAGGTGCCTGAGTGGGGAGGTTTCTAGCAAAGATTAGCGTTGGTGCCTACTCGTCTAGGGAGAGTGGGCAGATGTTATTTTTTTAAATTGAACCTTAATCAGAACTGAACCCAAAAGCAAAAATTGTATATATTGCAGTGTATGAATTTTCAGATGTGTTGGCTACATTAATGAATTTTTTTATTATTATTTTTTTAGGCTTTTTTTTACAAGACTCTCTTTCAGCTTTCTCTAACAGACCAACGGAGTTAATTTATGCAAAACCTTTATCCCAAAAAACTGTTGCTGTAACTGAATAAAAAGTGGTAGCTGGAGTCAAGTCCATCTAAGGCCCAGTACACACATTAAGAAAATCAGACGGACGGTATGGTTTTCCTCGATGTTTCACAGCAGGTTGAAAAAGAGGAAGGTACTAATTATATAAAAATATAAAAATTCTCGAAGGAGAAAGGCTTTTTTTTTACTATTGTTTTTTATTGTTTCTGATTATGCGCAGTCTTTCATATCTGATTTTTTGCGTTCGAAAACCATGCGAAAATAGTCCTTAGTTCTTTTTATGAATGAGAAAATTGATAAGCTGCAATATATTAAATGTTATAATTTTTGGATTTAGTACCAGTTTAAGGCTACTATTTGTCAAATATTAATAGAGAAGGAGATACAAGCGCCTACTAAGTGTGGCAATTATGTAACATTAATGCAGGTAAAAAAGTGTTACAAAGGGAGTCTAGCATCAAGCATGTAGGTGTAGTTAAGAACAGGTCCTGGTCAGCATTAAAACCATTCTGCACCGGGTGCAAATTGGGGGGCTGGGGTCCACACTCTCAGGGGCGCTGGATGCTCTCAGTGCTTTCTGATCCATGGAACACACAACCTGGCAGTTGTGACGTCATGACCAGACGTGGCGCAAGGACGTAGCTGGCAACGCATATTTGCAGAGCATACGCTTCTTTGGGCCATGGCCTGAAGAAGGAGCGCATTCTTGGCCCCCCTTATTCATCCTCCTTACTATCTCTAAACTTTATTTGTGTTTATTTGTCAAACATTAGAGCTGCAAACACCTAAATGCATAGTTGCAATAAACATATAAGTCAAACCGAGCACGCATCAATACAAAAATGGCCCCCCAAGAGCAGTACATGTTGCTGTACACATGAGGGCTACTCCAGCCATGCCATTTTGAAATAATGCATCCTAAATGCAGTTTTTACAATATGCTGCCGGGCCAACAAGGACCATGCTGGTGATGATTAGGGCACCAGGTACCATCTATGAGTTACTTGCTCCTAACCTGACCCAAAAACTCTTTGTTGCTACTTAATTCTGACTAGGGATGAGCCGAACACCCCCACATTCAGTTCGCACCAGAACCTGTGAACAGACCAAAACCCCATTAAAGTCTATGGGACTCGAACGTTTGAAATCTAAAGTGCTCATTTTAAAGGCTAATATGCAAGTTATTGTCCTAAAACATGGGTGCCCAACCGCTGGCCTGCGGCACTCTCCCAAGTGGCTCGCCATGTCTTGCTCTGAGATGGCGGTTTGGCAAGCCCAGATCGTGGACTCCTGACCCGCCATCTCCGAGCATTAGTGAATGGGGTCATGTGCAGTGGCTGCGGCGGAGCTGGCCTACCAGTGATCCTGGTGGGAATGGCCTATCCGTGATCATGGCCAGGCTGGCCTATGCATGATCGTGCTTGCTCCTGGAGTCCCGCCACCACCTTTGTGAACACCGCTGCCTTCACCTCCTCCAGGCTCCCCCTCAGTCTGAGGAGAGAGGGAGCAGCCAAAGTTAAATAAAAAAAAAAGTCTGGTGTCAGTATAGGTGTAGAAGTCAGTGCAGTGTAGTAGTCAGTGCAGTGAAGTGGACAGTATAGTGTAGAGGTCAGTGCAGTGAGGTGGCCAGTGTAGTGTAGTGGTCAGTGCAGTGAAGTGGACAGTGTAGTTTAGTGGTCAATGCAGTGAGGTGGACAGTGTAGTGCAGTGGTCAGTGCAGTGAGGTGTCCAGTGTAGTGTAGTATTGTGGTCAGTGCAGTGAAGTGGACAGTGTAGTGAGTGGTCAGTGCAGTGAGGTGGCCAGTGTAGTGTAGTAAAGTGGTCAGTGCAGTGAAGTGGATAGTGTAGTGTAGTGGTCAGTGCAGTGAGGTGGACAGTGTAGGGTAGTGTAGTGGTCAGTGCAGTGAAGTGGACAGTGTAGTGGTCAGTGCAGTGAGGTGGACAGTGTAGTGGTCAGTGTAATTGTCAGTGCAGTGAAGTGGGCAGTGTAGTGTAGTGGTCAGTGTAGTGGACAGTGCAGTGGACAGTACAGTGAAGGTAACAGTGTAGTGGACATTGTAGTGTAGTGGACAGTGTAGGAATTAGGTAGTGTAGTGGACAGGTAGGTCAGTGTAGTGGTGGCAAGTGTAGAAATCAGATAGGTTAGTGCAGTGGTCAGGTAGGTCAGTGTAGGAATCAGGTAGGTAGGTTAGTGTAGTGGTCAGGTAGGTTAGTGCAGTGGGAAACAGGCTGGTCAGTACAATTGTAGGCAGTGAAGGGACTCAGGGAATGCTAAAAGTCCACAGGTTAGGGGGGGCGCAAATTACTTGCCTTGTCCCGGGTGCTTACAAACCATACGCCACTGATGCTCATTGTGGCTCACGACTGGTTACTAAGTCGATAAAGTGGCCCTCGCTCCTCAAAAGGTTGGGCAGCCCTGTCCTAAAAAGTGTTTGGGGACCCGGGTCCTGCTCCTGGGGACATGAATCAATGCAAAAAAAGTTTTAAAAAAAAATGCATTTTTTTCAGGAGCAGTGATTTTAAATTACTTTTTATCCTTCAGAAATTACACTTTGTGCAGGGACAGTTCTAAGCATGGCAAACAAGCGCTACTTCGCAGGCGTACTATTCCCTCCCCCGGTACAAAATTTAAAGGAATATTTCACTTTTATTGTTTCACTTTAGGCATTAATAAAATCACTGCTCCCGAAAAAAAAGGATTTTTTTTAAACTTTTTTTGTATTGATACATGTCCCCTGGGGCAGGACCCGGGTCACCAAACACTTTTTAGGACAATAACTTCCATAAAAACCTTTAAAATGAGCACTTTAGATTTCTCCTATAGACTTTTCGAATTTGCCGCGAACACCCCAAATTGTTCGCTGTTCGGCGAACAGGCAATGTTCGAGTCGAACATGAGTTTGACTCGAACTCGAAGCACATCCCTAATTCTGACTACTGAACTCTGTGAATTACCTCATTCTAATCCCTAAACCCTGAGTATTACTCCATCCTGTGTGTCAGGGACGTTCTGCCCGCTTCCGTGGGCATGCGCGGGTCACGGCTCCCGCACGCACCTAGGCGCGTGCGTGTAACACAGTCGTTGCGCGCGTCTGCGTGCATGCGCGCACGTTAGGCGCACGTCATACGCAGCGTCCTGCTGCCTATAAAAGACACGGCCAGTATGCTGCACATCGCGGCTTGATCTGCATACGTTCCCCTTGGTTCTGTCATTGCATTAGGCATTCCGTTCCAGTATCTGACACGGCTTCCTGACTCTGCTTCCTTCTCCAATCCGGTTTGTCGACTCTGCTTGTATTCTGCCTGATTACCCGTTGCCTGGACCCGGCCTGAACTCTGACTATTCTTCCGCCTACTGTTTACGCTGATTGCTCCAAGGGTATGACCCGGCTTGTCTGACTCCGCTGACCTACGTCTGCTGCTCTGCTGACCCACTGTGGCTGCTCTGCTGACCTGCACCTGTATTCTCCAGCCTGCCGTCCTGCATCACCGGCTTCCTGTCCAGTGGTTCCAGCTTCATCAGCGATAACACCAGAGCTGACACCCTTACTTCACCCTGCTCATACCATCACTGTCTCCACTCCAGTGGTCTCTGAGCCGGGGTTGTACGGGAGGTCTCCCTCCATGCTTCAGGCTCACACCCAGGTACGTAACACTGTGCTCTATGTTATATGTAATCCTTATCCCTGAACTCTGCGTTACCTAACCCTGGTTACTGAACTCTCTGTGTTACCTAATCATGACCTCTGAACTCTATGCATAAATCCTCAACCTTGAACTCCTAGGTTCTGTACCCTGTATTCTATATTATTGACCCCCTGCATCCTGCAATAAATACATTAAAATCTGCGAGCATAATTCATTCTGGAAACATGCTTGTAATGCAAAGCACTTGTATACCAAACGAATTTCCACATAGGAAATAATGGAAACTCGGATGATTCGCTCCACAGCCATTTATTCATAAGTCCTTCAGTTTATAGTCCATATAAAAGGAATATAGCAATGTGTTGGTTTGCGTAACCATACAATGTCCATCCACAAATGGCAGCCTCCTCAAGGGAATTAGAAGCAAAATCCAGCAGGAGCTACAGAGTATAAAAGAGAGGAGCCTCTAAGTGTAGCAATATGGTTACATTTAATGAAGGTACAGCATTTAGATAATCACATGGTTGATGATTAAGAGGCACATCTAAGTATGCAGGCATCCGGGGTAAAGATGTCCACATAGACCATGCCCCGCACCACCGGCTCTCACAGCTGTCAGTCTGCAATTATGACCAGGAAGACTACCCTGCAGTATAACGATGTGAAAGCAAGGCTTGAAGCGCTAGTGGAGCACATCATTGAAGGGATGACGTCGATGGCGGTGTGGAGGATGGTCTATGTGGACAGCTTTACTCCAGATGCCTCCGTACGTAGACATGCCTGTTTTAACCGCTTCAATACTAGGCTTTTATACCACCTCCATACCGGGCCTATTCTGACACTTCTCTCCTACATGTAATAATCATCATTATTTTGCTAGAAAATTACACAGTACCCCCAAACATTATATATGTTTTTTTTAGCAGACACCCTAGGGCAGTGATGGCGAACCTTGGCACCCCAGATGTTTTGGAACTACATTTCCCATGATGCTCATCTACACTGCAGAGTGCATGAGCATCATGGGAAATGTAGTTCCAAAACATCTGGGGTGCCAAGGTTTGCCATCACTGCCCTAGGGAATTAAATGACGGTCATTCCAAAGTTTTATCTTGCACTGTATTTACGCAATTATTTTTCAAACGCCTTTTTTTTGTAAAAAAAATTGTTTTATGAATTAAAAAAATAACAAAACACTAAAGTTAGCCCAATTTTTTTGTATTATGTGAAAGATTATGTTACACCGAGTAAATAGAGACCCAACATGTCACGCTTTAATTATGCGCACACTCATGGAATGGCGCCAAACTTCGGTACTTAAAAATCTCCATAGGCAACGCTTTATTTATTTTTTACAGGTTACAGTTTAGATTTACAGAGGAGATCTAGTGCTAGATTAGTTGCTGGCACTCTAACGCACGCGGCGATACCTCACATGTGTGGTTTAAACGGCGTTTACATATGTCGGCGGGACTTGCGTGTGCGTTCGCTTCTGCACGCGAGCTATCGGGGACAGGGGCGTTTTAATTTTTTTTTTTTCTTTTATTATTTTTTTTTTACTTATACTTTATATATTTTTACACTTTTTTTGATTTTTTTTTTTTTTTTCCACTTTTATTCCTATTACAAGGAATGTAAACATCCCTTGTAATAGGAAATGTGTGTGACAGGTCCTCTTTATGGAGAGATGTGGGGTCAATAAGACCTCACATCTCACCTCCAGGCTGGAAACCATGAGATCGGTGAAAAAAAATTCACCGATCTCATGAATGGTGACTTACAGCCGCAATTGCGGCTTTGTTTACATACGGGGACCCGGGCGTGACGTCATCAGATCGCGCCCGGGTCCTCCGACGGTCATAGAGATGACTGGTGACCATCTGGTCACCAGTCATCTCTATGCTTCCTGCCACCGCCGACGATTCGTTCTCCGGGCCCCCGAAGGTACAGGTAAGCCCGGAGAAGCACCGGATGGCGGCGGGAGGGGGGGGATGTCCCCTCCCGCGGCCTGTAAGAACGATCAAGCGGCGGAACCGCCGCTATGATCGTTCTTACATTGTGCAGAATCGCCGGCTGAAGAGATGGATATCTGGATGATGCCTCTGGCTGCAGGCATCGTCCAGATATTCGCCAGCAATACCCAGGCCGTCAATTGACGGCCACTTAGGATGGTAAATCCCATCCCAGGCCGTCAATTGTCTATGGCTGGGTATTGAAGTGGTTAATCATCAACCATGTGACTTGCTAAATGTTGTACCTTCATTAAATGTAATCATATTGCTACACTTAGAGGGGCCTCTCTTCTCTTTTATACTCAGTTGTGACATGACGCTACGTGTATATCAAGACAGTGCTTGTACATCAAGTCAAAATTTATTAAAAGATGTTGCTTGTCCTGTAAAACGTTTCCAAACCAAGTTAGTCTCAAACCAAGGTTTTACTGTACTACAGTAAACACTGCATTACATACTCCTGGGCCCTGCAGTCTGTGTTACTTATTCCTAACCCCTGCACTGTGCATTATGTACTGCTGATCTCTGCACCATGCTTTCAATCATTATGGCCTCTGTACTATTCATTACTTACTACTAACCTCTGAACTTTGGGCTAGTTACTCCTGACTTCTGCATTCTTTGCATTACTTACTCACGATCCCTGAACTCTCTGCATTACTTAATCCTGACCCATGAATTCTCTGCATTACCTAATCTTTCCCTTTGAACTCTGTGTATTACTAATCTTGGCCCCTGAACTTTGTGTAGTACTTAATACTGACCCCTGAACTCTGTGGTTACCTAATCCTGACCTCCTGGACTTTACGCATTACCTACTCCTGACCCCAAAACGGTGTTTATTACTTAATCCTGACCCCTGGACTCTATACGTTACATTCTCTTAACCCCAAAATTTACGCTACATATTTCTGACCCATGCACTCAATATATTACCTAATTCTGACCCTGTCACGCTATGATTTTCACTCTCTTGATCCAAAGCAGCCTAGCCACAGGTTTTATTTAACCATACCCCTTAGTCTAAAGCCTAAACATTTTTTACCTTAATGCATTCCTTGTGGCTTCCTATGTTTACTCACCAAGAAGGGGGAGCCAGGAGCACTGGCTGCAGACCTGAGAAGAGGAGGCTCCGGTCTCCTCTGTGCAATGGAATTGCACATAGCCAGTGAGTATAAACTTGTTTGTTATTTATAAAAAAATAAAAATAAAAGAGAGTTTACAATCACTTTAAAGCGGAGGTTCACCCTAAATATAATATCTCCCATGCGATCCAGCATACTGGCGTCAGCGCCAGTATGCTGGTTTTTTTTTTTTTTAATAGCACACTTACTGTATTATTGTAGAATTCCTTTTCTGTCCCCCGCGGTGGACGGCTGTAGTATAGCGCGTCACATCTTCCTAAAATACCCGATATGGACTCGGGTAATCTCGGCGAAAATGCGGCGCCTGCGCACAGACCTAGGAGCTGACTGCGCAGGCGCCGTATTTCTCCGAGTCCTATTTCGGAGGGCGTGACGCGCCATAGCCGTAGGACTCGGAGAAATACGGCGCCTGCGCAGTCAGCTCCTAGGTCTGTGCGCAGGCGCCGCATTTTCGCCGAGATTACCCGAGTCCATATCGGGTATTTTAGGAAGATGTGACGCGCTATACTGGCGCCGTCCACCACGGGGGACAGAAAAGGAATTCTACAATAATACAGTAAGTGTGCTATTAAAAAAAAAAAAACCCAGCATACTGGCGCTGACGCCAGTATGCTGGATCGCATGGGAGATATTATGTTTAGGGTGAAATACCACTTTAAGCCCTGCCTGCTGTTACTGCAACTTGGTCACACCAATTTCCCTGCCTCATGTAATGATACCCAAAGTATTTTGTCATTTTGTCATTTTACATTCAATGTCTGCCTCTTGTTTCAAATGTTTGTGACCAATTGTCTTAAGGCATGTTAAACATGTGGGAATGAGTTTGTGGGTTGGCTACAAATGAGGATGTTGTTTTATGGACTTGATTAAAAGTGGGCATGGCCAGTGTGGGAACACTTACATGGTGCAGCAGTGATGGGACAGTAGACCGGAGACATAGAGATGCTGACAGCATCTGCCATGATGAGTAGAATGCAGCCTGGCCGGTCTGTACTCAAGGGAGAGGCTTTCCAGAGGATTGATGTAGTCCCTGTGCTTTCCCTACTCCAACAGAACTTTTCCCTGGATCTAAGTTCTGTCCCTGTCGGACAGGTGATCAGTCCCTACACTAGCCACTCACAAAATGTGCGCCAAACTTGAGAGCGAGGGTCTTAAATAGACTCTGCCCGACCGAACATGACCAGCAAGTTCACATGGAGCGCCAGCATACAATTGGATAGCTCCCTCCCTGTGACTGAGGAAACCAAATACACAGACTACATGTATTTCCCTGGCAAATAAGAACAAAGGAAATTGGGAGTTTTGATTTTGGCAAAAAAAAATACTATTTGAGCAAAACGCACTCAAGTCAAGAGAAGACAAAATTAGGGTGGTTTGTCTCCGTTTTTAAGGGTGCAATGGTGTTTGATGGTTACACAAGCTCCTTTCAACTTTCGTGGATCTATTCTTGTACTTAAAAATAGACCCTTATTGTAAAGGCAGGAAAAAAGTCAAAATTAATACTTTAATGTGACTGTACACAAAAAACAATCAAATGCACAATAAGCACAGATACAAACACTAAATGAAATAAGTGTGCAAATTATACCTAAACAGCCCAATTAGTGAAAGTGAGATTTTCATAATTATGCTGCAAAATCAGTCTTGCTTAAATTTCTTCAATTATTGATAGTGATAAACACATTGGGGTAGATTCACATACACTTAATATTGCGGTGCGTAATCGAAATACTCTACGCTGACGTATTTTACCAGGCTCTACACCGAATCCTGGTAGATTTTTGCCCGTACGCTATGGCGGCATAGTCCATTTCTCGCCGCGTAATCGAAATACGCGATTGGGGGGCGTGAAGCATTTAAATTAAGCGTGTCCCCGCGGCGATCGAACTGCGCATGCTCCGTTCAGAAATTTCCCGGCGTGCATTGCGCAGTGCAACGTCATTCGTTGTTTGAGTAGCGGCGTTTAGGAACATTCCTATTCCCGGACGACTTACGTAAAAAATAATAAAAGACGTCGGAAAACGTAGAAATTCGACGCGGGAACGACGGCCATACTTAACATGGGCTGTCTAATATTAGAGCAGCAAAAAGCTGGTATAGTGTTACGCAAATAAAAGATGACTAAAGGTGCCGTAAGAGATTGCGATTGAAGATCGTAATTTCGGGGATCGCCGGCAAAAGCTCATTTGCATACCCCGACGCGGAAAACGACGGGAAGTCCACCCAGTGGCCGCAATTTTATTGCAGCATAGATCCGAAGGCGTACGAACACGTAATCCAGTCGAATTGAAGCCCGCAGCCGTCTATTCATGGTTTGAGGTTTTCGACTAGCTAGAAAACGTGCCTAATTTAAAATTACTCCAGTCTAACACCAGTTAGACAAGCGTAATGGCTCTCTGAATCTGGCCCATTGCTTTTTCTAAGGTAAAAAGTGGAAAAGTGAAAGCCACAACCATAATGATGTGATAGGACCATAAAACAGCAAAAAAAAGGAAAAAAACTAAGAACATACCATTCTGTATATTAAAAGTACAAGAATGGAGTAAGAAACCCATGCAGTATACAGTAAATGAGCTCAGCTATTCCAGAAATACACCAGAAAGTGTATTTTTCTAAAAAAAAATCTACAAAAACAAAGATAAATCCTCTATTATTGCTGAAGAGTGCAAGCTGTAGGTCGAGACATCACATGACACATCAGAATGTGTTTTGTGGTTACCTGTCATGTTATTCATTTTTGGAAACTACCTCCTTTGTCAGAAGGGTTTTCCACTTTCAGTAATAAAGTGGGAAACCTTTCCACTGGTGCTCATAAAGGTGGGGATTCCCCAGGCAACTCTTCATTCATCAGCTAGTCTGTGTAAAAATTGGTCTTTTAAAGTAAGACAGCTATTGTAGAGCTTGTCCGAGTACCACTCACCTTCTGTTTATGGGGCTCACTGAACCATACAGGTTCTGGTTCTGCTGTATACATGTGTGCTTGACTGTCTTGCCGACGGCAGTACAAAACACCTGAACAGAACTATATTTTTTCCAGTGTAATTCAGCATGCTAGAGGGATCAAGTCCTTGAGAACCCAATACATTTCATCATATATTATGCTTGTAGCCTTTACACCCAAATGAACCTCTTGATGTGTTGGGTCCCCTGTTCCTGTGCCCAACACTTTGTAAACAATACCACACAACCTGACACACCTGGCTGGTTGGAGAATGTGCAGAGGCGTAACTAGAACCTTCAGGGCCCCAGTGCAAGAAAGCATTAAGTGTCTCCCAAAACTCTGCTGATCTGCACTTTTTTTCTCCTGCCCCTAGCCTCCTGTGTGTGCACCGTGGGAAGTGTGAAGCCCAGCAGTTGAATGACAAATTCAGATGCTTAGCTTCATACTTCTCACGGTGCACATGAGAGAAGGAGCAGATCAACTCTCTCCTCTCCCATCCGTTCAAGGGAGGAGGGAGGGGGAACTGTCAGTGTAGGCTCTGGGCTGTATGAGAGAGACACCCTCAGCTCAGAGCCCTGCAGCCAGCAACCCCACTGGGGCCCCTTCATAATGGCAGTGTGTATTGCAGGTAGTTGTATATACACCCCACAGTTTAAAGGTGCATAGGCATCAGGAATGACGCAGCAACTGGTCAAGTACTATAAAAAAAAAAAAAGTATGTTGAATATTGCAACAGGGAAAACAAAAGAGTAAATATACTGTAATAAATCAGCAGAAAGAGAATAATACTGCTATGATTAAAGGGGGATTCCACCGGCAATTTTTTTTTTTTTTTTAAAGTCAGCAGCTACTAACACTGTAGCTGCTGACTTTTAATAAGGACACTTACCTTTCCTACTTGCCCGCACTGATGGCCCCCCGAAGCCGATACCTCGATCAGTGCAGGTCCCACGCCGCCATCCACACTAAGGGAAACAGTCAGTGAAGCCTTATAGCTTTACTGCCCGTTTCCTACTGCGCATGCGCGAGGCTTGCGCCGACTTGTGAATGGGCGGCTGCTCTCTGGGATTACACACAGTTCCCAGAACGCAGCATGCCCCATTCACTAGAAGAGGATGCAGAAGAAGACAGACCGCGGTTACGGAAGAGGCAGATTATGGACTTCTGCCTAGCAACAGGTATTTCCAGTGAGTATAAAAAAAAAAATCAATTTTTTTTAGTTTTTTTTTGTGAAAACATATTTGTTCTGGGTGGAACTCCACTTTAACCACTTCCTGACTGCCCACAGAACTTTTACCTCAAGCAGGCGGTACAGGCAGGCCGAATTATGTACATGTACATGTACTTTATACAGCCTGCTCTGGGTTAGAGATGTGCAGAGTGCCGATCCCACGACCCCTGTGTCCATCAGACACAGTGGTTTGCGGATCCCAGTACTCAGGGTTCAGTGATCCTGTGATCACAGTATCAACAAAGCTGTTATGAATGAATTCATTCATAACAGCTGTGTTTCCTATGTTGTGATTGGCCCATAGCTATCATAAGGTACCTGGGCCAATCACGGCACCCTGTAGCTACAGCCAATCACAGATCACTAGTGATCACAACTGTCATGCATGTAACCCATGCATGTAATTTTAATGGAAAACAAAGTGTAAACAATCCCTAATCACTCCCTTAGACTAGTTCAGTGTAGTTAAAGAAAATAAAGGTTAAATATTCAAAAATATATATATAAAATATATATATATACTGTGTATATATATATATAATAAAAAAACATTTTTGTCACTTGTCACTGTCCCTGATCACCGCTACATCATTAATATGATAATGCTGTATTGCAATGGTGACAGTATGTAAAAAAAAAATGTGAAAAAAAAAAACATTTTATTCAATTTCTTCAGATTCAAAAGAAAAAATTACAACTTTAAAAAACTTGTCATGCCTGTTATTAAATGCTTCATGTCTACTTTCCAAAAAGGGAAAGTCATTTGGGGTGATACTGTCCTGGCATTATGAGACCTCAAGACATGAGATAAACCATCGGAAAGGTTTCTTCACAGTAATAGCTGTGAAAATGGAAAATTGTATCAAATACTTACCGTAATTTTCCTTTCCTGACGCCAAACCATGGCAGCATACTAGTGATAGAGCTCCGCCTCTTGACCACTCCCTCAGGACCAGTGAATAGCATAAATTAAGGCATGGTTAGCCGCCACCCCATTCTTTGTAACAAGCCACATACCGAAACGCACATGGGTGGGCTCATATGCTGCCATGGTTTGGCGTCAGGAAAGGAAAATTACGGTAAGTATTTGATACAATTTTCCATTTTCCTGACGCCAACATGGCAGCATACTAGTGATAAATAACTAGCTGACAGGGTGGGATCTACTTGTCCAACCAATCCTCTAATTAGGATGAGACAGAGGACTGAATAGTTCCTCCTACAAAGTTCCCTGATGACAGGACCCCCGGGTCTATTCTGTCAAGTTTGAGTAGGAATGTTGGGAAGACCACGATACCCCTCTACAGATGGGCACCATAGATTCTTTTGAATGTGTTGCCTATGAGGCTTCAACTGCTCTGGTAGAGTGCTCCGCCACCGCTGACGGAGGCTTGCAACCCCTAGTCCTATATGAACAACCGAGCCTGCTAGGGTCCAGGCAGTAACTTCTTTCCCTTGATTCCCAGCTGGAATGACAAAAGGTTTAGATGACCTGGAAGGGACAATTGTGGACCGATACTACTTTAAAGTTATGAAAATTATCAGTTTGTGAGACTTTCCTGTGTGATGTTCTGGAAATTTAGGCAATGTCCAGCTGTCTGTTAAATAGCAGTCTGTTGCCATGTTTGTGGCAAGATGATCTACAAGGCCAACTCTACTCCTTTTGGAAAGAAAAGAATATACATATATTTTTTTTTTACTTTAAAGCTCCATGAGCTTGAATATCCGATAACCTCCTGCCTAAAGTTCTTGCAATTGATACTGCCTTATAAGTGATGGCCTGAACCGGACACTGCTCTGTTAGAATGAACGGTTGAACGGATATGAGAACCAGCAGCTCCAATATATCTTTTCCGTGGAGACCTACTCTCCAAAAACTCAAAAGTTGTACAAACTGAAGGATTCATGGCCCATTTAAATGTGTTTTTGCCGATAAAGCGACGCTCGTGAGCTATGTGAGGATAGGTTAAGGCGTGGAGGAAGTATAGAACAGCTGGCACTGAAAGGGCAGTAGGATGAATGTCTCGCTCTACCAAGAAAAAGCAAACTTGTTCCAGAATTAGGCCTAGATGTTGTAAGTAGAATGTCTTCTCGCACACAACAAAGTAGAGATCACTCTGTAGTGAAACCAGAGCAACAGAGTTGCCCACCTTCCCCCTTTAGTACCCCTGCTTGCAGCCCCAGTCTGCATAGGTTATGGAGGAGAAATGTCTTCTGTATTCTGAAATGAATGGCCAGGGAAAACCGAGGGCCTCCTGGTCAATATGGAGGACTGGCTATGACAACTATGTCCAAAGACCATGGCTATGGAACGCTCTGCTAACGGACATCCGCATGGGAGAAAACCATCAGGCCTTCAGGAAGAAACCTAAGACCCACCTCTTCTGAGGGATAAGGAAGACAATGGATAGAAGAAGCGCCCTGAGGTGATTTAGTTCGCAGGTGTAGCGCTATACAGGTTTTTCACTCACTCCTTCACTCATTGCAGTCCCATGGAGAGATCAGAGCATCTGCCCCCTGCGCCTTGTGGTGCGGAAACAAAGTCAGACATACCCAAAGTTTGCGATTACTCTGGGAAACGAGGAGGTCTGTCTGTGGTAGGCCCCACTTGTGGACCAGGTCAGAGAAGACCTGGGACATAGATCCTCGTTGTGCTCTGGGAAGCTTGTACTTGTTCAAAAAATCTGCTGGGAGGTAAACTGCATCTGGAATTTTGCTGGGGATCTTCCATCCCAGGCGTTATGGGTTTTACCTCTCTCACTAGCATATTGCCGTGAGTTTCACCCAGGAGCTGAATATAGGCAACTACTGCCCTGTTGCTCAACTGCAAGGAGACTGGTCTTCCTTGACTCTGTAGTAAGGCCGAAGTGATAAAAGGGGCTGCTTGAACCCCAGCGCGTTCAAGAATACCCTCCTTGGCTGGGAATCTCCGCCTGCCTTGACCTAAAGTCCCTCACAGTGCATCTCCCCGAGTGTCTTGTAGACATGATTCATAGCAATTCTCCAGTGTAAAGGTCCTAACGGACCGAGACTTGCTGAAGGTCTTTCCATCGCGGCGGACTGCTACTCATACTGAGTTACACGGTTATTAACGGTGTTCGATCCTGTTTCCTCCCTTGTAGAATTCTTGAAATGTAAATTTGCGCAGGTGCCCATGCACCCCAGGAATCATCTGTATGCATGATGACGTTGTGCCCAGATGAGCACGGAGAAACCATCAAATAAGCGGGAGTATACTTCCTCAGAATCCTGTTCCTGACTGTCACCATTTCCTCTGATAGAAATAAGAGGAACTAGAGCACCCCCAGTGTACACTAACCAGTTGGTTTTGCTTTCCCTCTAAGGTGTGAGGATAGGATAGGCATCCTGACAATCCAGCAACAGCATCCAGCCATGTGGTTGTACTGTTTAATGGACTTCAGCTTAAAGATCTCAAAGAGGACCCAGAAGGGTTTGACCTTTTCCGATCTGCTACTGGACACCAGACAACATCCCCTGCAAACTCCAAACAGGATTGTTTAGAAAACCTGCAATCCCTTGAGTCTGAAGTGTATTGTAAGCATTGTAGCAGCACACCTGTTGTGGTAGACTTGGCATATGCGTGGGAGAGAAATGGTCTGGAGGAGCAGTGAGGAATTTCCTGAAGTGACCATGAGTGCCTGATACCTTCATCCAAGGACCTGTACCACATGCTGTCCAGAAACACGTAAAGTGTGCCCTCTAGGTCTTACCTCAAGGCTTCACTATTGCAACCCCAAAGTCGCGTGATTTTGCTGCGATTTTTGCATTTTTTTTTTTTTTTGCTGCAATTTTGATGCGACTGGAAACATTGCCTGTATAAGTTGCATCAAAGTGGAACCAAAGTAGTGCAGGGACTATTTTGAAGTCGATGCCACTTGAAGTCGCACAGATATAAACAATACTCATTGGAAATTATGGGGAATGGCCTGTCATGCGACTTTCCAGTCTCAAGTCGCACTAAAGGAAACTGAGCCCTAGAGTCTGGGCATGTACTTGTGTGATTGATTTTTCCCCAGAGGTCTGTCATGTGACCTTCCAGTCTCATGTCGCACTAAAGGAAACTGAGCCCTAGAGTTTGGGCATGCACTTGTGTGACAGATTTTTTCCCAGAAGTCTGCACTAAGGTACAAGTCAGACTTTTATTTTTATTTTATTTTTTTGTTGCACCCACTGCTACAAAAAATGTCATTTTTGGCAAGATACTCAAAAGGAAATCCTGCCTAAAGGGATGCAGATCCTGCCACTCTCCTCAGAGTCCTGCAAGTGCAGCAGCTGGTTTGATAATAATTAAACCATCCCCATTAGACTCGCCCAACACATGGGCTGGTTATTGCTGGTCTGCTGGCACCTGCAGATGCTACAATATGTAGGAGCAGGTTGACCCTTAGCTTGTTCAGGGTATACAGTTTTGACAGCCTGTTTATATGGGCATTTTTCTTCAACATATTTCCATTCTTTCCCACTTTTGTTTCTAGGAAGCAATACTCAGCCCAGGGTCTCAACCATATGGCCTCCCTAGCCACCAAGGTGCCAGGATGCTTTTCCAGTGGTTTAAAAAGAAACTATGTGGGACTTCCTGTGAAGCCTCCATATCCTGAGTAGCAGACTGCTGTATCTGTAATATATGTAACAAGGACCCAGGCCACCTTCAGTCTAACGAGAACCACGAGTCGCTGACATCCCTTCACATAGAGTGGGTCATAAAGGTATAATGGGTGCAGTGCAATGTAGTTTTATGGGCGTCAGACACCTAGGGTGTGACACCTGTCCAGGATTCACCAGGACAATCCGGGCTCTGAACCATATGTCAGGGCCTCAGTCTGCAAAGCGATTCCATCTCTCCTCAACAGAACTCTGGGAGAGAGGATTAGGGCCAGGACACCCTTAGGAAGCCGCAACACCAACCCGGCAGACTCTAAGACTTCTACAGAATGACAGCCACGCAGTAAAAGCATCCAGCAAGATGCCACATCTGCACTGATAGGAACGCTGTCTCCTATGACAACAGTCTACAACAGTTTACAATACAAGTGTAACAGTAGCTTCAGGTAATTAAGGTGAGTTCAAAACAGAATCTTGTGCCACTCTTATCAATAATAAAGACATTTGGCATTACCTGTTAGCTGCATACTCCTCCAGGCAGTGTCTACTCACCAGCTTCCTGGGCATAGGTACTGTGCCATAGGCCTTGCAGGACTCTTGCTGGGGCACCGGCTCTGGGGAAGAGGAGCAAAGACGTCTTCCTTGGAAATTTTCTCCTGAGTGGGGGCGCCATCCAGGCTATGCTCCCCTGAAGAACGTCTGCGTTTCCTTGGCCTGGCTCTTTTGAGAGCGTGGGCATGCGGGGCTGAAGCAAATCAAAGCAATCCGCACAAGAGGGCACTCTTTTCTGAAAACTTACCTATATGGTGGTCCCCATCCTAGTTGTTGAGGGTCTTTGTATTATGAACAGTAACTGACTCTTTATCTGTGGAGAAATGGGACGGCCAGCTGAGGTAAGGATAGCTGAAAAGCGATAGAAGTAGCAGGAGTAGACATAGGAGAAAGGATTCCACTTTCTTTCCTGATTTATCTACATACACCTACATCTGTATATACACCTATACACACACACACACACACACACACATACACACATATATATATATATACATATATACACACACACATACATACATATATATATATACATATATATATACATACATATACACACAGACATATCTACCTGCACAGGGTGAGTCTGGGCGTGTTAAGAAGGGGTTAACTGAATAGGGTAAGAATTTCCCTTTCAGACCTGATTGTCAGCTGAGCTGAACATGTCAGAGATGAGTTGTGTGTATGGAGAGAGAGAGAGAGAAACAGACACAGACAGCAGCATGATGTGTGAGAGGATCCATTGTTGGATTGTATACCTACTGGGGTGAGCAAAACCATATTGGATACTATAGCTCTCGCTATAGCCATGTACTTTGTCTATACAGTATATCAATCTGTTGGCTAAAGAGACTGAACCTTTCCTATCTCTGTACCTGTGTTAGAAGACAAGCCTGTAGTGTCTTCTGTTTGTTTTGCTGAAGCAGTGAATAGGAAAGGTAATGAAAGACAAAAAAGGGTGATATAGGTAAAAGGTACAGGTGACCCTGTATGGCACAAGGGGCCAAGACAGATAAAGCACAGCTGGCCCCTCCATATTCCACAAGCGCTGCAGTTATCAATTGTAAAAGCAGATTTCGTTCCTAAAGAGGAAACACTGCAGAGGCCCCAATAAGACCCACAGAAGGGGCTCCCAGACTAAAGCGCATTTAGCAGCCTGATCGCTGGGACTTCGCACTGGGAGAGGCTCAACCCAGACGGCTACTGCACTGAGGCAGAGGGGGGACATAGTACTGCTTACTCTTCACTGGTGCGTGAGGTATGAGGAAAAAAAGAAGAATGGGGTGGCGGCTAACCATGCCTTAATTTATGCTATTCACTGGTCCTGAGGGAGTGGTCAAGAGGCGGAGCTCTATCACTAGTATGCTGCCATGTTGGCGTCAGGAAAATGTGGAACAGACTCCCTGCAGAGGTGGTTCTGGCAAGCTCAGTAGAGTGCTTTAAGAAAAGCCTGGATACTTTCCTAAATGTACATAATATAACTGAGTACTAACATTTATAGGTAAAGTTGATCCAGGGAAAATCTGATTGCCTCTCGGGGATCAGGAAGGATTATTTCCCCCTGCTGTAGCAAATTGGATCACACTCTGCTGTTTTTTTTGCCTTCCTCTGGATTAACTGGGTATATGGGATTGTACGATATTTTTTGTATTTTATTTTTTTATGGTTGAACTGGATGGACTTGTGTCTTTTTTTTCAACCTGACTAACTATATTAGTTTTTTGGGAGTTTTTATCTGAATGGCTTTAAACAATGTTGGCTCTGTCTGCAACATCCAAACTTGAATCTCATAGCTATCACTTACATGTTTATGTACAGGCTCACATGATGCCAAAAGTAAAAAGGTACAGGATGGAAGAAAATGTTTGGAGTGGGTTACAATAGAGTACAAAGAAATGCATTAGAAAACAGAATCATCATTTGTAAGCCCTCCTGTGCAAAATTTTGGCTGTGGAGTCCTAAACTGCTGCAATCATGTTCAACACGTTGTTCATCCATTGTACTGACGCATCAAATCCACTTGCACAATTACATGCTATTTATTTTCAAAGCAGACCTCATGTTTGGTGTTCTAGCATTCTGAAATTTAGACTGCACTTAAATATGCTCAGTTGCATCACTTAAACAGCAACTCATTAACCCATAGGGAATAAAAATGTTTGTGTCATCTCTGGAACAGAATTAGGAAGAATCCTGCAATACCTTTGATTTCTTCTGTTTAGTGGACCTGGGGTGTTTTCTTCAAACAAGACTGTGGTTTCACTTTAACCACTTTAGCCCCGGACCATATTGCTGTCCAAAGACCAGAGCACTTTTTGTGATTTGGCACTGCGTCGCTTTAACTAACAATTGCGCGGTCGTGCGACGTGGCTCCCAAACAAAATTGGCGTCCTTTTTTTCCCACAAATAGAGCTTTCTTTTGGTGGTATTTGATCATCTCTGCGGTTTTTATTTTTTGCGCTATAAACAAAAATAGAGCGACTATTTTGAAAAAAATGCAATATTTTTTAAATTTTGCTATAATAAAAATCCCAAAAAAGATATAAAAAAACATTTTTTTTCCTCAGTTTAGGCCGATATGTATTCTTCTACATATTTTTCGTTAAAAAAAATCGCAATTAGCGTTTATTAATTGGTTTGCGCCAAATTTATAGCGTTTACAAAAAAGGGGGTCGTTTTATGGCATTTTTATTATTATTATTTTTTACTAGTAATGGCGGCGATCAGCTTTTTTTTTCGGTACTGCGATATTATGGCGGACACATCGGACACTTTTGACACATTTTTGGGACCATTGGCATTTTTATAGCGATCAATGCTATAAAAATGCATTGTATTACTATAAAAATGCCATTGGCAGTGAAGGGGTTAACACTAGGGGGCAGGGAAGGGGTTAAGTGTGGTCCTGGTGTGTTCTAACTGTATGGGGGGGGGTGGCCTCACTAGGGGAAATCACTGATCTTCTGTCCATACATTGTATGGACAGAAGATCAGCGTTTCCCCCGCTGACAGAAACAAGAGGTATGTGTTTACACACATACCTCCCGTTCCCCGCTCTGTAACGAGCAATCGCGGGTGCCCGGCGGCGATCGTACCCGCCGGGCACACGTGCGGTACTCGGGGGACGCGCGCGGGCCCTATTAGCTGCTACAGGGAGGACGTAGAGCTACGTGCTCCCGCATAGCAGTGCCACCGTCCCGCAGTAATATGACGGCGGGCGGTCGGCAATTAGTTAAATATAAGGTCTAAATAACAATACGTGGTAATAGTGGGCTGGCAGCTGTACAACCAGGGGCCAGCACATTGTTATGTTCTATCATCAAAAAATGTCTTTTTGCTTAATATCTCCAGAATCTTTCTGTTTTTCTTGACCTAGTTTCTGATGTCTCATATCCGTTGGCAAAATATTGCCTTAATACTCCTTTGAGCCCTTTAAAAAAAAGTATTTGTAGATGTAAACCACAACTGTCAACAGCTAAAGAGGAATATCAGTAGAATACACTTACAACTCCCCAGGGACAGAAATACCTTGGTAATGATCAGTTTCTAATGTGCCAAAAGGGCGCGTGCAAGTCTAAAACAAGTCCATCTGTATGCATACATATATATATACCTGTGTGTATGTATGTGTATATCCACTTGCTTACTGGGCACTTAAACACCCTTCCTGCCCAGAGCAATTTTCAGCTTTCAGCACTCTCACACTTTGAATGATAATTACTCAGTCATGCAACACTATACCTAAATGATTTTTTTGTCCTTTTCTTCCCACAAATAGAGCTTTCTTTTGGTGGTATTTGATCATCTCTGGGTTTTTTATTTTTTGCGCTATTAATAAAAAAAGACCGAAAATTTTGAAAAAAAATGATTTTTTCTTAGTTTCTGTGATAAAATTTTGCAAATTATTAATTTTTCTTCATAAATTTTGGGCACAATTTATACTGCTACATGTCTTTGATAAAAATAACCCAAAATTTTTCGAAATTATTTGGTCTGTGTGAAAATTTTAGAGTCTACAAGCTATAGTGCAAATCATAAAAAATTATCACATCTGATTACACCCGATGTACTGAAGACCTATCTAATTTCTTGAGACCCCAACAAGCCAGGAAAGTACAAATTCCCCCCAAATAACCCCATTTTGGAAAGTAAACATTCCAATGTATTTATTAAGAGGCATGGTGAGGTATTTGAAGTTGTAATTTTTTCCCACAATACTTTGCAAAATTAAGATTTTTATTTTTTATTTAAAAATGTTCTCAAAATTGTCGTTGTAATAGCTTATTTCTCTCACATGGCATGTGCATACCACAAATGACACCCCAAAATACATTCTGCTACTCCTCCTGAGTAAAATGATACCCCATATGTGAGACTTTTTCACTGCCTGGCCACATACGGAGGCCCAACATGCAGGAAGCGCCATCCGGGGTTTTAAGAGCATAAATTGCACATCTAACTAGTTGACTACCTATTACACTTTTGAAGGCCCTGGAACACCAGGATAATGAAATTACCCACAAAATGACCCCATTTTGGAAAGCTAACACCCCAACGTATAATCTATGAGGCATAATGAGTCTTTTGAACGGTTCATTGTTTTCCAGAAGTTTTTGGAACACGTGGAAAAAAAATGAAAACGCATTTTTTTTACACAAAGTTGTGAGTTTCTAAGATATTTCCAACACATAGCATTTAGATAGCAAAAATGACACCCCAAAATACATTTTGCTACTCCTCCTGAGTAAAACGATACCCCATGTGTGAGACTTCTACACAGCCTGACCACATACAGAGATCAAACATGCAAGGAACACGGTCCGGTGTTCCAGATACACATAGCATGCACATACCAAGAGTTACACCCCAAAATACATTATGCTGAGCAAAGCGTAAACAAAAGATTACCTGTGGTAATAGTAGCGCAGTTCTACACAGCAGGATAGCACTGGTCCAGGCAGCAGGCAGGGACTTGGTCAGCAACAGCATACACAATTGTCCAGGCAGGGATACTGTCCCGTCAGGGTTAGTGCAGGTGGTCAGTTCATGCAACAGGCAGAGGCATGATGGCATAGGTCCTACAGGCAGAAGTAGGGCCTCGTTCAGGACAGAATGGGGACAGGGGTGGAGGCTTCTCCCACCCAAATCTCTTTGAAGCCTCCGGGCAACCAGACCCTAATCTAGAATGAGAAAACAAAAAATTGTTTTCTTCATCCAGAAAAACAAATTCTGGAGCCCCTCACATATGTGAGACCCCTGTGCTATGAATCCCACTAGTCCACTGGCAGGGTAAAAGATCAGTCCAAGAGGCAGGCAAAAAGAATGGTCAAACAGTCCAGGGTCAGTTCCAGATCAGGCAGAGGTATAAACACAATCGGTAGGCATAAGCGTGGTCAAATAACAGTCCAGGGTCAGTTCCAGATCAGGCAGAGGTATAAACAGAATCGGTAGGCAGAATCGTGGTCAAATAACAAGCCGGGGTCATAAGCAGAGGTATAAGGGGTGTGAAGGTAAATGGCAGAAAGTGACTAATAATTTAGTGAGGTATGGTAACGGGCGAAACAACCAACTACGCAGAGGGCTGGTTGGGAAGGGCATTTAGGACAAAAATAAATGGTGTCTCTTCTCACTCCTGCTTTGGCGCACACCTTGCATCTTTTTTGGCATTTATGGCCTGTTGGTCTGGGAGGGAGTTTATCTGGAAAGTGGCGCTCGTTGAGTCGGCTAACCACATCGGATCGAATGTATGCTGGTGGGTTGCTGGGGTATAAAAGGGCAGTGGTGATTTCCTCCAGGTAGAAAAGGTAGGGTTTGGGTCTTGGAGTGGATTTCCGATATATTACGTAGGTATTGTACGCGGCCAAATTGAACAAATAAATTGAAACTTTTTTATACCACTGGTATGATCTTCTTGTAGAAAGGTAGGGTTCCAGCATCTGGTCGTTCAAATCAACACCCCCCATGAACTTATTGTAGTCATGAATACATTTTGGTTTCTGGATTAGCTCATTCCTCATTCTGGTCTCAACGAATGTGTTGTTGTGGATGGTAGAAAGCACGTACACATCCCTTTTGTCCCTCCATTTCACAGCCAGAACTTCCTCTGTACGTAAACTCGCCGTCTCCCCTTTTTCTAATTTTTTGGTGACAAGACTTTGAGGAAAGCCCTTCCGGTTCGATCGCACGGTGCCGCATGCTGGGGTATTTTTTTGGTAAAGGTTTCGGAACAGGGGCAAACTTGTGTAGAAATTGTCGACATATAAGTGGTATCCTTTCTCCAGGAGTGGGTTCAGGAGTTGCCAAACAATTTTCCCGCTGGTTCCTACGTAGTCTGGACAATTAGGGGGGTGTAGCTGGCTGTCCTTTCCTTCGTATACGTTGAAGGCATATGTATACCCCGTGGCTCGGTCACACAATTTATAGAGCTTCACCCCATAGCGGGCCCTTTTACTGGGAATGAATTGTTTTATGCCCAGCCTGCCAGAAAATTTTACTAAGGATTCGTCTACACATATTTGTTGGTCCGGGGTAAACAACTGGGGGAAAATTTCGGAAAAATAATTAAGTAGTGGCCGAATTTTATAAAGTTTATCAAAACTTGGGTCATTTCGTGGAGGGCACTGGGTATTATCGTTGTAGTGTAGGAATCTCATTATCAATTGATATCTGGTCCTGGGCATTTTTGAGGAAAAGATGGGCATGTGGTAGATGGGGCGGTTTGACCAATAGGCACGTAGCTGGTTTTTGTGGTTTAGTCCCATACAGAATATGAGGCCCAAAAAAATTTTAAACTCTTCCACTGTTAGGGCTCTCCACTCGAAGGGACGGGCATAATGGGATGTGGGGTTAATGGAAATAAATTGTTCTGCATAAAGATTGCACTGGGTAACAATTGAGGCAAGCATGTTGTCGGTGAAAATTAAATAAAAAAAATTAATCGGGGCAAAATTTTCTGTGTCCACCTGGACTCCTGGCTGGGCAGTGAAAGGGGGAATGTTGGCTTCTCCTGAATTAGGAGGAAGCCACAGGGGGTTCTGAAGGGAATAGGGAAGGCTGGCATGGGACCTAACCCTTTGGGACTGAGGTGACACCCCACTGGTACGTGACCTTGCTTGCTGAGGTATTGCGGTACTGGTGGATGGCACAGCGGTGCTGGTGGATGGCACTGCCTCCTTAGCAATACGCCTTCTTCTGGTGGGTGGACCCTCCTCCTCTTCTTCTTCTTCCTCTTCCTCCTCTTCTTCTTCTTCCTCCTCCTCCTCCGAGGATGTCTCTCCTCCACTGCTGACTATCGGCTCATAGGTGACGTCAGATTCATTGTCGGAATTTTCAGTGGAATCTGAATCGCAGAGCTCCCCGTTGCTCTCGTCAGCCGCCATAATTTCATATGCCTCCTCGAGTGAAAAGGATCTTTTAGCCATTGTTGGCACTGATGACACTGACAGGTGGCACTGACGGCAAATGGCACGGACTGTTGGTAGATGGCACTGATGGCAGATGGCACTGATGGCAGGTAGCACTAATGGCAGGTAGCACAGATGGCACGGATGGCAGATGGCACGGGCAGATAGCACTGATGACAGATGGCACGGGCAGGTGGCACGGGCAGATGGCACTGATGGCAGGTGGCACAGGCAGATGGCACAGGCAGGTGGCACTGGCAGGTGGCACTGATGGTAGATTGCACTGGCAGGTGGCACTGATGGGAGATTGCACTGGCAGGTGACACTGATGGCAGATTGCACTAATTGCAGGTAGCACTAATGGCAGCTGGCACGGGGAGATGGCACGGATGGCAGATGGCACCGATGGCACGGGCAGATGGCACGGGCAGATAGCACTGATGACAGATGGCACTGATGGCAGATGGCACGGGCAGGTGGCACGGGCAGGTGGCACGGGCAGATAGCACTGATGGCAGGTGGCACAGGCAGATGGCACTGGCAGGTGGCACTGGCAGGTGGCACTGATGGTAGATTGCACTGGCAGGTGGCACTGATGGTAGATTGCACTGGCAGGTGACACTGATGGCAGATTGCACTGCTGGCAGATGGCACTTACGGCAGATGGCAGGGGCAGGTGGCACTGATGGCAGGGGCAGGTGACACTGATGGCAGGGGCAGATGGCACTGATGGCAGGGGCAGATGGCACTGATGGCAGGGGCAGATGGCACTGGGGGCAGGTGGCACTGATGGCAGGGACAGGTGGCACAGGCTGTTTGCACTGGCAGGAGGCACAGGCTATTTGCACTGGCAGGTGGCACTGGCAGAGACACTGGCACTGTTTTTTACTTTTACTGGTTTTTTTTTTTTTCACTCACTTAAATCGCTGTCACTCTTTCTCTCCTCACACGCTGTGTGTGAGGAGAGAAAGCCGGCGATGAGAGATGATCTCATTTGTTTACAATTGAGATCATCTCTCATTGGACAGCGGGATCGAGTGCTGAATGGCCTCTGCGATTGGCCATTCAGCACGATCTGTGATTGGCTGTGTCCAAGGGACACGGCCAACACAGTTTTTCGCCGCTGTGCGCTCGCGGGGACGCGCTGGGAGCGGGGAAAGGCAGTCACGTCCAAAGACGTCAACCCGGCGCCTCAGGTTTGCGCTGTTCACGTCTTTGGACGTGACGCGGTATGGAAGTGGATATATATATATATATATATATATATATATACAGTAGAAAAAAAGACCGAACAAGAAAAAACACTACGCTAGATAAATGTAAAAGTGAAAAAATCCCCCCAGTGATAATGGGATCTACCAAAAAATTTGAATACCAAATTTTAGACAATAAATGAGACAAGGTACAGCGCTAAACAAACAAACCGTGACAAACCTGATAAAAAAACACAGGTATACAATATAAATGTGTTTAAAATATATTCAAAACCAACAGGTGAAAAAATAGAGAAAATAAATGGTGAATAAATAAATAATAAATAATAAATAGTCCCACATTAATGATTGATAAACCATGAAAGAAACAATCCTTATAGTGTAATTCATAAGTGTGCACAAAGTTGAGTTTGTGAAAAGAGGGATCTTCTTCCACCAATAAGACACCCAAATAGTGGTATTGTAGTCTCCTTACCAAAGGTAGGTGACTGCTATCACAGCGGTCTCTCTAAGCACAGGGGTTTAAAGTCTCCCACCAGACTCACTGCAGATGGTTCACAAGCACAGGATGGTATCTTAACCACTTAAGACCCGGACACATACGCTGCTAAATGACCCAAGGTGTTTTTACAATTCGGCGCTGCGTCGCTTTAACAGACAATTGCGCGGTCGTGCGATGTGGCTCCCAAACAAAATTTGCGTCCTTTTTTTCCCACAAATAGAGCTTTCTTTCGGTGGTATTTGATCGCCTCTGCGATTTTTATTTTTTGCGCTATAAACTAAAATAGAGCCACAATTTTGAAAAAAAACACAATTTTTTTACTTTTTGTTATAAAAAAAATCAAATAAACTAAATTTTAGTAAAACATTTAGGCCAAAATTAATTCAGCCACATGTCTTTAGTAAAAAAAAATCACAATAAAAAAAAATAGCTACCTAGCGGGAACAGCGACACTAATACAGCGATCAGAAAAATGATCGCTTAGTGATGCTGGCAATAGGGAGTGAAAGGGTTAACTAGGGCGGTGATCAGGGGGTTAAAACTTTATTAGGGGGGGTGGGGGGGCTATCCTGAACCTAACACTAACTGTTTTTTACACTGCCTGTCACACTGACACTAAATGCAGTGATTAGATCACTGCATTCAGTGACACTGTGACAGGGAGGTGGGGGGGCGATCACAAGGGGTTAATGTGCCTATGTGAGTGTGTGTCAGTGTTGTGTTGGTGCACACTTACTTGTGGATGTCTTCTCTCATCAGCAGCGGTGGGAAACAGCGCTGCGATGGGACCCCCGAACCGCACGAAGGCGGGGACGTAAATTTACGCCCTTGTGCCTGTACGAGCCATTCTGTGGCCGTATATGTGCGTGCGGGGGTCCTTAAGTGGTTAAAGGAGTTGTAAAGGAAAAAAAATGTTAGCCTAAAATTAATGTCTGCAAGGTAGACAGACAGAATAGTGTAATGATTCTGTTAACAAACGAGTAAATACCTATTAAATTCCTTCATCTATATCACCTCCGGCGTTTTAGTTTCTGTTCTCTCATTCACTTCCTGGTTTTCATCACTTATTCATGTAAGAACTACATTTCCCAGTATGAAATGCGGCACGCCCTGTAATTCACACCTCCTTAAAGTCTCTAACGTAGAGAGCGTCCTGCCACACAGATGTAGTTCCCAGGAGGGGGCGAGCACGTTACTGACCACCGTAGTAAAGTCTCCCTTCACGGTGGTCAGTAAAATCAGACAAGCAGGAAGTGAACAGAACAGAGAAGAAATATAGCAACTTCTGAGCAAAAACGAACAATGAGGAAGTGAAAAGAGGAATGTCTGCAGGTAAAGGATGCTTATTATGAAAAAAAAAAAAACTTTAATGTCTCAAGAGATGAAAAACAGAAAGAGACTCCATAGCGTAATACTGCTTAACAAAATGTTTAATCTGCTAAAAGTATTGCACTTACAATTAGGCTATTAAATATTTGCGGTGGATGCAACATAGAGGGACGCGGCGTCTCCTCGAGGCTTCTCCTGTCTGTAAAGCTCCGTATCAGTGTAACTCTGTGTAAAGAGGCGTAATGACGTCGAATCAGCTGGCCACACCTACATATATACAGTACCTTTACTACAATGGTTCGACTCCATAGAGAGCCAGTCGCATTCCCCTGCTATGCGAATTAAATGCGGGAAAACGCACATTCAATTTGCATAGGTGTGAACTCGGCCTGAGTCTTGAGGGAGTAAAAGGGGCATATAGAAAAGAAGTAGCCACAATAGATACCCCTTATCCATTGGCATACATCTGTATCTATTGCCCAGTATGATTTTTCACCAGCTGTAAAAGCTGATGGTTGACAGATGAAAATAGAATATTGCAATGGCTGGACTGCTCACAGATGAACCAAATAACCCTTGGGTTGTCAGCTACATCCTCTATTTTAAGATAATTTTTTGGAATTAGCATTAGGGTAAGGATTGTAGGATAAAATGTCATCACTGCCAATGCCATTAAATAATGTATTCTTACTCTGCTCCTAATGACTATTTTCACAGGCTGTAGAGAGCAATGCTTCTTTCACTATAGCATCGCCTCTCATCTCTTTTCATTGTTATGGAGACTGCATGAATTCTGACCCCTCATTCTCCTACATATCCTATTGTCATAAAGAGATGTTAGGAGGGATTGTAAACCTTAAATTGCTTTGGTGTCACAATGTATCAGCATCGTATTCACTCTCTGATTGCCACTGTCAAAATCTGGCTACATGCAATAGGAGATGACAGTTTAAGGACAGGAAAAACTTTTGTTAAATGCAAAGGACATTTGTTGGGATTGTTGCAAGCAGCATGTGTTATAATTGAATTAGTCATATGGATATCTATACTAAGCTTTAAAAAATACAGAGACAAATAAACCAATGAAACTAACAAATTGTCTTTAATAAGGACCAGTGTACTTTTAATCCGACTTCACCCTGCAACTTAAGGTCCGACTTCCATGCGACTTCAATGAACGGATCTGACTTTGAGATGATTGCGACTTGTCCTTTGAAAAACCAAAACAATTAGTTTGCTTCAAATCCATACTAGGCTCTTTGAGTGGGACCCCAAATCCTGGCCCCTGCCCTTTGATAATGAGTATGGGGTACATTGTACCCCTACCCATTCACCCAAAAATAAAAAGCAGTGTATTGTTACCCCACGCCATTTTTTATTTATTTTTTGGTTCAAAAATGGCAGGGGTTCCCCTTAATATTCATACCAGACCCAAGGGGCCTGGTAATGGACTGGGGGGGGGGGGCTGTCATCTTTTTCAATGACTTTTCTCTGTATTGCCAGGACCGACAATTCATGAATAGCCATGAGTAGTTTTAAATTACTTTTTTTCCTTCAGAAATGACATTTTGTGCAGGGACAGTTCCAAACATGTGAAACATGCGCTACTTTACAGGCATACTTTAGACACCCTGATAAACAAAGTGTATAGATGTACAAAAAGATAGGTAAATATCTATATTGAACATCAAGGTTATTTTATTAATAAACACCAAAGTGACAATAAACCAAGTGTGTTGGTAAACAAGTGAGTATAAAGTCCAAAAAGTTCCTCCAATCTTCACAGTGGTGGATTACCTACAGACAACTGATTACATAGTCATTTTCATTTCAGTGGATATTATTGGACTTTATACTCACTTGTTTACCAACACACTTGGTTTATTGTCACTTTGGTGTTTATTAACACAATCACCTTGATGTTCAATATAGATATTTATCTATCTCTTTGTACATCTATACACTTTGTTTATCAGGATTTTTTTTTTTTTTATGTTTTATGCACCATTAATTTTGGTTGTTTTATTAATATTCATTTATTACCTTCTGTGTGTATATTGAAATTAGCAAATTAGCACATTGGTGCAGTCTAATGGTTCAAAATCATAATTTTAGCACCACACTTTACCGTTTCCACTTTGCCTATATACAGTATACCAGCTATTTACATATATATATATATATAAAGAGCGTGAGCTACACGACACGCTGGAAAAGACTCTTGCGTTCCACTGAGCGGAACCAGGAAGCAACATACTACCTGAGAACCAGCCTGTGGCTTGAGCGGGAGATGTCGATCGTATCTGGGATCTGGTGATCTTTTCAATGTTCACTATTCTTTATTTGAATGTACGTTTGATGTATAGGGGAGCTTGGTGTGAGGGGCTACTTTACCATTAAACAGGATTGCGCTATGTCGGCCTCTTCTGTGTTCATTTGTTTTATCTGAGGCTTCCTCCATACAAATGGCTCCTTGATAGATGCATCCTGCAGAGGTTCACGGTTAATGGATTGATTTCATTGAAAGGCCAATAATTCATTTTATTCTGGTGAGTTTGAACCCCGAAGGGGCGAGTGTTCACACGTGGTGGATTGGAAGAGTGTGGTGGAAAGTGCACGCTGCTATTCTCTTTAAGGACCCCTCTTTGGACATTATTAGAAGCACTTATTTTGTGTCTCTCATCTATCACATATTATATGGTGGTGTTGGCCACTTCTGCCACTCAACATCAGCGCTCTTTGTATTTTATTACTTGAATATACAGGTCTGTCTTATTTATAGTTGCTAGAATACTTTCAATAAATATATATATATATATATATACCACTTGACAGCGCGGTTTTCCTTCCTTTTTTTTTTTATACTTTAGACACCCCCCAGGTACGACATTTAAAGGAATATTTCACTTTTACTATTTCACTTTAAGCATTATTAAAATCACTTGCATTGATACATGTCCCCTGGGGCAGGACCCAGGTTCCCAAACACTTTTTAAGACAATAACTTACACATTAGCTTTAAAAAATACAGAGACAAATAAACCTCTGAAATTAACAAATTGTCTTTAATAAGGACCAGTGTACTTTTAATGAATGTTTTTAAAAGTCTATAGGCTTATTACAACATGCATCTAGGGGGTTGTGGCCACACCTGAACAAGTGGATGCAATTACTCAGGACTGTGGCAAAAATTAAATGGCATGGCGTGGGATCCATTGGTGCAGGGTGCTGTGTAATGTAAAGGGGTCCAGTGATGCAGGGTGCTGTGTAATGTAAAGGGGGCCAGTGATGCAGGGTGCTGTGTAATGTAAAGGGGTCCAGAGCTGTGGGGTGCTGTGTAATGTTAAGGGGTCAGAGCTGTGAGGTGCTGTGTAATGTAAAGGGGTCCAGAGGTGCAGTTGTGGAGAGGGGGTACACAGTAGTGACAAAGAAACATTGAAAGATGCAGGGGGCACAGTGGAGTGTTTTTACATTTTAACGTGGGGGCTTGCGGTCGAAGAAAGGGTAAAATGCGACTGTGTATTGCTGCTGCTGAAGCCCCCCCCCCCGAAAAAAAATTAGCGGACGCCCATGACAGAACTAGTTATTGTTTTTCTGTATTTTCTGTATATTTCTGTATTTTCTATATCTAAGATAGAAGTAATGCTGTTAATTAGATTTTGAATGGATACGTTGGAGCTCATATGATTGATGGACTAATGACATTTATTTGTACGTATGACAATTAAAATAAGGAAAAAAAATGCAAAAAAAATAAAAATGTTTCAGAGTGTATACCGTCCTTTCAACCCCCTTATACTAACCTGAGCCCGCATTGTGCCCATCTCTCCTCTTCTCCCCGCTCTGGAAGGGAGCTTCACGATGTATAATGGCATAAATATGTTACAGATCATGTGTTGTTAAATTGGGAACTTTTCCCCATGAACCACGGACACAATTTCCTTGGTTTTAGAGTGTACCCTGCAATACCTGCATGTATTAAAAGTTTAAAACCACATTGATTAGAATCTGGGACTGATAAGCAAGTTTTTTTTTTAGTTTCCTTATCTGACTTATAGTAACTGGGAGACAAAAGTGACTGTCATAGTCGGCGCTCCTTGACTAGAAAAAAGGCATCATCCTATATATATATACGGTATCACTATATAGTACTGGACGATGTTTGTTGATAATATTCTTTATAATTTAAAAATAAGCAGAAAAGGTTGCTACAAAGTAACTCGGTTGCTTACAATAAAATGTTATACTTTATTTTCTCACCTTAATAAGAGCCCTTTTACACTGACAGCGCAGGGGCATCGGCGTAAAGCCTTTTAGAGATGCTTTACTGTAATTTTAGAGGTGCTTTTTCGGCCACTAGCAGGGCCGGATAACCACTTAAGGACCTCCGCACGCACATTTACGGCCACAGAATGGCACGGATGGGCACAAGGGCGTAAATTTACGTCCTCGCCCAGTAGCGGGTCGGGGGTCCGATCGGGACCCCCTCCGCGGCGTGCGGAGGTCCCCGTGTCTCCGGAAGCGATCCGGGACGAGCGGGCGGATGTCTGTGTTTACCCGCCCCCCCGCGATCGCTCCCAGCCAATCGCTGCGCTCTCCCGCCCTGTCACTTCCTCCTCCTGTGTTTACACAGGAAGGGGGAAGTGATGTAATCTCTCATCGCAGCGGTATTTCCAACCGCTGCGATGGGAGAAACACCTCACAGTAAGGGCCAGATTCAGGTAGATGGGAGCATCTTTGCTCCAGAGTAACGCTTCTCATTTACGTTACTCTGCCGAAATTTTAGCAGCAAGTGCTGTCATTCACGAAGCACTTGCTCCTAAAGTTGCGGCAGCGTAACGAAAATGAGCCGGCGGAATTCAAATTGTGCGGGTACTGGGCAGGTACGGGGCGTGTATTATTTAAACTAAGCGCGATCCCGCCGCGAACGTACTGCGCATGCGTCGAGTGTCAAAGCATCCCCGTGCGCATGCACCAAATTCTGTGAATGAACGTCAATGACGTCACATTCCCATTCATGATCTTTTTACGCAAGCGACGTGATTTTTTTTTTCCCGACGCGATGACGACGCCTATACCTAACATAGGATACTCCAACCCCATGTAGGTATATCTTCGCGCCGCGTATCGCTTCCGGAAACGTCGTACCGTCATTGCGTCGCGCCGGAATTCGCTCGTGAATTGCCGATTTCCGCTCATTAACATATTTTTTGAGCGGAAATCGGCGGGAACGCCCCCGGCGCCATTTTTAAGTTGAAGTAACGATGCGATGGCGAAACTCAGTTACGCTGATCGCATCGGAGCTTCAACCCGGCGTTTCTTGTTTTCTGGTTACAGAAAACAGAAACGCCGGCTCAAAGTGACAGTTAGGCTGGCGGATCACTGCCAGCCTAACTGTTCCTGAATCTGGCCCTAAGTGTGCACCAACATTACACTGACACACACACACATAGGCATACTTAACCCCTTGCGATCTGCCCCCCCACCCCCCCTGTCACAGTGTCACTGAATGCAGTGATCTAATCACTGCATTTAGTGTCAGTGTGACAGGCAGTGTAAAATCAGTTAGTGTTAGGTACAGGATAGCCCCCCCACCCCCCCTAATAAAGTTTTAACCCCCTGATCACCGTCCTAGTTAACCCTTTCACTCCCTATTGCCAGCGTCACTAAGCGATAATTTTTCTGATCGCTGTATTAGTGTCGCTGTTCCCGCTAGGTAGCTATTTTTTTTTATTGCGATTTTTTTTTTTTACTAAAGACATGTGGCTAAATACATTTTGGCCTAAATGTTTGACTACAATTTAGTTTATTTGATTTTTTTTTAACAAAAAGTAAAAAATTGTGTTTTTTTTTCAAAAATGTCGCTCTATTTTTTTATATAGCGCAAAAAATAAAAATCGCAGAGGTGATCAAATACCACCAAAAGAAAGCTCTATTTGTGGGAAGAAAAGGACGCAAATTTTGTTTGGGAGTCACGTCGCACGACCGCGCAATTGTCTGTTAAAACGATGCAGTGCCGAATCGCAAAAACACCTTGGGTCATTTACCAGCGTATTGGTCCGGGTCTTAAGTGGTTAAAGGCCTCCGCTGCCGAGGCGCTTTGCAGGTGCTTCAGTCGGCGCAGCGCCAGCGCAGCGCCCCAGTGTAAAAGCACTTGGGCTTTCACACTGGGATTGCAGATGAGGTATTTTTCAGGCGCTTTACATGCGCTATTTTTTGGAAAAGCACCTGCACACTTTTAAAAGTGAAGTTGGACCTAAGCATTTTAGGTCATGCTTCTCTTGAGGGTCACAAGAGAGCACTTATTTGTACTATTCTGGGACCCAGAATCAGCTGGCAAAGGGCTAAAGTCTGCTCTCAGCTGACATCACAGAGCTGATCCAGACTCTGGAAGGATCCAAACTATATTGTCGGGATCTCCCCAATGCTTGATCAGCAGCTGGCTTAGCCAGAGCCAGCCACACCCATCCCTTCTCCAGCTCTCTTCTCCAGTGAAGGATGAAGGGGCAGATGAGAGAGCAGTGACTCAAAACTGACCGAGAACTGAGTGATCAGCAGTCAGGTGCTCGCTCAGTTTTCAAGTTTAGAGCTGGAGAGGGACAGCTGGAGCATGAAGCTGAGTATAAACGTTTATTTTATTTTTTTATCAACAGCAAACCTCTTCTTTAAAGGTCTACTTCTGGGTCTACCACTGGCAAAAATTGCATTACATTGAATAGACCAATCCGTTTAAATAAATAGATAAAAGTGCATCTAACAGAAACATTGAAGGCCACCCTATTGTACAATGTTTTCAGAAACTTTGGAAGTGACCTCCATTGTATTAAGCTAAGTAATTGAATTTCCAATTTCAGTAATTGAATAGTATTTATATACTGTAGCTGTATACTGCAGACACAAAACCATGTTATTCTTGTCTCTTTCTTATGACTAAGTTATGTGGAATAGTCTCTATTGTGAAGCACAGTATTATCACAATGCTTGAACAACCTCATAAACGGTGAATCTGTTTCATTGTTTTTGTTGAAAAAAGAAAAATGAGCAGATTTAACATTGATAAAGATGGCCATGGTTTTTATTTTACCAGCTAGTGGGCTGATTGAAAAAAATGAACTGATTCAGTTCAGTTCCACCTTGCTTGTGTGGATGGATGATGAATAATCTAAGCTGTGCAGTCTATCCTGGAAGCAGGTCTCCTCCACTGTCAGAATGCATTGATCAGCACCGCAGCCAATTGGCTGCAGGCGCTGATCGAACCAAAATTTACCAGAAGCCCCTTTGAGAAGAGTCGATCATTAGATTGACTACTCTTGAACAAGAACAGCCATAAATTGATCAGTGGCATGGTACCACTGGACTGGTGTAAAAGACCATATAAAAGATTTTTTGCAAGAAAATAATATTTTAAGTAATAAATAGTCAGCATGGTTTCAAGAAAGACCAAACAAATCTGATTTCTTTTTATTAGGGGGGTAAAACAAAAACTTAGAGAAAGGAGTGGCTGTGGATATAGCATTCTAATGTTCACATGGCTAATGTGTAAGTTTGGACAAGGAAACAAAAAAGGGAAGCGCCACCTAAGTGCAATATGTCAGATACTATGTTTAATCTCAAAAAAATGCACTTACAATACACAATTACAAAACAGGCTCATCAGGGTCTCAGATGTCCATCCTGAGACTGGACCGCACCACGCATCATGAGACCCTAAAGAGCCTGTTTTGTAATTGTGTATTGTAAGTGCATTTCCTTTGAAATTAAACATAGTACCTGACATATTGCACTTAGGTGGTGCTTCCCTTTTTTGTTTCCTTGTCTTCCCCTGAGGCCTCGTTCACATGACCGAGGAACTCGTCAGGCGAAACACATTGTTTTCCTCGTTGAGTTCCTTGTTAGGTTTGTCAAGGAACTCGACAAGCTTGCTTTGCGTACACACGTTAAAGACCAAATCTCTTCGTTCTCAAACACGGTGACTTCAACACATACAACGGCAGGGGCTGCTTTTCTCATGTTACTGCGTGTTAGGAAAAAGTTTGGTAAGAGACATTTTCACTTTTCAGTCTGTTACAGCGTGACAAATGTGTTATTTCCATTACAAACGCTACTTTTACCGAAGGTGCGCGGGTTTCTAAGCATACACACCAACGTGTTTCTCGTCGAAAAGCAGCCCGACGAGGAACACGACAAGCCAATTTGGACTCCCGTCGAGGAAAAAGAGAACTTGCTCTCTTTTTTGCTCGTCGAGTTCCTCGACAGTTTCCTCGATGAAAAACGTACACACGACCGGTTTCCTCGGCAAAAAAGCTGCTTTCTAGACATATACATTGCCCGCTTTTTAGGTGTTCGGTAGTACCAGTGTTTGCACTAACATTTTATTCCAAATTAATGTGTAAGTTTAGGTCTACAGGCTTAGAAAATTCAGTTTGTGAATGGATAGAAAATTGGCTAAAAGACTGTATTCCAAGAATAGTGATTAATGATACTCTGAATTATCTAAATTTATAAGTGGTGTATCCCAAGATTCAGTTAGACCCTTACTTTTTAGCACATTTATAAATGATATAGGGTCTGGTTTTAATAGTATAATGTGAGTCTTTGCAGATATAACCAAGCTATGCAGTGGAATAACATCCTTATAGGAAGTCTCCAATTTATAAGACAACTTCAATTAACTATTTAATTGGGCAACTGTGTGGCAAATAATGTTGAGGCCGGATTCACACCTATGCGAATTGGTTGCGGCTTAAACCGCATCTAATACGCAGAACATTTCTAAATACATTGTTTTCAATGAGGCTGGTTCACATATGTGCGATGCATTTGCACTGCGCATTGCAGAAAAAACATATGCGGATTCTATGCCTTGTGGTGCGGCTCAGGTGCGAATTCAGTCCCATTATCTTCTATGGGTACGCAGCTGATTCGCAGCTGTGTTCATTTCTCTTCAGGAATTTCTCTCATTCAGCTCAATACACTTCTCCCCCACTCTCCTCTCACCTGTAACTTCTCCCAGGTCTTCAAATTCACAGCTAAAACGCAATGGATCTGCTGAACACTTCTGTAATCTCCCTGCAGAGATGAGAGAGCTGAAATTCGCACCGCACAAGTGTGATTCCGGCCTCAATGTTGATTAATGTAAAGCAATGCACTTGACTTGGGGGCTAAAATATGCATGCATCATATATTCTAGGAGGAGAATAGCTTGGAGAGTCAATAGCTGAGAAGGATTTGGGTGTTTCTGGTGGATCATAAACTTAATAATAGCATGCAATGCCACGCTGCAGTTTTTAAGACAGAGACATAATTTTATCTCTGTGCAAATCATTAGTAGGACCTCATCTGCAATAAGCAATTTAGTTTTGGGTCCTAGTTCACAAAAAATATACTGAAGAGCTGGAGAAAGCACAGGGAAGGGCAACCAAACAGGCATAAAGAGGCATTAAGAAGCTTAGTGGCTTACCTAGGGGGTGCAGGGGGTATGTCCTGCACTGGGTCCTGCAATTCTGTGTCACAGCCAGCTGGTCAACTCAGTATTACTAGTGTGTGTTCTGTGTTGAGCTGCAGTTGCTTACACAACAGTACACTGTTGCAGCGGCAGCTTGGCTGGCTAGTCCAGCAGGATCTGGAGTGGCAGAGAAAAAACTACTGTTGTTATGCAACAGTAGCTGCCATCTCGCTGAAAGTTTTTCTGGGTGCAGTGGGCAGATGGAGTGGAGTGATTTACTACTGGTATAAATCCCTCCAACACAGGCACAACAGAATGAGGAGGCGTGCAGAAGGAGCAGAGTGAAGTCACTCTTCTGCATAAGTCCTGTCCACACAGCATGCTATTGCCAGACGTGCCTTATTTGTCAGAGGGGGCCTTGAGGCAGCACCGTACATTCACAGGGAAGATCTTACCTTGAAGCTATGCATTAAAGCAGAGGTCCACCCTAAAAATCAATGTAGCGCTTACCCCCAAATGAGCCGCTGGTTTGATTTGGGATCAGCAAATTAAGTTACCCCACTTGGTCTAGGGATGCACCAGAAAAATTTAGCAGCAAACGGAGGTCCACACAGTCAATAAAGATTTTCTCAATGCTTTAATTCCAGTCCAACATCAGCTAACATCAACTTTGGTGAAGGAAGAATAGGTTGATGAGAGAAGAGAACTTTCGATGTCAGGCCTGGATAAGGCAGATCAGCCCTTAGCAGCACAAACTTTTACACGTCGCCACTCCTATGAGAGTGAGTGGGCAAGGTGTCCCCGGTCAGGTGTCCCCCACACAAACCTGGAAGCCGAGGCGCCACCTCGAATCTTAGCTGGGAGGAATGGGTCTCTCTCACAGACCCGGCTCTAGGCCTCTGCCACAGGTCAGTTAGTTTGGATAGACTCAATGTTGGAACAGAGCGAATCCTCCCAGTAGTCTCTCAGCATAAGTCACCGGGCAGCAGTAGAGCATACCTGCCAGCATCCCGGTCACCGAATCCCTGTCTGGGACTCTCCTAAGATTCGCGGACACAGTAAATCACTGGGGCCCCTTTATTCTTGTCTCCGACCGAGAGCGCGCACACCCTAAAGGTGGATGCCACACCCCGAATCCGGGACCCCGCACACGTGAAGCTGAAGAACCCCGAAGAGCTGACCTAGGTCACAGATATATCCCTCCCCAGCATGCCCAGCGAGGAGAAACCCTCTCTTCGATTGGATGCTGAAGAAGACTCCATCCGCCAGAAATCCCGCCGGCTCCCACTGCCGGCCAAGGATGAAATGACATCCCCAGAATGCAGTCCGAGCCAGTGGACCTTTCCAGAATGACATAGGTCAACATCCAAAACAAATCACAACTGGGAGCAACCTAACTCTCCCAGTTCAACTAGTTTTAAACGCAGCGCCCATGCAAAAAGCAAGTAGGCGCTACATAAAAAATAAATAGAAATTGCCAAAAAGGCTACAAAAAAATTGAAAATGTATTTTTTATTTTTTTTATACTTACCAGAAATGGCTGTTACTAAGCAGATTGTCCTAATCTGCCACTTCATCGTCTGCAGTGGTCTTCTTCTCCTTCTCATGCTGCCTCCTGGAAAATGGGGAGCGGTGTCTTCTGGGACCTTGTGTGTTGTCCCAGGAGACATCCACCCATTCACAGTGGCCGTGCGACTCGAGCATGCGCAGTAGGGAACCGGGAAGTGAAACCGCAATGCTTTACTTCCTGATTCCCTCACCGAGGATGGCGGCGGGGCAGCTGAGACCCGAGGGATTGCTCGGCTTTAGCTGCCTTCATCGCGGGCACCCCTAGACACGTAAGTGTCCTTATTAAAAATCAGCAGCTACAGTGTTTGTAGCTGCTGACTTTAAAAAAAAAAATTACCGCCGTACTTCAGCTTTAAGAGAGGGGGTGTTGTGTGGAGAAGATCCCTGGACTAGGAGAGGGGGATTGTTTGGAGAAGGCACTAGACCATGAGGGGGGGGGGAGTCGCAGAGGAGGCCTTGGACTAGGAAAGGTGGGTGTTCGGAGGAGGTCCTAGACTAGAATGGGAGGGGATGTGGAGTGGAGTCTCTGAACTTGGAGAGCAGGCTGTGTGGAGGAGACTGTTGACTAGAAATTAGTGTGGAGTGTGGAGCAGAGTACCTAGGTTCAGAGAGGGGGCTGTGCGTAGAAGGTCTTGGACTAAAGGGGTGGGGGGTGTATGGAGAAGATCCTTGACTATGAGAGGGCGGTGTGCAGAAGAGATCCTGGACTAGGAGAGGGGGTGTGTGGAGGAGGCCCTGGACTAGAAGAGGTAGATGTGTGAAGGAGGTCGTGAACTAGGAGACCCAGTGTGTGGACCGTATTTGGGGGAGGAGGGGGGAGGAGGACGAGGACAGGAGCGGCAGAGGAGAACACAGGGCTGGAGGAGAACAGGGGGGGCGGAGAAGGACACGGAGGAGGCTAGGGAGGAGCACACAGGAAACAGCTGGGAATGCTCGGTGCAGCGGGGAACAGCTGTGATCACTGATCTCCCTGTATAGCTTTTTAGCTGACAGCCACGGGAGGGAGAGAAGGAGAAGCGGGCGGCTGTCAGCTAAAAATCTATACAACAGAGATTGTGTTCACAGCTGTTCCCCACCACACTGAGCATTCCTGGGAGATCACGAGGCACTTGCAGGTGATGGTGGGAGACTTGAGAAGTCTGTAATACCAAAGATATATTGTTTAATCCCTCTGACACCAGGACAATTTCTACTCCCAATGGCCACAGTCCAGCCCTCGTAAAGTCTGGAGGACAGTAAACTGGCCCTTTGTTTGGAAAGTTTGGAGACCCCTGCCCTATAGGATAAAGGCCTTGGCTGGGTAATAGTCGAAAGCTCCAAATGCTTGCCATCTGGTAAATGTTTTTTTTTTTATGTGGTGGAGGCACACTTCTTGTTGTAGTGTGAGTAACTAACATCATTAACATCATTTTCACAAGGTGAATTTACCCACTTTTCACCTTTTTTCTTCACAAAAGAACAGATGACAAACACAAACTAAATAACTTTATATTGTGTGCTCACAATTTAGAATTTTTTTTATTTAGGGTCAGCATAGCTCTTTTTGTTTGTTTTGGTGTGTCACTGTGTGCATCCCACAGTAAAGCTGCTGCTTGTGCTAAATAGAAATTTCTAGCGCGTTTTTTTTTTCCATTTGTATTTACATTATTCATGCAGCCTGGGCTCACTCTACAATTATGCAGAGTTCCGCTGACCTCATAACGTTAGTCCTGCTCTTTGCAGCATTGGGGATCACTCTCCTCAGTAGAAAAAGAGAATGTATCCTAAACTTGTCCCCCACAACAAAAATGTGAGAGCTGGTTCTCAAATTTTCAGACGTAAAAAATTCCAATTGGAAATTCCAATCGCCTGTAGCAATTCCAATGCGCAAAATTGCTCAGAAAAAAATTGACGCATGTTCGGAAGCATTAAACTTAATTTTCTTGGCTCGTCGTAGTTTTGTACGTCACCGGGTTCCTAGCGGTTTGAAAGTTCAGAGAACTTTTGTGTGACTGTGTGTATGCAAGCCAAGCTTGCACTGAATTCCGTCAGAAAAACCATTCAAGGTTTTTCCGACGGAAAATCTAATTGTGTGTATGTGGCATTAGACTAAAGGGAATCTCCAGAAGGAGGGACTGAGAGGCAAGGGGCTATATATGACCTTAATGACCTGCCTTTTGTAATGATAAAATACCACCCAGTCATACTTTCTAAATCTCCCTTCGAAAACTCCTTAAAGCTTAACTAGCAGTGCTTTGGGAGGTTAGTGTAACCTGTAAGTTATGCCTGGTAAACACAGACCAAAAATTGCCCAAAAATAATTGGTTTGGCAGGAACCAGCCCACGTTCGGCCTGTGTGTATAGCTCCCTGTCCAACAGAAGCCAGTCTCACAACCTGCTTCTGTTGAATGGCATGCTGGAAAACCAGCATTTGATCAGCATCGATCAGCTCTGGCAGCCAATGGCTTATAACAATGGGTCGCAAATGGCAATTTATCGCCTGAAGGATGTTCTTTCATAGGCCTCCTGATGTGATCTATGGAGCATCATCTCAAACCTCGTGGTGATGTGATTATTAAAATGCCTGTTTTCCTGCAACAACTTCAAAGGGGCCAATTATGGACTGAAATGTTGACCTGGGTAAGGGCAGTTGTTCGCAGCATAATACTGTCCCTTGGTGGAAGAAAGCAACATACTTACTGGGGGATGATCTGGGTAATAACATACTTCCTGTCATGAACGTGGTCGACCACCAGGTGGCGCTAGCGGCACTACGGCGCGCACGGGGGCGCCGGGAGCGCGAATTCGCGGCAAATCGGCGCGCACGCGCGCGTGCACGCGCAATCGCGGGAGCGGCGCGCAGGCACGTGCTGACGCCATTCTGGCGCCAGTCCAGGCTATTTAATGGGGCTCATCCTACAGCCTCTTGCTGCCCGATCGTTAGCGTTCCTGTTGCCCACCTGAGACCTGTTACCTGTTGACGTCTGTTCCCGTGATCCCGGCTCATCTCAGACCCTTCTGATCTCCACCTGCCCTGACTTCCGGCCTGTCTGACGCTGCCTCTGCCTTACCCTTTAACTGATTGTTGCCCGCCTGCTGCCGACCCGGCCTGGACTACGACTCCGCTATTGCTCTATCCACGAACCTGATCGGTCTGACTGAATCCGACCCGGCCTGCCTGACCCTACCTGCATCCGTACTACAGTACACCTCCCTCCTGCCAACGGCTCCAGTCATCTGCACTAGCTCCTGTTATCTGTCAGCACCAGAACTACAGCACACCTTCCTCTGGCTAACTACTCCAGCGATCAGCGCCCAGCACTACAGAACACCTCCCTCCTGCCGCCTGTTCCAGCCAGCTGCACCAAGCGCCTGAACTCAGTCTACCTGCTGATCCTGGTCACCTGTATCCAGCTCCCGCTGTCTACGGACCTGCTGTTCCAGCTCCTCTGACATCTTCCTGAGACTACAGGAGACCTCCGCAGTTCCTGCACAGCATTCCCGCCAGGCGCTAGTGCGACTCTGAACTCCAGCGCTTCCTGTCCACACTACCAGGGGTTCCGGAGTCAGAGGAGCAAGAGTGGCCACTCCCGCACGTCAGGCTCTGCTCTGTACCAGGTACGTGACAGTATCGGGCAGCCATAGGGCCGGTGCGGGGGAAGGGTGTCAGCCCCTTTCTTGCTAAAGACGTCCAGGAATTCATGGTAAACTTCAGGAACGGATTGGCGGGTCTCAATGTCGGCGTCCATGCAAAGCAAAGAAGGAGGACAAGAGGTTACCTGCAGACAGTGCTCTTGGCAGTAGACAGAACTGAAACGGATTTCACCGGTAATCCAGTTTATTTGAGGGTTATGGGCCCGGAGCCAGGGTATGCCCAGAATTATAGGGAATAAAGGAGACTCAATAACGTCCAGGCACAGAAACTCTCGATGAATGTCCGAGATAGTGGTGGCAATAGGCAAGGTTTCTTGGGTAACTGGGCCAGATTTTAGAACTGACCCATCAGCCAGGTGCACAGACAGTCCAATGGCCCTTGGGCGCAACGGAATTTGGTGTAGGGTGGCAAAGGAAGAATCCAGAAAGCAGCTGCACGCCCCGGAATCAAGTATGGCGCTGGTCCGGATGGCCCCTCCTGGGAGCTGCAATAAGACAGTCCTGCGCTCTCTTAAGCGCCGATCGATCTGAATAGTCAGGTTAATGAGGTCTTTCAGAGTTCCGGGACCCCGGGCCCACTCGAGCCAGCTCGTCTTTAAGTGTTTCTGATAGGCCCAAACGGAACTGGTAACAGAGAGCCGCGTCATTCCAGTTAGTGTCCGCACTCCACCTTCTAAACTCGGATACATAGTCTTCCACGGGTCGGCGACCTTGCTGGAGGGCGTGCACCACGTGCATCCGAAATAAAGGGAGCAAATCCAGAGCTTGGGGATTGTTAAGACCTTTGCCTGTACCAGAGAGACCTTGGCAAATAATCTCCATGGATTTTATTGTTGAGCTGCCACCCTCTGAGGGTTTCACGACTATTTTTGTAACGGTGGATAGACTGTCTAAGATGGCACACTTTCTGCCCATGAAGGGTACACCCTCTGCCCCAGAAACTGCCAAAATCTTCATTAAAGAAGTCGTGCGACTTCACGGCATCCCCGCAAACATCGTTTCTGACCGCGGGGTGCAATTTACCTCCAGGTTCTGGAAAGCGCTCTGCGAATCTCTCAAGATTGAGCTGTCCTTCTCATCTGCCTATCACCCTCAGTCAAATGGCCAGACCGAGAGAACAAATCAGACATTGGAGCAATACCTACGCTGTTTTTCTTCGTTCTCTCAGGAAGATTGGGCCTCTCTATTACCACTGGCCGAGTTTGCATATAACAATTCAGTCCATTCTGCCACCAAGCAATCTCCTTTTTATGCAAACTACGGCTACCACCCGCTATTTCTGCCTAACTGTGCCCCGGAGTGTACGGTGCCCGCTGTACAAGAGACACTGGACTTCTTTAGCGCTAACAACAAGCTACTGCAAGAAACCATGGCAAGGACTCAGGAGCATAATAAAGAAGTGTTTGATAAGAAGCGGAGGGGTGAACTTAATCTGGAACCCGGAGACCTGGTGTGGTTGTCTACCATCAACTTAAAACTTGCCTGCCCATCTAAGAAATTGGGGCCTAAGTTTATGGGGCCCTTCCCGATCAAGAGGAGGATTAATAGTGTGGCCTATGAACTTGAACTGCCAGACTCACTCCGTGTTCACCCAGTCTTTCATGTCACCCTCCTTAAACCCGATGTCACTAACCCCTTCCTGGGGCGAAGCACTGACCCGCCCGAACCAGTCTTAGTGAACGGTGAAGAGGAATTTGAAGTGGAGTCTATTGTAGATTGCAGAAGGAGGCACAATCAGGTCCAGTTCTTGGTGAAATGGAAGGGCTACGGCCCTGAAGAAAATTCGTGGGAACCCGAGCGCAACATCCACGCTAAGAGACTGATTCGGTCCTTCAAGGACGCTCACCCACTTAAGATGGCCCGGTTGGGCATCCGGAGGCTGCCCGTTGGAGGGGGGCAATGTCATGAACGTGGTCGACCACCAGGTGGCGCTAGCGGCACTACGGCGCGCACGGGGGCGCCGGGAGCGCGAATTCGCGGCAAATCGGCGCGCACGCGCGCGTGCACGCGCAATCGCGGGAGCGGCGCGCGGGCACGTGCTGACGCCATTCTGGCGCCAGTTCAGGCTATTTAATGGGGCTCATCCTACAGCCTCTTGCTGCCCGATCGTTAGCGTTCCTGTTGCCCACCTGAGACCTGTTACCTGTTGACGTCTGTTCCCGTGATCCCGGCTCATCTCTGACCCTTCTGATCTCCGCCTGCCCTGACCTCCGGCCTGTCTGACGCTGCCTCTGCCTTACCCTTTAACTGATTGTTGCCCGCCTGCTGCCGACCCGGCCTGGACTACGACTCCGCTATTGCTCTATCCACGAACCTGATCGGTCTGACTGAATCCGACCCGGCCTGCCTGACCCTACCTGCATCCGTACTACAGTACACCTCCCTCCTGCCAACGGCTCCAGTCATCTGCACTAGCTCCTGTTATCTGTCAGCACCAGAACTACAGCACACCTTCCTCTGGCTAACTACTCCAGCGATCAGCGCCCAGCACTACAGAACACCTCCCTCCTGCCGCCTGTTCCAGCCAGCTGCACCAAGCGCCTGAACTCAGTCTACCTGCTGATCCTGGTCACCTGTATCCAGCTCCTGCTGTCTACGGACCTGCTGTTCCAGCTCCTCTGACATCTTCCTGAGACTACAGGAGACCTCCGCAGTTCCTGCACAGCATCCCCGCCAGGCGCTAGTGCGACTCTGAACTCCAGCGCTTCCTGTCCACACTACCAGGGGTTCCGGAGTCAGAGGAGCAAGAGTGGCCACTCCCGCACGTCAGGCTCTGCTCTGTACCAGGTACGTGACACTTCCTTTTGATTAGGAAGGGCAAAGAAATGCTCTGGGTCCCCTATCCATGATGACAGTGCAGGTAAACAGACATCAAGTAGGTAGGAGGCAGACTGCCTCCCCTGTGTATCTATCACTCTCAGTGCCATCATGGGGCCCCCAATTTCGGGGCAGCGTGGGTTTAAGGACCAGCTGCTTTGAGGAAAGTGCAGGGGCCCCGATGCAGCTGGGGCCCCTGGGCAGTGCCCAGGTGTGCCCTCTCATTAAGACAGCCCTGCGACTTATAGCTTATGAATTGTAGCTCATTGGAGAAAGGACGACACGGCATGCAGAGGGTGATTGTGAGGATTGTGTCTGAGTTTGCTTTAAAATGCAAAGGCCAGTGATGAATGCTCTCTTCTCTCTCGCATTGAGCTCCATCTAAGATACAACACCGAGGGGGGCGTGGCCGGGATGTGAACGAGAGCAGACGTGTGCAGGCAGAGCTCCGCTCCTTCTCTTATCCTTACCTGATTTCAGCGCGGATTCCTCCTTTCAGCGTCCGATCTTCAGACACCCTGGGGCGGAAAAAGACATCCAGCACCCCGAGGCCACCTCCGCTGTCTCCGGGTAAGCTCCGTTCGTCCTCGGTGTCCAGGGACGGGTCCTCCGTGGCCATCTTGCCCACGAGACTCCCAGCAGGGAATATGTCAGCCGGCTCCATGGCTTCCCCTAATCCACCTGCATCCCTTGCCTCCTCGCATGCGGAGCTCCTGGCGGCCATCAAGGAGGGTCGGGACTCGGTGATGGTCAAGATAGATCACCTCGTTGCCGATGTCAGCTTGATCCAGCATGACATGGACAAATTTAGGGCCCGGTTTACCGAGGCGGAGGGCCGCATCTCTCAGCTGGAAGATTCCACCAGGGCTGATTCCAGGGACCTCCATGCCTTACAGCTGCAGGTTAAAGCCCTGCAAGAGAAATCAATAGACACCGAAAATAGGCTCAGGAGAAACAACATAAGGGTCCTGGGCCTCCCTGAAAAGGCAGAGGGCCTCAGGCCTGCAGAATTTACAGAGGCCTTCCTGATCTCCCTCCTGGATCTGCCTGCGATGCCGCCTACATTCGTGGTGGAAAGGGCCCACAGAGTCCCCCTCAAACCACCGATCCCGGGGGCTCCACCTCGACCCTTCCTGTTGCGCCTGCTGAATTACAGGGACAGGGACCGGATTCTGGCTGCTGCCAGGGAAAAACGGGACCTCCTCTACAATGGTACCAGGATCATGCTGTTCCCAGACTACTCCCCGGAGGTTCAACATCGCCGCAGATCCTTTACAGAGGTACGGAGACGCCTGAGGGACCAAGGCCTCAAGTTTAGCCTACTCTACCCCAGCAAGCTCAGGGTGACCGATGGAGACCGCACGCGCTTCTTCATGGACCCTGAGGCAGCGATGTCGTGGCTGGATGGTCGCTGAGGGGCCGCATTCCGTTCACCCCCGTGCCTCTACTACCTCCCGTCCCCCTGGTGATCTAGAAGGGACCCCGCTGCTATGGTGAGATGTTCCTGTTTTTGTCAAGAATTTTTGTTTTTAACCTTTTGTTTTTATTTTTTACCTCTCCCCCCCCCCCCCCTTCATTTTTCCGGTAAATGGTACTGTATTCTTGCCGTCCCAAGCTGGCCCTTTTTCAATATGGCCGCGGTGTGCCTTTACCCCCCCGGGCCCTACCACTAACTGATGCGAGGAGGCTGCCATGCCCTCACGGGGTCATCCTGAGCTTGGAGACCCGGAACTACTCAACCCTTCTTTGATTTGACTCTTTGATTTGTTTTATTGGGGAATCCAGCCCAACTGTACCAAGAGGAGTTTTGATGCTCAATGCCTGATACGAGATACACACGACTTTGGTCTACTGACGTAGCAGCACACCAGGACTGCTACACCTAACCCCCCCCCCTCGTCCTCCCCCCTTCTTTGTTGTATCCCCACCTTTTTTTTCTACTTGGACTCCGGACCCTGACCGAGTGGTCATTTGATAACCGCTGTCGTCCGGCTGTAGTAGCAGGTGACCTGGCGCCTGCCGTGTAGGGCCCCTAGTTCCGGGGCTCATTTACACTATGTTCTGTTTTCTGTTTGGGAAAAGAACTATTCCCACCCCCCTGACCGTTGTTGGAGGGATGGGACATAGTAGGATAGGCACCAGGTGCCTGGGAAGTTTGTTTCTTTGTATGTTTGCTATGTTTTTTTTGTTCACTGTTTTTTTCTGTTCTCTAGCTGCTATATGCTCAGGTGCTATCAATATGCAATGCAATGTGCTCGGTTTCTTGCTGCTCCTGGGGTGCTCCCGGGTGTATCTACATAAATATCCTTCCATTCCCTTACCTCCCTTGCCTGATGGCTGACCGCTCATTTGACTCCTTTGCCATTCTTTCCTGGAATGTCAGAGGCCTTAACTCTAAGTTCAAACGTGCCCTTCTCTTTCAATATCTGAAGTCCCACTCTCCCCAGCTTGTTCTCCTCCAGGAGACTCACCTCATGGGCAGCAAGGTCCTGACTCTTAAGAAGCCGTGGATTCAGCGTGCTATACATGCCACATATTCTACATATGCTAGGGGTGTATCAATCCTAATCCACAAAAACTTCCCATGTGTGATAGAAGAGGTCCGCACGGACCCCCTGGGTAAATATGTGATATTAATTTTCACGCTTTGGGCACAGAAGTATATTGTTGTCAACCTGTACATCCCCCCCCCTTTTTCACCTGCTCTGTTATATGACGTGCTTGAGAAGGTTGCACCCTTCTGCCCAGGAAAAGTGTTGGTAATGGGTGATTTTAATGCCATCTTGTCACCTGACCTGGATAGGCCTAGATGTATGGACCTGCTGACCTGGGCTCAGGCAGTGGGTCTGGAGGAAGTTTGGAGGTGGAAGCACCCTGATGTGCGGGCCTATTCTTGTTTTTCGACCTCGTACAAAACCGCTTCCAGGATAGATTTGGCCTTCTCCAACCCCGCACTGTTAGCGGATGTGTTGGAGGCGGACTATCTCCCTAGCGGTCTGTCCGACCACAGCCCTTTAAGGGTGGTGCTCCGCTCGCCGGCAACGCGCAGTGCTGCGCTTTGGAGGCTGGGCGCGCAGTGGGTTACTCATCCTGAGGTTGCAGAGGTCTTGCCCCCCTTGCTAGCTGAATTTTGGGAGAATAATGAGGGTTCCACTCCCCTGGATAACGTCTGGGATACCTTTAAAGCATACACCAGAGGGCAGTACATTTCTTCCATTGCCAATGTCAAAAAGCAACTTTCAGCCAAGACACTGGAATTGGAACGTTCGGTCATAGAACATACTGATGCTTATAATAAAGACCCCACCTCGGATCAGTTTGATCGGATGATGGCAGCTCAGAGGGATTTGCACCTGCACTTAGCTGAGGTTACCCGCCTAGACATATACAAGGGCAAGCAGAGAGCCTTTGAGCAGGGCGATCGCAATGGCCGCCTGTTGGCCATGATGGCCCAGCATGACCAGCCCCTTACAACGATTTTGACTCTGCGGACTCTGGGGGGCGGGACCGTGTCCTCCCCCCCGGACATCCTTCAGACTTTTAGTGAATTCTATAAGTCGCTGTATTCCTCTAGCCTCCCCGCGGACTTCCGGCCGGAGACTCTGAATGATCTGCTAGATCCATTGGCACTTGGCTGGCTCTCCGACCATGAGAGAGAAGCCTTGGTGCAACCATTCACGGCATTGGAGGTACAGGGGGCCATCCAATCCTTCCCGTCGGGCAAGGTGCCTGGCCCGGACGGACTCCCACTAGACTTCTATAGAGCCCACTCCGGACTCCTAGCCCCCTTGTTGGCACGGCTCTACACTGCGTGTTTGACGGATGGCAGCCTACCTGCCTCCATGTACCATGCCTACCTAACGCTTATATACAAGCCCCCCAAGGACCCCTCTTCCTGTGCCTCATACCGTCCCATAGCACTCCTTAACTCAGATTTTAAAATACTAACTAAGCTCCTTGCCCTTCGATTATACCCCATGTTACCCTCAATGATAGACCCAGACCAACCGGGTTTCATGCCCCGGAGGTCCACAGATGTCAATCTTAGGAGACTTTTTACCAATATCCATACTCAGCATCTTAATGTGGGAACGCGAGCAGTGGCCTCATTGGATGTCGAAAAGGCCTTCGACACTGTGGAGTGGCCCTTTCTGTGGGAGACTCTGCGCAGGATGGGCTTCCCACTGCTATTTATCAAGTGGCTCCAGGTGATATACAGGGCCCCCACTTCCTCAATACGGCTGGGGGGGGGCTGTCTGCCCCCTTCAGACTTTCCAGGGGAACGCGGCAGGGTTGCCCTCTCTCTCCGGCTTTGTTTGCCATTGAACCGGTGGCGGAGGCTCTCCGCACATCACCACATATCAAGGGTCTCCGAGTGGGTCTGCTGGAGGAGAGGGTGGCCCTGTATGCGGACGACATGCTTCTCTTCCTTAATGATGCGGGCCCCTCGCTGCGGGGTGCACTGACCGTCTTGGACACGTTTGCCTCGGTCACTGGACTGAGGGTGAATTGGTCCAAGTCCCTTCTCTTCCCTATAGATCAGGCGGCTAGGTCCACCACCCCTCCCGACAGTCCCCTTAGCTGGGTCACCACCTTTAAGTATCTGGGGGTAACCATCTCTGCCTCGGCGACCGAATACATTTCGCAAAACTTGTCCCCGGTGCTGCTAGAGGCCCAATCCAGGCTTAAAGCCTGGAGCAACCTCCCCCTGTCTGTTTGGGGAAGGGTGAACCTAATTAAGATGAAGATTGTCCCTAAACTTATTTACCTTTTCCGCCACTCCCCGCAGTGGGTGCCCAAGTCCTTTTTCAAAAAGCTGAATCAAATTTTTTCCTCCTTTATTTGGGGTCCCTCCCCACCCAGATACAAGCTGACAACCTTGATGAGACCGCGGACGCAGGGTGGTATGGCTTTCCCTGACTGCTACAAATACTACCTTGCCACGCAGTTGGTGACTGCGGCATGGTGGCTGCGGCCAGATGGGATGAACACCTCCACTGCACTGGAGGCCTCGGTGGTCGGTTTACTGGAGGCCCTCCGGCTCCTGCTCTATCGGGGCCCTCGCGCCCCGTATCCCCTGACCCCCTCCATGCGCACCACCCTGCGGGCGTGGCGGACTGGTCTGGCCATTGAAAAATGTAAACCCACCGAAATATCCCCGAATGCCCCTATCTGGATCAACCCTACCTTATCACACTTTTATAAGCTCTCAGACCCCATTGCCTGGTCTAAGTATGGCATTAAGCTTGTTTCGCACATAGTCTCCCAAAACGCTCTGATACCATTCTCGGACCTCTCCTCCATGTTCAACTTACCCCAGCACTACGCCTTTAGATACCACCAGCTGTCACATGCCTTCGCGGCTCAGTTCCCCTTGTCGTCCTGCATTGTGGCCCAGTCGGAGTTGGAGAGAACACTGAGGTTTAATTGTGACGCAAAACCCACATCGCACTTGTACTCGTACCTGATCTTTGTGTCTCTCCCCCCTCTGGATGGGCTGCGGTCCAGATGGCAGGGGGATATCCCCACGCTAGATACGGACGACTGGGACGAGGTCTGGGATCTCCCTTTCTGCTCACTTGTCTCCATTCGAGACAGGATGGTGCAATACAAGATAGTTCACAGAGCTTACTTCACTCCATACAGGCTCCACAAGATGAACCCGGCGCATTCTCCGGAGTGTTGGAGATGCAGGGCATCACCAGGTGACTTCTCCCACATTTTCTGGCAATGCCCCGAGGTTCAGCGGTACTGGGTAATGGTGCTGGAAGTGATCAATGCGGTCGCAGCGACCCAGTTGCCGGTAGCGATGGAGGTGTGCCTCCTGGGAATAATTGAGAACATCGTCCCAACCTCCACGGGGCGCACGTTGGTCAGTCTGTTGCTTTTCTATGCACGCAAGAATATTGCCATGCATTGGAAAAAACCTACACCCCCTTCTCTGATGCAGTGGAGGCGTCTGGTGAATGCCAGCCTTCCCCTGTACAGGGACACATACATCAACCGTGGCTGTCCACTGAAATATGACAAGGTTTGGCGTGCATGGCTGGCAGAGTCCAGTACTGCTGGCTAAATACATATGGCTTGAGTTGGCAACCACTGCCATGGTCCTGGTGAGCGGTCCTATAGAGCTGCCCTAGAGGCACCTTGCGGCCGATACAGTGAGGAGAGTTGGTACACCCCCACCCTGCCGCATTCTGGTCAATGCACATTGCTACAGATGTTTATTAAATCAGATGTGTTGCTGTATGTTGTACGCACTTGAGTACTGTATGTCGTTGTTGTTGAGTTGTTTCTTTCTCTTGTATGTTGTGAAATACCTTAATAAAAAGAACTTTAAAAAAAAAAAGATACAACACCGAGGACGGAGTTACATAATGTTTTGTTTACGCTCTTTTGTTTTATATGCTCTGTATTAGTCTTTTAGTTTTCTCTGTTCTACTTTCTTTGTAAATAAATATGACCTTTGCTTCTCTGAGCATTGTGTTTATTTCTATAGCAAATATTGCTATTAGATTATCACCACTAATATCATCAGAGCTTTGATAGACTAGCTAACTATAGGAACAGATAAGATAGTACTGTACATGGTTATAATTTAAAGGGGTTGCAAAGGTAAAAAAAAATACCTAAATAGCTTCCTTTACCTTAGGGCAGTCCTCCTTTGCTTACCTCATCTTTCGATTTTGCTTTTAAATGTCCTTATTTCTTCTTCTGGCTGCAGAGGATCTATTTTAACAAATTTCATACAAATTACTTAACACAAAAAAATCATAGTAATCATGTATTCTGTAAAAGGGGCGCTACTGGGGGGTGGGACAAGCAACAGTGCTCAGAGGTGGGTAGGGGGTGGAGACAAGAGTGACTTCTGGGTTGGGAGATGGATTAGGAATCCCCCTATATAAAGGGGTTGTAAAGTTAAATTTTTTCCCTAAATAGCTTTCTTTACCTTAGTGCAGTCCTCCTTCACTTACCTCATCCTTCAATTTTGCTTTTAAATGTCCTTATTTCTTTTGAGAAATCCTCACTTCCAGTTCTTCTGTCTGTAACTACACACCGTAATGCAAGGCATTCTCCCTGGTGTGGAGAAAGCCTCTTTAGGGGGGAGGGGGCGAGCAGGAGGGTCAGGACGATCACTAATACACAGCTCCTTTCTATATCTGCAAAGTAGAGAGTTTCCTGGCACTCCTGCTCGACCCCTCCCCCCTTAAGAGGCTTTCACCACACCAGGGAGAAAGCCTTTGCATTACGGTGTGTAGTTACGGATAGAAGAACAGGAAGTGAGGATTTCTCAGAACAAATAAGGACATTTAAAAGCAAAATCGAAGAATGAGGTAAGTGAAGGAGGACTGCACTAAGGTAAAGGAAGCTATTTAGGGGGGAAAATTACCTTTACAACCCCTTTAAGTAGGGGGAATCCTAAACCATCCCCTTTTTATTTCTTCCAACCCAGAAGTCACCCTTGTCTCCACTCCCTACACACCTATGAGCACTGTTGCTTGTCCCACCCACCAGTACCGCCCCTTTTACAGAATACATGACTACTATCATTTTTTAGTGCTAAGTAATTTGTATGGAATTTATTAAAATAGATCCTCTGCAGCCAGCAATACAAAAAAAATAGACCCCAACCCCCCCCCCCCCCAGCAACAATAGATTTTCTTACTACCAACAATATATCTGCCCAAGCATCAGAAGATTCACCAGCAGCAGGCTAGAATAGACCTTCCTGAATTCACCAATATACCCCTCCAGCAACAGTATATCCACCCCAGCAACAATTTCCTCCCCCAGCAACAGTACACTACAGGACACCCGACCACAATATTTTGGAGTGCTTGTCTGAAATCATCCCTTACCAGTACAAACATTCAGTGCTGAAGGTGCATACTACCCTGTTCCCACTGGAAAAAAAAAATGTTATCTATACCACATAGGGGATCAAAGGATAGGTGAGTATATGAGGCTGGAGATGAGTCATGTTGTTTTGGCCTGCATAGACAAATAACAGGTTTGTTTATGTTCTCCTTTTAACTCCACATACTTTGTATATGGTCACTGTAATGGGGATATGTTGAAAAGGAATATTATTTGCAGTATTGTTCGGAGAAGTGATTGCAAAGCCTCTCACAATTGATGCTCTTACAACCTGTCCTTGCTGCACTGCCATGGTAACAGTCACACGGTATAGATTTCCAGAGGACCAGAGTAAATGTGATATTTACAAAATTCTCTAAAGTCTTCATTATTGGAAAAAGTACAGTGTCACTGTCTGCTTCCCTACCTCCGTCCTCCACCTAACAACTTACAGGGAATGTATTTATATGATTCCTAGCTTAAATACATAAATAAAAGCACTGTCCATAAGCTTATCACTGTATGCTATATACAGGAAAAAACAAAAAGAAAGCAAAAACAACTTGATTTTATTCAGAGGCAGACTGGAACTTTGGAACTTATAAAACTTATCAAAGAAAGTTGGGTCTGGAGCCGACTCCCTCGACCTGTCAAATTTTTCAACGTAACACATCTACGATCTGTATCCAGCAACATTGCCTTTATTTCTGATAACTTATTTTTTTTTTGTATTGAATTTATAATATATTATTGCAAATACAGTACATTCAGACAAGATTTTCAGTCTGATTTATATATATATATATATATATATGTGCTCAGGAAATGTTCTACTTCCCCAATCTAAGCACTGCAAGTGTGATCTCTATAACTGATCCTGTTGTGGCAAGATAGCTCTAGCTTACAGTCTTGGCTGGTAGGTGCCACGTACCCGTTGGAGGCCGAGGTGCTGAGAGGGCTCCCCCTGTGGCTAAATGCAGAGCACCCCTGGAGGTGGTACAGCGAGTTCCCAAAAAAGCACGGTATACAAGATGCTGTAGTCTGAAGAGCTGATCACCAGAAAATAGCTGTAACAGGCAGGATGTGCTGTAGGACTGGTGTGCTGATGTACTTGTGGAGCAAGCAGGAGCAAGGGAAGTGGTACAAGCCAGGGGTCAAACCAGTAGATCAGGAAGCAGGTCAAGGCAAGCCGGGTCGTTAACGGAAGGTCTAAGGATCAGGAAACACAGGGAACACAGGGAAGCTGACGATAATCCTGCAATTTAAAAGCTTCAGCAGCAGGTTTATATAGGCCAGTGGGCGGCAGCATCTGTCATGCCGTGCGTGTGCCATTTGCATGCCTGTGCGCCGTTTCACGCCGTTGCTTGACCTGCGTGTGCTAGTTCACGACATCTCACATCTGCTTGCGCTGGTTCACCCTGCATGCGCCATTGCGCACTGAAGTCTGCCAGATGTGGCCATGATGAGTGCTAGTAACTGCCAGGAAACATGAATCAGACTGGGGCAGAAAATACAGTAAAATTCGGACCTTAAATTGTAATGGTAAAAATGGTACAGAACAGTAATTGTAGTCAAAACATAAGCCAAACCAGATAGTCAGACGAGCCAGTGATCAGAAAACCAGAGATCAGCATAGTTGGAGAAGAGACGTCAGCCAGGCAAAGTCTTTTACAGGAACACAGCAGAGAACTCCAGATATGCTGACCAGGCAAAGGCATGAAAGGAATGAACAAGGCAGTTTAAATAGCCAGAAAGGGGCTGGCTGTAGGTCGGACTGATGAGCAGATGATGATAACCAGGTGAGCCACCGAGGAAACAATGAGTGCTGACAATTATCCATCAGCTGAGCAGCCTGAGCACAGAGAAGAGAGTTGCTAAGAGCCTAGCGCTGACAGTAACACTCCTTCACCGCTGCTGCCCATTGAAATCAATGGGACATCATCGCAGCTATACCACCGCGGGCAGTTTTAACCCTTTCTCGGCCGCTAGTGGGGGGGTAAAACCACCCTGCTAGCGGCCGACATGTGCCGAAAATCCGCCCATAGTGTCGGCCGTAAAAATAGCACAGTTTTACCGCCGACACTATGAGCGGCTCAGTGTGAAAGGGATCTTAAGGAAGCTGCCTGCATTGCATAGAGAAGCACAAAGTCTTAGGCCTTGTACACACAAAATCCATCAAGAAACGAATGGTGGCAGAGCTTTTTTGCCGAGGAAAACGGTCGTGTGTATGTTTTTCGTCGAGAAAACTGTCGTGGATTTCGATGAGAAAAAAAGTTCTCTTTTTTCTCCTCGGGAGTCTCAATTTTCTCGTCGGGCTGGTTTAGAAACCCGCGCATGCTCAGAATAAAGTATGAGACGGGAGCGCACCTTCGGTAAATGTAGCGTTCGTAATTGAGATAGCACATTCGTCACGCTGTAACAAACTGAAAAGCGCGAATCTTCTCTCACCAAAACTTTTACTGAACATGCAGTAACATGAGATTAGTAAAAGCAGCCCCAAGGGTGGTGCCAGTGGAATCAAACTTCTCCTTTATAGTGCCTTTTGTACGTGTTGTACGTCAACGCGTTTGAGAACGACAAGATTTTGTCTTGACAGTGTGTACGCAAAGAAAGCTTAACAAGATTCTCGACAAGCCTGACAAGGAACTCGTCGAGGAAAACAATGTTCTTTTTACAATGAGTTTCTCGGTCGTGTGTATGAGGCCTGAGTGATGGTATATGGTATATCCATACCTCCCAACTTTTCAACATTGAATTGCTGCTACCGCGGGATGTCGGATTTTTTTCTACCGGACATAAGAGGTGTTGAGCGGTGGGCAGGGGGGATTGGTGCTGTCACAGGATGCCGGAAAAAAAATTCCCAGGACATTGAAGTTGTTCAGCAGGGGGGGGAAGCATGCCGTGGGATGCCAAAATTTGTTTTTACCAGACCTACAGTTAAAGTTGAAATGCGGGGGGGGACCTCGGACCTTCTCTTGCTCCTCTTCACCTCTTTAATAAGGTAATGCGGGAAAATATCCTCTCTAGCGGGAATGCAGGAAACAGTTGTCATTGCAGCAAAGTCCCGCACAATCCATGCCGGTTGGAAGGTATGTATATAAGTAAATTTAAGATGGGATATGTAATGAAAATGGAAACATTTTATATGTATGTCGATGAGGGAAAAAGGAGGAACAAGGAAAGGCAAAATATAAGCAGATCTAACTTTAGCTTTAAGTATTATCTGTATTTCAACAAATATATTATTACTGTTTTTGTACAGAAGTTAGAAATGTGATTGTTCAGCTAAGAATAATTACGTGTTTGACAATTCCTCTGCACCATCTTTAAAATATATACTATAGGAAGCAAGCCCTCCTTTTGTCTCATTGTACAGTATGTTCTTTTATTGTTTAATTGTGTGCTCCATATATCCTCTTTACAGCGTACAATGTCTCTGTCTACATGATCAAGGAAAATCATTTCTACAGCCTTTCTGAATGATGGATGTGAAAAAAAAAACAAGCATCTTTTCTATTGCAACCTAAACTCAGAACAGTACGCAGAATTACAGTATATATGTTCAAAAGTATGACGTCTAATTTCCGTACTTTTCGAAAAACAATTACATTTAGGTTCTTTGTGTCAGTCAAAACCAAACTTTTTGGGTTGGTTAAAGCAGTGATTGTCACACTTTTTTTTTAAATGGACCCTTCTGAAAGGTATTTAAAATCTTGAGACTTGGTTCACATTACTGCGTGCCAGGAAACACGCTCAAATTTGCACACGTTTCTCACACAGCCAAATGTGTGAGGTATCATTAATTCTTAATGGCAAAGAATTAAGATATTTATTTGTAAACAGTTTTGAAAACCATTTATCATTTTTCTTCCACTTCACAATTATGTGCCACTTTGTGTTGGTCCATCACATGAAATCCCAATAAAATACATTTACGTTTTTGGTTGTAACATGACAAAATGTGGAAAACACCTTTTCAAGGTACTGTACACACATATACATACATCAGGCATATCCAAAGTCCAGCCCACGGGCCAATCACGGCCCGCAATCAGGTTTTGAATGGCCCGCCTGGTTGTTTGGACATATATATCTTTTGTGGCCCCCAACGATTTCCCAACATCTGGGCCACAAAGATGTATATGCCTTGGAGGGGACAGGGAGGAGGCGGAACAAGCGCCGTACATACACAGGAGAATTTCCTGTTTACGGGCGGCCTCTGTAATAGGAAGTCCCGTCTCCGGCGCTGCAATTGGATGACTTTCTATTAAAGAAAACAGGAGATTCTCCTGTAGGTAAACTTTGGCGCTCGTGGGGCCATTCCTGGCAATGGTGCTGCATTCCTGGCAATGGTACTGCATTCCTGGCAATGGTGAGTGCATTCCTGACAATGGTGCTGCATTCCTGGCAATGGTGGCTGCATTTCTGGCAATGGTGGCTGCATTCCTAGCAATGGTGCAGGATTCCTGGCAATGATGCGGCATTCCTGGCAATGGTGCTGCATTCCTGGCAATGGTGAGTGCATTCCTGGCAATGGTGCTGCATTCCTGGCAATGGTGAGTGCATTCCTGGCAATGGTGCTGCATTCCTGGCAATAGTGAGTGCATTCCTGGCAATGGTGCGGCATTCCTGGCAACGGTGCTGCATTCCTGGCAATGTTGAGTGCATTCCTAGCAATGGTGCTGCATTCCTGGCAATGATGTTGCATTCCTGGCAATGGTGTGGCATTCCTTGCAATGGTGAGTGCATTCCTTGCAATGGTGAGTGCATTCCTGGCAATGGTGAGTGCATTCCTGGCAATGGTGCGGCATTCCTGGCAATAGTACGGCATTCCTGGAAATGGTGGGTGCATTCCTGACAATGGTGCTGCATTCCTGGCAATGGTTAGTGCATTCATGGCAATGGTGAGTGCATTCCTGGCAATGGTGAGTGCATTACTGGCAATGGTGGGTACTGCGTTCATGGCAATGGTGGGTCTGCAGATGGGCACCTGTGACCCTTTTTTGCTTCACTGTCCTTTATTTAAAAAAAAATAGATTAGTTAAACCCACAAGTGCTTTTTTTACCACATTTTAGAGGATTAGAGGTTTTTAAAACCTCTGACAATCTTTTTACTGCTGCCTGTGCTTTCCTGTCACAGTGGCAACAGCTGCATGACATTTCTTATACAGGCATCACAGGGACAGGAAGTTAGAGAAAAACTCCCCAATGCTGCATTTGTACACAGAGGCGGCTCTAGGCTTTGTGAGCCAAGTCGAGGGCAGAGACTTGTTCCTTCTCAGCATTCTCAGTGGGAGAGGCCTGTCCAGGTGCACTGCACCCACTACGGTGGGAGTGGCGACGGGAGAAAAGAATATACTCTAGAAGCAGGACTGCTTCTGTTTGTTATCAATAGCCTGACTCTGCAAAGTTATTCTCTTCACCAACCTATCCTGTCTACCTCAAGTTGACTGTTGGTCGATGTTGGACCGAAAATAAAGCACTTAGAAAACGTCAACCATTGGCTTGGACATTCCGTTACTGCTCTCACAGTTGCTGCCATCAATTTCCCTAGACACATCAAAGGTAACTTAACTTATGCCGATCCCACATCTAACTAGCGGCTCCTGAATGGGGTAGCGCTACAGGTGTATATGGAGTAGGGATGGATTGAGGTGGGGTGGATGGAGCTGGAATAATGGGGGCATGGATAGAACTGGGATTGGATCAGGGGGGATAGATGGAGCCGTAATGGTATGGGGAATAGATGGAGCTGGGATTGGATCGAGGGGTGTATATGGAGCAGAGATAGGATTGAGGTGTGGAGGATGGAGCTGGTATGAGGCATGGATTGAACTGAGGTTCGATCGGGGGGATGGATGGAGCCGGAATGGTATAGAGGGGATGGATGGATATCCTCTTACCCAAATCATTCAAAGTAAACTTTTTTCCTGTCCCCCCCTCACTCACACTCTTCTTAATGCCCCCTCCCCTCCAAGACTCACTTTTAGATTACACACAGATGACAGACCTCAGACCAGCGCACTCGAGGTACAGGTGCCTCGTTCCCTCCTCCTTCTTTGACCTCCGTGCACAGAAGAACATCCCAGCACAGGAGGAGGAGGAGGGGTGGGTTCAGTTTGCTCCGTTCCACAGTGCATGGCCCTGCACACTGTGTGTGTGCGCCAGGCAGATGGCAGCTGGGGAGAGGAGAGATGCCAGCTGCAATGCACAGTGGGGTGGAGCGGATCTCGCAGGGTGCGGGAACTGAGACACCCCACACAAGCCGCAGGCTTTGCGGCACTCTGATTTGCCGGGACTTGGATCATACTGCAGCATGCAGCAGTTAAGGTTGCGGTATGGGCAAATTAGGCGGCGCGAGGCCTCTGTGGGGGCGAGGCCTAAGGCGACCGCCTCATTTGCCTAATTGGAGAGCCGCCTCTGTTTGTACATTTCAAACGCCAATATAAAAGAATAGTAGTGGTAAAAAAAAGCACTTGTGGGTTTTACTAATCTTTTTTATTTTTTTATTATTATTCTCCTTTAAGGGGGCGTGGCAGGGGTGTGTCCTATGCCTACATACCTTGGCTAACAGGTGTCCCTCGTTGCCATCTCAAAAAGTTGGGAGGTATGGGGTTATAGGCAGAATTAAAATTCCTGTTGGTCCCAAGATGTTGGTTTGTTTACTAACTTAGATCACCAGTAAACTTTCTGGATTTTGGTGTGTTGGTTTTTACTTTTTATTAGAAATGAAAAGCAGGAACGTCACCTCTTCCCCATTATCCAAAACCATAACTAAAAATGTGTTCACAAATGGAATTTGATAATATACAATGCGCAAGATTGACCTGCGTAGGGGGGAAGGAGTGGACTTATTCATAAACAGGGAATGCAGGAAAGAACAACAATTTTACATGTTTTGTACAGGCTTTCTTGCATGAATTGCCAAACTCCATTTTTTCCCTGTTATAACCTAGCCTTGCGCAACCATATGTGCAAACACGAGAGGGGCAGAGCAGAGAGTGAAGACTCAGGCCGCGTACACACGATGAGACATGTCCGCTCAAACATGTCCGACGGACCGCTTGCAGCGGACATGTCTCATCGGATTTTGGTCCGATGGCGTGTACACACCATCGGACGAAAATCCCCTCTGGCTGAGGATGCGGTGACGTGGCGGTGACGTTGACGCTGCCACGTCACCACTCCAGGAAGTAAAATACTTCCACGCATGCGTCGAATCCATTCGACGCATGCGTGGACAGTTATGTCCGCTGGTGAGTGTACTAACCAGCAGACATATCCGACGGACATGTCTCCGGCGGAAGCATGCTTTGAAATTTGTCAGCTGGGAAAACATGTCCGATAGCTCGTACACACGATCGGAGATGTCTGCTGAAACGGTCCGTCGGACCAGTTTCAGCAAATAAATTCGATCGTGTGTACCCGCGTACAGCAGACATCTCCGATCGTGTGTACAGTCACAGCTTTCTGCAAGGGAAAGACTGAGAACCGTGTGATTAGAGCTCATGTGATCGCTCAGTTCTCTGGCTTAGAGCCAGCATGGGACAGCTGCAGCATCAGTTCCAGTGGTGGCTGGTGCTCCAACTTTTTTTTTGGGGGGGGGGGGCGCAAACAAACTGAACAAAAAAAAAAGCTTTCTGCAGCATATTTGGCAAGTACAGAATCACAGTATATATAAAATAATATGTCAAGTGGTTGGAGGGAAGCTTTAGAATGGCAAAGATGTTTTTATTACAAATGATGTGAGCAGATTGCAGTTCCTATTTAAGTATATGTTGAATTTTCATGGTAGCCAACTGGCATTTCTCTTTAAGCTGACCATAAACGGTTTAAATCTCGGGCAGTTCAGCAGTGAACGGCTGAGATTCAAACCGTGTATGGGTATGCTGATTGTACCCAAGTTAATCCATCAATCGACCAGCATTACAACAGATTACTAGGATGTGATTATTGCCAGTGGCTTTAGCTGCTAGCAATAATCACTGTTTTCTCCCGGTAGGGACGGCTCCAACTCAATACCTCAATGGGAGGCATTCCATCATCAACACTGACTTTATTGATGGAGGAATCAAACAATTATGGGTTCGAGGAAAATGTATTGATTTTTTTTTTTCATTCAATCTGTATGGCAAGCCTAACTTGCCTAACTAGCATATGTATAAGTAATGAAACAGATGAGCTGGCAGTAGACATGTGCACTGCCGAAAAATTAGTTCATTTTCGTTTCATTCGTTTTTTAGCTTTTTTCGGAAATTTGAAAAATTAGAAAATCCTGGAATTCTGAAATTTGAAAATTCGGAATTCGGAAATTCGAAGATTGGGAAATTCAAAAATTGAGAATTTCGAAAATTTCCGAATTTCCAACTTTCGAAAATGTCGAATTTTCAAATTTTCTAATTTTCTAATTCTGAATTTTCCAATTTACGATTTTCGAATTTATGATCTTCAAATTTTAGAATTTCAAATTTTCAAATTCAGAATTTTTTAATTTATGATTTTTGAATTTACGATTTTCGCATTTATGATTTTCAAAATTTTGAATTTCTGAAATCTCGAATTTTAACATTTCCCGAAATTCAGAATTTCGAAATTACGGAAATTCGTAAGTTTAAAAATTTGGAAATTCGGAAATTTTGGAATTAACAAATTTGTCAAAATTTGTTAAAAAACTAATTTGGAACTTAATGAATTGCACATGTCTAGCTGGCAGCTCAGGATACAGCTGTTAATGTTCTAGGTATTGCAATATAGTATTTGATAGTATCAATAACACCAAAAAATGTGTTAGATCATTAGATGGTAACTAGGGTGTTCACTTTGAGTATCCAAGCATGTGCGAGCAAAAAAAAAAAAACAGAACTTAATTTTATTTATTTAGCTAAATGAACTTCGACTGTGCCAAGTAAACAGTCTCTATTCCCTTAGTTCATCAAGCCCAATATATAGGAGTGTACAAGCTATGGGTCCATAAATTAAAAAAAATTGCTGTACAAATGTGAAAAATAAAATTGCACAGCCCCAACTAAAATCATAATTTATATTGTTTAACATAATTATTTCTGAAGATAGAAATGCCATCTAGTAGGCCATAATAACCTACAGTATTTTTTTAATAATCTCAATCAGAAAAAATACTGCATTACAGCCACAAGATGGCCTTTGTGATCATAGGAAATAATCATATTACAAAAATGTGGGAATTTTCATGGGGACGGGGAGAATGTTTGCACATTCGTACAGCAACGTTTTTATATATAGACCCCTATGTATTATCTGTTCTATTGCAATTAAATTAGGATTACGAACAACAATATGGGAAGTATTTCAATATTTAAACACTTTTTTATTTTTACTTAGTCTTACATTTTTTCAAATGTGTTTTTCCTATATTTATTGTAGTGGTAATCACTTGCCTTTATTGGCCTTTCCTGAGCATCAATGTATGAATGTACATTTTCTGTAGATGTTAGTCATTCTAGTAGTCACACATTCTTTTCTCTATCACCACACTTGAGTAGCATTAACGTAGCCTTGCCCATGTACACTCTCATTTCATAATCAGTGAAGCAGATGGCACACCTATCTGAATGTAGTGTCTAGTTGTCTTTTATCTTTCAGTCTCACAGGTGCTTGAGAGATTAATAAAACGGAAGCTGCTAAAGAATACGCATCTAGATCTGGCTTCTATAGAGCAGAGTAATTACTGTAATGTAATGAGAATGAGGAATGAATCCGCCACCCTCATTAGTCCTAAGGGACCACACCTGATGAGACAGGGATGAATGGGCACAAGATCTGTCGCCTGGTGTCTGGTGCTCCAACATTTTATTTGGAATGTGGGTAGCCAGTTTGGGGCACACCAGCATGCAGCTTCAGGAGAAGACCCAAACTCTGTAGAGGGTACTAATTCAACTGTCTCCAGGGTCCTGTGCCTACAGTCATTTACTTAGGTGTACAAACCAAAGCCTCTTCATGCCATTTTCCCATTGTCAGTCAGGGGTACTTTTAGAGGCCGAAATGCAGAGAGCGGTTCACTCTTGCGACTAAGCGAACTTCACCCCCTAGAGATGGTACAGAGGGTGAATGGCAGGAAGAGGCACAAGCTACCAGCAGGCAGGGCAGGACTTGCATGGAGGGCTTGGTGGCCGTGCAGGAGCTGACAGGTACAAGGACCCAATTGGAGAAACAAGGCAGTAAGTCCAGGATAGGCCGAGTGTCAAACACAGGTAAACAAGGCAAATCCAGGTCACCGGCAGAAGGTCAAAGCACAGGAGACTGAAGGCAAATCCCGGTCACACGCAGAGGGTCAAACACAGGAGACAGAAGCAGAGTCCGTAAGAAAAGCCAAAGGTCAGGTTCAGGACAACTAGCACACAGGAAGCTGAAAGACAAACCAGCGATTTTTCTGGGCGTTTGAGCAATTTTTATAGGCCAGCCAGGAAGTGACGTTATGCGTGCGCCGCTCTGTTGGACCGCAAACGTGCGTGCACTGGAGCGCCTATCTGCCGCACATGCGTGCAGGGACAGGGCTATGCTGACCGGGTTGATTCTGGTTACTTCTCTGACTCCTGTGAAACAGGTCAGGGGAACCCATTTGACAGCCACTGGGACTATCAAAGACAGTCTACCTCCCTATAAGAGAGGTGTTGCCTCAAGGCTCCTGTTATTATTCTTTTAGAATTTTTCTGTGTAGACTGTAGTGTGCTGCCAACTAGTGCCATTTTTGGGAAACTGCACCTAGGCAGTTTCCCAAAAATGATAGTTGCATTGCCTTTTATTCTTTGTTCTGTGCTTTTTGCATAGTACTGTTACTATCCTGTTTGCAGTAAACCTCAAGATGCACATTGCTGTTTGTCTGATCATTTAGCTGATACTTCTCCATAACAGAAGCACATCACAGCCTGCATAAATACCTTTCTGAAATTGGGTTCCTAAAAGTCTGACAACTTTCAGACAGCCAGTGTCTGAAGGCACGCAGAATGTTTAGTTAGGTGGGGCTTAAAAAACCAAGGACATAGGTGTGCACAGCCTATTGCATTAGGGTGTGCACCCCAAAGCTCAAATACACACTACCGATCACTCACCATGTTGATTCAGAAAGGGAAGGGGCTGATAAATACATATTTACTGGTCCCTTCCCTTACTCATCTTAAAGGGTCACTAAAGGAATGACTGTTTACAGGGTATAGAGACATAAAAGTTAACTGATTCCTTTTCAAAATGATTAAAAATAGATAAAAATCAATCATATAATGTGCCTGCAGGTTAGTTTAACTTTTGAACTGGCTTCATGTTTCTGTGAAGTAGAAATATACACACAGAACACAAACAAACAAATCCAGGGCAGTGTTTTGTTTTTAAAATGAATCTGATTGGTTCTGGGAAGTTTTAGACACACAGTAATGACAGGAAGTGTGGAGATCAGAGGAGGATTACAGCAACTTCAAAGCAAAAAACGAACAATGAGGACATGAAACCAGCACTGCCATAAGTAAAGAAAGCTATTTAGCTAAAAAAAAAAAAATCCTTTAGTGATCCTTTAACCACTTCATTACTGGGCACATAAACCCCCTTCGTTCCCAGGCGAAATTTCAGCTTCCGGCACTGCGTCGCTTTAACTGACATTTGCGCGGTCGTGCGACGTGGCTTCCTTTTTTCCCCACAAATAGAGCTTTATTTTGGTGGTATTTGATCACCTCTGCGGTTTTTATTTTTATTTTTATAAAAAAGAGCGACAATTTAAAAAATATATATATATTTTTTACTTGTTGCTATAATAAATATCCCATTTTTTTTAAAAAAAACCTTTTTTTTTTCACAGTTAAGGCCGATACGTATTTTTCGACGTATTTTTGAAAAAAAAATATAAATCGCAATAAGCGACTGGTTTGCGCAAAAGTTTTAGCGCCTACAAAATGGGGAACAGAATTATGATTTTTTTTATTATAATTTTTTTTACTAGTAATGGCGGCGATCTGCGATTTTTATTGCGACTGCGATATTGCGGCGGACATATCGGACACTTTTGACACAAATTTGGGACCATTTACATTTATACAGCGATCAGTGATATAAAAATGCACTAATTACTGTATAAATGTGACTGGCAGGGAAGGGGTTAACACTAAGGGGTGAGGAAGGGGTTAAATGTATTGCCTGGGTGTGTTCTAACTGTGTGGGGGGAGGGGGGTGACTGGGGGAGGTGACCGATGCTGTGTCCCTATGTAAAGAGACACAGATCGTTCTTCTCTCCGCTGACAGCACGTGGAGCTCTGTGTTTACACACAGAGCTCCACGTCCCTGCTGTCATCTGTTCGGTTTCCCGCCGATCGCATGTACCCGACAGACATCGCGGCCGCCAGGTACATGCATCGGATCCCCAGCGATGCGGCGGGACAGTGTTTACCCGCTGCGCGCCACCCAGTGGCGCGCGCGGGTAATGCACACAAATCACGTCCAAAGACGTCAAGTTGGCGCCTCAGATCCGCGCTGTTGACGTATTATGTCAATAGCGCGGGTCTGAAGTGGTTAAAACATCTCCGCAGCAACAGCTGGCAGGTGAGGAGAGGAGAGGAGGGAAGCCGGGAGTGCTTCAGGATGGATTCTGTCATCAACACTGGCTATGTTAATGGGGTAATCAAGCAATTTTCTTTACTTTAACTTGTGGTTGAAGGAAAGAAACTTGCATAAGGTATGGCTGCCTTAGGCAGTAAGGAGGCAGTGATTGTCACACTCTAAACTTGTTGTCTTCCAAGTACATGTCACAGAAAGTTTAAAAGCCTGAGGCGGCGTACACAGGACCGAGGTTCTCGCTGGAAACCAGCGAGAACCTCGCTGGAAGCTGCATTCCAGCGAGGACCTCGGCCGTGTGTACACTCTCGGCGAGCTTCCCGTCAGGAAGCCCGTCGAGCAGAAATAGAGAGCACGCTCTCTATTTGCTCGACGGCCCGCCTGGAAGAATGGCTGGTTGCCATTCCCGACGGGCGGGTCGCCGATTTCGACGGCCGGCAGGGAACCCTGCCGTGTGTACGCGGCCTGAGACTGTCAGAAAAACATTTTCAGAGAGAAATACAGGTTTTTATTTAAAGAAATCCTGTTACAAAACTTAATAAATCCTGCTAAACTTTCTTCACGTAAAGAACCATGTGACATTGGGAACAATGGACTAGCCAAACCTTTTCTGTTGCTGGCACAAGGCCTCCATTGCAACTTTTAAAGACTCCCACAGTATATCTCATTTGGAAACTGCATAAAAAATTTGCCATAACATGTACTTTACCCTAAAGAAACTTGCACATATTTTCCCCACAGCTTCCTCAAACTGCTGAAGACAAAGAGTACAGTAAGGTTCCTTATATCATATATGATGGAGCTGTCCCACCTTAACTAAATTATGGGTTTATACAGCTACTAGGGATGAGCTTCGCGTTCGATACGAACGTATGTTCGACTCGAACATTGTCTGTTCGTACGTTCAATGAAATTCGAACAAAAGTGGTCGTTCGCGCCAAATTCAAGTGACGCAAACCGGCCCATAATTCACTGCGGCATTGCGCGCTGATGATTGGCCAAGCATGCTGTATGTCCCGCATGCTTGGCCAATCACAGCGCGCAAAAAACAAAGAGCCATAATTGCCTGGGTGGCTTTGGCCAATTATGGCTCAGGGCTTTAGCACACGCCCCACACTATATAAGGCCGCCTGCTGGGCGGCCTCGTGTAGTCTGTTCCGGCTTGTTAATGAGAGCAGTCAGAGAGACAGAGAGATTGTCTTTTTATATAGCTAGATAGAGCAGGCAGGCAGGCTAGTCAGTTTAGCTTAATTTACAGTGTGTAGAGAATATATATACATCCCTAGGAGTTGTACATATATTTATACACTGTATAGCTTAGATAGAACAGTTCTTCCTAACAGGCAGGCAGGTGATTGTGCTATTTAAAGACGTTATCACACGTATAGACACCCAGCAGGTACAATATTTAACCACTTGATACCCGCCCACCGTCAAATGACGGCGGGCGGGTAACTCTATTGTCCTGACTGCACGTCATATGACGTGCAGTCATAGAAAGCTGCTAGGGGCGCGTGCACCCGTCGCATCACTGAGAACCCCGTGCGTGTGCCCGGCGGCCGCGATGGCCGCCGGGCACACGCGATTGCCGAGTAACTGAGCTGGGACGTGGAGCTCTGTGTGTAAACACAAAGCTCCACGTCCCTGTCAGGGAGAGAGGAGACCGATTGTGTCCCTTGTATATAGGGACACAATCGGTCACCTCCCCAGTCACCCCCCCTCCCCCCACAGTTAGAACACAAACTAGAAGAAACATTTAACCCCTTCCCCGCCCCCTAGTGGTTAACACCTTCCCTGCCAGTTACATTTATACAGTTATCAATGCATATTTATAGCATTGTTCACTGTTTAAATGTAAATGGTCCCAAAAATGTGTCAAAAGTGTCCGATGTGTCCGCTATAATGTCCCAGTCCCGAAAAAAAATCGCAGATCGCCGCCAATCCTAGTAAAAAAAAAATTCAAAAAAATCATAATTATGTCCCGTATTTTGTAGGCAATATAACTTTTGCGCAAACCAGTCACTATACGGTTATTGCGATTTGATTTTTTTATATTTTTTACCAAAAATATGTAGATGAATACGTATCGGCCTAAACTGAGATAAAAAATGTTTTTTTTTTTTTAAATGGGATATTTATTATAGCAAAAAGCAAAAAATATTGGGGGTCATTTACCAAGCCTGTGCGCCATGACTCATGGTGCACAAGCAGGAGTAAAACTGTTTTTGACATTTACAAAAGAGACACGCTGCCAGTGCAGTGTGTTATCTCATTTACTAAAATGCCTAATGCGCCCAGGAGAGGGCGCACGGTACGCCAGTACAGAGCTGGCGCACGGCGTTTAGTAATGTAAATATCGGGGATTTGGGCGGGAGTTTATTAGGGGAGGGAGGGGGTGATGCAGGGGAAGTGTAGTGACATGTGTTGGAACGTGTGTGGCGGGCCGAATTGAAAGTGAAAGTGACTTTTAAAAACCGATCCCCGTGCGCTTGCAAAGTGCGCCAGAACCTCGGAAGGTTCATTTGCATACTGGGCATGCGCAGAGGGAAATTTCGGGGAATGCCGTGCGCCGCGTCAGTACACCCAGAAATTCTTGGTAAATCCCAAGTGGCGTAGCGGCGCACGGGAATCTCCGAACGGTTTTCAGCCTGCGCTGACACTGAAGGGGAACTCCGCGCCAAATTTCAAACTTGAAACCGGCGCGGGTCCCCCTCCAGGGGTACAGTAGGCTCTTCGGCTTGGTCTGGAATGTGAGGGGTTAAACCCACGCCAAAAATGGCGTGGGGTTCCCCCCCAGATCCATACCAAGCCCTCATCCCAGGCACACAGTCTGGCCGGACAGGAATGGGGGTGGGGACGAGCGAGCACCCCCCCTCCTGAGCCGTACCAGACCGCATGCCCTCGACATGGGGGAGTGTGTGCTTTGAGGGAGGGGGGCACTGCCCCCCCACCCCAAAGCACTCTTGTCCACATGTAGATGGATCTGGGAGCCCCCTTTAATAAGACGGCCCCCAGATTCCGGCCCCCCACTCTATGTGAGTGAGTATGGGGTACATCGTACCCCTACCCATTCACCTGGTGGTAAAAGTGTAAAAATAAGACACCACACTAAATAAAATAATTTATTAGTCAGCTCCGGGGGTCTTCCGCCAACCCACCCCGGTCTTCGCCGGCGCTGTCTTCCGCCGCGACCCACTTCACCACAAAGTTTCCAGCTTATGGGGGAGGGCCGCGGGCTTCGTCGTTTTCTGCCGGGGTGGGGGTCGAACATCCCACTCCGGTCTTCTAGCCGTCTTCCGCCGCGACCCCCTTCACCACAAAGCTTCCTGCTTATGGGGGAGGGCCGCGGGCTTCGCCATTTTCTGCCGGGGGGGGCTCTCGATCGCCTCTTCTGCCTGGCGCCTCCGCTGGGGCCAGGGCTTAGCTCCGCTGTCTTCCGCTGCGGGGTGACACTAGCGGGCTTCTCCGGTGCCCTCCGCTTCTGCCTGGCTCCGCCGGTGGGGCCAGGGCTTCTTCTTCCATTCGATGTTGACACGACAAGGTCCGGCGCTGAAATGCCGACAGAGCGGTGGGCACCAGAGAAGCCCGCGAGTGTCACCCCGCGGCGGAAGACAGCGGAGCTAAGCCCTGGCGCCAGCGGAGGAGCCAGGCAGAAGCCGACGAAGGCGGCAGCGAAGACCGGGCTGGGTTGTCGCCCCTCCCCGGCAGAAGACGGCTCTAGAAGACCGAGGAGGAGCGACGCCCCCCGTTGTTCACCGCCCCCCCCGGAAGTAAAGGAGCTTAATTTGGGGTGGGGCCCGGCCGAACATGGCGGAGAGCATCGGTGGGTGTCCCCCCCGCGGAAGACAGCCATCAGCCCACGGGAGGCAGGAGCCCCCCCGCAGAAGATGGCTCTAGAAGACCGAGGAGGAGCGATGCCCCCCGTTGTTCTCCGCCGTTTTCGGCCGGCCCCCCGGATGTAAAGGAGCTTAATTTGGGGTGGGGCCCGGCCGAACATGGCAGAGAGCATCGGTGGGTGTGTGTCCCCCCCCCCAGCGGAAGACAGCCATCAGCCCGCGGGAGGCAGGAGCCCCCCCAGAAGACAGTTCTAGAAGACCGAGGAGGAGTGATGCCCCCCGTTGTTCTCCGCCATTTTCGGCCAGCCCCCCCGGATGTAAAGAAGCTTAATTTTGGGTGGGGCCCGGCCGAACATGGCGGAGAGCATCGGTGGGTGTGCCCCCCCGGCGGAAAACTTCTAGAAGCCCGGGGGGGGGGTAGGTGCACCCCCCCGGCGGAAGACAGCCGTCAGCCCGCGGGAGGCAGGAGCCCCCCCGCAGAAGACGGCTCTAGAAGACCGAGGAGGAGTGACGCCCCCCATTGTTCTCCGCTGTTTTCGGCCACCCCCCCGGATGTAGAAGAGCTTAATTTGGGGTGAGGGCCCGGCCGAACATGGCGGAGAGCATCGGTGGGTGTCGCCCCCCCGGCAGAAAACGGCGTAGCCCGGGGCCCAATGGGGTGGTGGTGGGGGCCCCCGGCAGAAGACCCCCGGAGCTGACTAATAAATTATTTTATTCTGTGTGGTGTCTTATTTTTACACTTTTCCACCCGGTGAATGGGTAGGGGTACGGTGTACCCCATACTCATTCACATAGGGTGGGGGGCCAGAATCTGGGGGCCCCCTTATTATAGGGGGCTCTCAGATTCTGATAAGCCCCCCGCCCGCATACCCCGACAACCAACGGCCAGGGTTGTCGGGAAAAGGATCTTGTCCCTATCGACATGGGGACAAGAGTGCTTTGGGGTGGGGGGGCAGTGCCCCCTCCCCCAAAGCACACACTCCCCCATGTCGAGGGCATGCGGTCTGGTACGGCTCAGGAGGGGGGGGCACTCGCTCATCCCCACCCCCATTCCTGTCCGGCCAGACTGCGTGCCTGGGATAAGGGTTTGGTCTGGATCAGAGGGGGAACCCCACGCTGTTTCTTTGGCGTAGGTTTAACCCCTTATGTTCCAGACCAAATCTAAGAGCCTGTTGTGCACCTGGAGGGGGACCCCCACACCGTTTTTTTTTTTTATTTGGTGTGGAGTTCCCCTTTATCCCGGTCCAGTCAGGGGGAAGAATGCCTGCTCGTCTGTTCATACAATGTATGAACAGCGATCTGTCATTTCCCCTAGTCAGTCCCACCCCCTTTACAGTTAGAACACACCCAGGTAACATAATCAACCCCTTCTCGCCCCTAGTGTTAACCACTTCCCTGCCAGTGACATTTTTATAGTAAGCAATGCATTTTTATACCATTGGTCGCTAGAAAAATGCCAAAGGTTCCAAAAATGTGTCCGCCATAATGTCGCAGTAGCCATAAAAATCACTGATCGCCACCATTACTAGTAAAACAAAAATATATTCCGAAAAAAACCATAAAACGAACCCCTATTTATAACTTTTTCCCAAACCAATCAAACGCTTATTGCGATTTTTTGGAACCAAAAATATGTCAAAGAAAACGTATCGGCCTAAACTGAGGGCAAAAAAGTTTATTTATATATATTTTTGGGGAGATTTATTAGAGCAAACAGTAAAAAAGTTGTTTACAAAATTGTCGCTATATTTTTGGTTCGAGCAAAAATAAGAAAAAACGCAGAGGTGATCAAATACCACCAAAACAAAAAATAAAATTTTGTGGGGGAAAAAAAGGACGCCAATTTTGTTTGGGAGCCACGTCGCACAACCGCGCAATTGTCAGTTAAAATGACGCAGTGCCGAAACGCAAAAACTGGCCCGGTCAGTGACCAGTAATATGGTCTGGGGCTCAAGTGGTTAAAAATTAACAAAACACTGAAGTTAGCCCAATTTATGGCCATAATATGAAAGATGATGTTACACCAAGTAAATAGATACCCAACATGTCACGCTTTAATATTGCACACACTAATGGAATGGCGCCGTACTTAAAAATCTCCATAGGCAACACTTTTTTATGTTTTGCAGGTTACCAGGTTCGAGTTACAGAGGATGTCTAGTACTAAAAGTATTGCTCTCGCTCTAACGCACGCTATGATACCTCACATGTGGGGTTTGAACGATGTTTACATATGTGGGCGGGACTTACACATTTAAGGCCCGCACACATATGTAAACAACGTTCAAACCACACATGTGAGGTATCATAGCGTGCGTAAGAGTGACAGCAATACTTTTAGCACTAGACCTCCTCTGTAAATCTAAACTGGGAACTTGAAAAAAAAAATGTGCGCGTTCGCTTCTGACTGCGAGCTACTAGGGACAGGGGCGTTTTAATTATTATTATTTATGTTTGTTACGTAAAAATTCAATAAGACCTCCCCTTCAGGTTGTAAAGCATCAGTTCAGGGGAAAAAAAAACAGCTCTCATGCTTTCATCCGCCATTGCAGCTTTTATTCTCTTAATGCATCTCGAGTGAACTGGGCATGCTCGGAGACTTAGAAAATTTAAGCTGGGTTTTGGTGCCACAAAATTACTTGCATGTTTCTGAGCATGCTCAGAAAGCTTGTTTTTTGGCTTAGTAATTTAAGGACATCCTTAACAGGTGTAAGCAGTTACAAGTGCACACAAACTAGAGGCTGACATTTCTTCATGTGTTTCCAATTGGTTCATTAGCACACATGTTATAAAAAGCGTGGATAGAGCACATGTCAGCTGCCCTGAGAGGGGGCAGACTTGCTGGCTGGAATGGCGGGGTGAAACAGAGATGTTTTGGAGCAAGTTATTATTTTTTTTGGGGGGGGGCAATTGTTTGATTTAATGATTTTGATGTTTTGGTCTGTTGCATAATTTAGCAAAATGTTTCTCAAGATGTTAATGACTAATGTTTTAATCCTGTGGGTTTATCCTGTTATTTCAAAACCATATTCAAAATTACTGTCTGAACTAAATCTAGGTCTATTTTTTTTTTTATTTATTTTTTTAGTGTGTTTATTTTTAAATGTTTTACTTTCCTGGTTTTGTGGACCAATAAAATTACTTTCAAATTTTGAAGTGTGTTTTGTGATATTTTTTCATGCTACGGATTTTAACAGCTGCAGCTGAAATAGTTTGGGCCTAAACCATCAAGTGTGATTTGTCTCTAAATGTCTTTGCTGGTGTGTATGCATGAAATGTTTGCCATGTTTACCAGAAAAGGAAAGACAAAGCAGTAAGTATTGTTTCCTAGAATTGATGACCAATTTTTAAAGCACATGTGCAAGATGAAGGAAAACCTGCAAACAAGGCCTGATTTTCAGCACTGTGCTTGAATCTAGCACAAGACAATCCTATTCTAATTGGGGGTGTTTGAGGGAAGCCAAGTGAGTGTTAGAACCCCTGCTTGTGTTTTTAGGTTGGGCTTTGTGTCCCTTTTCTTAAAATTGGCTTCACTTCCTGTCACAGCTGAACAGGAAGTGAGGTTAAAACCCTACCAATGGTTTTTTCTTCGGGACACAGGTCAATCTAACAAGTGTCCCCATTAAGCAAACTGCACTACTGTGTACACCCCAAATGATTAGTTACTTTGGGGTTTAGTAAAGGCAAAGCCGCTCTGCAGTAGAAGCGTAGTCAATGAAAATCAGAAGGGAAGCACTAATGTTTTTAACATCCAATCCTGCCAATTTTTTTTTTCTTCCTTGCTTGTCCATTTGTAGTGCTAAGTGGATTTGTCTTTAGTAAATGGACCCCAAAGTCCAAGATCCCTACTAATTTGGGGTGTACACAGCAAAATGCAATTTCCATAATGGGAAGCTATTTAGATTGATCTGTGTGTCCCCAACAAGACATTACTCAGGTTTTCCCCTCACTTCCTGTTTGGCTATGTGGCAGGAAGTGACTGAATTGAGTAGAAAGTGACAACTTTTGTGAGGTGTCTTTACCATATCAGGGGTGCAGGCATCCCCAAAACAAACAAGAAAATTGTTTATTTAACATTGGGTGGTGTTTGTGGGGGTCCCTAACACACATTCATACACATTAGCAACGCTGGATCCTGGCCTATTGGCATGGTTATATTTTCTTAGGCCTCTAAATAAAATTATCTGAAATTTGGGGTTAAACTGGAACTATAATCAACAATTCTTTTTTTTGTTTTCTTTCATTTTGGATAGAGTTGGGGGGGGAGGGTTATAAGCCCTGTCAGTTTATTTTGTATTATCCCTGTCCATTTGGGGAGATTGGCCTTCACTTCCTGCCCCATAGCCAAACAGGAAGTGATAGAAAAACTAGGCAAATTAAGGGACTCCTGTGCCCCCCCCCCCCACAGAACTTGTGTGCGTCCCCTGAAAATTCCTGGGCGGGTAATAAAAAAACAGGGTGTGGCCTTGACAGGAAGGGTGGGTCATTTTTCTATTAGGATAAGGTGACCAGATTTTGGAAATGAAATCCGGGAACATATTTTTTGTTTACTAGTAATGGCAACAATCAGCGATTCTCTGCCCATTGCTGCCCGCCTCACAGCCTCTCAAGTCTTACTCTTCGTGCACCGGCTACTACTGGGTGGGGAGCGGAGGAAGATCACTCCCCCAGGGAAGGCAAGGAGATAAGCAGGTGGCTGGCCAAGATTTGTGCCAAGGCAGAAGAACATGTGAGCGAAGCTAAATGGGCATGCGCCCGGAACTGAAGAAATATTCCCTTCACTCCGACCAGCACATGATCATCAGAAAGGGGCACAGATAATGGGAAAAATACAACCCCCCTATTCTATTTTTTTATTTTTTTTTATTCTGCACTGACTGTCTTTGAAATTGCCCCTGCCCCCTATTAAATCCAATCTGGGGACAAACTTGGTCCAGGGACAGTGTCCTCAATCAGGGGACTGTCCCCTGAAACTGGGGATGTCTGGTCACCCTATATTAGGGGGTGCAGAAATTTGGTCAGGGCAGCACAAATTCTGCACTGACTGTCTTTGAAATTGCCCCTGCCCCCTATTAAATCCAATCTGGGGACAAACTTGGTCCAGGGACAGTGTCCTCAATCAGGGGACTGTCCCCTGAAACTGGGGATGTCTGGTCACCCTATATTAGGGGGTGCAGAAATTTGGTCAGGGCAGCACAAAACCTAAATATCCTACTGCATATTAGGGCTTATTTAGACAGGATCCAATTTACAGCATGTTTTTAGATTGTGGAAGGAAGCAGGCACAGGGAGAACATGCAAACTCCAGGCAGATAGTGTCATGGGCGGGATTCGAACCAGCGACCCTTTTGCTGCTAGGTGAACGTGCTATACACTACACCACTGTGCTGAACGAACATGATCGCAGCTGAAAGCATGAGATGTTTTTTTTTTCTCAAATTAAATGCTTTCCAGCCTGGAGGACAGATGTGGGGTCTTATTGACCCCGCCTCTCTCCATAAAGAGGACCTGTCACACACTAGTCCTATTACAAGGGATGTTTACATTCCTTGTAATAGGAAGAAAAGTGAAAACTAATACAAAAAAGGGTAAAAAAAGTGCAAAAATAAAAATATGATGTTAAAATAACAAAAAAACAAATAAAAATGTAAATTTAAATGCCCCTGTCCCTAGTAGCTCGCACTCAGAAGCGAACATACATGCAAGTCCCACCCACATATGTAAACACTGTTCAAACCCCACATGTGAGGTATCATAGCGTGCGTTAGAGTGAGAGCAATAATTTTAGCACTAGACCTCCTCTGTAACTCTAAACTGGTAACCTGAAAAAAAAGTCAAGCGTCGCCTATGGAGATTTTTAATTACGAAGTTTAGCGCCATTTCATGAATGTGTGCAATATGAAAGCGTGACAAGTTAGGTATCTATTTACTCGGTGTAACATCATCTTTCACCTTATCCCTAAAAATTGGGCTAGCTTTACTGCTTTCTTATTTTTTCATTCATGAAACAGGTTTTTTTTTAAGCACCCCAAAGCACCCTTCCAATGTTGAGGGCATGTGGCCTGGTGCGGTTCAGGAGAGCGGGGGGCCGCACACTGTCCCCCCTCTTTTCTGCGGCCGGCCAGGTCAACGTGCTCGGATAAGGATAAGGGGTCTGGTGTGGATTTTAGGGGGAACTCCACGCCATTTTTTTTTAAATTTGGGGTGGAGTTACCCTTAAATTCCACACCAGACCTGAAGGGTCTGGTTATGGATATTTGGGGGGAACCCCACGTCATTTTTTTTTTAAATTGACGGCGGGGTTCCCCTTAATATCCATACCAGACCTAAAGGGTCTGGTTATTGAATTTGGGGGGACCCCACACTTTTTTTTGGTGTTTTTTATGAATGAATTCTCCTGCAATTGCTGGGAGCCGACAATTCATTATAGCCGCGAGTCTGTTTTAAACGGCTTTTTTTCTTTGGAGAATGTCATTTTGTGCAGAGACAGTTCTAACCACGGGAAACATGCGCTTTTTCACATGCTGACATTACACCCCCCCATGGTACGAAATTTAAAGGAATATTTCACTTTTATTGTTGCACTGTAAGCAGTATTAAAATCACTGCTCCCGAAAAAACGTCCGTTTTAAAAAAAAAAAAAAGCATTGATACATGTCCCCTGGGGCAGGACTGAGGTCCTCAAACACTTTTTAGGACAAAAATGGCAGATTAGCCTTTAAAATTAACACTTAAGATTTCCCCCATAGACTTTAACAGGGAGTTCGACGCCGATTCATGCGCCTAATTAGGGCTTCATCCAGCGCACTAATTAAGGCATGTACCGGCGCAGTGCAGTGCCAATAGTAAATCAGCCACATTGACTTTACTGAAGCTCTCATCAAGTACCCTAGACGGCGGAGATATGGAGGTAACATGCCACCCAAATCAAACCAGCAGCTCCTTCGGGGGTAGTGTTACATATCCTTTACCGCTAGTCTGTGTATATACTGTAGATTGTGATATAGCATATCTGTTATTATAATACCTCTCACGAATGTCTGACATGATCATTTTTTCTGTTATGTATATTTTGGTGTATAATCTGCATTAGTTCTCTCTTCTTTTATGCATTTTGTAACTTCCTTGACCGTTGGTCCATAAATCTAATAAAGATTGTGTTAGAAAAGAAATCCTGCTGTACTGACAGAAATTTGAGATGTGGGTGGCCCTGTCGGCACTACCTGGCACCGTCAAGCCTGAGGGCTTTCACAATTGAGTGAATGTAACAGCTGTTTAAGGGCTGGTTGCAGGTGCTATTTTTAACGCTATAGCGCTTGCAAAACGCTCCAATGTGAAAGGGGTCTTCGTGGAAAAATGTTGGCCAAAAAATGATTGCATCTAATCAGATGTAGTCACTGTTTAGGTATTCTGAGAGCCCCAGATATACTGACTGTTAAAATACACTAGCCAGGCAGGTAAATTCCTCCATACACACTGTTTAGTGTGATTAGAAGAATTTGTTAGATTTCTCTCTTTCATCCCTTTGGCTACAGCTGACATTACCCAGCAGCCGTCTTGGGGCTTTTGGATGTCTTTATAAGGGAGGCTTTTACAGGTAAATAACATGCCTAAAATATGATAATTAACCACTTGTGACCGGCCCCACGTCCAAAGACGTCACGTTTTTGAAGATGGATATCTCGGTAACGGCAGCAGCTGCTGCCACAACCGAGATATCCATCTCTTCGTGGGGCGGTCCTGTTAACGATAACGGCGGTCATCGCGGCGGATTCGCCGCGAGATCGCCGTTACCGGCGGCGGGAGAGGGTGCCCCCCCCCTCCCGCCGCTCTCCCGCGCCCTCGCCGCTTACCGTAGCCGTCGGTAGCGGCGGAGGCGATCGGGTCCGCTCGTTGTCTGTCCGGGGATGTGACTGAGGGGAAAAAATGTCCCTCAGCCGTCCCCCTCTCTCTGCTGGGCGGAAGTGACGTCAAAACGTCATTTCCGCCCAGCGTCTTAAAGAGACATTTAATATGTTTACATTTTGACTTATTTTTTTTTTTTTTTTTTTTTTTTTTTTTTTGCATTTAAGCCTGAATATGAGATCTGAGGTCTTTTTGACCCCAGATCTCATCATATAAGGGGACCTGTCATGCTTTTTTCTATTACAAGGGATGTTTACATTCTTGTAATAGGAATAAAAGTGATAATTTTTTTTTTTTTTTTTTTTCAGTGTTAAAAATTATAAAATAAATAAAAATAAAAAAACCGAAACCAAAAAAAAAATTTTTTAAAGTGCCCGTCCCGACGAGCTCGCGCGCAGAAGCAAACGCATACGCGTCGCGCAGTAGCGCCCGCATATGAAAACGGTGTTCAAACACACAAGTGAGGTATCGCCGCGATCGTTAGAGCGAGAGCAATAATTCTAGCCCTAGACCTCCTCGTCATCTCAAAAAATGCAACCTGTAGAATTTTTTAAACGTCGCATATCGAGATTTTTAAGGGTAAAAGTTTGACGCCATGCCACGAGCGGGCGCAATTTTTATGCGTGACATGTTGGGTATCATTTTACTCGGCGTAACATTATCTTTCACAATATATAAAAAAATTGGGCCAAATTTATTGTTGTCTTATTTTTTAATTCAAGAAAGTGAATTTTTTCCAAAAAAAGTGCGCTTGTAAGACCGCTGCGCAAATACGGTGTGAGAAAAAGTATTGCAATGACCGCCATTTTATTCTCTAGGGTGTTAGAAAAAAATATATATATAATGTTTGGGGGTTTTAAATAATTTTCTAGCAAAAAAAACTGTTTTAGTCTCGTAAGCACCGAATCTGAAAAACAGGCTCGGTAATGAAGTGGTTAAATATACATAATTTTATGGGAAGATTGTAGTTGAAATCAATGGCCTGGTAAAAGAGTCTCTTTAACCACTTCCTGAACGTCCGCTCAGAAGGAGAGAGCGCCAACCCGGCCGTATATATACAGTGGTCGGGTGGGCGCTCTCTCCTTCTGAGTGGACGATTGTTAGGCGATCGGCTCTCCAAGTTGTCGGTGAGTAGAATGGATCGCTGCAGCCGGCTGGTGATTAGTGAGTATGAGCTATTTTTTTACAGCTTTTTACACACTGATCACCAGCCTAGTGTAAACACAAAATGTAAAACACACAATGTCCCCAAAACACTGTCCCCCACAGTAAAAACACCTGTCCCATATTATGTAACAGTAAAATCATATATCCCAATGATCATCTGCACACATATGTCCGTGATCACAAGAACCAATTATTATACATTTAACTGGATTTTTTTTTTACAAAAGACGTGTAGAAGAATACATTGTGGCTTAAATTTATGACAAAATTCGATTTTATTGGATTTCTTTTAAAATAGAAAGAAGAAAATATTGTTTTTGTTCCAAATTTCCGCTTTTTTTCTGCTTATATCGCAAAAAAAAAACGGAGTCATGTATAAATACCACCAAAAGAAAGCTCTATTTGTGTGAACAAAATGATAAAAATTTAATTTGGGTAAAGCGTAGCATGACCGCGCAATTGTCACTGAAAATGCGAGAGTGCTGAAAGCTGAACATTTGTCTGGGAAGGAAAGGGGCGTAAGTACCCAGTATTTATGTGGTTAACCACTTAAGGACCGCCGCATGTACATTTACGTCGGCAGAATGGACAGGCACATCAACGTACCTGTACGTGCCTGCCTAGACGTGGGTCGGGGGTCCGATGCGGCGGTTCCCGTGGCTTCAGGAACGATCCAGGACGAGGGGGCAGCTGTTAGTTTTTGTCCGCCCCCTCCGGATCGCTCCCAGCCAATCCGCGCGCTCCCCTGCGTGTCACTTCCTCCTCCTGTGTAAACACAGGAAGAGGGAAGTGATGTGATCTCTGCTCTCGGCGGTATTTTCAACCGCCGCTGAGGAGAGATCACATCACACAGTGAGTCTGCACAACACTACACTGACACCAGTACATGCAGGCACATTAACCCCTTGCGATCACCCCCCTGTCACAGTGTCACTGAATGCAGTGATCATATATGTACTGATCACTGCATTTAGTGTCAGTGTGACAGGCAGTTAGTGTTAGGTCCAGGGTAGCCCCCGTCCCCCCTAATAAAGTTTTAACCCCTTGATCACCGCCCTAGTTAACCCTTTCACCCCCCTATTGCCAGTGTCACTAAGCGATCATTTTTCTGATCGCTGTATTAGTGTTGCTGTTCCCGCTAGGTAGCTATTTTTTTTTTTTGCGATTTTTTTTTTTTACTAAAGACATGTGGCTGAATACATTTTGGCCTAAATGTTTGACTAAAATTTAGTTTATTCGATTTTTCTTATAACAAAAAGTTAAAAATATTGTTTTTTTTTTCAAAAATGTCGCTCTATTTTTGTATATACAGTGTAGCGCAAAAAATAAAAATCGCAGAGGTGATCAAATACCATCAAAAGAAAGCTCTATTTGTGGGAAGAAAAAGGACGCAAATTTTGTTGGGAGCCACGCCGCACGACCGCGCAATTGTCTGTTAAAGCAAAGCAGTGCCGAATTGTAAAAGCCCCTTGGGTCATTTAGCAGCATATTGGTCCGGTCCTTAAGTGGTTAAAGGACACCTGTCATCTCTTTAAATCTGCTAAGCTGGCTCCATGAATGAAGTGCAGACACCATCGTATTTAAAATTTTCACATACGCCCCAGGAGCCCTGAAATCCTAGACACTCTAATATGCAAATTGCAGGGCTCCTGGTGCGCACATGAAGTGAAGGTACGATGTCTGCATTTTATTAATATAGTAAAGTTAGTAGGTTTAAGGGACTGACAGGTGTACTTATATTTGACAGTTTAATAGCAGAAATGTAACAGTTACAGTATTCAGTCTGCGATGTCAAAATGCGCTGTTTATTCAAATACGATTTACTGTACAGAAAAGAGACCCTTAACAGAGCAGGTGCATTATATATGGGATAATTTACCCCCTGCTGTAAATTATAAAGATACAGTATTGAGATTCACCAAGGACTCCAGCATGAGACTGCAGTCTAAGTACAAAAAAGAAATGGTGGAAGGATGTTTCCAATAATGATTGATGAATACTCACAATCCCAACATGAAAAGTAAATAAAAAAGGAATTGAACAAGAAGGGTTGAGGAGGGACCTCTTCCCAACTTTAGGGATCTTTATGTGAGGTATCAATCTTAGTAATAAGGTAGGCACACCAAAACACGTATGTTGATTATCAAAATTAGAAAATTTAATTTACATAAAAACAAAGTTATATATATACAGATAGAACAAGGTGAATAGACGACCACAATATTTACAAACAAGGCACAAACGAGGTTTGATACACTATTGCCAACTAGTTTCGCATTTATATGCTTCTTCAGGGCTTTGCACCTTGGTCTCTTCTGAAAGATAGTCGTCTGTATATAATAATAAATGCCATTAGAGAAGAACAGCAAATATAACAAATTTGTATAGAATTTTTCATATAAAGTATCAACATTTCACCAATAGTTAATACTCAATGATAAATGAACATCATACAGTATAAATAAAGACGTGTGCTTACCAATCCTGTTTGTAAGTTAATGTGACTAGAAGAAAGTCGCGCCGCCCCTCTCATCCCTGCAACTGGCATTTTCTTGCGGAGGACCCTGTGCTTTCGAAATATGTCTCTGGAAGGCCACAAATTGTCTACAGAAAATCTAGATCGATTAAAGATAACTTGATACACAGCCATTTCACCCCTGAACCAACAAACATTGAAGCCTCGGGTGGATTTGGAACCTACAGATGTGGGAACTGTAAATACTGGCCCTGGATTCAGGAGGGTGATGGATGTCCATTACCAAGAGGAGGCTTTTTGAAGTCCAAAACCTTTGCGGATTGCACCACCATCGGCATTGTTTATCTGGCTAGTTGCCGATGTGGTGCTTTCTACATCGGTAAAACCAAACGCCCCTTCGCTAGAAGAATCCAGGATCACCTATATTACTTGGATGCTGGCCTTCTATATACTCCAATCTGTAACCACATAGGACTACACCATAGCTATGATCCTTTGTTTCTTTCTTTTTTTTGCATTGGAGGTAATCTCCGTGCCAGAAAGGGGCGGTGACTTTGACAAAAAAAATCCTACAACGCGAAGCACGCTGGATTTTCAATCAGAGAGCAACCTACCCCCCTGGCCTTAATACCTCATTATCATACCGGTCATTTCTCTAAAAATGAAAATGGGATATTAAAGTTTCTATGTTAAAGGGCCATAACTTTTTGGTTCCTCTCTCAAGGCTGTATGGGATAACTGTGGTGGACCCTTAAACCACTATCAGTCCCATACATCCTTGAAAGAATAGCTGTTGTATAATATACAATATATGTATTCATTATATTTGTTTTTTGTTTGTTGTTTCTTATTCTTGAATTCTGACCTATCTATCTAACTGCTTATAATGTCTGTCTACTTCGTTAGCTAAACCTGAATCCACTGATCAGAAATACCGCATTAAACATGTATCGCACACTACGGTGATGTATATACAATCTATTTATAAAAAGATATTAATGTTTCTGTTATTATCCTAGTTTGATGTATGTGACGAGCGCCTCACTGGTTCCTGCTGACTTGGACTAATACCTGAGCGGGATCTGTCTTATGTGGTTGATTGTGCGTCTCAAGGGAAGGCTAACCTGATTTTCAGGGAATGGCCCTCCCTTCCCTCCGTCTTTTTCTAAACGGAGGGAATGCGCCGCCTACCTGCCTTGGATTGGCCATCTGCCAATAGGTGCTGGCCACTCGCGGGGACGTACAGCGTCTTTGTTTGCGCTTCACGCCCGCTCGACTGTCCTCACTTCCGGGTCTGCGCGCGCATCTGTTGGGACGCACGGACCGGAAGTGATGTCAGAGGTCACTATTGACCTTTCACTTCCGGTGAGGGTGAGCATTTAAAAAGTGGCGCTGACAATCCTCACGTCAGACGCCGCTCTGGATGCACGAGGTATACCACTATCCATCGGAACTTGGGTCACATTGCGACCAAAGGACTTTACCCGTTTCATGACTCCTATCATTACCACCTGCTAAAAGAAGGTAATAAACTCCTATATTCGTTACCATCTATGCAAACATTCAGCTTACAACAAACCTTATTTCTTTACTGGTGCATCTAAAATGATACATCTTTGCCTGCTAGTTAATGTTGATTTTTTCATTGTTACCACTATCATGGATAAACTGTTTCACCTGCTTCTCTTTGGAATAATAACAACCAAGACAGACAGCTTATAGCATTTACTAATAATAATATTATCACATTATTGTTTGGAACACCACCTAGCGGTAAAATAGGGTATAGCTGTTAGACATTTTCCCCTGGCAGTATGTCCTTACTATGGGGTATTATGACCATCATGAAATCTATTAATTTCATAAATTATACTGTATGCTAATCTGTTAAGACTTCAGTTTCCCTTCAGTTAATTAATAAATATATTAATATTTTATTTATATCTTTTTGATATACAATTAATAACAATATATGATTTGATAAAAATTAAATTAAATGCTTGTGCTAGCACTTGATATGAAATTAAATAACATAATCAAGAACATTCTACCATGAACCTAGGACATTTTCTTTTATATATCCATTTCTGATAAATTTCAGAATTCAAGTTTGGGAGTGGTACAAAACCTCAACACCCTATCACCCACATTGCATGACCAGGTGGATCTGGCTTCCACAGGTTCTTTTTCCGCCTTTTGAGTTTGGTCTTATGCTGCAGGGATGAGAGGGGCGGCGCGACTTTCTGTCTAGTCACATTAACTTACAAACAGGATTGGTAAGCACACGTCTTTATTTATACTGTATGATGTTCATTTATCATTGAGTATTAACTATTGGTGAAATGTTGATACTTTATATGAAAAATTCTATACAAATTTGTTATATTTGCTGTTCTTCTCTAATGGCATTTATTATTATATACAGACGACTATCTTTCAGAAGAGACCAAGGTGCAAAGCCCTGAAGAAGCATATAAATGCGAAACTAGTTGGCAATAGTGTATCAAACCTCGTTTGTGCCTTGTTTGTAAATATTGTGGTCGTCTATTCACCTTGTTCTATCTGTATATATAACTTTGTTTTTATGTAAATTAAATTTTCTAATTTTGATAATCAACATACGTGTTTTGGTGTGCCTACCTTATTACTAAGATTGATACCTCACATAAAGATCCCTAAAGTTGGGAAGAGGTCCCTCCTCAACCCTTCTTGTTCAATTCCTTTTTTATTTGCAGTCTAAGTACCTTTATAAAGGTCACTGAACTCTGAGATGAATTCTGATATCATTAAAGCTAAACTCCAGGCAAACACAAAAAAAATCTATTTGAAATAGATATTTGTGAACTGTCTTGTATGCCAACACATTGATATTTCTATCCTAACCACATTGAGACACCTCTGCCAGAGAGCTTAGCCAGCAGGGAGACACCACTTTCTCTCTGTTAGGTTAAAGTAGTAAACCCTGTTTGTAAAAAAACAGCATTTGATATTGTAAATAAGTAAACTATTTTTAAAGTTCTGCTTTTGTAAAAGTCTGAAACACCTTTTTTTATATATGCAGAACCATGGGCTTCCGGTAAACTTTTTTCAGGGGGGGTGGCATAATTTTAAGGGCACCCATGCTCTGCCCCTTTTAAACAATGTCATGAAGGGGAGGGGCTTAGTCATTATCACATAAAGCACAAGCATGTAAGGGTTTGAGAAACCTGATGTAAAAGTTTAATAGAAGGATCCAGCTGCTATTGTCTGATTAGAAATGTCTAATCTGTTTTTATGTTTACAGAGGTTTCCACTACTGACTTTTCTTTCTAAAAATGCCAGCACCATGGATCTGTTGTTCCAATATTTATAGTCATTAGCCTGGGGGAGGTATGCAGGAATTTTTAACCTTTTTTAACTTTTCTGACGTGCATACAGGCTCTGGCTTAGAAAGCATTCAGGCCCACGGGTCAACATTACAGCCAGGCAAAGAGCATTTTTAGAAGGTTAGCAATGATATCTCCTGCATAATCTATTATGAAATAATTTATTTAACACCTTGACCGCAATTATACAAGTAGTGCTGTTAGATGAGCTTCAGAACATAGACATAGGCCGCCTCAACTCAGGCAGGTGCTGGTGAAGGTGAACAGCTCACACTCATCTCTTCAGGCGTGCTGCCTTCCTTCCCTCAAGCTCGGAGCTGCACCTTCCGGAGAAGATGGAGGAGGTGGGCGGAGCCAAAATTGACCAGGTGCAAAGTAGAAAGACATTCCTCCTCTGCTCTTAATGCTGGGGCCTCGCCTCGGTCGGTCTCATGACATGATGTGACTGGTTGTTATAGGCCAGACGGCAGGCAAATCAAGCAACCAGTGACGTGGGCAGCAAAGAAGCCAGCGGACAGTGATATAAGAGGGTCTAGGGAGTTGGGGTGGCGCTGCTGCTTCTGAATGTATCAGTAACGTGAATGCCACATCTTCGGTGCCCCCCTTTGCGGCAGCTTGTGGTTAGTGGGCATGGTTCACCCAGGATCAGCCTTGAGTGTCCAGTGTGCAGACACCTTGCTCCACCTTGCCCCCCCCCCCCCCCATGCGGATGCCCAGCTGTATAGCTACTACTCCATGTGCAGCATGTAGGCAGGTGCAGTCTATTTTCTCCTCTACAGGTGGCGCTCTCCTGCAGCAGCACTGTTCTTAGAGAGGAAGTCAAGAGGAACACCCTTCCTCTATGGTTTCCTGGGTCACTGGGGAAGCTATCCTATTGAATGCTGCCGCCCCATGTGACTCCAGCAGCCACACTATGATTGCTTATAACTGTGAATTTTCACAGTTATAAGCAACCATTTTTTTCCTGAATAAAAACCATTCAGTGTTTACTATTGTGATTAGCTATGATTGGCCACAGCTAATCACATGGTACAGATTTCCTGTGATTGACCCTATCTGTACCATGTGATCACACTGTGACCATCACACAGCGCTCATTGCAAATGTATACATTGAAAGGCATGAATCAAAGCCCTTTATTGTGCACAATTGCCATGTGATCTGCTCACATGGTACCTGCAGCTGGCTGGTAGCGTGATCTGTCATCGGTTGTGTCCGGTGGACACAGCGGGTGGCAGATTGCGCTGGAGCTCAGCCCTGGAAAACAAGGCTCCAGCTTGGCTATCATATTACAATAGGCCGGGCAGGAGGGGGTTAAATATCACCAAAATCAAGCTCCATTTACCTAAAATAATGATATTAAACTCATTTGGGTACAGTGTTGCATGACTGTAATTGTCAAACTATCACAGCACTGAAAAATGGCATGCTAATGAATGGGTTATTATACAGGCTGGTACACAAATATGGTACACATAATATGTTATATATTAAACAGCTCTATTCATAATTGATATTGCATGATTGCTTACCTACTATTTGAAAACCCTTGCTTAAAAAAAGCAATAACAATTATTGATCAGAAAGGCTGTTTGTGTATTATTATATCTCTTTAATCCTATATTATCTAGCTTAACCCTAAGGTCCCTTACACAAGAGGAGGTGCCAGCTAAGCGAGAGAATGCAAATCCACACGGATGGCTGGTTCGTGTCTGCTCCACTTATGCAGAGCAGAAACAGATACAGTGGCAGTTGGATGTAAATAGACCACCTTATCTTTTACACCTGACTGCCATCCAATCCGCAAGATGGATGGGAAATGGATTCCCCCATGTCTCTGTTTTTAAACAGATAGGGTCGGATTGGATGTTGATGGGTGTCAACGGACCACCTGCCATAGGTGAGACTGGACGGTCTGATCAGGTCAGACGGACCTGAAAAACTGACAGGCAGACCCGATCGGTCGGTGTAGTGTGAAAGGGGTCTAAAAATCTAAACAAATACCTTAAAATTCTAACCTTTAAGATTCTTTATGATATCTGCTTTGTTCTCTGTTGGTTTTATAGTCCAGTGATCCTCGTTACTTCAATATTTCCATTATGGGCAGATCACATCACTGCACAATTCTGACCTATGTCTTCCCTTTTCATTTTTTGGACAGCTGCTTCTGGTAACAGGAGTAACAATAGAGTATTTTCCTAAACGAACAGAAGAGAGGGAAGATCAGGGTGGGGATAGCACTTCCCTATTACATGCTTGGTTCTTGGCAAAAAATGAAGGTAGTTGGAAGATACAATGGAAAACTTCCCATAAGGGAATGATTACTTCACTTGTCTAAGACTGGAAGTAGCACTGCCTCCATCACTTTCCACTAATACTGAGGACAGGGAATGGAACTGACTGCAGAAACTGGCATAAGAATAATGCCCCGTACACGCGACCGGTTTTACCGTCGGGAAAAACTGCTATGAGAGCTTTTCGTCGGGAATCCCGACCGTGTGTATGCTCCATCGGACTTTTCCCACAGGAAAACTGGCAGGAAAACAAAGAGCAGGATCTCTTTTTTCCCGTCAGGAAAAAAATCATAGCGGGAAAACCATTCGGGAAAAAAAACTATGCATGCTCGGAAACAGTTCGACACATTCTCGGAAGCATAGAACTTAATTTTGTTGTGTCGTCATAGTCTTTTACGTCACCTCGTTCTTGGCAGTCAAAAGTTCACCAGACTTTTTTGTTACCGTGTGTCTGCAAGACAGACTTGAGAGAAATTCCGTCAGGAATACCATTTTTTTTTTTTTTAAATATAACTGGTCACGGGGCATAACAAACTATAGATAAAGCAAAAAGTAACACTTATCTGCAAGTGTGCAAACATCTTTTATTTTTAACTTGCAATTTCATAGTGTTTTTATTTTTTTTATCTTTTTTAGATACTTTATTTGCATTCATTTTCACTTTACAGCTAGCCTCAGTGCTTAATGCAGTCCTTAGGCAGAGGGACAAGTAGCTGTCCATGCTTAAAGAATGTCTTTCAAAAGTACACGTTGTACTTCAAAAAAGTTTGATTTAACATTCAATTTTAAAGTGAATGGACTTTCTCTTACGAAAACCACATTCACTGTTGGAAACTTGAGAAAAAATTTCCATGAAGCACTTTGGTGTTTTCTCATCCCTACATTGGAAAACAAATGTCAAATTGACTTCACTAGCCATAAAAAAATTGATCAAACATTCTTAAAATGATTTTATTTTTTAATGAATTACACGAAATTTCTTAACTGTGTTCTTTTACACTGCATTGTTTAATTTCGGAAGTAGCAGGATCACTTTAAACATCCTAGCACTTCTTAAATCAATGAATAAAAAGCAAAGCATTTCTTTTGAGTGATACATTTATGCATAAAAAAGTAGGACTTCCAGAATAAACGAAAAAAAAAGAATCTTTATCCACAAAAATCTATGATGCAGATCAGCAAAAATTTAAAGCCACTGATATTTTTGTGCAAATGGGTGACCTAATTTCAAAGTGCAACACTGCAAGTCTAGCAAAAGTGTAACCACAGAGTTTAACACTTCACAAAGGCCACATATAACAATCAATATACAAGATTAATAAAGTACAGATCCTGAAAAACATATTGTTATTAATACTTTGCTAAATATGAGTAGTATATAACCGCATACAGTCTGCAAAGCATGTTCTTCTGTACAGGGGCTCAGGAACAGGAGACACATCAGGTGATCAAGGGGAAAGCATGTCACAGTCCCATGTAATCCATTGATTATTGACTATAGAAAAACTGTTTAACCACTAAGTAACCCTCATGTACATATACGTCCTTTATTTAAAGATAGATATCTCGGTAACTGCAGCGCAGCTGCGCCACAACCGAGAACCCATCTGTTCAGTGAGCGGTCCTGTAAACAATAACGTGGTCTCCGCGGTGGATTCGCTGCGAGATCACTGTTATCGGCGGCGGGAGAGGGACCCCCCTCTCGCCGCTCTCTCACCGCGCCCTCCGCGGCTTACTGGAGCCGTCC